>CM070619.1:31280174-32621204 GCA_036346255.1 Ampelocalamus luodianensis
TAATTCACAACCCACGGCTAAAGTACTAATTGAATCAGAGGCTTTCTCAGCACTTATGTTAGAATGGCACTAGCCTACAGAGCAATCCCAATCATTCAGATTGCCTTGACTGCCTACTAGAATCAGACTTCCCTCCCTATGTATACAACTTACAACAGGACGGTGCTTAGGGAAAAGAAACTGAGAACTCAACTTCTCCTTAACTAACTTTTCAAACTGTTAAGCACAAGCATGAGTGATCTAAGTAGTTTATCCCCAACTAAGCGAACCGAAACAACAAACTTTCTAACTATCTGCATTAGAATGCCACTAACCCTTTGTCAGATTTAAACACCTACATACTTCTTTTACAGATCAACCAAAAGACAAAACAACACAGCTATATGAACTAAGTGCTATTGCAATAACAGGATCATTATCTTACTGACAAAACTAATTACCTCCAGAAAAATCGCTCTGCTTAACCTTCAACAAAAGAATCTCATTACCTTGCCAGCTAACTTCTCGTTCAATTGACAATTAGACTTGAGTAATAAGTTGACAAACGTAAACTCTGCTACCTTGAGAGAGTTGATTACACAGCTGAGTTCCATTTTTAGCGACAAAGAGGAGCCGTTCAGAGAAGGAATTACAGGACCGGACCGACAGGGGAGGCTCGGCCAGTTTGGAGGCGACGCAGACGAAGTCGAGCGGCGCTGAGGGACGAGCGAGGCGAGCTCCACCTGCAAACATACCAACACATTCTTTGAGGCATATTCACAAACACATAGAGCGCAAAGAGAAAGGACCAAAAGCAGCTCATCAAAGGTTTGTCGCCGGCGGTCGGAAGGTCGGCGGCGGTGGGGCAACCGAGCCGGGGCAGCTCCGGAGCTTGGCGATGGCGGGGAGGCGGTGCATGCAGCAATCGGGGCATGGAGGAGCTGGAGTAGCACCGGCAGAGAGAGGGGCGGCGGCGGGTTCAGGCGCGCAGCGCGCGCGGCACGCCGAGGAGGTGAAGCGCCGGCGGGAAGACCGAGGTCAGCGCGGGTTGGGGCCGAGGAAGATGGGGTCGACGCGCTCCGGTGGTAGGAGGCGACGGCGGCGCGGCCATGGAGTAGCCGGTCGTCGGAGGAGAGGCGGGGCGGAGCGGACAGAGCGGCCAGTGGGCTCGGGCGCGACGGATCGTGGCGCCGGGAGGAGCCAGGGCGAGGGCGGTGGAGGAGGGCGGCCGGATCTGGATGGCGCCGGAGGAGGAGCCGCATGGCGCCGAGTGGCGAGACGCCGAGGCCGACGACAGCGAGGGGCGGTCTTGAGGCGGCCGGACTGGGAGAAGGAGATGCGGCCGGGGGTGGGAGATGGCGGCGGCAAGTGGAGGAGGGCCGGCGGCGGCAAGCGGTGGAAGAGGGGAGCTCGGTGGGGGAGGCGGCGGTGCGGGCTTGAGCCGAGGGATGAGGGCAGTGGAGCTGGGAGGCGGCAGTGCTTCTCCTATGTTCCACTCGGTGAAGAAAGGAAAAAGGGGAAGTGGCAGGGGCAGGGGGTGATGGAATTCGGTTGGGGTAAAGAAATGGCAGGAAAAAAAATAGCAGTGGAATAAATAGCAGTATATTTCTCCTACATTTTTCCAACTTGCTCATATGACCTTGCATGCGAGAAACGATTGCAGAAACGGAACACCCTCGAGACGGTGATCGCAACGGTATAACATGTGTCGCATGATTTTTGGTTTTTGATTGTGATAGCGAGGAGAGAAGTTGGGGAGAGAATGAACACACAGGTGTTTTATCTGCTACTTATCCTCTCCTCTTGCGAAATCGCTCAAACTGCTATGCATGCGCAAACAGATTGCAGAAATGGGTTGGTCGTGCGATGACGATCGCGGCGGTACGACATGCATGACTTGGTTTTGAGTTTTTAGCTGAGATTTGAAGGAGAGAAGCGAAGGGAGTTAGCAGGAACGGAAAAGAAGGGACACGCAGGCGTTTCACCTACAGTCGATCGAATCGAAAAAGAAGGATGATAATAATAATGCATGCATAATGACATGATTTTTGTGATGCATGCGAAAACATAAAATCAAAATAATTAAATTTTTAATTGCAATTTTTCTAGCAATTTGATTTAATATTGATTATTATTACTTGATGAGAGAAGAATGGCAAAACATGCTTTGATTAATTCCTCCATTTATATTTAGAATAATTATACTGAGTTTAGATTTTAATTTATCACTTTCATTTCCATTTGGTTTATTTATCTATTAGGTTGGTGTTTTAAATTTCAACTCAAAGCCTAACATGCAAATTAATCAGGGAACCCAAAAAGCTCCAAAAATTTCAGAAAATCCAACAAACATGTTGGAGAATATAGAATCCAACTAAAATATTCCCACACTTGAAACCTATTAACTGCAACAAAAAGTTTTTTTTAAAAAAAGTCTAAAATTTCACAAATGCACATTAGATACTTAACTAATCCAACTTAGGGATTTTGGGCTGTTACAACAATCTCACCTAAAGCCCTACCGTGCGCATTGGTGCTAGTACAACGACGTACGACATTCCACCCCTAGACATGCAAATACCGTACAGGCGCTGTCGCGGTTGCTGCTGCGTTGATTGAGGACGATTCACAACCTACGCAACGAACGTGATAGGTTGCTGGAGGAGACGATCGATGTCAAGGACATTGGACGATCGACTATGACCACTATATCGACGTGCTCGACGTTGGATTAGGTTGTTTCAACTCTTCTTCCGCTGCACTACACGTCTAGTGGTAACGATTTGTGATCTCCTGCTTGCATAACTTCTTGCTTGCATCCCTTTATACTACTAGGTATTTTGGCAAAAAAAAAATTGGGGGTACAATTGTACCCCCATGCACCTTCATCAGCTCTGCCACCGACTGTCAGCCAGTGTTTACGCGTATCGATTAGTTTTTCACAAAAATATTGGTCCAAGGAAATCAATCCTTTATACATATATAGTCGTTCTCTCTTGATGATCATGCGCGGACATGGAGCGTGTTGGGATTCGACTTTTGATGAGTGGTGAATCCCGAACTAAATTTTAGGTATGACAGAGTGGCAAGCGTAGACCAAAGTGTATTACCCAAAAGCAAAAAAAAATCCATACATAAACTATATTGCTATCGTACTAATAAGAGTATATGACACTAAATGAAATCAACAACTACAAAGCTTATGCATGATTAAAATCGAGGGTGTGCAAATGATGGAGAATACCATGCACATGTCCATCAAGCACAACTATTTACTGTGCCCTGGTGAGCTAGCCAGGCAGCTCATGCAAAGCGGCTTGAGCTGCTAGGCATTTCGCTGAGCATTTTGGTGGGCAGCACAACTGCACAATGCCAATGTTTAATGTTGTCAATTTAGAAGTTGTTTCAAGCGCACAACTGCATAATGTCAATGTTTAATGTTGTCAATTTAGAAGTTGTTTCAAGCTTCTTATGGGCAAAAAAAATTAGCAAATTTGCATAGGTCATATGGTGATTTTACGACTAACACAAAGCACGAATACATTATATATATATATATATATATCCTTCATGAGATTTACCAATTAGATCTATGTTGATATGAGATTGCCTGATCTTGTGATGGCAATGGATACACAAAGAACAAAGATAAATCAAGGGTAGCAACACGATCTAAAATTGAGCAACCTTGTGTCAAGCACAAGACCTCATAATGGCAATCACATCACAACTCTCATGAAATTCCAATCCACACAACCAGCACGTAGGCAATTGCACGAAGAGTTTGACCACGATAGATCAATCCAAGCAAACTCTAAGAATTCGTAAGAAAAAGGTAGCAAGAACACATAGTTCTTCTCAAGAACAAAACCAATCTAGAAAATTCATCAAGATTCGTGGCCCCCTTGCTAGGGCCGACTACACAAGCTAAATAGGGAGCTAGTCCCACTCCTAGGTTTGGCCAAAGAACCATGGGCCAAGCCTGATACGGGTCAACATGTAATCGATGCGTAAAGTGACCTAATCTTCCACGGTACTTGAATATCGATATTGTTTTCTTCTTCTTGACCAAATCAATCACCAAGATCAATCCTCCTTTCTTCTTCTTAGCCGAATCAAAATAAGAACAATGCCCTTAATTCCTTTCGCCAAAACAGTAATAGGACAAAGTTTATAAGATCAAACCGATCTAATGCAAACTTTGCATGAACAACACACAAACCAGTCTAAGAGAAAGAATTGTGTGGATGGATCACAAGGATTCGGTAGCAATTGAAGAACTTGAAGCCTTCAATTGGATGCAAACAAATCAAACCCTAGATGGGAGTCCCAATCACGACAACAATCTTTGTGCCAAACAAAAGTTTGACTTTTCTTTGTTTCTTCTAAATTCTAGCGTGCTTTCTTGGGTTTTGGCTGAAAGAACTTGATGTTTCTTTTCTTCTTGGTTGGCTTCCCTCTTTGCAGGAATAGCATATCTAGCTCTACCATGCTGCCCATGCACCATATGCACTTGTCTTCCTCCTTGGCTAGGGTTGCACTTGGCCGAATGCAAGCAGTGCAATTCTCCTTTTACTTCTTTAGTCAAAATAGCATCAAATTAAGATTTAATGTTAGTTTGCATTTTAGAATCACTCGCCAAGGTTGTAGATGCAGTTTGCATTTTAGAATCACTCACCAAGGTTGTAGATGCTCCTAGGACATTATCATTCTCCCCTTCTTGAAGCAAAACAGTCATCGGTTTTGGTGTAGTCTTCATGGCCTTCTTTTTTCTAGCCACAATCAAATCACTCTTGATTTCTTCATTGGTCTTGGATAACAAAGCATGGAATTCTCTCTTGTGCATGAAAGTGTACCGGTTGGACCGTCCTTCATGTGTAGCATTCAAATCAAATTGCCATGGACGTCCCAACAAGATATGTCCAGCATGCATAGGTACCACAACGCATTCTACCTTATCGACATAGCTATCAATAGTAAGAGATATTCTCACCTTATGTGTGATCTTAATTTGCCAACGTTGTTGAGCCATTGAATTTAGTACGATTTAGGAAGCCTCTATGTGGACAATGAGAGTGTTTCAACCACATCCTTACCAATCATGTTGCTTGAACTCCCGTTATCAATAATCAACTTACATTCCTTATCTTTGATCTTGTAATCAGTTTGGAAGATACGATGTCGTTGTTCCTTCCCGGCAATAACGATGTTATCACTTTGCACACTTTGAGCCATCAAGCTAATACCAACCCCTAGTTCACAAATGATTTGTTCTAGCTTTTCCGATTCATCTGATATTTCAAAGTCTTCATTTTAGCTCTCTGTTGCATAGCCGTTATGTGTAAGCAATATCGTCTTCATGTTTGGATAATCTTTCTTCGTATGACCCCTGTCCTTGCACTTGAAGCACTCAATGTTTCAAGTTCTAGCCATAGAGAATACACTAGAATCAGCATATGATGCTTCTTTGCCCATGACACTTACGGCTTTTGAAACTCCCTTGAATGCACTTCGAACCGGTGTAGTGGATGCAACCGGTTGATACCACATTGCCCTCATGTGAGATGCCTCCATGAGTTATGAGTGGTTCGGCCACCCCTTGCTTGAGCGTCCTTCACCGACTATTCAGCACACTCCACTTGATAGAGTAGTTCTTACATGGTATTGTATTGCATCAAATCGACACAGTTCCGCACATCTTCATTCAGTCCTTCAAAGAAGCATGTCATGGTTGTCTCTGCCGACTCACGCACACTTTGTACAGATCATGAGCACTTGCATCTCTTGATAGTACTCGCTCATCGACTAAGCACCTTGAACAAGCCGTCGAAGCTTTGTATGTAGTGTCCTTGTATAGTATGCTGACATGAATCCTTCCCGCATAGCTTGTTTCATCGCCTCCCAAGTGTAAGGAAATTCCTCTACATGATTCAATTGATCCCACCAAATAATTGGTAGTGAGCTGCCGCGCTGCCGAGTAGAGTGGCGACAAAGTGTTTGAGGCAGAGAGAGAGAGAGAGAGAGTTGCAGGTTCGAGCGAGCTAGGATGAGGGTGACGTGGGTTGTGGGCTGTTACAGATGTTCTACTGGGTTTGAGTACTGGCTTGGTGGGCTGGGGAGGGAAGGAAGGATGGGAGGGGGAACGTAGTGGCTTGGCCACCACTAGCTAGGCCCTTGTGGGCTGAAAATTAGGACATATACAGGGGCGAATCCACCATGGATGCTTGTGGGTGCTCGATGTGGGGACTCTCTCGGGATGTATTGAGAAGATCTCTCAGGAGCTCTTAGGGAGGTCTGACAGGACCACCTAGAGGTCGGGAAAGTCCTCCAAGAGCACCTCGAGAGGAGGTCCCCCAGATCCACCCAGGAGATCTCAAAGACCTCCCAGAGGTCTGGTCTATATGCACTGAGCTAGTCCCAGGAATCTAAGCTAACTCGCACAGAACAACATAGGTGAAATCACAACTACACAGTCAAACAACAGAAGAGGCGGACAAAGTAACCTATATTAAACAAGGGCCTTAGGGCCAAGGTTGTTTACAGAGGTTGCCAACAGGGCTACAAAAAAAATGACAACCAAACTTTACAGTGGAACCACAAAAACGCTTGGAGCCATCTGGCAAGCCACATGATATCGAGTGGAGGACATCTCCTAGAAGGTTGGATCAACAAAAACTCCTCCTCGAAGAGTTCTGAGCATCCTTGTCCTTGATCATCTTCGGCCACTACTCAAACATAGGGCTTAAAGCCATGAGTACATTGAATTTACTCAACAAATCGCAGGGAACAAGTATGCACATAATATTCATGTAGTGGCTTGATGAATGAGAGCTGTAGGGTTAGTTTGCAGAAAGAAATATTGACAGTGAATAGCATAAATAGATTGGAAAGCTCAGATTAAAAGATAATACATAAGTATATTTGTTTGAAATAAGGTCGTAAGCACCAACTCACTCCCAAGACCACTCGTAGGAGGTCTGAGCGCACCCACGACCAGGACCACCCCTACGACCACTCTGGAGCACCAACTCCAGAGCTACCAAAGACCACCCTAAGACTATAAGACCTGCCCAGAGCACCAACTCTGGAGCATCTTGGACCACCCTAGGGTTCACAAGACCTCTTTTGAAAAGCTACCCCTTGCGCAAAATCACCAGGCAATGTCCATGACCAAAGACTTAGCTATTCGAATAGATTTTTCATTCTGCAGAGGTATATAACTTTACCCACAATTCACGACCTCTCTAGTGGGTCGGGTTCCCGTCGGAACCCTTTGCTCATTTCCGAACATGAGCAGTCTAGAGAGCGTGACAAGGCCTTTACAAAGCTTTGATCTGGCTCAGAGCTGCCCGCTAAGGTTTCGCCATCCCAGTGGCCCCCTCTTACACCAAGTGTGAATCAGCACACACTTCCACCACAACATAACCAAACCATCTCATCGCTAATTATTTGGCCCAGACCACCACCATAAATCGATCTTGTGGTTGCACGGTAATATCCGAATTAGTGGATCACAAAGTTAGGTTCTTAAACCACTCAGGTGAGGCAACCTCATCCCATTATGCGCATAGCACCCCCTTTACTGCACGATCACTCACTCGAGTGAGAAAATATTTTGGGTTCAACCCGGCCAAAAGACCACCCTGGTCTTGGCACAATAAGTTTTCACAACAGTGGCATCGCACCACGATCGATACAACTGTAGCATCCCACCACAACTGCACAATAGCGGTCTCGTATCACAATTCCATAGTTTAATTAGTCAAGTTTATTAAAGATGGAACATGATTCTCAAGTCCAGCGGTTCTAAAGCAATGGCTAAGCATAAAAACGATCCCAAGTTGGCGATAGCAAACAATACTAACTAAAATTACCAATTCTAAGGTGTCTAAGGGAAAACATGGCAAAATATTGAGTACAAATATCAAAGAGGCATACTGTCAAATAGGGAAAAAATAGCTACTGCCCAAACCATTTCTATAAAAATAGCCATGCATGATACAGTAACACAATATACTTTTGGAAAACTAGGTTCAATATAATCAAAGGTCTGCGACTTGCCTTCGTTGAGAAGTGGCGAGGCTTCGGCAGAGGCTGTTGGATCCAAGTACTCCTCCATGAACTCAGGATCTACATGTTAGCAAAGAACCAAATAAACAAAACAACTCTGGGCAAAAGAACTTTAAAAGACTAAGAGAACTTAAGCAAATTTAACCCAAAAACCAGAAAAGCAAGAGGTCCTGACGAGAAGGGAGGTCCAACCCAAAAGAGGGTGGTCTTTGCAAAAAGACCAGAGCACGGTTGAGAGGCGATCATGACCGAGAGGGTGGTCTTTGCAAAAAGACCAAGAGGTGGCCATGATTAAGAGGGTGGTCTTTACAAAAAAGACTAGTAGGGACCAGCAGGGTGTTCTTTGCAAAAAGGACTGACAAAGACCAAGAAGGTGGTCTTTGCCAAGGGAGATCCTGAAGAGATCCCGAGGGGGAGGTCCAAAAGAGGCATCATGCAACTTTTGCCAAAATTTGGAGTTGAACTGAGACCCTCGATCCGACACGATCTTCTTTGGCACACCATGTAGACACATGACCTTTGCCATGTAGAGCTCTGCCAACTTGTCTCCAGAACAGGTGGTCTTGACGGGAATAAAATGAGTGACCTTGGTTAGGCGATCCACAACCACCTAGTTGGAGTCAAAACCAGCTTGGGTCCTAGGCAGACCAGTTGTAAAATCCATTCCAACCTCTTCCCATTTTCACTCAGGTATGGGCAAGGGTACCAAAAGACCTCCAGGTCTTTGGTGCACGGCCTTAACCTTTTGACAAATGTCACACTTGACCACGTACTCTGTGATCTCTCGCTTCATGCTAGGCCACCAATACATCTCCTTGATGTCTTGATACATCTTTGTAGTTCCAGGGTGAATGAAATACAGGACTTCATGGGCTTCTTTGAGGAGCACTTTCTTGAGCTTTGGGTTGTTTGGTACACATAGTCTCTTGTCGAACCAGACAATTCCCTGTTCATCTTCTGAAAATCTTAAAGATCTCCCTTTTTTCATGTTGCTTTTGATTTCTTGAATGCCAGCGTCATCAACTTGAGCTGCCCTAATCTGACCTTGCAAAGTAGGTTGTACTTCAAGACCTGCCAAAAACCCTTCTTCAACTATCTTCAGCCTAAGCTTCTGGAATTCTTCATGCAAAGTTGGTTGACTTTCTTGGACCATTAATGTGTTGCTATAGACCTTCCTGCTCAGAGCATCAGCTACCACATTGGTCTTGCCGGGGTGGTAATGAATTCCCACATTGTAGTCCTTGATTAGCTCCAACCACCTTCTCTGCCTCATATTCAAACCAGCTTGAGTAAAGATGTACTTTAAGCTCTTGTGATCGGTGTAGACTTCATAGCTGTTACCCATGAGGTAGTGACGCCAAATCTTCAAAGGATACACTATGACAGCTAGCTCTAGGTCATGAGTAGAGTAGTTTGCTTCATGAGGTTTTAATTACCGTGAGGCATAGGCTACCACCCTCTTTTCTTGCATCAAGACACATCCAAGATCTTCTCGTGATGCATCACAATAGACCTCAAAGTACTTTTGGACATCTGGCAAAATCAGCACAGGTGCACTGGTCAACCTCTTTTTGAGTTCTTGAAAGCTTTGCTCACATTCGGTGGTCCAAGAGAATTTCTTCTCCTTCTTCAACAGCTGAGTAAGAGATCTTGCTCTTTGAGAAAACCCTTCTATGAATCTTCGGTAATACCCTGCCATTCCAAGAAAACTTTGGGTCTAGGGTACTGACTTAGGGGATTCCCAATTGAGTACATCTTGAACCTTACTGGGGTTGACAGAGACTCCTTTTTCAGACAAGACATGTCCTAAAAAGACCACTTTCCTCAATCAAAACTCACACTTACTAAATTTAGTAAAAAGTTGGTGGACTCTAAGCTTTTCCAAAACCAAGTAGAAATGCTCTGCATGCTCTTCTTCACTTTTAGAGTACACTAGGATGTCATCAATGAAGACAATGAAAAACTTATCTAGGTATTCCATGAACACTCTATTAATCAATTTTATAAAATAGGCAGGGGCATTGGTCAGCCCAAAAGATATGACAGTGAACTCAAACAGCTCATACCGAGTTGAAAAAGCTGTCTTGGAGATGTCTTCTTTGCGGATCTTGAGCTGGTGATACCCTGACCTCAAATCTATTTTTGAGAACACCCAACTCCTTTCAGTTGATCAAATAGGTCATCAATCCTTAGTAGAGAATACTTATTCTTGATGGTAACCTCATTTAGAGCACGGTAATCCATACATATTCGCTGAGTACCATCCTTCTTGGCAACAAAAATCACCGGAGCTCCCCAAAGGGAGGAGCTAGGCCTGATGAAACCCTTGCTCAACATATCTTCAATATGCTGCTTCAGCTCTACCTGGTCATCAACATGCAACCTATAGGGTCTTTTAGAAATGGGAGAGGTCTCTGGAACAAGATTAATGACAAACTCAAGGTCTCTATCCGACGGCATCCCTGGGAGCTCATCAGGAAAAACATCGAGAAACTCTCGGACCACTGGGACATCTTCCAAAGACACAACTTGGGCACTGCAAGCTAGAGCTCCCTCAAGTTTCTCTGAGGAGGCTTCAAACTTCACTGTGCCTCCATTGGGACTGATCAAAGAGATGCTTCGGCCACTACAATCCAACATTGCATGGTAGTCTGCAAGCCAATCCATACTCAAAATTACATCCAGGGACTTGGTATCCAGGAGAATGAGGTTGGCTAGAAATTCTACTATTTCTATGACCAATTTAACTTGTGGATAACCCTGGTTCGTGCTTAACTCCAAACCGGGGAATTGGACCAACAAGGTAGCTTTAAGAGTTGTAACTTTAAACTGGTGTCTTGCAGCAAAACTCTGAGAAATAAAATAATGCGAAGCCCCAGAATCGAACAAAACAGCAGCTGGCACGGAATTGACTAGTAACTTACCTAGCACAACGTCTAGGGAGGTCTGGGCTTCCTCCACTGCAACATGGTTCACATGACCTCTTCCATAAAGTTGGGAGGGTCTGACTTGGGGAGGTCCTACGACTTGGGGCGCTCCACGTCCTGCACCAGGTTGGGAGGTCCTGGCTGCTGGAGGTCCTGAAGAGGAGGTTCCGACTTGGACTTGTCCTGACTTTTGTGGGCAGTGGTTGGCATAATACGCCACTTGGTGACATTTGAAACAAGTGATCCCAACTACAGAACTGACATTGCTCCTGGGCTACTGGGCGCTGGTGTTGCGGTGACGACCTGGGGTAGGTGAGCGGGAGGTCTGGGCAGAGGGAGGTCCTTGACGCTGAGGTTGGTGCTGCACAAATGTTCTGGCACGCTAAGGAGGTCCTTGATGAGCACTGGAATGTGACATCTTCCTCTTGTAAGACTCAGAGAGCTCTCGGCGAGATTCTTCAATAAGCATAGCCTTGTTCACCATGTGCTAGAAATCAGGGTAATCATTGCCACCAACTTGGACTTTCAAGCTGGGGTGGAGACCTCGCTTGAAACGCTTCTATCGAGCATCATCAGTGGCAACATCTTCTCTGGCATAACGCAACAGCTGCGTAAATTTGCTAAGATACTCACTCACAGACATATTGCCTTGCTTGAGGTCTCGGAACTTATTCTTTTTCATCTCAACCTTCCCATCAGGAACATGGGAGTGGCGAAAAGCTGTTGAAAATTTGGCCCATGTGATCCTCTGGGGGTCTACATTAGCAGCACAAAAGGTGTCCTACCATTCCGCGAAGCACCTCACAACTGGTGTGAGGCAAACAAGATCTTCTCACGGTCTTCACAACAAGCAATATCAAGCTTCTTCTCTGTAGACCTCAGCCAATCGTCTGCGTCCAGAGGCTCAAGGGAGCTGGAGAAAGTGGTCGGGCGAGTCTTCATGAACTCAAACAACCTTGATTGAGGGTGAACAGGAGGTGGAGGAGGTGGCACAGCTGCTGCTTGGCTGTTCTGACTCATCATGGCAAGCAGAGCAGTGGTGGTCTGGGTTTGCTAGGCCATCATTTGGTTCATGTTTTGCATCATCGAACTCATCATCTGGGCTTGAGCTGCCATAAACTGCCCCAGCCCTTGATTTGCCATGGCTGCTGGAGGAGGTGGTGGTGGAGGCAATTGTTCTGCTGGCTCATCCTGACTTGCTGAATGATGGGTTTGAACCATCTGCACAGAACTTCTCAGGTTTTAAATAGACGAGAAAGAAAGCACATAAATAAGAAGGAATAGCGCCAAGATGAGCTAGAGTAAGGGAGAAAGATAGATTAATCTATTTGTGGTAAAACGGTTAAACCCGAAAGATAAAAGCCAGAAGGCTAAAGAAAGGCAATAGGGTTCAAGCCAGAGGTCCTACTGATCCAGCTAAACGGCACAGAAACTTGAAAGGACCACTACCAGCTTAAATCTCAAAGTACCCTATAGAGGTTACAGGGATGAGAAAGTCAAGTTAAAACTTGAAAATAAGATTTCAGAGAAGGTAAGATGAGAAAAGAGTGGGACAAGATGGGATCAGAATAGATCAAGACAAGAGAAGAATCACTAAATAAGTTATAAGGTTAGTTTGATTTAAAAAATAACTTTTTGAGATTTGACTGAAACGACATTTCTATCTATAATCACATCCTACTGTCGACCAGAGCTCTGATAGCCCCGGCGGCTGAGGACCAGCTCCGGCTCCGGCGCTGAGCGGCTGCCGCTAGAGGGGGAGGCTCCTAGCCGAAGGTAGCCTCGGCGGACGCAGAACTCGGCAAAATGATGGGTCGTCCCCTGCTACTGATGATGGGATGTACCCGCGTTGAGTCGTAAGCTGTAAGCCTCTCTGTAACCATCTCCGCCGCCTAATTACGGCTCACGCCTGGCACGTGACGAAAAGGACGCCGCGGAAAAGGTGAAAAACGAAACAACACGCGGGAAAGTAAACGAATGCCAGCTCGGACAAAAGTTAACCGACTTGATTAACCAACAGCATCCACCATTGCTTCTGCTTGCAAAGTTACTACAGCTATTATTACAGCCGCTAATCACGCTGTTACCGCGGCACAAGAAGCGACAGCTCGAGCCCGCGTCGCCGCCAGCTGAACCACCGTGGTGGCCATGTGATGAGCCCTGGCCGCGCGACGCGTCAACGCCCGTGTGCTCGCTGCCGCTGCCGCCGGAGGAGGAGGAGGAGGAGGCATGCTCCTCGTCGCCACTGCTGCTGCCGGCGTCCGTCGTGTCCGCGTCGGATTTTTGGGAGAGTGTGGTGTCGTTGCTGGAGGTGAGGCCGCACACGGTGATCCAATCCTCGCCGCTCCAGGTCCATTCGGGCGCGACGGACGCGCTGCCGGCCGCCAATGAGCGGACACGGTCGGCGGGCGTGAGCGCCACCGTCGTGTCGGAGTCCGTTGACGAATCCTCCCAGAAGCCCTGGTCGAGGATGCTCTTGGGCGACACCCACTGCTCGATCGGCGCGACTTTGGAGGTGGAATTGGCTTGCGAGGAGACCACGAACGGGTGCTCGAGCAGCTGCTCCGCCGTCCACCGTTCGGTTGGATCTCTCATCAGACACCTGGCCAAGAAGTCCTTCCCTTCGTCGGAGAACCACGCGGGGGCATCCGGGACGTCGCCGGAATGGGCGACATGGTGGAGCGCGGCGACGGGGTCGGCGAACCTCGGCCAGGGAACGCCGCCGGTGCCCATCTCGATGACCGTGCATCCCAGCGCCCAGATGTCCGCCGCCGTCCCCTGCGCCTCGCCCCGCGCGGCCTCCGGCGCCAGAAACATCGGCGTGCCCCTGATCGTTGCGCCACCGGCATTTCTGTCCTCGGCCGTCCACCGCGCGCACCCGAAGTCGGCGAGCTTGGCGCGCCCGTCGGCGCCGACGAGCACGTTCCTGCCCTTGACGTCGCAGTGCGCGATCCCGGCGCCGTGGACGTACGCCAGCCCGCGCAGGACTTCGCCCGCGCGCGACTGGATCAGGGACTCCTCGCACTGGCCGCCGCACCGCTTTGTCTCGTCGGCCAGCGACCCGCCCGGCGCGAACTCCAAGAACAGGTTGTAGCACAACGCGCCGGTCCCATCGGCCGCCGCCGACACGTCGGAGCCCACGCACGACACGACGTACGGGGAGCTCAGAGCAGAGAGCACGCTCTGCTCGTGCCGGAGGACGCCGGCGCGCGCAATCTCCACGGACTTCACCGCGAACACGTCGCCCGTGAGGCGGTCCGTGGCGATCGATACCGTCGCCGACGCGCCACGGCCGATGACTGGCCCTCGTTGCCACTCCCCAATAACGCCCATTCTTGAAGCAGCCGCAAGAATGGGAGCTGAGCTGAGGCTTCTACTCCTCCTTGTTGCTTCTTGTTGATGTAGTGGTCTTTGTTGTTGCTGATGTTACTGTCTTGAAGAGGCGATTGGAGCTGGATATGTGGAGTATATGTTGTGCTCAGTTGTGTTTGCTTCTGCCTGTTTTGGTGTTTGTGTGTGTGCATATATAGGAGGATGCTTTGGCGTTGGAATGTTGTTTTAAGTGTAGGCTGTCCAACCAAAGCAACAAGGCAAAGAAAGGGTGAGAGAGTCCAAGTTGGCACAAGGAGATTCTCCACTTGGCCACACATGAGTGGTGGAGGCAATTTTGGGGAGATGGCAGGAGTTACCCAACAAAATATTAGGACTTGGGGATTATTTTTTTCTATGTTTCTTCTTATCATATTCATGGGGAAGGGGACACTTGTCCATGTTGTCTTGAGGTTTTGCCAAGCTCATCTGGTTGGACATGCCTTTTGTTTTTAATTGGTGGGGTGTACATGCTGGTGTAGTTTGAGGATTTTTTTTTCAAATAATATTATTTTAAAAGAAATTTATAGAAATAAATAGTCGATTTTTTTTTACAAAACTAGGCTACTATCATAATTTGAAATGACGAAATTATCCCGTCGCCATTCCAAATGACAATAGTAGCCTAATTAATGGCGACACTAGCCAGAATAGTGCAAAGAGGTCCCTATCGCCAGTTACGACATGGCCCTATCGCCACTCGTCCAAATGGTGACAAGACCCTGTCGCCATTTCAACTGGCGACAGGGATCCTACGGATAAATTTTTTAATATTAAAATTTAGGATAATCGTCATTTCAAATGGCGACAGAGATCCCGTCAATCCCTAATTTTTTTAATATTAAAATTTAGGAAAATCACCCATTCAAACGGTGAAAGGGATCCCGCAAGCCTCTAAATTTTTTAATATTAAAATTTAAAAAAATTACCATTTCAAATAGTGATAGAGATCCCGCAAGCCTCTATCGCCATTCCAAATGGTGGCACAATCTACCCTATAAAACACCCTAAAATTCTGGCATAACTCAATTTTGCTCAGAAAAAAAAAAAGAAAGAGGGGAGGGAAGGGAGAGGAGCAAAGAGGAGTAGAGGGGAGGAGAGAATTTAGTGAAGCACTGCCCGTCCGGTCGTCCACCTTTCAGGTAATTTTTTTAACCGAATGGATTACATAGTTTTAGATGTAGGGTTACGTAGTGTAGTATATTGTAGATAATTCTTTTTAGTAGGTAGTTTAGTTTTAGATATGTGGTTAATTGTGGAAATATTGTTTACGATGCAGTATGTCAAATATGTCAGATATCACCAATTTTAAAATTTACTACGGTCAAAGAACTATTCTTGAGGGTCCCGAGGGGATTGATTTGCGTTATTTTCAATCAGCGACCGTGACTCTAACAAGACCAGAGTAGCGTACATGGGGCGTTGTGATGCAGTGGTTGTTCTACACATTCAATTTGGATCATGTTGTGTATGATCTGATATTAAGTTGCCTTACCAACCGAGCACCACAGGGCATATATTAGGAGTTAGTGTAGCTCAAGGGAATAAGGTTATGGTAGTCATATGTACGCAGGACGAGAGAGGAATGGTGGGATTTGGTCCTTCTGGCCTAGGCATATGCCAAGCCCACTCCTGCATTGACAGCTGAACAAAAAGGGGTGGTGATGCCCAAGAAGAAGTCGGGGACTCCAACCACAGCGCGCACACACAATGGCCAAAAGGTCCGAGAGTTGTTGATGCTGTCAATGAAGACCGTGTGGAAGGAGCTTCTTCAGTTAGGCAAGCTAGTGGGCTTGCTGACAAGGGTGAAGAGCTGAAAGCCTTAGTCCAAAGGATGGATCTCGAAGACTATGACTACATGACATTGTCAAAAGATAAAGGATCCGATGATGAAAATGTTGTGGAACAGTAGGCGGTTCTATCCGAGTGGAATACATACTAGTTCGACAACCTCTTTATTAACGAAGGCTCTCGTGTGCCGTGGGAGTATGACTAGAGCGAGGTCAGGTAAAGAGCTATGTACAAATGCAAGGAGGCCGTGCAGGAGGCGGTCAAATTCTGGGCCTTGTCGATGTAGTGTACATTCACAGTTCGTTAAGTCTAATCCAAGATGCTATGACGTGAAGTGCGACATAGAGCAATGCCCTTGGTGAGTGCACGTATTTCAGATTAAGTGGGACACCTACTAGAAATGCTCTATAGTGGTCCCTCACACGTGTTATCGCTGAGTAAGTGCAGTCCCACAAGAACCTATTATCAGACTTCATGAACATCATGTGCGGTGAGATCATGGACAATCTAGATTTTGAGCCATGATCCATCATTCGGGCGATTGAGGTAAGGTTCCAGTATACAATCAGCTATGCGAAGGCGTGGAGGAAAAACAGAAGGCATTGGAATCAAGGTTCGGTACATTCGAGGACTCGTACCACAATCTGCCCGGCCAAGTCCGGGTTATACAGGACAGAATCCGGCACTCATGTTGCCATTGAAGATTCTGCGCATCCGAAGTGGGGCAATAAAAGGGTACTGAAGCGAGCATTCTTCTCCTTTGATTCATACATTAATGCATTCCGGTACTGCCATCCAATCTTGTGCGTAAATGGCACATTCATGACTGGAAAGTATAAGGGCGAGATACTGACTGCAATAGCGATGGACGAGAACAATCAAGTTCTTCCCGTGGCATTCACATTCGTTGAAAGTGAGAACACAGACATCTGGTTATGGTTCCTGAGGACTTTGAGGATTTACAGGGTCGTTCTAACGTATGTGTCATACATGATCAGCATGCGGACCTACTGAGTGCAATAACTCAGCTACAACAAGGAGAGAACGGACCACTTCCATGGGTGGATCTTCAGAGCAGGTGGTGCATGAGATACTTGGGTGCAAACTTCTACAAGTAGTTCTATAACAAGGACTTGATAAACTTGTTCAAGAGGTTGTGCAACCAGAACTAGTAGCGAAAGTTTAACGCACTTTAGAAGATTCTGGATAAGCGGACTCAGACCCACAGAAGGGAGGTAGCAAAACATGCCGCTACAAGAGCTGACCAGACCCCCCAAGCATTGCCACAGCTACCCACAGATGGTCCTAGTGTGGTGAGAAAGATGGGGGCATAGGTAAAATGTTTCTCGGACTGGATTGAGCACGAGTCTAAGGAGAAGTTGTCGTTTCTACATGATAGAGGTGGTGCTCAATATGGTATCATGATAACCAATCTCGCCGAGATGTACAATTAGGTTATGCGCGACGCCAGGTGCCTCCCTTTGGTTGGTATTGTGGAGGTAATTTTTCGCGGTACGACAAATTACTTTATTGACAGAAGCAACAATGCATCGCTCACTATGGAAAATGATATAGTACTGTACTTTGCCATGATCACCAAGTATATGGAGGAGAAGAGAAAGAAGGGTGAGATGCATCGGACATTCAAGATGGGCACAAGGGAGCTTCGCTTCAAGATACTGTGTAGGGATAAAGGGCGTCGCTGGACGAACCATGAGAGGACCACCCACGAATGCACGCTACATCGCGCTAGTTGCGTTTGCACTTACAATAAGACTCTTCTTCTACATAGGCCATGCTCACATGTTATGGTTGCATGTTTGACGGTGGCGCAACATCCTGGCTAGTACCTCTCTGATTATTTCAACAAGGAGGAGGTGATGCAAACCTGGAGTGCAGAGCTGTATGGTTACAACATAGTTGGTCATTTCACTTGCTATCTGACCTGAGAGCAACTTATCTGGGCCATGAGCATTGATAGACTGAAGGGAAAGGTTGGCCGACGACAGATCCAACATATCAGGAACGACATGGACGAAGCAGAAACCAGTTGTCGTACGAAGAAGTGCTTCATTTACAGGGAGTTAGGGCACACCTTTAAGAAACACCTTACGAGAAATTCACAGGATGAATGAGACATCGACAGTCCGGACGGCGCCGCGTGGACCTTATCCGATCGCCCCACTCGAGGCGATCGATGCTGAAAGTTTTGTAATATCAGTGTGATTTGTCGACAAAATATGTGAGGACATTACATTGAATGTTTTGTAATATCATTGTGGTTTGTCGATAAAAAATATGATGACATTGTGCTGGATATTTTGTGATATCATGATGATTTGTTCATAAAATATGTGATCAGAAATAGACAGTAAAAAAACAGGCAGAGGTCCCTGACGCCAGTTGAAATGGCGATAGGATCCTGTCGCCATTTGGAGTGGTGATAGGGCCATGTCGCCATTTTAACTGGCGATATGGATCTCTCTGTATTGTTCTAGGCTACTGTTGCCATTCCCTAGGCGACCGTCGGCATTTGGAATAGCGATAGGACAGTTTCGCCATTTTAAATAAATGGCGACAGTAGTTTAGTTTTGTAAAAAAAAATTCGATTATTTATTTTTGTAAATTTATTTTAAAATATTATTATTTTTTTTAAAAAAAATCGGAGTTTGAATACATGTATATGTTATTTTAGATAGTTGAGAATGGATAGGGAGGATTGGGTATATGCCAGCATTCAGAAACTAAGTGGAAAGTGTTTGTTGAAGTAGTTAGTTGTGTTAAAGACTCATTACAGCCACTCCAACTTTAGTTTGGAAGTTCTCTCCTAGATACCATTCATTTCCATGTCAACAACCTATTGGACTAATGTCGAGCTACAAGGAAAAGAACACAGCCCTCACCACAGTTGAAGCATCACCCAATTGCTTGACAAGTCTCCTTTTCTCTCTAGTAGTAACCTTTGGCTTTGTACCCAAGGATTGCTCATGATTACATTGTTTTATTTGTGGGGCAAACAACATAGTTAGTTATATCTTCCTCTTTCCAACTTTATGATGTTGATGTTTATACCTAATTATATTGTAGGCACAAAATATAAATACAAATTAGGCATAGCATCTCTTTGTATCCCTAGAGATAGTCATATCTCAACAATGTGGTTGAAGCTACTCTGCAAGGAAGCTGGAGAGCCTATGACTACTTTCCAATTCAACCTATTTAATCGTAAGTATGTAATTGTTGTATTTGATGTTTTACCCATTAATGAAATCCCAAGTAAATTTTTGTATCAACTTGGTGTCTCATTATATTAAAAATCAATCAAGTATTTGTAGAATAAACAATTTGTGGCTACAATTTGCATGATCAGGTGATAACTTGAGGACTTGATCCCAAAGAAAAAAAATTGGTAGCTTCTGGACTTGGGTATCCTCTTGTGCTATCAAGCAACAAGATCCTCCAACCATGGCATTTCGATCGTCGAATCAGAAATGAACTTGTCGGATAATCCACGCTAGTAAAGTCCACACCTTAATTTCCAAGAT
Organism: Ampelocalamus luodianensis; assembly: GCA_036346255.1. Classification (NCBI taxonomy): domain Eukaryota; kingdom Viridiplantae; phylum Streptophyta; class Magnoliopsida; order Poales; family Poaceae; genus Ampelocalamus; species Ampelocalamus luodianensis. Next base: position 31,299,856 of record CM070619.1, read on the forward strand.
TGCGACACTCCAAATGGCACATCAGTAGTTACCCCATTTAGTACGACCAGTACACCAGCTGGGGCATCTAGGTCCTTTTAAATGGTACAATGTGAAATACACCGTTGCCCCTAGCAATATATTAGGCCATAGTGTTTTCCTCGTGCAATTTCTAAAACAAGTGTCTACCTCCGCTCAATTGCGGTTACCAATAAAGAAAGAAGACTCGCCTTCTATTTGCATTTACTGTACATAGCAATCCTAGCATGCAGACAGCTTAACCTAACAGAACAATTGGTGCAGATCTGGTTTAGTGGCAACTCCGGCATCAAGCACACCAGATTGAGATTTTTGTGTCCTTGCAAAACAATTAACAACAGGAACGAGGCCAACAAGTTTTGATCAGTGGTGCTAGATAACCATCAGCTAATTAATCGCATGTTTAGATTTTAATCATGCTGCATCTTTTTATGTGTATTTCTTGACGCAATTAGCATGAAATCTGTTGTTAATTAGGTGGCCCAAGGATCAACCTTGTTTTGTTATGGGAAGCACTTTGGGAGTGATCTTCCACGAGATATTTAGCGAGTAATATAATCCCTTCTTGTCATCACTGCCTCCATTTGTTTAATCCAATTTGCAATTTTGGTTGTAAAGTTTATGATTTTCTTCTTCTTTTTGGGGTGGTTTTGCCGACGACTTGGCATGGAAGAGAAGGGATATGAGATCTGGAAGAACAAGACGGGAAATAAAAGCAAGCTAGTATAGTGTGCAAGTAAAGACCCGAAAAGTTTTACTCCCAAGCCTGATAAAATGCACATGTTCTCTTTGGGGCAATTATGATGTAGCTAACGGTTAACTTGTTGCTTTTGCATAAATATCCTCCAATTAATATGTATTTGCAAGAAATGCCCGAATAGCTCGTGCAAAAGAACTACACTTACCACGTCAGCTAACAAAAGCACGCACTCCAAACTAGCATTTAATTTGTGAGTCCATCTTTGCAGAAAATCAAATGGAAAGCACCTGTTCCAAACTAAAATTTACTACCTCCGTTTCGCTGGAATACTCAGATTCTTTGCTTCAGAAGTCAAGCTTATAAATACGAAGGGAATAATTTCTAAGTTCATCTCTGTAGGAAATCAAATGACTGGACAGCTCAAGCGATAAATGTACGCTTACTGTACACACATGTAAAAGGTCACACAGTAGATGGATTATGGTTTCAATCGCCACAAGCTACCTCTTAACTAAATTCCGCATCAATTCAGCAGTGACAGGGCGAGCGTTAGCAGTGATGGTGGGCTAGTGGCCGGTAGGGTGGCCACACCAACCGGTTTTCCAACACGTTGTGCCGTGACAGCGACCATTTTTCCACCCGCTTCCTCGTTTCCATAAATCCAGGAACCTACTTGGATTGGGAGGACGCAAGGGAGAAGACAACGTGGCTGCCTTTTGCCCACGGGCTCTTGCAGAATATGCCTGCCGAACTGTTGTTAGTAAGAAAAGAAGGCTCAGCTGTCGCAGGCTCAGCAGTGGAGTGTGGCCAAAGTGCTGCTGCTGCTGCTGTACCAAAGGTCTCTCTAAGTCAAGTCTGTACCGTTGGGTTTGGTGCCACCTAAGCGACAGTTGGGAGATGACAACAAAGTGACAGTGTTGTGTCTTTGTGTCTGTGTGTGTGTATTCCTTTTGAGATTATGTGTGTGAATCTGTCCATTTAGTTACCGTGTAGTTCAGCTAACAATTGTTTCCTCCCTTATGTAGGGGATGTGATGGGTGTGAAAATTGAGTATAAACTAGAGTAGAAGAGTAAACATTCTTTATACAATGTATTTATGGCTGACGCTAAAAACTCCTAAAAATGGCCGATGGACTCAACACGCATCTATTTCTAGCTGCTCTCTTTGTATCAGCCCAAACTCTTTCTTCAAAAAGACCTTGTATCCGCCTGTATCGCTCCTCCCGCGTCAACTTTCTCTCTTCTTCAAAAATTTCTTCGTATCAGGTCAGCTTCCTTTCTTCAGATTTCATCCTCCACACCGGCTTTTATCTCTTAGCCGATCTTATCTTGCACCGGCCTTTATTTCTTAGCCGATCCTGTTTTGGCCGATTGTGCTGTCTGCCAAAATTTGGCGGTAACACCACTACAATAACAAACTAAGCGTCTAAGCCTGATTTATCACACATCCTCCAGCTTGTGATGTAGAAGTGTCTTCAACATAGACAACCAAGAATGTTGTGACCCTGTTTGCAATTCTGCATGTTTATTTCTTTCCAGCGAGGAAACAATGGCGAATGACCAATTTAAAATTAGTGGTGTGGACTAGCAAGCATGCAGTTGTAGAGTAGCGCGTACTGATAAATGCACGATAATGAGATATCTGAGGGTTAATTTGGTCCGCGTTGCCCCAAACTAACAAGTAGGTCAAATGACACGAATTGGTCGTGTGCACCATGTATGAATAGCTGGATAAGCGTTTTGTTAGGTCGGATTGAGGAGATGGATCGATGGTATGTCGATATCACACGCGGATTCCGATTTGGCCCGAGAACAGATAAAGACCTGGTAGTGGAGACATCACTATAGCTCTATATTGAGTTTACTGTTTATATAAGATATCACATATCCTGCTGAAAAAGTGCCTAACATCAGCACTACAAATAATTGAACAGGGGATGAGTACAGTATTGTAACAGCCCAATTTTGAATCAATTTAAAATTTGCATGAACTTCATGAATTTAAAAAACTTTGGTTGCATTTCAAAATTTTCAAAAGCATTGCCCTGCAATTTAGAAGTTTAAAACAATTTCCTTGTCTTAAAATTTGGATTTGCAAAATCTAAAAGTGTAATTGTGTGCAAAACCACCTTAGCATTTGAATTCAAATTCAAATCAATTCCTGAAATTTCAAACTAAAATTTGAAACCCTTCTTTCTCTCTCTCCCCTCAGGCCGCATCCCGCCGCCGGTTGTAACACCTTGGTTTTCGGAGCCTTTTTGAAAATTTCAAATAAAAAGAACCAATTGGTTTTATAGAAGTCTAAATCTTAATTTGAGACTTTGGAATAAGTTAAAATGACTAATCCAAACCTCAACTAATCCCCGTTGGTTTGTTCGGTTTATCTGGATTTGTTCGAGCTCTGGTGTTGTCTCTCCTCATGCTTGCCTGTTTTTCCCTTCGCCGATCTCCTCAAGGAGGAGATCCGGTTTAAACGAAGGAGGTTTAAACCTCCTTCGTGTCTGGATCTCCCTCCTTGTCCAGACCTCCCCTCAGTTCTGACCTCTCCTAGGGTCATGACCACCCCCGAGACATTTTAAGCTCGGGTTTGTGTTTCAAACATCCCTGAAATTCTGAAATTCAAGTTCGGGTTGGTCTTCCTCCTTCTGGATCTCTCCCTCTCGTTAACCTCTTCTCCTTCTCGGGTTTTCAAGACCTCCTTTGGTTCCATCTTGACCGCCAGGACCTCCTCTGGTTCCGTCCTGACTATTATGACCTCTTTGTTTGGACCATCCCTTGAGTCTAGATCTCCTTTTTCCCTTCATGTGGTCCGATCTAGCACTCGCGCCCTCCCCTCTCGAGGACCATCCGATCTAGTTTGGATGGCCCGATTGAGAGAAAGCGTTTGAACGGTCCGAATGTTCTTATCACCTTGGTCCACCCGATCAAGATCGGACGGATCTACTTCGCCGTGCCTTTTTCCTTGTCCTTTGGACCTTTTCCTCTTCAGGACCTTTGATCTTTTTTTGCAAAGACCACCCTTTGTGGTCACGACATTGGTCTTTTTGCAAAGACCATCATTTTTTGTCAAGACCACCCTTTGTGATTACGACCTCTGGTCTTTTTGCAAAGACCACCCTTTTGGGTCAAGACTACCCTTTGTAGTCGCGACCTCTAATCTTTTTTTTTTTTGCAAAAACCACCCTTTTTGGTCAAGACCACTCTTTGTGGTCACGATCTCGATCTTTTTGCAAAGACCACCCTTTTTAGTCAAGACCACCCTTTGTGGTCACGACCTCTTGGTCTTTTTGCAAAGACCACCCTAGTGGGTCAGGACCTCCCTTGACCTCTGTGGGATCTCCTCAGGACCTCCGTAGGACCTCCTACCTGAGCTTTGACTGTAACATCTGTCAGTCCTACTCACCTTCTCCTTCCTCCGACCGTATCACGAACGCCATAGGAGTCTTCGTGCATTTAATGCCGGTTGTGTCACATTAAATGCTATCACTTCTGTAGCACCTGTTCCCTGTCTTGTCTTCTCCATTACCTGCTCCCATCTCCTCCTTCACCTGCTCTTGGACGCATGTGCCCTTGAAACTCTCAGCAGCTTCGGTTTTATAAGCTTGAGCAACTCTCTATCTTTACCTTTTTCCTCACTTAGTTCTCTTGCTCACTTGACCAGCTCCTTGGATCTCCTTGAGGCCTTTGAAGCCTTTTTGTTGGTTCTAGTTTGGTGTTCCTTTAAGTTCTTTTAGTTTTCTCTTGAAGCTTTATTTGAGTTGCTTTGTCTCTCGTGTAGATTGCGACGACACTGAGGAGCCCGAGTTCTTGAAGAGGAAGACACTCAAGCCTTCGAGCAAGGCAAGTTACACCCTTGATCATGTTGAGCCCAGTATTTCAATATAATTATGTTATGATTCAAATTAATATTGCATGCTTATTTCAATACAAGTAATTCAATCCCTGCTTTAACCTTATAGCTATTCCTAAATTCCTTTGTACACCCAAACTTGATTACTAACTACATTACCCCCCTTGTCACCATAGTAAAAGCTAGCTGGTACATTAGTACGAACTAGCGTGTGTTGCAAATCTTGCCTAGTCATGCTTAGACCGAAATCTTGATTTGGGAAGTTTTACTGCCAAGACCAATGTTGTCTAAATGTTTTAACCATGTTTTAACCATGCTTAGACCGAAATCTTCCGTGTTGTACCTTCCTCTGCATTTTCCCTCGCCTGGCCCCTCTTCTCCGCCACGGGTGGAGAAGGAATTCGTCGTGTGAGCCATCTTCCTCAGCTCCGACCGTCAACGTTTACCCACTAATTTCCGTCATTGAGGTGAGCTTCCGCCCCTGTTGTCTCACACATCTTGGTCACCTCGATCGTCCCTTCCTTATGATCACTTTCCCTACTTGTTTCCTCATAGGAAGGGTCGAGCGCTATCGCTGTTTGTAGAGCTAGCCGGAGCACTATCGCGAATTGCCGATCGTATGCTGAGTTTTATCATTCCCACTTGGCTTACACCTAGTTGCAGCTTCATTGACACCCTTACCATATGTCGATTGGCCCCCAGAATACGTAGGAGCCATTGGCAAATACTGGTCGTCCATGACTGTATCGAGAGTACATTGACTGTCAGGCTACGGTGCTGAGTTTTATCACCCTTTTCGCCGGTTGGAAGGATCGGGCTTGCAGAGGCCTTTGGACGTTCCGAACTGATCAAAACGGTTGGTTCCTTTGGGGACGCCACTGGTAGCGTGTCTTCCTCCATCCAGTCGATCTCTCTAGTTTCAGCGAGTGGAGAGCCGGCGGTGGAAGAGGATGATGACGACATTGTATCATGTTTCATGGCGCGAATGCAAGCATCCACATCCATGTCGGAGTAGTCCGCCAAGTCAGACTAGTTCTCCTCATCCCAAGTCCCTGCCATGTTCGCATGAGCGATGATGGGGCGAGGAAAAGTGAATGAGGATTGCTTGAACAAAGAAAACTTCAAGAACTTGACATCTTCTTCCCTATAGACGGCGCCGAGCTGTCGACGATCGAGTCACTAATCTTACGAAATAAAATAGAGGAAAATAGCAAAGAGTTCTTGGGAGAGAATGGGACTGCTCTTTATTGCTATGAACTGGCTATTACAGGGGATGCCCTGACAATGCAGTGGACTAGCCCTAGTTACACTTGGTGTACTAATCGCTATACTAATGCTTCAGATGAAATCCAATCATCTGTTGATCTTCCGAATTGGATTGCGGTCTATCTTCTTCTTGCCTTCTGCCATTTGTGTTCTCCTTTAAGTAGTTGATGAAGTGGTGGTAGTTACTCCTTGAAGAGGCATCTGTTGGAAGCATCGCGACTGGTCAGAGGATTCTTGTTGGAAGCATCGCGACTAGTCAGAGGAGGACGACAGTTGACAATGCATCAACCGTTCGGTGGTTGATGCCAGTGGAAGATATAATTATATAGTGGTTAGTGTCAATTACTAAAAGCTATGGAACATTGTGTGGTTTGGAACGAATAAGGCTCGTGTTCCATTTGTCACACGAAAAGGATATACTTGGCATGAGTCCAAGTGCTAGTTCATTATTTCTACGAGTAGTCATCTGGTCGGGGATTAGGTACATGACCTCTCCGACCAGTGTACCCATAATGTAACCTCATGAATCCTTACAACCAAGGATGTTAGCCTTAGGGGTTACGACCATGAAGTACATGCATTCTTTAATAAGATAATACATAGATATTTTAAACCTCTTCAGCTAGCTCCCGAACTTTAAAATGAATATGTCGTGTGAACTCTTCTCCAATGAGATCCGTATCGGGCAGACCTTCATTTAACAGTGCAAGAAGCGAGGTAGTCTGTATTCACTTTAAAGTTGAGAAACCGTCTAGGGAACCGAAGAGTCCTGTGTCCGTTGGAAATTGAAAACATTTGTGTCCGTTGGACTTTTTAGGTAATTCCTCTTTGCAGTTAAGGAAATGTTTCTATATAAACCCTCATTGTGCACAGCTTTAGGGTTTTTATGCTCTTAAGCTTTCCTTGAATTCCTTTGTTGAAGAGTTTCTTCTAACCTCTTTTATTTCTCTTGCTCAAAACCTCCTCTGACCACTTGTTCATTCACCAAAAACCCTCACCGTGTCGAATCCGATCACCAAGTGACTGGTCTCTCATCTGAGTAGAAAAAAGCTTAAGGCCCTAGAAGAGATCGGGATGCTCCCCGACAGGAATCTGATCAAGTAGAGGTCAGCGGTCAGAGAGCACTTTCCGAGCGGTGAAGAAGGGGAAATCCCTATCTTCCTTGCCTATGTCGAATGCGGGCTCAGGTTTCCAGTTCATCCATTCCTTCCCAAGGTATTGGAGTATTACGGAGTTGAGCTATCGAACCTAGTGCCCAACTCAATCGCCAACCTCAATGTCTTCGTCTACCTCTGCGAGGTGTACCAAGGGATCCAACCGAATATAAAGGTCTTTAGGTATTTTTACAAGATGGCGAGGTTGGGGAAGTCAACTGCTGGACCTGGAGAGTGCTTGCTGCGCCTCCACGACGGGAAGGCCGATGAGTACATTCGAATGTACCCGTAGTCCTCGTGGTCATCGTGGAAGAAGAGCTGGTTCTACATGACGATCACGGAAAATGATGGCTTCTACTTCGCTTGTAAGGTGTCCACCGAGAATCCTAGGTGGATGTTGACTGCGAAGAAAGAAGGAAGGGTTGGAAAGTGCATTAAAGCCATTAAAGACCTCAACGCCAAGGGATTGACCTCTTGGCTCGTGGTGAGGGACTTTTCCATGCACCGGATTAGTCCTTTAAGGCTCTGATCGTGTTCACTGCTTTGGTATGTTGGTCGTGACGAGGCGACCAAGGATACTATGGAAGGTAAGTCCTATTTTTTTTTTTGACCAGTTTGGCTTTTTATTAAGTTGATTATTTTGTATCCTTGAGATTTCTTTACTCTTTTGAAGCCCTTTCTTCTGACGAAGTCAGAGAGAGGATCAAAATGATTTGCACTGGGGAGCATGACGTCAAGGCTACTTTTCCCAACGTTCTAGCAGTTGTCTCTTTGGAAGAGAGATTGGCAAGACTCAAGGTAAATATCAACTTTTTCTTCATCTTCTATATATTCTCCGATCGGTATATAACTCCGCTCTAATATGCAGACGGTCAGGTTGAGAGTAAAAGAGTCTGGCGAGGGCTCTACTCCAACCGTTGTGCGAACCGACTCCTGCTCGACAACCACTCAAGATGATGGTTTGCCCGAGGTAAGAAAAGTATTGAAAAAGAGCTTATATTTCAGATGGAGAATTTTATCACCTAATTAATTTAATTTATGATTTAGGTGGAAGAGAAGGAGAACCCGCAGTGTGGAGCTGCGGAGGTCATTGCCCCTAGAATGGTCGTTCACGACCTGATAGTTGCTACTAAAGCGACTGTTTTGGAGGTTGATGAGACCACACCCTTCGACCAGATGGTCAGGAATCTTGTTCTCGGCCAGCTGGTCAAGGACATTTCTTCTGACATCACGTCGATGGATGTGAGGGGTTTAACCAGACCTACCAGTTCAGGACCGGTGAAATCGGTTGAGAAGAAGAGAAAGGCGAGTGCCACAGATTTTGCTCTGGGATGTTTCAAAATCAAGACCAAGAAGACCAAGTAAGTGTTCATGAAAAGAAACTTATGTAACTACTTAGCTTCAATGTCTCTGATATTATGAAACCTTGACTCTCCTTTCTTTTATTTTGATAGATCTTCTGGTATTCCGGTCATAGTCGATCAGAGCATCCCTCAGGAGGAAACTCCTGAGGTAGAAGTGGTCGTGCCAGCCCCCGAGCAGGTGGCGACGCTAGCGCCTGCTCAGGAACCTGTGGCCGCTCCGACTCCGCTGAAGAAAGTGGAGGTTCCTGAGGGGTCCCAACAGGTTCGACCTCTGCTAGGGAGTCTCCTCAGGCTAGCAATTTCCCTCATTGCCCTTGATTTATCAACGATAAAGAACTTGATGAGGCTTGGGAAAGGATATCAGACCGTCAAGCATAGACGATTCCTGATACCATTTTTGCCGAATATAATGATGTGGCAATCCAGGTAAACATCCACAACCACTTTTATAGTATTTTCCTTAAAGTTTATCAAAAACTTAAAGAAATTTGCTATTTTTGTAGCATATGGTGGAGAACTTCACAGTGGTTGGAGGACTGATCGAGCGAATAAAACTCTTGGAGAAGAAAAACTCTGAGTTGGAAAGTAAGTACTTTCTTCTTGACTTCTCCTCTTGTTCTTCTTTGCCTATTTTGCTTCTCTTTTGTTAATTAACTTCTCCCCTTATCATATTTGATAGATTTGGAAAAATAAATAAAAAAAGAGGTCATGGCTAAGGAAGCCACAATAACCAAGCTTGAAGAAGAATGCCAAGCAAAAGATCGGTTGATCGAATACTTGACGACCAGACACAAGGAAGTCTTTGAGACATTCGAGAAGAAAAATCAAGGTAACCGATCGTAAACTTGACCAGTGTACTATCTTTACTAAGTATATGTATTTATCCTTGGTATACTCGTGCAGAGCAAACTAAAATAATGACGAGAGCAGAGAAAACTCTTAAGTTCGAGCTTGGCTAAAGGGCAAAACTTGAGTGGAGTCTTGAAGATAAAATCAAGGCTCTCAACAAGATGCTCTTCTACATGGGATCGAGAGCGCAACTGCTCATCTTAGGAGATGAAGGTCGTAGAGGAAATGAAGGTCGGGTCTTCGTCTCACAGCGACCAGTCTGGTGGCCCTGAGAAGTAGATGATTGCAACATAAGAATTATGAATGTAAAAATTTACCTTTTTATCATTAATAAAGTCTTTGTTTATCTTGTCACTTTGCTAAATACTCATATATTTCCTAGCCCCCGACTGCTTATGTTAGTAGAAGAACTTACTAAAGAAACAGTAGACTAAGAAAAAAACAAAAGCTATGACCATGGTACAAAGTATGTGCTGATTATGTTCTAAAAGTGATCTAACTAGCACTAGGAAATCTATTTGGTTGGAGCCAGCGTGTGACTTCGACTAGTTTTAGATTCATTCCATAATTGAAACACTGTACAGTACACTAAGTGGTCGGAAGATGCTATTAGACTTAGCTTGACGATAAGAAATCATGCAAAAATGTATGCAAAAATAATAAGTGGTTTTACTTATATGCATTATCCAAACCAGTCGTGAAGGTTGCTAAGAACTAGACATGAGAAACACTTTGCGAAACGTATTCATGCTCGAGTTTCAACTGGAAGCAAAGATCATAAGAAAAGGACCGTCGCTAGGAAACTCCTTCTAGTGGGTAGGACCACATGCAGAGAGAAGAGATTTCGACTAGGAGGATTTTCGTGTCCCGACCAGTAGCCAAAACAAGACTAAAATAGAATGTTGAAATAAAGAAGGTTAGTCTTTGAATTCTAAGTATGTAAGTAACTATATCGAGTTGTCTGTGTTGTGCTCCTTTACCCATTTGCTTCTTTGAGAAAAGAGTGAATGGTCGCTCATGAGAGCCATCGTGGTGATGGTCACGACTAGGACCTCAATGGCTTTTGACAACTATGTCAAGGCCAAAGAAAAAAAGTAAATGAGACCCTTTTGGAAGGATATTGGAGAGAAATGCGTCTTCTCCAACCAGTTTAAACAACAATAGTATGTGACCAGAGAATGGATAACAAGCATATAAACAATAGCACTCATTTAAAAGTAAAGGAATGATGCATCTTTATTGAATTGAATAAAATAGAAAGAACAATTATACATAAAACTTACGCAATTGATCAATGATCCAAGAATTAGACAAAACACACCCGTCTGACATAGCTAGTCATACCAAATCTGGTCGGGTGACTTCAACCATAGTGTATGGACCTTCCTATTTGGGAGAAAGTTTGTTGTGATTTGCCTGGTTCTGAATTTTTCTGAGAACCAGATCACCTATGGCTAGACTGCGAGGTTGCACCTTACGACTGTGGTACCTTCTCATGGCTTGTTGGTAAACTGCCGATCGTATCAGAGCTTTGTTTCATCATTCTTCAAGTAAATTGATGCCGTCGAGACTTTGTTCTTCTTGATTGTTTTCACTGAAATAATCGGTTCAAGCAGAGCCAATTTTCAGTTCTGGAGGAAACATGGCTTCAGCAACACAAACCAGAAAAATAGTGTTTCACCGGTCGCACGACTAGTCATGGTTCAAACGGCCCATAATATAGAAGAAAGTTTTTAAACCCAAGCTCCTGACCATTTTGTTAACTGGTCGAATACTCGGCGTTTCACTCCTTGCATTATTATACCATTAGCTCGCTTGACTGCTCCGTTACTCTATGGATAAGCAATAGAAATGAAATGTATCTTGATACCTAGATCTTCGTAGAATTCCTGAAAATCACCGCTCGAGAACTCAGTACCGTTATCTGTGATTATACAACTAGGTATACCGAATCGTGTGATCATGTTTTTCTAAGAAACCTCTTGGCAGCCTCAGTTGTTTTAACAACTGACTCAGCTTCTATCCACTTTGTGAACGTGTCAATCATGACAAAAAGGAATTCGAAGTCCCTGGGTACTCTTGGGAACGGTCCCAGAATGTCTAGTCCCCAGGTTGCAAATAGCCAAGAAAGAGGTATTGTTTGCAAAGCTTGTGCTGGCTGATGTACTTGTCGACTATGACATTGACATTGTACGTACTTCGTCACGAGCTCTTTTACATCATATAGGGCAGTTGGCCAGTAGTACCCTTGCCTGAAGGCTTTACCGACCAGTGTTCTATAGGAATGATGTTCTCCACAGACTCCTCCGTGAATATCAGATAGCAACTTAATGTCATCCGTTTGAGATATGCATCTCATCAACACTCCATGAGATCCCCATTTATAAAGGGTACTTTCGATCGGAGTGTATGATTTCGCTTTTCGAGCTATACGATCAGTTTCTACATCATCTTCAGGAATAATGCCATGATGAAGGTAATTGTAGATCGACGTCATCCAAGTGCTACTGGGATCGATTTGCACAACCTCCAGAGGAGCATCTAAGTCCTTAGAAGGCTCGACCACCAAGGGTGAATCATTGCTCGGGGAAAACTCCAAGTGGGACGGGTGACCTTGCTAGAAAGTTTTTCTTTCTAGAAATATGTTGGATCTGGAAACCGAAGAAGTGCTTTTCGAGTTTCCGTACTTCCTCCAAATAAGATGACATCTTGGTACTTGAGCATTGATACTCTTTCCCAACATGATTCACTACTAGTTGAGAATCACCTTTCACTAGTAATCTGTGAATCCTAAGCGCTCTGGTTGCTCGAAGTCTTGTCAGTAAACATTCGTATTCTGCCACATTGTTTGTAGCAAGAAAGTTTAACTGAATAGCGTATTTGATTTGTTCTCCTGTAGAGGATATTAAGACAACTCCAGCCCCCGAGCCTTTGAGCATCAAGGGACCATCAAAGTACATTGTCCACTTGTTGTGGTGTTTGTACTCGGGCCCTTGGGTGGGTTCAAGGTTCGTCCATTCGGCAATGAATTCTACTAAAGCCTAGGACTTGATTGCTGCTCGTGAGATGAAATAGAGGTCGCACGCCCCAAGCTCGACTACCCATTTTGCTATTTGTCCTGATGATTTCCTGTTTCCGAGAACTTGACTAAGAGGATATCCAATTGGTACGATCACTCTGTGGCCCTGAAAGTAACGCCTTAGTTTCCTAGAAGCCATAAGGAGACCATAGAGCAACTTTTGTACTTGTGGATATCGTTCTTTTGGTCTATGTAAGACTTCACTTACATAATATATTGGTCGTTGGATGTTGTCACGCTCAACGACCAGTACAGCACTGATAGCTTATGGCGTTGCAGCCACGTATATCAGCAATGTTTCTCCCGATCTTGGAGATACTAAGATTGTGAGACCTCGATTTATTCAGCTTGTACTTAGCCTTCCATTGGCTCTAGCATCACAAACCAAATACACCGTGCCTCGATGGACATGTGCTTCCTAGAATTGCAGCACACATACATCTTTACCAAAGAATGCATCAATTCCATACAACACATAATAACAAGTTCTAGCAAAAAACATACATAATATAGAGTTATTACAAAAGAGGGGCCGACCGGCCAAATGACATCAAAGTAACATAAGACAGCGGAAGCAAAAGTGCCATAAGATGGCGATAAACAAAAGCCAATTAGTGTGCCTTAACCCACAAGGCAACCAACCGGACCGCCAAGCTAGTCGCTCCAAATACTGCCACAGCACAACTCACAAAAGTGAGGCCCTTGGGGCTCACCCTCTTTCTCTGCACACAACAAGCAATGTAGGTGAGTACACTAATGTACTCGTAAGACTTACGAGTAACAAGCCTATACATAGCTACATGAAAAGCTGTATCAAAGGAGATTGGTTATATGGTTATTTGGACGCGTAAAGCAATTTTCATTCGCAATAATGTAATAGATTGGAGGCAATTGGTAAAATCTGTTTTTAAGCATTGAAATAACAACGAGTAACGATAAATAACAAGTAACCACCTAGAGGTGACTAACCCAATAGCCACCACAACATAGCACGAATCCCCGATTCGTACCACCCATCAAGTTTTAATTAAAAGTTATAGTCTAACTCTTGAAAGACTTCCCCAAGCGTGTCCATAACCTAGGACGAGGCTATTCGAATAGATCAAAACCCTGCAGGGGTGTACCAATGTATCCACACTTCAGACCGCCTTTAAGCCACAATATTAGCACACTTCCAAAGGTATGCCGGCACAGCTAAGTCCTACGAGATATTTCCAATATTGTGAATCAACTACGAGTCGCTTGTATGGATAGAAACTCATACGCTTACATTGTAAAGCCGAAAAGACAACTACCCCTCGGGGTAAAGCTTTTTGGACAACTACAATGCTCCCAACACATAAGCTACCTCATTTTACCACAACACAACACACACACGCCCACCTGTGACTCGTAGCTAACACACGCCAAATTTCTAAGTCAAGAGAGACATATCCTCTAGTGTGGTTAGCACGCAAGAATGCTTGGTTTAGTGTAACAAGATATTCGGTCCTTGTTGACTTGGGCACCATTCCAGTCACACCCAAAATCACACCAACATACCAATGTGCCCAAGTCCAAATCATTTTGCTTTCAATTTTAGTTTTCACAATTAAACATAGCTCAGAGCTGAAACATAGAGTCATAATAAGCATTTGTGTGATCAAAGTCATCGACTAAGTCGACAACCGCCCATTTCTACCGATAGCTAAGCATGACTAAGCAGTTTAACTCGTACTACTAAGTGACAAGGGCTCATCCACGAACCCAAAATAACAGCAAGTAACCCTAGGCTCAGTAGTAGAGGATAAACATTTTTCTACAGATTATGCATCTAATAGGTCAACTAATCGACAATAGTTTAAAACAAGATAGCAATGCATACGTAGAATTTGCAAACAACATATTAGAATTTGAAAATAATAGGAACAACATGATCAAATGAATGCTACATCTGCTTGCCTTGCTAGAGGTCAGATTCTGGCTGCTGAGGATCAGATTCAAGATCAATAATATCTTCGGAACCTAACACAAAAATGCGATAAAACCAATAAGAACGAAGAACACCAAACAAAACTCAACAGCAAAAATCATCCAAATCTCATGAAATTTATACAGCAGTAAGGTTATGATTTTAAATGAATTTAGGAACAAGAATCAAGTCATTTGGACTAAGCATGCAAAAGTTATAGCTAAAACCAATTCTCTCAGCCTGGAAATTCAACTAATTTAATTACTGGTACTGTTCATGGCATAAATTTCTAGAATGACCTAGGTCCTGAAGTTTTTATGGTAGGTAGATAATGATATCCTAAGAACAGAAAAGTTGAGTTTACCCAATTTGGAGTTGAAATGAATTATTTATGATTTTTCTAAGTTGTAAAACTGGTACATATCATTTTTCAGAAATAAAACCATGATCAAAACCTATTTCATATTAAAGTATGCTAATAGAGAAATTTTACAAGCTTGAGTTTGCTCAGATTGGAGTTATACAGAAAAAGTTATGCATTTTACAAGTTTCAATTTAATTTCTGGGATATTCAATAATGGCTGGAACAAGTTAATAATGTTCACAAAATTTTTTGTTACAGAAACATGCCTAAATGCATTTTTATATTAAACTTGAGTGAAACATGAATTTAATACAGTTGGAACCATCTAAAAAGGATTTAAAACGAATTAGTTATGAGTTTTCAAAGTTAATAGAATTTTTAGTTGACAAATAAAGGCATTACCGAAATAAAATCAAACTTATCTAAAAGAAAACAATGTGGACGAATGTAGGCCGTAGATCGGAAATCCAACGGCCCACGCGCTCCGCACACAACGCACGCGCGCGAGGAGGCCCACGGAAACCCACCGTTGGATCAAGATCCAACGGTCCACGTGGATTGGGACGTTCGGGTGACCCGAACGCTCAGACCATCCACGACCGTAGATCTTGAGATGGAGGGCTCAGAGCGCAGTGCGGTTCGGGTGACCCGAACAGCATATCCATCTCATCCGTTGATCGCGAGATGGACGGCCCGCAGTGATTTGGGAGCCCGAGTGGTCCGAACGTTCCCCAGATCTGGGCCGTTGACCACAAGATCGACGGTCCAAGATCAACACAGTGCTGCGTGCTCACGCACGTGAGGTTTAAGTGCACCGAGAGGGTTTAATGGTGTGGGCCCACATGTAAGTGACACACAGAGCTAATTTAAGACAGCCAGTAATTACTAAATCCCATGATTAGCAATGATTAGCTTTAATGGTGTCCTAAAGATGTCGCACAGAGAGGGTTTAAGTGGCTGGTCCCACTTGGCAGTGACACAGTCAGCTCTTTAGGACAACAATTAATTACTACAAGTAATTAATAACCCCAATCTTTGTCCTAAAGACTCCGTTACTGCGATTTAGGCCTACGGGCCCACATGGCAGTGACTGCAAATGTCGGTTAGGACATCCATTAATTGTTAAAGTTGTGATTAATGATGATTATCAATGATTAACATTAATGAGGTCCTAAAGGCGTTGCACAGGGTCGACGGGGGTGGTTTAAGTGGTTGGGCCCACCTGACAGGGACACAGAGGCCATTTTAAGACAACCATTAATTGCTAAGACAATAATTAACAATGATTATCCATGATTAGCATTAATGATGTCCTAACCGGCAACGACATAGAGAGGCGCTCGTCCTGCAAAAACCGAGCGCAAAGAAGGGCTCGTCGCCAGCGGCTCCGGCCACGGCGGCGCAACCTAAAGGCCAAAATGGGTTCGCAATAACCTTGCAGACCTACTGGAGGTTACCTCGACGGCGGCGACGGCCTAGAACGCCGGCGAGCCGAAAATAAGTGTCGGTGACCAAAACGGCTGAAAACAAAAAATAGCCAAAAGCTCTGCATTGTCCAAAGAAGCGTGTGCCACAGAGTCGAAGGACTAAAAAGAAGCTACCTTAGCCAAGATGAGCTTCAAAGATGGCCGGAGTAGCTTTGACCACGTTGGAGCTCGCCGAAGCCGAGGAAGATGAAGTGAAAAATGATGTTCTTAGCAAAATGAGTGAGACTAGATCATCACTAAAGCTTCATTATAGCTCAGAGAAGCTCCGAGAGCAATTAATTGAGAAAAGAAGCCCTTACCAGAGCTGGAGAAGGAAGGGGGTGAATTCGGCCGAAAAGATCCAAACTTAAAATTGAGTGATTCCTGTGAATGAAACCCAAAATTAAGTTAGGGGAAATGAATGTAGGGTTAAGGGGCTCAAAAGGATACAAAGAGATTTGAAGAAGAACCACTGGAGCACCAAGGTCACCAACAGAGCTTCACGGCCTCTAATGGCGATTTGAGGAATTTAGTGGTTTTGAGCTCCAAAAACAAAGAATAAGCTAGGGGTGGTGTAAAGGAACACCAGGAGGGGTTTTGGGGAGCTTTATATAGCTAGAAAACTAGGGTTTTGGCAAAAACGAGCTCCTCAGGTGAGCTTGGCTCACGACACAACAGTGGACTAAAAGAGAAATGATGGGGGTGCAGGAGTAGGGCATGCCTACGGCCGAAAGCACTGCAAGACACTAAATGTCGACCAAAGAGGCGATGGCGAGGAGAAAGAGCGTGATCATGCCATGCGCCCTTTGTCTTTGCGCTGCAGCGTGAGGAAGAAGAAGAGCAGAAAAAGGCTAGGGTGCTTGTGAGCGGTCCGATCGAAAATAGACGGCTAGGATCGCCCCAAAGCTCCTGAGGTTCAAAACAAAAGAGGAGATCGTGAGCGTTGGATTTTAATACAACGGTTTAGATTCGAGGTGGCTTGGTTCAACCGAGTCAAATTTTGACTCGAGCCCAAGTCTGGTTCAGACCAAAGTTTAGTTTTTGGGTTTTTGTATTGAGTTGGATTTTGGGGATTTATTTGAGGTAGCAAAACAACTCCAAAAATTCTGAAATGTTTACAAGAGCTTTCTAACTTAGATATTGACCTTTTATAAAAATTTTAGATGTTTTTATACAGTACATTTTTCTCCAAAAATTTTGCAAGGTTCTGGAATAGGGTTTTGACTAAAAGTCAAACAGGTTTGACTGTCCTCCAAAAATATTCAAACAATTTGTAAAAATTGTGAAATTTTCCAGAGGGGTCGCACACCGACCCTAGAACTTGGGAAAAATATTTCCATGAGATGATCACAAGATTTGACAAGAATGTTTTTGAAAGGTCAAGATTTAGATCAAATGACTTGTGACTTTGCATTTCCATAATTCTTGTACAAGAATTGTTTAGAACATACAGGAAATACATGATGTAAGAAAAAGTTTTAATTTCTACTCATTTTCTTACATTTAAAACACAAGTCCAAACTTGGGATGTTACAAAGATCAGGGCACTCATAAGGTACTTTTTAAGCTCCTCAAAGGCATCGTTTGCCTCTTTAGTCCATTTGAAACTTTCATGTTTTAAAAAAGCTTGAAGAAAGGTAATCATTTTTCTCCTAACCGTGCTATAAAATGACTAAGCGTTGCCGCACAGCCGGTTAGTTTTTGGAGATCTTTCTTTATGGTCGGAGGGCGCATCTGGTCGATGGTCGATATCTTTACTGGATTTGCTTCAATTCCTCTAGCCGAAACTAGGAACCCAAGAAGCTTTCCAGAGGAAACTCCGAACAAACATTTTTCCAGATTTAACTTAAGGTTATGTCTTCTTAAGTAATTAAAAATCTTGTGTAGGTCGGAAATATGATCACCAGCACTGATGCACTTTACGACCAGGTAATCAACGTATGCTTCCAAATTTTGACCTATTTGAGGATTAATTTTTTTTTTTGCATTAGCCTCTGAAAAGTCGCACCAACATTTTTGAGACTAAAGGGTATCTTAATATAGCAATAAGTGTCATAGGGAATGATGAAGGATGTTTTCTTTTCATCATCTGTACTCATATTGATCTGGTGGTACCCCGAATATGCATCAAAAAAACTTAACAACTCACACTTGGAAGTGGAGTCTACAAGTTGATCAATACGTGGAAGGGGAAAGTCACCCTTCGGACAAGCTTGATTAAGATCTGTGAAATCGATACATATTCACCATTTTCCATTACTTTTTCTAACCATTACAGGATTGGTGAGCCACTATAGGTAATCGACTTCACGAATGAACCCAGCCTTGAGGAGCTTATCAATCTTAGACTGGATTACCTCCGTCTGACCAGGTGAAAAATGGCTTAGCTTCTGCTTGACTGGTTTCTTGTCAGGCTGGAGAGTTAGCCTATGCTCGATTACCTCTCTAGGGACTCCGGGCATGTCGGATGCCTGCCAGACGAATACATCCATGATTGCTCGGAGGAAGGAGACGAGTGACTCTTCCTATTTAGGATCGAGTCCTGCCCCGACCAGTACCTTTTGGGTAGAGACATTAGCATTTCTTGACCCAGACGGTGCTTTGACGCTTTCCAGAGAAGCGCTTTTGTCGAACGGAACCTCCTTGGTCTGGTCGGATGGTTTTGGGGGTCATCTTCGGTCTTGAGTGCTTAACCTGCGTTGAAGGTGGATTAGTTTCCCTAGTCGGAAGCTCATCGACCAGTTCTAAGGATTTTCGATCGCATGCATATGCCATATTTCTATCCCCTCGAACCATAATAACCCCTTTTGGTTCTGGCAATTTTAGACTCTGAAAGCCATAATGCGTAGCTATCAAGAATTTCGCCAATGCTGGACGACCAAGGATTCTATTGTATGCGGTTTTGAAATCCACCACATCAAATGAAATCTTTTCCGTTCAAAAGTTATTAGGTCTTCCGAATGTAACCGGTAGGGATAGTTGCCCTATTGGTTTTGAAGTAGAACTAGGAACCATGCCATGGAAGGCATATTTCACAGGTTTTACTTCTGATCTGGGAATTTGCATTTATTCTGATGCTCCCGTAAATAGAATGTTTAAAGAATTACCTCCATCTATCAAAACTCAATTAACTTTACAATTATTAATAGTAGGTTCAACGACAATAGGGAACCTACCTGGTTGAGTTGACGGAATGGGGCAGTCTTCTTTGCCGAAGGAGATCACGGTCTCCGACCACCTAGATGGCTTGATAGTGATTGGAGCTTCGGCAAGGTTGACTTCCCACTCCAGGCCTTTAGATGCGTCTTGATTCGTATGAGGAGGACCCACCGAAGATCATGTCCACCGTGTGCTGAGGCTCCTGGTACTCCATTTCTTCGTTGCCATCTTTGTCCTTCTTGGAGCTTGGTTCTCCAATTTCTGTTATGGAGGGGAAGGGACCTTTACCTGAGTAGTAATCCTCCAGCTTCTTTTGCGAGGCTCGGCAGGTGCGCAGATCATGCCCTGCCGCCTGGTGTAATGGACATTACTTCTTATTCTTCCTGTAGTCGTCGATCAGAGCCTTTGCCTTGTTCCGACCGAAATAGTCTCTCTTGCCCTTGGTAAATTTTTCGGGAACCACAAGGACTTCCTTGTTGTTGGGCTTGTGATTCTTCTTATTCTTGAGAGCTTTCTTATGCTTCTTTTCTGGCTTATCCAAGTCAGGTTGAGGGATTTTGTCTTTTCGCTCAATAGCTGCGCACCATTCAACCGCTTCGCTAGCGGCTGCATATTTGTTAGCCATGTCGAAAAGCTCAACGGTCGTTCATGGAGGGTTTATTGCGATATCCTTCATAAATCGCCGATTCCTTAGCCTTGCTTTGAAAGCTTGAGTGACCGAAGACTCTGCGACCTTCGTTATAGAATTACGAACCTGGCTAAATCTTTTGATATACTGCCGAAGAGTTTTATTGGAATTTTGTCAGATTCGATGAAGGTCGTCCTCCTTTCCAGGGAGGTTGTATGTACTCTAGAAATTTGCGATTAGGAGGTCGCAGAGCTGCTCCTAAGTGTAGATCGATCCGACCGGCGGGTTGAGCAGCCACGACCGGGCAGACCCTTGAAGTACCGTGGGTAGATAGTTGGCAATCATGTTATCATCACTATCAGCAGCTTTGATGGTGGTGGTATAGATTTGGGGAAACTCAAATGGGTTCTGAGTCTCATTGAACTTCTCCACATTTCTTTGGTGAAACCTATCCGGCGGCGTGCGACTGAGACCTGCCGAGAAGGCTCGACAAGCGTAATTGAGTCGTGGACGTCGCCATTTCTCGATGAAAGGTTTTGTGGATTATAATCGATTAAGGACCGGTTTCTCAAGTTGTTATATCGAGGAACCACGTGTCTGTATAGGCGGGACTCGCCAACTAATTTACAATCTTTCACTGTGGTTGTTCCCTTTAGATGCGGTGGGTAGTCTTTTATGACCCATGTTAGTCCCACCTAGCGCAAGAGGGGGTTCTAAACTTTGTGGGTTTCTATCCAAACGGGAGCAAAACCTTAGCGAGGGGGACTGCGATGGGATGGTGCATTGAAAGGCCTTGTCATAAGCTCTAGACCACTTACCTATGGCAGTGAGTGGTGGTATCGACGGATGTCAGACAAACTAGAGAGGTCGTGTCGTGTGGGTAAAGCTGTACAACCTCTACAGAGTGTAAAACTATTCGAATAGCCGTGTCCACGGTTACGGACATGCGAAGGAGGAGGACGATGGTGGAGGTAGTAGTGTCGGGGGAGGAGGAGGTTAGCCTCACGGGAGGAGGAGGGTGACGACAGCTCGGGGTAGGAGGAGGTCAGTGTCGGGAGAGGAAGGGAGGAGGAGGGTGGGTGGTGGAGCCGGCGAGGGAGGAGGAGCGGGCACAGGAGGGAGGAGTGGGTGAGGGAGAAGCAGGCACTGGGAAGGAGAGGAATGAGTGCGAGAGGGAGGAAGGAGTGGGCCACACGGGCACGAGGCTAGGGTTTTGGGCAGGCGGAGGGGCGAAGGGGGGGGGGGGGGGTTTGTGCGGTGACAAAAGTGGGTAATTACCTCCAACTTTAGGGGTAAAGTCAGAACGAAGGCCATGGGAAGCCACGAGAAGTTGTCCCTCATCGGCTTCTAGCATTTAATTTTCTCCCGTTATACGCGGCTTACCGCTTCGGGAAAAGCCATGAGAAAAGGTCACCCGTTTGGAACGGCCTCCGGCTTTTCCAAGGGAAAGGCCAAAGCCATTCCAAAGAGGCCCCAAGCCTCCCCCCTCTCGTGTTGCCGCGACCACATCCCATCCGTGAACCAAAGCATGTTGTCACCGTTCCACTCGTGAGATCTTGCGCTCGACACGAGCCATGTCACCGCACTTGTCTCCCCTCTATTTAAGCCATGGTCGAGCATGCAATCTTCCGTGTTGCACCTTCCTTTGCATTTTCCCTCGCCTGGCCCCTCTTCTCCACCACGGGTGGAGAAGGAATTCGTCGTGTGAGCCATCTTCTCAATTCCGACCGCCGATGTTTACCCACTAATTTCCGTCGCTGATGGTTCCGCCCTGTTGGAGAATCTTCAATCGTCCCTTCCTTATGAAGGTCTTGGTGGATTTTTGTTAGTAGATAGTGTTCGATGACTCGAAGACCCTCTCTCTTACCTCCTCTCTCTAAGGTGTGCCTTCTCCTTCCTTGTCACGTAGAGCGCCGCAAAAGGTGAATTAACTAATGGACATCCACCCCTTGATACCTCGGATATTTGGTGGTTGAGTACATTACTTCATTTCCAACATGGTAGGCTAGACAATGTCGTGCCTAGATGGCCATAGCATAGCCGCGCGGTAGCACCTCACTGCGCAACCATAGGCCACTGTGGAGAGCTCGGTGCGCCGCATCTTCCAGAGCACCAAGAGCACCCCTATCATCATAGTAGCATGTAGATCGTGTTTTAACCTTCACTTGTAGTTTGTAGCCTCACTCGATGATCGCATTGACCTCATGCCATCGCAACGGTCCAATCTTTCGCCATCGAGCCTTGGACCACTCAACCCATTTTGGGGTCAGCTAAGGAGAGCCTTCTAGTGCTTTGGCAAGGAGCCTCCATGATGGTGAGTAGTCAAAAATTATGACCTCTGGTAGGCTTTGCGGTGGACTCAGTCTGATCCGACGAATTGCTGATTGTATGCTGAGTTTTATCATTCCCACATGGCCAACGACCGATTGCAGCCTCATTGACACCCTTACCAGATATCGGTTGGCCCCCGGAATATGTAGGAGCCATTAGCAAATACTGGTCACCCATGACTGTATCGAGAGTACATTGACCCTCGGGCTACGGTGCTGAGCTTTTATTACCCTTTTCACCTGTCAGCAGGACCGGGCTTGCAGAGGCCTTTGGACGTTTCGAACTGGTCGAAACGGTTGGTTCCTCTTGGGATGCCACTAGTGGGCGTGTCTTCCTCTATCCAGTCGATCTTGCTAGTTTCAGTGAGCAGAGAGCTGGTGGTGGAAGAGGATGACGACAACATTGCGTTATATTCCATGGCGCGTATGCATGTGTCCATGTCCATGTCGGAGTAGTCTGCCAAGTCGAACCATTTATCCTCATCCCAAGTCCCTGCCATGTTCGCATGAGCGACGATGGAGTGAGGGAAAGTGAATGAGGATTGCTTGAACAAAGAAAACTTCAAGAACTCGACGCCTCCTTCCCCACGGACGGCGCTAGTTGTCGATGATCGAGTCACCGATCTTATGAAATAAAATAGAGGAAAATAGCAGAGTTCTTGAGAGAATGGGACTGCTATTTATTGCTATGAATAGGCTATTACAGGGGATGCCCTTGACAAGGCAGTGGACCAGCCCTAGTTACACTTGGTGTACTAATTGCTATGCTAATGCTTCAGATGAAATCCAATCGCCTGTTGATCTTTCGAATTGGATTGTAGTCTATCTTCTTCTTCCCTTTTGCCGTTTGTGTTCTCCTTTAAGTAGTTGAGAAAGTGGTGGCAGTTACTCCTTGAAGAGGCGCCTGTTGGAAGCATCGCGACTGGTCGAGGATTCTTGTTGGAAGTCGGGAGGAGGACAACAGTTGACAATGAATCAACCGTTCGACGGTTGATGCCAGTGGAAGACATAACCATATGGCAGGTAGTGTCAATGACAAAGCTATGGAACGTCGTGTGGTTCAGAATGAATAACGATCATGTTCCATTTGTCACATAAAAGGATATAGTTGTAATGGGTCCAAGTGACAGTTCATTGTTTCTACGAGTAGTCATTTGGTCTGGGATTAGGTACAGGACCTCTCCGACCAGGGTACCCATAATGTAACCTCTAGAATCCTTACGACTAAGAATGTTGTTAGCCTTAGGGGTTACGACCACGAAGTACATGCATTATTTAATAAGATAATACATAGAGATTTTAAACCTCGTCAGCTAGATCCCGAACTTTAAAATGAATATGTCGTGTGAACTCTTCTCCGATGAGATCCGTATCGGGCAGACCTTCATTTAATAGCGCAAGAATCGAGGTGGTCTGTATTCACTTTAAAATTGACAAACCGTCTAGGGAACCGAAGAGTCATGTGTCCGTTGGACATCGAAAACGTTTGTGTCTGTTGGACTTTTTGGGTAACTCCTCTTTGCAGTTAAGGAAATGTTGCTATATAAACCCCCATTGTGCACGGCTTTAGGGTTTTTACACTCTCAAGCTTTCCTTGAATTCCATTGCTGAAGAGTTTCTTCCTACCTCTTTTATTTCTCTCGCTCAAAACCTCCTCCGACCACTTGTTCATTCACCAAAAACCCTCACAATGTTGGATTCGATCACCAAGTGGCTGGTCTCTGATCTGAGCGAAAAAAAGCTCAAGACCCTAGGAGAGATTAGGATACTCCACAACAGGAATCTTATCAAATGGAGGTCAGCAGCCGGAGAGCACTTTCCGAGTGGTGAAGAAGGGGAAATCCCTATCTTCCTTGCCTATGTCGAATGTGGGCTTAGGTTTCTAGTTCATCCGTTCCTTCCCAAGGTCTTGGAGTATTACGGAGTCAAGCTAGTGAACCTGGTGCCCAACTCAATCGCTAACCTCAACATCTTTGTCTACCCCTGCGAGGCATACCTGAGGATCCAACCCAATATGAAGGTCTTTAGGTATTTTTACAAGGATGGTGATCCAACCGAATACATAGAGATTTTAAACCTCATCAGCTAGGTATCGGAAAAGTCTTGTTATAAACAACACTTTGGTTTTAAGTTAAAATGGCTAGGTCATAGGCTTAGAAAAATAATTACGGTATTTGAGCAAAACTTGCTTTGTGCCAAAATAATCATGAGACCAGATGTGTCGTATGCTCTAAGTGTTACGAGCAGATATTAGTCAGATCCAGTGAAGGTCACTAGATTGTAGTCAAGAATATCCTTAAGTACTTTAGAAGGACTAAGGATGTATTCCTTGTTTATGGTAGTGAGGAAGAGCTAGTCCTAAATGGTAGCTTTCAAACCAACAAAGATGATTTTAGATCTCAGCCTGGGTTTGTGTTTTATCTTAATGGAGGAGCAATGAGTTGGAAAAGTTCTAAGCAAGGAACAGTTGTTGATTCTACAACAGAGGCTGAGTACATTGCCGCTTCAAAAGCTGCAAAAAAAGTCGTATGGATTAGAAAGTTCATTGATGAACTGGGTGTGATTTCGAGTGCTTCTAGTCCAATGGATCTCTATTGTGATAATAGTGGAGCTATTGCACAAGCTAAGGAGCCTAGATTGCATCAAAAGTTCAAAACACATACTTCAACGATATCACATTATTTGTGAGATTGTTAAAAGAGGTGATGTGAAAATATACAAAGTGCACACGGATTTGAATATTGCTGATCCATTGACAAAACCCCTTCCGCAACCTAAGCATGAGGCACACACAAGAGTAATGGGTATAAGATACCTATATGATTGACTCTAGTGCAAGTGGGAGACTGTTGGTGATATGCCCTAGAGGCAATCATAAAGATGATTGTATCACGTCTATGTTTACGAGTTATTGAATAAATATTATTCTGTTCCTTGAATGAATCATTGGTTATAAAGATTAACAAGTATGTGACTTGTTGGTGAAGCTCTTTAACTTATATGATGTCGTTCTAAATTGTATCCTTGGTCGGATGTCACTGGTCGAAACACTAGTGACCCTACAACCAGCACATGTATTGATTGATGACCATGTTTCACCGGTCATGGATATAGAGATATCGAATCAATAATGTGAACACATGTTAGAGAACATAGGGTTGGATAGACCCACCTTGAGATACTATTGAGATTGTTATGATTATATGTGCCATTAGTTAGTCTCAAGCAATGATGATATATAATCCTTAAACCTGATATCAACATAGTTCCCTACATGTGTAATAGCACTCTTAGGGGTTGCCAAACGCTACTCATAACTGGGTAGTTATAAAGGTAGCTTTCGGGTATGCTATGAAACATGCGGAGAGATATGACTGGTCGGATATGGGATTTGCCCCTCCTAACATAATAGGAGAGATATCTCTAGACCCCTCGAAGTGGTCGGATAAAGAAAGTGCATGGCCATGCCACTGGTGGTTGAAGAGTTTGACCACATGAGGTTATTCGACATTCGATCGAGAAAGTATTGAACAGTCCATGGATGACAAATATCTCACCTGGAGTTCAAACCAGATATCGTGAGGCAAAGGAAGAATACACGAGGAGGTCCTAGACTAGTTGAACATAGTTACAGACTGATCGTATGAAGATACGAGGAGGCCCTAGACTAGTCAAACATAGTCACAGACTGGTCATATGAAGATACAAGGAGGTCCTAGACTAGTCGAACATAGTCACGGACTGATCGTATGAAGATACGAGGAGGTCCTAGACTGGTCGAACATAGTCATGGAACTGGTCGTATGGAAATATGAGGTGGTCCTAGACTAGTCGAACATAATCACAGAGTAGTCAAAATCTGGTAGTAAGAAGTTACGAACTGGTTGTGACCAAATATGAACTGGTCGGATAGGGATAGGACCTAGTCATAAGTGATGAGGACCTGATCGTAGATCATATTGCATTAAGGTTCGTCTGATATAATTTGTGTGTATTCGAGAATCGTTATGTCCTGCTAGGGACCGCTACGACTTGTAGTCGGAAAGGTGTTTTCGAGCCACAACCGAATGCGCATAAACCTAACGGGTCACACACTTAACGGGTTGGAACAAAACGTGTTCGGATAGGATCCGTCATGGACACTATATATGGAGATGCTTGAGGCTATTGGGAGGGACGAGCGATACGTGTGACATACGAGTTGACGTGAGTTGCTCCACCGAAACCCTAGCCGCCATGTTCCCGAGAGAGCCTTCCTGTGCGACTTGGTGCTAGCACACTAGCGTACGGTGTTCCTTCCCTGGACGTATGTATACTGTAAAGGAGCTACTGTGGTTGCTGTTGCGCTTGAGGATGATCCACAACCTTGGTGAGGACATGATTGGTTGCTGGAGGAGACGTTCAACTATGGTGGACGATCGACTACTACCACTACATCAACACGCTCTACGTTGGATCGGGCTGCTCCAACACTTCTTCTGCTACACTGCATGTCTGGTGGTAACAATCTGTGATCATCTTCTTGTTTGGCTTCCTAGTTTACGTGGTAGACATTTTGAATTGTTGCTGTCGTAGCCTACCCGTATCCCTTATATGTTCGGCTTTGGAAACGAAGATAATGGTGATAACTAGATCATAGCCTCATTCAATTGCCTGTAGCAGATCATGGAGGTCCCTTTTGTTTTATTTATCTTTCGCTGTAGTTTACTTATTTTGTACTTGACGACCTATCAGCCTGATATGTAAGAACTTGGCTTAAGGCTTATTTCTGACTATTTTTGTATTATTAAGTAGTTTTTTACTTAAGCGCATGTATTGATGTGATATTCATCGATATTGTTCTTTATGAGCTAGCTGTTAATCATGGGACCAGTATACACAAAGGATCTAGATACAAATCTGGTATGACCAGTATCAAATAAATATGCATACATGTGCTGCATGTCAAAACTCAAAATTAACCTACTCCATGTGCAGTTTGGAGTAGCCGTCTCTAGAGGATTGGCATCCTCTATCATTGCATTGGCAATGGCAGAGGTGCACAGTATCGTGACATTCGGCAGATTTGTGTCGTCCGATCCAGGAAGAACGATTTAGGTCAACTGCTACAGTACAATAGCTATAGTGTGCTACAGAACAATTGCTACAGTGGAGAATCGCGATCTCATCCTTTGCTTTTTGATTCGACGACTGCTACACAATGTCATGGTACTTTAGCACAATGACATTGCATAGCAATGTCAGAGGATGCGCTTACGTCTCTGGTACACTTATAGTTTTTTCCCATTAGTTTAGGCTAAGGTTAAATAAGATGAGGAGAATTAGTGTTGCAAAAAAATGGTATGCATTCATCATGGGTTGATGTAGTACCTTCGTTAATTGTTATGTGAATAATTTATCATAATTTAATAGATGATTTCGATAATATATTTTTATATTTAAAGTGGAGTTTAAAGGTAATTTATTTACTAAGAATATGATAAATTATCAATGTATAAAACTTGATGAATCATATTTTACATTATATAGTTTATACTTCGTCTATCTGGTACATGCTATATACGGACACCTTTACACAATAGTAAAACTAATTAATTTGTAAGTAATGAATATTAATTAATCCCTCTGTTTTGAAATATAAGACCTATAGTTTTTTTTAATCTTGTTTCAAAACATAAGACGTGCAGGACAATGTAATGGCTTTTTCTCTCATTTGCCCTCGTTTGTCTTCGCTCTCTCTTCAACATTTATGAGTAGACACCCACACTAAGAATTCCCTCTCTTATTCCCAAAACATTAATACCATGGGTACCATGGTCATCTCCCTCAACTATTATCTTAGTTTCATGACTTCTTTAATCCCCGTGCTTGACCAAAATATGCCTTATAAAAACAAAATGGAGTAAGATTTAAACAAGGAAGACGACCCATTAATCGGAGCAAGACTGAATAATTGTTGAAGACCACCAAATACACTATACCCGATGCATGTTTACCATTAGCCAACTACTCTCTCCGTTCCTCAATAGATGTCGTTCTAGGATTTTGCACTACAACCAAGGAATAGATACAAAAGATCATATTACCCTCCGATTATCTCACTTATTAGTCTTCGTTGGTGTGTGGTACCCTAGTCTATAGTAGTAAATGACCTTGTAAATAGCCATGGACAAGGAATGGGAGGGATATGCAAAGGAAAAAATGGTACAAAGTTGCCTCGAAATTATAGAATGACATGTATTTGAGAACAAAAAATAAAAGCAACAATGATAAGTATTCAGAACAGAGGGAATAATGAATGTTGATGCCCCCCCAAGTCCCATCTCAATGGAGAAGAGCTTGGGGCGCCTTCCCACCAGCCCACACTCGAATCCGTAGCCATCAAGAGTTTTCTCGACAAAAAAAAAAACATTCTGCATCCAAGATGGATTTGGTTCCATCTCAATGGGAAGAGCTGGTAGCACCTTTCCCACTAGCCCACACTCGAATTCCAAGCCAGCACAAGATTTTTCTCAAGGAAAAAGATCCAAATAAGGGCTTGTTTGGATGGGGCGGGATCGGCTGGGATCACGGCTCAATCCATGGGGAAATTCCCATCCTCTGAATATTTTCTTGTCCATCCCGAAGGTGCATTTGGATGACGTTGGGACAGGGAAAATTGAGAGAAACCACCCACACCTTAGACTCAAGATTTATTTTCCCTGTGTGAGTGTCAACACATGACGTCACCTTCGTCTCGTGATTTAGCAATGTTGTTGCCTCCTCCTCCTTTCCCGATCTAGCAATTAGCGCCACTACATTGTCACGCTGGGTGCAGCTGCCGCTGGCCTAGCTAGCTAGGTTCGTGTGCCATGAGCCTGCCATATATCTAGGCTCTAGATCTGGCAGGTGGCATCCTGTGCGATTACTATTGTCACCTTGCGTGTGCACCGCCAAACCGCCCCAACTGCCGGCTCGCAGAGAATTGTGGCTCACCTAATGATACGGGTGCCTGATCTTCTCGGCATAGGTTAGAAGATAACTCGAGTAGCCTAACGAATCACATGAAGCCAATACATACGCTGCCAATGCAACAACCTCCAATACATAAAATCGCCCAACCACGTGCTTAGATGACCATCCACTCGACCACGCAAAAGTGGATGCAAGTCCCTCCAATCCGCAATGATCATCAAGAACAAATGTGTAGAGACAATGAGCACAATCCTAGAGGGCAGCCGGTGGCTAAGCAAACCCTAGGAGAATGCACTTGGAAATCTCTTATTTCTTGAATAAACATGGTCTAAGCATGTTGGACCGAAAGGCGACTAGAGGGGTGAATAGGAGCACGATCTCTTTTTCGCCCAAATCGAATTCAATACTTAATCTCACTCAATAGCTATGAAAGCTATGAAGATCAATAAATCATGCACAATGAAGACTTGTATTGAATTCAATCAAAACCCCAAAGCAAAATCAACACAAAACCAAAACACCAATTCTCGGCGGTGCGACCTCTCACGGGGCGGTCGATCGGTTGGTCTAATGATCGGACCGATCCAAGCGGTTGACCTCTCCTTCAAGCAGTCGACCTCTAGTTCAATGAACAGTGAAATCAGCCCGAAAAACCAAAACGCAAATTGATCTAACTTTTGATTCGTGCGTCCAAACTTCGTGAAACTTGACACACACCTTCCCAAGGATGTCAGGAACCTATTCCAAGCAACGATCGTGAAGATCCTTGCCAAAGTTCAGACCTTTTCCCGTTTGAGTGAAGGTGGGTCAAAAACCGAGTCAAAACGCAAATATGATCTTGAGACTTGCTCGTGGGTGATTGATGATCTTGAAGATCCTAGATGTATTCCCACATGTCACAGCAAGCTAGATCACGGCCAGAAACCAAGCAAAAACTCGCGGATCAAAGAAAGACTCAAAATCACCAAATAGAGAGGAAGAAAGCAAATAGACTCATCTTTGATGAAACTTTCTTTGGATTGATTTGATGTGGTATTGGTTTACAGCCACTCCATCAATGGAGGACAAAGACTCAATACATGAGCACGAAATCAAATCCAACTCTCTAGAACAATAACCTCCACTACTCCTCTCCCTAAGCAAACTAGGGTTTCAATCACAATCAAAGTGTTGAGAGGGTGCAGCCACCTCCCTCCTCTATTTATAGTGGATGCCTAGACCTTCTAGAAGAGTTTCCATAATGGGCTCCCGTTAAGGCCCAAAACAAACGGGTCACACACGCACGCATTTTAAAGCACCGTCTTCATCTCCTCTTGACCTAATCCGCTTCTCCAACGCACCGTCTTGCGCCGCGGGTTGGCAAAAGGTAACCAAGGCGGTATTTGGTAAAATTACCAAAATACCCCTTCTCGGTCCTTCTCCAAGACCGAGTCCAGATTCGGCACTCGCTTGCTCGCCACGTGTAGGTTGATCCAACGGCTCTCCCCGTCGGCAAGTCTCTCCCATCCGGCTCCCACGAAACCACCATGGCACTTGCACCGACCGCGCCGCTTGATTCAACCCGTCGATTGAAGCGCCTGCTCGGTCACCTTTGTCCATCTTGCACCATACTTGAGTCCAATGACTTCACCCGCATCGCCGATCGTTCAACCTCGCTCTCCAAGCCTAGTCCCGATCATCTCGCCGTTGACTGCCGTTGACCACCAAGCAACCCGCACAACAATAGACAAGTAAATCAAACCGGGAACAAGTTCTTCACAACTTGACCCACGTTAGTCAAAACATGCATCATGCAACACATATGCAATGAAACCCATGAACTTGACCTAACAAGCAACCATCGCCGCCACACGGGCCGACAAGTTAAGTGAAAATCGGTCGATCGCCACCCTTGGCGATGATGACATCGCCACCGATCGGCAATGTAGCGAAGGCGATCGACCGCCACCCGTGGACTTAGCCAAAATTTCAGCATCAAATCCGCAACCTCTGGAAATTTCAAACGAATAGAACATTTGCTCGAGGCTCCAAAATTATGGGACCAAGTGCGTGAGAATCTCTCACTTACCTACACCTCTATTTTTGGCCCACTCAAAAATCCAATGCCACTTATATGGCGGTCGGACCGCCATCGACGGCCCGATCGCACCGCCAACCGGTCGGATCGCCTACCGGCGGTCGGACCGCCATCCAATTCACGAGGCATGGCGGTCGACCGCCACCAAGGCGGTCGGATCGCTTGAGACTGACAGAACTCGAACTTTGCCGAAACGCTTGTTTCGCAAACCTTCAACGCCATTGCCAATTGTCACATCATCCTAAGATCATGAGCATATCCCCATGATATCCACAATCTCCCCTTGATGAACACATTGGCAATTCCCAACAAATGCAAATTTTGAGGTTTGAAAAGTAAAACTCGTTTTTACAAGAAAGGCACAACTTGGTCCATATGCAAGAGAAAGCAATGAAAATGACCAAGTGGCTTCAGAATAGCATAGGCAAGTGAGATAAGGCAAAGAAAGCGAAAGCTTCATTTTCCGTATGAGTCAAAATCTCACTTAAGGTCCATATGAAAGAACAATTGTTCGATATGACCTTTGATCATCGTGAGGCTCAAGTATTGCAATTCAAGTTCGAAATGGCAATACGATCAAACGAATGCAAATATGAAACTCCCCATCACAATGATCCTCAAATATCGTAAAATTTCAAATTCTCCAATTTTCTCCCCTTTTAATACTTTTAAATCTTCTTCCTTTACACATCTCAAATATCTTCTCCCTTTGACAATGGAGTCATCAAGGAATCACGCCTTCCTCTCGCCCGTAGATAACAAGTGCAGAATGAGGAAAAAATATAAGAAGGAGCATGCATGAAATGCAATGGAGTGGCTTCATATTTTTGAATTTTTCAATTTTTTTTATTACAAGAAGCTTTGGAGATTACCCAAAAAGAGCAAGCTAGCATTTCTAATCACACTCAATACATATCAAGCCTATCAGCGCTAGCAAGATCATGTTAAGACATATATAACAAAGCTAAGCAAGAAGGCTTAAAGTAAAGCAATGAATTTTAGCATTTTAAGCAAAGCTTCAAATCTAGCAAGTTCATCAACAGAGATCTTAAGATGATTCTGGCCATGTCAAAATGTCAATGTGAGATCAAAAAGCTAACAAAGACCACATTAAGAGACAAACTGGTCCTGAATTGAATCATTTTGCTCAATTTTTCTCAACTACCCATTTTTCAACAGTTTTTCATTTGCAATGAATATTGAAGTTGATTAGAGGTATATCTTAGTGAAGAAGATCCTGGACTATGAGCCATCCACAAACTCTTCCTAAGCTTCTACCAGCGACAAATCTTGAGGTTCATGTCGGTTTGACAAGCAAATCCCCATGAGATCGTTCGGATCATCAAACTATCTCCAAGTTCATGTCTATGATATGCAGTCTCGTGAGAGTAGTTTGACACATTTTAAGCATAGGACAATCTTTAATTTTGATTTTTCATTTTTCACAAGAGCAGATTTAGATTCTTAAAGGAACAAGAAGCTCAAGTAATGATCAATACTAGATTCAAGAGCTAACACCGCAATTTTGATAGGGCCAATGTCACAAAAGGAGCATGACGAGGATCTAAGTAATCCTCATTTATTTACTCCATAATCAAGAAATATGACATCATAAGACATACCCTTAGAATATCAAAAGGAAGAACTAGTCGAAGTCGAGACCACCCCACGACTACCCCCGGTCGTAAGCTCTTCTACGACCACGGGATAATCCTACGACTACCCCCCGTCGAAGCTCTTCTACGACCACGGATAATCCCTACGACTACCCCCGGTCGTAAGCTCTTCACGACCACGGATAATCCCTACGACTACCCCCAGTCGTAAGCTCTTCACGACCATGGTATAATCGTTATGACTACCACCTAGTCGTAAGCTCTTCTACGACTATGGTACGATCGTTACGAGTATGTCCGGTCGTAAGTTTTCTATGATCGGGGCCTACTACAAAGTTCCTCACGACTTCATCGACCCACCCGCTTGACGCCCATTAAACAAAGGAGAATCTAAGCGGTCAAAATACGCAGCTATATCTCGACATAATCAGAGATAATTCCCACTATCTCGATCGGTAATCGATTGACAAGATGGAGAGGTTACTACTCGGTAATTACTCTCATTATTACATAATAATGAGCGACTAATTAGCCTGGAAGGACAACGCCCACTATTGCTTAGTATAAATAGGTATCTGTTAGAGATAGAGAGGAGGCCTTTGGGGAAAAGAAAGAAGAAACAGAGCATACTTATTCGATTGTAATCCAAAGAGCAAATACAAGATACACAGAGTAGGGTTGTTATTCTCACCGAGAAGGCCGAACTCGTATAAAAATCCCGTGTCTTCTTCGTTTGTGTGATCAATTGTGGAGACCCCAATCAAACAATCTTTACGTAAGATCGGTTCTAAAACACCGGCGGTTGGCGCCGACCGTGGGGATCCTCGGTAATTCCTTGTCACGCTTCTTCCTTTTCTCTTTATGCTACCATGCCGGGAGAATGGAATGAGGAGAATTGGTTCGACTTGGCGACACGCAGATATCGACATGGATGCCGGTCTCTAATACGAACCGAGTATCGAATCTTCTTATGGTATTGCCGCCTCGAGATCTTCTATCGATCTCGAGATCGATATTACCCAGTCGAGGAGGATCCTTATCCCCACGACAAGACGCCCACCGAGGATCAATTTCTCGGGAGGCAAGGGTCAACTCGACCAAGAATACTGTCTCAGGGCAAACTCGCAACACGACGCAGAGCTTTTCCTCTAAGTGTTCGAGTCCCCAAGACATTCGAGTTGGCGAGACTAGTTCGAAGCCATTATCCCGAGCTCCATTGACATCCGATGGTCCTCTCTCCGAGCATTTCGCAGGAAGAGGATTGAACATCTTGTTCATCCAAATTCAACCGCCCCGACGCAGAGCCACCGCAGCGAGACGGTTATAACCCGAGTTCCCTACATGGAGGGTTTACTCCAAGTCGCTAGATGGTGTCACTCGACCACTCCTCCGGTGAGGAGGAGATCTCGAGCGCAAGTGGAAGTCATCCACGGGAGGTCTTCGCCCTTCCTCCGATCGATCGTTCTCCCGGAAGAAGGATTGGACATGCTTCCGCCGAGCATACTCTACACCACCGTCGTAATGGCAATGACACCCACCGCGAACGAAACGAACACTTTGATGAACGTGCGGGACATCCTCAACATTCTCGCCCATTAAAACAAGTTCAAGGGTCTGAAATAGACCATTCGAGGCAATTCGACGGAAGAAAATAGTGGCTCGAAGAACCTCCCCGAGCGCGCTTATTTCAAATAAGGAAACTCAAGAACTCCAAAGACATCAATGATTTCTTTGGAGAACACGACCCAAGAACTCGCCGAGCACCGTGTTATGATCTTTTGCCAAGGAGATCGCGCAAAGACTTCGTGACATGATGGCCAAACTTGAGCGACGCAGGTCGACCACAACCACGGTCGTAATAGTGCGACTACTTCTTACGCCACCGCTCAGAAACTCGCCGCATGGAAGGCGGCACGACTCTCCTCATGTCGTTCTCGACATGAGAAAATGCCACAAGCCAGCGGGAGGGTGATCTTTCACCACTTCAAATGACTGCACACACGGCGGCAAGCGGGCACGAGGAGTATTTCCCCGAAGGTCGAGGCCTATTATAGGCCTAGTCCCCATGGTCGGGTATCGACGAGTTCGATCGCCGGCGACATTAACCCTTCGCTTCGCAAAAGAAGACAAGAGGTTATCTCGATGTCGGCGTTCTCGTCGACCTTCGAGCGTTCGCTGGCGCCTCGATTTGGCCGACGAATATGGAGAAATTCGATGGAACTCAAAACCCCATCGAGTTCCTCCAAATCTACACTCTGACTATCCGAGCCGCGGGAGGAGGAGAGCATGTCATGGCGAATTACCTTCCGACTGTGCTCGAAGGATCGGCGCGATCATGGCTTCTAAACCAACCATTTGAGTCGATCTACTCGTGGCAACACCTCTGTGATCTACTGCTGGCTAATTTCCAGGGAACTTACAATCGCCCAAGAAAGGAGGATGACCTGCACCGGATAAGACAGAACAACCATGAAACGCTACGACAATTCATCAGCGCCTGATCAGTTCAAACTCTATTCGGAAGTTTCGACTCATCTGCGATTAGGGCTTTCAAACAGGGAGTCCGTAGCAGAAGAATAACAGAGGACATCGCCTTACATCCACCTGCCACCGTCGCTGAGCTCTTTGAGATGGCTGATAGATATGCGACTGCTGCTGAAGCGGTCGAATGGAACGATACCATCGATCTCAAAGATGGCATCCTCGGAAGCAAAGTAAAGTGGTAAGAAAAGGATAAAAGGCTAGAAATCTAAGAACAAAGCGAAAAGTCAAAAATCTCCGGATGCCGGTTCTAAGGAGGTCCTAGCCGTAGCGATAAGGAGCCACACAACCCCAAGCAAAATCCCGATCAAGTAAAGGTAAACGCTAAGATCGAGAAACGACAAACCGGTGGTGTCCTTTTCATAAAAAGAAGGGCATGACTTCAGAATCGCGAGTTTTCTTACGAAACTCGAGGACTATTATTTCGCAAAGGGCCACTTCCTATTCTTTAACAAGTGGGCCAAACCGTTGGACAAAAGAGTCTGACGATGAGGAGATGCCATTCCAGACCCGCGGCACACCATTGATCATATCTATGGGGTCTTCACATCTGAATCACGAAGACGGTGAAAGCGATCGAACGTGAGGTAAACACAATCGACTCTCCTCTTGTCAATAAATTATCAGTGGTCGGAAATCACCCTTGCTTTGAGAAAGGTGATTGTCCGATACCTTCGACTAGACCAGTCGATTTCGATAGTAGTCGAACCCACCATCAACAATTGTCGAGTCAATCGAGTTTTAGTTGATGGTGGAAGCTCGTTAATATATCGCTTACGAGTACCGGACGAGATGCAAGTACCGAGGACAAAGGTAAGACCGATGCGATATTCATTTCATGGAATCGCATCGGGGTCTTCGCCAAACCCATTGGCCAGTTTCTCTTCCTTTAACGCTTGGATCACCAAGCAATTTCGGAGAGAGAAAGTCTCCTTGATGTAGTCGATTTGGATACGCATATAACGCCATACTCGGACGACCTACTCGCAAAATTTTTGATAGCTACTCACTATGGGTACCAATGTCTTAAGATGCGAGTCCCAAAGGAGTGATCACAATATATTGTGACAAGAAGATGGCGCATTCTGTGATCGCTGCTCCCTTGAGATGGTTGGACAACTACCAACTCGAGATTTAAAGTCACCTTCGACTAGCAAGTCGAAGCCAAAGTCGCACCTAAGCCGAACGACCAAGTCAAAGAGGTTCCTCCGACGCAGAGGAGCCCTCAAGACTGCTTCGCATTGGGATTCTTCCACCCTAAATAGGAAGACGCCTCATCACCTTCCTCCAGGCAAACGCTGATGTCTTTGCGTGGCAAGCATCCGACATGCCCGGAGTCCCAAGGAATGTGATCGAGCACAGGCTAGCCTTACGGCCTGATAAACTACCCGTAAAACAAAAGTTACGGAGATTTGCCCCTGATCGACGAGATGCTATTAGGTCAGAATTGGACAAGTTGCTTAAAGCAGGCTTTATAAGAGAAGTCAACCACCCAGAGTGGTTGGCCAACCCTGTAATGGTTAGAAAGTCTAACGGCAAATGGCGTATGTGCGTAGACTTTACTGATCTTAATAAAGCTTGTCCAAAAGATGATTTCCCTTTACCTCGCATCGATCAGCTGGTTGACTCTACTGCAGGATGTGAAATGTTGAGTTTTCTAGATGCATACTCTGGTTATCATCAGATCAGTATGCATC
Organism: Ampelocalamus luodianensis; assembly: GCA_036346255.1. Taxonomy (NCBI): domain Eukaryota; kingdom Viridiplantae; phylum Streptophyta; class Magnoliopsida; order Poales; family Poaceae; genus Ampelocalamus; species Ampelocalamus luodianensis. The sequence continues at coordinate 31,336,919 of CM070619.1, forward strand.
GAGAAGATGAAGAAAAGACCGCATTTATTACACCGTTTGGAGTATTTTGCTATGTCAAAATGCCATTCGGCCTAAAAATGCTGGAGCTTCTTTTCAACGTTTGATGCAAACGACTTTCGCTCCTCAACTAGGCCGAAATTTGGAAGCCTATGTTGATGACCTAGTCGTAAAAAGCACCAAACGACTCGAACATATCACAGACTTGCAGGAGACTTTCGACAACCTCAGAAAACACCAATTGAAACTAAATCCCGAGAAGTGTGTGTTCGGGGTCTCTTCAGGAAAATTGCTTGGATTCTGGTTTCGAACGGGAATCAAGCAAATCTCAAAAGATCAAAGCCATCACTCGATGCGCCCCAGACCACGAAAAAGAAGTCCAAAACTTACAGGGTGCATGGTGGCTTTAAGTCGTTTCATATAGCACGATCGAGAAAAGGACCGCCTTTCTTCAAACTTCTAAGGAAACATGAAGGTTTCAATGGTCGTAAGAGGCTAACTTAGCCTTCGAGGAAGTCAAGAGGTATCTTACGAGTGCTCCTGTTCTAGTTTCCCGAAGCTAGAGAGACGCTCTTAATTTACCTAGCCGCCACGCCACAGCAATAAAGCGCAGATCTTTGGTCGTAGAACGTGAGAACATACAACGACAAGATACTACGTGAGTGAGGTTTTGCGGACCTAAGGAGTTACCTCGTGTTCAAAAACTTCTTTATGCCCTCCTCATGTCTTCGAGGAAATGCGGTATTATTTTGACGCACAAACTAGTTGTGTCGCCCGAGTTTCCTTGGGAGCGATCCTCCGAATAGGGAAACAATGGACGCATGGCAAATGGTCGGTCGAACTTGGGCGCTCGACATCCATTTCGTGTCCCGAACGGCGTTAAATCAGATCTTGGCGCACTTTGTCGCGAATGGACAAATCTGAACATGTTTAGGATCCCGATCACGATTCCCACGGTCGCTGGATGATGTACTTGACGGGTCACTTACGATAAGTGGCTTGGGGTCGGGTGGTCTGGAATCTCCCACGGAGAAACCTTAAAGTATGCCATACAATTAAACTTTCGTGCCACTAATAACGTGGCGAGCGACGGTTTGCTAGTGGCATACGAAGTTGCGTAAAGCACTCGATTCGACGATTGCTCGTAAGAGGAGACTCTCACTAGTCGTGAATCAAGTCGAAAGGAGTACGGTGCTCCAATTCGACCATGTCCGGTACCTATCGAATGCGAAAGTTAGAAAAGCACTTTTGGGCTTTGAGGTACAATTTATCCCCGAAAGGATAATTTTCTCGCACCAACCGCTCGTCTAGCTTCCTCCCGATCCGTAGTGCAGAAAGGGTGTTCTGGAACAACCGAGAAATCGCCCATAGTCGATTTAACCGAGACACCTTCTATAGAAACAGCCTCTCTAAAGTACGAAGATACATGGATGACGCCCATTTATGAGTATCTTCAAGAGGGTTCCTTACCCGATGACGATTTAGAATCGATCGATTATCCCGAAAAGCCAAAATGTATACTTTGGTCGAAGGTGTTCTTTATAAAGAGGAACCAAGGGGTGCTCATGCGATGTATTCAAAGCGAAGGATTAAAACTCCTTCACAACATACGGAGGATCTGTGGAACTCATGCTTCCTACTAACACCGTTGGCAAAGCTGACAAGGTTTTTATTGGCCAATGACCCTCTACGATGCCAAGGAGATGGTTAAAAGATGTGCGATGTCGGTTTCATAGCGGCAAATACACCAACCAGCTCAGCGTTGCAAACAATTCCTCTGTCATGGCCTTTTGCAACTTGGGGTCTCGATATCCTAGGACCGTTACCCGAGCTCAGAGGTTTGAGTTCTGTTTGTGGCTATTGATACGCTCACAAAATGGATAGAAGCCGAATCTGTGGATCGAATAACAACGAAAGCGACAAAACGGTTCATGATAAGATGCGTGATCACTCGATTCGAGTACCAAGTCGAATTATCACGGATAACGGTAAACAATTTACAAGCGCCAAAATTTCAGGAATTTTGCAACGAGTTGGGAACTCGCTTGTGTTACGCCCGTCGCACACCCCAAAGCAACGGAGCGATGAGAGAAGCGAACGGCCGATAATGAAGGGAATCAAGACCGAGTCTTCGATCACCGTAAAGCGCTCGGGGCTTGGGTACAGAATTACCTTGATGATATGGGCAATTAAGACGACGACTAAGCCGAGCTACGGAGAAACACCTTTCTTTCTAGTTTTTGTCTGAAGCCATGCTTCCTCCGTAAATTAAGATCAGTCGAAAGAGTCGACAAGTTTCACGACTCGTCTCAAGAACATCTTCGACGCAGCGACATCAACTCGCTCAAGAACAGAGGAACAAAGCTTTATTCCGTTCGCAGATCTACCAACAAGCCCCGCAGATACTATGATCGTAGGTTCAACCTCGCGGCCTCATTGCGGTGATTTAGTATTGAGACTTATCCAATCCCGTCTAATCGAACAAACTTTCCCCCAAGTGGGAAGGTCCTTACACTGATCGAAATCAAGCAACGCGTCCGGATCGATGACGACTTGCAATGGAAGACGGCGTGTTCTCTCAAATTCTTGGAACATTGACCGCCATTTAAATTTTATGTGTAACAAACTTCAACGGCAATAAAGCAACGAGTTCTCCCTATCTTTTTGTCTATTTTGAATTTCGCTTTTATTCTTTCGACCATTTTTTCTCTCATCCTTCTGCATAAAGGTTAGCAAAGGGCGATACATTTAGTCAAGTCTCTCCTCTCTGCATGTGGTTATGCCCACGGAAGGAGCTTCCTAATATCGCCGTTCTTAAACAATCGATACAAAGCTTATTGAGCTCGGAAAAATGGTCGAAAGTTGTTATGAATTCATATCACCTTAGCTTATTTGAAAAATAAACCGAGAAGAGTAACCTTTTCTTTGAGATGCATTCGCTACCTTTTCAAATAACTTGATTAGTTTTCTTGGTCGAAGGAAGAAACACACTTAGTCGAAGCCTCTCACATGCGCGTGGTTACGCCCACTAGACGAAGCTTCCTAATGTCGTTCGCTTTCCTACTTTGCGCCGAACAACTAAGTCAGGAAAGATGAATGTAGCCGAATGAATCCTTAAGGTACTCGAGAAGCTTGTTTCGCTCTAGTCGTCATTATCGAGTTAATTAATCTGGTTGGAGATGGTAACATCACCTAGTCGAAGCCTTTTTTCTCTGCACGTGGTCCTGCCCACTAGAGGGAACTTCCTAGCGTCGACCTGTTTCTACTCTTTCGACTAGTGCAAACAAGTCGATATTTGACAACTCTAAGACGAACAAACCTCTCTGTTTTTTCAAAACCCTTTCTTTACTACTTACCTAGTTTATTAAAAATAAACTAAGTAAGTAGCCGGGGGCTAGATAAAGTTATAAACATGACTTCATTTCTTAGTCTAATTTTTTCTAAAGATATCATCCTACGAGTTACTAACTACTCTATGAGATGATTCGCAGGAAAGATACGGAAGGAAGGAGGAATCGCTCATATCTGGTCTAACTATTTCTTCTTTTATCTTACGAGTGACTATTTACTCTACAAGATAATTTGCAGGAAAAAGGATCATATATTTAGGCGTCACCAGCAAAAAAGACTTGTTTATACAAGAATATATTACAAGACTACTCTGTCTAGGAGATTCTATCTCGCATCTCCTCCGCGACCTTCTCGCCAACCGATCGCATCTCTTCGATCGACTTCTCGGCCAGATTCGGTGCGATCGAAGTCGTCTTCAACGAATGAAGATTAAGGTTAGGATCGCGGGCCTTGAGTTTTTCTAAAACAAAACTCACGGCTCCTTTGACCGCTTCCCTTATTGAATCGTTCGATTGGCCTTGAGTAGATATCATCTCGTCGAGTACCGACTTGTTCCCCAATGGCACTCGTATGAGCGGCCATCGTGTCGTCACGAGGAACAACCCTCCCGGCACGAAGCCCATCGAGTACATTGTTCAGAAGTGAGATATTATCTTGAAGATTGATCTTCATTGATTTTGTCTCCTCCTGGGAATAAGTCGAAGCCTCATGGAGTCACTTTATTTCAGTCAATCGGTCTGATAAGAGCGAGGATTGAATAAGAAAAACGATTCTATGAGAAGATAGAATGAATAAATAGTAGGTAAAAGTTCTACTTACCAACTAATTGAGAACCCAAGTTCTCAATCTCTTGGTCTTTCTCCTTCGCGATCCGGGAGATTTCGCGGACAACGGAGGTCTTCTCATTAACCTCAGTCCGGAGAGCCCCCATATTGGACTGAAGGGTCTTATTTTTGACTTCTTTTTCTACAAAAGAATAAGAGGTCAAAAAACAAAGGGATGCAGAAACCAAGATCGAAGCGATCGTAATGTCACGCACTATTTAATTCTTCCTGCAACTGTTTAGCTGCAGAGTTAGCCTCCTGAAGCTTCTTCAGGAGGTCAGTGACTTTGTCCCTCAGCTTCTTTGACTCGGCTTTTTAAAGTTGAGCGAATCGACCAAGGTCTTTTTTAAGCTCTCAAACTCGCAAAGATAAAAGAGCGTACATGAAAACAAGTGGTCATAAGCATTTCTATGACCAATGGGTAGTCGTAAGTTATTCTACGACCACCCCTAGTCGTAAGTTTTTTCCACGACTAGTATAAGTCGTAAGATTTTCTACGACAACTGGTTACGAGTGTCACTCACCACCTCTCTGCTTGTTCGCAGAGTGTTGCCTTTTCTTGTCGAAGCTTGACAAGTTGCCGATTGTACTCATAAATCGTAGCGACTTGCTCAACGGCTCTCTGAAAAAGAGAGAAACGATAAGATAAAGAGATAAAACCCTAAGTGAGTATCGATAAATACTTACGCTCATGTTTGACCAAGCAAACATGGAGACTATTCGTGATGGATCCTTCAGCTCATCCATCTCCTCGACTCGCTTCCACCATACCCCTTCAAGTCGTTCATTGTCAAATACGTCTCCGCAATTGACAATGCTCTTCGTGGGGAACTCGATCGCGGAGCGGTAGGCGGAAGATCCTACGATGGAGTCGGGGCCAAAGAAGTCGAGCAAAGTTGAAATACTCCTCTTCCTCTGACTCTATGACGTGAACTCCACCTGGAGGGCCGGAGGAAACATCCTCAACGACCTCCTTGCCGGCACGACGGTCAGCGCTCTCGCCGCCATCTGTCTCTGGTGCCTCCCTCGAGGCTTGTGTGGCCTCCATCACAGTCTCTACGACAGCTCCAGATGTTGTAGCGACTTCAACATCATTGGCCTTCGTAGCGACTTCAGCAACTGCAGCCTCTTCTGCAGCAGGGACAGTAGCTAGATCTTCAGCTACTGTCGTTGTCGCACCCCCTTCGGTTGAAGGGGTGATAACGAGATCCTCTATGAGAGTTCCCCTGGGGGCTGAAGACGCCGGGATGAGAATTGCAAAGCGCAACAATAAGTCAACAAATAAAACAGTAAGTAGTCATTACACTTATGTGTTTTATTTTACATACCTCTGTGCGTTGGACCTAACCTAAAATTTGGGAGCAACCTTCCCAACGGAAGATTTCTTCGATTTCTTCTCAACCACCATTGGTTGAGATGCACTCGGGGCAACAGGAGTCATCTCCTCCCGACTTCCCGGGTGGACGAGATCAGTCTCGACCGCTCGAGAATCTTGCTTCCCTCGCTTCGATTCCACCGAGCAGGTTTCCTTCACAAAGACATGAACTTCTTCCGCTTCTTCTTTTCTAGTTGTCTTACAAAGCCGCGAAGCGGCTGCAAGGACTTGTCATCGTAGTAGAAAGGTACCTTAACTTTGGGGACCTTGCGCTTAAGGGCAAGAGCCTCTTCTTCTGCTCTCTTTCTTGCCGCGGCTAGATCTGCGGCAAACTTAGCAAAAGGAGTAGGAGGAGCAGAACTCGAACCCCCCTTGTCGCGGACTTTCACCAGTCGGCGCTTCTTAGATGGAGGGGACTTCGCTGACTCCGTTTGCGTAGTCGCCCCTACAACCACCACCGACTTCCTCGTCGTCTCGGCGGTTCTCCATGCCAACTTTCTGTTGAAGAAGGAGAAAAGTGGTCCGTATGATCACTCAAAATTATAAGTATTTCTACGACATTATCTAATCGTAAGTCATTCTACGCCACGTTAAGTCATAAGTATTTCTCGACATTATCTAATCGTAAGTCATTCTACGATTACGTTAAGTCGTAAAGCATTCCTACGACATTGCCTAATCGTAAGTTATTCTACGATTACATCCGGTCGTAAGTTTTTCTCGATCGGTGCCGATCGTAAGTTTTTCTACGACAAATAAGCTAGTCGATACTATTCTCGACAATAAAACACCTAAAGGCAAAGTCGTTTGATTACCTTTAGGCGCCTTTCTTTCTCCTCCGTGGTCAAAACCGCGAGGATTTGAGGGGCCGCCATATTCGCCAGATGCTTCTCGCAGATGAGCCGGACACGTCGCCAACCTCCGCCTGCGAAAGATCTGGGAATATGGACAATATGATTAAACAGACTAAATCAGGGTTAACCAAGGATAAAACCAAAAGAGTAAGTCTTTCTACTCACCGTCCTTGTAGTCCCTGGTTGGGTCGTCCTTTCCTGAGTACCTCCACATGGGAGGGACCCTTGTCTTCAAAGGACTAATCCGGCGCGTGATGAAGTCCTTCACCACGTGCCAACCGGTGAGCCCTCCGACTTCAAGTCTTTGATAGCTTGAATATAGGGGCTATCCGGTCGTGATTCTTGGGAGTCGAGTCCGGGAAGAAGATCGCCTCGGCTCGTCCAACAAACGAGAGGCTATCTTCCTCGGTAACCTCCCAGTAGAACCACCTCTTCTTCCAACTCGGCCAGGATGACCGGGTAAACATCTGAATATACTCCTTCGACTTGTTGTCATGGAGCTTCGGACCACAGCTACCAGCGATCCCGGCTTGACAAGCCATTCCATAATAATACCGTACTGGCTCGAGGTCCGCGGAATCCTAGGTAGGCCTCACACAAGTACAAGAATACACTTAACATCGTGATGGAATTAGGACCAAGGTTCACTAATTCCACTGAAGTCTTTCGAGCACGAAGGCGTGAGGAAAGGGTGAGCGGACAATCGAAGGCCACACTCACAATAAGCCCGAAGACGGAATTTGGCCTACCTCTCCGAAGGCCAATGCGCCCATTCGCGCAATCCAAGTCACGAAGACCTGGGATCTTCTCGTGGCGACCAAAGCGATCATTTTGCATCGTCCATCTCCGACTCGGCCCATTCGGAGACAATCCGGCAATTTTTCTCTCAAGAACGAAGATTTAAAGTTGGGAAAGCTTCAAGAAAATGTACTGAGTCACCGTGCGGAAGAAACAAGAAAGCAATAGATCGTTGAGTAAAAGATAAGAACCTAAGTTCTTCCCCGCTGCCCGTTTATAACCGCGGGTGAGATGAAACGTCGCGTAATCCGAGCGATCGCCACCGCCGGGAATCGTTTCAACGGACAGCTTTTTACGCCTATGGAAAGTCCCAAGACACCTTTTCACACCTCAAGTGAAATTACCATCTTGACCCCGGGTCAAGTGAAAGACCAACCGGAAAACCTTATTTCGGTTTTAAGGCTACGACGGCTTCAAGTCGTAAGACATCTCGTAGTCGTGACAACCTTAAACCAATTACCTCGATCAAGCATATTCTGGTCGAGAGAAACAAGGGTTGAAGAGTTTTTCCTTCAACGCTTTCCTAACGACCCCTTAGTGGTCAAAGGATCGTCTCGACCCTTCACTCCAAGTAAGTTATTTTCACTTGAAGTGGGGCTAGATGACGAGGATCTAAGTAATCCTCATTTATTTACTCCATAATCAAGAAATATGACGTCATAAGACATACCCTTAGAATATCAAAGGAAGAACTAGTCGAAGTCGTAGACCACCCCTCGACTACCCCCGGTCGTAAGCTCTTCTACGACCACGGGATAATCCTACGACTACCCCCGGTCGTAAGCTCTTCTACGACCACGGGATAATCCCTCGACTACCCACGGTCGTAAGCTCTTCTCACGACCATGGTATAATCGTTACGACTACTACCTAGTCGTAAGCTCTTCTCACGACTATGGTACGATCGTTACGAGTATGTCCGGTCGTAAGTTTTTCTCTGATCGGGGCACACACGGGTTCCTCACGACTTCATGGACCCACCCGTTTGACGACCCATTAAACGGTGAGAATCTAAGCGGTCAAAATACGCAGATTATCTCGACATAATCGTAGATAATTCCCACTATCTCTCGATTGTAATCGATTGACAAGATGGGAGGTTACTACTCGGTAATTACTCTCATTATTACATAATAATGAGCGACTAATTAGCCTCGAAGGACAACGCCCACTATTGCTTAGTATAAATAGGTATCTGTTAGAAATAGAGAGGGAGGCCTTTGGGGAAAAGAAAGAAGAAAAGAGCATACTTATTCGATTGTAATCCAAAGAGCAAATACAAGATACACAGGAGTAGGGTTGTTATTCTCACCGGAGAAGGCCCGAACCTGTATAAAAATCCTCGTGTCTTCTTCGTCTGTGTGATCAATTGTGGAGACCCCCCGAATCAAACAATCTTTACGTAAGATCGGTTCTAAAACACCGACAAAGCACTAATTGCGCAACTAGCTAAAACATTCACAAATTGCAGTTTTTAGTTCAAGTTGTCTTAAAGTTCTGGCTCATTCAGCAAAGACTTAGCTACACATGTGAAAACATGATAATTCTAGCAAGTCAAAGAACTAGACATGGTATTGAGCAGAATTGAAATACTAAAGCTCAAGAGGGTAATAAGCAAAGCTTCATCAATTTTAAAAGACAAGCAGAAAAGCTTATATAACAATGCATCTTTTTGGTTTTTCATATAAATGCAGTACAATGAGATGCACAAAAGACATAAAAAACCTAAAAAGATCAAAATGATCAAAAGAAAATACCACTAGAAGAAGGTATCAGAAAAGATCAGAAAAGCTCAGATGAACAAGGAAAGTTCAGAACAGAGCCAACTCCCCCTCAAACCAACCCGTAGGGATAAATTACCCCTAACTTACTTCTCAAGGTGGCAAACCTAGTTGGGTCTAAAGGCTTGGTGAGGATATCAGCTAACTGAGCCTCGGACTCCACGAAATGCAGCACAATATCACCCTTCTCGACATGATCTCTAAGAAAGTGATAGCGAATGTCTATGTGCTTGGTCCTAGAGTGTTGCAGGGTTTTTAGCAATGTTTATAGCAGAAGTGTTATCACAGAAAAGAGGAACACTATCAAAAGCTAACCCAAAATCCTTAAGAGTGGACACCATCCACAAAATCGACTACTGACAACTAGCTTAGCACTACATATTCAACTTCAATGATGGATTGTGCAATGTAAGACTGTTTCCTAGAAGACCAAGAGACAAGAGAAGTGCCTAAGAAGTGACAAGTGCCTGAGGTACTCTTCCTATCTAGCCGACAGCCCGCAAAATCAGAATCAGAAAACCCCCGAATGGACAAGGACGAAGAGCAGAAAAACCAAATGCCATACTGGAGGGTAGAGTGTAAATACCTGAAGATGCGCTTAACGGCTTGGCGATGGGAAGTCCTCGGTGACGCCTGAAACCTCGCACAGAGGCAAACCGCGAAGTGGTTGTCCGGTCTTGAGGCCGTCAGTGGAGAGGAGCCGATCATGCCGCGGTACTCGCGTTGATCCACGGCTTCTCCTTCCTCATCTGGATCCAAGCGATCCGGTCGCCATGGGAGTGGCGATCGCTTGCGATCACCATCTCAAGCGCTTGAGCGGATCCTTGGTGTACTTCGTGCGATGGATGAAGATCCTTCCTTGTATTGCTTGATTTGAAGCCCTAAAGTAGTTGAGTTCTCCCATCATGCTCATCTCAAATTCCCTGGACATGGTCTCAGAAAAACTAGAAACAAGAGTATGAGAAGAACCACCAAAGATTATATCATCTACATAAATCGAGCAAGCGTGAAGTCATTGCCACGCCTAAGAATGAACAGTGGTCTTGTCTACCTTTCCCATCTCAAAGTCATTCTTAAGCAGAAAAGTCTTAAGTCTATCATACCAGGCTCTAGGGACTTGCTTAAGACCATACAAGGCTTTGGATAGCTTGAAAACATGATGTGGATGCTTGGGATTCTCAAAGCCTGGGGGTTGTCTAACATACACTTCTTCCTCTATAAAACCATTCAGAAAAGCACTCTTGACATCCCTCTGATATAATCTAAAGCCCTTAGAAGCAGCAAATGCAAGCAGAATGCGAATGACTTCCAATCTAGCAACAGGAGCAAATGTCTCATCAAAATCTAACCCCTCAACTTGGCTAAAACCCTGAGATACTAACCTAGCCTTGTTTCTAACCACAGAACCATCCTCATTTTGTTTATTTTTGAACACCCAACGGGTTCCTATCACATTATGACCACTAGGAGACTCTACTAGGTTCCAGACCTTGTTCCTCTCAAAATTCTCTAACTCCTCATGCATGGCATTAACCCAGCTAGAATCAGATAATGCATGTGATATATCGTGGGGTTCGAAAGAAGCGACAAATGCAGAATGAGTAGAGACTTGGATCTTGATACAGAGCGAGTGACTCGCTCATGAAGACTACCAATTATCCGATCCGGAGGATGACGCTCTGAATATGAAGTGGGCGCCGGGAGATAATATCTCCTCAACCTCCGATCATCTGATGAAGAAGATGCAGCAGAGCCTCAATTGGAGGTGAAGCAACAGAGTGGTGTTTCGGAGCTTGGACGGGGAGCCTCAACGGCAGCAGTGGAGGACAAGTATCGCCTTCGTCATCATCTTCCTCCAAAAATGCTTTTTGTCACCTGTATCACTCACGACGCGTCGGATCTAGCTCCGTGGCTAGTCTCATCAAAAGTGACATTGCATGTCTCTGGACAATGTTAGTTTCAACATTAAAAACCCAAAAACCCTCAATATGCGGGATAACCTGTAAATAAACCATCAAAAGTCCTTGATTCAAATTTATCTAGATTTCTGTCTTGAGAATAAAACACTTAGCTCCAAAACTCGAAAGTGAAAGCAGAGGGTTTTATACCAAATCGAAGCTCATAAGGAGTCTTGCCCAAAGATGGTCTCAAAAAACACGATTTGCAATATGGCAATTTGTAGCAATAGCTTCGCCCAAAACCTCTCGGTGTGCTATACTCATCTAGCATCGTCCCAGCCATCTCGACTAAGGTTCTGTTTCTTCCTTTCCACAACGCCATTCGTTGAGGGACGTGGAGAAGAGAAGCGATGCTCAATTCGCTTCAAGACAAAAAGAGGCAAACGAGGCATTCTTGAACTCCGTGCCATTGTCACTGCGGATCGCTCTCAAGGCACTCGGAAGTTCAGAAGCCAAATGAAGAACAAGATCACGATAGTGACCAAAAGCTTCATCCTTCGAAGCAAGAAAGAACACCCAAGTGTATCTCGAAAAATCATCGACGATGACAAGAATGTACCATTTGCCACCGATTGGCCGAACCTAGCGGGACCAACGGTATCCATATGAAGCAAGCCGCCCCGTCGTCTACCATGACCATAGTCAACGAAGGGTGTGAGCGGCAACTTGCTTGTCATGCCTACGAGCGCGCATACAAGATGCTTGACGACTTTGAGTTTGGGCAAACCTCTCATGAGATCAAGGTTGCTAACTCGTCCGATGATCAAAACCAATGTGCCCCAAACGTCGGTGCAAAGCCGAAATCGAGAAGAAGGTGTAACCAAGTATTTAAGAGAACCGACAAGAGATTCGAAAAATCAGCTCCAAAGATCCTAGCAACTCTATAAATCCCAAAACGGGCTCACCGGTGAATCAAGCACCGACAAGCATTTTTCTTAAATATAGTCTCATAGCCATCATCAAGAAGTCGTGAGACGAAAGTAAGTTGAACTGAGCTTGTCCACAAGGGCAACGTCCTTCAAGATGAAATTGTCATTCACCACGATTGATCCGTTCCTTCAATCCGCCCTTGAGTATTGTCTCAAAGGTGATGAGGACATCATCTATCGACCATGAAGGAGGTGAACCATTTTGAGTCTCCGGTCATGTGGCGTGAACAGCTGAGTCGACGAACCACGTGTCCTTCCTTCCGCGGCGATCACGAAAATCAAGGCACGAGAAGAACGATATGTCTCAATACTGGGGTTAGTTAAACATGACTTGGGAACCCGATCGAGACACACGTCTGCGAGTAGTATGCAAGCGAAGTGCTATCCTTGATTCTATTTGAAATTCTCATTGTGAGCAATGGTTACTCTAACATGAGAATTATCTGTCTAGGAACATGATGATGATGAGCATGTGCAATAAATCCTAGTCCATTTTCTTCTTCTCTAAATGACCATTCATAAAAGCTCTAGGTTGATGAGATGACATTCTAGTAAGATTTCTCCTAGCATTTTTCAACCTCACGCCAGTGAACTCAACCAAATGCCCATCCTTCTTGCAATAGGTGCAATGGTACTTGGTACCACTTTGGGAGAAGCACCTTTTGACCGAGCACAGATGGTTGGGCAAAACCTGCGATTTTGAAAGTGATCTTGGCGGGTTGGGTATCAAATTCAACTAAGCCATTTTCAAAATTTGAATGCCACTAGATTTGTCTGGGCAAAGTTGTATCCTAACCCTTGCTTCTTATAAGGAGTTTTGACTTATCAAGAATCATGTTTAAGCTGTTTCTTACCATCGAGAATCTTTCTAATGTGTCCTTAAGGTAAGCAATTTCTCTTCCAAAGTTAACACATGAATCACAAGTTTTAGCGTTAAGTCTCTTCTTATAAAGAGCAACTTCAAGCTTAAGAGCTTCACATGAATCACAAGTAGCAGAATTAATACTGTCCTTAAGTTTGGCATATTTAGCTCTAGCTGCTTCTACAACATCATGTACTTCATTTTCACGTTCTAAGCAGACAGAGCAAAAGCTAGATTTCAACCACATCAGAAACAACCAACTTGCTAGACTCTAAGAATTTTTCACAAGGAGCAGATTTCACTTCAATTAGCTCAGTTCTAGCACTTTCAAGTTGTTGCAAAGCAATATCATGAGCAGATTGCAATTTAGCTAGTTCAGTATGTAAAGCATGGTAAGATGAACATTCATCAGATTCAAGACTTTTAGCATTCACAAGTTCTAATGTGAGTTTATTTACTCGTGACTCTAACTCCTCATTCCTAGTCATGACGAACTTTAAAGCTTTATCCTGACCTAGCATTTGCTCATAGACAGTTTCGCATCTAGCAAAGAGAACATCATAGGAGGGAGATACCTCATTGTTGTCATCGATGTCGTCGGAGTCAGCCATGAAGCACATGCCTGTGAAGTCCTTGGCCTTTCCCTTCTTGTCTTGAGGGAGCTCCTCCTCTTTGTCCTCCTCGCTCCCGGAGTCCACATCGCTCAAGGATCGTTCTCCAAGAGCGGCAAGAACCCGGTTAGCAGCCTTCCTGAGCTTGGCATCACCAAACTTGGACTTGCGTCCTGAGGCTTCTTCAAGTGGCTTTTCATCCTTGTAGTTGTTCTTACCTTTCAGCTTGGGGCAATTTGCCCGGATGTGATTAAGCTCTCCACACTCATAACAAGTCACAGGGCCGCCTCTCTTTTTGTTTCTCATATTGTTGTAGGCCCGTGTGAACTTCTTAATCAAAAGTGTCATCTCAGGCTCAGGAATACTTTCAAGATCATCTTCTTGAATTGCAGATAAAGAAGCAAGAGAAATTCGTAAGAAGACTCAAACGACCCATCGAGGCTCTCTTGAGCAGTGCGCTACAAAGCCATGTTACCCTTCTTAGAATGGTCACTTTGGATCTCATGAGTCTTGAGCTTGCTATAGAGCAGCTCCAAAGTCAGATCAGAGAAGTTGACATTTTCCTGAATAGCGGTAGCCTTTATCTCCCACTCCCTAGTGTTGATTGCAGCCAGGAGATGGATGGCATTTTCTGACTGGGTAAATTCAATACCAACAGCCTTCATCTGATTTATCACTGTGTAAAAGCGACTGAAAATGTCATCGATGCTCTCACCAGGACGCATCTCGAATTTGTTATATTCTCTTTTATAGACCTGCTGACGCACTTGTTTGATTTGGGAAGAACCCTCATGATAGGTTTCGAGGGTCTTCCAAATCTCATGTGCAGTCTCGAGATTGCAAATCCTATCATATTCCTATCTACCAAGCCCAATATACAGAAAATTCTTTGCCTTACGGTCATTAGCCAAGAGGGCTTCAGAAGCCGGCGTAGCAACCTCAGGCAAGATGAGCGGATCTCAAATAGCCTCCCAAATACCTCGTGGTTCGCTCTCAAGAAAGACACGCATGCGGTTCTTCCAAAAGGCATAGTCGTGCCCATGAAGATATGCGGTTTGGAGGAATACTTATCCATCGCTAAGTTCAGTGACCGGTTAAGATCAAGATTGAACTAACCAGGCTCTGATACCACTTGTTGAACCGAAAAGACGACTAGAGGGGGGGTGAATAGGAGCACGATCTCTTTTTCGCCCAAATCGAATTCAATACGAATCTCACTCCAATAGCTACGAAAGCTATGAAGATCAATAAATCATGCACAGCGGAAGACTTGTATTGAATTCAATCAAAACCCCAAAGCAAAATCAACACAAAACCAAAACACCAATTCTCGGGCGGTCTGACCTCTCACGGGGGCGGTTAGACCGGTTGGCCTAGCGGTCGGACCGATCCAAGCGGTCGGACTCTCCTTCTGAGCGGTCCGACCTCTAGTTCAATGAACAAGTGAAATCAGCCAAAAACCAAAACGCAAATTGATCTAACTTTTGATTCGTGCGTCCAAACTTCGTGAAACTTGACACACACCTTCCCAAGGATGTCAGGAACCTATTCCAAGCAACGATCGTGAAGATCCTTGCCAAAGTTCATACCTTTTCCCGTTTGAGTGAAGGTGGGTCAAAAAACTAAGTCAAAACGCAAATATGATCTTGAGACTTCCTCGTGGGTGATTGATGATCTTGAAGATCCTAGATGTATTCCCACATGTCACAGCAAGCTAGATCACGGTCAGAAACCAAGCAAAAACTCGTGGATCAAAGAAAGACTCAAAATCACCAAATAGAGAGGAAGAAAGCAAATAGACTCATCTTTGATGAAACTTTCTTTGGATTGATTTGATGTGGTATTGGTTTACAGTCACTCCATCAATGGAGGACAAAGACTCAATACATGAGCACGAAATCAAATCCAACTCTCTAGAACCCTAACCTCCACCACTCCTCTCCCTAAGTAAACTAGGGTTTCAATCACAATCAAAGGGTTGAGAGGGTGCAGCCACCTCCCTCCTCTATTTATAGTGGAGGCCTAGACCTTCTAGAAGAGTTTCCATAATGGGCTCCCGTTACGGTCCAAAATAAACGGGTCACACACGCACGTATTTTAAAGCGCCGTCTTCATCTCCTCTTGACCTAATCCGCTTCTCCAACGCACCGTCTTGCGCTGCGGGTTGGCAAAAGATAACCAAGGCGGTATTTGGTAAAATTACCAAAATACCCCTTCTCGGTCCTTCTCCGAAGACCGAGTCCAGATTGTGCGAAGCACTCGCTTGCTCCGTGTGAGGACCCGGAATATTTAACTAGTAACACTTAACCTCCAAATGGTTCTAGCATTACTAATTAAATATTCTAAGCCTCGATGGACATATGCTTCCCAGAATTGCAGTATATGCACATCATCACAAAATTACACATCATTTCCATACAACAAACATCACTAAGTTCAACAACGACATACATAAAGTAAAGTTATTACAAAAGACCCGACCGGCCAAAACGAACAATATACAAGAAAGACAGCGGAAGCAAAAGGTGCCATAAGATGGCTAGAACAAAAGTCAACCAGGTTAGCCAACATAACCCACAAGGCAACCGACCGGCCGCCAAGCTAGTCGCCCTAAGCTACCACAACAAAGCTCACAAAGTGAGGCCCTCGAGCTCACCTTCTTCCTCTGCAACAAATACATTTAAGCAAGATAACTGAGTACACAAAGGTACTCGCAAGACTGACGTGTGGAATAGCAGACCTATTCATAAACTACATGCAAGCTTATTTAGGTGGAGGTTGTATGTCTCATTTTGTATAAAGCCAACTTTATTTGCAATAATGTAATACATTTAAAAGCAAGTTTGCAAATATGTTTTATTGTCAAAATAACGGTGAAATAAAGATACCTACAAGTAACCACCTGGAAGTGACTATCCCAATAGTCACCACAACATAGCACGAATCCCCGATCTGTACCACCCATCAAGTTTTAATTAAAAGGTTGTAGTCTAGTTCTCACGGGCGTATCCAGAGCTTGTCCATAACCTAGACGAGGCTATTCGAATAGTTTTAACCCTGCAGGGTGTACCAATGTACCCACACTGCATCGCCTTTAAGCCACAAAGCACACTTAGAAGGTATGTAAAGACGGCTAAGTCTACGAGACGTTTTCCAATCTTGTGTATTAACCCGAGCCGCTCGTATGGATAGAAACCCACACGCTTACATTGCAAGCCGAAAGACAACCAGCCATCACGGGGGAAGCCTTTCGGACACTACAATGCTCCCACCTCCATCCCTCCTGCGACTCCCTGCGACCCGAAGCCAATACACGCCAATGTACTAAGTCAAGAGAGGTCCCATACCCTCTAGTGCGGTTAGCACGCAAAATGCTCAGTACGGTGGCGCAAGTAACTCGGTCCTTAATGACCCAGTCACCATTCCAGTCACACCTAGAAGCACACCAACATACCATTGTGCCCAAGTCTAAATCATTTTGTTTTTAGTTTTAGTTTTCATAAATAGACATGGCACAAGGTGGAAATCATAATCATAATAAGTTTTATGAGATCAAGGTTATCGACAAGTCGATAACCGCCCATTTCTACCGGAAGCTAAGCATGACTAAGCAATTAATTCGTAAGCTACTAAGTGACAAGAGCTCATCCACGAACTCTAATCACAGCAATAACCTAGGCTCATGGTAGTAGAGAATAATCATTTGTCTAAGGAAATGCATCTACTAGGTCAACTATTAACACAAAGTAGCAATGCATACATAGAATTTGAAATCAACATAAATACTTAAAATACTGGGATTAACATGATCAAACTGCTTGCCTTGCTGGATTTGTTCTTGCTGTAGAGGGGAGTGCTCAGGTTCAATAAATTCTTCGGAACCTAACGCGAAAAGGCGATAAAAACCGATAAGAACGAAGAACACCAAAAGGAACTCAACAGCAAAGAACATCCAAATCCCATGAAATTTCTACAGCAGCTAGAGGTTGATTTTAGACAATTTTAGAAACAAGAAACACTTCATTTGAACTTAGTATGAAAAAGTTATGGCTAATCTAAGTTCTCTCAGCCTGAAAAATCCTAATTAAATTAATTTCGGTTACTGTTCATGACGAAAATTTCTAGAATGATCTGGAACTTGAAATTTTAATGGTGGGTAGATATGATTATCCTAACAACAGTAAAACTGAGTTTGCACAATTTGGAGTTGAAATGAATTAGTTATTATTTTTCTAAGTTCTAAAACTAGTGAATCATTAATTTCAGTGGCAATGATCATATGAAGACCTATTCTATATAACAGTACAGTCTTAGTGGGTTTTAACAAAACTTAGTTTGCTCAGTTTGGAGTTACAGAGAATAAGTTATGCATTTTACAAATTTTCAATGAGTTTCTAAACAACCATTTCATATTAAACAAGTTCTTGCAGTTTCTATCATTTTCTCCTACATAATGATGCCTAAATCCATTCTCAGATTAAAGTTCATACTATAACAAAGCTACAACAACTGGAATCATTCAAAAAGAAGCTAAAATGACAAAGATAAACACTTTTGAAATTTGAAACATTAAAAGACTTAGAAAATTTGAGCCCTGGAGGTCCAAAAGAATCAAGGAAAAGGAGAGGTCGTGGGTCGTTGATCTTGCATCGCAGGCCCGGCACCTCGAAGCACGGGCAAGACGGAAGACCTCCTCCCGCATTGGGGAGGTCTGGACCGTTGAGATCTGATCCAACGGCCACGACCAGTGCATGCATAGCGCACGCACGGGAGGTCCTCGCGCCTAACAGAGGTCGTGATCGTTAGATCGAGATCTGGCGGTCCCGAGCACTAGGGGAGGCCCTAAGGCTTTACAACCAAGGGAGGAGGTCGGGGCGGTCAGGATCTCACGGGGGAGGTCCCAACGGTCTAGATCTCCAGAGGGAGGTCCTACGGCTAAATCTACGGAGGGAGGTCTAGCCCGTTAGATCTAAATCTAACGGTTTAGACCAGAGGAGGAGGTCCTAGACAGTCAAGATCTCCAGGGGAAGGTCTTGATCGGCTGGGATTTACACGAGGAGGTCTTGGATGGCCAAGATCTACTCGGGGAGGTCCTAAGCGATAGTGTTTTAACGGAGGAGATCCGACGGTTCGGATCGGGCCTAGGAGGTCCAGCGCTAAGGATTTTACAAAAGAGATCTAACGCCGATCTAAACCGGGAGAGTCGTGGAGCGGCCAGGATTGAGCCTAAGAGGTCTGAAGCGGGGTTTTCTTTGTAAAAGGCCAGGATGGCTTTACAAAGAGGACCCGAGGGTGGTCTTTGCAAAATGACCGAGGGGAGGTCTTTTGCAAAGAGGACCTGGTGGAGGTCCAGGGTGGTTTTGGCAAAATGACCCGAGGAGGTCCTTTGCGCAGAGTGGTCCTAGCGGCCAGGATTTAACCGGGTGGTCCTAGACGGCTGAGATTAAACTAGGGGGAGGTCGTGGACGACCACGATGAACCCGAGGAGGTCCAAGGTGCTTCTAATGGTGCGGGTCCTAAGGAAGTGACTAAAAGGTGGCGCTAAGGACAACTTAAATGTCGATGATAAGCAATAAAGGAACCTAAAAGGGACTTTCTCGACCTGATTTTAATTCTAAGCCCAAGGCCCACACGTCGGTGACACCTGGCACGGATCAAGACATGATTAATGCGCCAATGATTAGCAATGATTGGGCATTAATGTTGTCCTAAGAAAATGACAAAACGGAGTTTGCAAGCAAAACTCGGCGCGTTAACGGCTTGCCGCGGCGACAGGACCACGCGGTGCCAAGTAATATCGGAATGGAACCGCAATATCATCACGAGCTAAAGGTGGCAACCTCGTCTGCGCGCGACGTTTTGAACGCCGGCGAGCCTGAGATAGGCTAGGAAGGCTTACTACGAAACTACACGAGCTCTAGAAAATAACAACAAGGCTAAGGGATGGGCACCGAGGGCGAGAGGGACCGGGAGGTCGGAGGAACTTGGAGAAGATCGACGAAGTCCGGCGGTGACGTGTTTGCCGGCGATGGAGAAGAAGGTGATCTCGACCCCGACAAGCAGCTCCCCAAATTGTCAACCTCTGCGAAGGTTAAACACAACAAGTTAGGGAGGCTTGAGGAGACCAAGATGACAAAGTGATAGCCAAAATAGCAATATTGAACCCCTGGAGCTCGAAGGTCTTCAAGGAGCTCCAAAGTCGACAATGGAGGCAGGGAGGTGGTGTTCTTAGGTGTTTGAGTTTGGGGCTCACACTCACAACCGAGGGAGTTCAAGCAGCAACCAAGAGTGGGGAAATGATATTGAGGAGGGCCTTGGGCTAGATAAAGCCGGGGCGCTCGCACAAGGGTTTGGACAAGCCCCACTGTGAACAAAGTCCACGCTCCTGCCATGAACTCGCTAGATTTGACAAGAGCAGGTAGGTAGGGGAAGACTTCTAGGGCTAGGCTCCTGACACATTTAATGCGTGGCGAAAGAGACGTTGGGAAGGACCAAAGTGACAAAGACCTGCTCCCAACGCGCTCGACCACGACACACGCACGGGTGCGGGAAAACCATGATGACCAGGGCTCGAGGAGGTCATGGAGGAAGAAGAACAGGGCTTTGGGAGGTCCTGGACGATCCCGATTTGCATGGGGTGGTCCTGGATGTCCCAGATCACTCGAGGTGGGGAGGTCTTAGCGGTGAAGAGGTCCAGGGAAGGTCCTAGGAGCCGTGGGGAGGTCGTGGGCGTCGGATTCAAATCCAACAGCTAACACACGCGCGCCCGAGTGCGGTTGAGTGGACTGGGTCCAACCGTGTCGGTTGAGTTAGGCTCGGGCTCGAGCCCGAGTCTGACTCAAACCAGATTCGATTTTTCTGGTTTTTGAGAAGGGCTGACATTTGGAGAATTGTTTGGGGTAGCAAACGAACTCCAAAAATTATG
Organism: Ampelocalamus luodianensis; assembly: GCA_036346255.1. Classification (NCBI taxonomy): domain Eukaryota; kingdom Viridiplantae; phylum Streptophyta; class Magnoliopsida; order Poales; family Poaceae; genus Ampelocalamus; species Ampelocalamus luodianensis. Next base: position 31,357,184 of record CM070619.1, read on the forward strand.
AAATTTTTACAGGAGCTTTCTAGCAGAGGGATTGACCTTGAATAAAATTTTTGGAGGTTTTGGTGCTGTGGATTTTCCTCCAAAAATTTACCAAGGTGCTGGTCCACAGTTTGACCAGAATTGAATTGGGTTTGACTGACCTCCAAAGATATTCAAACAATTTCTAAAAATTGTGGAATTTTTCAGAGGAGTCACATACCAACCCAAGAATTTAGGAAAAATATTTCCAGAAGATTATCACAAGATGGAGCAAGAATGTTTTTGAAGGATCAAGATTTGGATCAAAGACTTGTGACTTTGTATTTCCATAACCTCTTGTACAATAGCTGTTCAGTACAAACAGGAAATACAAGATGTAAGAAAAAGTTTTAATTTCTACTCATTTTCTTACATTTGAAACACAAGCCTAAAATTGGGATGTTACACTCCGCCACGTGTAGGTTGATCCAACGGCTCTCATCATGTCGGCAGGTCTCTCCCATCCAGCTCCCACCGAAACCACCATGACACTTGCACCAACCCCGCGCGCTTGATTCAACTGCCGCGACCGAATCGCCTCGTTCGGTCACCTTTGTCCATCTTGCACCATACTTGAGTCCAATGACTTCACCCGGCATCGCCGATCGTTTCGAACCTCGCTCTCCAAGCCTAGTCCCGATCATCCTCGCCGTTGACCGTCGTTGACCACCAAGCAACTCGCACAACAATAGACAAGTAAATCGAAATCGGAACAAGTTCTTCACAACTTGACCCACGTTAGTCAAAACATGCATCATGCAACACATATGCAATGAAACCCATGAACTTGACCTAACAGCAACCATCGCCGCCACACGGTCGACAAGTTAAGTGAAAACCGCCGATCGCCGGTCCGATCGCACATCACCGCTCGACCGCCACCGTAAGGCGATCGACCGCCACCTGTGGACTTAGCCAAAATTTCAGACCGAAATCCGCAACCTCTCTCGAAATTTCAAACGAATAGAACTTTTGCCCGAGGCTCCAAAATTATGGGACCAAGTGCGGAGAATCTCCTCACTTGCCTACACCCTCTATTTTTGGCCCACCAAAAATCCAATGCCACTTATATGGCGGTCGGACCGCTCATCGACGGCCGATCGCCACCCAACCGGTCGGTCCGCCTACGCCGGTCGCCACCGCCATCAATTCACGAGGCATGGCGGTCGACCGCCACCAAGGCGGATCGACCGCTTGAGACTGAAGAACACGAACTTTGCCGAAAACGCTTGTTTCCGCAAACTTTCAACGTCATTGCCAATTGTCACATCATCCTAAGATCATGAGCATATCCCCATGGTATCCACAATGCAAAACAAAGGTGCGGCACACAAAGATATAGGGGGCACCTCCCCTTGGTTTGGCTGAATAAAAGCCCACAACTGATTTGGTCACAAAACTAAATCCAACTCCTAACCCTAACTCTGTTTATTTCAAATTCACAACTGAAGGAAAGATACATGGCCAAATCACATTGATATGCGGCCCAACAATTGAGCATGCAAGCCCACTTGGATTCACCTTAAAAATTGAGGTCCAATTCGGATTTAAGTCCACGTCAAATTCGGAATCCAAACTTGGGCTGAAATTCGGAAACAAGTAGGGCTGATTTCAGAATTGTCTTGTATTTTGAATTTGACTGGGAGTTCACCTTCATTTCGGACAAGCCCATGGACTTAGAGTCATATTTTAGGCCAACTTGATTTCAGATAAGTGTTGTGGACTCCAATTCGTCTTGCTCTCTTTCTTCCTTTCTTGGTTTCGGCCGAAACTAGTCCAAGAAATCCCTTGGCCACATGTGCTCCGACACCCATCTGCTCCATGTGCTCCTCCTTCCTCTCGGCTTGCTCCTTTCCTCTCTTGGCTTGCACTCCCTTTCTTCCTTTTGGTTTCCCATCCTTCTTTTTGTCAAATTTGAGCACACACAATGTCATTGCATTAGGTAGTAGCCAATTCTCATGTAAATCCAAGTGAAACTCATTAAAGAGCAAATTCACCTGTTGGTCAAGTAACTTAGCTCTAGCCCGAGTAATAAGACCAACAGGAGCATGCTTACTAGTAGGATGTAACATCCCCATATTTGGCTTGTGTTTCAAATGTAATAAAATGAGGATAATTTAAAACTTTTCTTACATCCTTGTGCTTTCGAACTTTTCTGAAAATTCTTGTAAAAGAATTTTGGGAAATTCAAAATCAAAAGCCTCATTTATCAAGACAACAACCTCCTTGGTCAAATCGTTTGTTAAACCCTTGGAAATAATTTTCCTTGGTTCTAAGGTTGATTGGTGACGCCCTAAATTATTTCATGCTTTTAGAAATTATTTGAATAATTTTGGGGCGAGTCAAACCAACATTTCAATTGGTCAAACCTAGTTTATCACTTCGGAATTTTTAACATAAAATATAATGCATAAAACTTCGAAAGTTTTAGGGAGTTCAATCATCTAACTACTTGGCTTCGCTTAAAATTTCATCAAATTTGGAGTTCATTTGGCCCTCCAATTAAATCCTCAAATTTTCAAAGACAAAATTCAAATTAAATCGGGTCTAGTATCGTTTCACCCGACCGAGCTCGAACTCAAGTCCGACTCGCCGAGTTGGCTTCACGCATGTGCCCCACCAACCGCACTCCCAACTGCTCGCGCCTCGTGCCGACTGTGGCCCGGTGTCGTCGCTGGTCATCTTCTTCCTCCGCTCACCCACGTGCGATCGTGCGGCGCGTGAAGTCGTGAGGAGAGCGGCGCTAGTCACCTCCCCAACCGCTCCTCGCTGCATGCATTTATTGTGCTCGAGCTTGCCACGAAGTCTCCTTCTACTCCGCCTCCCGCCGCCGCTCCCATGACCATAGCCGGACCTCCCGCGGCGAGAGAGCCGTTGTGGACCGAGCTCCCCTCTGCTACTTAAGCATCCAGCTCTCCTTCTTTGTCCTCCTTTCACCCTTCCGCAGCCCCAGTTGGCACCCTCTCTTCTTGCTTTTGAGCTCAATCGCCAAGATCACCCTGACCGCCATTGCTGAAGCTTCGAGCTCCTGGTGCAGCCGGTGCTCCAGTGGCTCTTTCCTTCAAACTTTTGCTCCGGCTCCTTCCTCTGGTCCCCTGGAGTGTTGACGCTAATCCTATTTCGATCTGTGTCTTCAGCCTCTTCGGACCGGATTCCCCTTTTCGGTGAAAATCGCCGCTTCGCCCTCCTCTCCAGAAGGTGGCTCCTCCCTTCAATTATGTGTTCCAGTCTTTCTCGTGGACCTCTGAAGTTATCACCACCATTGCTTGGTCCTCTATGGCTCGTGATTGCTTGCCCGCGTTGTCTTCCTCTCGCTCGGTGGCGGTCGTCGCCGCCGAACTCCTCGACCCCCTTAGACCTCCTCCTCGGGCCCGTGAGTTCACAATGACCTCCTGTAGCTTAAGCACTCGATAGCTTAGGTCTCCGAAGTCTTTCTCGGTTTTCACTTTTCCGCATTTGATCTCCCTCGTTCGGCTCGCGGCGATATGGGTCGTGTCCGCGACATTTGTGCCCTCAAAATGTTCGCAATAGTATTGCGAACATTTTGCCCCATTGACCGCGCCGCGTGGTCGTGGTCGCGGCGACGAGCCGGTGACCAAAGCCGTGTCTGGTGCGTTGTCGCATTTTTTCAAGTCACCGGACCTCCTCGGGTTCATCGTGACCCTCCAGACCTCCCCGTGTTAGATTCGCACCGTGGGATCTTGTCGGCAAAAACTCTAGCTCCCAAGACCTCTTCGATTTAATCCTAGCCCTTAATGACCTCTTCCCTGCTTAGATCCACCCGTAGATCCTTTGTTCTCGTAATAGCTAAATCCTAGGACCTCTCGGTTGTGGTCTTAGCCGCTCATGACCTCTTCATTGTTGATCCGGACCGTTAGATCTCCTAGTCTAAGTCCTTAGCCGCGGGACCTCCCACCATTTGGAATCCCGCCGTTAAAGACCTCCATAGGTAAAAATCCCACTTAAGATCACCCTCCGCCTTGGGGTCCTCTTTGCAAAAGACCTCCTTGAGGTCCTCTCAAAAAGGTCACCCTGTCGCTTTTGTCAAAACCACCCTCTTGAATCACCCTGTGGTCCTCTTTGCAAAAGACCACCCTTGGCCTTTTGTAAAGAGAACCTCAGACCTCCTCGTCTTTGGTCTTAGCGCGAGGACCTCCCGCCTAGATCTGGACCGCCAGACCTTCTCCCATGGAGATCCGAGCCGCCCAGATCTCTCTCTGAAAAGCTACTGTGTTGGAGGACCTCCCAGGGAAATCTCGACCGTTAGGACCTCCTCGGTGAGATCCTAGCCGCCAAGACCTCTCATTGTTAAGCTCACCGCTTAGGTCCTCTCCTCCGTCGATCTAGACCGTTAAGACCTCCTGGAAATCTTAACCGCCAGACCTCCCCTTAGTTAGGTAGCCGAGGACCTCCTCGTGAGCTCGGGCCGCCAGATCGGTCGACGGCCACGACCTCCCTAGTGCGCGAGGACCTCATCCGTGTGTCTTTGTGCATCCGGTGGTCGGAGCCGTCGGATTGAATATCAACGGCTAGGACCTCTCCTAGGCGCGGCAAGGTCTTTGCGCCCAGGAGCTCGTGCGGGGTTTGGCATCTCGAGATCGTGAGCCGTGCGATCTTTGATCAACGACCCACGACCTCCCGCTTTTATTGGTTTTCAGATTTAGTTCCTAGAGCTTTTATTTGCACATATTAATTGTTTTAAACTTCAAAATTGCATATCTTTTTCTCTGTAGCTCCAAATTTAACAAACTAAAAGTTCTATAAATGCATCCATTAAAGTACTTTAGCTTAGTATAGGTTTTCAAGTAGTCTTTAATATGAAATTAATCATGTCTTAGATTTATAACTTAGAAAAATCATAACTAAATCATTTTAACTCCAAATGACCTGAAATTTTATATGGGTTACCACTATACCAGTAGGTAGCTACCATAAAAATTTCAGCTTCAAAATGTTTCTAGAAAATGTTTTTGCTACAGTGCTAATTATGGCCGAAAATAGGTTTTTAGAGAATATCTTTTGCACCACAAATCCAAATTAGGTTTTTCCAGTTCCTATGTCTAGGTATATTAGTATTTTACCTTGTGTATAAGTTTCGTCGCATTTGGATAATTTTTGCTTGCTCTTTTGTTTAAGTGTTGCTCGTCTTATTGGTTGTTTTCGCTCTTTCGCTTAGGATTCGACATTTGCGGTAACCCAGAGAACGACCCTCCGCAACAAATTGAGCAACAGCAAGCAGGCAAGCAGTTTGATCATTTCCCATTCAATCCCATTACTTTTAAAGTCTAATATTTTGTTTAACTTCTATGTATGCATTGCTATTTTGTTGTTAAATTGATTAGTTAGACCTCTAGTTGCATAATCTGTAGGTAAATAATTATCCTCTACTACCTGAGCCTAGGTTATTTGCTGTGATTAGAGTTCGCTGGATGAGCTCTTGTCACTTAGTAGATTTCGGATAAACATTGCTTAGCCATGCCTAGTATCGGTAGTATTGGGCGATCATCGACTTAGTCGGTGATCTTGATCACACAATTGCTATTATTATTCCATTATGTCCAACCCTTGTGTTTTACCATTTTGCAAATCAAAAACTGAAAACAAAAATTATATCTTGGCTTGGGCACAATGGTATGTTGGGCGATCCGTTGGGTGTGATTGAATGGTGCCTAAGTCCCTAAGGACCGAGTTACTTGTGCCATTGATCCAAGCAATTGTTGCGTGCTAACCACACGAGGGGGATATGGAACCTCTCTTGACTAAGTACTTTGGGAGGTGTTAATTATGAGCTGGTTGGTGGGTGTGTTCTTGTGTGTGTGTGTTGTGGTGTTGGAGGGGAGCATTAGCAGGCCGGTTAGGCTGTCTAATGTGTCTTTCTCCCGTGGGTTGCGGCTCTTAATTAGCATCGTCCATTGGAAAGCGTCTTGTTAGACTTAGCCATGCCTGCATACCAAAGGAAGTGTGCTAACCGTGGCTGGTGGAAAGGCGGTCTATCGTGTGGGTACATTGGTACACCCCTGCAGGGTTAAAACTATTCGAATAGCCTCGTCCTAGGTTATGGACACGCTTGGTTATTTCCCACAAGAACTAGACTACAACCTTTTAAAAACTTAAACTTGACACGGGTGGTATGAAGGGGTACTTCATGCTATTGTTGTGGTGACTATGGGTTAGTCACTTCTAGGTTGGTTTTGTCATCTATCTATTGTTATAATTGTCTCTCTTTTATTTGAACAATAAAAGTTAATTGCAAACTTGCCTTGAATCTATTACCTTATTGCAAATGAAAACTTGCTTTATGTTGAAAATGAGTCCAAAGCTTCATCCACTTAAATAAAGCTTGCATGTAGTTAATTATAGTTCGTTATCTCACACGTCATTTCTTGCATGAGTACAAAAACAAGTTTTGTACTCATCCGCTTGCTTAATATTAATTGTTGCGAGAGGAAGAAGGTGAGCCCAAGGGCCTCACTTTGTGAGTATGTTCTTGTGCTGCTTGGGACGATTAGCTTGGCGGTCCTGTTGGTTGCCTTGTGGGTAAAGGCACACCGATTGGCTTTTGTTTATTGCCATCTTATGGCCCTTTTGCTTCCATTGTTTAAGTTAGTAGCTTATGTGTTATTTGGCCTGGTCGGCCTCTCTTTTGTAATAACTCTCTTTATATTATGTATGTCTTTCATTGTTGCTTTTGCTTGGCTCTATGTGTATGAATGGAATTGATGCATGATTTTGTAACTGGGTGTGTATACTGCACTGCAGGAAGTATACATATCTCGAGGCTTGGTTTATTTGATTTGTACCGTTAGGACCAAGTGGATGGTTAAACAAAGAAGTTTAATAAAGGGGTCCTCACAAAGTTGGTATCGAGCCATTCCGACCGTAGTAACCCAAGCTTGATCGCCTTTAGGATATTTTGAAAACTTAATTTCAAAGTATCAAATGGTTTATGAAAGCTTAAGTAAGTTCTCGATTTTACTCCTTACCTATCTTAGCTTTCTATCTCACCTTGCTCTAATTTGAGTTTTAAGAGTTGTTTTCCTCTCCTTCCTCAAAAGATAGTTGTTATCGATTAATTGGGTTTTGGGAACCAATGAGTTTGGCAAATTGAAGTGTTAGCCGCCTCTACAAGATTTTGAAGCTTCCGGTTGAAGATTTCGGCTAGGAGGCTTGGATGCGAAATCTGGACAGCGAGCATTCAATTTCCGGACAGCAGGCTCAAAGGTTCTAAATAGGGTAGAAAATGAGAGGTTAATCCATTAAAACTTGTGGGAATAAAAGGGGTAAGAAGTGATACTAGTTAGCTAAGTATCTAACGTTATTTTTATCGCCTTAGCCTTGCTTTTGAGTAATGTTAGATTTAAGGTAGTGTGCTGAAATTTTTTTATCTTCTCACACTATTACTCGTTCATTCAATACGGGTTAATGGCATGGAGAAGTTGAGCTTGGTTTAATGATTCCTTTGCTGTTTTAGGGCTTCTTTGGAAACATTTAAAGTTGTTGCTTGCTGTTTTTGGCTTTCGGTTAGGGTGATATCTCATTCCCCTAATCGATTAGCTTTTCGCTTTCATCAACTTCTAGTCTTAGTGTTTTGGTTGCTAACCTAAATTTCTTGAACCGAGGATGGTCGAGGTACTCGTAGCGGCCGCGGTCGACACCGTTTGATGAGGAGCTCGCCTCCTCCGACCATGGCCGAGGTCCTTCGCAGATCGAGCGCAACCGCTCGGAGGGCGGAGGGTCCTCGCTGGATGTTATTGCGCGCAACACCTCCGCCTTTCCTGCCTCGTGATCCGGGCAAGCGGTGGACATCGCCTCGTGGGGTTTGGCCGAGTTTCTTCGCACTCGGCCCCACGCTCTCCGTGTCCGACCCTTTGGACGCAGACACGATCGCGCGCCAAAGTTGAGCGTAGCTCGACGTTGCTCGATGCCGACCAGACAGGCACTCTTTGCCTCCCATCGCCTTCAGGGCGCACTCTCTGGTGGGAGAACTTCTTGGCCAGCATGCGCCGCCACACCGCCTCTTGGGATGAGTTCGGACGGCGTTCGCCGAGCTCACATCCTCGCCGCTTGATGAAGTCAAGAAGAAGGAGTTTCGCGCTCAAGCAAGGGCGTAAGTCGGTGATGGAGTACTGCACGAGTTCAACCACTTGGCTCGTTATGCTCCATCCGAGGTGGCCACCGATGAGGCCAAGCAGAGAAGTTCATGGAGGGTTTGTCGAGGAGCCGCAAGACAAGCTCTCCATTGTGGACTTTGCCGACTTTCGCACCTTGGTGGACAAGGCCATTGTTGCCGAGCACAAGGCGAAGCGGCTGGCAGTCCGTCAAGCGCAAGTGGGGCCCTGGCCAGTGCGCACAGCCGGCCTCTCCGCCTCTCGTGTCGGGCCTACCCAGGCCCGCTCGTGGCTTCACTACCACCGAGGCCGCCAAGACCAGCCCCGCCTCCGCAGGCCGTGCCCCGCCACGTGCGCTCGCGAACCAGCCAGGTGGCCCCGCAATCCGGCCGCCGGGTTACTTGCACCGTGCAACCGAAGGCATTATGCCAATAGTTGCCCTAACAGATCGAGCGCCTCGCCCTAATGGAGGACGCGCGGGGAGGTGGTCCTCCCGAGATCGAAGGTTGTCCCGCTACCCAAGGCGTGGGTAGTGGCGCGTCAACCTCATCTCCGCGGAGGAGGCACAGGAGGCACCCGACGTCGTGTTGGGTACCCTTTCGGTTAACTCTTTCCTGCTCAGCTTTTGTTTGATTCAGCGCATCTCATTCGCTTGTTTCAGTCTTTTGCCGCGGAAGGTCTTCTTTACTCCATTGTTGGTCCCGCTGCTCATTCGCTCTCCCGGTTCGAGATGAGAGTCGAGTCCGAGTGTAGGGATGTCCTTGTTAAGATAGAAGGGGTAGGATTCTTGGCAAACCTTATCCTCCTTCGATGGCGAGCTTAGATGTAATCCTAGGCATGGATTGGTTGTCTCAAAGACATGGGACAAATTGATTGCGCTAGGAGGCTCATCTACCTCACGATCCTTACAGCGAGCGAGTTCGCCGCGAAGCTGCAGGGTCCGCATCTCTTCGCGCTCGAAGCGAAGCCAGCTCTAGATATTAGTGAAGTCCCAGTGGTATGTGACTTTGTTGATGTCTTCCCCGACGACCTTCCAGGGATGCCACCAGTTCGAGACCTCGAGTTTGTCATTGAGTTGGTTCCTGCATCGCCCGATTTCAAAGAGGCCTTAGGATGGACCCAATTGAGTTGGTGGAGTTGAAGAAGCACTGGGTGAGCTTCAAGAGAAGGGTTTCATCCGCCCTAGCTCATCTCCTCGGGATGCTCGGCAATCTTTGTCCCAAGAAGGACAAGACGGCTGCGATGCGCGTTGATTACCGTCCACTTAATGAAGTAACAGTAAAGAACAAGTACCCTTTGCCCCGTATCGATGACCTCTTCGATCAATTAACTAGAGCTCGAGTCTTCTCCAAGATTGATTTGAGAGTGGGATATCATCAAGTTCGGATTCGACCTGAGGATATCCCAAAGACGGCTTTTTCTACTCGTTATGGCTTGTACGAGTATACCGTCATGTCATTCGCGCAACCAATGCTCCGGCCTTGTTCATGAACCTCATGAATTCGGTGTTCATGGAGTATTTGGATAGGTTCGTTGTGGTCTTCATCGATGATATCCTTATCTACTCCAAGAGCGATGAGGAACACACCGAGCATTTGAGGCTTGTGTTGGGCAAGCCGTGAGCACCACCGTATGCTAAGTTCGGCAAGTGCTGCGTTCAAGTTGAAGGAAGTAGCCTTCTTAGGCCATATTCTTTCGGCGGGAGGCGTAGTGTGGATCCTAGCAAGACCGATGTGCTTTCTTGAGTCACCTACTTTGGTCACCGAGGTTCGAGTTTTCTTGGTTTGCGGGATACTATCGTCGCTTATCGAGAACTTCTCCGGGATAGCGGCCGATGACTGAATTGCTCAAGAAGGACAAGAAGTTCTCGTGGTCCGCTGATTGCAGGAAAGTTTCCAAGAACTTAAGAAGCGATTGACCACCGCTCCGTTCTTGTTCTCCCGATGTCGATCGAGCTTCGATATCTTTTGTGGCGCTTCGCCGAGGCCTCGGTTGTGTACTTATGCAAGAAGGCAAGGTAGTGGCCTATGCATCAAGGCAATTGAGACCTCATGAACTTAACTATCCTACCCATGACTTGGAGTTGGCCGCTGTGATCCATGCACTTAAGATTTGGCGACATTACCTAATCGGTAATCGTTGTGAAGTGTATTCGGATCACAAAAGCTTGAAGTATTTGTTCACCCAACCTGACCTGAACCTCCGGCAAAGGAGATGGTTGGAGTTGATCAAGGACTATGATATGGGCATTCACTACCATCCGGGCAAGGCTAATGTCGTTGCAGATGCGCTTAGTCGCAAAGCGCATTGCAATGCATTGTTTCTTCAGGAGCATCAGCCCCCCCTTCTGGAGGAGTTCCAGTGTCTCAACTTGGGTTTGGTTGAGCATGGTTCCCTCGCTGCCTTGGTTGCACAGCCAACCTTGGTGGATCGGATCAGGTCTGCTCAACAGTCGGATGTTGGAGTGAACCGCATCAAGGAAAATGTCGAGAATGGAACAGCCAAGTGCTTCTCCGTAGATGAGCTTGGTGTCGTGAGGTTCGCAACGCGCGTGGTTCCAAAGTACATGGAGTTGCGGATTTGATCCTCCGAAGCCCACGATTCCTCGTTATCCATTCATCCAGGGCCACGAAAATGTACCAGATCTTCGCCGAGATTTTGGTGGACCCGAATGAAGAGGGAGATCGCGAGGTTCGTTGTCGAGTGCGACGATGTGTCGTCGTGTCAAGGCCGAGCATCGTCGGTGGATTGCTTCACCCTTGCCCATTCCCGAGTGGAAGTGGGAATCGGTCGGGATGGATTTTATCACCGGCCTACCAGTCACCGAGGCAATGATGCCATTTGGGTTATCATTGATCGGTTGACGAAAGTGGCACACTTTCTTCCGCCAAGACCAAGATTCGCACGGTCACCTTGCGAGCTCTATATCGCCAGATAGTGAGCTTGCATGGGGTGCCAAGACGATCGCTTCGATTGTGGTTCCATCTTCACTTCTAGCTCGCATAGCTTGCAAGAAGCTATGGGAACTCATCTTTCTTTCAAGACGTATCACCCCAAACAGATGGTCAGACCGAGAGGGTCAACCAAGTTTTGGAGGACATGCTGCAAGCTTGTGTCCTTTCTTATGGGAAGCATTGGGAGAAGTGCTTGCCATTCGCCGAGTTTTCTTATAACAACAGTTTCCAAGCCAGTCTCGGCATGGCACCATTTGAGGCCTTATACGGGAGAAAGTGTAGAACCCCGTTGAACTGGTCAAAGACCGGTGAAAGACCTTTCTTTGGCCCGGACTCAATTAAGGAGGCCGAAGGTCAAGTCCAGCTCATTCGTGACCGCTTACGCACAGCTCAATCCAGGCAGAAGAGCTATGCGGATCGTCGTCGTCGTGAGTTGAGTTTTGAGCCCAATGACTTCGTTTACCTCAAGGTTTCTCCTCTAAAGGGTCACCAGCGTTTTGGTGTCAAGGGCAAGTTAGCTCCTCGATATGTCGGTCCATACCGTGTCATCGAGAAGAAGGGAGTTGTTGCCTACAAGTTGGAGTTGCCTGCCGCACTTGCGGGGGTACATGATGTGTTCCATGTGTCCCAGCTTAAGAAGTGCCTCCGTGTTCCAACAGAGGAAGCTCCGTTGGAAACCCTTGATGTCCAGGGGGATTTGACCTATCGCGAGCACCCTGTTCGCATACTCGAGGAGGCTGAGCGAAGAACAAGGAACAAGACCATCAAGTTCCTTAAAGTTCAGTGGTCAAACCATTCCGAGGACGAGGCTACTTGGGAGAGAGAAGACCGTCTTCGTGCAGACTACCCCTCTTTCTTTTCCGAGTGAACCAAATCTCGGGACGAGATTTTTGTAAGGGGGGGAGGTTTGTAACATCCCCATATTTGGCTTGTGTTTCAAATGTAATAAAATGAGGATAATTTAAAACTTTTCTTACATCCTTGTGCTTTGAACTTTCTCAAAATTCTTGTAAAAGAATTTTGGGAAATTCAAAATCAAAAGCCTCATTTATCAAGACAACAACCTCTTTCACAAATCGTTTGTTAAACCCTTGGAAATAATTTTCCTTGGTTCTAAGGTTGATTGGTGACGCCTAAATTATTTCATGCTTTTTAGAAATTATTTGAATAATTTTGGGAAATGAGTCAAACCAACATTTCAATTGGTCAAACCCTAGTTTATCATGGAATTTTTAACATAAAATATAATGCATAAAAACTTCGAAAGTTTTAGGGAGTTCAATCATCTAACTACTTGGCTTCAGCTTAAAATTTCATCAAATTTGGAGTTCATTTGGCCCTCCAATTAAATCCTCAAATTTTCAGCACAAAATTCAAATTAAATCAGTCTAGTATCGTTCACCCGACCGAGCTCGAACTCAAGTCCGACTCGGCCGAGTTGGCTTTCGACCATGCTGCGTCCCACCAACCGCATTCCCAACCCGGCGCGCGCCTGTCTTTGCCGACCAGGCCCGGTCTCGTCGCTGGTCATCTTCTTCTCCGCCACCCACGCGCATCGTGGCGGCGGTGAAGTCGCGGGAGAGCGCCGCCTAGTCACCTCCCCAACCGCTCCTCGCTGCATGCATTTATTGTGCTCTGAGCTTGCCACGAAGTCTCCTTCTACACGCTCCGTCGCCGGCTCCCATGACCATATTGGACCTCCCGCGCGAGAGCCATTGTGGACCAAGCTCCCCTCTGCTACTTAAGCATCCAGCTCTCCTTCTTTGTCCTCCTTTCACCCTTCCGCAGCCCCAGTTGGCACCCTCTCTTCTTGCTTTTGAGCTCAATCGCCAAGATCACCTCGACCGCCATTGTGAAGCTTCGAGCTCTGGTGCGCCGGTGCTCAAAGGGGCTTTCCTTCAAACTTTTGCTCCGGCCCTTCCTCTGGTCCCCGGAGTGTTGACGCTAATCCTATTTCATCAGGTCTTCGTGCCTCTTCAGTCAGGATTCCCCTTTTAACCGAAAATCGCCGCTTCGTCCTCCTCTCCCAGAAGGTGGCTCCTCCTTCAATTATGTGTTCCGTGTCTTTCTCGGTGGACCTCTGAAGTTATCACCACCATTGCTTGGTCCTCTATGGCTCGTGATTGCTTGCCCGCGTTGTCTTCCTCGGCTCGGTGGCGGTGCGTCGTCATTGGAACTCCTCGACCCCTTAGACCTCCTGCAGGCGGGTGAGTTCACAATGACCTCCCGTAGCTTAAGCACTCGATAGCTTAGGTCTCGAAGTCTTTCTCGGTTTTCACTTTTCCGTGCATTTGATCTCCGCCTCGTTCAGGCTCACGGCGATATGGGTCGTGTCCGCGACATTTGTGCCCTCAAAATGTTCGCAATAGTATTGCGAACATTTTGCCCCATTGGACCGCGCCGCGTGGTCGTGGTCGCCGCGACGAGCCGTGACCAAAGCCGTGTCCTGGTGCATTGTCGCATTTTTTCAAGTCATGGACCTCCTCGGGTTCATCGTGACCCTCCAGACCTCCCCGTGTTAGATTCGCACCGTGGGATCTTGTCGGCAAAAACTCTAGCTCCCAAGACCTCTTCGATTTAATCCTAGCCCTTAATGACCTCTTCTGTTTAGATCCACCCGTAGATCCTTTGTTCTAATAGCTAAATCCTAGGACCTCTCGGTTGTGGTCTTAGCCGCTCATGACCTCTTCATTGTTGATCCGGACCGTTAGATCTCCTAGTCTAAGTCCTTAGCGCGGGACCTCCCACCATTTGGAATCTCGGCGTTAAAGACCTCCATAGGTAAAAATCCCGGTAGTTAAGATCACCCTCCGCCTTGGGGTCCTCTTTGCAAAAGACCTCCTTGAGGTCCTCTGTGCAAAAAGGTCACCCCGGTCGTTTTTGTGAAAAACACCCACTTGAATCACCCGTGGTCCTCTTTGCAAAAGACCACCCTTGGCCTTTTGTAAAGAGAACCTCGTGACCTCCTCGTCTTTGGTCTTAGCTGTGAGGACCTCCCCGCCTAGATCTGGACCGCTCAGGACCTCTCCCATGGAGATCTGAGCCGTCCAGATCTCTCTCTGTTAAAGCGCTGTGTTGGAGGACCTCCCCGAGGGAAATCTCGACCGTTAGGACCTCCTCGGTGAGATCCTAGCCGTCAAGACCTCTCGCTGTTAAGCTCACCGTTTAGGTCCTCTCCTCCGATCAGATCTAGACCGTTAAGACCTCCCCTCGGGAAATCTTAACCGCCCAGACCTCCCCCTTAGTTAGGTAGCCGTAGGACCTCCTCGTGGAGCTCGGGGCCGCCAGATCCAGATCTGACGGCCACGACCTCCCTAGTGCGCGAGGACCTCATCCGTGTGTGCTGTGCATCCGGTGGTCGGAGCCGTCGGATTGAATATCAACGGCTAGGACCTCTCCTAGGCGCGGCAAGGTCTTTGCGCCCAGGAGCTCGTGCGGGTTTTGGCATCTGAGATCGTGAGCCGTGCGATCTTTGATCAACGACCCACGACCTCCCCAGTTTTTATTGGTTTTCCAGATTTAGTTCCGAGAGCTTTTATTTGCACATATTAATTGTTTTAAACTTCAAAATTGCATATCTTTTTCTCTGTAGCTCCAAATTTAACAAACTAAAAGTTCTATAAATGCATCTGTTAAAGTACTTTAGCTTAGTATAGGTTTTGCAGTAGTCTTTAATACTGAAATTAATCATGTCTTAGATTTATAACTTAGAAAAATCATAACTAAATCATTTTAACTCCAAATGACCTGAAATTTTATATGGGTTACCACTATACCAGTAGGTAGCTACCATAAAAATTTCAGCTTCAAAATGTTTCTAGAAAATGTTTTTGCTACATGCTAATTATGGTAGAAAATAGGTTTTTAGAGAATATCTTTGCACCACAAATCCAAATTAGGTTTTTCCAGTTCCTATGTCTAGGTATATTAGTATTTTACCTTGTGTATAAGTTTCACGCATTTGGATAATTTTGCTTGCTCTTTTGTTTAAGTGTTGCTCGTCTTATTGGTTGTTTTCGCTCTTTCGCTTAGGATTGACATTTGCGGTAACCCGCAGAACGACCCTCCGCAACAAATTGAGCAACGACAAGCGAGCAAGCAGTTTGATCATTTCCCATTCAATCCCATTACTTTTAAAGTCTAATATTTTGTTTAACTTCTATGTATGCATTGCTATTTTGTTGTTAAATTGATTAGTTAGACCTCTAGTTGCATAATCAGTAGGTAAATAATTATCCTCTACTACCGAGCCTAGGTTATTTCTTTGTGATTAGAGTTATTTGGATGAGCTCTTGTCACTTAGTAGATTTCGGATAAACATTGCTTAGCCATGCCTAGTATCGGTAGTATTGGGCGATCATCGACTTAGTCGGTGATCTTGATCACACAATTGCTATTATTATTCCATTATGTCCAACCCTTGTGTTTTACCATTTTGCAAATCAAAAACTGAAAACAAAAATTATATCTTGGCTTGGGCACAATGGTTTGTTGGGCGATCTGTTGGGTGTGATTGGAATGGTGCCTAAGTCCCTAAGGACCGAGTTACTTGTGCCATTGATCCAAGCAATTGTTGCGTGCTAACCACACGAGGGGGATATGGAACCTCTCTTGACTAAGTACTTTGGGAGGTGTTAATTATGAGCTGGTTGGTGGGTGTGTTCTTGTGTGTGTGTGTTGTGGTGTTGGAGGAGCATTAGCAGGCGGTTAGGCTGTCTAATGTGTCTTTCTCCGTGGGTTATGCTCTTAATTAGCATCGCCCATTGGAAAGCGTCTTGTTAGACTTAGCCATGCTCGCATACCAAAGGAAGTGTGCTAACCGTGGGTGGTGGAAAGGCGGTCTATCGTGTGGGTACATTGGTATACCCCTGCAGGGTTAAAACTATTCGAATAGCCTCGCCCTAGGTTATGGACACGCTTGGTTATTTCCCACAAGAACTAGACTACAACCTTTTAAAAACTTAAACTTGACACGGGTGGTATGAAGGGTACTTCATGCTATTGTTGTGGTGACTATGGGTTAGTCACTTCTAGGTTGGTTTTGTCATCTATCTATTGTTATAATTGTCTCTCTTTATTTGAACAATAAAAGTTAATTGCAAACTTGCCTTGAATCTATTACCTTATTGCAAATGAAAACTTGCTTTATCTTTGAAAATGAGTCCAAAGCTTCATCCACTTAAATAAAGCTTGCATGTAGTTAATTATAGTTCGTTATCTCACGTCGTTGTCTTGCGAGTACAAAAACAAGTTTTGTACTCATCCGCTTGCTTAATATTAATTGTTGCAGAGGAAGAAGGTGAGCCCAAGGGCCTCACTTTTGTGGTGTGTTCGCGCTGTTTGGGACGATTAGCTTGGCGGTCCGGTTGGTTGCCTTGTGGGTAAAGGCACACCGATTGGCTTTGTTTATTGCCATCTTATGGCCCTTTGCTTCCGCTGTTTAAGTTAGTAGCTTATGTGTTATTTGGCTGGTCGGCCTCTCTTTTGTAATAACTCTCTTTATATTATGTATGTCTTTCAGTTGTTGCTTTTGCTTCGCTCTATGTGTATGAATGGAATTGATGCATGATTTTGTAACGGGTGTGTATACTGCACTGCAGGAAGTATACATATCTCGAGGCTTGGTTTATTTGATTTGTACTGTTAGGACCAAGTGGATGGTTAAACAGTACAAGCCGAATAAACCGGGGTCCTCACATAGGAGTAGGAGTAGTAGTAGTGGTAGGGATGTCCTCATCACCTAAAGAGGCAGTGGCAACTGACACCATGTGTGACCTCGAGGGTGCGGGCGCGTCGGGCAAGCGGCTGATGGCATCGATGAGCCCTAGATGTTGGCGAGGAGTCAATGAAACCGAGTAGGGAGAGGCATCTCCTCCACACATGATGCAACGTTGCCACAGTCTATCCCATGTGGCATCGCCTCAATATCCACGACGCAGCATCCACCGGATCGATGGCGGCGGGGCTCACATCTGGTGGTACTCGGTGCGAGAGGTGGATGTTGACTTGGAGCTGCTCAACGTAGGAGGTGGCGAGGCCAAAGGAGAGCACGGCAGAGAAGTCGGAGGGGCGGGGTGGCACGGTCGGGGAGGGTGGTGAGGGGAAGGCGGTGACAACAACGAGGATGGCATACCTTCTCTTTCTTTTCTGAGAATTTCCCCTTGCCCTTCCCAGACGCAGCAAGGGTCCAGTTCTCCTCTGGAATAAAGAGCTTCATTATGGGGATATGGTGCTCAACAAAATGTGTGTGTGTGCCGGGGGTGGTGGCGATAGTTCCCCAAGGAAATTCTCCCCTATTTGCCAAACAAGCCCTAAGGATTTGTTAAAAAATAGGTTGGTTCCGGGTTAACGAATTGCACACAAAAACCGGATTGGTGGTTCCGGGTTTAGAAAAATCTTTCGAGAAAGAAAAAAAGGGTGGCTAGGTTGAAATCTGGATTAGCCTGGATGTTATTATCATCCCATATCTAAAGAAATAATCAGATGAGCCTAATGACCTGTTTTTACTGCACTAGCAAAGTACTATAGCATCCTTATATAGACCATCAGCATAAACAAACAAAGAATTGCTACTCCCTCGGTTCTTCTACAAATGACGTTTTAGAATGAATGTAGTCAAACTTTCTAAATGTTGACTATGAATAATTTTGAAATTATTTAGTTTGACCATATGAAAACTATATCATTGGATATGTTGTTGAAGGTACTTCCTCATTGTTCAAATTTCATTAATTTATACTAATTTATATTATAAAAATGAATGGTCAAAGTCTCACCTCAATGACCACAAAAGGCAACAACATCATATGATAAAGAACAGGGGAGTATCAGGTATATATGGCAAAGGCTGTTGAAACACAGATAGGCTACGCTAGTACAAATTCAAAAAACTACCGCATAAACATGGAACCTCCGCTAGTAATAGATCACAGGATTACCACTATACACGCAGACTTGTAGCGGAAGTAGAGTCGATGTAGTGTGTTGGTGCGGTGGTATTCGTACAAGCCGCACGCTCCTCATCCTACTCTTTGTGATCGTCACGAGTTGCGGATCATCCTAGTGCTGATGCTTCACATCAATACCTCCAAGGTATCCACGTGTACGGGGCAGGGACATCACGCACTGGAGTGCTAGCGCCGGTGGCGTGGTGTTGGATGAGGAAGGTGTGGCTGCTAGGGTTTCGGGAATTCTGAAAATCACTTTAACCCTATGCCACCGCCTCTATATATAGGTATCCATGATGGGTCTCGAACTTTGAGGCCCATTATGAACATGTGGCCCATAAGAATTCGGATCACCATCCAAATTAAATGTTAGCCCTTTAAGCGTATGCGACCCTATAGGTTCACGTACACTTAGACATGGCCTGAGTACTCCTACTTGTCCACTAATCGGTAGCGGCACCTAGCAAATCATGCCGACTACCAAGTATATGTAAAGATCATATCAGACGAACCTCAACAAAACTTAAATGCATTTCCTTTTGCCTCACGATATCGGTCAAGCTCAAGGCGGGTATGTGCCATCCTTGTTGATTAGCTTGGCCACTCTTTCTCGACCACGTGCCTCAAATTCCCCGACTACGTTTAACTCTTTAACCGCGAGTAGCATGACCATATATCTCTGGAATCCAATCACTCGAGAGGCCTAGAGATATCTCTCCGGTTGCATGGAGGGGCAAATCCTATCTTGATCGATCATGTCTCGTTGCATACATCATGACAAAACCCGAAAGCTACCTTTATAACTACCCAGTTACGGAGTAGCGTTTGGCAACCCCTAAGTGAGCCATTATGCATCTCGAGTATATGTGACGACCTCAAGTTTAAGGACATAGTATACGCATTGTAAATGAGACCAACTGATGACATGTAAGAAACAACGTTCTCGCAGTGTCTTATGGTGGGTCGTTCCGACCCCATGTTCGCTAACATGGGTCCATATTATTGGTTTGATATCTCTATATCTATGACACGTGAAACATGGTCATCAACCAATACATATGTTAATCTATTCATATGTGTTCTCATATGTTTCCGAGTAGGGAACATTTAAGAATAATCATCACATAAATATAGAGTTTTACAATCAAGTCACATACTTGATAATAAATATTAACGATATTATTCTAGAAACAAGATAACATATTATCCAATAAATTATAAACATAACGAAATATAATCATCTCTATGATTGCATCTAGAGCATATCTCCAACAAATGCAACTAATACTAATTCAGGCAAGATATATGATTCGAGTAAACCTCAAAGCATCAAACCAAATATGGGCCCGATCTTGTCCACTTACTCTCTTGCCTTTTCAGATTATCATGTAACACCCTATGGCCCAAAATTCGTTAATAGTCCATTCCACCAACAGGGCGGGCACACATGCCGACATGCGTAGCACCTCATTTGAGCTTTCGTCCTCGCTTCGTCTAAAAAGGTAAACTTGGAAGTACTACGATTTGGGTCAACAGGTATTATATGCTAGTGGAACTCAATGTAAACTGGTAATTTGGTATTAGAGGGCTGGATTACACATCCAAAAATAGCTGTGATCCATAAGGGATTAATTAGCTTCCGAGCTTTAATTTCCATCCCCATGTGATGCCCAGGTGCTGCATGGATAGAGCAAGCCAACCTTTCAAACATGGTCATTGCTGCGATGAAGTATGGAGGCTGTCGGACCCAGATTTCCTAATCCAGAATCCTCTATGAAACACTGTGCTATTCCCTGGATCAGTAGCTAGCTCTCACAGATACGTCACTGAATCAATTCATACATGGCGTAAAACCATACCATTCATTAATTAACACAACAGAGTTTACATAGACCGCGTCGGGTCGAGTTTTACAATAGGGCCGAACATGCCAAATTGATTACATTACAAAAGCGAAAACGACAACGGAAGCAAAAGGGGTGAGAGCACATCTCTCCACAGGCAAGCGACTGGGGAAACTCGTGTGCACCCGATATTACCTAAAGACTCAGATAATATAGGATGCACGCAAGAACCAACGAGTCACTTGATAGGCGAGACTAGAACAGCTAACGACTACACTACGCTTCATTATCTCCGGGTCCTCCGACTTCTGGATCCTCGTAGTAGTCGTAATCTCCAGGGTTTCCTGCTTCTGAGGTTTTTGGGGATGAGCGAGGATGAGCACAACTTCCGTGCTCGCGAGCCAATACACAATGCAATAATATACATGTAAGGCTTAACAAGGATGGATCAGGTTCTTTTATTTGCTAAAGCGATGTTTTCAATTATCATAGTTACAAAGTCCTATCACTTAGCATTTTTACCAAATTGCATTTTAGTAAAGAGAGTAATTGTGCAATATTTAATAACAGCAGAGGTTCCCCCCGTCGGAAACTCTACCCATGCTTAATTTGATTGCGGTTACCCCCATATATTAACATCACTGAGTCTGCAAACCCAAGGAAAAATCCAACCCAGGGCTAGGTGAGCCCACCACATTTTTCCATTCCACTCACAAAAGTTTTTGAAATAGAACTAACTCAAGTTAAGTTCCCATGTCCGCCTTTGACTGTAGCCACGGCTGTTTAAACAGTTTAGACTCTACAGAGGTTGTACACTTTACCCACAAGAGATAATCATCTTGATATGTACACATGTTTCCGTAGACATGTGGATCAAGGGGAGATCATCACAAGACCTTTACAATGCATCTATCAGTATTAGTTACACTTCGCTAATGTTTCATCCACGAAGGGTTACGCTCTTTTAGACCCGTCAACCCTTACTCGGACCCCCTCTTGCGCCATCCAACGACTTACGTCGTGCACCCCGACACCCCTCGCCACAAAGGCTGACGGCGTCGCGGATCATCTATCTGATGCAACTCGTACTGATGGATACAAATTATTTAGCCAGGTTGTACTTTACAGACTTGTGGTTGCACTTGTTTTACACGGGAGGTCATGACAAGATTAAGTCCTTAGAGTTGTGCAGGCGGTTCATTCCACATTCGATCCACAACACAACATCCCTTGGGCTACATTAGCACCCACTGTCATACCATCCATCTTATCGTCCACCCAGACGGGGTAATAGCAATTTTAGGGTTTTGAGGAGTAAAACCAGATTACCACCTTTGTCTCAGTTATGGACCACCAATGACTGCCCAAGCTATTTTTATGTTTGAAGAGATGATGATTGGAACATTTTAATGTCTCGGTACTTAAGCAAGACTAGCATGTCGCTTAAGTACAACCTATAACTAGTATTACCATATAGTTACTAGGGTGACAAAGATTAAGGGATTCAAGTTGTCAAGGATGACATAATAATTAATTAATCATCAGGTGGGTATTTAACTACCTTAAGCTTTAACATACATTTGCTTAAAGAATTAAAGCATGCAATTTGCTATTTTAAAATAATATAATTTGCATAAAATGTAGGCTCAATATGATCAAAGTA
This sequence comes from Ampelocalamus luodianensis, assembly GCA_036346255.1. Lineage (NCBI taxonomy): Eukaryota > Viridiplantae > Streptophyta > Magnoliopsida > Poales > Poaceae > Ampelocalamus > Ampelocalamus luodianensis. The sequence continues at coordinate 31,378,718 of CM070619.1, forward strand.
TTGACTCGCCTTGGATATAGGTAAGAGGATCTTGATAATCTTGTGTTCGATCAACTTGAAAGTCGTCCGCATCTTCAAATCCTAATCGGGCGATTGTACCGAAAAAAAGGCACAAACAAACAAAAAGAGCAATTAAATACTAATAAACAACAAATGAACTCCAAATTGAACAAGACCTATGCCATTAGCAAGATCTTGAATTAACAAATTTTTGGAAATTTATTTTATAATTTTTGGAGCTAAAATGAGGGAGATACTAATTTTTAAAGCCTCACTTTTGAATTAAAATAGAAAAAGGAAAATAAAATCAACAAAAATTGAAAAACCAGCGCGGCCCACAATCACAAATCGGCCCGGCCCACACGGCCTTGGGCCAAAATCGTCTTGGCGCAAGGCCTGAGGCGCAGCGCGGCCACGGCGCACACTGAAAAAGAGAAGCGGTGGCGGCTCGGGCGGCGAAGGAAAAAGGGTGGAGAAAGATGGGGTGGCGGCGGCGCGCGGGGAGAGAAGAGGGGGCGGCGGCAACGTGCGGGGAGCGGAAGGAAGCCAGGCGTCTTTGCGGCGGTCTCGCCGTGGCGGCGGCACGAGAGGTGGGAGGGCACGGCCGCACGCGGCCGCGGGAGATCCGATGAGGCGGTGGCGCGGGGAGAAGGGAACGGTGGCGCCGCGCGGGGAGAGGATGGGTCGAGGGCGCGGCAGCGGCGGCAACGGCGGCTGCCGGAGGGAAATGGTGGCGCACAGGGCTCACCAGCCGGCAAGGGGAGGACACCGAGCGGTGGTGGCCACGGCTTTCGCGGAGGTGAGTTTCGGCCTCCTTCTTCCTCTTCTTTCTTGCTCTTCTTCTTCTTGCTCGGGGGAGGGGGATAAGGAGAAGGGGAAGGAGGTGCCGGGCCTTTATAGCCGAGGAGGAGGAACGGGGAGGCTCGGGGAAGGGGTCAGGCGGCGTGCGCGCGCGCAGGCTGAGGCAGCGTAGGGTGGCGGTGGCCGGCAGGGTAGCGAGCACGCGGGAGGAGATGACAGCGCGGCAGCCATGGCGGAAGCGCCAATGAGCGGCGGCTTTGCGCGAGCGCAGCGAGAGAGGCCGGGCGGGTGGCGTGTGCGCGGCGCGCGCAAGGCAGAGCAGCGAGATGGCGCGCCGCGGGCGCGAACACGGGTGGCGGGAACACGGAGGCGCGCGCGAGGAGAAGTCGGGGGGAAGAACCAAGGAGGAAAGAAAAAAAGGGGGGTGTTACAAATTCTACCCACCTTAAACGGAATCTCGACCCCGAGATTCGAGCTACTTGGATTAGACAGAGAGCGCACCTCTTATTACTCGTGAAGCAGCTTGGACTTCTGCGGCGACAAGGTTAACATAGCCTTGGCTTCGGCTTTGGCTTGGAGCGGAAGTGGTTCTGGATACTTGCGAGGTCTGATGACTCTTGCTGGCAGCTGAAGTCTGGCCTCGGGTTGTTGTGGCTCCTAAGTTGAACTTTGCAGAAGTGTTCTGGCGTTGAGGGCACCGTTTGGCAAAGTGTCCTTTTTCTCCACATTTGAAACAGTGCAGATGTGCTACCGGGTTGCGCATTGCAGGCTGTTCGACAGGGCGAGGAGTGCGAAATACATCCTCGCTAGGATGAGGAGTTGCAACTGAAGTCCCCGGAGATAAGGCTACTGGTAGTGGAAAAGACGAGTTGTCTTGGAAAGCTAACTTCTGGGGAAAGCTACCTTGTGGACTCTGAAATGACATCTTCCTTTTGCGGCTAACCTCCGCAGTTCTGTTCTCATTCTCACAGATGAGGGCTTTATTGACCAATTGGTGGAAGCTAGAGTAATCATGGAGGATGAGCTGTCCTCTCATGTCTTCACGCATTCCTTCCACAAAGCGGTCGATTTTCTCTTCTTCGTCAGCTACGTCATTGGGGGCGTAGCGAGCAAGCTGGTTGAACTTGGTTAGATATTCATTGACTGACATCTGACCCTGCTTGAGAGCTCTGAACTCGTTCTTCTTCAATCTCATTGTACCGGCTGGTACGAAGTTGGTTTTGAAAGCGACTTTGAACTCCGCCCAAGGAATTGATTGCCATGCGGGTTCAATTTCTTCTGGTTGTACTTCAACAACTTCTTCTATGGCGGCAGTGGCGACGACAGCGGGCTCTTGTGGGGCTCCAATCGTAGAGGCCACGGTTTCCGCTACTTCTACCTCTTCTTCTTCTGAACTGTCACCACCTCGGGCAGCGAGGTAGTTCTCCCACCAAGCAGCGGTAACTCCTTTCAGCTGATGGGTGGCAAAGTCTACTTTGTCTTCTTCTGAGCAGCGGGAGAGACGAAGCTTTCTCTCAGTATCTCTGAGCCAGTCTTCAGCTTCAAGGGGTTCATCGGCCGCGGCGAAGGTGAGGGGTCTGGTCCTGAGAAAGTCTGCAAGCTTGGAATTGCGACCGGCTGATCCATTCTACTGATTAGCGAGCAAAGCTTGAAGAATTTGAGCCTGTTGCAACATGACTTGCGCCATAGTTGGGTCTGCTGGGGGTGGAGGAGGTAGACCTTGTCCGCGGCCACGACCACGACCATTGCCACGACCTCTTCCTTGGCCTGCTACAAAGGCACCACGGACTGGGGCGGCGGCTCTTCTCGGCGGCATTTGATGAGACTCTGAGACTTAGAACTAGAGGGAGGGGTATATATGAGGGTTACTAGCCCTCTAGAGCACACACAGAAGAGAACAAAACCAGCAAGGAGAACGAAACAATTACAATACAAAGCCTAGAGCGGCTGCATTATATTAAGGGAGAGGGGGTTAGGTGTTACATGACTCCTGAAGCATAGCGTATAGGCTAGGCTAAGCCATGACACAAGATACAAATACAACGTCTACAAGAAGGACAAGGCGCTTGCAAAAAAAAAGGCTGCTAAAGCAAGCACTTCTAGCTAGACTAAGCCAACTACTCCTCAATCGGGTATTGACCACAGGCGGTGCAGTTGCCCGGGGAGAGGGAGTGAGAACGATTGTGACTGGAGTCGGGCGACCGGAAACAAGAGCGAGAACGAGAAAGGCTGCGTCCTTGACTGGAGTCTTCGACGTTGATGACGGGCGGCGGACTGGGGTGTCGCATGCTCTTGCATGCAGCGATCCTTGTGCGGGGTCCAAGATGTCTGGTTAGCGCCGGGTTGCTGAGGATGATGGCTCGTGCAGGAGGAGTTGGGGCATGCATCACGGTGGCTACTGCAACGGCGATGTTCTTCACCTGATGTCGAAGATCTTCGGGTATCGTTCCCCCTCCTGGAGAGACGGAAAGGAACAGAAAAGGCGACCTCAAAAAGTGATCCTTGTGCACCTGTCACAAGTGAGTCAAGGTGGAGCGCGCTATGTTCTGAACGGAAACCGAACAGTGGCTCCTGGAATGCTCAGTACTTAAGGTGTGAGCGATGAACTCAACCTCCAAGGAACGAGACTCTCGATCCAGCACCTAGGTCTTTCAGCCTCTGAAGATGGGCCGGTGGCGAACTAGGGTACTGTTTGAGTTTGCAGAGTAATACCGACAAACTCGTCGTCGTTCTCACCGCGAGAGAAGAAATCCCACGGGCCATCGGACGACGACACGGTTATTTAGAATTTTTTTTAAAAATAAAAGAGAGAGCCAGCAACGGAGTAGACCCACAAAAGGAGGTAAGTAAAGAACTAAGAGGGGTGAGTAAGAATAATATATACGCTATATTTTTCCCAAAGCTTTTCTTAGTTTTTAAAAAATAAGACTCAAGTCCTTAGGCTCGACCAGTCTAGCTAAGGTTCCTCTGATCGTATGCTCGATACCACTCACTGTCGGACCGGATTTTCTAATCCAGAATCCTCTGTGAAATACTGTGCTATTCCCTGGATCAGTAGCTAGCACTCACAGATACGTCACTGAATCAATTCATACATGGCGTAAAACTATACCATTCATTAATTAACACAACAGAGTTTACATAGACCGCGTCAGGTCGAGTTTTACAATAGGGCCGAACAGGCCAAATTGATTACATTACAAAAGTGGAAACGACAACGAAAGCAAAAGGGGTGAGAGCACATCTCTCCATAGGCAAGCGACTGGGGAAACTCGTGTGCGCCCGATATTACCTAAAGACTCAGATAATATAGGATGCACGCAAGAACCAACGGAGTCAGCTGGACTGGGGCGAGACTAGAACAGCTAACGACTACACTACGCTTCATTATCTCCGGGTCCTCCGACTTCTGGATCCTCGTAGTAGTCGTAATCTCCAGGGTTTCCTGCTTCTGAGGTTTTTGGGGATGAGCGAGGATGAGCACAACTTCCGTGCTCGCGAGCCAATACACAATGCAATAATATATATGCAAGGCTTAACAAGGATGGATCAGGTTCTTTTATTTGCTAAAGCGATGTTTTCAATTATCATAGTTACAAAGTCCTATCACTTAGCATTTTTAACAAATTGCATTTTAGTAAAGAGAGTAATTGTGCAATATTTAATAACAGCAGAGGTTTCCTCCGTCGGAAACTCTACCCATGCTTAATTTGATTGGGGTTACCCCCATATATTAACATCACTGAGTCTGCAAACCCATGGAAAAATCCAACCCAGGGCTAGGTGAGCCCACCACATTTTTCCATTCCACCCACAAAAGTTTTTGAAATAGAACTAACTCAAGTTAAGTTCCCATGTCCGCCTTTGACCGTAGGCACGGCTGTTTAATCAGTTTAAACTCTGCAGAGGTTGTACACTTTACCCACAAGAGATAATCATCTTGATATGTACACATGTTTCCGTAGCCATGTGGATCAAGGGGAGATCATCACAAGGCCTTTACAATGCATCTATCAGTATTAGTTACACTTCGCTAAGGTTTCATCCACGAAGGGTTACGCTCTTTTAGACCCGTCAACCCTTACTCGGACCCCCTCTTGCGCCATCCAACGACTTACGTCGCGCACCCTGACACCCCTCGCCACAAAGGTTCACGGCGTCGCGGATCATCTATCTGATGCAACTCGTACCGATGGATACAAATTATTTAGCCAGGTTGTATTTTACAGACTTGTGGTTGCACTTGTTTTACATAGAAGGTCATGACAAGATTAAGTCCTTAGGGTTGTCTGGGCGGTTCATTCCACATTCCGATCCACAACACAACAGTCCTTGGGCTACATTAGCACCCACTATCATACCATCCATCTTACCGTCCACCCAGATGGGGTAATAGCAGTTTTAGGGTTTTGAGGAGTAAAACCAGATTACCACCTTTGTCTCAGTCATGGACCACCAATGACTGCCCAAGCTATTTTATGTTTGAAGAGATGATGATTGGAACATTTTAATGTCTCGGTACTTAAGCAAGACTAGCATGTCGCTTAAGTACAACCTATAACTAGTATTACCATATAGTTACTAGGGTGACAAAGATTAAGGGATTCAAGTTGTTAATGATGACATAATAATTAATTAATCATCAAGTGGGTATTTAACTACCTTAAGCTTTAACATACATTTGCTTAAAGAATTAAAGCATGCAATTTGCTATATTAAAAGAATATAATTTGCATAAAATGTAGGCTCAATATGATCAAAGTATTGACTCGCCTTGGATATAGGTAAGACGATCTTGATAATCTTGTGCTCGATCAACTTGGAAGTCATCCGCGTCTTCAAATCCTAATCGGGCGATTGTACCGGAAAAAGGCACAGATAAGCAAAAAGAGCAATTAAATACTAATGAACTCCAAATTGAACAAGACCTATGCCATTAGCAAGATCTTGAATTAACAAATTTTTGGAAATTTATTTTATAATTTTTGGAGCTAAAATGAGGGAGATACTAATTTTTAAAGCCTCACTTTTGAATTAAAATAGAAAAAGGAAAATAAAATCAACAAAAATTGAAAAACCAGCGCAGCCCACAATCACAAATCGGCCCGGCCCACACGGCCTTGGGCCAAAATCGCTGTGGCGGCAAGGCCCACGGAGAACGCGGGCGCGCGCCAGCCCGGCTGAAAAGGCGGGGCGGCTCGGGGCGAAGGAAAAAGGGGAAAGATGGGGCGGCGCGCGCGGAGAGAAGAGGCGGCGGTGGCGTGCGGGAGGGAAAGCCCGGGCGTCTTTGCGGCGGTCTCGGCGGTGGCGGCAACAGACGAGAGGTGAGGGCGCGGCCGAACGCGGCCACGGGGAGATCCGACGAGGCGGTGGCGCGAGAGAAGGAGCAGTGGCGCCGCGGGAGAGGATGGGTCAAGGCGCGGCGGCGCATGCGGCGGCTGCCGGAAGGAAATGGTGGCGCACGGGGCTCACCGGCCGGCAAGGGGAGGACACCGGCGGCGGCCACGGCTTCAGCGGAGGTGAGTTTGGGCCTCCTTCTTCCTCTTCTTTCTTGCTCTTCTTCTTCTTGCTCGGGGAGGGGAGAAGGAGAAAGGGGAGGAGGAAGGAAGGTGCAGGACTTTATAGCCGAGGAGGTGGAGCGGGGAGGCTCGAGGAAGGGGATCCGGCGGCGTGCAGCGCGCACTGCAGGCTAGGTGGGCGTAGGGGCGGTGACCAGCGGGTAGAGCACACAGGAGAGAGATGACAGCGTGCGGCCATGGCGCGGCGCCAGCGAAGTGGCGGCTTTGCGCGGCGCAGCGGAGGGGCCGGGCGGGTGACGGCGCGGCGCGCGGCGGTGCGAGAGCAGCGAGATAGGCGCGCCCGGCGAAGCGGCGGGCACGGTCGAGCGGGAACTGAGGCGCGAGAGGAAGGGGCGGCGGCGGGGAAGAACCAAGGAGGAAAGAAAAAAAAAAAAGGGGTGTTACAGAGGCTGAAGAGCGAGTGGCCGGTCGGGACCAATGAACAGTGTTCATTGGTGCTCCTCGCTACATGCCATATAGGAGTATCATGTATGTATCAGCGACGAGTTGTGGGCCAGCCATTCTTTGATCACACAACTCCACGGGCAGCAATAGCTGACGGTTGCACCTAATTCGACCTGGACCATGGCCTCCTTCGCACGAGTGAGCTAGCTCCCTACATGGTGTGCCTAATCTGGAAAGGGATCTTCCTTTGCCTTTGTGTAGTAAAGTCGACAGACGCGCAGTAGGATCGATTGATCGTTATTTTCCACTATAGCCGGCTGGTTACCGTTGGTTTTCAGTAATTTCGGCTTCTGGGTAAAAAAACGATATTTCCATACGGCACAAATTTGGAAACTACAAATTAGATTTTCAGAATTGAAAAATAAGTATAGGTCTGTTTTCGTTCGATTTGGTCGGTTTTCAGCCAGTTTGACCGGTTTTTGTCTAGTTTCCAGATTCAACTTCAAAATTTGAATTGACATCTTCTTGCGGTTTTTAAGTACTTACCTTCGCCCGCCGGTAACCGGAGAGAAACCAGAATCGGCATTGCAGCATTCGGACCTAAAACGAGAACTAGAACAATGGTGCCAGGCAGACGTGGTTTGCAAGACAGACAACGAGACAAGTTCCACTTCACTTTTCATCCCCAACGACCTCCCCCAAGTCCCAACCAATTCAGGGCACCACTGAAGTCTGTTATTACGACATAATTGCAAGCAAGGCATATTCCTCCTCCTGCATCCAACTGTTGCTGAGCGCATGCGTAGTTGTTTTGTTTGTTTCTTTGCCTCCACTGCTCTCTCTCTCTGTCTTCCTGCTCTTCTGGATTTAATTACCTCCATGCCAACTAGCTAGATCGATCTCTATCACTTTGCTGCCTTTCTGTATGCAGCTGGGAATTGGGATCACCCAAGATGTGGACCAACGCATCCACGTGAAGGCATGGCTGGTCTAGTTGTTAACCAGAGCTGTCTCGTTGGTAACCGTACGTTGGAGCTACTGAAATGAGGAAACAGAGTTTTACTTAGTTTGCAACCCCTGACGATATATACATGGTTCAGGTTTAATTTGGTATTCAGTGATGTATAATTCACAATTATGTTTTACTACATTTAGATATATATTACCTACACTTTTCTTTCTTGGAGCTACAGGCTTCTTATGCCCTATTTGGAACGTATGGAAATTCACAAGAATTTCAGAGGAATATCATAAGAAACAGTTCAATTACTGCAGTAATCAGAAGAAATTTCCGTGTTCTAAATAGAGCCTTGCTAGATAAAAATTCCTGTAGCAGTAGAAGACTCCACGGCAGATGGCATAACACATGAACACAACAACTAAAACGTGGCCATTGCTACCACTAAAAAGGTAACCGATGATTTTCTATAAAAAAATGTAACAAAAAAATTAAGAAAAATGTTGGAACTTGCCATATTATTTACGAATGTTTACCGTCTAGATATTCCATAATTCACAGTAACAAAAGAGGTTTCTAGTAGTATGTAGTGCTGTACGTGACAACAGTTTACGCCAGACTTCCTTTTTCATGCTTGTTCCTGATTAACATACTATAAGCTCTTGGTGGTGTAAACAAACTGACCAGACACATAGTTTTGAGTACTAGTCTTAAGTTAGCATGACGACGGTACAAGGACTTGCTTTCGAGTCTTTAGCTAAAATGACACGTTTTCGAATTATAACAGTAAAAGTAGCTCCCCTCTTGTATGAATTTGTAAAAATGGCACCGCTAACTATATACCAAGTCGCTTTCAGAAACGGCAAAGAGGTAACTTGAAATAGTCATGATAAAAGATGGTGGTCAATGATGAATTAAAAAGAAGGCTCTACCTGATGATGGAGCGAGTGCACTAGACAAAAAGGGCCTGAGACATCAGAAGGCACAAAACAGCCATAGGGAGAGAGGAGAGAAATGGTCCACGTTTTCAGCATGAAGAAACCCCAGAACGCAAGGGACATGGGGCACAGCTCCAACAACCAGAATTCTCTAGTGACAATGTAAGCTCCAAGTCATTAACACGCGCGCGCACACAGATTGTGGCCTGTGGGGATTGGTCGAATGATCATGATATATCATGGAGGAAATAGGAAAAAGCACATCTTTTTTCAGGGTAGGAGAAACTAAATCTATGTAGCGTAAGCACAAATTATATAAACACGGCTCAATGAAAGGTGCTTGGTTGGACCATGACTACCAGGTCATCTACAAACAGTGAAACAGGTGTCAAGCAAGCTACCTTACCACACCATTGGAAACTAGTGGAGTGGTTATTTTAAACGGTTTTGAAAGTAGATGGACCAAATTGGTCATGTTTAAAGTAGAGGAGCTAAAATGCATGCAATTTACCTTTAAGAGAAAAGGGATAATTCATGATATAACACTTGAAAGATTGGTGTAGCCCAGAATGTCACTCCAAAGGCTTTCACAACACACCACTCCAAAGTTGATATGTTCAGATTCAGCATATATCATTTCCTCGATTTTATTGAAGCTTTTCCCCCTTTTTGGCCATGGTAAAGGACCATTTTGCTCGTGTCTCCCATGTTTTCACACTTTCGGGAAATACCACTCCCTCTCATCTGGTGCGATCCAACCAGCTCGTCTTCCTGGTGAGATACCGCCGCCGCCCTCGCTCGATTCCCCTCTCCCTTCGAGTAAACTCATCGCGTCCTCCTCCCTTCTCCCCACTTGTGCCCACACCAGCTATGAAGTGAACACTAACCCTTATCGTCTTGTAGGAAAAGAGGAGCTAACAAGAGAAAAGTGCAAGTGCAAGTTCAGCACCAGCCAACAACATTAGCCCTAGACTCATGACAAGAAGGTTTTTTCCCCAAACCATTCACTGTAATGCTTTCATCTTTATTCTTTCACTAACACCATATTTGCATCCTTCAAAACAAAAACAATTTTCAGCCAAGTGGAGAGAACAACCAGTGTTGCTGCTACTCCAACAAGGCCACAGACGAGAAGGCCTTTGGTACTGACCCAGGGTATTGAGGGAACACCTGTTGTTGCTACTCCACCAAGAAGGGAAACACCCACAAAGAAGAAGACTACACCTAGGAAGAAGGCATGATGTGTTGTTGGATGTGCTTGATCACTGCATTTTTGCAATGGATGGTTGTGTAATGAACCTATGGTTCTCTTTTGGTACTTGTCATATGCAAACTGGGGACATATACTTTGTTTATGTTGCAAACTTGTGATGCGCACTGGATGGTGTGTGCAATGAACTTGTATCTAATACTATGTTAACCTTGTTAAAACTCTTCTTTCTTTCTACAAAACTGTAACGCTATGTTGCTATTAGAGGCAAAACTCTGCCGAAATTTCCATGTCATTCAAAAAGCAGCTCATTTTACTAAATTTCATCAATTGACAGCATTCCGTACAACAAATCATAACAACGAGCCATTCAGTAATGGACTGCAACGATGGAGAGGTGGCAGAGTGCTTTGTTGGCGTCGATCCGCAATGGAAGATGGAGGCAAGTGATGTCAGATGGAGAGGAGGTGGCGGAATGGAGTGGAGGGGAGGGGAATTGATCGAGGGGAGCGGCGGCGATATGGCTCGATTGCACCAGGAAGACGAGCTGGTTGGGTCGCACCGGCTGAGAGCGAGTGGTAAGTGGGACACATGGGCAGAATGGTCCTTTCCCATGGCCAGGGGATATTTAATTCGCAGTAAAATCGAGTAAATGGTATGTGTTGAATCTAAACATCTTAAGAGTGGTATGTGGTCGAAGTCAATTTTCGGAGTAGCATTCCGGGCTGCGCCAATCTTGCAAGTGGTATATCATGGATTATTCCAAGATAAAAACATACTTACATAACCCGTGGAATTAAATTACTGGAAACCAATTTAGTTAAAAGATGAGGTACATCTTTCATTTCTCTCTACCATTTTTCACTTGTTACTTCCCTGGGAGTAATTATAATCAAAACAATGACTGGAAATGAAACAAGAATATCAAATTCCACATGTGTACTATAATGACAATAAAACCAAAGAAAATGGCATATTTGCAAGCAGACCTAAATCAAACATAGAAACAATGCATATGTATGATTAAATCTTGATAATATCATGTTGCAAAAAGCCATGTGCTAGAATCACAGTAGACATTCGAGATTTTCTTTAGGAAGTTACGTCAAAAGAATACCAGACATACTCCTAGTCCTAACATAACAGTTGTTAAGCTGCATCAAAACGTCAAAATTAGAAAAAAGATGGATAATGATGGATGTTTCTTGTGAGGTCAAAAGCAAACTCGGTAATAACTAACAAAAGGACCAGTCATATATTCAAATTCCTACTCTCCCTAAACATGGTTGAAAGATTTTCTCATAATATTTGAAAGGAAGATAAATTTCATATTAACAGCATTACTGACCCTCTTAACACATTCAAATGAACCGACACAAGTAGCATTTCATCTTTCTAGTCACATTGCGACGTAATATTCCAATGAGGTGATTCTATATAACCAGGCCTCTCTGATGTCAGCTGCCCAGTTTCATATGGCGCATAAATATTAATAGTAGCTGAATTTTCATGTAAAAAATGGTTGACTGATCAATTAGTAATGATTAGAACCTGTTCATTTTCTAACGATCATTTCAATTTTCAATACGTCCTTTCTGCAACTAAAATATTACTCCCTTGGTTTAAAAATATAAGGCCACAGAGGCACAGACCTTGTGCACACGGATTAATGAGATGTAAGAAAGAGGTGAAAACTTAAACCATACTGCCCCTGTTAATAAAATCACATGTTGATCTTCAATTCTCTGAATAAAATTTCCACGAATGAGGTAGTGCAAATTCACTACTAAAAATGACTGATGCATATTCACATGGTTGCCTTGTTGGACATCATCATGCAATGGAAATAATGCTAATAAATGTGGCAACATATCTAGTGCTAATGGCTCATTTGGTGCTAATGTGCTAATGCTAACCAGGGACGTCAGATCTAGCCCAAACGGCTCGGATCGAGGCGGCGTGGGAAGCCCCACCCCACTTATGCAGTTTTGCGTTAACCCCCGCATGTCCAATTTTTTTCGCGAATAGCACCCTTCCTGTACCATTGGGACCCGAATAGTATTCATGAGAGTTTCAGCGCTATGGACTACAATAGACATGCATTGCTTATTAAGATAAATGTTTAAGGAGACGTATTGTTTGTTTGCCAACAATTATTTTGTTCCAAAACTTTGCATATAAGGATATCGACCATTATTCTTAAACAAAGGAATAATCACAATGATTCTTCGACATTATTTCTATGGACAGAGGCGTGCCACTGCGTGATGTGGCATCATCAGTCTAGAGCTCCCTGGTAGAGTCATTATTCAAACGCCTCTTCTTCTGCTACTTCTCTGGGCAAGTGGCTCATGTTGCTATGTCGTATGCTCTTGGTGTCATGATCTTGACTGAAGTGACTTCTAGAATAGCTTTGACTGGAGTGGGCACGTGGTACTTCTAAGGACATTGGTTGGTGTAGTGGCCTTCTTCACGATAGTTGTAGCATAGACGTGCCAATCTTGGCTGTTGAGCTGATGTGATGGCGACAGTAGGATTAGCCTTCTTGAAGGTGGATGCTTATCTCTTTGGAGGGCAGTTCCTAGTCCAATGGCTTTGCTCGCCACACTTGAAGCATTACGTTGGTGATATTGGCTTGCTTCTTCCTAAATGTTGGCTACCAGGGCAGGATTGTTTCTCCTTCGACTCTTCGGGTGACTTAGCATGGGTAGCCATTGTTCTACCTGCTTTAGTTACTGCTTGAATCAAGGCAACTCTAAACTTCTCTCGCTGATACTGGGTCATGGCTGTCAGCACAAGATACATAGGGCATTAAGTCTTGGCCTTCACAAAGAAAACATGTAACCTTATTCACTGGACATTTTCCAAGGGAATGGTTCCTTTTGCAGCTGGAACAGTTGATTCTGTGCTCATCGGTGTTGTGTTCTATCTCTCCATAGCGGATCTTCCGGCTTGTCCTACTGACAACACTTCAGAGAACGGGTGCAGGGGTACACCATTGAATTTCAGAACGGGAACCATCCATGTTGTGGCTCAAACATAGTATCAACACCCTCCGCCCTAACACAGTGCCTAACTAATTTCCTGAGGCAGCCAACGTTGGAACTCCATAACTTACTAAACTAGATATGTCCCATTCTAGGCATGTGGTTGTACGATGTGGCTCAGTTCAATGGTGCATAAAGTGAAGTCCTTAATTGACCTAGGCGAGACTACCACTTAACCAAGATCTCGTGCAAATTGCACTCGCCAAAGCTCTAACAGTCGCCCAAGTCTAAATCATTTACCCACCCAAAGTTGTTTACACTAAGCACATAGTTATTCACAAAGCAATTCCATAATTGATTAATTTGGTGTAAAGTTGCATTTCAAAATGATATCAATAACCCAACATAGCTAAGCATCATACTACATTAACCAACCCACATTGGTACTAGAATAGTTACCAACTAGCAGTTAACCATCCTAGGGCGAAAAGTGATCATGGCATACTATCGACAACGTGGAATAAACGACAATTAGGTTGCATAGCTATTCCAGAAGTAATAAACAATTGATAATTTAAATAGAATGCAATAGTTTGTAACAAAGTAATTTTGTAAACTCAGTTCAATATGATCAAACACAACTTGCCTTGCTATAGCTACGCTGTTATTCCTCTGTCTTCGGTCTTTGACTTCCTTGAATTCTAGCTCATCCGAACGATTCCCGAACATCAACGTCTAACGAGAGAGAAAATGCAAATACAAACAAAATTAAAAAAATGATTTGAATAAACTCCAAATTGAAAATTAAGGGTACTGGAAGGTATGGCTTGATTTTATATTAATTTAGGAAGAAGAACGGGTTCAATCGGAGCTCGTATGAAGGAAAACATGCTTCTAGAAGTTTGATCGGGAAGAAAAATAAAAAATTAATAGAGGAGAGAGGTTGTGAGTCATTAACAGGTGGGGTCGAAGGAATATTCTACAAAGCTTGGAATTTCTAGAATTTCATAAAATGCTGAGACAATGACAAGTGGGACACTGGTCTATGAATAATGTCCAATGTACGGGCGTTGGTCTATGGTGGACTAAGTCACTACTACAGAAAAGGTCTTCACAAACGGTTCAAAAGCGTTATCACAGACGGTTTCGTGAGCCGTCTGAGTCTATGGGTCAGTGATGACATGAGTCATCACAGACAGTTCTTCAAACCGTCTGTGATGTACACTATCACAGACGGTTATTAACTCAAAACCGTCTGTGATAGTAGAATATCAAAGACGGTTTATATATAAAACCGTCTGTAATAGTCTACTGTCACAAACGCTTTGTATATAAAACTGTTTGTGATATCTGATGCATCACAGACGGTTTGTAGATGAAACCGTCTGTGATATCTGATGCATCACAAACGGTTTGTAGATTAAACCGTCTGTGAGAGATGATGCATCACAGACGGTATGTCCTAAAGAACCATCTGTGATATTCTTTTGTATTGACAAATCTATTTCCGTTTATTGGCTAGCCTCAGGAAATGCTAGCCATGCCCTCTGAAACAAGCTGAAACACAACAAGTTGTATACATCCAATTCACATTCATTTCAGAAACAAGCACATCCAATTCGCATTCATTTCAGAAACAAGTAACAAATCAATTAACTAAAATTAACCATTCATGTACATTTACACACATGTACCGTTAAGTTCAATATCTTATCCCAATCAAGTTCAATCTATATTGTGAAACTTCCCATCTGGATTTATGACCTCACAGTTCAAGAATGTCGCAAGCTGTCCTCGAATTTTTATGAGCTGGCATTGTTCCAACGCAGTTTCCGCAATGGTCGCAACATGTCGCTACGAAGATTAAATTCGTGCATATATAAATGTATAAGTATGAAATAATTATTGCAAGATTGACAAACCTGAGGATCATTGGTTATCGCGGAACCAACGAGTAGTTCCATTTTGTGGCAAACATAGAATCCATAGAGGTTGTAGGGCGGCAGCTGCTGGTGGCACTGCAAAAATAGAATTGGTTGGTTCGAGAGGCATTACTATGAAGTGTTATATAGGATTAATGTGTACTAGGAATACCGAGAAATTTAGATCGTGTCGCAGGGTCCCTCCCTTGCATATCCCTCCTTTTGGATAGTACATCTTGAACGATCTACGTGATTCCAAAAACTTAGCCTTAACCATTGCAAAGGAAGGAAAGACTGTACAATAGAGTTATCTATGGAGGAAATGTGTTTACCTGTTGATTAATTCTCGGATAACTATGAAGTTGTGTGTGGCCCTCTTTAGGGAATCTAGGTATATTACCAAGTTCCGTTTTCGTATAATTACAATTAGAATCCAGTGGAACCTACACAGGTATGTCGCCATGGTCAATAAACCTAAGTTGGTGTTGCTTATAAAGTACAAATCAACAAGTATAGCTACTAGTGCAGCACTTACTCCTGGTTGTAGGGCAAAAGTATGAATTGCTTGTTGCGGTGAGTCAGCAATGAGTCCGCCATGTAATCCTCGACGAATTGTGCATCCTCCTTGATGGTTTGCTCGCAGACCATGTGTGGGTCGAGGAAACCTACCAGTGAATGCCTTACTTCGGCTTTAGAAATCATGTATATACACACACACACACACAAAAGTAAGGAGTTATATATAACATTTATCGGTATTACACAAACATTGACCGTGATTGTACACACTTACAGTGTCCAGCATCGCATGAGTGAGACATCGAAGGAGTCGAGGTTGAAGAGATTGGACATGTCATCGAACATCACCATGAAGACACAGTCTAGAGCCTCGTGGTTAAAATGATCCTTCTTGAACTTGACGGTGACACCCGAGCGTCATTGTTCATCCGTCTTGTTGGCCTGTTCCATGTACCATGTGTGCAAATCTCGTGCAAGCCAATCCTATGGTAGGGCTGTCTAACCTCTCAACCAACGGCTCGCCTAGCACAAATTTCCGGGCCAATGGCGAGAAGGGTATATCAGAACAGGAGTCGACCGTCTTTGATTTGCCCTTGCTGCCTCGCTTTGTATAGGTCGACTTCACGAGAGTCGACCGAGCATGAGGTGTAGATGCACTTGATGCACTGGACCCTTGTTACTTCGGTGCAGTCAGCTCCGGTACAGATACTTCCTGTGAAGTTGACACCGGTGCAGGTAGCTCCAGGCAGATGTCTCTCTTGGACCATTGGATGAATGCTCCAATGGCTTGCCCTAAAGTCACAACCTCGTCGTTTGGGGGCTTCTCCAGCTGGACGATCTCGAAATTGGCATAAACACCGTCCACATTCACTTTTGCGAAACCCGATGCTATATTTACACCGTGCAGCAAGGCCCCGACACCGGATAGATACGCCTGGCCCCAAGCAGCATCCAGGGCAATGGAGCCACATCTCACTTGGAGCTTGCACTTCGTAGCCCCCTACATAACGATACAAAATTAGCTACTCCAACAGGCCTATCAATGAATTGAGCATTCCAGGGATAATAATTATTACCAGGATGTCATTAACAGGAAATCTATTATCGATTTCTAAGTTATGGTTGGATGCGCAGCTACTCGGACGTTTGGGAGGACTAGCTAGCACAGTAGCGGCGGGGGCTTCCAACTGATTTGTGAGGGATGTATGAATCTCCTCTCGTATGACATCCCGCATCTCTTCTCTAAGGGATGCACGAATCTCCTCTCGTATCTCTGCTTCGCGCTCGGCTTTAGCTCTCTTCCTACTCTGGTACGTCTCGGAGCCCTTTGAGAATCCTTTGTTCCAAATAACATAAAGACCAATGCCTCTCGTGCGACCCGGATGCTCCTTGTTTTCCAGGGCCGCGGAGAGTATATCTCTCTCTCTGTCTGCCTGGAATGAACCTTGGGAAGATTATGCAGTACTCAGCTCTTTCTGCAAGAGCCCGACATGTTATTTCACTTCCTATGAAATTATCGAGTAATTACAAACTAGGTAGTTCGATATCTTACCATGTGTCGTAACACTTTCACGTCTGCGGGGTTTGGAAAGGAGATGAGCCCCGAAGATGAGGTAGATAACCTCGCCCTTAGCCACTGTTGGGAATGCTCATCAGTGATTCTGGCAAATGGCGGGGAGGTGTTCAACTGGCGTGCACGCTCGTTCTGATCCCTCCATTGCGCGATTTTACCCGCATACCCAGCGGTGCTGAGTCTATAGGGGTGCGTGTTTTTTGCCTGGAGGGCCCTGTGCACCTTACTTTCAATCCTAAAATCATTTATCTTCTTCTTCGCCACAAAGTCTTCCCAGTACTCCTCCACGAATGGATACTTCTGGAAGGGCATCAAATCCTTCTCCATGTAATCCTTGATAAGCGTGCTCTTGAAGTTCCTCCACGCTTTGCACGCCGCTAGCAACGCATATCGTTGCACGGAGGCCTTGTGTTCTTCTGGTATCTCGAACGATTTAAAATTTTTCTTTAGCAGCACAGCTTTCTGATTCTTAACTTTGGTGTACTCCTTCCATGAATCATAGGTGATCTTGACCCGTTCACGTGTAACTACTCCGACCGTTGTCCGGAATGCGGACATTGCTCAGGGAGGACTCAGAGGGGCCCCAAACACATGGACTCTCGTGATGGTAAATCGGCCCTCCGGCCTTTTCGATATTCCTCTTTCCTTGCGCTTGGATTTTCCAGAAGACGGCACATCAGACGCATGAGGCGACGATGACAAAGAATGAGCGGACGACATCTTCACAAGAAATAGAGGTTCTGTCACAAATCAACATATTATCATAAGATTCTCAAGCCCACTACACCACATTTCAATATGAACATATCAAATGCAAAGGGGTAATAAAATTGAAATGTTGTGATACTCACGAAGCAGATGGCAATCAAAGCCAGGCAATCAGAGCAATGTGTGAGGGGAGGACGAGTAGGGAGCACCGGAGCAGCAGGGCGGCGTCGAAGGGGAGGAGCGGCGTCGGGTTCGGGAAGCGGCGGCTCGTGCTCGGGGAGGAGGCGACGGGCTCGGGGGAGGAGGCACGCTGGGCTCAAGGAGGAGGCGACTGGCTTGGGGGGAGGAGGGATGTTAGAGAAACTTAATCGTTTGAATGGGGGGCGCGGCAAACCCAAGAGTCTGAATATAAATAGGGTTGGACATCACAGATGGTTCCAATAAATAACCGTCTGTGATATCTGTATCACAGACAGGTTGTATATGGAACCATCTGTGATATCTGCCTTATCACATACGGTTTGTAGATAGAAGCAAATGCGTGATAGATGATGTATCATGATAGATATCGATGTATCATGAGCGGTTTTTATATGGAAATGCTCGTGATATATAATCATAGACGGTTTGTTCTAAGGAACCGTCTGTGATATTCTTTTGTATTGCTAAATTCATTTCTGTTTATTGGCTAGCCTCAGGAAATGCTAGCCATGCCCTCTGAAACAAACAGAAACACAACAAGTACATGTATACATCCAATTCACATTCATTTCAGAAACAAGCACGTCCATTTCACAAATTCAGATATGACACATTCTCATATAGATAAATGTACATTCACATATGACACATTCTCATATACATAAATACAAATTCACATATGACATATTCTCATATACATAAATGCAAATTCAGAACATATGACACATAAACATTTCATTCATCACTCCACTTGCTTATCTCCTTTAAAAATTAGCCCTTCATGATGATCGACGCGTATGTAGCTAGTTTTGTCACGTCGTTCTTCCTCGACCCTTATGCCGTTTTCAAAAGGAGGCAACTCGTCAAATTGATTGTATTCTTCCTTGTCCAATACATTCTCAACTCCGACAATCCTCCTTTTTATGAAGAACTACGTGGCGCTTCTTATTTGCCTGGTCGGTTACATAGAAGACTTGAACAACTTGGTTAGCGAGTACAAATGGTTCATCTTTGTATCCGACACGTTCGAGGTCCACGGTAGTGACGCCGTACCTTTCGACCTTCACCAGTGGGAGATGGACCCAACGACACCAAAACAGCGGGATCTTGAAAAGCATGTAGTCGAGCTCCCAAATCTCCTCTATGAACCCATAGTAGGAGCTCCTTAACCCATCGGTACTAAATGCATCTATGAGGACACTTCTATTCTGGTTGGTGCTCTTTATATCCTGAGCCTGCGTATAGAATGTGTACCCATTTATGTCGTATCCTTACCATGTCACAATTGTAAATGTTGGCCCTTTTGCCAACCATGTTAGCATATCACTTGACGAGCTCCTAGCGAGTCGCTCCTTCAACCATTGGTTGAACCGACTATTGTGCTGTCTCGTGATCCAAACATCCGCCGCTCTAGATTCTGTTGCCAAAGCACGTCCTTGTGTTGGTCGATATACAGAGACACTTCAGTCATGTGTTGAAAGACCGTGAAATGGGCCTGAGCATACGCTCTCATCTCTGGAGTGATTGTTTTCCTTCCGATGGTCCCGATACCCTCGAGCCTCCCCTCATGGCGAGATCGAGGCATACCTATTGGTTCGACCTGAGCCATGTAATCGACGCTGAACTCAATGACCTCTTCGGTTGCATAACCTTCGACGATGCTTCCCTCCGGTCGAGATCGATTCCGTACATAGGACTTGAGAATTCCCATGAACCTCTCGAACGGGTACATGCTACGTAGGAACGCGGGCCCGCACATCTTTATCTCCCTCACAATGTGAACAATGAGATGGACCATGATATCGAAAAACGACGGAGGGAAATACATCTCAAGATGACATAGAGTCGTCACCACCTCGTCCTACAGAGCATCTAGCCTTTCAGGATCGATGACCTTATGAGCAATTATGTTAAAGAAATAACACAGCCTCATGATTATCTCTCGGACCTTGATCGGCAAAATACTTCTAATTGTAACATGGAGCATCTGTATCATCAGCACATGACAATCATGAGACTTCATACCAATTAACTTCAAATCTTCCATCGAAACAAGTTTCTTCATGTTGGCAGAGTAACCGGACGGAACTTTCACACCATGCAAGCAGCGCACGATTCGATTTCTCGGCCTTGGACAGAGTGTAACAAGTAGGGGGAAGGTACGTTCGTCCTTTATCGGTCTTTGCCGGTGCTAACTCAGGTCTGATGTCCATATCAACCAAGTCAAGTCGTGCATTGACACCATCCTTTGTTTTGTCACGAATGTTCAGTAAGAGACCAATCAAGCTGTCACATACATTCTTCTCTACGTGCATAACGTCGATGCAGTGGTGAACTTCTAGGTACTCCCAATAAGGTAAGTCCCAAAATATTGATGTCTTCTTCCAGATGTTCTTCTCACGGGTCCTCGATTTACATCCCTTTCCGAGCACAACATCTAAATCCTTAACCATATCATAGACCTCTTTTCCGCTTAAATGCCTTGGAGCTGAACTGTCCTCCTTCTCTCCATCGAATTGTTTCTTCATCCTGCAGTATGGGTGAGCCCTCCGGAGGAACTTACGGTGATGCATGTACACGATTTTGCACGAGTGCTTCAGCCACACACTCTCGGTATCATCTAAGCAGTGAGTACATGCTTTGGCCCCTTTTGTACTCTGGCCCGACATGTTAGCAAGGGCAGGATAATCATTTATGGTGCAGAACAACAAGGAGTGTACGGTGCAGTACTCTCGTTTGTACGCATTCCATACCTGTACCCCTTCGATCCACAGTATTTTTAGATCTTTCATCAATGGTGCTAGGTACACATCAATATCATTCCCAGGTTGCTTCGGCCCTTGGATAAGTATCGACAGCAAAATATACTTCCACTTCATACACAACCAAGGAGAAAGGTTGTACATACAGAGAGTCACGGGCCAAGTGCTATGTCGGCTGCTCATGTTACCGAAATGATTCATTCCATCTGTACTCAATCCAAACCTTATATTCCTCGGTTCCTTACCGAAGTCTGCAAACCTCCTATCGATGTTTCTCCACTGGGTGGAATCAGTAGGGTGTCTTAGCTTTCCATCCTGCTTACGCTCCTCCGAGTGCCAACGTAGCAGTTTTGTCTCCTTTGGGTTCGCAAAAAACCGCTTCAAACGGGGAATTACAGGAAGATACCACGCCACCTTAGTAGGAGGTCATTTCTTCACCTCGATTCCCTCGTCGTCATCTGATTGATTCTTACGCTTGTATCGGGATGCGTTGCACACCGGACATACATGCATATTTGCATACTCTTTACGGTAAACGATACAGTCGTTCGGACATGCATGTATTTTTTTTACTTCCATTCCCAACGGACAAAGAACATTCTTGGCTCTGTAGGTGGTTTTGGGCAACTCGTTTCCATCCGGAAGCATGTCCGCTAAAAGACCTAACAACGCCGTGAAACTCTTGTCGGGCCAACCGTTGCTTGCCTTCAATTTCAGCAGTTCAAGCACGGATGAAAACCTTGTGTATTCCGGCTTGCAGCCCGGGAACAAAGGCTTCTCCGAGTCCTCTATCAAGCCCTCGAATTTACCAAACTCTCTCTCACTATAGTTCACTTCTGCATCATGAAGCATCTGATCCAGATTGTCATCATGCAGCCTATCTGAATCGGAACCATAATCGACATCATCCGGCGGCATATCGTTGACTTCGTCGGCGATGTCGTTATAACTACCTTCTTGTATAATCTGCTCTTCACCGTGACTGGTCCAAGGTGTATACCCCTTTTTGAAACCCCTTTGAATCAAATGTGATTGGATCTGCGCTTGGTTGTCAAACATCTTCAGATTCTCGCAATCAATGCATGGACAGTACATATATATTCCGCCCCTTTATTCAACATATCCCTCTCGGCAGCTCTTGTAAAAGCACACATGCCATTAATGTACTCTTCACTCACACGTTTCTTAGCGTACATCCAGCTTCGGTCCATCACACGGTTCGTGTTGAAAATCCTGAAAATAAATAAAAGGGTAACTATGGGCTTCACTAGCGATTTCGGCGTAAACGCCCGAAACTACTCAAATTAAAGGATGCTTATATGCTCTAGTAGCTCACCTCGATCACAAGGAAGGTGTCAATGAAGTCGGTCGGGTAAGGTCCAAGGCAGCTGGTCATCGGTGAACAGAGGCGACGGCGGCAAGCTCCTTGGTGACAGGTCTTCTCGGTGGAGATAAACTGAAACGAAGCACATGCACAGCTTTAGGGGACATATAGGTGGGAAAAATTGACCTTGGTGGGGTCGATGGTGGCGGCGGTGACATGCAGCTCGGCGTGGGCGATAATAGCTGAAATGGACCACACGATCGAGTGGGCTCAGTGAGGTGAGGCGATACTAAAAACCAGGCACGCAGTGGCGCCGATGGACTCACCGTAGCACTAGAGATGGAGAAGAAGACTGTTGAGGAGTACACTGCAACGGATGATAAATAAGCGAGAAAAACGACGCACCGTCTGTGATGGGATAATTATCACAAACGGTTTTCAACAAAAAAACGTCTGTGACATGGAGTAATAGCACAGACGGTTATTACTAAGAACCGCCTGTGAAGTATCACAGATGGTTTCCAACATAAAACCGTCGTGATACTTTACAGGCGGTTTTTATCATAAACCATCTGTGATATTATCTGTTCACATATGGTTTTTAGCGCAACCAGTAACACAAACGGTCTCTAAACAAAAACCGTCTGTGATGTCATGTAATACACACGATTTTGGTCAACCGTTTGTGATGAGGCGTCTGGTATGTGCCTTTTTGTAGTAGTGAGTTCACCGAGGAAAGAAACTAACATGTGGGGGTCCACTTGTAAGTGAGAAGAAGATGGATTGGGGTTTGGTAGGCGTGGATGAAAGTGGAGTCCACATGTCATTGGGTCATATTTCAATCTAGGGGTTTAATGTCTAGCTAACTTGTGGGGCCCACACGATAGTGGGTGGGTATGGATCTGCTCTTGGCCACGCGGGTGATGACAAGGTATGGACGTCGTCAACGTGACTATCACGTTGCACATCCACAAAGGAGAGGTGGAAGTGACATGGCAATAGTCGGGGGGCCCATGCGCTGAAGGGATACGGGTAGGCTACACTAGCTAGCAATTAAAAAATTCTACCACGTAAACTAGGAAGCCAAACAAGTATATGATCACAGATCGTTACCACCAGACGCGCAGTGCAGCGAAAGAAGAGTTGGAGCAACCTGATCAACCGTCGAGCACATCAGTGCAGTTATCATAGTCGATCGTCCAACGTTGAGCACGTCGATGTAGTGGTCGTAGTCGATTGTCTCCTCTAGCAACAGGGTGGGAAAAGATTTAGACAGAGGCGAGTGGTGGATACTTTGTGATATGGTAGAACTTTGTGAATGAGAATGATAATCTTTGTGGCATAGTTAGAAATTGAAAGTCTCGCCTTGGTCAATTAAGGACTTAACTGTGTGTGTCATTGAACGGGACCTTTCGTACGACCACATGCCTAATGGGACGAGCCTAACTTAGTAAGTTGCGGAATCTCAGTATTGACTACTCAGATTGTAGGTTAGGTGCTCAGTAGAGTGTGGGTAAAATGCACAACCTCTGTAGAGTGTTAATCAAATCTATTCGAATAGCCGCGTCCGCGGTCATGGACATGCTCGGGGATTTCACATGAGGGTTAGATTTTCATAAAACATTTGGGAAGAGAGCTATGTGATCTAAGTCATATAGCTATGTGAATAACTTGTTAAAGCCTTGTGTTCTTTGTGAAAACAATTGATAAATTAATATTGTTTATTTGTTTTGAATCATGTTTTAATCTATTATTCATATTGAATTGCAAATGTTGCATTTCTCCAAAAGAACCACAGAAGCCATTCCTTTGGAATAAGCCATCATGCATACATTTCATTATGTCGTATGACTTACGAGTACAGTTGTGTACTCATACTTGCTATAATCAATCAACAGAAGTGGAGGAGTCTTCGCCCGCTTTTGAGGAGTTCTACGAAGGTGCTCATCACTAGGTCTTGATCCCAATTGTTTGCCTATGGCGAATCGATGGGTTTCCGCTAAAGTTTATTTTGTTCCACTGCTTATTTAATTATTGTCATCCCTACGAGGCATAATAAATGTAAACTCGACCTTAAGGTCACAACGGTTATTTGTTATTCAAATTACTCGTTTATTCTATTATTTTATGTTGTGTGGATCGATACTCATCTATGTTGACACTGTTTGCACTAGCTTGACTCTAGACTAGTGTATTATATACAGAGAGTCCATAATTGTATTTTTGTGTCCCGACAGAGGTGGTATCAGAGCCATACTGACTATAGGTCTTGACTCTTGACCTTAGTTAGATCGGCCATCTTTAGAGTGTCCAAACTATTTTCTGAAGCAAAATTGACTGGCAAGGTTAATTGAATTGCTTAACTTCTCTTATGTCTCTCTTGACTCAACTATTGCTAAAATGTTTCCTCTCCCGCCATTTTAAATTGGTTCTTACCCTCTTGTCTGTCTCAGCAGATGCCTCATTTCCAGAACTATGGTGAGCAGAAGGGAGAACTTGCTGCAAAACTATGGAAGCTTCTGCAAGAGCTCAGAGGATTCGACTGACCAGTATACAAGGGCACCGACTGGATGGTGAACGGGTGAAGCCATGGAGTGCTTTGTCGTTTAACCATCTATGCTCGGAAGGACACTAAAGCTAGCCGTCCTCCAAATATCTCTGTTCAGAGGATGTTCTTTTCAGAAGGAATCCAGGAGTCCTCGCACCTTGCTATCTTGAGGATCTGCAACATCTACACTCGCGAGCTTCAGGATACCGTCTTCCGCTATCATCCTCGTGCCTCTGCAGTGGACCTTCCTGCATGGTACCTGTCTACAGATGGAGAACGCAATGCCACCGTGGTGCATCTTGCCTAGTTTGTAGCTGCTCAGGAGGAATCCTTGGAGTTGGCTGCACAGAATTGGAGTGCGTCTACGAGACTCTGCAGATGGTAGAAGAAAGGATCGCCACACTAGAAGAAGCTCTCTACAGCCAGCATGAGCACGAGGAAGACCCCGAAGAGGAAGATCCAGAGGAAGACCCAAAAGAGGCCAAGGAGCCAGCAGAGCCCAAAGAACCGGAGGAGCTAGTTGTGCTTGCACCAGGGACACCTGTTCCTGCTGCACCAGTTCTGGGGCACTAAGACCAGTTCGCAAGGATGCTAGCGCAGTTCCAAGTCTACAGTAGGCGGGAGCTCCGTCGTGGTTGTGGAGGTTATCTCATCGAGTAGATCGCTCAAGTTTAGGTTAAGTCAGTTAAGGCTCAGTGTGTTTGAGCTGTGTCAGTTTAAGATTAGGAGTGTCGCCCTTTAGGCGGTAGTTTGTGTGTTAAGTTCGTTTGTTTTCTTGTGTGCGAGTATGAGCTGCAAAGGCCCCTATTAATATAAGTATTTCAGTTGTTTTCTTGAAACTATGTTTATTGGGTTAAACCTACCCCATCAATTAGTTCTGAACTTATCTTATGCTTGCTATCTTATCTTACCCATGGAGCATTCGCCAGATGGTTCAAACTTGTCATGCTGCTGCCAGTGGATTAGGAACCCCAGGATCAGAAGAGAATGAGCAGACACCCGCAAGAATAGTCCCGCCGCAAGCACCTCTAATGGATTTACAGAATTTTGGAGCATTCATGGCAGTTCAAACACAGATGATGTACACAATGATGAACCAAATTCAGGGTATGAACAATAATCAGAACAATAGCAACAACAACGCAGCACCAGTTAACCACAGTCATCATGGATCGTCCAATCTGGCAGAGTTCATGAGAACCTGTCCACCAACTTTCTCTAGGAGTGTCTCAGCAATTGAAGCCGATGGTTAGCTTCGTGTTATCGAAAGGAAGCTGCTGATCACCCAATGCAGCGATCATGAAAAGGTTCTCTATGCCACTCACCAAATGGAAGGCATTGCCGCCGAATGGTGGGAAAACTTCTGTGCCGCATATGAGATGCTGCAGAACATTACCTGGGAGGAGTTTTCAACAGCTTTTTGCCAGTATCATGTGCCAGAAGGAATTATGGATCTAATGAAGGATGAATTTCATGCTCTCAAGTAAAGAGGCATGTCAGTGACTGACTATCTCAACAAATTCTCTCAGCTTGCTCGCTATGCCGCGGAAGACATTGCCACTAACAAGGCTCGTCAGAGTCATTTTCTGAAGGGATTAAATACTAGATTGCAAGTCAGTTTGATCGCCCATACCTTTTCAGATTTCTAGGAGCTAGTTAATAAAGCTTTGAACTTGAAGACAAGCACAAAGAGTTGGAGGACAATTGTAAGCGTAGAATGGCTCAGCAAGGGAGTCATCAAGCTCAGCAGAAAGCGCGAACAGTGCCCCATCAGTTCACTTAT
This sequence comes from Ampelocalamus luodianensis, assembly GCA_036346255.1. Classification (NCBI taxonomy): domain Eukaryota; kingdom Viridiplantae; phylum Streptophyta; class Magnoliopsida; order Poales; family Poaceae; genus Ampelocalamus; species Ampelocalamus luodianensis. The sequence continues at coordinate 31,404,915 of CM070619.1, forward strand.
TTTCCATCTCAGAACTCTTTCAGAACGCCTGCACCAGCTTCAACACCTCGTCCAGCTGCTCAGAACTTCCGCAACCCTGCGACCGTCAACCCCAATCCAGAAAGCAATCAACAGAATGGAGCTAGAGTTTGCTATACCTACCATAAGCCAGGACACTTCGCCAACCATTGTCCTCAAAAAGGAATAGTGACTCCAGTACGCTTCAACCTTGGAGCTACACCCGCCAAGACGCCAGCGCCTAGTAACAATCAAGGAGCCTCTTAAGTTGCCGGTCAATCTGGAGGAGCACTCACCGTAGTCTGTGGTCAGAGGTTGTGTCAACCACGTCACTCTGGAAGGGGCTTAGGAAGCACCTGACGTTGTACTCGGTAAGTTTCTGGTTAACTCAGTACTTGTGTCAGTTTTGTTTGATTGTGGAGCTTCGCATTCGTTTGTTTCTGGAGTTTTTGTAACCAAAAATAATTTGAAAGCTATGCATCTTAAGCATACTCTGTTAGTCCAATGGCCTGGAGTGGAGTTAAGTTCTAAAGTGGGATGGTTAGGAGCTAAGTTACTCATAGTTGGAGTTGAGTTTCTAGCTAACCTCATTGTCTTAGACACCTAGACCTTAGATGTCATCCTTAGTATGGATTGGTTATCAAAGCACAAAGCTGTACTAGATTGTGGCCGAAGAGCCGTAACAATCGAGGATACCAATGGAAACAAGGTGGAGTTTCTAGCCACCTCAGTTCGTGATGGACATCTATTAATCAATAGCCTGCAGACCATTTCTTTAGAGGATGTACTGATTGTCAGAATATCCGGATGTGTTTTCAGAAGATTTGCCAGGAATGCCACCGGACCATGACATTGAATTCGTCATCGATCTAGTGCCGAGAATAGCACCAATCTCTAAGAGACCCTATCGAATGCTAGCTGATAAGCTAGAGGAAATGAAGAAGCAGATTGAAGAACTTCTTGAGAAAGGTTTCGTGAGACCCAGTTCGTCACCATGGGGAGCACCAGTTTTATTTGTCAAGAAGAATGATGGAAGCATGAGAATCTGCATCGATTATTGTGCTCTTAATGAAGTCACCATCAAGAACAAGTACCCACTGCCCCGATGATTTGTTCGATCAGATGAAAGGAGCCGGAGTGTTCTCAAATATCGATTTGCGATCAGGTTACCATCAGTTGAAGATTTGCCTGAACGATATTCCAAATACCACTTTCTCTACGTGGTACGAGTACTATGAGTTCTTAGTCATGTCCTTTGGTCTGACTAATGCCCCTGCATACTTCATGAACATGATGAATAAAGTATTTATGGAATATTTGGACAAGTTTGTAGTTGTATTCATTTATGATATTTTGGTTTACTCCCAGACAAAAGAAGAACATGTTGAGCACCTGAGGTTAATCCTAGAGAAACTTAAAGAGCATCAGTTGTATGCCAAGTTTAGCAAGTGTGATTTCTGAAAGAAGAAAGTTGATTTTCTTTGACATGTGATGACAGCCGAAGGAGTAGCAATTGACCCTGACAAAGTTAAAGCAATATTACACTGGGAACAGCCTAAGACAGTGACTCAAATTCGCAGTTTCTTGGGAATTGCAGGTTATTACCGTCGCTTCATCGAATGATTCTCAACGATTGCTAAACCCCTTTCGCAGTTATTGAAGAAGGAGAAAAAGTTCACTTGGACCCCAGCTTGTGAAGAAAGTTTTCAAGAATTAAAGAAGCATTTAACTTCAGCCCTAGTATTAATTCTGCCAGATATTCGTAAAGATTTTGATATCTACTGTGATACTTTGCGTCAAGGATTATAATGCATCCTGATGCAAGAAGGAAGGGTTTCGCTTATGCGTCAAGACAATTAAGACCTCATGAGGAGAACTACCCTACCCATGATCTAGAACTAGCTACCGTAGTGCATGCTTTAAAGATTTAGCATCATTACCTCATCGGTAACCGCTGTGAGATATTTACAGATCATAAAAGTTTGAAGTATATTTTCACTCAGTCTGACCTGAACATTAGACAGATGAGATGATTGGAGTTAATAAAGGACTATAATCTTGGAATCCATTACCATCATGGAAAAGCCAATGTCGTTTCAGATGCGTTAAGTCGCAAGAGCTACTGTAATACCTTGGAAGTAAAAGAGAATTGCCCAGAATTTCATAAGGAATTTCAGAAGTTAAGGTTGGAAGTTGTATCCGAAGGATTTGTGGCCAGTTTAGAAGTGCAGTCTACTCTGGAGAAGTAGATTCGAGCTATTCAACCAAAGGATCCTGTTATTTCAGACATCAAGCTCAAAATGGCAGAAGAAAAATTCAAGGACTTCACCAAGGATGATCAAGATATACTTTGGATCAATGGACGTATCTGCGTACTAGATGTTGATGGTTTAAGGCAGCTAATCTTAAAGGAAGCTCATGACTCGAAATATTCCATTCACCCTATAAGTACTAAGATGTACCAGGATGTTAAGAATAAATTTTGGTGGCCGGATCTGAAGCGAGAAGTTGCAAAGTTCGTCACCATGTGCGACGTATGTCAGAAAGTAAAGGCAGAACATCAGAGACCAGCAGGTTTGTTGCAACCTTTGAAGATTCCAGAGTAGAAATGGGAAGAGATCGAAATGGATTTCATTACTGGTTTACCTAGGACTCAATCAAGTTACGATTCGATTTGGGTAATAGTCTATCGTTTGACTAAAGTTGCCCATTTCTTGCCAGTCAAAACCACCTACTCAGGAGATCGCCTTGCAGAGTTATATATGTCAAGAATTGTCAATTTGCATGGTGTGCCTAAAAAGATAGTGTCAGATCGAGGATCTCAGTTCACCTCTCGTTTTTAGCAAAGTTTGCATGAAGCATTGGGACTCATCTGAATTTCAATACTGCCTATCACCCTCAAGCGGATAGACAGATGAAAGAGTTAATCAAATATTGGAAGATATGTTGAGAGCTTGTGCTCTAGCTAATGCTACCAGTTGGGACAAGAGTTTGTCGTATGCAGAATTCTTGTACAACAATAGTTACCAAGTTAGTCTGCAAATGTCACCATTTGAAACCTTGTATAGTCGTGCATGCAAAACACCTTTGAATTGGTCAGAAATAGCCGAGCGTAAGGTATTCAGGCCAGATATTATTCAAGAAGCAGAAGAGCAAGTGTCCATGATCAGAGAAAGATTAAAGATAGCTCAGTCGAGCTAGAAGAGTTATGCTGATAACCGTCATCGTGATCTCAGCTTTGAACCAGAAGATTTTGTTTATCTTCGAGTTACTTCGCTGAGAGGTGTCAAAATATTTCGTGCCAAAGGGAAGCTTGCCCCTAGGTATGTTGGTCCATTTAGAATTGTGGAACGCTGAGGAGAAGTTGCTTATCAACTGGAACTACCACAGTCGTTAGTAGGAGTGTATGATGTGTTCCACGTCTCTCAGTTGAAGAAGTGTCTCCATGTGCTAGCAGAACAAACTCCTTTGGATGCAATTGAGTTAAAAGCAGATCTCACCTATAAAGAGCAACTAATCAAAATTTTGGATGTCACATAGTGTCATACCAGAAGCAAGACCGTTCATTTTTGCAAGGTTCAGTGGAGCAACCACTCAAAAGGAGAAGCAACGTGGGAGCGTGAAGAATAGCTGAAAGTCGAGTTTCCTAGCCTTTTCTCTGGCTAGCCTAAATCTCGGGTTTGAGATTCCTTTAAGGGGGGAGGTTTGTAACATCCCAATTTTCTAAGCTTCAAAAACCTTTTGAATAGTTATTAGTTGGAAAATTCACCCTTGAGATTTATTTGAATTTTAAGTCAAGCTTAATATGGACTTTTAGTATCAAAACAATTTAATTCGATTAATGTCAACATAAATAATTGTCAAAACCATTTTATTTGGATTCTATGTGCTTGGATATATTTTCTAGATTTTTCTAGAATTTTTCCAAGTCTATTTGCTATTTTCTATTTGCCATTTGCATTTTCTGGTATTTCTAAAATACAAAAACTATTAATAATCTATTTCTATTTGCCATTTGCATTTTCTGGTATTTCTAAAATACAAAAACTATTAATAATCTAAAAAAAGCTCATGGGCCGAATCTTCCTTGACCCGACCCATTCCTATTCTATTTCCAGTCGCACCTCTTCTCTCTCTCCACGCCGCTGACCAGTGGGACCCACATGTCAGGTCGTCATCGTCCTTGTCGCCTTCGTCGTCGCCACGCCCAAGTCGGACTCATCCACCATTGATGCTTCTAGAAGCTCCGTCCGATAAAATCATTTCCAACAGAAAGAATCCCATAGCGATACGATTTCCAAATCCTTATCTTTTTCCGCATTCGAATCTACCAAAATCAAATCCCATATCCCCTTCAAACTTGGGGATTGCATTATGTGCGTTTCAGACTCTTTTAGGGTTCTACCGCCGATACGCCCTCTCGGCAACGCCCCTACCCAATAAATAGCACCCCGAGGATCGCCTCAGCGCCCTCATCCCAAATCCTCAAGCCACCTCAACCCTAGAGCTCTAGCGCCGCCGCAATCCAAGGTTTTAGGGTTTCAGCCGAGCTTCTTGTTTTTCAATTTGCGCTGTCGGCATTGCCGCCTCATCGTCGTCGACCACACCATCGTTTTTAGTATCGCCAAGGCTACCTCCAGAACCTCTCCATGTCATTGGAGCATCGCTGAAGCGTTTTTCGACAAACGTCATACCTCTCCACCGCCAAAACCTCGTCGCCGGCCACCACTGTCGTCCTCAAGCACCCATAAGTGCACCAATGAGTTCGCAATAGCATTCTCTACATGTTGGTATCACTCACCGCCGGAGAGACGCCGTCAATCGCCGACGACTCTAGAAACCTGAGCCCTTTCGACCACGTGATCGCGTAGTCGTAGCCTTCTTCGACTAGGCAGTTGAAACTTCTACGACCAGGCAGTCGTAGCCTTCTACGACCAGGTAGTCGTAGCCTTCTTTGACCAAGTAGTCGTAACCGTCTACAACTAGGTGGTCGAAACTTCTTCCAAGTACGTTCAGTCGAACTCATGGTACAATACTCTTGCTACAGTACTCGATGTATAGTGCTCGATAATTAGTACTCGAATTCCATTTTGAGTGTTTTCTTTAGATTAGATCTACCGAGAGCTATATCTTCTTCATCCAAACTCCAATTGAGCCCATTGAAATTTCTAAATTCATCTAATTCATGCTCTATTTTTCTGAGATTTGTAATTAATTTTTGGAGTTTGTTTTCTCTCTATTTTTATTTTTATTTGCTTTCGTTGCGAGTAGATGTTGATTCTTCGGGGAACTTTGAAGAAGGAGTGCACCAAGATCAAGACCAGTACTAGGATCTATTCCAAGGCAAGTTGTACCTTTGATCATATTGAACCCAGTTTTCAAAATTACTTTGATTCAAATTAACGCATTTATGTTAAGTATTTATTTAAATGCTTTTGGGTTTAGTTATTAATCCAATTTGTTTATATCCACCTTGTCTATTGTTATGTCATGATCTTTTGTCACACTAGATTGGTTCATTATTTAATTGGTATTATCGTAGCACCAATGTTGGTTGATTAGATACGAGTAGATTGCTTAGCCATACTACGAGTCATCATTTCATGTGAGTTGCAAATATGAATTTGACTAAGTGACTATGGAATTTTGTGTAAAATTGTGTGCTATGTGTTATTACTTTGTGATAGCATGTGTGACACTTAACCAACAGGGTGAGAAAAGATTTAGACTGAGACGAGTGGTGGATACTTTGTGATATGGTGGAGCTTTATGAATAAGAATGATAATCTTTGTGGCATAGTTAGAAATTGGAAGTCCCGCCTTGGTCAATTAAGGACTTAACTTTGTGCACCATTGACGTGGGCCTTTCATACAACCACATGCCTGATGGGACGGGCCTAACTTAGTAAGTTGCGGAATATCAGCATTAACTACTCAAGTTGTAGGTTAGGTGCTCAGTGATGGGTGAAGGTGTGGATTACCAGGTAGATCACATCGCGGGATGGTTCACCGCTTCCCTGACCAACGGTGTGCATGGGACTAATTTTCTCAGTGGGTTGGTACCAGCAGTAAAACACATCGGGAGTGTCAATGTTTGAGATGAAGTTTCTAAAAGGTTTTGTTATGATTAGTACTAGCTACACTGGTTATATTATGTGGGTAAAGTGTACAACCTCTGCAGAGTGTTAATCAAATCTATTCGAATAGTCACATCCATGGTCATGGACATGCTCGGGATTTCACATGAGGGTTAGATTTTCATAAAACATTTGGGAAGGGAGCTGTGTGATCTAAGTCATATGGCTGTGTGAATAACTTGTTTAGGCTTTGTGTTCTCTGTGAAAACAATTGATAAATTAATATTGTTTATTTGTTTTGAATCATGTTTTAAGCTATTATTCATATTCAATTGCAAATATTGCATTTCTGCAAAAGAACCACAGAAGTCATTCCTTTGGAATAAGCCATCATGTATACATTGCATTCTATGGTATGATTTGTGAGTACGGTTGTGTACTCATATTTGCTATAATCAATCTACAGAAGTGGAGGAGTCTTCGCCCGCTTTTGAGGAGTTCTACAAAGGTGCTGATCGCTAGGTCTGGATCCCAGTCAGTTGCCTGTGGTGAATCGATGGGTTTCCGTTGAAGTTTATTTTGTTCTGCTGCTTATTTAATTAATGTCAGCCATGCGAGGCTTAATAAATGTAAACTCGACCTTAAGGTCACAACGATTATTTGTTATTCAAATTACTCATTTGTTCTATTATTTCGTCTTGTGTGGATCGATATTCATCTATATTGACACTGTGTACACTAGCGTGATTTTGGAATAGTGCATTATACATAGAGGGTTCATAATTGTATTTTTGGATCCCAACAGGGAAGGAGAGGATGGAGGCCATGGTCACTTGGGGAGGCGAGGGATGGAGCAAGGAAGAAGAACGAGAAAAAGATAGGGGAAGAAGACAGCGAAAAAATTGGCATTTTTTTTCTCCAAAATGGCAAATGATCAAGTGGCTCACGAAAGATGTTGCATTTGATCTATTACCGGAACTTCGTCCCAAATGATCGAAACCACATGGAAGGTGTGGCAAATAATCAATTGTCCCACTTATGAATCAGGAGGAAGGGGAGGAAAAGAGGAGGAAGGCAAGAGGCATCGGAGGATGCCTCATGGTGCGATGGCAGCTAGGGTCCCAGTCGTTCGGGCCAGCCGGACCTGGCCTGTTTGGCCCATTAATGGCCAACCAGTGATGTCCAGCCCAAAATAAAAGGAGCCCATGAAGGACCTAGGTGATTGGACAACAATTTTGCTAACAAGTATAGGATTTTTTCTTCATAAATTCTAAAGAAGGCCCTACCAATGGGAATTTCATAGAAATACCCTCGATATTTTTGGAAATTACGTAGAGGGCACCCACCATTGGTAACTTTGTGGAGAAGTCCTCAAAGTTTCTGAAAATAGTGTACAAAGTCCATACCGGTTTGAGTTTTGCACAAAGGGGCTTAGAATTTGTCAAAATTCTAAAATAAGGCTTCCACTTTGGGCAATTTTGTAGATAGACCGTCTAAGTTTTATTTGCTTACATTTATACCTTCCTGATATTTATTTTATTCAAGTAAATGCTTTTCTACTATTTAGTAATATTTAAAATTACTTTCGAAACTTAGTAAATTACATGTAAATTACTAGAAATTTGTAGAAATTTATCTAATGCTTAGGGAAATTACTTCCTTGCTGTTTAGATATATTTATGATGTCCATATGCTCTTAGCATAACTTTATAATCAGTTGATAGTATTCTTTTGCTAGTAAATTGCATGGGCTGAAATCTGTACTAGATATGCCTAATATAGTAGATAAAATTTTGTCATACTATATGATTGTTCAAACACTCTTGATATCCGGTTTGACTTAAATTGTTCTCCGTGGATCTATAATAATTTCTTAGTGCTATGTGGCCAAGGGAGGCAAAGGGAATTGGGATTCCCCGATTGAAGCACTTATGAATTTAAAAATCCAATAATGGATACAATCTCAGGGAGATCACTTTAAATGTAATATTAATCTCAGGGAGATCACTTTAAATGTAATATTTTCCATCTCCACCCTCAATGCTTCACACCAACAATGTGGTACTTAGTGCGCACTATGTATGATCCGAGCTGGTTCCCACGTATTCCCGGGGCATATGCACTCGGAATTTTAAATGTTGGCTGAAGAGGGGGAGGAATAGGGAGTGGCAAATATAAGGCATTGGATATAATGTGAGTGATGGAAAAATAAAGAGGGAAAACCTCATGTCAAAATAGAGCAATGATCAACCTATCTAACATAAGCAAAATACTAGCAGAATTGCTTAAGCATATAAAGCGGTATTTGGGAGATCATCATATGTGACGAATGATTTGTAGTATATAAGATTTGCTTAGAGCAATCTTAAGTCCCAAATAAAATTGAGACCTGGAGGATTATGTAGATCACGAGTGATCTTGATTTCCCAAAATTATACTAAGAATTGTATTCTTAGAATTGTGATGGGCATATTGTTGATCACCAGTTTTTGGCCAGTAAGTGTTCATGTGGAACAAATATGACAATTAGGTGATTCAGTTCAATTTTCTAGGTGAACATTTATTATTTCCATGCTTTTGGGCATTAAGTGGTCAATCTTTGATGTTCTATTTATTTATGATTTTAGCAATATATATTTGTTTTATATACATTAGATGTTGTTATAGTAGAACATATTTCTATTGACCAAATATAAACAAACATATTGCAATTGAAAGACCTCACATTGGGCACATTGGGCATTGAGAAAATATACAGGACCTAATATTTTTTGCTAGCCATAATACTAAATCTTCATTAAGGCAAACAACAATGTCTTGTTTCGTCGAGGGGGAGATTCATGGGTCACTTGATTTTCTAGAGAGGATTCAGGGGGACATATGAGAACCAATTGAGCCCATGTTGGAGCCATAGATGTACTTTATGGTACAGATTAATGCCTCCACTTGGTAGACACATGGTTTGAGATGCTCTCTTAAATGGACGTTGTCCATTAGTAATTACACTCCTAGGGAGATAAATTGTTATAACTTGTTGAGTTAAAAGCCTAGTTTTGGGATCATTAGATCCAATCAATTTAGATGAATAAAGTTAGGAACTTGCAATGAAATCATTTGATGTTCATTGTATGATTCTAGGCACGAGATAAGAACATCTATGTGGTTCTAGAAGAGGTCGTAAAATTACAGAAATTATTGCACAATAAAGATCAGGAATAACCAAAAGGTGTTTGAGATCTTTATGCATAATATTGCATTAAGTACGAATCTAGTACACTGCATATATATACCCCCTGCAGCTAGTGCGTGTGGAATATTTCCCACATAAGTCACCACCATAAGCATAATATTTTGGATGCCATGATTGGGAATTTTGATACGCCATTTGATTGAAGATATCATCCCGACATTAGGGGGAGGATTGAGCCCATCATCTGAATGACATGATGTGTTTCATGGGATGAACATATCTTCAACAAACTGCCATGAGCAAAGGCTATGAGCAGAGACCAACGCACTAGTCAAGTTGAACTAAGAGTTCAGAAGATACTCCCGCGTAGGATAAGCGTGGAGTTTGCCAAATATTGTAAAGGAGTTGTTATGCATATAGTGGAGATATCCCGGGATAGATGCATACCCACTTATGTGAGAAGACTTATGATGTTAAAAAAATTCTGTGAGGACGCTTCGAATTTCAGATCTAGGATCTATGTGGGACGCCTGTGGATCTACGACATGTTAACATAAAAGTCAAATTGATTGATGAATCACTATGCAATACTCCTATGATAGGATTGACCTATCAGGTGAGAGAGTTCACCAATACATTCATTGATGTGGCCAAGAGTGCAATTACTACTTTGCTTTGTGCTGCACCAATACAATCTGAAAGTACAAGACCATGTGATGCTGCTTTGAACAATGCAAAGAAGAAAGCGTGTGTGGCTGAAAGGGATGTTCGGGTACATGGGTGCGCGATCCAAGAGAAGCAACGTGGTGCAAGCCGAGCTAAAAGAGAGCAAAGTCTAAGACCAGCTCCACAAGGGCCACGACCAGTTCAGCAAGGTCTATGACTAGCTCCCCAAGGGTCACGACCAATTCCTGGAGGTCTATGACCAGATCCACAAGGGCTACGACTAGTTCCTAGAGGTGTACGACCACTTCCACAAGGTCCACGACCACTTCCACAAGGTGTACGACTAGTTTCACGAGGTCCACGACTAGTTTCACTCAGTGGAAGGAGTACTTGTTGGGAATAGTACTCGAAGGGAACAGTACTCGTAGGGAGGAGTACTCGGCGGGAACAGTACTCGTCGACAATAGTACTGGGTGGGAACAGTCTACGACCAGGACCAGTTGGTCTATGACCAGACCAGGTGATCTACGACCACAACCAGTTGGTCTACGACCACGACCAGGTGGTCTATGACCAGGCCCACGACCGGGAGATCCGAACTAAATCATGAGAGGGATTCTTTGGGCTGAGATATTTCGTTTGTAGATAAGTTATAATATATCTCTTAGTTAGAGTCAGTTGTAATATTTCTATTACTGTTTTAGGTAAAGAATCAGAATAGGATATGCGTGAGTTAGAGATAGACTCTGCCTTTGGCCATACATGTTTGGCCGCACCCTTAGGTGCCAATATAAGGTCAGGGCATCATCCATTGTAAGGGGGGAGGTTTTTTAGAAAGAAATAAAGAAAAGTCACGGAGGTATTGTGGCGCAATATAGTGCATGCTTGTTGAGGGTTTCTCATCTAGGGTTTGCTGAGGTTGGTACAAGGCAAGAACAGCTCGTTCTTGAGATTGTCCACTGAATCTACACGATTCTACTCATCTAATTCGTGATCTTTGCTGCTCACGGTTTAGAGAGGTTTCGAATTCATGCTTCTAATCATCCTTGAAATTGATTAGTGCGTAAATATCTTGATAGCCATCAACACTGCTACGTGGAAGGAGCTGCTGCTATCATCATCACCGCAAGGGTCAAGGAGGGGTGAACCCTAGCCGCAAGAAGAAGGAGAACACCATTGTTTGTACCACGAAAGATCGAGCCACCCCTACGCATCAACTAGTCTACTAGTTGGTTTGTATCATTCATCATGAGGGTGAATATCCGAGCATTTATGTGAGTGTACTATATGACGCTCGGATTAAGGAACAACCAAAATATGTCGTTTGGGAAATGATGAAAGATATGGTTAATATTAAGATATCCATACGAGACATGGATAAGGGACAACGATAGAAATATTGTCGAAAATCCTACAAAAGGGGAAGAATCAAATCTATGAATTCGAATATGATGGGTCATCATAAGTTAGTGTAAAGCGATGGTTTGAAGGTCCAGTAGAGTGGCCATTTATCTCTCCCATTATGAATGAGATAATGTTCCGCTATTATATTTCGGGCAAGTATATTGAAATAAAAATGCAGTGAATCAAGCATCAATAGAACTCTAAGTCCTTGTTGAGATAAGGATAAAGAAAGGCAACATATACATATCGTTGGATGATCTGTGTCCTTGTGAGTTCATCAAAGGAGTCATTGGATGACGTCCAGATAAATCTGACATTTATGTTAGTAGAATCACAAAGGATATAAGAGAGGTAGATTATTACCTGAAAGATGGTAAGACTAATATGTACATAGAGATCGAGTTGATCTTAAAGGATCACTCAATTACCAGTCATTGCACCTGCAAATGAATGCAGAGGAGGTTTAATAGAGATTAACCTTGTGAGCTGAAAGACACCAACGATCATATAATCCTAGGAGTAGATTAAGACCCATCTAGACCTGAAATTGGAATATGAGATTCCATACTTATATCTTGTATGGTGGCTTATTATGAATTAGCAAGATATGATGCTTAGCCATTAGATGATAGTAAGCATATCCTCAAAGAAAAGGATAAGACCATATGTGCATGGATGGCACATAAGGGCACGTGTATGGTGCATTAACATACCGAATGGTGAGAATGGTCATTGAAGTTCTTTGAAGGAATTGATTAAGATTGGTGGCCATGTGAAACTGCGACAATTTATATAAATCCCCACTGCCAAATCATGGACCGGTTATACTCCGAGATGGTATATCCATTATAGATCTATTGGATAGACGTTGAAAGTTGAAAAAGGTAAACCTCACATGATTAAAAAGACTGGATTGAGTATCCAACAATAATAAGGTATTGCAACTATATTCCCCTATAGTCCACTATGAGAATAATGAGTACTTGTATTGCACAAGATCAAAATAGTGGTAATGCGAATGGGTAAATATGAGAAAATATCACTCATAAATTCTGCATACTCATGATTCCTATAAGGACAATGAGCTGTGAAATTGGCAGAAAGAAACTTGTGATATGGTCACAAGATCTTTGCCTAAATCTATTCAAAGGGATGGCTATATGGCAAAGGAATGAGAAGACTTCAATGGTTGTTGTCTTCAGGGGGAGTGAATATCTGATGTTGATTCGCATGCTTTAGACTTAATACCCTATGGCTCCCATGTTCAGGGGGGAAATATTAGCCGCTAAAACTTTACAAAAGATTTTATACAAAGGTAGACCACTTGATCGTTGTGATCTTAGGGATCACAACAATGAGATTGTGAAAGTCACAATCAAATCCGGGAAGGATTAATGTTGTACTCCTTTTTCCTTAGTTGAGTTTTATTCCATTGGGTTTTTCTCGATTGATGGTTTTTAATAAGACAACACATGTAATAGCAAAAACACGAGCTATGTACTCTTTTCATCTTACCGTTTTCCCCACTGGGTTTCTAAAATGAGTTTTTAATGAGATATAAGCATGTCGTTGAAAAAGTGTCCAAAGGGGAGTGTTAAAGGATAATGAGATATGGACACTTTACCTAAACCGACCCATTAGGGCAGTAGACCCATTAGCGTAGTTTTGCTTATATTGCTTATTCTATTGAGAGAGCAAACCTTCCCTGCCTATATAAGGAGGGGCAAAGGCTGCTTATTGTACACACATCCAATATATGAATAAAGAGAATGTTATACGGGACTATATCTTCGTTATCTTTATGTTCTCCTGTGTTTGTCCTACGTCGATGCTGATGACCATCTCAGAATCGCTGACCCTTCAACAATAAACACTCTTTTTTTTTTACCCTGAAACGGCAAGCTCCAATCTCTATATCTAGAGACATGGTACAGTGAACGTAGAGCCAACATAGCAAGTCTGATAATTTTGTTTGAACATGGATTTGCTACCCTACTTTCTGCTAAGGAAATGGATGTAACGGTTGGAAGATATTAGCAACATCCAACTCTTGAGCGTGAAATTCTGTTAGGTACCTCAAGGTACCCGCATGAAGTTCTGTTAGGTACCTCAAGTACTTGGATGATGAACCTATGGAAAGAGTAAACTTGAATTCTCACCATAACTGCAATGGATAATTTGCTGCAACAGAAGTAGGTTCACAATAGGATAATGTTATTCTTCAATATTCTTCTTTCAAGAAGAATTGGAAAGCCTGAGGTCAATTGACTGCAGCTGCTCTCGGAGATGTTGGTTGTCCTCCAGCAGACGGTCATATTCAAGCAGCAGGCTTTCAGATTGTTTTCGAATAGCAAGCGCCTTGTCCTCAGCAATGTGAACCTCCTCTGTCTTTTCTTGGACTTGTAGCTTCAGTTTCTTCATCTCCTGATTCAGAGTGGTGATCTCTTCCTGGTACTTCTTTGTCTCCTCTGATCTTCCATGTTTTGCTTCCTCTAACGTTTTATTATGCTTCGATACAGCCTCTACGTTCTTCTTTAATCCACGTAGTTCTCTTATGTATTGGTGCAGCCGGTCAATAACTAGAGCAAGAAATAAGGAATACCCTGAAAGAATAGTATTGTATTGCTCAGAACTTTGACATAAGACACAACAGAGAGCACGAATACAGTGCTGAGACAAAGTGGAATATTTTCCCCGAGAGTTCATGGACACATTATATACTATATAATCGTTAATTTCCACCTCACCCCGCACTAGGAGAAAAAAAACACCCCCATGTCCCCACCTCTCATCAACATTATACATCAGAAATAGAAAGAACAGTTCTGATAAATTAGTGGTTGAACTGATGAAACAGTTCCAAACATGAAAACAGTTAACAATGGGGGGTGTGGCAAGTGAGAATCATCTAAAACAAACTTATCCATTGGTGAAACATACTACAAAATTAATAGAAAGCATGAATAGACACCCTATTTTACAGTTGTTTCAAGAAATATACATGGAAAGACAATCAATATGTAAGGAGTATGTGATCATATAAATTGAGCTTTGGGGCTACTGAACCCAACTGGAGTTATATGCATAATAGAAATTCCATCATAATATGAATATAAAAAAAGTTCCAAAAGAAGCAATTCAAACTGTCTAAACAGTATTCATATTTCTCCATGCTTTGTGAAATTTCTCGACCATTAGAACAAAAATGCACCCTCTAATACATTGCATCTGAATTCTATATCAGATAAAGTTTTTTGGAGGACATATTAGATAAAGTTGAAAATACATACAATTTTGTTCTTCAAAACATATGTTCTAAAATATCATAGAAAACAAGAAAAGAAAAAAATCATTGGGAAACGAGATAAACATAACAAAAACAATTATTTTTGCTGGGCTCATCTTTCTTGTTCTACTTTCATCGATTAGTTTAGAGAACTAATTTTGCCAAAAAAATTTAAGTTACAACACATGAAAATCTGCCTGCCACCAATAATTCTATTTTCACGCTTTGGGCAGTTCTTTGCCAAAAAAAATAGTTAATACCATAAGGTACCTTGCACATAGATCAATAAATGGCTTCCATCCCTCACTATAGCATTTTGACAAACTGGGAAGACAAGGAAGAATAATACAGTACTGAGCAAAGATTTTGCTACACCAGAGCTGAACAAGATTTAATAATAGCTCTTTTATTTGGATGCATCAACGCATATTGCGAAACTACTAGCACTTCACAAGTAAACCAAATAATCAAATCAAATCTGAACATACATTAAACTGGCAGGACGAATAAAAATTCAGCATTTGAACACTATATAAACTGAACAAGAGCAATTTGTTGGGCCAAAACTTCTGTAGAAATCAACGTCTCGACAAGTGGACAAGACCTGAACTGTTGATTTTGGCCTGAATTTACGTAACAGAGGCAACTTAATTTTTCATACAAATAGCTCTACTAAAGAAAATGGTTGCATAATTCATAACTTGACATGAAATATAATGTTCCGAAATATCTTTCAGTGTGGATTCAGCAAAAAATGGAACCCTGGTTACAAAACTCTTTTAAGCCTGAGACCCTTTTTTTATCAGGAAGCCTGAAGCCTGAAAATGTTCAGAATAAAAAAACATTCACAGCTTTTAGCACATACATGCAGATTTGAGAGCTTCAACTAAACTAAATTAGTATGAACTTTGCACATTCAAAACTGAACTTGTGAAAGAGTGGGGACAGCTGTCACTGGCTCAGCAGTGGACTGAAAGGTACAGTCAGTTAGCAGCTCGGCGTGCCACAAAAGACTTAAGCAACCAAGCACATGGCAGAACTACTGCACTAGCCATGCAAAACTGGAAGCAGCATAGGGCAGCATTAAAAACAGGGACAGTACAGTGAAGCCAGAAGTTGCAGTCAGTTCGCGGTGGTTAGTGCTGCCTTGGCATGAACAGAGAAAATAGGTAGGAGTAGATGGAATACAGAAGTGCAGAGGAAAGAGGATGAGATGTAGTTTGAAGAAAAAGTGTGTATTGATTTACATTTTGGAAGGAAAATAAAGTCCACACTAGATGCAAAAGAAAACAGCAAAGTGGAGAAGATGTCGGTGGCTAACACATTAGATAGCGCAATCTTCATCAATGGAATGTGCTCATGCAACTGACTGTTTCTGTATTTTGACCCTCACATTGACATAACAACTACCCTCATGCTTGCTTCTGCTGTGCCTGTGCCCACTCGTGCTGCAAACACCACATGCCTTTTCCTCACCTGTTGTTTTAGTCTTTGTTGGTCCATGTTGCACCCATGCATCGCCACCCTCAACTTCCGGCTCTGCACCTTTGTGCCATCACTCATGCCACCACTCTGCTGAACATTGGTCCCATCCTTCCAGACAAGCAGCTCAAAGTTTAACCATAGTGCACACTAAATAGTAAGCTAGAGTCCACACAGGCGCCCTGGGTGTCCAGCTGGTTAAGGTGGGTGCTGTTCTTTCTCATTTTCATTTTTTCCTTAAATTAGAAAAAAGATAATTAAGAGCCAAATCCAGCAATTAAGAAGTACAGCCCACTGCTATTAAGTCGCGTGACTAGTCGACGATTAGTCAACAAGTCGGTACACAATCTCCGACAAGAGTCATCGACTTGACTAGGAGGGCTAGTCGTCCGACTTGCCAGCCAATCAGCGGCTAATCGCGACTAATCGAGATTTGCTAACCGCCCGACTTCAATTTCAAAGAAAGCCATTCATCAAGAAAGATTTGTTACGATCAAAACGAGTAAGTCATCAACTCATCATCGTGATTATGTTGTTCTTCTCTTTATTTCATGATTTACAATATGTATATGTGTTTAATTGTTATACAACTTAGTATATTGCATGCCCTATTTAAATACTTTCCAGTCTATAGACTAGTCGTGGCTAGTCATGACTAGTCGACAAGTCGCCCCTCTTGCGACTCGACTCGACTTTACGACTTAATAACCTTAGTACAACCTATAAGAAAAAGGTGGGAAAGCCTCCCCCACCCCCGTGTCAAACTGCCAATTCTTCTTGTATCGAAGTAAGATTTTTTTTTCTTCATATTTGAAACAAAACAGCTTATTAGTTTGTAGTAAAAAGAAAAACCTTATTTCTACATAGCATTGGCAGCACACTTTTTAGTTACAAAAGAACATCACAATTGGTATACCTTCAAACCATAAGTACTACCAGATTCAACATAGAAGCTATAGACATCAGCCAATAACAACATTTGGCCTTTGAAGTCACCCTTTCAAATTCCAAAGATAAAAGGATTGCAATGAATTAGACCACACTTAGAATACATATCACCAAATTACAACAAGAATGAAAGCATGCAATAGACGCAATAGAGTGAATAGACTAACAGAGCTATGTGTCTAAATAACTAACACTATTATATTATCTTCACATTGGGTTGCAAAGTACATTTTTAGATAGATAAATAATCACAATGCCAAAATGGAAATTGCTCAGATGGCGAAATTGAGTTGTACACATGTATATAGGAGCCAAGTCTAAAGTGCGGGATAGTTGACTCATAAAAAATGAGAGAAGACTGAGTTTGCTATGGCTAACCAATTTGAACCTCTTGCTTGAACTTTTAAGGTTTCCTTGGAACAAGAGAAAAATGCCTAATTGGACCATACGAATTTCCATTTGTTCACCTGTGAATATAAAAGGATGCTCTTTAAGTCTTTACATTATTTTTATGCTTTCATCCCTTTGGAAGGACGAAGGGAATGAGCTCCCAGACCAGCTACAATTTTCTAGAGTCTAACCCATGATATCTTCTATCTGGCATTTTCAGTTATTTCAAGCATGTTGCGATCAGAACAAAGATCTGGCGAGATAGATTTGTACATCACCAAATCTTTCTACCGTTTAATACAACAGGACAAGCAACACCTCCCTCCAGTCACAAAAGAATGTTTTAGACATTGACACGGTCCCAAAACACAACTTTCACCACTAATTTATATTGTAATAGATTTATAAAACCTAACAAAATTATATTCTTCCGAAAATTCTTTTCGAGCCAAATCTACACATATTTTTTCCATGTGTTCAATCTAAATATTGAAAAAAAAAATCGATACCAAAGTTTATAAAGTTTGATTGAGCGTAACGCAAAACGCCGTTCTTTGTGACTAGAGGGAGTAATTCCAATCATGTGCGGTGATGTGCGTTACCAAGACCTACCCATGAGGGACGCCTCGAGGAGGTGGCGCGAGAAGAGGACCTGATCGGTGGGCGAGAGGGCGCCTCCGCCGCCGGACTCGAGGTCCCCGGCGCGGCCGCTGATCTCGGCCATGCTGTAGAGAGTGGAGGCGAGCAGGGCGAGGACGACGCCAGCGACGGTCTTGACGGCGACGGGCGCGCGGCGGCCGCGCTTGAGGCGGTCTAGGCCCAGCACGGCGAGCTTCCGCAGCGGCGTCTTGAAGAGCAGCGCCGCCGCCACGGCCGCCTCCGCCACGAGCACCACGAACAGCAGCTGGATCATCGCTTCTGCTGCTGGCGCTGGCTGCGTCGCGTTGGTTGGATTCGATGGGATCGAGGTCCAGCAGGCGTTTTGGGGTTTCGGAGGAGGCGGGGATCGGAATTTTCGATTTGTTTTCTTCTTCTCGCATAAATCTGGGTTTTGGAACGGGGAAATGAGTACAGGACGTTTGAATGCTTGAATTTATTTAATTGACTTGATTAAAACATCTGTTCAATCAACCTAGTATTTTGTAACAGCCCAAATTAGAGTTTGTATTTTAAATGTATAAAAATATTAAAATTTAAAAACTTTTGTTGTATCTCTTGGTCATGCTCTTGGTTTTCTAAAATTTGTGCACAATTTTAAAATTTGGATGTTTTGTATTAAAGTTGTGTTGGAAATTTCAAAACTTTTAAACTTAAAATTCATTTCTATTTGAAATCCAGAAAAATGTGTGAATAAAAGTTTCCAAAAATAATTTAATCAAATACTAGATTATTTATCTTGAATTATCGTTATTTTTACCAAATTTTTAGAAGTCATTTTGCCTTCCCCAAAATTCAAAACAAAACCCAAAGGCAGATTTGAATATGATTTAATTCTAGCGAAATTTTAATATGAAAAGTGTTGAAATTATTTTTCCTTAGTCCCTTGTAAACCTAAGGGTGCCCACAAAAATTTTTAATTTTTAGAATTTTATTTCTATTTCAAACTGCCGGTCAAACTCTATTGCTTTCGGTCAAAAATTGAATTGAAAACCTAACAGAGCCGTACACTATTCCTCCGACCGGACCACTTTGTCTTGACTTGACTCAACCACGCCCCGCTCATGAGCCGCTTTCTCCCTGTCGACCGTGCTTGCCCCCACGTCGGCACCCTCCTCCACGTCTTCGCCACGCGCCTCGCCGCGGCGCTCGCCGGCCCGCGCGCATGCGTGCCACGCCACCTCGCGGCCACCTCGCTTCCTCGCCTTCTCCTACAAAGGCGGTCCGAGCGCGTAACCCCTTCTCCACTCTCCCTACTCTCCTCCATTTCCTGTCTCTCCGAGCTCCAATCAAAGCGACTCAATGCCATTGTCATCCCCGCGCGCCTCAGCGTTCGGTCGCTCCGGCGAACTCCGATGACCGCCACCCGCGTCACGGCGCGCCCCTCGCCTAGAGAAACAAAACGCCTCTATCAATTTGGAGCTATCACCACTGTGGAGCTGCGCGCACCCGTTCTTCCTCGGCTCCGGCCGAATTCGCCATTTCCGCCGTCGCGCCTTCTTCGGAGAGCTCCAGCTCGATTCTTCTCTCCGTGAGCATCCCCTAGTTCCCCTCCATCTTCCCATACCTCTCACTTGTGCCCTCTTTCTCTCCAAGGACCCCTCCACGGTGAACCCGCCACGCCGCCACATGCTCACGTCGCCAAGCCAACTCCGGCCATCTCGGCTTCCCCCGACAACACTGGTAGGTTCCCTAAGCTTCACTAGTGCTCATGCCCTCGCTAGGTTTGCTCCGTTTGCACCCGACGCCGTCGCCCCCTTTTCACCTCCTCGGCCGGCCGCCGCTCGCCCTCGCCGCGCCGCCACCGTGCCTCTCCGGCCACCTCGAGACCACCCCTAGCTTCCTTGAGTCTCCCTCAACCCATTTTCGACATCGCCCGCACCTCACCGCCACTCCAACCGCCGGCGATTTGCCGCCCAAAGTCGGCCAGAGCCCCTGTTCTTGACTATGTCTTCCTCTGTCTCCTTTGAAAAGTGGGCCCACTCCTAAGACAAATATTGTGCTGCTAATCAACCTTGCAAATGTCCATTAGTTCACTCAAATGTACTAACAAAATTTAAGTTAATAAGTTTATGTTTATGAGTTCTCTGAAACACCTTTGTCTGATTGTCAGTAAAACTGAAGTTTTCTCTGTGTTGTCTTGAGCTGACAATCTTGTGCACTAGGTGAAATACATTTGCATCCTTTGATTAGCTAATGAAATCACTTAGCATGTTTGACAATTGGTTAATTAAATGAATGTTTGACATCTAGTTGTAGAGGCAGTATAGTTTTTAGGATAAGTTGGTTAGCAGGGATAAGCAAAGTAGTTTTGGAGTCATATTGAAATGTCAGTAAACCCTTTTTCTAGCCCAACCAATTTTCTTACTAGCAATTTGGGTGTATGTTCTTCTGATCAATCTAGTTAGCCATTCTGAAATTGAGTTAAAAAGGAAGTTTAGTTGTAACACTCCTGTCTAAAGAGAAGTCTTGCTTTTGTAGTGTCTGATGATGGCTGAAGCTAATAAAAATGATGAGGTTATGTTTTGCTAAATCTAGTAGTTAAAAACCTCTCTTTAAGTCTCAGGCCAAAGTTGGTTAGAAATCATTTAGCAATTATTAGTTCGCTAATGGACTAGTCAAGTATTCAATAGCAAATTTGTAGGTCTAAATAAGCTTATAACGATAAAAGGTTTTATAGAATAGTGAGCTATTTAAAATATGGTAATTTGCTACTTAGCTAATAGATGTGCACACAATCACCATCTAAGTCTGCCGATAGAATTGAATATATAAGAGAATTAATCTTGACTGCATGATTATCATGGAAAATGTGAAATTGAAAAGAACAATCAGAAGAAATCTTAACTAATTTAAATAATCTCTGAATCTGCTAATTTGTTGTTCCTAAATTCATGATCTATTTTCTGTGTTATTAAATTTTGGATCCTTTTTGCGTTCTGGTGTTTATTTGCTGTTTTTCGCTTTGGCAGTTTTTATCGTTAGATGACGTTGATTATCGAGAGTGATCCTCTGCAGCAAGTCAAATATCTCAAAAAAAGCAAAGGCAAGCAGTTTGATCATGATTAATCCTAGTATTTTAAAATCTAATATTTTGTTTCAGCTGTATGTATGCATTGCTTAATTTGTGTTAAATTGATTAGTTAAATCCGTAGCTGCATATCCTGTAGGTGAAATATTGATCTCTACTACCCGAGCCTAGGTTATTTGCTGTGATTAGAGTTCGTTGGATGAACTCTTATCACTTAGTAGATTACGAGTTCAGTTGCTTAGCCATGCTTAGCTTCCGGTAGATTTGGGCGATCATCGACTTAGTCGATGATTTTGATCACATAAAATTATTATTGTTCTTATGTTCCATCTTGTGCTATGTTAATTGCAAAACTAAAACTGAAAACAAAAACGATTTAGACGCGGGCACAATGGTAAGATTGGTGTGATCTGTTGGGTGTGACTGGAAAGGTGCCCGGGTCAATTAAGGACCGAACATCTTGTGAGTGAATTTTTATCCAGGCATTTCGGCGTGCTAACCACACTAGAGTATATGGGACCTCTCTTGACCTAGTACTTTGGCGTGTATTGGCTCCGGGTCGCAGGAGGTCGCAGGAGGGATGGTGTTGGGAGCATGGTAGTTGTCCGAAAAGCTTCACCCGTGATGGGATTTGTTGTCTTTTCGGCTTTACCATGTAAGCGTATGGATTTCTATCCATACGAGCGACTCGTAGTTGATACACAATATTGGAAAACGTCATGTTAGACTTAGCCGTGCCTGCATACCAAAGGAAGTATGCTAACCGTGGTGGTGGAAAGGCGGTCTAAAGTGTGGGTACATTGGTACACCCCTGCAGGGTTAAAACTATTCGAATAGCCTCGTCCTAGGTGATGGACACGCTTGGGTAAGCTTTTCAAGAGTTAGACTACAACCTTTTTAAAATTAAAACTTGACGGGTGGTACGAATCTGGGGATTCGTGCTATGTTGTGGTGACTATTGGGATAGTCACTTCCAGGTGGTTACTTGTATCTATCTTTATTTATGATTATTTCAACGATAAAATGAATTGCAAACTTGCCTTTAAACTGTATTACATTATTGCAAATAAAGTTGGCTTTATGCAAATGAAACATATGGCCTCCACCAGATAATCCTGCATGTAGCATATGAATAGGTCTGCTAGTTCACACGTCAGTCTTGCGAGTACAAAGACAATCTTTGTACTCATCGGCTTTGCTCAATGTTTTTGTTGCAGAGGAAGAAGGTGAACCCCAAGGGTTTCCCTTTTGTGAGCTGTGCTGCGGGTTTGACGACTAGCTTGGCGGCCCGGTCGGTTGCCCTGTGGTTATGTGGCTAACCGGTTGGTTTTTGTCTTAGCCATCTTATGTCATTTCTGCTTCCGCTGTTTATTTATTTATTTGTTGTCTTATTGTTAGACTTGTATTTATCGTAATGTATGGATTTGATGCATAATTTTGTGTAGAGGTGTGTATACTGCAGTTCTGGGAAGTATACATGTCTCGAGGCTTGGTTTATTTGATTTGTGATGCTAGGGCCAGATGGTTGGTTAAGCATTACAAACCAAATAAACCGGGGTCCTCACATATTTAATATTTAATGGTATAAATTTGGGGGAGAATTTTTAGGTTTTCATAATAATTTGGTATGATCTAGCATCGGTGAGTCGAAAATTTGAAGGAAAAAAAACAATTTGCTTTAGGGCAAGCACATCACATATCACACCGCAGATACAATCGGAGCAGATATGAACGAATATCACGCATCCCGTATCATATTCCATATTTTGTTTCTCGGAATCGGAATTAGACACTTTCGATGAATTACTATCGATATTTGTGAGTTAAGTGCTGGGGACACGGCTCTCGAGATTACACAGAAAGATATATGAGTTTTTTAGATAGGTTTAGGCCTTCTCGAATAGAATAACAATCATACTCATATGTTCTTATATTAAATGAGGTTACAAAGCATAATAAGCCACCGAATATAAGACTTAGGATCAATGGCTTCTCTCTGTGTGCTTGTCTCTCCCTTTTGTCTACCGACACCGTCTTTTATATAGCGTTTGAAAGGGTGACAGTTATTATGTGTCCGGATGCACTTTGACAATGGCTTGAATACGCACGTTGATGATGATTGTTGTTAGTGAGACATTTTCCGTACACGTTCGTCAAGCGGTTATTGCTAGAGACGAAGAAAAGTGTGTGCGGTTTTGTTAGAGACATATATGTTCACGTGTTGTATTAACTACCACGCATAGTCGAACGTAGTGTATAAGGTCTATATTCGATAAGACAAGTCCACATGTCTGTGAGACTTATCAACCATAGAGTGGTCGTGATTCGACCTGATCGTACCAAATCTTCTGACCATAGGATGGCCATAAATCTGAACTAGTGGTGACCTTCCCTGGTCGTTACAAGTATCACCGACCAAGGGTATATTTAGGACTATTTAGAATAGTATTATCCATAATGAATATTATTGATAAGTAGCTTCATTTATTAAGGATTATTAAATCCTCATCATCTAGCCCCTAACTTCAAGTGAAAATGACTTACTTGAGAAGAGGTCGTAGAATAGTATTTGGAAGAAAAACTTTCCAATGAGTACTTTTTTTTTACTAGAAGTTGACTTGGTCAAAGAAGGTATTTTTACTTGAGTTGTAAAAATAATATCTTTTTTTTACCATGTGAACGGGAAAAAGAATACGGACGGTCACCCATAATTTTGTCCATTGGGAGCGGTTCCCGAAGGAATTCTAACCGTTGGGCTTTCTCTAGATGTCTGCGACGAATTGACGTGTATTAAGAATCATTAAAGGAGTAGAAACATAAAAATTACTTTCACTGGTTGTTTCATTTCTTTTGAGTTCTTACTTTTTCAACCGCCACTATCACTTGAAATTCTTTCTCCCAAATCTCTTGAATCCGAGCAAATTTCGTAGAAGAAATGGCTTGAGAGAATCGAAGATGGACATGGAGAAGATGACTACCTTTGTTGTTGCCGAGATGAATTTTCTAAGATTTTTGTTGAAATGGAAGAGAACAGAAGATGAATGGTGGTTGTTGGGCAAGGAAGAAAAGATTGCCATCTTCAAAGCTTATTGCAAGTGCAGACTCAAATTGCTCTGGTGCCTTTTCTTTGCAAGCAAAGCCATGGAGAAGAAAACATGAATTTTTTTAAAAAATAATCTAATTTTTATTCGAAATTACAGTAATAATACTACCTTTTTTTTCATTTTACAGGAATAATCATCTGTCGCTCAACCGTTGGGCGACTAACCAAGTCGCTCAACAGTTGAGCGACTTGAACACTTGTTGCCCAACGGGCACAATGCATACCCTGCTAACTGAGTGAGCTGTACACTAGGACCAACCATTGAGCAACAAGTGTCCAAATCGCTCAACGGTTGAGCTACTTAGACCAAGTCGCTCAACGGTTGAGCGACTTGGACTAAGTCGCCCAACGGTTGAGCGACAGATGATCATTCCTGTAAAAAAATGGTATTATTACTGTAATTTTGAATAAAAACTAGATTATTTAAAAAAAATCAAGAAAACATCATGTAACATGGTCCCAAGTGGTCAAGGCCAGATTGCTCCATGGATTGAAGTCCTCGGGAATTTGATGAAACAAAGATTAACTGGATGGCATAACATTTGAAGTTGTTGAAAAGATTCCAATGAGCAACTGAGCACTTCACTCTCTATGATATGTAGCTTTTCAATAAAGACTGAAGTTTGTATCGAAAGGAAGCAGCATGCTAGACAATTGCTTACCAATCTACAAAGAACTCAAAGTGTACGATCATACCCTCAACTTTAAAGTAATCGAAAGAATTATGAAAGCTTAGCTCATCAAGCAATTATTTTAAACAATAAAGAATGAAGGAAACATAAACTTTATTGAAAGCATCAAAGTATATACATAGAATTTCCTTAGCTGATCGATATCCCATGAATTAGATAGAACTCTACCATCTTCCATTGCCAATCGTACTAAACCCGGTCGTGTGACTTCGACCACTTTGTAATGGACTTCCCACTTGGGAGAGAGCTTATTCCGATTAGACTGTGTCTGAATCTTTTTTCAGAACTAAGTCACCTACAGCAAGGCTGTGATGTTGGATCTTACGATTATAGTATTTGCATAGGGCTTGTTGGTATATTGCCGAACGGATTAAGGCTTGGTTCCTATTTTCATCGAGTAGATTGATTTCATCAGCTCAAAATTGTTCTTGATCGAGGTCGTTCAATTTTTTGACTCTTACAGACCTAATCTTTAGTTCTGGTGGAAGCATAGCCTCAGCACCAAAAACTAAGAAAAACAGTGTTTCGCCCATAGCCTGACTAGCGGTTATGCGAATTACCTATAGTACTGAAGGTAATTCTTTTACCCAAGTCCTCAATCGCTTTACAAGCTGGTTGAAAACTTGAGTTTTAATTCCCTGCATAATTTGACTATTTGCCCTTTCAACTGCCCGATTGCTTTGTGGATGGACAACAGAGGCACGACACTTGAAATTTTGCGCTCGCAAACTGGGTAACATTGTTAGTTATGATCCGACTTGGTACACCGAATCGAGTGATCACATGTTTCATCATAAATTTCTTAGCAGCTTCCTTAGTTATCCTAGACATAGGTTCAGTTTCGATCCATTTTGTGAACGTGTCAATTGCCACATAAAGGTACTCAATGCCACTTGGTACCTTTTGAAATGGTCCTAGGATATCTAAACCCCTACTATGAAACTGATATTGTACACACTTAGTAATAAGCTCTTTAGCATTGTGGATGGTTGTTGGCTAGTAAAAACCTTGTTGAAAAGCCTTAACGACCAAAGTTCTATAGGAAGCATAAGTTCGACAAATACCTCTATGTATTTCATTAAGGAGTTCTACTCCTTCTTACTGTGATGTACATCGCTTGAGCACCCCTTGAATTCCTTGCTTGTAGTGGACTCCTTCGATCAAATTATACATTTTGGCCTTTTGGGACAGACGACCAGCCTCGAGATCGTCATCGGGTATAGTACCCATCTGAATATATTCATAGATGGGATTCATTCAAGTATCCTCGTATCTAGAGAGGTGTAACATCCCAACTTTGTACTTGTGTTTCAAATGTAAGAAAATGAGTAGAATTTAAAACTTTTTCTTACATCTGGTATTTCCTGTATGTTCTAAGCAATTCCTGTACAAAATTATGGAAATACAAAATCACAAGTCTTTTGATCCAAAACCTTGTCTTCCAAGAACATTCTTATCAAATCTTGTGATCAACCTTTGGAAATATTTTTCCTAAGCTCCTGGGATGGTATGTGACCTCTCTGCAAAATTTCACAATTTTTAGAAATTGATTGAATATTTTTAGAGGGCAGTCAAACCTGTTTGACTTTCAGTCAAACCCTATTCCAGAACCTTGCAGAAATTTTCGGAGGATTTTGCACTACATAAAAACCTCTGAAAATTTTATACAAGGTTAGTATCTGAGTTAGCAAGCTCCAGTAGAAATTTCATAATTTTTGGAGTTGTTTTGCTATCTCAAATAAATCCTCAAAGTCCCAGCTCAGTTTAAAACTCAAAACCTGTTTTCACTGTGCGTTGGGTTCGAGTCAGACTCGGACTCGAGCTAATTGACTTAGTCCAGTCAACTAACTGCATCCGGTCCGGCTTATAAGCGCGGCATCCAATCTCAACCGTTGGATCTTGATCCAACCACCCTGATTGTCTAAGAACATTCGGACCTCCGAAGGTCATGTTTAATCATGGCCGTTCATTTTCGATCCAAGGGTTCACGATCCTTTTTGTTTATTCAAACCTCCGGAGCTTTGGGCGAACCCAGCCGTTGGATTAAAATCGGACCGTCCACGTCGCGTGATACGTTCGGACCTCCGATTGTTTCATTCAATCTGAGCCGTTCGTTTCTAATCTAAGGGCTCCGATCTTTTCCTTTGTTTTAAACCTCAGTGGCGTGGCGTGGCGCGTTATCAGCCACCGATCCATATCCAAGGGCTCAAGATCGCCCGAGCCTTTTCTTTTCTGGTCATCTTCAACCTCGAGCCGTGCGTGAACAGAGAGAGGCATGGCTTGGGTCAAATCGTTCTCCCCGGCAACGTCTCCCTGGTCGGCATTAAGTGCTTGCAGGTGCTTTCGGCCGAGAGGCATGCCCTACTCCTACATCCCCATCATTTCTTCTTTTCGGCTCACCTTTTTGTGCCCTAAACCATTGTCACCCGAGAGGCTCCTTCTTGCTAAACCCTAATCCTTAGCTATATAAGGTCCCAAAACTCCTTCCTGGTGTTACTTTACACCATCCAAAGCTCCTTCTTCATTTTTGGAGCTTAACCCAACAAAAACACCAAATCACCATTGTTGACCCGTGGAGTTCCATTGTGGATCATGAAGTTGCAGTGGTTCTTCTTCAAATATTCTTGTACTCTTTTCTACTCCTTAATATCCTAATCATTTTCCCTCACTTAATTTTTGGTTTCACTTTCAGGATTTGACAAATTTGGGGTTTGTTCAAATTCGGCCGAAACCATTCCCTGTTCTTCCTCAGCTCCGGTGAGTGCTTCATTTCTCAATTAATTGCTCATGAAGCTTCTATAGGCTATATTGTAGATATTATGACCACCCAGTGGTGTTCATTTTGCTCAGGTCGTCTTGTTCGCGTCATCTTCTTCAACTCCGGCGGGTTCTTTCTCTGTCGGACCTTCCCTAGCCATCTTTGAAGCTTTTCTTGATCAAGGTAGCTTCTTATTAGTCCCTAGTGGTTGTGGCACTCGCTTCCTGGTACTGCAGCGAAGCTTTTTGCTATTTTCGCGTTCGGCAGAAATGTCCCCATCTTCATGTTCCGGCTCGCTGGCGTTTAGAGCCATCGCCACCGGCGAGGTCTCCACCATTGGGTCCGCAAGCCTATTGCGAGTCCGTTTTGGTACTTGGTAGACGCCGCCGCGGCCGGAGTCGCCGGCGATGAGCCATGGAATCCACTCGGGTGTTGTCGGTCGTAATCACCTATTTTTCGTCAGTCATTAGGACATAATTAATGCCTAATCATTATCAATTTTTGGGAAGTATTAATTATGTCTTAATCGGGCACATTGTGCAACTGACCGGTGGGCCCAGCCTCTTTAAAACCCCCGTCGGCTTAAATCAACACCTTTAGGACATCATTAATGATTATGATTGTCATTAATCACTGTCTTAACATTAATATGTCCGATTTTGCCTCATGTCTCACTGACATGTGGGCCCACTCATTAAAATCATCCTCACACACTTAAGCCCCGTGCGTAGCACTTTGTTGATTGTGGACCGTCGATCTCGTGATCAACGGCCAGATCTAGAGAACATTCGGACCGCCAGGTTCCCTTATCATTCTGGATCGTCCATCTCACGATCTGCGGCTGAGATCGCGAGTGCAATCGGACTCTCCGAAGGGAGATGCGCTCCGTGCCGTTCATCTTGAGATCTGCGGCTGTGGATGGCCGAGGCAACCGCACCGTCCGAATGTTTCCCTCCGCGTGAGCCGTTGGATCTTGATCCAACGGTGGGCTTCTTTTAGGATCGCGCACGTGCGCTGTTTTCCGTGCGTGTGGCTCGTTGGATTTCGCATCAACGGCCCACGAGCGTCCACGTCATTTATTTCTGTTAAGATTGGTTATATTTCAGTAAACATTTTCTGATCAACTAAACATTGCATTAAGACTTTAGAAACTCATAACTCATTCATTTTTAAATCCTTTTTAGATGTTTCCAACTGCATTAAATTCATGTTTCACTATAGTTTAATTTAAAAATGCATTTAGACTTGTTTTTGCAGCAGAAAATGTTATAAACTGTATTAATTCATTTCTGCCATTATTTAATGTTCTTGCAATTCTAGGAAAGCTTAGAAAATGCCTAACTAAATTGTTATAATTCCTTTTTAGTTGATTCCAGTTGGGATAAGTTCATGTTCAACTGAAATTTAATCTAAAAATGCTTTTAGATAAGTTTCGGTAACAGAAAGTCTTACAAACATAAATAACTTGATTTCTGCCAATTTTGAATATCCCAGAAATAGGATCGAAACTTGTAAAATACATATCTTTTTCTGTATAATTTCAATTTGTGCAAAATCAATTTTGATAAATTCCTCTGTTAGTGTACTTTAATATGGCATAGGTTTTGAACATGGTTATATTTCTGTAAAATGGTTTGCATTAGATTTACAACTTAGAAAAACCATAAGTAAATCATTATAACTCCAAATTTAGTAAACTTAACTTTGTTGTCATTAGGATGTCATAATCTACCTGCTATAAAAATTTCAGACCTTAGATCATTCTAGAAATTTTCGTCATGAACAGTACCAGTAATTAATTTAGTTGGTTTTATGGGCTGAGAGAGTGTATTTTAGTTATAACTTTTGCATACTAAATCCAAATTGCATGATTCTTGTTCCTAAAATTATCTAAAATCATCCCCTAGCTGCTGTATAAATTTCATTGGATTTGGATGTCTTTCGCTGTTGGAGTTATTTGGTGTTCTTCGTTCTTATTGGTTTATCGCCTTTTCGCGTTAGGATCCGAAGATAATATCAATATTGAATCTGAGCCACAGCCATCAGATCCTGCACTCCAGCAAGGCAAGTAGATGTAGTATCATTTGATCATGTTGTTCCTACTATTTTCAAATTCTAATATATTGTTTGCAAATTCTATATACGCATTGCTATGTTGTTTTAACAATTGTCGATAGTTAACCTAGTAGATGCATTATTAGTAGGCAAATGTTTATCCTCTACTACTGAGCCTATGTTTTATCTTGCTATGATTTTGGGTTCGTTGGATGAATCCTTATCACTTAGTAGTTTAGGAGTTTGTTGCCTAGCCATGCTTAGCTAATCGGTAGAAATGGGCGGTTATCGACTTGTCGATAACCTTGATCACACAAACTTATTATAATCTTTATATTCCAGTTTGGTGCTATGTTCAAATCACAAAACTAAAACTGAAAATAAAAACAATTTGGACTTGGGCACAATGGTAAGATGGTGTGATCTTTTGGGTGTGATTGGAATGGTGCCCTAGTCATTTAAGGACCGAGTTACTTGCGCCACCGTTCTGAGCATTCTTGCGTGCTAACCACACTAGAGGGTATGGGACCTCTCTTGACTTAGTACTTTGGCGTGTGTTAGCTACGAGTCGCAGTGGTGTGTGTGTGTTGTGTTGTGGTAAAATGAGGTGGTTTATATGTGGGAGCATTGTAGTTGTCCAAAGAGCTTTACCTCGAGGGGTAGTTGTCTATTTGGCTTTACAATGTAAGCGTATGGGTTTCCATCCATACGAGCGGCTCGTAGTTGATTCATAATATTGAAAATGTCTCGTAGGACTTAGCTGTGCCGGCATACCAAAGGAAGTGTGCTAAATCATGTGGCTTAAAGGCGGTCTGAAGTGTGGGTACATTGGTACACCCCTGCATGGTTTTGAACTATTCGAATAGCCTCGTCCTAGGTTATGGACACGGTCGGAAACGCCCCGTGAGAACTAGACTACAACATTTTAATTAAAACTTGACGGATGGTATGAATCAGGGATTCATGCTATGTGTGGTGGCTAATGGGTTAGTCACTTCTAGGTGGTTACTTGCTACTTATTGTTACTCGCTGTTATTTCAACGCTTAAAAACTGATTTGTTAAATAGCCTTCAATCTATTACATTATTACAAATGAAACTTGCTTTATGCGTCCAAATAACCATATAACCAACTTCCTTTGATACAATTTTCATGTAGCTATGTATAGGCTTGTTACTCGTAAGTCTTGCGAGTACATTATTGTACTCACCTGCATTGCTTGTCGTGTGCAGAGGAAGAAGGTGAGCCCGATGGGCCTCACTTTTGTGAGTTATGCTGTGGCAGTGTGTGGGGGCGATTAGCTTGGCGGCCCGGTCGGTTACCCTGTGGTGTTATGTGGCTAACCGGTCGTCTTTTGGTTTAAGCCATCTTATGGCATCTTTTACTTCCGCTGTTACTTCTTAATACTTATGTCATTTGGCCGGTCGGCTGTTCTGTAATAACTTATATTATGTATGTCATTTGCTAGACTTGTTACATTTTGTTGTATGGAATTGATGCATGCTTTTGTATGATGTATGTGTGCTGTAATTTCTGGGAAGCACATGTCCATGGAGGCACATGTTATTCTGTTTGTGATACTAGAACCAGTGGCGGGTTAAGTATTACAAGCTTAATAAACCGGGGTCTCACAAGAGGATATCTTACTCGGAGTTGTTTGACTATAGACGACTTTTTGACTATAGACGACTTTTTGAGCTGTTCTTAGAAGACTCCTTATGCAACGGGTGATTGATATGAAGTTAATCAAGCTGGCTAGTTGGTGAGGAAATCATCCTTTCAAGGGATGTATTAAACCTCAAGACCAAAAAAAATATTTTTCAAGCTTCCTGACTTCCAATAAGTATTGAGACATAGTCGAATTAGAGCATTGGTACTATTTTTAACCTAAGTCAAGACTAATAGAAAATCACCTTTCACGAGTAGTCGGTGAATCTTGAGTGCTTTCATTGCTTGGATGCTAGCTTGTGAACCCTTGTACTTTGCCACATTGTTAGTGGCAGAGAAGTAACTGAATAGCATATTTTATGGTCTATTTGGTTAGAGAAACCAAGACCACCCCAACCCGGGAGCCACTAAGCGTTAGTGACCCTTCAAATTACGTTGTCCATTAATCATGGGATTCATACTCGGGTTTCTAAACTAGATCAGGATTTGTCCATTCAGCGACAAAATTTGCCAAGATTTGGGATTTATTGCCCGTTCAGGATACAAAATGGAGGTCGAACTCTCCAAGTTCGACCGACCATTTAGCCTAGTGCCCTGCTACTTGCCTATTATGGAGGACCTCTCCTAAGGAAAACTCAGATGACACGATTAACTTGTGCACCTCGAAATAATGCCCCAATTTTCTGAAGACATAAGGAGGGTATATAGAAGTTTTTTGGATCTGAGGGTAGCGCTCCTTACACCCATGTAAAATTTTGCTTACATAGTATACTGGTCATTGAGTATTTTTTACGTTCAGCTACTAGTACTGCACTTAATGCTTGTGGCGTAGTAGCCAAGAACAATAACAATGGCTCATTTGGTTGTGGAGAAACCAAGATTGGAGCACTCGTAAGGTATTTCTTGACATCCTCGAAGGCTTTATTTGTCTCCTCAAACCACTCAAAACCCCCATGTTTTCTAAGAAGTTTAAAGAAACGCTACTAAAAAAGAGGCTATATTAGACGCCTCATCACAGATCATAGACGGTTTACAAGCATGACCGTCTATATTACTAGCGATGGCTAGAACCATCTGTGATACATCATTATCACATACGATTCTTGTTAAGAACCATCTGTGAATCAACACAGACGGTTTTAAATACAAACCGTTTGTGATGTCTCCGAATATTATAGACGATTTGTATTAAAAACCGTCTATAATAAGTATGCCTAACTCTGTGATTTTACCATGACTTGAAATCACTAACTCTGTGGTTTTACCAAGAAAATTACAAGCCATGGTAAAATCACAGACGATTTTTGTATGAAACCGTCTCTGAAGTATTACGCTCATCACAGACGGTTTTTGTATGAAACTGTCTATGATTCGCAACTCGGGAGGGTGAAAATTTTTGAACGCGTGTGCGGGAGGCAAAATGTTTTGGCACTGTCCTTATATATTATAGCCACCCCAGCCTTGTCTTCCATCAGTCTCTCCCTTTCCCCTCCCCACGCTGAGTTCTGACGACCACCCTTGATTCCTCGTCACGGTTCGGCGAGGAGACATAGCTGATGACGACAAGGAGGAGGGATGTCGAGGAGCTCCTTGTCTATCGCAGGAGGTAGACTGCCGGAAGGTATGTGTACATACACAATTTGTTGGCTGTTTTGGTTAAAAAAAAATGATCTTAATTTTGTGTTACCTAAGGTCGGAGCGCCGTCGGAAGTTTTCAGTCTTCTCTCCTTGCCGACGAGCTTAAGTCAAACTCGGACGACATGCAAGAACAGCTTGTGATATGCTGGTGAGGTACAGAGAGGAGCTGACAA
The DNA here is from genome assembly GCA_036346255.1 of Ampelocalamus luodianensis. NCBI lineage: Eukaryota > Viridiplantae > Streptophyta > Magnoliopsida > Poales > Poaceae > Ampelocalamus > Ampelocalamus luodianensis. The sequence continues at coordinate 31,438,130 of CM070619.1, forward strand.
GACCAATCCAAGAAGCCGATGAGTTCTTCAGGAGCTTGGAGGTACATATGGTTTCTAGTTAGTTTAACTTTGTAACTTTATTCTTTTTCCCATTCGGAGAGGACGTTGTGAAACCTTCTAGTTTTCCTTTTCTATAATGTGTTTGCCATCAGAATTTTAATTGGATTTTAGTTTTCTTGCTAGAGGTTGCATATGGAAACTACTGTCTAATAATTGATTGGTTTGGCTCAAAATCTGATTTTTTTTTTTGCAATAGAAAAAAATCACAGACAGTTCTGAACAAGAATCGTCTGTGATAGTCTATTTTCACAGACGGTTCAAAAAATGTCTGTGATGACCTCATGTCATTACTGACCCATAAATTCAAACGGCTCATGAAACTGTTTGTGATGACGTTTCTGAACCGTCTGTGAAGACATTTTCTGTAGTAGTGAAAGGAAGCCATTTTTCTCCCAAGCGTGCAATGAAATGACTTAATACTACATCCTGTGAGTTTTTGGACTTCTTTCTTTGTGGTCGAAGGGCGCATTTGATCAATGGCCGTGATCTTTTTAGGATTGGCTTCAATGCCTCTAGCAGATACAAGGAACCCAAGTAGCTTCCCGGAAGAGACTCCAAACACACATTTTTTAGGATTGAGTTTCAAGTAGTATTTTCTGAGGTTGTCAAAAGTTTCCTGCAGGTTTGAGATGTGATTTAGGTGCTTTATGCTTTCTACGACCAGATCATCAACATATGATTCCAAGTTTTGGTCTAGCTGAGGATAAAAAGTCTTTTGCATAAGGTGTTGGAAGGAAGCACCAGGATTCTTTAATCCAAATGGCATTTTGACATATCAAAAAAAATCCAAATGGGGTAATGAACGCGGTATTTTCTTCATCATCTAAACACATACTAATAAAATGATGTCTAGAATATGTATCTAGAAAACTTAACATCTTACAACTAGTAATAGAATCAATCAATTGATCAATACGTGGAACGAGAGAATCATCCTTCAGACAAGCTTTATTTAAGTCAGTGAAATCTACACACATTCTCCACTTACCATTAGATTTCTTAACCATTATAGGATTGGCCAACCACTCGGGGTGGTCGACCTCTTTTATGAAACCTACTTTAAGTAGCTTATTGAGTTATGACCGGATAGCTTCTCGTCGGTCGGGTGCGAAGTGTCGCAACTTTTGTTTGATAGGCTTCTTATCAGGGTGTAAAGCTTGCATGTGCTCGATCACCTCCCTAAGGACCCCAGACATGTCCGATGTTTGCCACACGAATACATCCGCGTTTGCCCAAAGGAAGGCAATGAACACGTCTTCCTATGCGGAGTCGAGGGTGACTCCAATGCGAACATTCTTGGAAGGTTCTACTATATCAAGCGGAATCTCCTTGACCTGGTCATTCGGCTTGGGTGCAACATTTAGTTTCGAGTGCTTCGTCGAGTGTTGTACGTTGTGAGCTTCTCGAGTAGGGATCTGACCCACTAGTTCGAGGGACTTGCGGTCACATGTGAGCATTATCTTCTTGTCACAACAGACTGAGATGAATCCTTTGGGACCTGAGCAAAGTTGGTGGACTAAGAATAGCATTATATGATGTATTAAAATCGACCACATCAAAGGAGATTTTCTCCATCCTAAAATTGGTTGGGGTTTCAAATGTGATAGGAAGGGAAGCATGGCCAAGAGGCTTGACCGAAGATCCAGGAATGATACCGTGAAGCGAATATCGCACTGGTCTTATTTTTGTCCAGGGTTCTTGCATCTCATCTAGGGCACTCGTGAATGAGATGTTGAGAGATCTTCCACCATCAACTAAAACCCGATTAACTCGACAATTGTTGATGGTGGGCTCGACCATGATCGAAAAATGACCAGGTCAAGTAGAAGAGATCAAACAATGTTCCTTTTCAAAGGGAATAGAGACTTCCAACCACTTAGGTAATTTATGGACAATATGAGGGTCAATAGAGTTCACCTCACATTCGACAGCCTTAACTTGTCATTTTGACTTATATGTTGTTGAGCCCCCGTGATGTGGTTGATCATATTCTTGGGGTCTTGGTACATCATCTCCTCATCGTGCTTCGACTACTTTCTGCCACTTATCTGTCCCACCTCTTCGATAGTTGGAAGTGGTCCTTTGCCGGAGTAATAGTCATCAAGTTTTCGATGGAAAACTCGGTAATTGCGAAGGTCATGCCCTTCCTTTTTATGGAATGGGCACCACCCTGGCTTGTCTGACTTTCATTCAGGGCGTTTTCCTTTGCCCCGGTCAGAGTACTATTTGGAGCCACGAGGCTCCTTATCGCTAATGGCTACCACCTCCTTCGAGCTTTTTGCTTGTGGCTTTTTGCATTTAGATTTGCTCTTGGATTTCCGAGTCTGCTTTTCTCTCTTATTGCCACTGTCGCTCACCCCTCAAGAATCTTTGTCATCATGATCAATAGTCTGGTTCCATTCAACTGCCTCAACAGCAGTCATGTAGCAATCGGCCATCTTGAAGAGTTCAGCAACAGTGGCCAGAGGGTTTAAGGCAATATCCTCTATGAACCTTTATTATGGACTCCCTACTTAAAAGCTCAAATGATAGATGAGTTTGAGGCTTCAGGAATTGTGTTTTGAACCTAGTTAAAGCATCATATGATTTTTTTTGATGAAAATAGTAGGAAAGGCTCCTACTATATAAATAAATATAGATAATAAGGAGTAAACCAACAAGTTGCAAAGAGGTTACAAAGGTCACATGAATTGATGTAGGATATCATGTGAGTCATGTCACATGCGATGTAGGTCATCTTCCTTTCCAAGGCGATTGTAGGTTCCCTTAAAATTTGCTAGCAGGAAATCATAGAGATGCTGCCATGAGTAGATCATCCCGGCTAGCTAGATGAGTAGCCACGATCAAGTAGAACCTTCGAGCATTATCAGAAGGTAGTTAGCCATTACATTCTCACCTCCTCTCGCAGCTTGGACTATAGTAGTATAGATTTGGAGAAATTCAAGGGGGTTCTGATTCCCATCAAACTTCTCTATATTCGCTGGTCAAAATCTTTCTAGCCCACGAACCGCTCAAAGGTCGGGTAAAAATGATTGACAATCGGTAATAGGGTGTAATGCCTTCTTTGTGGAAAAGAATGGTTAACATCACCAGTTGATCATACCTGATGATACCCAGCGGTAAAAGGGCCTGATCTGTCATAAACATCAGTCCTATGAGGGTAATCCTCCTTGCGTTCCATCCGTTGATGCATATTTCTCCAAGGGAGTCGCGGTTGCCCACTTCTCTGATGAGTTTGTCGACCACCAGTCATGGGGGGTGTATGATGGTCCCTCCTTCTGCTACCATCGTGGTTGGGAAATCAACCAGGGGATGAATTAGGTCAAGGAATGTTTCGCTGAGAGCTGTGCAAATGGTTGGCGATCGATGGAGTTGTTCTAGCGTGATCTCTAGAACGTTGTCATCGGTACCGCTCGACTCTGGTCATAGTATCTAGAGCTATTGAGCGATCTCTTGAGCAAAGGCGTTGTAGCCTGGTGCCTCTCTAAGCTCTTGGTTTGGAATTTCTATGAGATCGTTGATCCTATGCAATTCTTGAGCAGTTTCCAACTAGTAGAGGACTCGACCAGGTAACGTGTCTTGGGCCGCAATCCTTCTTCTCCTAGCAGTCTTGGGATCATCTATATCCGAGTCTGTCGAGGCATCTCTTAGTGGAGTGCAATCACCTCGAGGATATCGGTTACGCTCATGAAAGTTGAGATTTCCCTCATTTTCGAAGGGGTTCTCACCATTCATATGAGGGCATGAAGGGTGTGTATGATGGGCATCATCCTCAATCTTGTTGTGTGGAGAGTGATCAGGATCTGTAGGGAGGATGAAGACCCTTGGGTGTTGCTAGTGGTCGAGCCCTCCTGGCTTGACATGTAGTCGACAGACAATGCCTTACGACTCAGAATAATCCCTACCAAGAAGGGGGAATTATGAGTTATAACCATCTCCGATCGAAGGCGAATTCTCCAGGTGTGTGGCCAGAATTGCAATTGCAAAGTGTTCGACTGTGCCCCGAGTAGTAGTAACCGCATAGTGATGGTTAGCAGATGGTGATTGAGCCCCGGAATCATGCGTTTTAGGACTTGCCGAAGGTAGTTGGCCGTCCTCAGAAGGGCTTGAGCGCTCGGAAGTAGGGGCCTCACTGCATTCAGTGCCTACCACCGAGCGGCACTAGTTGTGATCGCTCAGACCCTTGCCTGCGAGGATGCTAACTCCCCATTTGGGCATAGTGGTTCTAGTGAGCACCGGAGATAGTGTGTCCTCCTACAATATGTTCGTGGCACGGTCTCCTAGGCCTTGTGAACGATCCCTAGAGTAGGCATTGCCCTGGGATGAATAGACGCTCAACTTGTAGTCATAGCAGGTACCCATGTCGATTCCTACATAATCTGCGAAATCAAACAAATTCTCCTCGTTCGACTCATTTGTCATGGAGGCATCTGAGTAGAATCAATGAAGATCACCGTACTCCCCACAGAAAATGCCAACTATCGATGAATTACTATCGATATTTGTGAGTTAAGTGCTGGGGACCCGATTCTCGAGATTACATAAGAAGAGACATGATTTTTTAGACAGGTTCAGGCATTCTCTGGAGAGAATAACAACCATATTCCTATACCCTTGTATTGAATGAGGCTACAGAGCACAACAAGCCACCGAAACTAAGACAAATGATTAATGGTTTATGTATGTGTGTTTGTCTCTCCCTTCTATCTACCAGCACCGCCCCTTATATAGCGTTTGAAAGGGTGGCAATTGCTATGTGTCAAGAGCCGCTTTGATGGTTGCTTGAATACACACTTTGATGATGGTTGTTGTCAATGAGACATGTCCTTGCATGTTCGCCAAGCGATTATTGCTAGAGACGAAGAGAAGTGCGTGCAATTTTGTCAGAGACATATACGTGTATGTGTTGTATTAACTACCACACATAGTCGAGCATAGTTTACAAGGTCCCTAGTCGATAAGACAAGGTCCACATGTTTGTGAGACTTATCGAACAAAGGGTGTTCATGATTCGACCTAATCGTAACAGACCTTCTGACCATACGATGGCCATAATCTAAACTGGTCGTAACCTTCTCTGGTCGTTGCAAGTATCATCGACCAAGGGTTGATTCTAATGCTATTTAGAATAGTATTATCCATAATGAAAATTATAGATAAATAGCTCCATTAATTAAGGATTATTCAATCCTCATCAGACACGAACATTGCCGGATATGAATACGGATGAGGATAGTCTCAGTTACGGATACGGAGCGAATACATGTTGAACCGAATACAGATTGTCTCGGTGACGAATATTTAGTCGGATATTGCGTGAAAACAGAATCCATATATGTTGCACATATAAATAATAATGAACTGTACTACATGTCCAAAATAGTGTCCTAATTTTTAAGTTTTTCTAAATCTTTTATTCAAAATAAGGTTTTATAAACATTCCATGATTTTCTAGAATTCACAGAGCTTAAATAGATTTTTCAAAAAGTAAAATGATTTAATATGAATAAATCAAACATTGATTAAATTCAAAAGTATTTTATTCAAGTTCCTTATGTTCAAAAGTATTGTTTTAAATTTTCTAGAAATTTTCTGAGTTTATTTTCTATTTTTCTTGCCTTATTTGGATTTATTGTATTTTCTAAAAATAAAAAAACAAATTTAAATATTGAAAAAGGATCATGGACCAATGTCTCTCTTCGGTTTGCTGAGCCTAGAGTTTACTAGATATCCGGGATAGTGTTTACGGATACTATCCGATAATTTTTTTTTGGATAACTTTGAATCCAATGGATACCTCCATACCTCCTTTTTTGTGATATGCCCTAAAAGGCAATCATGAAGATAATTGTATCACGTCTATGTTTATGCGTTATAGAATAAATGTTATTGTGTTCCTTGAATAAGTTATCATTTATAAAGATTAGCAAATATGTGACTTGTTAGTGAAGCTTTTTAATAGTTGTATGATGTCATTCTAAAAGTATCCCGATCTTGATGTCACTGGTCGAGACACTAAAGACTTATCGACCAACACATGTATTGATTGATGACTATGTTTCACTGGTAATAGATATGGGAATATCGAATTAATAATGTGAACACATGTTAGATAACATATTGTTAGATTGACTCACCTTGAGACACTATTGAGATTGTTATGTGTGGATATCATGGGGATATGCTCATGATCTTAGGATGATGTGACAATTGGCAATGACGTTGAAGGTTTGCGGAAACATGAGTTTTCGACAAAGTTCGGTCTGTCAGTCTCGAGCGGTCGAGGCCGGCCAGTGGCGGTCGGACCACCCATGCCTCGGTGAATTATCTTGGTGAGTCGGCCGGCCGTGGCGGTCGACCGATTAATGTGATGCGACCGGCGTCTAATGGCGGTCGGACCGGCAAGTTGAGTGACATTGGAGTTTGGTGGGCCAAAAATAGAGGTGTAGGCAAGTGAGAGATTCTCGCACTTGGTCCCATAATTTTGGAGCCTCGGTCAAAAGTTCCATTCGTTTTAAATTTCGAGAGAGGTTGCGGATTTGGTGTTGAAATTTTGGCTAAGTCCTTTGGTGGCGGTCGAGCCGGCCTTACGTTTGGTGATCGGGCCGGCGATGGCGGTCGAGCCGGCCAGGGTGGCGATCGACCGGTTTTCACTATGTCGTCGGCCGTGTGGCGGCGATGGTTGCTTGTTAGGTCAAGTTCATGGGTTTCATGTCATATGTGTTGCATGATGCATGTTTTGACTAACGTGGGTCAAGTTGTGAAGAACTTGTTCCCGGTCGATTAGCTTGTCTATTGTTGTGCGGGTTGCTTGGTGGTCACGACGGTCAGCGGCGAGGATGATCGGGACTAGGCTTGGATAGCTGAGGTTCAAAGCGATCGGCGATGCGGGTGAAGTCATTGGACTCAAGTATGGTGCAAGATGGACAAAGGTGACCGAGCAGGCGATTCGGTGCGGCGGTTAAATCAGCGGCGCGGGGTCGGTGCAAGTGCCATGGTGGTTTCGGTGGGGCGGATGGGAGAGACTTGCCGACATGATGAGAGCGTTGGATCAACCTACACGTGGCGAACAGCGAGTGCCGCACAATATGAACACGGCGCTTTAAAATGCGTGCGTGTGTCACCCGTTTGTTTTGGGTCTTGGGGCCCATTAGGAGACTCTTTTAGAAACCCTAGGCCTCCACTATAAATAGAGGAGGAGGTGGCTGCACCCCCTCACGGCTTTTCGACCTTTTCATTGTTTAGAAACCTAATTTGCTTGGGAGAGGAGGAGTGGAGGTTAGGGTTCTAGAGAGTTGGATTGGATTTCGTGCTCATGTATTGAGTCTTTGTCATCCATTGATGGAGTGGCTGTGAACCAATATCATATCAAATCAATCCAAAGAAAGTTTCTTCAAGATGAGGTCAATTGCTTTCTTTCTCTCTTTTTGATGATTTGAGTCTTTCTTTGATCCACGAGTTTTGCTTAGTTTCTGGACGTGATCTAGCTTGCTATGACGTGTGGGAATACATCTAGGATCATCAAGATCATCAATCACCCACGAGCAAGTCTCAGATCATATTTTCGTTTTGACTCGGTTTTTTTACCTATCTTCGCTCAAACGGTAAAAGGTCAGAATCTTGGCAAGGATTATCACGATCGTTGCTTGGAATATGTTCCTGACATACTTAGGAAGGTGTGTGTCAAATTTCACAAAGTTTGGACGCACGAATCAAAAGTTTGATCAATTTGCGTTTCGGTTTGTCGGGCTGATTTATCTGTTCATCGAACTAGCGGTCTGACCGCTAGACCGACCGGTCTGACCGCCCCCGTGAGAGGTTAGACCGCCCGTGTCTTCGTGTTTTGGTTTTGTGTTGATTTTACTTCGGGGTTTTGAGTTGATTCAATACAAGTCTTCCGCTGTGCATGATTGATTGATCTTCATAGCTTTCATAGCTATTGGAGTGAGATTCGTATTGAATTCAATTTGGGAGAAAAAGAGATTGTGCTCCTATTCACTCCCCTCTAGTCGCCTTTTCGGTCCAACATTATGATTCAATATGTCATCAGTTGATCTCAAGCAATGATGATGTATAATATTTAGACATGAGATCAGCATGGTTTCTTTCATGTATGTACACTTAGGGGTTACCAAATGCTACTCCGTAACTAGATAGCTATAAAGGTAGCTTACGGGTCTACTATGAAACATGTGGAGAGATGTGGATTTGATCTAGTATAACAAGAGAGATGTCTGCGCCCTTGATCGGATAAAGATTTGTGCCCTCTAGTATAAGAGATGTGGAGAGATGTGACTCTTCCAACGGATATGTTCAATTTGGTGGAGGCGCGACACAAATCGATTCGGCTTCCGAACAACACGTTAGAACCCGCAATCGCAGCACCACGTCTCTCGGGTTATCAACCGTGCGCGGCCGGTTGACCTCGCCAAGAAGGCTAATCCTGCGCTGCGAATCGAAGAACACAAGCAAGAACAGGAAGAAAACAACGAATTGCGGATGTATTGTTTTAGCACTTTCGAAAGTTGGGGTCTCACAAACCGATGAATGGCGAAACTGTTCAAGACAGAATTAATCTAAGCAAAACCCAACCTAATGGTGGGGGTGGCGGCTGGATATAGAGGACCGAGGGCGTGCAAAATCTGGGCGCGCCTAATGGGCTCCAACACGATACAAAGCGAGCGGCCCAAAGGCGGTGGCACAATACCACGACAGATTACGAATACCCACTTGTTTGGCGATTCCGTTGACTCGAAGGAATCTTGACATGGGACGAGCCATTGGAAAGGTCATCTTCTCAGCTTTCCATACATATGTGGAGCGTCCAAAGCGGAACCGGATGCGATCTGGGCGTCCGTTTTAGTGCGGCCTGGTCCTGGACTCCGAAATGGATTCGAAGTCGGCTTGAGTTGGGCCTCCAACATGATTTGACTGCCCTTGCTGGACTTCCAGGTCCTCTCCATGGTTCCTAATCATAATTAAATCATTAGGTAGCAATCGATTCTCAAATGAACAAAAAGAAGTACTTAGGAACGAGCTCACCTGTAAATTCAATTGTCGGGCGCGAGCTCTAGTGATTGATCCTTGAATGTCAAGTGGAGGATTGTTGTGTGTATCCGAAGAAGTGATGTCCTCATCAATACGCAAGTAGGCCACTTAGTCTGACCAGATACAAACTGGTCGTGGGCTGGTCGTACATAATCACAAACTAATCGGCGAACTGGTCGTATGGATATACGAACTGGTCTGAGTGATAATGATCTTGTCGTATATCATATTGCATAAGGTTTGTCCGATATAATCTTTATGTGTATTTGAGAGTCGCTATGTTTTACTAGAAACTGCTACCGACCTGTGATAATAAAGGAGTTTTCGAGTCACGACTAATTACACATGAACCTACAGGGTTACACACTTAACGGGTTAGAACAAACTAGTTTGGATAAGATCCATTATGAGCTCTTTATAAGGGGTAGCGCAGGGGCTTTTGGACAAACGAGTTACATCACCAAAACGCTAGCCACCACCTCCCTGAAGACCATACCGTGTACGCTGGTGCTAGCACACCAACGTACGATGTTCCACCTCAGGACGTGTGGATATTGTAGAGGTGTTGCTGCAATTATTGCGCTGATCGAGAATGATTCGCGATCTATGCAAGGAACGTGAGAGGTTGCTGGAGGAGATGATCGGTGTCAAGGACGTTGGACGATCAACTACGACCACTACATCGATGTGCTCGATGTTGGACCAAGCTGTTCCAACTCTTCTTTCGCTGCACTGCGCGTCTAGTGGTAACAATCTATGATCTCTTATCTGTATAGCTTCCTGATTTATGTGATAAAATTTTAAATTATGCACTAATATAGTCTACCTGTATCCCATCACTTTCCGAATCCATGTTCGTATCCAGCAAAAACTATCCGTCCGTCTTCTCCACTCTTTTACCAGAAAGCTTTCGGATGAAATGATAATCCGACGAGTTACGAGTTCACCAGCAACACCCTGCTTGCCAAACTCCTGGCGCATCATATCATAATATCACTAGGAGTTTCCGTTCAGACAGTAATAACTTCACTGGATATAACCCCCCCTCCCCGGATACAACCGAAACACATGCAGCCGATCCAACCGAAAAATAAAGATGGACACGTATAGTTAACTACTAAACAGGAAGCAGAGGAGCACATATGCCACTGTCCAGTGGCCGGCTAGACTAGAGCATGTCCCTCAGCACGGTGATAGCCGCGGCATGCTTCTCCTGCAGACATGAACAGCCACATTCAGTAAGAGTACGTGATGGATGGATGTATAATGTATTGAACAAAGAAACCCTTTAGAATGAGAAAAATGAGAGCTCATAATAATCTCAGCGTGTCAAAGGCAAGTTGGCTTCATTTTCGTAGTATTAAGTGGGTTGGAAGAATTCAATTCATTATCACACCAATTGAACGGTTAGTATTGCGAATTAGCATCACCTATTGGAAGACAATACTGCTACTGCCTACTACTTACTAACAGTACCGCTCGATCTGAGATTTTTTTCAATCAGTTTGCAAGAGTGTTCACCTGGTCACGAGCCCTGTCACGGATACCGCTGCACACCGGCCGGCCACGCTCATCATACAGTATCATCCCGCTGAACCTCGGCATCTGGCTCTTGACGCCCATCAGCACCCTCCTCTGCCATATCGGCCGCGCCGGCGTGCCACCGGCGGCAGCCCCCTGCACTCCACATTTCACACCCCCAGTCGTCGGCGCCACCGCTTCCTCCACCTCCAGCACTTCACCCCCCAGAAGCCCATAGTCGCAGTCGCCGCCACTCATCGCGCCGACAACCTCGTCTGTCACGACGCCGCCCCGCTGCGCCGCCCGGCCGTCGGCGTAGACCTTCTCCTTCCACAGTGCCATAGACAGGCAGAGTCCCATGGGAGCTAACGCAACGCAATGCTACCAATGGATCAGGACGCAGAGACAGCAGTGTACTAGCAGTACGTAGGGCAAGCGTGGTGGGCTTCTTATCGTGAGTGGTGCCAAGAATCAGCCAATGCACGCACAGGCTGCCCGTGAGCCTTCCGTTTGTAGCGAGCGAGCGCCGCTTGGACGCTCATTTACGTTTCACCGTTTGTTTAGGGGGTGCTGATGCGTGACCGCACTCTGCCTGTGTGCATGTGAAGCATGCCCGGCTTGTTAAGTAATGGTAGTGGTATATAGGGATGAGAAATGGTAAAGAATAATCCGTTTTATCCGATATTCGTATCCTAGAAGACGTAAATGTGGTAAGCAAAATCCGCATTCGAATGAAAACGAGCACTGTATGGGGAAAATAGATAGTATCCGTATTCGGTGTTATTTGTATCCGGTCACTATCCGAGAAAATATATAGTATCCGCATCCGTATTCGTTGTTATTCGTATCCGGGAAAAAACGAATCCGAATACTATCAATTTTTCCTGGATACGAATATAAATACTATCCGTTTTTTTTCCGGAGCGTTTCTGTTTCGGCGGAGTCTTGATTCGGTGCCGAATTTGTGGCTGTTGGATGCTCTACCGAGATTTGTCGCAAAAGTTGTAGGATATTCACATTCAACCGAATTGAGTACATATTCGATTCGAATTCGTTACAACATTCGATTCGTATTTTAGAATATTCAAATTTGTATTCGTATTCGTTTTAAAAATATAGATTCGTATTCGTATTCGAGACTATTCGATCCGTTTCTATCCCTAATGGTATACTTCATGTTGGAATAATCTTCACAAGGACGTGATGGATGATGGTGATCATGGGAGTGGTAAGGTTGGTGGCGGTTCATGTGTTGTGCTGTTGTGGTGGCTGAGGCGGCGTGTGTCGTCTTTGTGTGGCGTTCTTGCTTGGGTGAATTGGTTGAGCTCACATGCAGGAATTTGGCTGTAGTTTTTGGTTTGGGTTTGTCTTATTGTCTTGGCTGGAAAGAGTGTCATGTAAAAACAGAAGGCAAAACTGAGTGGGTGCATAGCATGCAAATATGGTGCAGGAACACAGCTGAAACCACGGGGCATCTTTAGATTATAACTATCTTTTTCTTCTTTTTGCGGAGAAAAATTATCTTCCTTTTTGAAACTCACACAAAATTTGTTACTGCATCAATCATTGTCCGAACTAATTACAGTATAAATGCCTTAAAAAACATCAAACTGGCGATGGGATCCGTTCTTTTAAACTTTAAAGCCTTCTGGAACAACTGCAGGTGAATGTTTCTTCGATTATCCAGTACTGGCTTCAACCAAGACACTCTTGTGTCACCAGCTAAAGACTTCAAGATGGTCCAGCGATCTGCCCTCACAGATTTTAACTAGTGCCTGCCGCCTGACATTTCACAGGGCACAAACAAAGTGACGAAGATTCAAGAGTCAAAATCTCAAGGAGCCCACAGTTGCTCTGCTTCACCACAAGTCCACAAGTTAGCATTATCCATCAGCCTTGACATTTTCCAAATGGGAGGTGCTTCAATGCTCTCCTAACAAGTAAAGAAATGTGCAATTTCAAAGCAAGTTGAGGGCTTGATTTGCAACAACCTACAACTCCATCACTAACTTAATTGAATTAACATTTGTGCAATTTAGTTTTCAGGACAGTATAGAAGCACTGCTCATGTTTCTAACAGTTAAGTGCTTGAAATTTTCGACTGCTAAAGAAAAACAATTTATGTAATACATGCAGAAACAGGGGAAATCAGCACTGACCTGTCACTAAAATGTGCAAGCAGCCCTTTCAGGATAACAGCACACTATTGGCAAAGATAATCATGGCACCTAACTGCGGAAATCAGGAGGCACAGCTTCGTTTGTGAAGTACACTTTTTTCACTGTCTCGACATCACAAAATCTCACCTTGTGTGCAGGAATAACAACAGCATTAGAGCATAACGCTAGATCTATCACTAGATGAAGCACCACACACAGAGAGACGCGCCGCGAGGGAGAGATGTTTTAGAGAAACAGTAGTTACCAGGGAGGTGTATGATTTCAATAGAGGTTTAACAAGCTGCCACATTGGCTGAAACACAGACATCGACAAAAAGAACTTGGCCAAGCCGTTTCGGGTAGTAATAGTAGAAAACATCAATCTGGGAAAGATAGGAAATTAACATCAGTACAATTAAAGTATGCATTAGAATAAACTTTATCGTTGCAGGGCCTAAACACATTCTTCTTTGAACTGGACTTCTTTAATCTAGCAAAACTTTCTTATTTATGCACAGGTAATTATTTTTGGAAGTGGATATAAAATTCACATGATTTAGTAAGGAATCCATTTAGTAATGATGTTATTTGACATCCCATATACCATCGCAAAGTATTCAAGGAAAGCAAGCTTCTTTTTTTTTTTCTGTTTGAGACAAACCAGTAATAACTGTATACATGTTTAACACTCCTCCAACAGCATAGCACAATTCATCTGAAATGCTTGGTTTATGTTTAGTAGCTGCTTAGACAGAACTAGGGAAAAGTATAACAAGAACTACGGAGAGGACAAAACTTACCAAAAGAACTGGAGATCACCATTTTCTACACGGAAGCCTTGAAGATAAAAAAAATTCCAAGTATATTCTCTGTTCCCAACGGAAGTCTACTTAATGCCTTCTCAACCAAAAAGGCGGATAGCTTCTCATTTTCAACTGGGTCCTGCTTTTGTAATAGTAATATTACACGTGGATCAGCAATATAACCGAGAGCAAAAGACATCTCAAACATGGATACATCAGTGAGATACAGAACAGAGTACAATACAACCAAGATGCAGTTATGTCATGTAAAGTTGTAAACCATTATAATAGCCGCTTTCATAAGTTCGAATGATGGTTTGTCACGGCATAATTCTGTAGCTTTACTCTGTTCTCCGTGCTGTTTTAACACTTTGAGAAAAGCGTATGCCCACTATTTAGGCTAAGCAACATCCTTTGTTCAACATGTCTAAATCAAGATTCGCTCATTCACAATATAAGGAACTTACAGAAGGAAAATGCTTGGATGCCACCAGTACTAGCACAGGCCTGCCATACACGTCAAAAGAATCAGGCACATACGCCTTGCCAGTTTCGTACAACCCTTTCACTGATTCTTCTGATAATTCTGATACACAAAAATCCTGACGCCGCTTCTAATGCAGATGAAAGGAAAGCTTAAGGTACAAAAGACGTAGAACAGTTATTCACAATCTCAAGAATTTAATGGACACAATATTAGGTGTGCCATGAAAATGGTAGCAAGTCCAAATCCTACTATCAAGGATGAGAAGCCCCCTACCACAAAATGAGATATAACTTGCAAATAAATTGCAACGTGAATAAGAAAACCATCCAGTTAAGTCTATGTAAGTTAAGAAGTGAGGAATAGGACTATAGTTCTACGCCATGCATTTTAAAATTTACAACTTGCTAGGAAAAACCTGCCTCTGTTTTAATGTTCCTTATGTTGATACTGTTACTAGTTGCTGGCAATGGGAAAAAATATATACATAAAAATTAAGTTCTGCTTTTCAGTTCCTTACAGGGACAATGATTTAAGTAGCCATTCCTTCCAGAGATACTATAAACGAGAGTAATCTAGGATTTACAACGGAAATTAAGATCAAAATCATGAGCAACAGAATCATAAAATTACTTTCGACATACTATAAAACGCGAGGATTATTTGTCAAAATGGGAAAGGAATGGGCCAGCATAGCCTAAAAACGCAATCCACGGTTTTGGTCCAAGCTTACGCTTTTGGAATTGTACGTTGACTTTGTGCCAAACAACCCCAAGTGCGCAAGTATGAAAGTGATAGTCTTTTCTTCTCCCATTGTTCAAATGGAGTTATCTCTTTATTCTTTGTGGGAACCCTATTTAGGACATGACATGAAGTCAATATAGCCTCCCCACCATGCCTTGGAAAGACCCGATGTGTCTAACATGGCGTTAACCAAATCGAGTTAAGATGCGGTTCTTTCTTTGGCAATCCCATTTGGTGGGGTGAATAGGGAGCGTCCTCTCATGGATTATACCATGTTCCTCACAGAATAAATTGAACTCATTAGAAAAGTACTCGCGCCACGATCGGACCTAACCCTTTTGATTTTCTTTTCAAGTTGGTTCTCGACACGCCTTATAGATTTTAAAGTAGTGAAAAGCTTCATCTTTAGTTTTTAAAGATACACATGCGAACCTAGTGGAATCATCAATCAAAGTCATGAAATATCTCTTACCACCTTTTGTCAACACACCATTCATCTCACGGATCACGAATGTATGAGTTCTAATGGTGCCAAGTTTCTTACCTCCGCGGTGTGAGGCTTACGAGAATTTGCTGATTGCACACAAACTTGACATTTAGAACAGTGTCACTTAAATTCAGTTTATTCCAGAATTCAATACTATCATCAGTGAATAAACCATCGGAATAGCTCAATGTGTATCATTCTTCCACCAGTAAAAAGTAAACAAATGGCAGAATCTTTCCAAATACGCCATGCATTTTAAAATTTACAACTTGCTAGGAAAAACCTGCCTCTGTTTTAATGTTCCTTATGTTGATACTGTTACTAGTTGCTGGCAATAAAAAAATATATACATAAAAATTAAGTTCTGCTTTTCAGTTCCTTACAGGGACAATGATTTAAGTAGCCATTCCTTCCAGAGATACTATAAACGAGAGTAATCTAGGATTTACAACGGAAATTAAGATCAAAATCATGAGCAACAGAATCATAAAATTACTTTCGACATACTATAAAACGCGAGGATTATTTGTCAAAATGGGAAAGGAATGGGCCATTTCTCGGGTCAGCATAGTGGTAGGATACAATAGCCTTTAGTTTTTAAAAGATACACATAGCGAACCTAGTGGAATCATCAATCAAAGTCATGAAATATCTCTTACCACCTTTTGTCAACACACCATTCATCTCACGGATCTGAATGTATGAGTTCTAATGGTGCCAAGTTTCTTACCTCGCGGCCTTGTGAGGCTTACGAGTGCTTTGATTGCACACAAACTTGACATTTAGAACCTTTGGCAAGGGTGAATTGGGATTAACTCTAAAGCGGCTAACGCGTCATGCAACCAAAATTTATGTGACAAAGTCGTGAATGCCAAATAGTAGTCTCATTACCACTGAAAATATGATTCACAACATTATTACACAAATCTGAAAGAGATAGCGGAACAAGCCTCACACACATAGCCTTTACCAACAAATTGTCCACATTTGGACATTACAAATTTATTGGACTCAAATACCAGTCTAAAGCCATCTCTACGAAGAGATCCGCTCACGAGATTCTTATTGATGGATGGCACATGATGCGCGTTCTTGATTGCACAATCTTTCCCAAGTAAACTTGGATCGGCCGTGCCAACACCATGAGCGATGGCATGTGACCCGTTCCCCATTAGAGCATTTGAATCGAGTGACTGGTAAGAAGAAAACAATGAAATATCGGCACACACATGTATATTAGCACGGTGTCTATCCACCAATCTGACATACGGAAAAAAGCAAGTTCCGTCTCGATGGTACCAACAACAATATTGGCGGACTTGGAATACGCGCATGCGATTCTTCACACCCTTGCTTAAGCACACAAAGCAAAGACCATCCTTTGTGTTCTTCTTCTTCTTTTAAAGCTTGTTGTTTGTGCGATCTTGTTTTGCCTTTGAACTTTTGAGCTTGGCCATTCTTTTACGCACCACATTGGCACTAGAATGTCCTCATTTCCTCTAGTGTGTGTATCTTTTGCCCTTGCCTTTTCTTCAACATCAAGAGCCCAATGAGATTTTCAACGAAAACTCTTGTCTCTTGTGTTTAAGTAGCAAAATTCCTCCACGAAGGAGGAAGCTTGGCAATAATGCCTCCGCGACAAACTTGTCAGGTAACACACATGAAATGCTCAAGTTCTTTGGCCATGGATTGTATCTCATGAGCTGCTCAACTCTGAGCGGCCATCAACCATTCTATGCACATGGGCCTTTGGGATTTCGAGTGCATCCCACATATCTTTCCCATTTGTAATCACCATGTATGCATCAACTAACTTCTCACCAAGCGATCACGGCACCTTTAAAAGGTTATCGCGACCTCGAATGCTTGCTCTGTTGAGTAAGTGTTCCTTGAGCTTGCCTTTTGCCACATGAAAAACGTTCATGGCGATTAGCCAAGCACCATCTTGGTGCGCCACCTCTTATAATTCGCACCATCGAATTGAGAGGGCTTAAGCGCGGCAACAAAGCGATTGTTGAAAAATGCCTATTACAATAAGGTTTTGGATTGTTGAGAATAATAGCATTTTTGAATTACTTTAATCGAAATATAGTAGATAAAACATGATGAATATTCTAGCCACTTTCATAAAGCAAGTAAGCAAGAACACTATAGACATACTAAAATCGAATGACGAAACTAGCATATCTATCACGGTGTTCAAGGTAACAACTAGTAATATTACTAACCAAGAAGTACATATGAAATAGACATACGGATCGATGGAAGGAAGCGATAGTAGAAGAAGCGGCGGTGGAGTCTTTGTGAGATAAATCGTTTGTCATGGCGTAGTGGTAAGTAGTCGCGTGCGATGGGCGTCGCGGTAGTAATCATCTGGTTGTAGGCGTGAGAGTCGAATGGAGAGAAGCGGCGATCGCGCGACGCTCCCCAAAACTTATTCGCCCTTGCTCGTGCAAGCCTTTTAATTAAAATGGGCCTTTGGGATTTTCGGGATTTAATTAAAATTAAAGTTTGGGCCTAGCCCATATTAAATCAACAATCCCCACCGATCCCAAGGGCACATGTCAAATTCCTTGATCCACGTTTTGTTTTAATATATCGGTGTTTCGATGGAGGCAGGTTAGGTTGAACATCCATCTAGAAAATGAAGCTACACTTATCCACAGCGCACAATGGACTAAGCCTTGAATTGGCGATTTGTGTGAATAAGTTTCACTTAAGTCCTTAAGCGATACTAGGTGCCGAGCATCCCGCGGTTGGAGCATATAAGTCATACTCTGGCCTATTCATGAGCTTCCTAGAGATTACCCTATCTCATAGGTGTGACTAGCGATCGGGCTCATATAGGTGTGTTCTTTCAAGATCGCTCTGAGGAATGACATCTTTGCTTAAATAAGCCACAGAACACATTAAGATAAAATCAACCTACCATACAGATTTAGGAGAAATTGCATCTCCAATGGGTGGGTCTATAAAGTACTCTCCTCGATTAACCAAAAGCTTGTTCGCCAATCCTACTTCACGGATCTCAGATCATATAGGATGGGTTACCACTATGGTATAACTCACGTGGGTCTCAAACCCATCTCCCTTGATGCATTGTCTATCACATTCCGTGATAAACCCTTTGTGAAGGATCGCGATTCTTAGTTGTTTGGATATAATCCAAAGCTATTACTCGGAGTTTCTCATTTTCTGAGCAGACTTCATCTTCTCTTCACATGTCTTGATGATTTCATATTATCCTTAGAAGCTGTTCACCTTGCGATCACGCCCGATTGTCGATTCATCGAATAGGCCGGTTTATGAGTCCATCAAGAGCTCACGAAGCCATTCGGCTTCAATGATGTGATATCTAATCTTGTGAGTTACGCTTCCATTGTTGACCTCGTTAAGATGGTGCCTTGCAAGACTTCCATGAAAGCAGCGCCACCTCCAAGTGTGAAGACATATCCACTTGTGGCCTTAATCTCATCGACATCGGATATCCGGTTTGAATCACTATAACCCTCTAGTACCTAGGGTGCGGTATAGTGAATGCCATAACTCATATTACCCTTTAGATAGCGCATTACCCTCTCAAGAGCATGCCAATGATCATCTCGGATTAGAAACAAACGGCTTAGTTTGCTCACGACAAGCGAGATGTCGCCTGGTACGCTAGCTAAATACATAAGTGAACCAATTATCGAGAATATCTCAATTGGTCTCGGCTATTCTCGATTCTTCCTAAGCAACACGCTAGGATCATAAGGTGTTGGAGAAGGTTTGAAGTCGCTATAACCAAAACGACTCAGAACCTTTTCCACATAATGAGATTGCAACAATGTAATCCCACCATCATCACCTCTCAACAGCTTGATGTTCAAGATAACATCAGCTACTCCCAAATCTTTCATCTCAAAATCAGAGACAAAAATCCTTGACCTCCTTAATCACATTAAGGTTGGTCCCAAAGATCAGTATGTCATCAACATACAGACATAGAATGACTCCCTCGCCCCCACCATGGCGATAATACACACATCTGTCAGCTTCATTTACAATAAAGCCTGCAGATGTTAAGGTTCTGTCAATTTTTCATGCCCACGCTTAGGTGCTTGTTTAAGACCATACAAAGATTTCAACAACTTGCACACCTTTCCTTCTTGACCATTTACTACAAATCCATCTGGCTGTTCCATGTAAATTTCCTCGTCCAACTCTCCATTTAGAAAAGCCGTCTTAACATCCATCTGATGAATGAGAAGACCGTGTGAGGCGACGAGAGATAGTAGTACTCGAATAGTGGTCAATCTAGCCACAGTGAATAAGTATCAAAGAAATCTTAGCCTTCCTTTTAGGTATAACCCTTGCCACAAGCCGTGCCTTATACTTCTCGATAGTACCATCGGGCCTAAGCTTCTTTTGAACACCCACTTACATCCTACGAGTTTACAACCATAAGGGCGCTCGGTGATCTCCCAAGTTCCATTAGAGATAATGGAATCCATTTCACTCTGGTTGCTTCCTTCCGATATTCGCATGCGGAGAAGCATATGCTTGAAATGGTACTTGGAGTATCATCCACAAGGTACACAATGAAATCGAGAACCAAAAGACTTTGCGGTCCTTTGTCTTTTACTCTTCCTCGAGTTTCATTGTCTTCCTCCTCGAGAATTTGATCAGGGTTTGCTCAAAATATTCCATTGGAATGGCGAGGTTGAGAGTTGTATCGAGGCTCGACTCGATAAACTAGGCATATCTTTCATCGGAAAAATATCCTCAAAGAAAGTAGCATCTCTGGACTCCATAATTGTGCCGACATGCACGTCGGTACTCAGATTTCACCACTAAAATCTATATCCAACGCTATGGTGAGCATAGCCTAAAAAGCGCAATCCACGGTTTTGGTCCAAGCTTACGCTTTTGGAGATTGCACGTTGACTTTCGCCAAACAACCCCAAGTGCGCAAGTATGAAAGTGATAGTCTTTTCTTCTCCCATTGTTCAAATGGAGTTATCTCTTTATTCTTTGTAGGAACCCTATTTAGGACATGACATGAAGTCAATATAGCCTCCCCACCATGCCTTGAAAGACCGATGTGTCTAACATGGCGTTAACCAAATCGATTGAGTACGGTTCTTTCTTTGGCAATCCCATTTGGTAGGGTGAATAGGGCGTCCTCTCATGGATTATACCATGTTCCTCACGAATAAATTGAACTCATTAGAAAAGTACTCGCCATACGATCGGACCTAACCCTTTTGATTTTCTTTTCAAGTTGGTTCTCGGCTTACGCCTTATAGATTTTAAAGTAGTGAAAAGCTTCATCTTTAGTTTTAAAAGATACACATAGCGAACCTAGTGGAATCATCAATCAAAGTCATGAAATATCTCTTACCACCTTTTGTCAACACACCATTCATCTCACACAGATCTGAATGTATGAGTTCTAATGGTGCCAAGTTTCTTACCTCCATGACCTTGTGAGGCTTACGAGGTGCTTTGATTGCACACAAACTTGACATTTAGAACCTTTGGCAAGGGTGAATTTGGGATTAACTCTAAAGCGGCTAACGCGTCATGCAACAAAATTTATGTGACAAAGTCGTGAATGCCAAATAGTAGTCTCATTACCATGAAAATATGATTCACAACATTATTACACAAATCTGAAAGAGATAGGCGGAACAAGCCTCCGCACACATAGCCTTTACCAACAAATTGTCCACATTTGGACATTACAAATTTATTGGACTCAAATACCGATCTAAAGCCATCTCTACAGAAGAGATCCGCTCACGAGATTCTTATTGATGGATGGCACATGATGCGCGTTCTTGATTGCACAATCTTTCCCGAAGTAAACTTGGATCGACTGTGCCAACACCATGAGCAGTGGCATGTGACCCGTTCCCCATTAGAGCTATTGAATCGAGTGACTGGTAAGAAGAAAACAATGAAATATCAGCACACACATGTATATTAGCACCGATGTCTATCCACCAATCGGTAGATTGACATACGGAAAAAGCGATGAGGTAAATTACCATACCACGAAGTTCCGTCTCGATAGTACCAACAACAATATTGGCGGACTTGGAATTACGCCCTGCGATTCTTCACACCCTTGCGTTGGCTGCAATCCTTGGCCCAATGACCAGTTAAGCCACACACAAAGCAAAGACCATCCTTTGTGTTCTTCTTCTTCTTTTAAAGCTTGTTGTTTGTGCGAGTCTTGTTTTGCCTTTGAACTTTTGAGCTTGGCCATTCTTTTACTGCACCACATTGGCACTAGAATGTCCCTCATTTCCTCTAGTGTGTGTATCTTTTGCCCTTGCCTTTTCTTCAACATCAAGAGACCCAATGAGATTTTCAAGAAAACTCTTGTCTCTTGTGTTTGAGAAGTAGCAAAATTCCTCCACGAAGGAGGAAGCTTGGCAATAATGCCTCCCGCGACAAACTTGTCAGGTAACACACATGAAATGCTCAAGTTCTTTGGCCATGGATTGTATCTCATGAGCTGCTCAACTCTGAACGGCCATCAACCATTCTATAGTCATGGTATTGCTCCATGAGATACAGTTCCTTTGCATCAGAAACCCCAAACTTGGCCTCGAGTGCATCCACATATCTTTCCCATTTGTAATCACCATGTATGCATCAACTAACTTCTCACCAAGAACGCGATCACGGCACCTTTAAAAGGTTATCGCACCTCGAATGCTTGCTCTGTTAGGAGTAAGTGTTCCTTGAGCTTGCCCTTTGCCACATGAAAACGTTCATGGCGGTTAGCCAAAGCACCATCTTGGTGCGCCACCTCTTATAATTCGCACCATCGAATTGAGAGGGCTTAAGCGGCGAACAAAGCGATTGTTGAAAAATGCCTATTACAATAAGGTTTTGGATTGTTGAGAATAATAGCATTTTGAATTACTTTAATCGAAATATAGTAGATAAAACATGATGAATATTCTAGCCACTTTCATAAAGCAAGTAAGCAAGAACACTATAGACATACTAAAATCCAGACGAGCGAAACTAGCATATCTATCACGGTGTTCAAGGTAACAACTAGTAATATTACTAACCAAGAAGTACATATGAAATAGACATACGGATCCGATGGAAGGAAGCGGTAGTAGAAGAAGCGGCGGTGGAGTCTTTGTGAGATCGTCGTTTGTCATGGCGTAGTGGTAAGTAGTCGTGCGATGGGCGTCGCGGTAGTAGTCGTGCGGTTGTAGGCGTAGCGAGAGTCGAATGGAGAGAAGCGTGGCGGATCGCGCGACGCTCCCCAAAACCTTATTCGCCCTTGCTCGTGCAAGCCTTCAAGGGCGAGGGTTCGGAGGCTGCTCTCCGGTCGCGATCATTACACGCGCTTTAGGGATGGAGATCGCGGGAGGCAACAACAAAGCGTGGTGTCTTTCGTGGAAGAATTGGAGAACTTGACTCTGTTCGGATAATGACTATATATAACAACGGACGAAGCGACCACCATCACTCACTAGTGTGGCGGTAGATTCTTTGCCTAGTCAGAGAGGCGAAGCGGTCACCATTATTCACTAGTAACGGCGTGCCGTTCGCCTAGTCAAGAGGCGAAGCGGTCGCCATTACTCACTAATGCGACAACGGTTCTGCGGCCATTATTTGAATCGGTGCCTTTGTTCTTTCAATTTGCAAAAATTGCATTTCGAATAGATAAAGAAAAAGCGCTGCGACTTGCGGCACGTACGCGGCTCGGCTCGCGCGGCGGCGAAAGCAGTGCGTGTATTGGCTCTCTCAATTCCACAAGAGGACTCCCGTTCCACCTTATAAATTGGTGTAACTCCTTTAACTCTCCATGTGGGACTAAAAGATTTAACACATGCACATGGGCCTTTGGGATTTTCCAGGATTTAATTAAAATTAAAGTTTGGGCCTAGCCCATATTAAATCCAACATTCTTTAACCTCCAAGACGAGCTTCACACATGAAGCAACCAATGCAAGACAACAAGTCATACATAGTCTACACACTCAGTGGGTAGCTGCTGCTCGTTTTGTGATGAAATAGTACGATTCAGCAGCAAAAGAGTTGAGCAGATCTTCAAATCAAGAGTTGAATACGCGGTACGGGCGTGCTACCCCGCCTTCCTTGGAGGTGGAGGCGGCACCGGGAGCGGCGCTGGAGCAGCGCACTGCTGCCCTGGCGAGGCCCTGCGGAGGCGGAGGAGCCCGGACGACGGGACGGAAGGAGCAGGCGGCAGCCATCACTTCCTCTTCTCCTTTTTCCTTGCTTTCTTTCTTTTTTCCCCTTCCGATTTTCAACCGCAGCGAATCCCGCGAGTGGAGGCGTGCGACGCCAGACCGGAGGGCAAGGGGGGCACCGTAGAATTCGGAGGCGTTCGCCGGCTTGGATCGAGGGAGTGAGCCAGTGAGAGGCGGTGAGGGGGCAAGGGGAGCGTGGATGAGACTAGAGAGAAACCAAGCGCGGAACAGGGACGGCGAGATAGGTCCAGTGGTGACGGCCGAGCCAGAAGATCGAGGTGTACTACTGTCCCCGTTGGGTTGCAGTGCCTGTGCTCGGCAGAGCCGCCCCGCGCCGGTGCGTCCTGGCGTCCGCCCGCCACACGTTTGTTTGGCTCGCGTCCTCGTGGTGACTGCCTGACTGGCGCCTCCTCGATCAGGCGTCCGCTTGCTTCCGCCTCGCAATTCGCAAACGTGTGACATCCGTCGCGTCACTAATACGATGGCGACAGGATGGATGGACCTACGTCATCTGTGATTACTGGCCAAGGTTGTTGAGTTTTCGCTGTGTATGCATTATTCTACATGTATTAATAAAAATAGTACTATCTCGCAGAATTAACAAAAATGACATCTCGACATCTATCTATGGTCGCACAGGCTTCCATGTGCTCGGGCGGTGCAAACCGCATGGCCACCATACATCTCTTCAAGTCTTCATTAATTAAATCCCAAAGTGTGCCTCTTCATTAATTAAGTCTCTTCATCAATTAAATCCCAAAAGCACACATTTATGCCTCCATTAAATCCCAAAAGCATACATGCATGCTCCCTAGTCAGGCTTCGTTAATGTGACCACATGGCCACCATGCGTCTCGTCATTAATTAAATCTCAAAAGATTAATTAGTCAGGAACATCGTGTAAAACTAGATTAAGCATGCTTCTAGTGCCGAACAAATTAAGTACATACACAAAATTGTTAGAATTTATAAATAAGGAAAAAATTATCTGCTAATATGGCTTCAAATGACAGTGGTTAATAACGCTAAAACGTCTCGTCCGCAATGCGGTCGAGGGGATGCCACATGGCCGCCATGCGGTCGAGCTAGAAACCGCCATCACTGTAGGTGATTTATAGCATATCCAAAATCATCTGTCATCTGGATTATTTGATTTGTCCCTGACCATTATTAATCATGCATGCAGGCTCTTAACTAGGTCTCTGAATTTTTCTTATGATAAGCTAGCACTACTACAGAAAAGGTCTTCACAGACGGTTCAAAGACGTCATTACAGACGGTTTCGTGAGCCGTCTGAATTTATGAGTCAGTAATGACATGAGGTCATCACAAACGGTTTTCAAACCGTCTGTGATGCACACTATCACAAATAGTTATTAACTCAGAATCGTCTGTAATAGTTGACTATCACAGACGGTTTGTAGATGAAACCGTCTCTGATAGCTTATGTATCACAGACAGTTTGTTGATTAAACCATCTGTGATAGTTTATGTATCACAGACGGTTTGTAGATAAAATCATCTGTGACAACTAATGTATCAAACACAGTTTGTCCTCAGGAACCGTCTGTAATATTTTTTTTGTATTGCTACATCTATTTCTCTTTATTGGCTAGCCTTAGAAAATGCTAGTCATGCCCTCTGAAACAAGCAGAAACACAATAAGTACATATATACACCCAATTCATATTCATTTAAAAAATAAGCACATCTATTTCATAAATCAATTAACTCAAACGAACTAAAATTAACTATTCATGAATATTTACACATATGTACCATTAAGTTCAATCTACATTGTGGAACTTCCCATCTGGGTTTATGTCGAGACCCCGAGTATACAACCTCAGGACCCTCTGTGCATTCTGAACTAGTCTCGTGATCAATAGCTAACTCGCACAGTTACAACATAGATGAAACCATATCCATACAACAGAACAGCTAAAGAAACAACCAAATTAATAATACTTTACAGCAAAAGACCTTATGGTCAAGGTTTTTACAAGGCTTGCCACATAGGACCAAGGTCACGACTAGATCCCCGACCAGATCCACGACCAGGTTCACGACCAGAGCAAACTAGCAGTAGAACAGAACAACTCGTAGAGGCCATTCGACATGCTCACAGGCAATCAATTGGAGGACGCCTCCTAATTCGCAGGGTCTTCAACTCCTCTTCAAAAAGCACGGTGCATCCAGGTTCTTCTGTGGAGACTGATTAACCAGAGAGCATAAAGCCGTGAGTACTTTGAATGTACTCAGCAAGTCGTAAGGAAATATATGCAAATAGTATTCATACCAGGCTTGACAAGGATAGCTTTATGGTTATTTTGCAGAAAGCAGTATTGGCATTAGATACAATAAGTAGATTGTAAAGCACATTTTGAAAGGTTAATACATAAGTAATCAAGTTTCTTTGAAACAACTCGTGAACACCCTGTTCACTTCCCAAACCACTCGTGGCCAACCACGATAACAATTTTGAGAAAATCTACCTCTCGTGTGAAATCACCAAGCATTGTCCATAACTGGGGACACGACTATTCGAATAGTTTTATACTCTACAGAGGTTGTATAGCTTTACTTACAAGATACAACTTCTCTAGTTTGTTTGGCATCCGTCGATACTACCGCTCACTACCTTAGGTAGGCGGTCTAGAGCACATGACAAGGCTTTTACAAAGCTCTGTTTTGACTCAGTTCTGCTCGCTAAGGATTTGCCTTGCTGGCCCCCACTTGCGCCATTCTAAACCAAAATAGAACCCACTCAAAGTATTGCTAATTAGTTGGCCAAATCCACCTCATCCTGGACATGTGGTAGCACGGTAAGGCCCAGATCAATGGCGCACAAAGTTAAGTCCTTAGTGATTACTCATACAAGACTTTCTCAACCCATGTGCCTCACGCACTTAAGTGCCTCTCACACCCAAAAACGTGCCTCTCGCACCCACCTTTGCCAACGACCACTCGCCCGAGCATAAATCATTTTCGTTCAACCTGACCAAATGACAACCTCGCTATGGCACAATAAATTTTAATAACAGCGGCATTGCACCACAATTGTAACAGCCCCAAGTTTGTAAACAGTAATAAAATGCTTTATGAACAGTAATGAGGTGCTGTTCATAGCATTACTGTTCATTTCTACAATTTGGGCAGTATGTTACAAATTAAAACCTTCCTTTTAGCCAAAATCCAAAAGAACCATTTAAAGTCTTAAAGGAATACAAGATAAAACTTGTATTATGACTGGGAAGTGTTTTCATTAAAGCCTAAATAAATTATCTTGACCAAAAATAAATTTTGTTGAATTTTTAGAAATTATTTTGGCTTGGAGAAAAATATTTGCTTTTAAATAAACACTTTGGGCTACAATAATTATTTATGTATTTTATAAAGTGATAATGTGGTTTATCAAATTTATCTGGAAATATATCATCCAGTAGCTTCGATCAAATTTTGTGATTTTATAAATTTATTTGCTATTTTTAAAAGCCAGTCAAACCTTTTAAGCATTTGAATAGGTTACGGTCAACTAAAGCGGTTTGAATCAAACTCCAAAGATTTGAGCGACTCGAGCCATGTGTGCAGGTCCAACCCAATCAACTTTGGCACGGCTCTGTCACGCTCGGGCGCGAGCTCAAACCCCTCGCGCACCATGAGCCGTCGATCTTCAATCGAACGGGCAAGGCTGCGATGTCCCGCGAGCTGTCCACGTATGCGAGCCCAATCTCGCCGTTGGATCTTAATCTAACGATCGAGGCGGTGTATGCATTCGGACGACTCGAGCCCCTCACAATCTCCACCGTTCATTTCCGATCCAACCGTGCTGCCCTTCTCTTTTTAAACCTAAAGGCATGCTTTTCTTTGGGCCGTTAGATTCAAATCTCACGGCGTCCCTCTTTACCGCGTCTTTGTTAAGGCCGCGTTCCTCGAGCCGTTGGATTTTAATCGTAGGGTCGGTGAGTGTATGCAATCGGACCATCCGGATCGCGTTAATCCCGACCATAGAAGTTCCATCGGACGGTCTTTGCATCAGCGCATCTAAGGGATGGCGTGTATCTTTTGAGTGAGCCGTTGGATTTCAATCCAACGCCCTATTTGAACTTAAAAACCCGAAAGCCCGTAGAGCTCTTTTTAATCTCCGCCGTTCGTTTCAGATCGTGCGGCTCATATTTAAAGATACCGATTAAAGTCTTTTAACCTCTCTATTTATCACAACCGCCCATTTCTAATCGGACGGTTGAGATTCTTTTGAGCTTTAAGAGGGGCGCGCGACTGAGGATGACAAAGGGACCCACATGTCATATGTTGCCTCCCTTCTTGCTTATCTCTGTGCGCAGCCATTTTTGAGAGCAGAGGAGAGGATTATCCAAAGATTATGCCACAAATTTTTGGATATTTAGCCCTACATGGACACCTCATCAACTCTAGACTCCTCTCCGGTGCCCTGTAGCTCAACATCCATATATAAGCCCTAGCTTTTTGCTGTTACCATTGTTGACACTGAAGCTCATCATTTTCCTTGCTGCCCAGTGGAGTTCTTGCTCCTGTCCCTTTTGCTTATCCATTCTAAACCCTGGTTCCACCTTGTAATAAAGATTTGACATCTTTTGTAGGTTAAACCAGAGTTTATTTCTCTGTTGATCAACATCGAGTTTTCAGAAACTTTGGTATCTTTCTTATACTGGTAAGCTAAAACCCTAGTTTTCGACATCTTGAGCATCTTAAGGACCTTAGAAGCTTCTGTGAATCATTCTTTTGAGCATCAGTAGCTTCAACTTGCTTCAAACTGAAAAGTTGTTATTATAACTTTTCGGTCTTTCATGTCTTTTTCAAGATCTAAGGTTTCTCCTGTCAAGATATCATCCTACATAGGTCTAAACTAAACCTTAGTAGCATAATAAGTTATCCTCTTGATCTTTATTACTATCTACTTCATTTTGTAGCAGAGAATCATCTCTGTCTTCTGTTGTCGGTTTAATCGACAACTTTTGAATTTTGGTAGTTTCTGTGATCTGGCCAAATAGGGTTAAACTAGGGCTTGCTTAGGATATTATCCACTCTAAAACATTAGACTAAGTTTCAATTTAACATATTTTACTTAGTCTATTCTTGACTAACCCAAAGTCGCTCTGTCTGCTTTTGTTCTTTTCAAAATGTGGCGAAACTTTGAACTAGACCCTAGTTTCTGCCATTTGAAAACAGTAGGTTATAATATGGGTAATTATCATTATTAGGGTAATTAGGGCCTAATCATACTGCTAATCATGCATTTCCATGTTGATCATGCATATTTCTTCCATTTTGTACTTATTGTCGATTTTGGCATTTATTGGATTTTATTGCTTCTTATAGAATCTAGTTCATCTGAGATTTTTGAATCTATCTCTGAGCAACCTGAGCCTGCAACAGAGGTTTATTATTATCAAGGCAAGCATCCTCTTTGCACCATGTTGATCCCAAGTTTTCTACAATAGATTTTCTAAATCCAGTGACATCTGTGCATGCTATTTTTCTGAAAATACAAATTGTGATCTGTTAGTAGTTAGTTATGACCTAACATGATGGATTACCTCAATTGTCACCATACACTCAACCTTAACATAGTAATGTATACTATAACATATATTTTCAGTTTTGGCTTAGACATGCAGTCTAGAGATTTTAGAGTTTGACAAGGGTATCTTGTCAAACATGGGAATCACAAAAGACCTTCTGTTATTTGAAACTCTTTGTCCAGTTTACTTATTTCAGAAATGAGTTTTATATTTAACTTGATCTGGACAAGAGGAAGCTAGTGATGGTGCTTTTGTGCACGAGATTGGGATTTGTGGTGGACTTGTCCGGGTTAATTAAGGACCGAACTCTGATTATTCAATTCAAGTCCCCCACGTACTTCCACATGCAGTGTATGGGCGCTGTTTGGTTAAGTAAAATGTTAAGACTATTGGGTTGGAAACAGGAAAGTAAGAATATGTGTATTGACCTTGTATGGCATAGATGCTTTGGTCTTATGACTGTGTTGCATGCCATGTGAGCTTGTATGTCAGTATCAGATATTCTTAGAAGGGTGAGGGCGTATATGTGCTCCGTAGCATATACGTACCTTAAAGATGACGATTGCATCCTAATATGGGTAGTGA
Source organism: Ampelocalamus luodianensis (assembly GCA_036346255.1). Lineage (NCBI taxonomy): Eukaryota > Viridiplantae > Streptophyta > Magnoliopsida > Poales > Poaceae > Ampelocalamus > Ampelocalamus luodianensis. The sequence goes on from CM070619.1 coordinate 31,467,810, forward strand.
GCCCAGTTCGCATTTAATTGTTTGGATCGGCATTACTGACGCAACATGTGTGCCTCGGTTGAGCAGATGCTATCAGTCATTGTTTAAGCGAGATCAGTTCACACATGGGGGTCCAACTCAATAGTATTAGCTTGTTGAAAAATACCAAATCTTAGTTTCCCCGGTCGGCATACCAAAGGAAGTATGTCATCATTCGGAGGCATCCGAAGGCAACGGGCTAGCTAAGTCATGTGGGTAAAGATGTACACCCCTGTAGGGTATAAACTGTTCGAATAGCCGTGTCCACGGTCATGGACGATAACTTGAATTGATGTCACCTGTATAGAAGTTTTGATTTTCAAATCTGGTTTCGGTTTTTGGCTTTGCATGAGGGATTCATGCACTATACTGTTTACATTATGTCATTTACTTACTGTTCTAATCCAACTTTGATTTATTAAATTACTTTATCAAAATTTAGCAATTGTAGGTTAAGATGTGTTGCTTTATGCAAATTTGAACCTTTATACCTTCCTGTTGTAACCTTATGCATATATAAATTCTACTCCTTTGTATAGGCTCTAATAACCACTTTCTTTTATTAGTTTGTGTAAGACTTGCTGAGTACCTTCCGTACTCAAGGTGCTATCACCTATTGTTGCAGGTGAGGATGGTTATCTTTATGAAGTACCCGTTAGCGCCGATCAGGGTGACGCTAACGAGTAAAGCTACTTCTTTCCTCCACGCAATTGCCTGCGGGTGGATGAGGCCATTGGTGGATGTTGCTATTTTGTTTTGCTTCCGCTGTAGACTTTTGAAGTGACCAAGTCACTTAATAATTGTAGTACTAAACCAAATGTTGTAAACTTATGTTTAATTATGTCAATGTATGACTTGTATGTATTTGATGCAATGTTGTTGAAGGATATATATGCAATGGTCGTTGATCCTGGGAACCATTGTGGTATATATATATCCGGGAATCCTGTTTATTGGAATTGTCACTTGTTAAATTTATACCTTTAGCATGATCTTTAATAAAGGGACAGTACTGTTCCTTCATTAATAATTGTGCTACCGTATGAATTTAATTAAGTACATTTCCAATATTCCGGGGCGCCCACAGCGTTGGTATCAGAGCATACGTTGCCTGTAGGTTAGAAGTAGCATGGCCGAAGTTCTTAGAGAGTCTTCTAATAAAACTATTTTCAAGCAGTAATATAATTTTGAAAGTTTAAGTATGACATCTTTTATTTCTTATCTTCCTTAATGTCAATCCTTGCCCCAACTTTCTGTTGGTTTATTTAAAAGTGAATTGTTTCTTACCTTGTCCTTTTGTCTATAGATGAGTGGGTGGTACTTGGTCAAGGAGATCCGAGCCGAGGATGTTGATGGATTTCCAACCTTACTGCGGGACATGATGTGGCGATCCAATTTCACCTACCAGCCGGAGTACGCCATCTATCGACGAGACCGAGGACCAGGGATGGAGGAGTACCATGCCTTCATCAACGTCATCTCTAGGCATGTAGCTGGCGGTGTTCCCTCTCGTGTCCAAGCACTTGCCACCTCGAGGCTATGGCGGTTCAGAAGCGCAAGTAGGATGATGAGCCTTCTTCGTCATGATTTGTGGAATTGTCTCAACAACCCTATGACCACTTCCCGAATCAAGGTCCTACCTCCAAGTGAGCATGTTCGATGAGATCTGTTTGGCGAAGACCCAGTGCGACGGTTGGCGAGGATGGTCCGCAGGATGGTCCGCATCATGGATCGTGGAAACTTCGGCATCGCCTTAATGAGGCCAGAGTACCTATTACTTGGAGTCAACATGAACCGCGTTCCTCGCAACGTGCTTTATGGTGACAACGAGACTTCTCCATTCTTCTTTGCACCACCTCTTTATCGACTTCCGAAGTGGCGGGTGCGTGCGTTTATGGACAAGTGCGCCAAGCCGGATGATCGCAGTTTTCCTCGCACTCGCGGATCGCACCTCCGGAGGTCATCACCATCGTTAGGTTCCCGAGGCGTCTCATTAGCCCTTTGGATCTGTTGACACGGGTTCCCCGAGCTCATCTTTTGAATGAGTTTCGGTGAACTTTAACCGGGATCTTTATGCTAGTACCTCGACGATGAACCCTCGTGGTTGAGTGTCTTCCAGTCTAGTAGTTGCCCTTAAATAAAATGTATGTACTAGGGCAGTGGTATTTTGTAAAGAGTATGTAAGTTTGACTTTTGGCTTATAAGATGACTTTATGGCGACTCGATGTACTGTGTGTGACCAAATCTTTTGGTGCATTTATATGAAGTTTTGATTTTGGTGTTAACTTGAATACATGGCATAGCATGATGCATTATATGTACAGATCTTTGTTTCTTTTCTAATTGTAACCTAGTTTGTGTTTGCAGTATATCCTTGTTATGTTGTTCACCATGATGTGGTAACAGGATGACGAGACCTACTACTAGTATACCTTCTTGTCGGGTCCCAAGTGGTCCCCGGAAGATTCCTCCACCACCTTCGATGGCCGATGTGCTCATGCAAATTGAGCGCAATCGAATGGACCAGACGCGCATTTTGGAGCAGATTGCGCGCAACACTTCTTCACCTGCTGCACCAGCCGTCAGAGCAGGAGGTCATCATGTGCAGGGCAGTCTTGCTGACTTTCAGCGGACTAACCCGCCAGTGTTCTCTAGCTCTCAAGATCCCATGGAAGCTGAGGACTGGCTTCGGACCATTGAGAAAAAGCTATTGATTGCTCAGTGTTCCGAGAGGGAAAAGGTTCTCTTCGCCAGTTATCAACTTGATGGGCCAGCTAGCATATGGTGGGATAACCTCCTTGCCATTCAGCCTGCTGGACATGTCCCTACTTGGGATGAGTTCGTGGAGGCTTTTCGCGAAGCTCATATTCCTGAGGGAGTGATGATGATCAAGCAACAGGAATTCCTCGCTCTCAAGCAAGGGCGAAAGTCTGTGACCGAATACCTTCATGAGTTCAACTTCCTTGCCAGATACGCCCCTGATGATGTTTCGACTGACCTTCGTCGTCGGAACAGGTTCTTGAATGGGATGTCTGAGGAGTTGCAAATGGCTGTAGCTTTGCATGACTTCAGGAATTTCTCCCATTTGGTCAACAAAGCTATTGTGGCCGAAAGTAAGAGCAAGGCATTGGAGGAGTCACGCAAGCGACAGCGGACTTCTCAGTTTGTTCCTGGTGGCGGCTCGCCAAGGCCTCGCATGTGGTTGCCTAGACCACCGCGAGCACCAGCTCCATTTGCACCAAGGCCGGCGGTGTTTGCCCCTCGTCCATCCTCTTCCACTAATCAACCAAGACCTAGTGGAAACCGGCCACCATCTATTGTTACTGTCAGGCCAGGAGTTATATGCTACCATTGTGGGCGCCCAGGGCATTTCGCCAATCAGTGTTATGCCAAGGCGCAAGGGATACCGCCTATTTCCCCTTCCCCAGCTATTGTGCGTTCTGCACCACCTTCCTCGACTGTGGTCAAGCCTGACCCTGTTCCGGTTCGAGGCCGCGTGAATCAGATTACTGCTGAGGAAGCAGTTGTCACTCCTGAAGTTGTTCTTGGTATGCTCCTAGTTAATTTCAGTACTGCTACTGTTTTATTTGATTCCGGAGCATCCCATTCATTTGTTAGTAGGCAGTTTGCTACTCAACATCAGTTAATTGTGCATCATCTTCATCCACCCCATATCATCCACTCACCGGGATCTGTCTTTATGACTAATCAAGTCTGCCATGGTGTCAATATAAATATTGAAGGGGTAGACTTTTGGGCTGATTTGATTGTGATAGATTCTAAAGGGTTGGATGTTATCTTGGGAATGGATTGGTTATCCAAGAACCTTGGGCAAATTAATTGTGCTCAAAGATCTATTTCTTTAACTAATGAAAGCGACACTTCAGTCGTTTTTCAATCCAGGACAATGGGTTCTCATCTTTGTGCTCACCAAGTTGATACCACCCCTCCTTAGAGTCGGTACCAATTGTTTGTGAGTATGTTGATGTCTTTCTGAAGACCTTCCCGGATTGCCACGGATCGGAGGTGGAGTTTGTTATTGAACTAGTTCTGGAACCGCTCCTATATCCAGAAGTCCTTATCGAATGCCTGTCAACGAGTTGGTTGAATTAAAGACACAACTCGGAGAATTGCTTGACAAAGGATTTATTCGACCGAGTTCCTCACCTTGGGGATGCCCGGCTTTATTTGTCAAGAAGAAAGACAATACTTTGCGGATGTGTGTGGACTACCGTCCGTTAAATGAGGTCACCATCAAGAATAAGTATCCTCTGCCTCGAATTGATGATCTTTTTGATCAGTTGGTTGGTGCTCGAGTCTTTTCAAAGATTGATTTGCGATCGGGCTATCATCAAATCAAGGTTAGAGCTGAGGACATTCCTAAAACAGCTTTCTCTACTCGTTATGGTTTGTACGAATACACTGTCATGTCCTTTGGTCTGACCAATGCTCAAGCTTATTTCATGAACCTTATGAATTCGGTGTTCATGGATTTCTTGGATAAGTTCGTTGTCGTGTTCATTGACGACATCCTTATTTATTCCAAGTCTGATAAGGACCATGAACAACATTTGAGACTTGTGCTGGAAACACTTCGTCGGCTCAGAGAAGTTGCATTTCTGGGACATGTGTTATCTGAAGGAGGTATCGTTGTTGATCCAAGTAAGGTACAAGATGTACTGGATTGGAAGCCTCCCAAGAGTGTCCCTGAGATCCGAAGTTTTCTTGGACTCGCGGGTTATTACCGTAGGTTCATTGAAAATTTCTCCAAAATTGCTAGACCTCTGACTCAGCTTTTGCAAAAAGAGAAGAAATTTGAATGGTCAGCTAAGTGTGAGGAGAGTTTTCGGCTTTTGAAAACTCTCTTGACTAAAGCTCCAGTTCTCACTCTTCCGGATATTCATAAGAGCTTTGACATTTATTGCGATGCATCTCGCCATGGACTTGGTTGTGTGCTTATGCAAGAAGGCCGAGTTGTGGCATATGCATCCAGGCAGTTGCGACCTCATGAAGTCAATTATCCCACTCATGATTTGGAATTGGCTGTCGTAGTCCATGCATTGAAGATTTGGCGACATTACCTTCTCGGTAATCGTTGTGAGATCTATACCGATCATAAAAGCCTAAAGTACATATTCACTCAATCTGATTTGAATATGAGGCAAAGAAGATGGCTTGAATTGATCAAGGACTACGACATGGGTATTCATTATCACCCAGGCAAAGCCAATGTTGTGGCAGACGCTTTAAGCAGAAAGTCACAGTGCAACTGCATGTTCTCCCTACCTGCGGCCAAAGACTTGTGTGCTGATTTTCAGCACCTAAATCTTGAATTAGTGGAGGAAGGTTTTCTCGCTGCATTACAAGTGGAGCCTACATTGGAATCTCAGATTCTTGCGGCCCAGAAAACTGATGCCGAGGTAGCCGAAATTAAGGAAAACTTGAAAGCGGGTAAAGCCAACGAGTTTTCTGAGGATGATCGCGGTATGGTTCGATATCGCAATCGTTTGGTAGTACCTGCAGATCCTCAACTGAGGAGTCTAATCTTCAGAGAGGCTCATAATTCCAAGTTTTCTTTGCATCCTGGAAGTACCAAGATGTATCAGGATTTGAAGAAAACATTTTGGTGGAGCCAAATGAAGAGGCAAATTGCTCAGTATGTTGCTGAATGTGATATTTGCCAAAGGGTTAAAGCTGAACATCTGAAGCCAGCTGGTACCCTTCAGCCTTTGCCTATTCCACAGTGGAAGTGGGAAGAGATCGGTATGGATTTTGTTACTGGTCTTCCCAAAACTTCCAATGGGTCCGATGCCATTTGGGTAATCATCGACCGTTTGACAAAGGTGGCTCATTTTATTCCTGTTAAAACCATCTTTAGTGGCAAGCAGCTAGCAGAGCTTTATATTGCTAGAATTGTTTGTCTTCATGGTGTTCCCAAGGTCATTGTTTCTGACCGTGGCCCTCAGTTTACTTCCCACTTTTGGAATTGTCTTCATCAGGCTATGGGGGTGAACTCTCTTTCGATCGCTTATCATCCTCAAACTAGTTGTCAAACTGAGAGAGTGAATCAAGTAATGGAAGATCTTCTTCGAGCCTATGTGTTATCTTATAGCAAAGACTGGGAGAAATCTTTGCCATATGTGGAATTTTCCTACAATAATAGCTACCAAGCAAGTATTCAAATGTCACCTTTTGAAGCCTTGTATGGGAGAGCTTGTAGGACTCCATTGAATCGGTCCGAGTCTGGTGAAAGATCGTTCTTTGGTCCAGACTTGGTAAAAGAAGCCGAAGAGCAAGTTCGCCTGATTCGAGATTGCTTGAAGACTGCTCAGTCTCGTCAGAAGAGCTATGCTGATCATCGTCGTCGTGAATTAAGCTTTGAGGTAGATGATCATGTCTATCTTAAAGTATCACCGATGAAGGGCACTCATCGTTTTCAGGTAAAAGGGAAGCTCGCACCTCGTTATATCGGACCCTTCCGAATCATTGCAAAACGAGGAGCTATAGCTTATCAACTGGAACTACCTGAATCACTCTCTGCAGTGCATGATACTTTTCATGTGTCTCAATTGAAGAAATTCCTTCGTGTTCCTATTGAGGCAACTGCTTATGAGCATCTTGATCTCCAACCTGATCTTTCCTATCAAGAGCAACCAGTACGTATCCTCGACGCAATGGAACGCAGGACAAGAAATCGTACTGTCAAGTTCTTGAAAATTCAGTGGGCTAATCATTCTGAAGATGAAGCCACTTGGGAGTGCGAAGATCTGATGCAGATTGAGCACCCCCATCTTTTTGTTGTTTAGAATTTTCCTTTGAATCAAGAAAGGAAAGTTTAAACAAAGCAATGTAAACAAAGATGTAATGATAACACTATGTTATTATGTAAAGTTCTTCTTTGTTATCTTTGAAGGAAATCAAGACAACATATGTTGAATTTCCTTATAAATCATTTCTATTTCACTTCTTCCTAATCTTTAACTTGTTCCAAATCTCGGGGACGAGATTTTCTTAAGGGAGGTAGGTTTGTAACAGCCCCAAGTTTGTAAACAGTAATAAAAAGCTTTATGAGCAGTAATGAGGTCTTTGTTCATAGCATTCTTGTTCATTAATACAATTTGGGAGTATGTTACAAATTAAAAACCTTCCTTTTTAGCCAAAATCCAAAAGAACCATTTAAAGTCTTAAAGGAATACAAGATAAAACTTGTATTATGACTGGGAAGTGTTTTCATTAAAGCCTAAATAAATTATCTTGACCAAAAATAAATTTTGTTGAATTTATAGAAATTATTTTGGCTTGGAGAAAAATATTTGCTTTTAAATAAACACTTTCGGGCTACAATAATTATTTATGTATTTTATAAAGTGATAATGTGGTTTATCAAATTTATCTGGGAAATATATCATCCCAGTAGCTTCCAGTAAAATTTTGTGATTTTATAAATTTATTTGCTATTTTTAAAAGCCCAGTCAAACCTTTTAAGCATTTGAATAGGTTCTGGTCAACTAAACTGGTTTGAATCCAAACTCCAGCACTGTAGCGACTCGAGCCATGTGTCTGGGTCCAACCCAATCAACCTGGCCCGGCTCTGTCACGCTCGGGCGCGAGCTCAAACCCCTCGCGCACCATGAGCCGTCGATCTTCAATCGAACGGGCAAGGCTGCGACGTCCCGCGAGCTGTCCACGTATGCGAGCCCAATCTCCGCCGTTGGATCTTAATCTAACGATCGAGGCCGGTGTATGCATTCGGACGACTCCGGAGCCCCTCACAATCTCCATCGTTCATTTCCGATCCAACCGCGCTGCCCTTCTCTTTTTAAACCTAAAGGCGTGCTTTTCTTTGGGCCGTCAGATTCAAATCTCACGGCGTCCCTCTTTACCGCGTGCTGTTAAGGCCCGCGTTCCTCTGAGCCGTTGGATTTTAATCGTAAGGTCCAGGTGAGTGTATGCAATCGGACCATCCGGATCCCGCGTTAATCCCGACCATAGAAGTTCCATCGGACGGTGCTGCATCAGCGCATCTAAGGGATGACGTGTATCTTTTGAGCTGGGCCGTTGGATTTCAATCCAACGCCCCTATTTGAACTTAAAAACCCGAAAGCCCGTAGAGCGCTTTTTAATCTCCGCCGTTCGTTTCAGATCGTGCGGCTCATATTTAAAGATACCGATTAAAGTCTTTTAACCTCTCTATTTATCACAACCGCCCATTTCTAATCGGACGGTTGAGATTCTTTTGAGCTTTAAGAGGCGCGCGCGACTGAGGATGACAAAGGGACCCACATGTCATATGTTGCCTCCCTTCTTGCTTATCTCTGCGCGCAGCCATTTTTGAGAGCAGAGGAGAGGATTATCCAAAGATTATGCCACAAATTTTTGGATATTTAGCCCTACATGGACACCTCATCAACTCTAGACTCCTCTCAGGTGCCTGTAGCTCAACATCCATATATAAGCCCTAGCTTTTGTTGTTACCATTGTTGACACCAAGCTCATCATTTTCCTTCTTTGCCTTGATGGAGTTCTTGCTCCTGTCCCTTTGCTTATCCATTCTAAACCACGGTTCCACCTTGTAATAAAGATTTGACATCTTTTGTAGGTTAAACGAGTTTATTTCTCTGTTGATCAACATCGAGTTTTGAAACTTTGGTATCTTTCTTATCTTGGTAGCTAAAACCCTAGTTTTCGACATCTTGAGCATCTTAAGGACCTTAGAAGCTTCTGTGAATCATTCTTTTGAGCATCGTAGCTTCAACTTGCTTCAAAGCGAAAAGTTGTTATTATAACTTTTCGGTCTTTCATGTCTTTTCAAGATCTAAGGTTTCTCTGTCAAGATATCATCCTACATAGGTCTAAACTAAACCTTAGTAGCATAATAAGTTAGTCTCTTGATCTTTATTACTATCTACTTCATTTTGTAGCAGAGAATCATCTCTGTCTTCTGTTGTCGGTTTAACCGACAACTTTTGAATTTTGGTAGTTTCTGTGATCTGGCCAAATAGGGTTAAACTAGGGCTTGCTTAGGATATTATCCACTCTAAAACATTAGACTAAGTTTCAATTTAACGTATTTTACTTAGTCTATTCTTGACTAACCCAAAGTCTGCTCTGTCTGTTTTCATTCTTTTCAAAATGTGGCGAAACTTTGAACTAGACCCTAGTTTCTGCCATTTGAAAACAGTAGGTTATAATATGGGTAATTATAATTATTAGGGTAATTAGGGCCTAATCATACTGCTAATCATGCATTTCCATGTTGATCATGCATATTTCTTCCATTTTGTACTTATTGTCGATTTTTGCATTTATTGGATTTTATTGCTTCTTATAGAATCTGGTTCATCCGAGATTTTGAATCTATCTCTGAGCAACTTTGAGCTCGCAATGAGGTTTATTATTATCAAGGCAAGCATCCTCTTTGCAACATGTTGATCCCAAGTTTTCTACAATAGATTTTCTAAATCCAGTGACATCTGTGCATGCTATTTTTCTGAAAATACAAATTGTGATACATTAGTAGTTAGTTATGACCTAACATGATGGATTACCTCAATTGTCACCATACACTCAACCTTAACATAGTAATGTATACTATAACATATATTTTCGATTTTGGCTTAGACATGCGGTCTAGAGATTTTAGAGTTTGACAAGGGTATCTTGTCAAACATGGGAATCACAAAGACCTTACATTATTTGAAACTCTTTGTCTAGTTTACTTATTTGAAATGAGTTTTATATTTAACTTGATCTGGACAAGAGGAAGCTAGTGATGGTGCTTTTGTGCACGAGATTGGGATTTGTGGTGGACTTGTCCGGGTTAATTAAGGACCGAACTCTGATTATTCAATTCAAGTCCCCCACGTACTTCCACATGCAGTGTATGGGCGCTGTTTGGTTAAGTAAAATGTTAAGACTATTGGGTTGGAAACAGGAAAGTAAGAATATGTGTATTGACCTTGTATGGCATAGATGCTTTGGTCTTATGACTGCGTTGTATGCCATGTGAGCTTGTATGTCAGTGTCAGATGTTCTTAGAAGGGTGAGGGCGTATATGTGCTCCGTAGCATATACGTACCTTAAAGATGCCGATTGCATCCTAATATGGGTAGTGAGCCCAGTTCGCATTTAATTGTTTGGATCGGCATTACTGACGCAACATGTGTGCCTCGGTTAAGCAGATGCTATCAGTCGTTGTTTAAGCGAGATTAGTTCACACATGGGGGTCCAACTCAATAGTATTAGCTTGTTGAAAAATACCAAATCTTAGTTTCCCCGGTCGGCATACCAAAGGAAGTATGTCATCATTCGGAGGCATCCGAAGGCAACGGGCTAGCTAAGTCATGTGGGTAAAGATGTACACCTGCGCAGGTATAAAGCTGCTCGAATAGCCGTGTCCACGGTCATGGACGATAACTTGAATTGATGTCACCTGTATAGAAGTTTTGATTTTCAAATCTGGTTTGGTTTTGGCTTTGCATGAGGGATTCATGCACTGTACTGTTTACATTATGTCATTTACTTACTGTTCTAATCCAACTTTGATTTATTAAATTGCTTTATCAAAATTTAGCAATTGTAGGTTAAGATGTGTTGCTTTATGCAAATTTGAACCTTTATACCTTCCTATTGTAACCTTATGCATATATAAATTCTACTCCTTTGTATAGGCTCTAATAACCACTTTCTTTTATTAGTTTGTGTAAGACTTGCTGAGTACCTTCCGTACTTAAGGTGCTATCACCTATTGTTGCAGGTGAGGATGGTTATCTTTATGAAGTACCCGTTAGCGCCGATCAGGGTGACGCTAACGAGTAAAGCTACTTCTTTCCTCCACGCAATTGCCTGCGGGTGGATGAGGCCATTGGTGGATGTTGCTATTTTGTTTTGCTTCCGCTGTAGACTTTTGAAGTGACCAAGTCACTTAATAATTGTAGTACTAAACCAAATGTTGTAAACTTATGTTTAATTATGTCAATGTATGACTTGTATGTATTTGATGCAATGTTGTTGAAGGATATATATGCAATGGTCGTTGATCCTGGGAACCATTGTGGTATATATATATATCGGGAATCCTGTTTATTGGAATTGTCACTTGTTAAATTTATACCTTTAGCATGATCTTTAATAAAGGGACAGTATTGTTCCTTCATTAATAATTGTGCTACCGTATGAATTTAATTAAGTACATTTCCAATATTCCGGGGCGCCCACAACAATTAACACAACCGTGATCTTGCACCAAAGTTGCACAACAGTGGTATCGCACCATAATTCCATATATCATTAAATCAAATTTAACATCATTGAATCGGGTGATCGAGAGACCATCGCATAACTAAAGCAGGACTAAGCATAATACACATCCATGTTGGTATCACAATAATGTACAACTAAGAATACCCAACCTATGGTGTCCAAGGGTACCTGTCAACATGTCGATCGCAGCTATTCAAGGAGTCATACTGCCAAGAAGGTGTTAACTATTCTCGAAACCATTTTTATGCAGCTAGCCATGCATGTTGATATAAAATAATATAATTTTATAAACTAGGTATGACATGATCAAAGGTCTACGACTTGCCTTCGTCGAAGAGGTGAGATGCTTCAGTCGTGGTCGTCGGGTCTAAGAACTCTTCAAAACGGAATCTGCACGTGTGGAAAGAGCCAAATAAATACAGCAAATCTAAATAAAATCCAAAGAAACCAAACTAGAACCAAAAGAAAGCTACTGGATTTAGAAGAAAATAGAAATTTGAATCACTCTGATCAGAGTTCGAACGAAAGAGAGTGAGCTCTCGGTAGTTTTGGAAATCACAAGGCCGAAAGGAGGTTCAGCTAGTCGGAGGGAGGTTCAACGACCTGGTCGAAATAAGTTGGACTACCTGGTCAAAAGAAAGTTTCGACTGGTCGGAAGGTGGTCGGATGAAGGGTTCGACTACCAGGTCTCAAGAGGGATACGACTTCTCAACGTGGTTGTAGAAGGAATACGATAAGAGTACGACTACTCAATGTGGTCGTAGGAGGGATACGAGAAGGATACAACTACTCAACGTGGTCGTAGGGAGGACACAGGAAGGATACGACTACTCAACGTAGTCGTAAGGAGGATATGCGAAGGATACGACTACTCAACATGGTCGTAGAAGGAAGAAGGATTCGGCTGCTCGACGCGGTCGATAGAAGAAAGAGGTAGAACAGGGCATGGGAAGTTGACCAAAAGAATAAGAGAAAGTAGGGAACGGGGAACTCACCAGGTTCGAGAGAAGGACCGGAGGGGGTCGGCGGAAGGCGAAATGGCGGCGGGGAAGCTCGCAGCGGAGGGTGAAGGAGGCCGGTGGTGAATGGGTAAGCTGCGACGGGAGGAGGAAGGGGAAACGGTGGCTCCTGAATAGGCGAAGGTGGAACACAGTTGATGAGGAGTTCGAGCGGGATTCCCAGCGGCGTACGCGGTCGGCCGCGTATGGGGCTCCGGCGAACCGGCAGTGCTTCAGATAAAAGGAAGGGGACACGACGGCCGATTACAGAGCTCAGGGCTTCAGGAAAGCCGCAACAACCATAGCTAAAGAGGGCGAGCTGGGAAAAGAACAAGAGGAGGGTGAGGCTCCTAGGTGCTCTATTTATAAATGAAAGAGGGGGAACCGGGCGACAAGTTAGAGCGGTGTGAAAAAAGGGAGGAAAAACGCGGTGGGCCGGAGACAACGACATTTAATGCCCACACCACTGCGGAAACAACGACATTTGATGCTCACAACGCTGGAGACAACGACATTTAATGCCCACGCCACTACAGAAAAAGAGAGAGGAAAGAGAAAGTGAGAGAGGCTAACAGGTGGGGCAGGTCGAAACAGAGAGGGTGGTCCAAATGAAAGGGTGGTTGTGACCGCGAGGGGGGTGATTGTGACCAAGGGGTGGTCGTGATCAAGAGGGAGGTTGTGACTAAGGGGTGGTCATGACTAAGAGGGTAGTCGTGATCGAGAGGAGGTCCAGAGGAGGAGGTCTAGAGAAGGAGGTCCTGGGGAGGAGGTCCCGAGGGGAGGTCCTGAGGGGGAGGTCCTGAGGAAGAGGCAACAGAAAAACGGAGCGAACAGAGAAAGAAGATTCCAAGTACCAGAGAACTCCAATAAACTCAAGACAAACCAAATTGAATTAGTTGAAATTTGATTAATTCATATTAAATTGCTTTTATCTTCCAAAATTTCAAGTTAAGCTTTAGAAATTCAGTAAAACCGAATGGTTATTTTTATTTTGCAATTTTTTTCAAAAACTCATGAAAATTGGGATGTTACAGTTTATGACCTCACGGTTCAAGAATGACGTAAACTATCCTCGAATGTTTATGAGCTGGACCTATTCCAACGCAGTTGTAGCGATGCTCGCAACCTATTGCTAGGAAGATTAAATTCGTGCATATATAAATTGATAAGTATAAAATAATTATTGCAGGATTGACAAACTTGGGGATCATTGGTGTTGGCGGAACCGACGAGTAGTTCTATGTTGTGGCAAACATAGTATCCACACGTGTTGCCTGGCAGCTGGTGGTGGTACTGCAAAAATAGAATTGGTTAGTTCGAGAGCCATTACTACCAAGTGTTATATATGATTAATGTGTACTAGCGAATACCGAAAAATTTAGATCATGTCGCAAGGTCCCTCCTGATGCAGGCGGGGTGCCCGATCTTTCGATGAGATTGATAACAATCGATTTTGGTGGATGTGACTCTCGCGATCCGACTACAACTGTATGACGACGCTTGCGCCTTAGCAATCGTTGAACCAACTCCGAGACGTTATTGACCGTGCTGGAAGCGCGATCAACCTTAACACGAGGTTCAATTCCTACGAGCAATCGAAGAACTAGTAAGAATAAGATGTAGGCAATCTGATATTGCGAATAAGATTGTAGTATAGATGGTATTGAAAACAAAAATGTGATCCCGAAGGTTGTCTTGACAGGTGGTCGTCCGACACAACTGAAGAATAGAAGTTTGCACAATGGCTAAACCTAAATTCAATGAAATCCGAGTTCTAACTAGGGGGACAGTGACTCCTATATGGGAAGACGACCAGGGGTGGCGGCTAGGGAAGTGGACGCACGCCCCTAGGGTTACAAGGCCCATGGGCCCAAGAGGAGGTGGCGCAGCACCCTTTTCGACTCAGGCAAAAAAATAGACGTGGATTGTTTTGTTTATTGTGACCGGATTATTTGGAATTTGAAGCTGAGGTTAGATACATTGGAAAGTAGACTTGATAAGCTTTCAATGAAGTCCAAGAACGTCCCAAACGGAGTCCGTATGAAGAAGTTACGGCCGTTTGAACTTAGTGCTGTCGCAACAGCCCGTACTCGAATCCAGAACGAGCCCAACTCGAACTCTTGCTTGGCTCGCACCCAAAGTGACGTGACGACCTCCATTATGCCTTCTATGCTTATCCATGACTCCACATACCTCTCCTTGGTCTTTCCCCATGTTCCTAAGCACAATTAAATCACTTGCATTAGGTAGCGATCTATTCTCAGTAATATATAACCCTATGAATGAATTCACCTGGTGATTAAATTGGCGAGTACGAGCTCAAGTAATTGGTCCTTGTAACACTAGTTGTGGATCAGTTGTGTGTGTAGGTGCGGTTGTATCCAAGTTAGGGATGTTCTCATCATCCTCCCCTTCTTGCATTTGAGTCGTCCTCGACTCAAGTTCATCCTCTTCTCCCAAGTATGGCTTCAAATATGCAATGTTAAATGTGGGACTAATCCCAAAATCTGCAGGCATGTCAAGTTTGTATGCATTATCATTAATCTTTTCTAACACTTTGAAAGGACCATCAGCTCGAGGCATCAATTTTGACTTTCTCAATTCAGAGAACCTATCTTTTCTCAAGTGCAACCAAACAAGATCTCCTGGTTCAAAAGTTAAATGTTTTCTCCCCTGACTACCAGCAAGTTTATATTTAACATTCATGCGCTCTATATTCTCCTTAGTTGTCTCATGCATTTTTAAAATCAATTCAGCACGTTGTTTAGCATCAAAGTTCAATTTATCCGAAGATGAAATAGACATTAAATCAATAGGAGCATAAGGCACAAAACCATAAACAATCTCAAAAGGGCACATCTTTGTAGTAGAATGCAATGAACGATTATAAGCAAACTCAATATGAGGCAAGCATTCTTCCCACATTTTTAAATTCTTTTTCAACACAGCTCTAAGCATTGTAGATAAAGTTATATTCACAACTTCAGTCCATTAGTTTGGGGATGACAAGTAGTAGAAAATAACAGCTTAGTCCCCAATTTAGCCTATAAAGTTCGCCAAAAGTGGTTAAGGAATTTAGCATCACGATCTGAAACTATAGTATTAGGCACACCATGCAATCGAACAACTTCACGAAAGAATAAATCAGCAATATGGCAGCATCATTGCTCTTATGACATGGTATAAAGTGAGTCATCTTAGAAAATGTATCAACAACCACGAATATACTATCGCTCCCCTTCTTTGTTCTAGGCAATCCTAAAACAAAGTCCATCGAAATATATTCTCACGGAACGCTGGGAATAGGTAGAGGCATGTATAAACCATGAGGATTAAGTCGTGACTTAGCTCTTTGACATGTAGTATAGCGAGCAATGTAGCGCTCGACGTCCCATCTCATCTTTGGTCAAAAGAAATGATCAGCAAGTATATCCTTTGTTTTCTTCACGCCAAAGTGTCCCATCAGCCCGCCTCCATGCGCTTCCTGTAACAACAACAAACGAATGGAGCTAGCTGGAATGCATAGATTGTTAGCTCTAAACACAAACCCTTCATTAATGACAAATTTGTTCCACGTTTTCCCTTCTTTACAATTCAACAATATATCTGTAAAATCAGCATCATGCACATATTGCTCTTTAATAGTCTCCAATCCAAAAATTTTAAAGTCAAGTTGTGAAAGCATGGTATATCTCCTAGAAAAAACATCAACAATAACATTCTCCTTTCCCTTCTTGTGTTTTATGACATATGGAAAAGACTTAATAAATTCAACCCACTTTGCATGTCTACGATTCAATTTACTTTGACTTCGAATATGCTTTAAAGATTCGTGATCAGAATGTATAATAAATTCTTTGGGCCATAAATAATGTTGCCAAGTTTTCAAAGTTCGAAATAGTGCATATAATTCCTTGTCATAAGTAGAATAGTTCAAACTAGACACACTCAATTTCTCACTGAAGTATGCTATAGGTTTACCTTCTTGTAGCAATACACCACCTAAATCAATTTCGCTGGCATCACATTCTAGTTCAAAAGTCTTATTAAAGTCAGGGAGTTGGAGTAGTGGTGCGTGTTAACTTATCTTTCATTGTGGTGAAGGCGTTCTCCTGTGCAGCGCTCCAAACAAATGGCACACCCTTCTTGGTGAGCTCATTCAATGGTGCAGCGATGGTGCTGAAATCCTTCACGAAGCGGCGGTAGAATCCAGCAAGTCCTAGAAAGCTTCGTACATATGTGACCGTGTTAGAAGTCGGCCAACTCTGTATTGCTTCAATCTTGGTTTGATCAACTTCAATTCCCTGTGGAGTAACAACATAGCCAAGAAACACGACTCGATCGGTGCAAAAGGTGCACTTCTCAAGATTACCAAATAAATGTGCATCACGTAACGCATTAAAAACAGCACGTAAATGGTCAAGATGTTCCTCTAATGATTTGCTATTTATCAATATATCATCAAAATAAACCACCACAAAATCTACCAACGAAAGCACGCAAAACTTCGTTCATTAGTCTCATGAAGGTGCTAGGTGCATTAGTTAAACCAAAAGGCATTACTAACCACTCATATAACTCGAACTTAGTTTTAAATGCAGTTTTTCATTCATCGCCTAATTTCATGCGAATTTGATGATACCCACTACGCAAATCAACCTTCGAGAAAACAACATAGCCGTTCAATTCATCAAGCATATCATCTAACCTAGGAATAGGATGACGATACCTAATGGAGATATTATTGATTGCTCTACAATCTACACACATGCGCTACGATCCATCTTTCTTAGGCACTAAAATGACCGGAACAGCACAAGGACTAAGAGATTCACGCATATACCCTTTAGCAAGCAATTCTTGAACTTGGCGTTGGATTTCTTTAGTTTCTTCTGGATTGGTCCTATATGGTGCGCGATTGGGCAATGATGCGTCGGGAATTAAATCAATTTGATGCTCAATACCTCGAAGCGGTGGCAACCCCAGCGGTATGTCCTCTGGAAAGACGTTGTTGTACTCCTGCAAAATGTTAGTGACAGCAGGAGGCAAAGAAGAAGGTGTATCCTCAAATGAAAATAAAGCTTCTTTGCAAACTAATGCATAGCAAACATAATTACTAGCATCCAGTTCAGTCATATCATATTTGATAGCAAGAAAACTAGCAGCTTTCAATTTAATTTCTTTATTCTTCACATGAGTAAATTTAGGTTCTATCTTTTTATGTTGCTCAAGTTCTTTTGCTACAATCTGATTTTCGCTCTTAGCATTCTTCTCATTCTTCTCTCTACTAGCTCTAGCAAGTTCATCCTTAACAATTTGTTCTGGAGTCATAGGATGCATCACAATTTTCTTTCCCTTGAACATGAGAGAGTATTGATTATTCCTACCATGATGCACACAATCAGTATCGTATTGCCAAGGTCGTCCTAATAACAATGAACAAGCTTGCATAGGAACAACGTTGCAATCAACATAATCATGGTATGAACCCATAGAAAAGTTTACTCTCACCATTCGTGTTACCTTCAACTTACCACTGTTGTTGAACCATTGAATATGGTATGGATAGGGATGAGGGTTGGTCGGCAAAGCAAGCTTCCCCACCATATCCATACTCGTCAACTTGTTGCAACTCCCACCATCAACAATTATGTGAATCGAGTGTTCCTTGACAACGCCCTTGATTTGGAACAAATTATGGCGCTGATTTTGCTCAGCTTGAGAAACTTGAGCACTTAGTATGCATTGCACAATAATGCTCAAATACTTATCAGCATCTTCGGCGCTAACATGTTCTACCTCATGACCAGATTCATCATCAGTTCCTGTAGGGTCAGTTGCAAGCATAGCATATGTTTCATCATCAAAATCACTAGCAGAGGAATACCCACCATCGTCGCGTATAATCAGTACGCGCATGTTTGGACAGTCCCGCATCATGTGTCCATAGCCTTTGCACTGATGGCATTGAATATCCTTAGTTCGTCCTGTCGAAGCAACCGAAGATAAGGTTTTTGCAGAAGCTTGCGGTGCTGATTTGGCTGCTTCAGAAACTCGTGGTGCTGGATTTGAAGTAGCGAGGCGCGCTTGTTATTGAAAGGTGGCGGTGGGGGTGCACTGGTGGCCAGGGTAGTAGAGTTGTGTGGTGTCCAGGAGTTTGTACGACCTGCAAAAGAGTTAGATCGTGTCCTCGTGTGGCGTCTCTGCACTTCATGTTCAGCTTTGCAAGCAAGATGAAATAATCTACTAATGGAGTTGTATTCTTTATAATCAAGGATGTCTTGAATTTCTCGATTCAACCCTCCCAAAACCCTAGCCATTGATGCCTCCTTATTCTCATATAAACCACAATGCAATATAACAACTTGTAATTCTTGATAGTAGTCTTCCACAGACTTTGTACCTTGTCGTAAGAGTTGCAATTTATTTAACAAATCATGAGCATAATATAAGGGAACAAATAGATGCCGCATAAGCAATTTTAAAGCCTCCCAAGTGTTAGGTATGTTATTGGGATGTTGACGGCAATGTTCTTTCCACCAAACAGAAGCAAAGTCGGTAATTCACTAGTAGCAGTCCTAACTCGTCTAATCTCAGGAAATTCATGGCAAGCAAATTTTTGATCCACAGCTAGTTCCCAATTAAGATAACCATCAGGATCATATTTACCATTAAAAGAGGGTATAGTGAATTTAACCTTAGCAAAAGAATCATCGTGGTCATGTACCTCAGGTCGTGGGGGCTCTCGTCACATACCTTGTCGATTAAAACGCAACTGTCGATGAGCTCGATCGTTGTTGTGGTTACCCATGTCATTGGCCTCGGTATCAGTCACGTAGTTGAATTCATCTTGTCCCTCTACCACCAGGGCAGCAGGGGGAACAGTAGTGGATGCATGGGCAATCTCATCAAGGCGCGCCATAATACCTGCCAAAGAAGTGTTAGTGACGCCTTACGCTCTCTCCATCGCGGCGAGCGTGGTGTTTGTCTCAATTTGGGCGCCCTCAAGTTGAGCAAGTCGCTCATTCGTGACCCTGACATCTTCCTCAAGACCTTCCGTACGAAGGTTCATGAGGCGCCGAAAATATTATACAATTCCCTTTGTACGAGGAGTATGAGATGTATCCTCATCCGAATGCTCCGCAGAACCTGCCATTGTTAGCAAATCACAAGTATATGTCCCTAGCAAGTACTAGGATGTGGTGGTTCAAAAGTCACTCACACTCAAATCTTCTATCGAATTCTTACCAATCCTTACCAAGCAAACAGGGATGATCGGCAACCAGCGGTGTCAACGTGTCGACGAAGATTGGATGGAGCGATTGCCAAGTGAAGTTCAGCCTATACGGTGTAGGAAAGGTGTAGCTGGGAAGGCTTAAGTATGGTAGCAAGGATTATCAATAATCAATTCAGCAAATGCAAGTTGAAAAATCGTTCAGCGCCGGTTAGTGCTGGTCCTAGGCTAGACCGGACTAAAGACGCGAGCCTAGAACACAAACGAAAGCACAGCGCGGCAGAGCTAGAGAACGTTGCACACATGGTTCGGAGGCTCGAAAAAGGATGCCATCTTCACGGGGAACCTTAGAATCACTTGTAAAAGGTCTCTGTCAATTTTGAGTGAATTATGAGAAACTTGATTTTTTTTCTCGGTTTGCGGGCCCGTTTTGAGGCCATAAACGACGTTTTTTGGGGTCGGAGCAGCCGCGTGTACGCCCGGGTGCATACATGTAGATAAAATCCCTAAATTTTAATAACAGCGGTATCGCGCCACAATTAACATAATCGTGATCTTGCACCACATGTGCACAACAGTGGTATCGCACCATGATTCCATATATCATTAAATCAATTTTAACATCATTGAATCAGGTGATCGAGAGACCATCACATAACTAAAGCAGGACTAAGTATAATACACACCCATGTTGGTATCACAATAATGTCCAACTAAGAATACCCAACCGATGGTGTCCAAGGGTACATGTCAACATATCGATCGCAGATATTCAAGGAGTCATACTGCCAAGAAGGTTTTAACTATTCTCGAAACCATTTTTATACAGTTGGCCATGCATGTTGATATAAAACAATATAATTTTATAAAATAGGTATGACATGATCAAAGGTCTACGACTTGCCTTCATTGAAGAGGTGAGATGCTTCGGTCGTGGTCGTCGGGTCTAAGAACTCTTCGAAAACGCCGGAATCTGCACGTGCGAAAAGAGCCAAATAAATACAACAAATCCAAATAAAATCCAAAGGAACCAAACTAGAACCAAAAGAAAGGTACTGGATTTAGAAGAAGATAGAAATTTGAATCACTCCGATTAGAGTTTATGACCTCACGGTTCAAGAATGACGTAAACTGTCCTCGAATGTTTATGAGCTGGACCTGTTCCAACGCAGTTATAGCGATGCTCACAACCTATTGCTAGGAAGATTAAATTCGTGCATATATAAATTGATAAGTATAAAATAATTATTGTAAGATTGACAAACCTGGGGATTATTGGTGTTGGCGGAACCGACGAGTAGTTCTATGTTGTGGCAAATATAGTATCCACACGTGTTGCCCGACAGCTGCTGGTGGCACTGCAAAAAAAAAATTTAGATCATGTCGCAAGGTCCCTCTTGATTGGTTAGTTCGAGAGCCATTACTACCAAGTGTTATATAGGATTAATGTGTACTAGTGAATACCAGAAAATTTAGATCATGTCGCAAGGTCCCTCTTGATGCAGGCAGGGTGCTCGATCTTTCGATGAGATTGATAACTATCGATTTTGGTGGAGGTGACTCTCGCGATCCGACTACAACTGTACGACGACGCTTTGATGCGGCCTAAATATCTTCTTTTAATTCGGTGGGTTTTTCTGATATATTGGATGCGCAGTTTGTTTTGCAAGAAGAAAGGTGCCGCTGGTGACACAAGAGATCAAGAAAGAAGTTCTACCTGCTGCTGTGCATGAAGATGTTTCAAGTGATGATGCCGCGCATGCGATCAAACCAACCGTGTGCATCTGTGGTACAATGCATGGGTGTGGTCATGGATCAACGCGTGCATGTGTTGTATGGGCTGGGTAGAGCAAAGAGGAGCACATGCATGCACCGAACAACACATGTGTTCAGGTGCATCAAGAACTTTTTCGTGTGCTGGATGGCTTCCTCTATCTGCATGCATACATGGGCATTGCGTGGGATCAAGGAGAGCAGATCCGACGTGGTGCTAATCGTCCATGCCAAACGCAATCAATTCAAGATGGAGTTTGTTCGTGTACATCAATTTGCATGGGAGCCGGGAGGGCCGGGAGATGCATGTCTTGCACCCAAACCGTGAGAGCCAACATGATCAAGCTCAGTGCGTGCATGCAATCGCATGGGATGCGTGCATCGCGTGTGACCCATCGGTGCTTGGAAAGGAAAGAAATCAGCTTGCTTATTTTATGGAGAACACGTGCTAGAAAAATTAGCGCAAGAAGATTATTCCAGAGTTCCTATTTTGCATGCCAAGAAAGATGAGTTTGCTTCCCATACGGTTTGGAGAGATAAGTCAAGGGATAAGCAAGCCGATAAAAGGAAGGGACACGGCCAACCAAAATTCCAGGAAATCAGGAAGCAAGAGCTGATTGCTAGCGCTTGGAAGAAACGTTCGTTTGATTTCCTTTCTCTTTGTGCACTTGGGTGGGGGCCACCAGTAGTCCGAAACTACAATCAGATGGTGCACCAGGAGAACAAGCATTGCATGTTTCCTTTATTAGTCCAGAACATGTTAGGCTAATTAGATGAGTCCATTTACTAGTCGGCCATCGAACTAGCGTATACATGTACATCTTTAGTTTGTATTGTGTACGTTTACTAGTCGGCTGTCGGACTATATCGTATGCATGTACATGCATGCACGATTACTAGTCAGAGATGGCCTTATACATGCCAACTAAAAGTCTGGCCGCCGGACTACGTATGCATGTACGTACGTCTTTTTGTTTTCTAGTTAGTTTGTTAGTTGGAGTCCAAGTCGGTTGATTTTTTGTACGTGCATGCAACTTCTAGTCAAGTACATACATGTGTGCCGGCTATATAAATCCAACGGGTGCGCCATGTATCGGGAGAGTTAAGTTTTGAGTTATGAAATAAAACACGTGTGTGTGTTGGCCTTCGGCCGTTAGGGTTCATCCCTGTTCTTGGTGTGTTCTTGTGAATTCCAATCTCGGATTTCATCGTGGCGTGGTTGTTTCTAGCTGTGGTGCTAGGAGTTGCTCGTTGGATCTTTGATCCCTATTTCTCGTTCGTGTACTGTGGTGTGCGCAGGCGTGAGATTTATTTATCCAGATACGGATTGTTGTTTTGGATTACTGTTCACATGCATGCTACTGTTCATCCGACGCTAAAAGAAGAAGACGACACACTACTGATCTTCGAGTTCCACCGTGAAAGATCGGGCAACCCACGGATTTAATCTCGCCTTGAGGTTGATCCGCATCAAGCTTGCACCTTAGCAATCATTGAACCAACTCTGAGACGTTATTGACCGTGCTGGAAGTGCGATCAACCTGAACACGATGTTCAATTCCTGCGAGCAATCGAAGAACTAGCAAGAATAAAATGTAGGCAATCTGATATTGTGAATAAGAATGTAGTATAGATGGTATTGAAAACAAAAGTGGGATCCCGAAGGCTGTCTTGACAGGTGGTCGTCCGACACAACTGAAGAACAGATGTTTGCACAATGGCTAAACCTAAATTCAACGCAATCCGAGTTCTAGCTAGGGGGACGGCGACCCCTATATGGGAAGACGACCAGGGGTGGCGGCCAGGGAAGTGGACGCACGCCCGTAGGGTTACAAGTCCCATGGACCCAAGAGGAGGTGGCGCAACACCCTTTTTGACTCAGGCAAAAAAAAACAGATGTGGATTGTTTTTTTATTGTGACCGGCTTGGTTGGAATTTGAAGCTGAGGTTAGATCCATTGGAAAGTAGACTTGATAAGCTTTCAATGAAGTCCAAGAACGTTCTAAACGGAGTCTGTATGAAGAAGTTACGACCATTTGAACTTAGTGTTGTCGTAGTAGTTCGAACTCGAATCCAGAACGAGCCCAACTCGAACTCTTGCTTGGCTCGGACCCAAAGTGACGTGATGACCTCTATTATGCCTTCTATGCTTGTCCATGACTCCACATACCTCTCCTTGGTCCTTTTCCATATTCCTAGGCACAATTAAATCACTTGCATTAGGTAGCGATCTATTCTCAGTAATATGTAAACCTATGAACGAATTCACCTGGTGATTAAGTTGGTAAGTACAAGCTCGAGTAATTGGTCCTTGTAACACTGGTTGTGGATCAGTTGTGTGTGTAGGCGCGGTTGTATCCAAGTTAGGGATGTCCTCATCACCTCCCTTACATTTCCCTCCAGAAGCATAGTACACGACGAACGAACTATATGATTCCAAAAAGTTAGCCTTAGCCATTGCAAAGGAAGGAAGTACTACAATAGAATTATCTATTTGTTGAAATGTGTTTACGTGTCGATTAGTTGTCGGATAATTGTGAAGTCGTATTTGGCACTCTTTAGTGAATCAAGGTATATTACCTTATTCCGTTTTGGCATGAATACAATTAGAATTCAGTGGAAACTACACAGGTACGTTGCCATGGTCATTGAACCTAAGTTTGTGTTGCTTATAAAGTACAAATCAACAAGTATAGCCACTAGTACAACACTTACTCCTAGTTGTAGGGCAAAAGTATGAATTCCTTGTCGCGGTGAGCCAGCAATGACTCCGTTATATAATCCTTGATGAATTTTACATTCTCCTTGATGCTTTGCAAGGAGACCAAGTATGGGTCGAGGAAACTGTAATACTCCGATTTATTCTAAGAAAGAAAGTGTTCAAAAGATAAATTAGACATAAGAAAAAGGGGGTTTCTGCAATTCTTCGGCAACCTAGGCCTCGAGCCTTGGCCCAGGAGACCCATACCAACAAAAGGAGGGGGAAACCCTAGCCCACTACTGTAGCTACAGTACGCTGTCGCTGCTATAGTATCTGCTATAGTAGACATCCTCCCCTTGTGCTCCGTTGCGATTCCCCTTCCTCTTGGTGGCGCTCTCCCATTGCTGTCGGCCAAGGAGAAAGGTGGAGGATAGGAGCGCCTCACGGGGATCTCAATGGGCACACGTGTCTTCTAGGGTAACGATCATCTCCTCGCTGTTTGGATCATGATAGTTTCTTAGTTGTTGTCAATTAGAGAATCGTTGAATTGTTGTGATTGGAATGAGTAATCTGTACCCTGTTTGTACGTCAGTGTTTGTGTAGTTCAAGACAGAATTGGAGGTTAGGGTCTACTAAATAATTACGGGTAATGTTCTTAGCTTTTAGTAGGATCTGAGATCACTTTATTTGGAGTTGTAGTTTGGAAGTTATGATGATTTCATTGCTGCTGACCAGAACTCTGCCAAAATTATAGCAGTCGTATTAACTAATAGATAAGAATTTGTTAATGGTCGAATCAGGGTTGCCTCCAAACACGACTTTTGTAGGCAATTTCCTTAGCTTTCCAGATTGATAAAGAACTCAATTTTTAGATCAGCCAATTGAAAGTTGTAGCTATTTGAGTGTCGTTGTTCATTGTGTTTGTTAGATCTGACAGTGGGGTTTTCATCTGACTGTTATGTGTAGTTAAGGGCTGAATTTGGAGATCTCACTGGCTAGGTTTTTGTAGATGTTTTTGTTATCTTTCCAGAGAATCTGAGAATGCATTTTTATGATTTACAGAGCGAAAGTTATGTTTATTTTAAGGCCATTGTCCAGAGTAGTTCCCTGTTAGTTTGTCGTTTGAATTGAGTAGATCAAATAGATAAACATTGGGTTTTGGGAAGGCGTTGTAGAGCGTTGCGGATAGCATCATGTTACCATGTCAATCTTACTTTGAGTAACTCGATTGTGTAGGAGGAGTGGCTTCGGGATTAGTGGTATCTTCCTTGCCTCCTAATGCGTCGCAACGCGAAAGGCAAGTATAATTTGAATTGACTTGACTGTTTATTTGCTAAGTGATTGAAGCTTATGAAATGGTTAAATTCTATGAATTGTGATTAATTCCAGTACTATTTGTTCCTTTCATGGTGGTTATCCCATGCTTCGTTGAGAATATGTTTTTCATTACAATGTCTTCATTCATTCATTCATTCATGATTCACCGACGGGAGTGGGTAGCGAAGTCCCATCATTAATATGGGCAAGTAAGACCTATCATTCCAATGTGGGCAAATTGAATCTCCATTTGAAAGATTCTTCATACGGGCCTTGGATCCTCGTATTTTGTATAATACGGGCCTGAGTGAACACCGACGGGTGTTCACTGGCTATACCGGTATAAGCAGAAGAGAAGCGTATGCATTTTCATACTTGCATAAGTTTCCTATCTTTCTTCTCATGTATTCGAATATCGTGAATGACATGTATTTGATCTAGTACTTCTGTACTATTTAGTTGTATTTGCTGAGTCGTGGACTCATTCTTGCTAGTTTGTTTGTTTTAGGTAAATTCTGAAGACAGCATGCTTGGGAGGGAGTAGACACATGGATACACTCACTCATTTCACATATTAATTAATAAACATGATGCTATCTTTCAGCTGAGAGTTTTGGATTGTAATAAATGGCGTTCTAATGACTGTTATTGTATGTCATTATGTTTTGGTTGATCTAGTTAATGTGTTATATTCATTAGATATTTTCTTAGTAGTATTTCTCTTGAATGGAATATCATGATCGGACAATTAGAGTTTTGTTATGTTGCTGAAAATGTTAGATCAAGTTCTATAATCGTTCTCTTGTGTGTTGGACTCCAATTGTCAGTAGTTGTTAAAGTGTTGAAAGTAAATTGTATTGTTGTCTGGCTTTCGCAAAGCCAAGGTGTTACAGTTGGTATTAGAGCGAGGTTTTAGGTCTGTGGTGAATAGATTAACAAGTTAGGTAACTTAATTTGTTAAAATTTGCTAATGGTTAATTAACTTAAAACTTGACACACTAGTGCATAGTAGGATGGGATGGATCAAGCATTGCATTTACGCTTCTGTTATGTTCTATTGATGATTCATGTTATGACATGATCTTATATACTTAAAATATGATTCTATGATTATTATGAGTGATGGTAGCGGATGTCGAGGGGTAGAGATTGGTTGTGGTGATGGCCATGGCCAAGTTGTACCACTATTCGTGGTATAGGGTTAGTGATGGTTTTTCTCGAGTAATTTAGTTACCGAGGTTGGAGATGAGTTCTTTGGGGAAATTGTTGTATTCCTTGAGTTTGTATTTGGTTTTCTGGTTGTAGTTTCTTGAGGTTGATGAACTTTCTTTGATTGGTGGTTACAATGCCATTGACGGATTTCAATTGGGTTGTATTTGTTCTTTGAAGCAAATATTGTTCTTCCGACTATTGAGATACTTTTGCTACTTGTGAACGCTATTGATTTGCAAAGTTGGTCCCTTCAAGGGAGTTTTGTCTTCTTATTGTGAAGCATGACTCATTTATTCGCTTGGCATTTTGGATAATAGAAATTATCTTTTGCAGAGATAATAATTATTATTAGGATGTCATCGATAGGAAATCTATCGTCACTTTTTGGGGTAGGGTTGGACGCGCAGCTACTCCGACGGTTGGGGGGCTGGCTAGCATAGTACGGCAGGGGCTTGTAGCTGATTTCCCCTAAGCCTTTCCTTAAGGCTCTCCATCTGTGTTGCGTCTCATCTCGGACGTGACCAGTGATCTCATCTCTGAGGTATTCACAAATCTCCTCTTGTAGCCGTGCATCGCACTCGGCTTTGGTTCTCTTCCTACTCAGTACGCTTTGGAGTCCTATGGGAATCTCTGTTTTCATGGAACATAAAGACCAAGGCCCCTCGTACGACCCAGGTGCTCATTGATTATGCACTCAACGCTTCCTGTAATAGCCCGACATGTTTATTTCACTTTCTATGAAGTTATGGAGTAATTACAAACTACGTAGTTCGATATCTTACCAGGCGCTCTGACACTTCCTCGTCTGCAGGGTTTGGAAAGGAGATGGTCCTCGAAGACACGGTAGATGACCTCGCTCTTATCCTGTTTCGGACGTGCTCACCAGGGATCCCGGCAAATGGTGGGGAGGCATCCCAATGGATTACCTGCTCGTCCTACTGCCTCCATTACAGGATTTTACCCGCATACCTAACGGTGTTGAGTCTGTGGGGGTGTGTGTTTTTTGCTTGGAGGACGTTGTGCGCCGCACTTTCACTCCTAAAATTATCTGTCGTCTTCTTCGCCACAAAGTCTTGCTAGTATTCTTCAACGAACGGATGCTTCTGGAAGGGTGTCAGATCCTTCTCCACGTAATCCTTGATAAGCATACTCTTGAAGTTCTTCCACGCTTTGCACGCCGCTAGCAACGCATATCATCGCACGGAGGCCTGGTGTTGTTCTGAGATCTCGAACAATTGGAAAATATCCGTCTGCAGCTCACCTTTCTAAGCTTTGGTTAACTCCTTCCACGAATCATAGGTGATCATGACCCGTTCCCATGCAATTATTCCGACCATTGTCCGGAATGCGGACGCTACTCGGGGAGGATTGAGAGGGGTCCTAGATGTGTCGACCTCTGTGATGGTAAATCGGCCCTCTGGCCTTTTCGATATTCCTCTTCTTCTATCGCGCTTGGATTTTCTAGAGGACGACGCATCAGACGCATAAGGCGACGATGACGAAGAATAAGCGGACAACATCTTTACAAGTAATAGAAGTTCTGACACGCATAAACATATTATCATAAGATTCTCTATGCGTTTGTGTATACACACCAATTAATAAATAATTAGGATATGTAAGGAAGAAATTAGGACCAATATAATAACATAATTGACATATAAACATGTAAATCCTCCAAGTCATTTAAAAGGAATAATATACTTAACACAAACATCATGTGAACAAATAAAATCAACATAAAGCTAAGATTTAACATTTTAATATTGCTCTCAGATGTAGAGCTGCACATGATCTTTAAACAAAAGACAACAGATAATACTTTCGGCTGAAGGTTCAACCAATTAACCAACTGAAAGTAACATACTATTATCATCACAGAGCATTCATTTGAACCTCACCACACCACATTGCAATATATTTCAGTAGCAGTATCAAGCCCACCACATTGCATCAGTTACCTTTGGGCGTCGAGGCAAAGGATGAGCAGGGAGCACCGGAGTAGCAGGCCGGCGTCGAAGGGGAGGCACCCAGGCTCGGGGGGGAGAGGAGGAGGCGAGCTCAGGGAGGAGGCACGCCGGGCTCGGGGGAGGAGGGGCGTTGGGTTCGGGGAGGCTACGGCTCATGCTCAGGGGAGGAGGCGGCAGACTTAGGGGAGGACGGTGGCGACGGGCTCGGGGGAGGAGGGAGAATTAGAGAAACTTAATCGTTTGAGTGGGGGGCGTGGGCAAATATTAGAGTCTGAATATAAATAGGGTTAGACATCACAGACGGTTCTAAAGTAGAACCGTCTGTGATAAATATACATCACAGACTGTTTCAATAAATAACCGTCTGTGATAGCTGATGTATCACAGAGGTTTGTAGATGAAACCGTTTGTGATAGGTTATCACACACGGTTTGTCCGAAGGAACCATCTGTGATATTCTTTTGTATTGCTAACTCTATTTCTAGCCATGCCCTCTAAAATAAGTAGAAACACAACAAGTACATATATACATCCAATTCACATTCATTTTAGAAACAAGCACATCTATTTCACAAATCAATTAACTCAAATAAACTAAAATTAACCATTCAGAACATATGACACATAAACATTTCATTCATCATTCCACTTGCTTATTTTCTTTAAAAATTAGCCCTTCATGATGATCGACACGTATGTAGCTTGTTTCGTCACGTTGTTTTTCCTCGACCCTTATGCCGTTTTCAAAAGGAGGCAACTCATCAAATTGATTATATTCTTCCTCGTCCACTACATTTTTAACTCTGACAATCCTCATTTTTCCATGAAAAACTATGTGACGCTTCTTATTTGCCTGGCCGATTGCATAGAAGACTTGAACCACTTGGTTAGCGAGTACAGATGGTTTGTCTTTGTATCCGACACGTTCGAGGTCCACGGTAGTGATGTCGTACTTGTCGACCTTCACTAGTGGGAGATGGACCCAATGGCACCGAAACAGGAGGATCTTGAAAAGCATGTAGTCGAGCTCCAAAATCTCCTCTATGAGCCCATACTAGGAGCTCCTCGGTGCGAGAATAATATCGGCAACAATAAAAGTGCTCGAACACATCTATGCAAAAGATACAACAAGTATTCTCTCTCTCGTTAGTGATCAATTCTTTAATTAACAGAATCTCTTTATACCACAGTCTGCGTATAGAATGTGTACACATCCATGTCGTATCCTTGCCATATCACAACTGTAAATGTTGGCCCTTTTGCCAACTATGTCAGTGTATCACTTGACGATTTCCTACCAAGTCGCTCCTTTAACCATTGGCTGAATCGACGTTGTGCTATCATGTGATCCAAACATCTGGTCGCTCCGGATTCTATTGTCGAAGCACATCCTTATGCTGGTCGATATACGGGGACACTTTAGCCATGTGTTGCAAGACCGTGAAATGGGCTTCAGCATATGCATCCATATCTAGAGTGATTGGTTTCCTTCCGATGGTCTTGATACCCTCGAGCCTCCCCTCATGGTGAGATCGAGGCACACCTATTGGTTCGACCTAAGCCATGTAATCGACGTAGAACTCAATGACCTCTTTGGTTGCATAATCTTTGACGATGCTGCCCTCTAGCCGAGATCGATTCCGTACATAGGACTTGAGAATTCCCATGAACCTCTCGAATGGGTACATGCTACGTAGGAACAAGGGCCCGCACATCTTTATCTCCCTCACAATGTGATCAATGAGATGGGCCATGATATCAAAAAACGACTGAGGGAAATACATCTCAAGATGATATAGAGTCATCACCACCTCGTCCGGCAGAGCGTCTAGTCCTTTAGGATCGATGACCTTCTAAGCAATTGTGTTAAAGAAATAATGCAGCCTCATGATTGTCTCTCAGACCTTGATCAACAAAATACTTCTAATTGCAATAAGGAGCATCTGTGTCATCAGCACATGACAATCATGAGACTTCATGCCAATTAACTTCAAATCTTCCATTGAAACAAGTTTCTTCATGTTGGCAGAATAACTGGATGGAACTTTCACACTATACAAGCACTGGCATGTTTAGTTCTCTTGGCATTGGACAGAGTGTAGCAAGCAGGGGGAGGTACGTTCGTCCTTTATTAGTCTTTGTCAGTGCTAACTCAGTTCTGATGTCCATATCAACCAAGTCAAGCTGTGCGTTAACACCATCCTTTGTTTTGTCATGAATGTTCAGTAAGGGACCAATCAAACTATCACATACATTTTTCTCTACGTGCATGACATCGATGCAGTGGTGAACTTCTAGATGCTCCCAATAAGGTAAGTCCTAAAATATTGATCTCTTCTTCCAGATGTTCTTCTCACGGGTCCTTGATTTACATCCCTTTTTTAGCACAATATCTAAATCCTTAACTATATCATAGACCTCTTTTCCGCTTAAATGCCTTGGAGTTGATCTGACCTCATTCTCTTCGTCGAATTATTTCTTCATCTTGTGGTATGGGTGAGCCCTCCAAAGGAACCTACAGTGATGCATGTACACGGTTTTACGGAGTGATTCAGCCACACACTCTCGGTATCATCTAAGCAATGAGTACAGCTTTGGCCCCTTTTACTCTGGCCCGACAGGTTACCAAGGCAGGATAATCATTTATGGTGCAAAACAACAAAGAGTGTAAAGTGAAGTTCTCTCGTTTATACGCATCCCATACCTGTACCCCTTCGATCCACAGTATTTTTAGATCTTCCATCAATAGTGCTAGGTACACATCAATATCATTCCCAGGTTGCTTCGACCCTTGGATGAGTAACGACGGCAAAATATACTTCGGCTTCATACACAACCAAGGAGGAAGATTGTAGATACAGAGAGTCACGGGCCAAGTACTATGTCGGCTGCTTATGTTACCGAAAGGGTCCATTCCATCTGTACTCAATCCAAACCTTATATTCCTCAGTTCTGCACCGAAGTCTGCAAACCTCCTATCGATGCTTCTCCACTGGGCGGAATCAGCAGGGTGTGTTAGCTTTCCATCATTCTTACATTCCTCTGAGTGCTAATGTAGCAGTTTTGCCTCCTTTAAGTTCGCAAAAAATCACTTCAAACAGGGAATTATAGGATGATACCACGCCATCTTAGCAGGAGGTCCTTTTCTTCACCCCGCTTGGATATCTTTTGTGATGCCTCTCGTCAGGGACTCGGTTGTGTTCTCATACAAGAAGGCAAGGTAGTTGCCTATGCATCAAGGCAGTTGAGGCCTCATGAACTCAACTATCCCACCCATGACTTGAAGTTAGCTGTTGTGGTTCATGCACTCAAGATTTGGCGAGATTACCTGATCGGTAACCGTTGTGAAGTGTATTCGAATCACAAGAGCTTGAAGTATTTGTTCACCCAGCCAGATCTGAACCTCAGGCAAAGGATATGGTTGGAATTGATCAAGGATTATGATATGGGTATCCAGTACCATCCGGGCAAGGCCAATGTCGTTGCCGATGCACTGAGTCGAAAGGTGTATTGCAATGCTTTGTTGCCCCAAGAGCAGCAGCCCACCCTTCTTGAAGAATTTCAGCGGTTCAATTTGGGTTTGGTTGAGCACGGGTCCCTCACTACCTTGGTTGTGTAACAAACCTTGGTGGACCAAATCAAGGCTGCGCAGCAATCGAATGTTGGTGTGGGTCAAATCAAGCAGAACATCAAGAATGGGACAGCCAAGTGCTTCTCAGAAGATGAGCATAGTGTTGTGTGGTTTGGACAGCGCCTTGTGGTTCCAAAGGTCATGGAATTGCGGGATTTGATTCTCCGCGAATCCCATGATTCCCCCTTGTCCATCTATTCCGGGGCCACAAAGATGTATCAAGACCTTCGTCAGAGATTCTGGTGGACCCGAATGAAGCGTGAGATCGTAAAGTTCATTGCCAAGTGAGACATGTGTTGTCATGTAAAGGCCGAGCATCAGCGTCTAGCAGGCCTTCTTTAGCCTTTGCCAATACCTGAGTGGAAGTGGGATTCCGTTGGTATGGATTTCATCACCGGTCTGCCCCGTACTTCTTCTGGGAAGGATGCTATCTGGGTTGTCATTGATCGGTTAACCAAGGTAGCACATTTTCTGCCAGTACGTACCAACCTCAGTGTCAGTCTGTTGGCGGATCTCTACATTTCTTGCATCGTGTGCTTGCATGGTGTGTCGAAAACGATCGTGTCTGATCGCGGTGCGCTCTTCACCGCTCGTTTCTGGAAGAGCTTGCAGGCGGCGATGGGAAGTCGCCTTTCTTTCAGTACAGCTTACCATCCTCAGACTGATGGCGACGGAGAGAGTCAACCAAGTCTTGAAAGATATGCTTCGTGCTTGTGTTCTTTTCCTATGGAAAGAAGTGGGAGAAGTGCCTGCCGTTCGCCGAATTCTCTTACAACAACAGCTTTCAGGCCAGTCTCGGCATGGCACCTTTTGAGGCCTTGTATGGGAGAAAGTGCAGAACCCCATTGAACTGGTCAGAGACTGGTGAGAGGCAATTCTTCGGCCTAGATTCGATCAATGAGGCCGAAAGCCAGGTTCAGCAGATTCGCGAGCATTTGCGCATGGCCCAGTCCAGGCAAAAGGGCTATGCGGATCGTCGTCGCCAGGAGTTGAGCTTTGATCCCAATGAGTTTGTTTATCTCAAAGTCTCGCCTTTGAAGGGCCATCAGTGCTTCGGCATCAAGGGCAGGCTGGCTCCTCGATATGTTGGGTCTTATCGCATCATCGAGAAAGTGGGAGCTGTTGCATACAGGTTGGAGTTGCCAGCTACACTTGAGGGGGTGCATGATGTGTTCCATGTGTCCCATTTGAAGAAGTACCTCCGTGTTCCGACCGAGGAAACTCCGTTGGAAAATCTCGATGTGCAGGAAGATTTGACCTACCACGAACATCCTGTTCGTATTCTTGAAGAATCTAAACGAAGAACAAGGAATTGTGTCATCAAGTTCCTTAAAGTTCAGTGGTCGAATCACTCCGAGGATGAGGCAACGTGGGAGCGGGAAGATCATCTACGTGCGGACTAGTCGTCTTTCTTCTCCGAGTAAACAGAATCTCAGGACGAGATTCTTGTAAGGGAGGGAGATTTGTAACATCCCAAGTTTTAGGCTTGTGTTTCAAATGTAAGAAAATATGTAGAAATTAAAAATTTCTTACACCTTGTATTTCCTGTTTGTTCTGAAACATTCTTGTAAAGGAATTATGGAAATACAAAGTTACAAGTCATTTTGACCAAAACCTTGTTCTTCAGAAACATTCATGTCAAACTGTGTGATCATTCCTTGGAAATATTTTTCCTAAGTTCTAGGGTTAGTGTTTGACCCCTCTGAAAAATTTCACAATTTTTGAAATTATTTGAATATTTTTATAGGGCAGTCAAACCTGTTCGAATTTTAGTCAAACCCTAGCTCAGCACCTTGCAAAATTTTTGGAGGAAAATTCACTGCATGAAACCTCTGAAAATTTTATGCAAGGTCAATACCTAAGTTAGCAAGCTCCTGTAAAAATTTTAGAATTTTTGGAGTTGTTTTGCTACCTTAAACAAATCCCCAAAGTCCGGCTCAATTTAAAACCCTAAATTCTAAATCTAGGGCTGAGTCAGACTTGGGCTTGTAATACCCCGAAAGTGTGTTAAGCGATTAGTCAGGAGAGATTAATTTTTATTTCGGGAGAGGTCGATTATTCGGGGAAGGATCAAATGGGGCGTCGGGAGGGACTAATTGGATTGTTGTCGTCTTGCAGTTTTGAGGGGAAAGAGCAATTTGGCGGCAACTTGGGCCTGGGCCATGGCCCATCTGGGTGGCCGGCCAGGGGGCTCCTCCCCAAACCCTAGCCTACCCCCTCCCCTTTCCTCCTCCCACTCCCAACGGCGCGCCTCCCCTCTCCCCTCTCCATCTCTCCACCTCCCTTCCACCTCCCTTGCGCCCCTCTCCATCTCCCCACCACCTCCATTGCTGCTGTCCAAGGAGGAGAAGGAGCTCCCTTGCAGCCGGCCAAGGAGGAAGAAGAAGGAGAAAAGAAGAGAAAGAAGGAGAAGAAGAGAAGGGAAGAAGAGGGAGAAGAAGGGATCTGCAGCGGAAGCGTGGTGGTCTTCATCCCCGCTGCGTGCTCTCTTCGTTTCGGCAAGGGTAACCCGTGGTTCTTTGCTTTAGGTCATTTTCTAGTTGTCTAATTTTCGGGTGTCAGTTCGTCGGTATTCTGCAGCAGTGAAGTTTGTCGGTTTTGATTAGGTTAGAGGCAGATTTGGGTCTGGGTGTCTCCTAGAAAGTTGTAGCTATCGTAGTTACCTTTCATTGCCGACAAGAATCAAGTCATTCGGACTTCGGTAGCCAAAGTTATGAATTTATTAGTACTTCTGTGTTTCTGGAGAGAAGCAGATTTGCTAGTGTTAGTTAACCTGATTGAAGCGATTATTTAGAGGGGTTTCCAGAGGGTCTCACCATAACGAAAAATGAGGCTAATCCTATTAGCTTTCAGGGAAGCTAAAGATCACTGAATTCGGACGAACGTAGAGAAAGTTATGATAGTTTCTTTGTCGCTGTCCAGAAACCCGACGTGAAATGTTTGCTCTGATTAATTAGATTGGTAGGTCTGGTAGATGGCCGAATCAGAGGGTCTCCCCAACTAAGTTTATTTATACATTTCAATTAACTTTTCAGATTGTCCAAGATCATCCTATTTGGACTCCTGAGCAGAAAGTTATGGATTTTTGAAGTCTGCTGTCCGCAGTGACCGTTCGCTAGAAATTAGAAAAGCTAGACGTGATAAGAAGATTAGCGATTTCGATTGTAATGTGATGTATGATTTTGGTCTAGTATGCTATTCTTAGTTTGGGGTTATCTTCTTGTCCAGGTGGCAGCGAGATCCCAAGGGCAGCACCCACTTCGCGTCCGCCGTTCTCGCGCGGTTGAGGCAAGTATTCGGGTCTATGTGTAGAATTGGTTGCATGTCATGATTGGTTGGTGTATTGTTCATCAATGCCATGTGAATGTGTTGTGGAGATGATTCTAGTTGTGTTGATGCTTACGAGTTATGTTTAAGGTTCCTTCATGATGCTATTGTTTACATACCCGACTACATATTGAGTTATGATATTGAAAATATGATGTTGTAGTATTTATGCATGTTGGAGCATATCGAGGCTTGGTCACGTGGTGACCAAGAGTTTTGTTGAGGTCCCCAGAATTGTAATGACAGGCTTGAGGTCCCCGCATTCATGGAATGTGGGCAATGGATCTGAGGTCCCGTCATTGTGATGACGGGCAAAGGTCCCTATACATGTGATGTATAGGCTCTTGGTCCCTGTGCGGAGGGCACGAGCATGGGTAATCATTGACGGATGAATACCCGCATTACGGTAAAATGCGGCGAGATAAAGATCAAAGTGTGCATAGCATTATCATCATGTAAATATTTGAAATGTCTTAACGGTGTTGAATAAAGTTGTTTTTAGATGTTATGTCTATGTGTATGTTGCAACCTTGTTGATACTTGTCGTGAGTCGTATGGCTCACCCTTGCTTTGTTTTGTTATAGGTACTTCCGCAAGAACGTCATGCATGGGAGGAGTAGGCATTGGAAAGCACGCACTACCTCACCACATTTATGCAATTGCTATTTAGTTTCACCTCGGAATAAATAACTGTGTGGAGACTATCTATTGATGTTTTATGATGTTGGTTGTTGGATTATTCATAGTCATGAGAATGATGTTAATTGTTTACAATCGTTAGATTATTTCTTATACTTGAAAGATTTGGATTATAGAAATAATAATAAATGCCATGGTCATCTGTTAATACCTCGATTTTGTTGTTCATACAAAGGAAGTTCTGTCGAAAAATTTATAGAATGTTCTGGTTGGCTTAATTCTTGTAATATTCTAGGCTCATGTGGAGCTGGGGTGTTACAGTTGGTATCAGAGCGGGCTGTAGGTCCGTGGTGACTAGATTAATTAAAATTTGCTAATGGCTAATCAACTTAAAAATTTGACACACTAGTGCACAGTAGGATGGGGATGGGCAAAGCATTGCATTTACGTTTCCGTTT
Organism: Ampelocalamus luodianensis; assembly: GCA_036346255.1. Taxonomy (NCBI): domain Eukaryota; kingdom Viridiplantae; phylum Streptophyta; class Magnoliopsida; order Poales; family Poaceae; genus Ampelocalamus; species Ampelocalamus luodianensis. The sequence goes on from CM070619.1 coordinate 31,504,350, forward strand.
TATCTTATTGTTGATTGTCGATTTGATTTGAGTATGACCGCTCATTAAGTGACTATATGATTATTATGTGTGGGGATAACCCATGTTGAGAGGTTGAGGTCGTGTTGTGGCTCTGGCCTTTACCAAGCTACACCCTCGTTCGTAGTTTGATAATAGAGATTATCATTAGAAACGGTTGTTCTCTTCCTTGAATTTAATTTGGTCACTCTTGTCCAGTTGGGTTTGACGAATCTTTCTTCGGTTAGTAGTTTTATTCATGTTGATATGTTTCCATTGGCTTGATTTGTTCAGTAAAGCAATCATTGTTTCCCCAACCGATGAGTTATTCTTGCGGCTGGTGAACTTGGTTGATTGTCAAGTTTGACCTTTATATTGGAGATATGTCTTTCTCATTAGAAAGTATGACCCATTTATTCGCTTGATGTTTTTGGTTAATGAAAGTTTCCTTTTGTAAGTCCTTCAGTACGTGGAGGCTTTGACTTAATGAATCTCTTCTGGGTATTTTGGGTGTTAAAGTTGAACGGTTCTCTTTTATGAAAGAAAATGTTAAACCTTTTAGCGTTGTCTTCTCGTGGTTAAGTCAGAGGTTCTAAACAAAGTAGTTGATGGATATGATATGAGTTATCAAGGTGGGACTGAGTGTAGTGCATAATAAATCCTAACAAGTATCCTTGCGAGTGAAATTGATTAAGTTGATGTTGTCCTCAGCGGTTCTTGAGGAGTTTGTGATCAGAGTATGACCACACTTAATTGGAATCAGAGAGTTATTAAGAAGTGTGGAAGATTGATGAAAGGGTTGACCTTAGAATTGTTTAGTTTGCTAAACTTGTTGGAATATTTGGTCTCAATGGATTAATGAAGCTGTGGGAAGGGAAAGTTGAGGAGTTGCTAGATTAATTACCCTAGTAGATATTAATCTTGGAGTTATATTTTTCTATAGATACTTGGTGACCATATATAGCTGCTAGATATATATATTTCTTACCATGATTAATTGTTGGATTTGTGTACAAAAGATTTAAAGGATTGAGTATCGGTGGATCTAGAATTATGGGGAAGTTATGGATAATTCTTCTATATAGAATGATGTCATGAAATTGGTTTTAGTGTTGTTGATACTTTTGGTTGATGGAATATTTGATTCTTGAAATTTTAGTATGATTTTGCACCAAATTATGAACATGAGATGGAACAGTTGAATATGTGGTTGCACATATTCATGTGATTTAGAAAGGAAAAGTAGGTAGCATCTAGATTTTCATGATGAAGCCAGTTGATAACAACAATGGTTGGGGTGCAATTGTTGTGTGTTGAAGTTTGGTGTTGAGCATCGCTAAGAGTTAAATTGATATGATTTAATAGATGGCTTATGCTTACATGATTGTAGAATTGTCGGATGATAGCATGTCATTGATGAAAGGGTTTTGGTAAAACCTTTGATTTGTGTAGTAGACCTCCGCTAGAATAAAGTGGTTGTTGTAGTGAGGTTGTAACGTTTTGGTGGACTCTCAATAGGAGATGAGATGATAAAGTAGTATGGAATAGTTTGTTAAGTTTTTGGAGAGCTGTATAATGGAAGAGTTGACGATAACGAGTTTTGTTAAGGGTAGATCATTCTTGATGTTAGTAAGATTATCTGTAAGAGATTGTGACTTGTGTGTGTGGTGATGATTCTTTTAGAAATAAAGTAACTGGATAGTCTTTCATAATTTTGATCTAGTGAAAGTGTTTCGAGTTTTGCGTTTGTGATCAGTGGACCTCATGCGTTATGTGGTGATTGAGGTTGTTTCAAGCAAAGTGATATGATGAAAGATTTTATTGGCTCTTGAGTGGTTCCTGTGATTTGGGTTTTAAGAGCTTATCATGTTTAAGCTGGCAAAGTGACATAGAAATCACAGAGAATAACTATCCTTGTTAAAGGAAGGAGAGAAGTTAAGTGCTTGAGATTTAAGTCATTTCGCAACTTGCAGTTTATTTGAGTATGCTTAAACCTTATGCAGTGTTCCATAAGAGTTTATCAATTTTCAAAGGCAATACCCTTTTCTTTTTTTGGGGTTCGATCTTCCCTTCGTGTGGGACTTGTGCCTCAACGTTGACTTTCTCTTTGTTGTCCGAGTTCTTTGCCAATCGACTATTTCCTTGGTCCTCTGTTCACCTGAGTGGTAGATGTTTCTAAGTGGTGAAAATTATTTTCATTTGTCTTTCTTTGAGAAGGATTCATCGATTCGTTTCACAAGGGTCTTTCAAGTGTTTATTCTATGAAGTTGTGAAACTTTGGGTTGGAAGTTATTCGATGAGCATTGGAGGATGAAATAGTTTCATAATATAGTTCTTTGAGAGAAGTTTATCTCAATAGAAGATTGTCTTTGGAGGTTAAACTGATTGCATTGTTACAACTAATAGAACCTATAGTGATTGTGATCCAAGATCTTTTGTTCACTTGGGTGGAACATTAGAAATATCAAAACATGGAAATCTTGATCAACTATATAGAGTATCGCAATTTGGTAGTATTGCGAGGTTGCGAAGGATATTCTTGATGGTGTGGTTTAATGAGAGTGGGATTACAAAGTAATCGAATCGTCATGTCGATTAATGAGATAGACGGATGGTTGTATTATTGCCGGAAAGACTTGGACTTAGTAAGTAACTCTTTAAGAGTTAGAATCTTTATAAAGATAATTGGGTCAAGAAGATATTTTCATGTTGATGTTAATGCGCGAGTATGTATGGACTGTGAGAATTTTAGGATTTTAATCGAGGTTTTCCTATCTTCTTTATGAGAAGTTCATTGTAGGAGTTTTGGAGTTTAATTTGGGCCTTGCATTATTTTTATGCTAGAACTTTGGTCGCCCAATGATTATGTGTAGAGGAAGTAGATTAAGGGTGTTAGTAGATTAAGGGTGAATTTCAACAATAGGATGATGGTTGATAGAACCCTTTTTGATGAAGTATATGAATGTGATAGCTGGAATTCCAAGTTGTTTATTCCTAAAAGATTGAGGTGATGTGATTGCGTGTGTGATCTATTTTGAGATGCATTGAAGCCATCTCACAAATTAATCATGTCGATAGAGGAGTTGTTGAGAGAAAGTTTTGGTGGAGTCGTTAGAGCCTTTATACAGAGGTGTGGATGATGTATTTCGACTTGAGCGTAACGTTGAGAATGTCAAGTTAAGAGAGATGAGTTAGTGTGCTATGCGCTGAACTGAAATTCCAAAGTTGAGAGAGATTTTAGTCCTAAAAGAGAAACCGATAAATCGTTGTTTCCTCAAGAAGTGAATCGCTTCCTTGATTCTCGCTTGAGTTTTGTGTTGTTGACCAATGTCTTTCGTAAGTTGAGTTTGACTTGATTTTGGTATGTGTGGTTCTTATCGGTTCAGGAAGAATAAATGAAGTTTTTGATTTGGGCATTTAAAATGATTCCTCCTTTGGTTTTCGGGACGCTTATTCGCAACCTGCCACTTGTAAAGTAGAAGGGTTTCCTTGATGAAATTCCAATTTCTAGATTTGACCTGTAGTACTTGAGTGGTAACGATAATGGCGATGTGAATCTTTCTTATTTAGATGGGTTTTGTCGGTAAAAGAGTTGCTTAAAGGGAATTCAGTTGTGTGTTTCTGGTTAAAGGAGGTGATTCTTGTTTCATTGAAAAGTTCAGCTGAGAGGTGGAACAAGAGTTCCGTGTTCTGTGTGCATGTTGTGTGGTTCAGTTGAGGGGGAAGGTTAGCCCAAGGTACTTTGGTTTATTTTAGTTAGCTACGGGAATTCAAAAGTTGGCGATCGTTAGGACCGCCTCGGTCCATACGCGCACGCAACATCGGGCGTGTTTGGTGCCTAGTGAGTACCGAGAGATATGGAGGTTGAGTTTCATTAACGTTGTTGACCTTCGAGCAGATCTTACCCGAGACTCTTTTGATGAATATTCTCGTAAATGCCGAGTTGAGCGTTAGTACGACGTCGTTTTACGCCCTGGTGTTGTGGTCTCATCTATTTGAGAGAGAGGCCACTTGAAAGATTGGAGTCTCGCGTGAGCGAGTTTAGCAAGAGTTGATCGCGTTGGTATCTGTTGTTAAGTTCTAGTCGCGGGTTACTTTCGTGTAGATCGGGCGCTTAGATTCGGGGTCGAATCCTGTTAAGGGGGTAGAATGTAATACCCCGAAAGTGTGTTAAGCGATTAGTCGGGAGAGATTAATTTTTATTTCGGGAGAGGTCGATTATTCGGGGAAGGATCAAACGGAACGTCGGGAGGGACTAATTGGATTGTTGTCGATCTCTGCAGTTTTGAGGGGGAAAGAGCAATTTGGCGGCAACTTGGGCTGGGCCATGGCCCATCCGGGTGGCCGGCCAGGGGGCTCCTCCCCAAACCCTAGCCTACTCCCCTCCCTCCCCTTTCCTCCTCCCACTCCCAACCGGCCGCCTCCCCTCTCCCCTCTCCACCTCTCCACCTCCCTTCCACCCTCCCTTGCGCCTCTCCATCTCCCCACCACCTCCATTGCTGCTGTCCAAGGAGGAGAAGGAGCTCCCTTGCACCGGCCAAGGAGGAAGAAGAAGGAGAAAAGAAGAGAAAGAAGGAGAAGAAGAGAAGGGAAGAAGAGGGAGAAGAAGGAATCCGCAGCGGAAGCGTGGTGGTCTTCATCCCCGCTGCGTGCTCTCTTCGTTTCGGCAAGGGTAACCCGTGGTTCTTTGCTTTAGGTCATTTTCTAGTTGTCTAATTTTCGGGTGTCAGTTCGTCGGTATTCTGCAGCAGTGAAGTTTGTCGGTTTTGATTAGGTTAGAGGCAGATTTGGGTCTGGGTGTCTCCTAGAAAGTTGTATCTATCGTAGTTACCTTTCATTGCCGACAAGAATCAAGTCATTCGGACTTCGGTAGCCAAAGTTATGAATTTATTAGTACTTCTGTGTTTCTGGAGAGAAGCAGATTTGCTAGTGTTAGTTAACCTGATTGAAGAGATTATTTAGAGGGGTTTCCAGAGGGTCTCACCATAACGAAAAATGAGGCTAATCCTATTAGCTTTCAGGGAAGCTAAAGATCACTGAATTCGGACGAACGTAGAGAAAGTTATGATAGTTTCTTTGTCGCTGTCCAGAAACCCGACGTGAAATGTTTGCTCTGATTAATTAGATTGGTAGGTCTGGTAGATGGCCGAATCAGAGGGTCTCCCCAACTAAGTTTATTTAGACATTTCAATTAACTTTTCAGATTGTCCAAGATCATCCTATTTGGACTCCTGAGCAGAAAGTTATGGATTTTTGAAGTCTGCTGTCCGCAGTGACCGTTCGCTAGAAATTAGAAAAGCTAGACGTGATAAGAAGATTAGCGATTTCGATTGTAATGTGATGTATGATTTTGGTCCAGTATGCTATTCTTAGTTTGGGGTTATCTTCTTGTCCAGGTGGCAGCGAGATCCCAAGGGCAGCACCCACTTCGCGTCCGCCGTTCTCGCGCGGTTGAGGCAAGTATTCGGGTCTATGTGTAGAATTGGTTGCATGTCATGATTGGTTGGTGTATTGTTCATCAATGCCATGTGAATGTGTTGTGGAGATGATTCTAGTTGTGTTGATGCTTGCGAGTTATGTTTAAGGTTCCTTCATGATGCTATTGTTTACATACCCTGACTACATATTGAGTTATGATATTGAAAATATGATGTTGTAGTATTTATGCATGTTGGAGCATACTGAGGCTTGGTCACGTGGTGACCAAGAGTTTTTTTGTTGAGGTCCCTGTCATTGTAATGACAGGCTTGAGGTCCCCGCATTCATGGAATGTGGGCAATGGATCTGAGGTCCCGTCATTGTGATGACGGGCAAAGGTCCCTATACATGTGATGTATAGGCTCTTGGTCCCCGTGCGGAGGGCACGAGCATGGGTAATCATTGACGGATGAATACCCGCATTACGGTAAAATGCGGCGAGATAAAGATCAAAGTGTGCATAGCATTATCATCATGTAAATATTTGAAATGTCTTAACGGTGTTGAATAAAGTTGTTTTTAGATGTTATGTCTATGTGAATGTTGCAACCTTGTTGATACTTGCTTTGAGTCGTATGGCTCACCCTTGCTTTGTTTTGTTATAGGTACTTCCGCAAGAACGTCATGCATGGGAGGGAGTAGGCATTGGAAAGCACGCACTACCTCACCACATTTATGCAATTGCTATTTAGTTTCACCTCGGAATAAATAACTGTGTGGAGACTATCTATTGATGTTTTATGATGTTGGTTGTTGGATTATTCATAGTCATGAGAATGATGTTAATTGTTTACAATCGTTAGATTATTTCTTATGCTTGAAAGATTTGGATTATAGAAATAATAATAAATGCCATGGTCATCTGTTAATACCTCGATTTTGTTGTTCATACAAAGGAAGTTCTGTCGAAAAATTTATAGAATGTTCTGGTTGGCTTAATTCTTGTAATATTCTAGGCTCATGTGGAGCTGGGGTGTTACAGGGCTCGAGTCAGACCCGAGCCCAAGTCATGGACTCGATCGAACCAAGCCTCCTAATGCACTCGGGCGCGGTCGAAGTGGCGCGGGTGATATCAACCCTTGGATCTCCATCGGGTGGCCCACATTTGTGAAAACTTTCGGACCTCCCGAGAGCCGCCTCAAATCTAATCCGTTAGATCTCCATCCAACGCTCACGACCTCCTCTACCGTTTTAAACCTCGGGAGATCTTGTGAGCTCTGAGCCGTCTAATTCTAATCTAAGGGCTCACGACCACCCCGACCCCTTCCTCTGTTCTTCTTCTTCCTCGCGCGCCCGTACGCTGCGTGCAGGCCATGGCAGTGAGCAGCTGTGCCTTGTCACTTCAAGCTTGTCCTCGTCAACGTCTCTCTGCTGGGCATTTAATGTGCGCCAGTGCTTTTGGGCCGAAGTCGTGCTCCTCACTTGCCCCCATCATTTCCTTGGTCCATGGCAGTGTGGTGAGCCGAGATCACCATTGAGCTCACCCTTTGGCTTTGTCCTTGCCGAACCCTAGTTTTCCAAGCTATAAGAAGCCTCCGAGCTCCTCCTTGAGCACCTTTACAACACCCCTCTGTTCTGTGTGCTCAAAACCTCAAAACCCCCAAAGCCGCCATTTGTTAGCTGTGAAGCTCGGTGGTGGCCTTGGTGCTCCAGTACTCATCTTGCCCAGCATTTTGTTTCCTCTTAGACCTCTGCTGGTCGCAAAGCTATCCCCTAACTCCATTTTTGGTTGCTTCCACAGGAGCAGCTTGAATTGGATTTGCGCGGATTTCAGCCGTAGGCGGTTTTCTTCGTCTTCCCCAACTCCGGTAAGTGCCCTTGGTCAATTGACTGCTCTTGGACCTCCTCTGGAGTGTCACGAAGCTATCCTGACCATCCTCCGCCTCTATTATTGCCCAGGAGCTCTTGTCCTTGTCATCTTCCTCAACGCCGGCGTCGGTCTCCGCCGCCAGAACTCCTCTGACTTCCCTCGGACCTCCTCTGTACCCTGGTAAGTTCGCAATAGCCCACTAGAGCTCGAGCACCCGTTAGATTAGGTCGTAGCGAAGCTTTTAGCTATTTTCGGTTTTTGCCGAAACCGCTCCTCCGCCCCTCTCCGGCTCGCCGGCGTTCTAGGCCAACTCCGCCGTCGAGAGTGCCCTCATTTTGTTCGCAATAGTATTGCGCACATTTTGGTACCTTGGGTTCGCGCCGTCATGGCTGGAGTCGCCGGCGACGAGCTGGTAGGCAGAGTGCAGTACTCTGTATTGTTGTCGAAATTTCGACAAGTCCCCAGACCTCCTTGGGTTCATCTCAGCCGTTAATGACCTCCTCAGGTTAGATCTTCACCGTAGGATCTTTGTCTGCAAAAACCTTAGTGCTAGGAGCTCCCCCAGTTTTGATCCTAGCCGTTTAGGATCTCCCTAGTTCAATCTTAGTCGTTAGGATCATCCCTGCGTGAAAAGACCACCCCATGGCTATTTTTGCAAAAACCACCCTCGGGACCTCCCTTGGGGTCCTCTTTTGCAAAGAAAACCTCAGGACCTCCCCTCTCGCGAGTCTTAACCCTTAGGACCACCCCTGGGTAGATCTTGACCGTTCAGAACCTCCTAGTGGAGATCTAAACCGTTAAGACCTCCCTCTGTTAAGACCTTGTCGTTGTGGACCTCCTCGTGTAGATCTTGACCGTTGAGATCTCCCCCTGCGAGATCTTAGTCGTCAGGACCTCCCCAATCTAGATCTTGGCCATCCCGGGCCTCCTCCGTTAAATCCTTAGCCTTAGGACCTCCCCGTCAGCTCTGGACCGTCAGATCTTAATCTAACGGCCTAGACCTCCTCAGCACTTTAGGTGTTCTAGCGAGTCATGTCCTGTGCTTTTGTTCATTTTAAGATCTGTGGCCAAGATCTAGGGAGGCATTCGGGAAGTCCGAATGTCCCAACCCATGCGGACCGTTGGATCTAATCCAACGGTGAGTCGCGTGCGGCGCTGTGCACGTTCGTTCGGCCGTGCGCTTGGGCCGTCCGATTCGCGATCTGCGACCCACGTTGTTCCACATCTTTTCTTTTGAGTTGGATTTGTTTAATTCTGGTAAGCCCTTATTTGTCAACTAAAAATGATATTAAACTTTAAAAACTCATAGCTAATTCATTTTACTTCCTTTTTAGATGATTCCAACTGTGTTAAATTCCTATTTAACCAAAGTTTAATCTAAAAATATATTTAGACATTGTTCTGTGTTAGAAAATCTTGTAAACAATATTAACTAGTTCCAGCCATTATTTGATATTCCAGAAATTCAGTTAAAACTGGTAAAATGCATAACTTTTTCTGTATAACTCCAAACTGGGAAAACTCAAACCTGTGAAATTCCTCTGTTAGTATACTTTAACATGGAATAGGTTTTATTCATGTCTTTGCCTCTAAAAATGATATGTTCTAGTTTCACAACTTAGAAAAATCATAAGTAATTCATTTTAAATCCAAATTGAGTAAACTCAGTTTTGTTGTTCTTAGAATGCCATGTTCTACCTACCATAAAAATTTCAGGTTCTAGATATTTCTAGAAATTTGTGCCATGAACAGTAACCAAAATTAATTAAATTTGGAATTTCCAGGCATAGAAAAATTGTTTAGGCTATAACTTTTTCATGTTTAGTCCAAATGACTTGATTCTTGTTGCTAAATTGATTTAAAATCATGCCATTGCTTCTGTATAAATTTCATGGGATTTGGATGACTTTGGCTTTTGAGTTTCTTTTGGTGTTCTTCGTTCTTATTGGTTTTATCGTATTTTTGCGTTAGGTTCCGAAGAAATCATTGATCTTGAATCTGATCCTCTGCAGCAAGAGCACCTCCAGCAAGGCAAGCATATGTAGCATCATTTGATCATATTGTTCTTATTATTTTTAAAGTCTAATATATTGTTTGCAAACTCTACGTACGTATTGCTATCTTGTTTTAAACTATTGTCTATTAGTTGACCCATTAGATGCATAATCTGTAGGCAAATGTTTATCCTCTACTACTGAGCCTAGGATTATTTGCTGTGATTTAGGGTTCGCTGGATGAGCCCTTGTCACTTAGTAGTTTGCAAGTAATGTTGCTTAGCCATGCTTAGCTACCGGTAGAAATGGGCGGTTGTCGACTTAGTCGATAACCTTGATCACACAAACTTATTATGACTTTATGGTTTGGCCGTTGTGCTATGTTTAATTGTGAAAACTAAAAATAAAAATAAAATAATTTGGACTTGGGCACAATGGTAAGATGGTGTGCTTTTGGGTGTGATTGGTTGGTGCCCGAGTCAACAAAGACCGAACATCTTGTGTCACACTATCCAAGTATTGTTGCATGCTAACCACACTAGAGGAAAATGAGACCTCTCTTGACTTAGTACTTTGGGGGGGTGTTAATTAATGAGTCGCGTGGTGGGTTGTATATTTGACTATATGCAACATGGACAAGTTTGTAGGGAGGGGAGCACCCGCAATAGCTGCATCCTACTCTATGTATGGGTCCTTAGTGGGGGCTGTGAAGGTGGTCCACTAGGTGATAACCCCCATACGTGCGGCTCTTGATTAGCTCACTCTATTGGAAAGCGTCTCGTAGGACTTAGCCGTGCCAGCATACCAAAGAAAGTGTGCTAAATCTAGTGGCAAAAAGGCGGTTTGAAGTTTGGGTACATTGGTACACCCCTGCAGGGTTTTGAACTATTCGAATAGCCTCATCCTAGGTTATGGACACGCTTGGTTAGGTTTTGCAAGAGTTAGACTACAACCTTTTAATTAAAACTTGATGGGTGGTACGAATCGGGGATTCGTGCTATGTTGTGGTGGTTATTGGGTTAGTCACCTCTAGGTTGTTACTTGATATTTATGTTTACCTCGCTGTTATATCAATGATTAAAAACAGATTTGACAAATTGCCTTCAATCTATTACATTATTGCAAATGAAAATTGTTTTATGCGTCCAATTAACCATATAACCATCTCCTTTGTTACAGCTTTCATATAGCTATGTATAGGCTTGTTACTCGTAAGTCTTGCGAGTACATTTTTGTATTCACCTTCATTGCTTGTTGTGTGCAGACGAGGAAGTGGACCCCCAAGGGGCCTACTTCTGTGAGTTGTGTTGTGGTAGGTGCGACTAGCTTGGCGGCCCGGTCGGTTGCCTTATGGGTTATCGCTAACCGATCGTCTTTTGTTCATAGCCATCTTATGGCACTTTTTCTTCCGCTGTTATTGTTACTTTGATGTCATTTGGCCGGTCGACTCCTTTTGTAATAACTCTATATATTGTATGTCTTTTGCTAGACTTGGTATTATGTGATGTGTGGGACTGATGCATGCTTTTGTAAAGATGTATGTGTGCTGCAATTCTTGGAAGCACATGTCCATCGAGGCACGGTGTATTTTGTTTGTGATGCTAGAGCCAATGGAAGACTAAGTATTATAAGCTAAATAAACCGGGGTCTCACAAGCATAACGTTGACTTCGTCGGCGATGTCGTTACTACCTTCCTGTATAATCTGCTCTTCACCATGACTGGTCCAACGTGTATACCCCTTTTTGAAACCTTTTTGAATCAAGTGTGTTTCGATCTGCGCTCGGTTCTTAAACATCTTTAGATTCTCGCAGTCAATGCATGGACAATACATATATTCCACCCCCTTATTTAACATATCCTCCTCGGCAGCTCTTGTAAAAGCAAACACACTATTAATGTACTCTTCACTCGCACGATTGTCAACGTACATCTAGTTTCGGTCCATCTATGCGACGCATATAACAAAATTTAGTGTTAAACCCAACTTGTACTAATTAATTTACAAAAGTCAACTTCAGATGGCATGAAGCCAAAACTTGCAAAACAACACAAAAAGCTATCGAGCTAAGGCAAAACAACACAAGGACTATGAATTGGCTAAACCCTAAACCCTAAACCATACATATAAATAATTTCCCTCTACATCAAGCTAGATCTAAACCATCATCTTCAATTCAAACTTTACCAAGGTAGATCTAGAATATAATGCAATTAGGAACAAATGCAATTAGGAACAAATGACTAACCATAGATCGATAGTCAAGAACAAATGGATCTACAATTACTCTTCCCAAATCCATGATCTCCTTTCACCAAATCGCCTCAAAGCCCTACCTCCTCAAAGCAACAGCAGCAGTAGCTTGTGTGAGAATAGAGCTGGAATTTAAGACAGATCTGTGAGGTCGGGTCGGCAATTATCACAGACGGTTCATGTTGAAAACCGTCTATGAAGTATCATAGACGGTTCTGAACAAGAACCATCTATGATACTATTTAATATCACCGACGGTTCTTGTTCAGAACCGTCTGTGATACTTCACAGATGGTTTTAAACATGAACTGTCTATAATATTACCTCTTCACAGACAGTTTTTAACGTAGCCAGTAATCACATACAGTCGCTAAACCAAAACCATCTGTGATTGTATTTAATACTGATGATTTTGGTCAACCGTATGTGGTAAGGCATCTAGTATTTGTCTTTTTGTAGTAGTGTAGCTAGCATGGAATCATGCATGTCTCAATTAACCATATGCATGCACCATATATTATTTTAAGTGCCTAGTGGGAACATATTTCTTGTACCTTTATTTAGATATACTAGATTAAGCATGCTCTAGCTTCGTCCGCACGGTGGCCATGTGGTTTCTAGCTCAAAATAAAGGTACATGATCACCGTTTTTACACATGAAATCATGGTGTGGCACAGCCGGGGCAGGGGGTATTATCACATGTACCTCGATAAACAAAACATTCTTTGTTAATTTATCGGTTTAATGTGGATGACATTCTTTAATACTGCATTGTAACATAGGCTAGCTAAACTTGTCCATGAACCAACTGAGGGAAATTTTGGCATACAGATCATATAACACCGTACCATATCTTTCGAAATGCACATGAGTCTAAGGCTATGGTACGGTGCTATATGATCTGCATGCCAAATATTTCCTGCAGTTGGTTCATGGACAAGCTTAGTTAGCCTGTGGAGTATTACTCAAACTCCACAAGCTCAGGGTCCTCCTCCTCGATGTCCTCCTCAACGTCCACCCCGATGATACACTCCACAAGGTCCTCTGGATTATCACTGAGCCACCAATGTCCCTTTACTGAAGAGTCTAAAGAATTCTCTCCTCTGGTTGCTGCAATCAGACCACGGATATCCTAAACTGAAGGACCAGTAGTCTCCGGGCGACACACCGTGATGAACCCGAAGGTCCGATTGTTGGCCCGATCTTTCGATGAGAATGATAAGTTCGGTAGGCGTCGCTCAACTCTCACGATCCTGGCTACAAACACACAAGGCTCGAAACCACACAATCGCTGAACTGCTCGACAAGTCGTTATCAACCGTGCACGAATACCCGGATGACCTGACCACGAAGGTCGATTCCTGCATACACTGAAGAAGCATGCAAGAACAAGATAAATAAGCAATCTGAAATTGCGAATAGGAATTGAATGTATTGATAGGTGGGGTTCCGAAGAACAATGTCGCTGTTGATCTCGCCGACCAAGAGAACAAAGTAGAAAGTAGTAAAGCTAAACTTTAATCAACAAAACCCGCCGAACAAAAGGGGCGGCGGCCACTATCTATAGGAGGAAGAGGGAGGGGGCGGTGGCACTGTTCATGCATGAATAGTGCCATGTGAACAGTACCACGAAACCCTAGGGGGCAGCTATATGGGCCAATGTGGCCAAAACAACCCATTCGTTACATAACCTATGGGCCAACAATTGGTGACGCAGCACCATGGCATGTAAACGTAGCCCGACACGTATGAGTAGGAGCAGTAGATGTAGCCCGGCATATATGTGTAGAGGCAGCTCGGTCCAACTGGAAAATATGGCAATGCAGTCGCTGAAAGTCCGATCGAAGATGTGGATGTAGCGTAGCGAGTCGAAGCAGTGGGTATAGTCGAAGCAGGGGATGCAGTCGAAGCAATGGATGCATCCTTAGGGTTGATGTCCTCATCACACCGTCTTGCATGCGGCCATCCTATGGGGTATGTCTCTAAGGCGTCTAGCTGGCTGCTGGTCTGGAGTCGCTCCATGATAAAATAAATAATCCTGAGCTGGTGGAGGCTGATGCTGAGCTGTCTTCAGTTGGACGAGCTCTCTCTCTGCAGCATCCAGTCTCTCGTACACTCACTCCATCTCATTGGCCATGAACACATAGGCCCTGTCCTGCGTCTTAATCAAGGACGCCATATGGGTGATGGTGGTGTCCTGCTCCCCCTCAGTGGATTTGAACATGCTAAAGATGAGAGAACGATGCGTGGCGCTCCGCATCTGCTGTGAGGATGAGAAAATGGACCGTCAGGAGGGAATTGCACATGTGGGGATAGACGTAACGGCAGGGCTCTTTCGGTGGATTGTCCCTTGTTCGAACATACCATCGACGGATAGCCTTCCTTGGAGCACATCTACGGTGGGTTCTGCTAGTGCACACACCCAAAAGATCAATGAAGCCTGACTAATTAATCTTTTGGGAGGCATGCATGCTTTTAGGATTTAATTAATGAAGAGGTGGCCATGCGGTCACATTAACGAAGCCTGACTAGGAGGCATGCATGCCTGCTTTTGGGATTTAATTAATGAAGAGACACACTTTGGGATTTAATTAATGAACAGACGCACGGTGGCCATGAGGTTTGCACCGTCCGACCGCATGGTGGCCGCACGGGAGCGGGTAGGTGTCGGTTCATTGTTTGTCCCGTGCAGTGATCATGTGGTGAAGGTGTTATTTCTGCTAATTCCGTGCGGTGCCTTTATGAATAGTGCTAATACTGAAAAAAAAACTACATGGAGTAGTTTCGTAGGAATCCTTATATACAATACAAATATGACCAGATATTTTTCATCTCACAAAATTCCGACCTCAATACGGGTGTTAAAACATCACAGAAGAAGACGGTGCACCAAAATCCGCGAGAATCAGAGCAGCTAACGCACTATTATTGTCCTCACTGCCCTGTCTTCGATGCCAGGCCACTGGAGCTTGTCGTGGCCACCGCTCATCCTCGACATCAGGCATACCGCCGGTCGTTTCTGCTGTAAAAATCCCCCGTCGTATCGTATGACCTCCGCCGAGCAACTTCCCCCCTGCTGCCACGTGTGGTCATGCTGAATGTTTCCAGAATATATACAATATATACGTCTCATTTTGTTCTCCTGATCTTAACAATGCAGCAGTTCAAACCGATTGCAAATAGGACTTTTTTTGTTTTGAAGGTGTAGACTTTTGAATATTTCAAACAAAACCAAGTGACTAGTGGCGGCAGCTTTTGCTTGTCTTTTTCGCTAACGCAGTAGTATTTGTTAGGAAGAAGAATGGGAGGAACATGATGCCAGTGGTGGATCCAGGATTTCCAGAATGGGTGTTCGAAGTTACAAACATATTGTTCACTGTAAAACATAAAAATTCATAATATACAAAATCAAAGTACAAATTGTTCTTACTAAAGACAATATCTCAAATAATTTAGAGAAATTACAAAATAATTAATAAAATTACAATCTAACTCGACGTTCCTTCGTGGCTTGGAATCGAGATATGATATCATCATCTTTAACTTGCACAAAAAAAATCTCGCTGAAGAAATATAACTAAGCAATCATTTAAGTATTATTCTCCCTGTCGGCTGGGAGTGATCGATCGTTCGGTCAGTAAAACATGGTGAAACGTAAGGTGGCCAGCCGACTGAGGATTTACTGCATCCACTGGATTCGTTTTGCTAGGATCGATCGATTTTACTGCATGCATGGCATTGGCAGGGAGCAATCCTAGCTAGTTAATCATTCTTTGGTTTTTTTGGTGGGTGTTGATGATCAAGAGTGAGAGTGAAGCTAGTTATTGCCATGGTCGATCAAGTGGACATAGAAAACTACTCCTCCGTTCTTTTTTTACTTCACACTTCACGTCTTCGAATCTGTACCATCAAATTTTCTAAAGTTTAACCACTAATAGTTTTAAAACTATCTAGATTGGCTATATAAAAATTACAATAGAATCATCGTTAAAAATACTTTCGTAATATTATAATTTTATTACTACATCTTAATGTTAAGTTAAAAAAAGGGTCAAAGTTGCATATGAGAGACCATGAAAAATAATTAAAAAAACGTAAGTAAAAAAAATGGAGAGAGCAGTAGCTAAGGATAACTGTAATTTCGCTGTAAATCTGTGGTTATAATACTTAGTAGATGAAGAGCCGTGGAAAAGATACGATGTTTACTTAATTAACAATCAGTAGAACCAAAGCCAACCAAAGCTAGCTAGCATTGGGATCGGGACACACACATGCATGCATGCAATGCTGATCGATGTTTGATTGATAGATTGAAACGGTGCACGCTGAAAATCGACAAGAAGAGATGCAATCTGGTCACCACATAGATCACAGTACACAAACAAACGCCGGCCGGATGCGACAGAGAGAAGTGACAAGGTCAACACAGGAAACTGTAGCCGGTGAAGAGCAATGGATCCGGCCGGCGCCCGATGCATACGCAAAGCCTAAGGAACCGGCCGGACAAGCAGAGTGGGCCGTAGTGGGCTGGTCAGTGGTCACTGGTGGCGTGGGATGGAACGGGCTGAATCAGTGTGGCGATCGGGATCGGGGATGCAGTGCAGTGCGTAGTTAAAAACGTATTTTCAGCATATTTACTCACATATATACCTAATATATCTCATAAATACTAGGTTTTTCTCCAAAATTTTTGGGTGTACATCTGTACACCCATGTCCCTATACTGGATCCGCCTCTGCATGATGGGAGGGGCAAAAAGGTCAGCTTGGGCGGGGCAAGAACCGAACATTAATAAAATACAAGTGGAAAATAATATATTTGCATGTCTTTGGACTCGCATTAAAAGTTTACAACGATTACATTCTACACAGTGGCATATCATGTAGCGCTAATCTTTACGGTGTCGAATATCCGATTGTCCCATTATGAAACTCATTGTTGTTGCAAGTTACTATTTTCTTTAATAGCAGTATACGGTTTGCACTTATCCAGACACTCCATCTCATACAGAATGAGATCCCACATAAAAATTATGCACCTTTGTGTGTATGCATCCATATTTCGACTTTTTGTACTTGTGCACATCAAAACATTCATAGATGTAGAACATGTTGAAACATGTGAATTTGAAAAACTTACGTAAAAAAATATGGTCATATGTGCACTATATTAAAAAACAAAAGTTTGTACACATCTTTTGTAATTTATGCAAAGTGATCCTCATATATTTGCACAAGTTTTTGCTAGTGAATATGTTTGTTATGTTCGACATCCATTGATTTTTTAAGAACTTATTGAAATGCACAAGTAAACAATCCGAAATAGGTTCATATGCACCTAGAGCCCAATATGCAAATCACGCACTTTGGCCCACCTCCCCCCACAACCCCACACCTGCCTCCCCCCAACACCCCATGCAAACCCCTTCCCCTCCCATGCCGAAAAGGGAACCCCCTGCCACTGTTTCACCCCCACCCTTCCGCATCCCAAGCCAGTCTCCTTCATGCACCACCACTTCCACTGCAACGGCTACCGCCGGTGACCCCCTCTGTTGGAGACCATCGCATGCCCTGCTGCCCTTCCCACCGCTCGGCTCCTCCTGCAGGGGTGCATGTGTAAGGACCTGAAGCAACTGAAGTAGCTGAAGTATCGAGAGAGAAACTAGGGACAGTGTAGAAAACGTTTCGATTATGAAGATCTAGCGGTGGAGAGTGTCCCATAACCCTTCAGGCGAAATCAATAGCTCATTTCCTTTTTAGTCTTCTGTGCGGTTAAACCGTTAGACTGTTATTTTTTGTCAAGTTGATGCTGTAGCATCTACCTAGGGTTAAATATCCCTACAAGGGTTTATTTGGATAGGAAGAGAGTAAAACTAATCCCTTCAGATTGAAAGGGATTTTAGTTTAAATTACGAGTCAATCCAAAGGATTGTGTCGGATCACAATATATTCAAACAAACCCTAAGGGCTTTAAGGCCCACCGACGCGAGGGAGAAAGGCATGTGTGGATTATTATCTTTGACATTTATCTCTAGATAATTCATAGCTTAGCTACTTTTATCTATCACTACTTCCCCAATTTGTTCCGAATTAGTTTAAAAAATCATAGGACAAGAATTTTCTATCGATTTAAGTTCCAGTCAATTGGTATAAGAGCTAGTGTTTCCTTGGCATTTTTGGGGGCGAATCGAGGCAGAAATCGAGTCGGGTTGGTGAGCTCTTACTGTGAACTCCCCTACCTCGGTTCTTGAGTCAGGAAGGCAGAAGAGATCCAAGGAGTAGGGAAGGTTGGGGACGAGTTCATCCGTAAAATCCCTGAACAAACTCCTTAGATCTAGAAGGGATGACTCGTGAAGGTGGCAAATCGGTGGTAGAGCCGGGTGAAAGCCTAGATTCGGCGGTGCGGAAGCAGGAGATTGTGGAGGCATATTTCAGGATCGACCAAGTAGAGAGTCAGATCGTAGTTGTCCAAGAGAAGTTGGACAAGATGGATGACATCCCTAAGAAGATCGACAATATGGAAGGTATTATGAAATCTCTCATGGTAAAGCTTGGGCTCTTAACAGTAGAACCTTCTAGTTCATCTTCTCGAGTTCAGAATAGGCCTGTGGAGACCACTGAGGAGCAGGACTTGGTGAAGCTTGAGACAGAACGAGAATTGATGAGAAGGGTACAAGAATTGAAGGGAATCAACCTGAGCAGTACCATGGGAGTGATATTGGAGGGCGCACCTGAAGAAAGAAATGGAGATCATACTTTGTCGTTTGCTCCTTTCAGGGAAAGACATTATTCACCCCCATTTTCAGCCCCGATCACACCTACCTTTCAGCAACATGGTAATGGAATAGAGAGAGGGGGCTAGGTTAATTAGAAGTTAGAAAGGGTAAACTAGTTCAGGAAGTCGATTGCAAGAGGTCCAAAACTGGAGTTTCCCAAATCTAATTGTGAGAATCCATTGGGCTGGATCAGACAAGCTGAGAAATACTTCGAAATGACAGAGGTGCAAGAGGAGTTTAGGCTTGATATGGCATAGATGCATGTAGTTGGGAGCAGGGAAAAAAAACCCGGCCGGTAACCGGTTCCCGGAGGGGTGGCGGGAGAGAAAAAAACCGGCCGAAAAAAAATTTGAACTTTTATTTTGCTTTTTTGATCCTTTTCACATGGGATGCTGGCCCCCTACCCCCCTCTTGCTGTTGGCTTTGGCTACATGTGAAAATATGAGTCAGAGGCATGTGAACTTGTCCCTCTCTCTTTCTTTTGTGTCTACACTTTGCAGCTTGCTTGCCTCCCTCCCTCTCTCCATTAGCAGCAGCAGAAGCAGCCCTCTCACCTCCCTCCCTCCCTCCATTTGCAGCAGCATCCCTCCCTCCCTCCCTCCATTTGCTGCCTTTCTCTTGCCTCCCTCCCTCCATTTGCAGCAGCAGGCTAGCAGCCTCCCTCCCTCCATTTGCGGTGGTAGCAGTAGGTATATCCATATATGCTCAAGTTCTCAAGTACTAGCATGTTTATGCTCAAGTTCTGAAGTTTCTTCATGTAAGCAAGATATGAAATGATGCAGATGTACATCTCTTTTTGTTGTTGATTGATGAGCGTGTAAGCAAAATGGTGTCATGATACTTTATAGTTCATATGGACATATTAATCTCATGATATTGTTTAGTTGGCCATGAGTTAGTTATTGAGTCACATGACAACATGTTTAAACTGATAGATATATTCCTGAACTATTTGAATTAGGCCAGAATGTTGAGTAAATGTGTAGCTAGACTCAATTTTCATTTCTTCTCATCATTGCCATGCTGCCCAACATCAGTTTAAGTGTCATGGGTGTTGTGTTTCTTTAGTCATCGATATTTACAAAATTGACCAATTTTTCATCCTATATGGATTATGGTATGTGATGGCTCCTAAATCTATCAATGTTTGGGAACATGGAGAGAGACTAGGAGGTGCTGGTTGGAAGTGCAGATATTGTAATCTAACGAAATCAGGCGGAGGTGTCACCCGCCTAAAAGAACATCTTGCTGGGAGACACGGAGATGTTGTTGCTTGCAGTGGGGTTCCGGCGTAAGTCCGAAGGCTCATGCTGGCAAGTCTTGATGAAGCGAAGGCAAGAAAAAAAGCTATTAAAGATGAACGACTCCGAATGGAGCAAGTTGCAAGAGAACCTGTAGCTCGTGGCCCTTCATCTCAAAATGTCTTCGATGATGACGAGGAAATACAGTTGGAATGGGCTCGTCGAGAGTCGTTGGAGGTACACCAGCTCGAACAAAGGGCAAAAGCTAGGGGTGCAACGTTTGAACATGGTGGTGGCAGTGCAAGTGGTAGGGAAGTGGCGGGGGAAGTGGTGCCATTTCTACGATGTTTGGCAGGTCACAGTCTATGAGAGTTGATTCTGATAATTT
This sequence comes from Ampelocalamus luodianensis, assembly GCA_036346255.1. Taxonomy (NCBI): domain Eukaryota; kingdom Viridiplantae; phylum Streptophyta; class Magnoliopsida; order Poales; family Poaceae; genus Ampelocalamus; species Ampelocalamus luodianensis. The sequence continues at coordinate 31,524,287 of CM070619.1, forward strand.
GGTAGCCCGGGCATCCCGACAAACCCACATTGATACAACAATACGTGGAGGCTCTAGGTCGAAACTTGGGAAAATTTGGTCTAAGTGGTTTCATAGTAATGATATTGCTGGGAAAAATGTAGAGTATTCTTATTTTCGTGCTGCTATCAAAGAGACACAAAAACTTGGTGAAGGCGTGGCGGCACCAAGAGGCCATGAAATTGATGGGGAATATCTTGATGCTAACGAACAAGATATAAAGGAGTATGTGGCAGAGTTCAAAGATGACTAGGGTATATATGGAGTCTCTATCATGTGTGATTCATGGTCAGGATCTACACAGATGAGTATTATTAACTTCATGTTGTATTGTAATGGAAGAATGTTTTTCCATAAGTCAGTGAATGCAACTGGTGAGATGCAAAATGCTGACTTTTTGTATCGTGAGATACGTAAAGTTGTGGAAGAAGTTGGAGTTCGACATATTATGCAGATTGTGACTAACAATGGTGCAAACTACAAGAGAGCATGTCAACTCATCATTGAAGAGTATCCAACTTTAGTCTGGCAGCCGTGTGCGGCACATACCATCAACCTCATGTTGAAGGATATTAGCCAGTTCAAGGAGGTTGCTAGTGTTGTGAAGGAGGCAAAGAGGATTTGTTGGTTCCTATACAGCCACGGTCGCCTCCATAATGAAATGTGAGAACATATTTGTGAGGACCCAGAATATTTAACTAGTAACGCTTAACCTCTAAATGGTTATAGCGTTACTAATTAAACATTCTAAGCCTCGATGGACATATGCTTCCCAGAATTGCAGCATATGCACATCATCACAAAATTACACAACATTTCCATACAACATACAACACTAAGTTCAATAACGACATACATAAAGTAAAGTTATTACAAAAGAGCCGACCGGCCAAATAGAGCAATAAACAAGAAAGACAGCGGAAGCAAAAGGTGCCATAAGATGGCTAGAACAAAAGTCGACTGGTTAGTCATACACCCACAAGGCAACCGACCGGGCCGCCAAGCTAGACGCCTCGAAGACTACCACAGCACAACTCACAAAAGTGAGGCCCCTCAAGCTCACCTTCTTCCTCTGCAACAAATACATTTAAGCAAGATAACTGAGTACACAAAGGTACTCGCAAGACTGACGTGTGGAATAGCAGACCTATTCATAAACTACATGCAAGCTTATTTAGGTGGAGGTTGTATGTCTCATTTGCATAAAGCCAACTTTATTTGCAATAATATAATACATTTAAAAGCAAGTTTGCAAATCTATTTTGTTGTCAAAATAACAGCGGAATAAAGATACATACAAGTAACCACCTGGAAGTGACTATCCCAATAGTCACCACAACATAGCACGAATCCCCGATTCGTACCACCCATCAAGTTTTAATTAAAAGGTTGTAGTCTAACTCTTGAAAGACCTTGCCAAGCGTGTCCATAACCTAGGACGAGGCTATTCGAATAGTTTTAACCCTGCAGGGGTGTACCAATGTACCCACACTTCAGACCGCCTTTAAGCCAAAAGCACACTTCCGAAGGTATGCCGGCACGGCTAAGTCCTACGAGACACTTTCCAATATTGTGTATTAACTACGAGTCGCTCGTATGGATAGGAACCCATACGCTTACATTGCAAGCCGAAAGACAACCACCCGTTACGGGGGGGGGGGGGGAACCTTTCGGACACTACAATGCTCCCACCTCCATCCCTCCTGCGACTCCCTGCGACCCGGAGCCAATACACGCCAAAGTACTAAGTCAAGAGAGGTCTCATACCCTCTAGTGTGGTTAGCACGCTAAAATGCTTGGTTTAGTGTAACAAGATGTTCGGTCCTTGTTGACCCGGGTACCATTCCAGTCACACCCAAAATCACACCATCTTACCATTGTACCCAAGTCTAAATTATTTTATTTTCAGTTTTTAGTTTTCATAAGTAGACATGGCACAAGGTGGAAATCATAAATTATAATAAGTTTTGTGTGATCAAGGTTATCGACAAGTCGATAACCGCCCATTTCTACCGAAGCTAAGCATGGCTAAGCAATTAATTCGCAAACTACTAAGTGACAAGAGCTCATCCACGAACTCTAGATCACAACAATGCCTAGGCTCATGGTAGTAGAGGATAATCATTTGCTAAGGAAATGCATCTACTAGGCCAACTAACGACAATAGTTAAAACAAGATATCAATGCATACATAGAAGTTGTAAACAACATAAATACTTAAAATACTAGGATTAACATGATCAAACTGCTTGCCTTGCTGGATTTGTTCTTGCTGCAGAGGGGAGTGCTCAGGTTCAAAGTTTTCTTCGGAACCTAGCGCGAAAAGGCGATAAAAACCGATAAGAACGAAGAACACCAAAAGGAACTCAACAGCAAAGAACATCCAAATCCAATGAAATTTCTACACCAGCTAGAGGTTGATTTTAGACAATTTTAGAAACAAGAATCACTTCATTTGGACTTAGTATGAAAAAGTTATGCCCTAAACAATTTTGCTCAGCCTGGAAAATCATAATTAAATTAATTAGGGTTACTGTTCATGGCAAAAATTTCCAGAACTATCTAGGGTCTGAAATTTTTATGGTAGGTAGATAATAGTATCCTAACAACAGCAAAACTGAGTTTGCATAAATTGGAGTTATAATGAATTAGTTATGATTTTTCTAAGCTCCAAACCTAGCATATATCATTTTTCAGGGACATGAATAAAGACAAAGCCTAGTTCATATTAAAGCATGTCTACAGACAAATTTTACCAAGTTGAGTTTACTCAGTTTGCAACTACAAAGAGGAAGTTATGTATTTTACAAATTTTCCATGAATTTCTAGACATCATTTTTCACTAAACAAGATCATGTAGTTAAATCATTTTCTGCTATATGACAGGGCCTAATTTCATTCCCAGATTGAAGTTCATACTATAACAAAGCTACAAAGAATGGAATCATTCAAAAGGAATTAAAATGACAAAGTTATGCACTTTTGAACTTTGAAACATAAAAAGACTTAGAACATTTGAGCTCTCGGGAGGTCCAAACGAACTGAACGAAAAGGAGAGGTCGTGGGCCGTTGATCTTGCATCGCAGGGCCATAGACCTCGAAACACACCGCACGGGAAGACCTCCTCCCGCATTGGGGAGGTCTGGACCGTTGAGATCTGCTCCAACGGCCACGACCAGCGCATGCACAGCGCACGCAAAGGAGGTCCTCGCGCCTAACAGAGGTCGTGACCGTCAGATCAAAATCTGGCGGTCCCAAGCACTAGGGGAGGTCCTAAGGGTAAACCTACGGAGGGAGGTCTGAATGGCTAAGATCTCACAGAGGAGGTCTTTAACGGACACGATCAAGAGAGGGAGGTCCTGGGCGACCAAGATTGAACGAGGGAGGTCCTAAGGCTTTAAATCTGAGGAAGGAGGTCTAGCCCGTTAGATCTAAATCTAACGGTTTAGACCAGAGGAGGAGGTCCTAAAGCTTCGGATCTAAAGGATGAGGTCCTAGACGGTCAAGATCTCCGGAGGGAGGTCTTGATCGGCTGGAATAACGCGAGGAGGTCTTGGACGGCCAAGATCTACTCGGGGAGGTCCTAAGCGACAGGGTTTTAGCGGGAGGAGATCTGGACGGCTCGGATTGGACCTAGGGAGGTCCCGAATGGTCCAGATCGACGCGGAGGGAGGTCTGAGCGCTAAAGATTTTACAAAATGAGATCTAACGCTCAGATCTAAACCGGGGAGGTCGTGAACGGCTAGGATCGAGCCTAAGAGGTCCTGAGCGGGGGTTTTCTTTGTAAAAGGCCAGGGGTGGCTTTTACAAGGACGACCCCGAGGGTGGTCCTGAGGTGGTCTTTGCAAAATGACCAAGAGGAGGTCTTTTTTGCAAAGAGGACCTCGGTGGAGGTCCAGGGGTGGTTTTTACAAAGGACCACGAGGAGGTCTTTTGCAAAGAAGACCTCGGAGGAGGTCCGAGACGGTGGTTTTGACAACACGACCAAGGGTGGTCTTTTTGCAAAGAGGACCTCGGGAGTGGCTCAGAGGTGGTCTTTGCAAAAAGGACCGAGGGAGGTCTTGCGGCCTAAAAGGGGTGGTCCTAGCGGCTAGGATCACAACCAGAGGGGAGGTCTTAGACGGTCACGAAGAACCCGAGGAGGTCTAAGGTGCTTTTAATGGCGCGGGACCTCCGGACTTTAATTCTAGGCCTAAGGCCCACAAGACAGCGGCACAGCTAAGACACGATTAATGCGCCCAATGATTAGTAATAATTGGGCATTAATGATGTCCTAAAGAAATGACGAAAACGGAAGTTTTGGACCGGCAAAATCTCGAGCGGGCTCAACGGTTTGCCGCCAGCGATGGGGACCTCGCCGGCGCCGACCAAGGGCACCGATATACTCACAATAGTGTCGCGGACCTAGCGGAGGCACTCTCGACGGCGGCGACGGCCTTAAACGCCGGCGAGCCGGAGAATGGCGGAGGACAAGCTTTTCGTCAAAATCCGAAAACGGTGAAACTGAGCGCTACGAGCTATGCTAGCTAGACCTTAAGCTCTAAGGGACTAAAATGAACTCACCAGGGCACAAGAGTGGTCCAGAGGAGGTCGGAGGAGTGCCGGCGGCGGAGCAGATCACCGGAGTCGAGGAAGAAGGGAGGTGCTCCTCGGCCGAATCAGGATCTCCCGCAAAGTTGGTCAACCCTGTGAGTGGCAAACCAGAGAGATTAGGGAGGGTCCTAGGTGACCAGAGAGGACCAGAGGAAGAGAAAGAAATCAAAGGAACCACTGGAGCTCGAGGCCTTCAAAGAGCTCCAAAGCCGACAATGGTGGCAGAGAGAGGGTGTGTGCTTAGGTGTTTGAGTTGGGAACCAGCTCAACTGAGGGAGCTCAAGCACAACAAAGAATGAAGAAGGAAAAGGAGAAGGGAGGTTTCAGGCTATACATAGCCTGGAAGCTTGGCAATGGTGTGGGCAAAAGCCTACTGTGAGCATGAACCATGCCGCCATGGTCGACCGATTTGACAAGGGCGGTAGGGCGAGCAGTGGTGGAGACTTTGGAGGTTAAAGCTGACTGGCAATAAATGCATGTTAGCAAAAGAGCCGTTGACAAGAGGCAAAAGGTGACATCTCACTGCCCCCAACTGCTCTGACCCTAACACACGCACGGGTGCGAAAAACCATGTTGACCAGACCTCCAGGAGGTCATGAGGAAGAGAAACAGAGCCGAGGGGGAGGTCCTGGACGTCCCAGATGTGCTCGGGGAGTTCCTGGACGTCCCAGATCACCCGAGGTGGGGAGGTCTTGCGCGGGCGAGGAGGTCCTGGGAGGTCGTGAGCCACACGATGGGTATCCCACGGCTTGGACCACCCCGAAGCGCTGAGGGCGCTCAAGAGCTCCTCGGATTAGGGGGAGGTCGTGAGCATTGGATTGAGATCCAATGCCTCAGCTTGCGCGCGCAAAAGCTCGAGCCCGAGTGCGGCGCTGGCGACGTGGTCCAACCAAGTCGGTTGAGTTGGGCTCGGGTCCGAGCCCGAGTCTGACTCAACCAGATTTGAATTTTCTGGGATTAGAGAAAGGATGACATTTGGAGAATTGTTTGGGGTAGCAAACGAACTCCAAAATTTATAAAATTTTTACAGGAGCTTGCAAGCTGAGGGATTGACCTTGAATAAAATTTTCAGAGGTTTTGGTGCTAAGGTTTTTCCTCCAAAAATTTATCGATGTACTGGTCCAAGGTTTGACCAGATTTTAAATTGGGTTGACTTGCCTTCAACAACATTCAAACAATTTCTAAAAATTGTAGAACTTTTCGGAGGAGCCCAAGCCAACCCAAGAATTTAGGAAAATTATTTCCAGGAGATTATCACAAGATGGAACAAGAATGACTGAGAAGAATAAGATGTGGGTCGAAATGACTTGCGATCTTTGTATTCCCATAATCTCTTTACAACAATTGTCCAAAGCATACAGGAAATACAATATGTAAGAAAAAGTTTTAATTTCCCCTCATTTTCTTACATTTGAAACACAAGCCCAAAATTGGGATGTTACAACTCTCCCCCCTTACAAGAATCTCGACCCGAGATTCCGTTTACTCGGAGAAGAAAGAAGGAAAATGCTGCAAGGCGATCTTCTCGCTCCCAAGTTGCCTCATCTTCGTAATGGTTTGACCATCGAACCTTAAGGAACTTGATGACACGGTTCCTTGTTCTCCGCTCGATTCCTCAAGAACACGAACAGATGCTCGCGGAGGTCAAATTCTCCGCACATCGAGAACCTCCAACGGAGCTTCTCGATCGGGACACGGAGGCACTTCTTCGTGTGTGAGACATGGAACACATCATGCACACCCTCAAGTGCACCGGTAGCTCCAATCGTAAGCAACGGCTCCAACTCTCTCGATGATGCGATACGGCCCAACATAGCGAGGAGCCAACTTGCCCTTGATGCCAAAACGCCGATGGCCCTTCAAGGGTGAGACTTTGAGATACACAAAGTCATTGGGCTGAAAGCTCAACTCACGGCGACGGCGATCTGCATAGCTCTTCGCTCGATCGGGGCGTGCGCAGATGCTCGCGAATCAATCGGACTCGCTTTGGCCTCATTAATCGACTCGGGCCAAAATCGCGCCACCGATCTCGACGGGTTCAATGGGGTTCTACACCTTCTCCCATACAAGGCCTCAAACGGTGCCATGCCAAGACTGGCCTGATAGCTGTTGTTGTAGGAGAACTCAGCAAATGGTAGGCACTTCTCCCACTTCTTCCCATAGGAAAGAACACAAGCACGGAGCATATCTTCCAACACTTGGTTGACTCGCTCCGTCGGCCATCGATCCCGAGGATGAAAGGTCAGATCAAGTGAAGGGCGGTCCCCATAGCCTCTTGCAGGCTATGCCAAAACCGCGAGGTGAAAAGCGCACCACGATCCGAAATAATCGTCTTCGGCACACCGTGAAGACTCACAATCCTCGAGACATAAAGTTCGGCCAAAGGCCCCACACGAAGCTGAGTCTTGACAGGGAGGAAATGTGCCACTTTAGTCAACTTGTCAATCACGACCCAAATAGCATCATTTCCTTTAGACGAGCGGGGCAAACCGGTGATGAAGTCCATGCCAACGGAATCCCACTTCCATACTGGCACTGGCAAAGGCTGAAGAAGACTTGCTGGACGCTGATGCTCGGCCTTCACACGACAGCACACGTCGCACTCGGCAACGAACTTGGCAATCTCGCGCTTCATTCGGGTCCACCAGAATCTCTGACGAAGGTCCTGATACATCTTGGTAGCCCCGGGATGGATAGACAAAGGAGAATCATGGCCTTCGCAGAGAATCAAATCCCGCAATTCCATGACCTTAGGAACCACAAGACGCTGCCCAAACCACACAACGCCATGCTCATCCTCTGAAAAGCACTTGGCTATCCTATCCTTGATGTTTCGCTTGATCCGCCCACACCAACATCTCGTCATTGCCGCCTTGATTTGGTCCACCAAGGTTGGCTGCACACCAAGGTAGCAAGAGAACCGTGCTCGATCAAACCCAAATTGAGGCGCTGAAATTTCGAAATAAGGGTAGGTCCGCTCTTGGAGCATCAACATGTTGCAATACACCTTTCGACTAAGCGCATCGGCAACAACATTGGCCTTGCCCGGTGATCTGAATACCCATATCATAGTCCTTGATCAATTCCAACCATCTCCTTTGCCCGAGGTTCAGATCGCCGGGTGAACAAGTACTTCAAGCTCTTGTGGTCGAATACACCTCACAACGGTTACCAATCGATAATGCCGCCAAATGTTGAGTGCATGAACCACAAGAACAAACTCCAAGTCATGCGTAGGATAGTTGAGTTCATGAGGCCTCAATCGCCGCGATGCATAGGCCACAACCTTGCCTTTCCGCATAAGAACACAACCAAGACCACGACGAGAAGCATCACAAAGATATCAAAACTCTTGTGAATATCGGGAGAACAAGCATCTGGGCTGAGGTCAACCGCTTCTTGAGTTCCTGAAAACTCACATCACAAGCGATGGACCACTCAAACTTCTTGTCTTTCTTGAGCGATTCGGTCATAGGCCGCAATCTTGGAGAAATTCTCGATAAAGCGGCGATAGTAGCCAGCCAAACCAAGAAAACTCCGCACATCGGTGACCGACTTGGGCTGACCCCAAGATAGTACATCACTGACCTTGCTAGGATCCACAGACACACCCCCTGCTGAAAGAACATGGCCCAAGAATGCCATTTCCTTCAACCAGAACTCGCACTTGCTGAATTTGACATACAACTGGTGCTCACGCAGCTTGCCTAACACAAGCTTAAGATGCTCAGCATGCTCTTCTTCGCTCTTGGAGTAGATAAGGATATCGTCGATGAATACCACCACAAACCTATCCAAATACTCCATGAATACCGAGTTCATAAGGTTCATGAATAAAGCAGGAGCATTAGTCAAACCGAAAGACATGACGGTGTACTCGTAAAGACCATAACGGGTAGCAAAAGCCGTCTTAGGAATATCCTCGGCCCTGATCCGGACTTGATGATAGCCCAATCTCAAGTCAATCTTGGAGAAGACACGCGCTCCGGTCAACTGATCGAAAAGATCATCAATACGGGGCAAAGGATACTTGTTCTTCACCGTCACTTCATTAAGCGGACGGTAATCAACACACATGCGTAAGATCTTGTCCTTCTTCTTCACAAAAATAACTGGACAGCCCCAAGGGGATGAGCTAGGACGAATGAAACCCTTCTCCTGCAGCTCACCTAGTTGCTTCTTCAGCTCCTCCAACTCATTAGGAGGCATGCGATACGGCCTCTTTGAAATAGGGGCGGTACCAGGCAGTAACTCGATCACGAACTCTAGTTCTCGAACGGGAGGCATCCCGGGCAAGTCTTCAGGAAAGACATCCGCGAAGTCACACGCAGTGGGGACATCGCGAATCTCCAATGCTGGCTTTGCTTCAAGGGCAAAAAGGTGGGGCTCTCGCAACTGCGGTGAAAACCCAACCTGTTCACCTGAAGGGCTGGTGAGGTAGACAATCTTCCTGGCACAATCGATTTGCCCCAAGTGTTGGGACAACCAATCCATGCCAAGAATCACATCTAGGCGCGCCGAGTCGAGCAGGATAAGATTCGCCAAGAATCCCACCTTCGATGTGGATAGGAACATCCCGGCACACTTGGTCAGCTCTCATTTCCGAACCCGGAGAGCGAATAAGCAAGTGGAATCCCCAAAGGAGCACAGTGAAGTCCACAATCAACGAGAAACGACTCGAAATAAAAGAATGCGAGGCCCCGAGTCAAATAAAACTGTAGCAGGACATAAATTAACAAGAAGCGCACCCAACACCACGTCGGGCGCCTCTGTGCCTCCTCACCGAGATATGGTTGACTCGGCCGCTCCCCAAGCTCGGGTCTTTCGTCGTGGTGACCACTCCCTTGCCCGCGTCCTCCATTAGGACGAGGGCCGCTCCAGCTTCTTAGGACAACTACTCGCGTAGTGGCCCTTGTTGTGGCAAGAGAAGCGGTGACGCCGGCGCGGGTTGCGGTGAACACCTGCTGGCTGGTCGCAGCGACGCGTGATCGAGTCACGGCCTGCGGAGGACGTGGAGCTTGTGCCGAAGGTCTCGGCGGTAGGGAAGCCTGAGGACGGGCCACCGGTGCAGGCCCAACACGGGGACGAACGAGGCCGGCCTGTGCAGACCGCTGGGCCTCCCACTTGCGCTTGCGGGACTCGCCCAGCGCTCTCGCCTTGTGCTCGGCGACGATGACCTTGTCCACCAAGGTCTGGAAGTCGGGGAAGTCCACAATAGAGAGTTTGTCCTGCAGCTCCTCAGACAAGCCCTCCATGAACTTCTCCTGCTTGGCCTCATCAGTGGCCACCTCGGCAGAGCGCACTCGCGAGATGGTTGAACTCGTGGAGGTACTCGATCCACGCACTTGCGCCTGCTTGAGCGCAAGGAACTCCTTCTTCGACTTCATCAGCCGGCGGGACATGGGCCCGACGGAAAGCGACGAACTCCTCCCACGAGACCACGTGTCTCGCAGTCGCATGGCGAGGAAGTTCTCCCACCATGAGAGTGCCGCACCCTCCAACCGATGGGATGCGAAAAGTGCCCGCCTCGCCTCGGCATCGAGCAACGTTGAGCTTCGCTCAACCAGACGCAGCCGACCGTCGCGCCCAAGGGATCCTCGGACCGGGAGAAGGTGGGAGGCTGCGTGCGAAGGAACTCCGCAAGTCCCCCACGAGACTAGTGACCGCCTCCAGATCCAGAGGCACCAGAGGGAGTGGAGGTGTTCCTGGCGATAACCTCCAATACCCTGCGGTCCTCCGAACGATTGCGTTCGATTTGCATGAGGACTTCCGCCATGGTCGGAGGAGGGGGAAGCTCCTCATCGGGACTACCCGGCTGATTTCGGCCACTACGGGTCCCGCCTGCCATCCTGTTTCACTAAGACAAGTTAGCTACAAGCCCGAGATCAAAAGGCACAGAAATCCAAACTTAATTGAAAAGGGCTTAAGAATAACCACCAAGGAGCACAAGACCATAAGTCACAAAATCAACTCCCCGAAACGACTAACCCGTATGGAAGAACGAGTAATCGTTTGAGGGGATCCAAAATTTCAGAACTCAAATCTAGCTCAAAACAGCCCAAAATTAAGGTGTAGCCACCTAATAGAGTATAGGCATTAGCTAATCCCATATCATTTCTTACCCTTTCATTCCCACAAGTTTTGGTTGAATTTACCTCTCATTTCCTACCTTATTTACTAACCACTAGCTAGCTGTCCAAATTTCTTCCTCCAAGCTCTCATGGTTCTCCCAAAACCAAGTTAATCGATAGAGGCTAATTTTTGAAAGGAAGAGAGGAACAACTTTTGCAAAACTTAAGTGAGAGTAAGGTGAGATGAGCAAGCTAGGATAGGTAAGGAGTAAAATTAGAGAACTTACTTAAGTTTTCACAAACTATTTGAAAGTAAGTTTTCAAAATATCCTAAAGGCGACCAAGCTAGGGGTTTTGATGGTCAAGATGGCTCGATACTAACTTTGTGAGGACCTGAATATTTAACTAGTAACGCTTAACCTCCAAATGGTTCTAGCATTACTAATTAAACATTCTAAGCCTCGATGGACATATGCTTCCCAGAATTGCAGCATATGCACATCATCACAAAATTACACATCATTTCCATACAACATACAACACTAAGTTCAATAACAACATACATAAAGTAAAGTTATTACAAAAGTGCCGACCGGCCAAATAGAGCAATAAACAAGAAAGACACCGGAAGCAAAAGGTGCCATAAGATGGCTAGAACAAAAGTCGACCGGTTAGCCATACACCCACAAGGCAACCGACCGGGCCGCCAAGCTAGACGCCTCGAAGACTACCACAAAGACAACTCACAAAAGTGAGGCCCTCAAGCTCACCTTCTTCCTCTCGCAACAAATACATTTAAGCAAGATAACCGAGTACACAAAGGTACTCATAAGACTAACGTGTGGAATAGCAGACCTATTCATAAACTACATGCAAGCTTATTTAGGTGGAGGTTGTATGTCTCATTTGCATAAAGCCAACTTTATTTGCAATAATGTAATACATTTAAAAGCAAGTTTGCAAATCTATTTTGTTGTCAAAATAACAATGAATAAAGATACATACAAGTAACCACACGGAAGTGACTATCCCAATAGTCACCACAACATAGCACGAATCCCGATTCTGTACCACCCATCAAGTTTTAATTAAAAGGTTGTAGTCTAACTCTTGAAAGACCTTGCAAGCGTGTCCATAACCTAGGACGAGGCTATTCGAATAGTTTTAACCCGCAGGTGTACCAATGTACCCACACTTCATCGCCTTTAAGCCAAAAGCACACTTCCAAGGTATGCGGCACGCTAAGTCCTACGAGACGCTTTCCAATATTGTGTATTAACTACGAGTCGCTCGTATGGATAGGAACCCATACGCTACATTGCAAGCGAAAGACAACCACCGTTACGGGGAACCTTCGGACACTACAATGCTCCCACCTCCATCCCTCCTGCGACTCCCTGCGACCCGGAGCCAATACACGCCAAAGTACTAAGTCAAGAGAGGTCCCATACCCTCTAGTGTGGTTAGCACGCTAAAATGCTTGGTTTAGTGTAACAAGATGTTCGGTCCTTGTTGACCCGGGCACCATTCCAGTCACACCCAAAATCACACCATCTTACCATTGTACCCAAGTCTAAATCATTTTATTTTTAGTTTTTAGTTTTCATAAGTAGACATGGCACAAGGTGGAAATCATAAATTATAATAAGTTTTGTGTGATCAAGGTTATCGACAAGTCGATAACCGCCCATTTCTACCGAAGCTAAGCATGGCTAAGCAATTAATTCGCAAACTACTAAGTGACAAGAGCTCATCCACGAACTCTAGATCACAACAATGCCTAGGCTCATGGTACTAGAGGATAATCATTTGCTAAGGAAATGCATCTACTAGGCCAACTAACGACAATAGTTAAAACAAGATATCAATGCATACATAGAAGTTGTAAACAACATAAATACTTAAAATACTAGGATTAACATGATCAAACTGCTTGCCTTGCTGGATTTGTTCTTGCTGCAGAGGGAAGTGCTCAGGTTCAAAGTTTTCTTCGGAACCTAGCGCGAAAAGGCGATAAAAACCGATAAGAACGAAGAACACCAAAAGGAACTCAACAGCAAAGAACATCCAAATCCAATGAAATTTCTACAGCAGCTAGAGGTTGATTTTAGACAATTTTAGAAACAAGAATCACTTCATTTGGACTTAGTATGAAAAAGTTATGCCCTAAATAATTTTGCTCAGCCTGGAAAATCATAATTAAATTAATTAGGGTTACTGTTCATGGTGAAAATTTCCAGAACTATCTAGGGTCTGAAATTTTTATGGTAGGTAGATAATAGTATCCTAACAACAGCAAAACTGAGTTTGCATAAATTGGAGTTATAATGAATTAGTTATGATTTTTCTAAGCTCCAAACCTAGCATATATCATTTTTCAGTGACATGAATAAAGACAAAGCCTAGTTCATATTAAAGCATGTCTACAGACAAATTTTACCAAGTTGAGTTTGCTCAGTTTGCAACTACAGAGAGGAAGTTATGTATTTTACAAATTTTCCATGAATTTCTAGACATCATTTTTCACTAAACAAGATCATGTAGTTAAATCATTTTCTGCTATATGACAGGGCCTAATTTCATTCTCAGATTGAAGTTCATACTATAACAAAGCTACAGCAACTGGAATCATTCAAAAAGGAATTAAAATAACAAAGTTATGCACTTTTGAACTTTGAAACATAAAAAGACTTAGAACATTTGAGCTCTCGGGAGGTCCAAACGAACTGAACGAAAAGGAGAGGTCGTGGGCCGTTGATCTTGCATCGCAGGGCCACAGACCTCGAAACACAGCGCACGGGAAGACCTCCTCCCGCATTGGGGAGGTCTGGACCGTTGAGATCTGCTCCAACGGCCACGACCAGCGCATGCACAGCGCACGCAAAGGAGGTCCTCGCGCCTAACAGAGGTCGTGACCGTCAGATCAAGATCTGGCGGTCCCGAGCACTAGGGGAGGTCCTAAGGGTAAACCTACGGAGGGAGGTCTGAACGGCTAAGATCTCACAGAGGAGGTCTTTAACGGACACGATCAAGAGAGGGAGGTCCTGGGCGACCAAGATTGAACGAGGGAGGTCCTAAGGCTTTAAATCTGAGGAAGGAGGTCTAGCCCGTTAGATCTAAATCTAACGGTTTAGACCAGAGGAGGAGGTCCTAAAGTTTCGGATCTAAAGGATGAGGTCCTAGACGGTCAAGATCTCCGGAGGGAGGTCTTGATCGGCTGGAATAACGCGAGGAGGTTTTGGACGGCCAAAATCTACTCGGGGAGGTCCTAAGCGACAGGGTTTTAGCGGGAGGAGATCTGGACGGCTCGGATTGGACCTAGGGAGGTCCCGAATGGTCCAGATCGACGCGGAGGGAGGTCTGAGCGCTAAAGATTTTACAAAATGAGATCTAACGCTCAGATCTAAACCGGGAGGTTGTGAACGGCTAGGATCGAGCCTAAGAGGTCCTGAGCGGGGGTTTTCTTTGTAAAAGGCCAGGGGTGGCTTTTACAAGGACGACCCCGAGGGTGGTCCTGAGGTGGTCTTTGCAAAATGACCAAGGGGAGGTCTTTTTTGCAAAGAGGACCTCGGTGGAGGTCCAGGGGTGGTTTTTACAAAGGACCACGAGGAGGTCTTTTGCAAAGAGGACCTCGGAGGAGGTCTGAGAGGGTGGTTTTGACAACACGACCAAGGGTGGTCTTTTTGCAAAGAAGACCTCGGGAGTGGCTCAGAGGTGGTCTTTGCAAAAAGGACCGAGGGAGGTCTTGCGGCCTAAAAGGGGTGGTCCTAGCGGCTAGGATCACAACCAGAGGGGAGGTCTTAGACGGTCACGAAGAACCCGAGGAGGTCCAAGGTGCTTTTAATGGCGCGGGACCTCCGGACTTTAATTCTAGGCCTAAGGCCCACAAGACAGCGACACAGCAGCACAGCTAAGACACGATTAATGCGCCCAATGATTAGTAATAATTGGGCATTAATGATGTCCTAACAAAATGACGAAAACGGAAGTTTTGAACCGGCAAAATCCCGAGCGGGCACAACGGTTTGCCGCCGGCGATGGGGACCTCGCCGGCGCCGACCAAGGGCACCGATATACTCACAATAGTGTCGCGGACCTAGCGGAGGCACTCTCGACGGCGGCGACGTTTTAAACGCCGCGAGCCGAGAATGGCGGAGGACAAGCTTTTCGGCAAAATCAAAACGGTGGCCGAGCGCTATGAGCTATGCTAGCTAGACCTTAAGCTCTAAGGGACTAAAATGAACTCACCAGGGCACAGGAGTGGTCCAGAGGAGGTCGGAGGAGTGCCGGCGGTGGAGCAGATCACCGGAGTCGAGGAAGAAGGGAGGTGCTCCTCGGCCGAATCAGGATCTCCCGCAAAGCTGGTCAACCCTGTGAGTGGCAAACCAGAGAGATTAGGGAGGGTCCTAGGTGACCAGAGAGGACCAGAGGAAGAGAAAGAAATCAAAGGAACCACTGGAGCTCGAGGCCTTCAAAGAGCTCCAAAGCCGACAATGGTGGCAGAGAGAGGGTGTGTGCTTAGGTGTTTGAGTTGGGAACCAGCTCAACTGAGGGAGCTCAAGCACAACAAAGAATGAAGAAGGAAAAGGAGAAGGGAGGTTTCAGGCTATACATAGCCTGGAAGCTTGGCAATGGTGTGGGCAAAAGCCTACTGTGAGCATGAACCATGCCCCTGCCATGGGCTGACTAGATTTGACAAGGGTAGGTAGGGGCAGAGCAGGGTGGAGACTTTGGAGGTTAAAGCTGACTGGCAATAAATGCATGTCAGCAAAAGAGCCGTTGACAAGAGGCAAAAGGTGACATCTCACTGCCCCCAACTGCTCTGACCCTGACACACGCACGGGTGCGGAAAACCATGTTGACCAGACCTCCAGGAGGTTATGAGGAAGAGAAACAGAGCCGAGGGGGAGGTCCTGGACGTCCCAGATGTGCTCGGGGAGGTCCTTGACGTCCCAGATCACCCGAGGTGGGGAGGTCTTGCGCTGGCGAGGAGGTCCTGGGAGGTCGTGAGCCACACGATGGGTATCCCACGGCTTGGACCACCCCGAAGCGCTGAGGGCGCTCAAGAGCTCCTCGGACCAGGGGGAGGTCGTGAGCATTGGATTGAGATCCAATGCCTCACCATGCAGCGCAAAGCTCGAGCCCGAAGTCGGCGGCGGGCGACGTGGTCCAACCAAGTCGGTTGAGTTGGGCTCGGTCCGAGCCCGAGTCTGACTCAACCAGATTTGAATTTTCTGGGATTAGAGAAAGGCTGACATTTGGAGAATTGTTTGGGGTAGAAAACGAACTCAAAAATTTATGAAATTTTTATAGGAGCTTGCAAGCTGAGGGATTGACCTTGAATAAAATTTTCAGAGGTTTTGGTGCTAAGGTTTTTCCTCCAAAAATTTATCGAGGTACTGGTCCAAGGTTTGACCAGATTTTAAATTGGGTTGACTTGCCTTCAACAACATTCAAACAATTTCTAAAAATTGTAGAACTTTTCGGAGGAGCCCCAAGCCAACCCAAGAATTTAGGAAAATTATTTCCAGGAGATTATCACAAGATGGAACAAGAATGACTAAGAATAAGATGTGGGTCGAAATGACTTGTGATCTTTGTATTCCCATAATCTCTTTACAACAATTGTCCAAAGCATACAGGAAATACCATATGTAAGAAAAAGTTTTAATTTCCCCTCATTTTCTTACATTTGAAACACAAGCCCAAAATTGGGATGTTGCAATATTGGAGGAGAGATAGTTCGTCCAAACACCACAAGGTTTGGAACGACATTTGTTTTCTTAAAAAGTTTTTGGGATAGAAAAGACAAGTTTATGAAGTGGATGGTGTCAGATGTGTGGAGCTCCAATCATTTATCCACGACTGAAGAAGGAGAATACATGTATTCCTGTCTCACATGTAGACAATGGTGGACCTCTATGCATTGGGTCATTAAAGTAGTAGAACTGGTTTATCGACTACTAAGATTTGCAAACCAGCAGAAACCCGCAACTGTGGTAGGACTGGTTGCAAAAACATATGAACTGAAGCAAGAACTTGACATCGTATTTGCAGAAGATGATGCTACCTGTGATCGTTTTATGGAGGTAGTTAATAAAAGAATTGCAATGCTCAAGCAACGCACCTATATACTTGCAGGCAAGTAGATAGTTTCATAAATTCTAACATATATTTGTTGTATTTTTTCTAACATTGTAAGTGTGTTGAATTCCAAACTTTGGACAGCGGGGGTGCTAAACCCACAGAGCCACAACCTATATGGTTTGGGGAAGAATCCATCCCTCACCATTTCCGTGACAACGGCAATTCAAAGAATAGCCGATACACCCGAGGAGACTGTGCAGGCTCTAGGTGAGCTCGAATTCTATCGTAATCGACGTGGCCTATTTGCTTCAAATGAGGCTCACATTAGTGCATCTCGTCTTACTGTAGGTATGTTGTTATCAACTTATATATACATAGAAAATCAACTGTCACTATGAGTTCAATATAATTTTCATGTTACTTGTAGCTACATGGTGGATGACTTTTGGAGCGGAGACACCAACACTACAAAAATATGCCTTGCGGATTGTCTCGCAATGTGTTTCCTCCAGTGGATGTGAATGTAATTGGAGCACATTTACTTTGGTGCATACACAATTGAGGAACCGTCTTGGGTACAAGAAACTGCATAAGTTTGTATATGTCCACTACAATCTAAGGCTGTGATTGCAAGAGCATGAGACTAGAAATGAGGATAGAGATGTAGATCCTTTGGGGATCTAATTAATGCCACTATATACGACAGGGATAACCCAATCCATGAGTGGCTTGATAGCTCCATGATAGAATCAGAGCCCGTACTAGACGAGGAAGGTGAGCCCCCTATTCCATCCAAGATTGTAGTTGATGCCATCCTTGAGAAGGAACTGGAAAAAGCACTAGATGATCAACCGTTGAAGGAATGGACGAAGACAACTATTGGCAAGAGTCATCTTGGGAAAAGAAAATATTGTAGCCAACAGACTGCAAATTGGCTGCAGACTTTGCCTCTCTTACACAAACAAAAAAACGAGAGGCTGATAAAAAGAAAAAGAAAATTCAGGAGAACATTGTGGAAAGCGATGACGAAACAGAAACTCTACCATCTGATGAAGTGCAGTACCAAGAGTCTCGTGACAGTAGCTCTCCGTCGTCTGATGATGGCGCTGATGGTGGGACAACGCATGATGCAGCACAAGACAAACTATTGGAATTCACCTGTGAGAAAAATTTCACACATGCTACCCAGGATGAAGATCATGGTTGTCATAAGACTCATGCTGGGAAAACAATTCATAGGACTTATGGACGTAAGAGTCGCAAACAAGATCGTTCTCAGCCACATGACTCTTCTTCCTATGAATCCCATGCTAGCTCAACGACTTATGGACGTCGAGATGCCAACCTATTACCTTCTGGTGATGATTTTCATTCTTCAGAAATTTCTTCTTATCCTACTCACCATTACGGTCTTGTACCCTTCGACAACAATTCAAAAATGGTTTATCAGTGGGTGGAACCCGAATATTACCAACAAGTTTATAATCATTGGCTACAACATGCCCATGAAACATACACCTGGGATCAATACAAAGCCTACCCTGCTCAATATAGCGGACTTGTACTTGTTGATAATAATGAGTACATTGCACAACCTTCGCGCTTCTCGACAATGTATTGGTATGAATTGCTAGTTTGCTACACCATTATTGTTTATATTGTTTTTAGTATGCTAGTCAAGTTATTATTCATTACCATTATCTTATGTTTTTCTTATTTAAGATGCTGCTGAGTCCTTCGGGGGGAGAGAGCTGCGCCAGAGAGTGAAGCTAGCAAGGTTTTCTCTATTTGTTGCAATTGTTACTTCATTAAACACTCTACAATTGGTATTTAACAATTTTCCTTCATTTCCGGTTTTACTGGTTTTTTTCCGGTTTTTCCCGGTTATCGGCTGGGACAAATTCGAATTCAATTTTCGTTTGATGAATTTTGCCGGTTTTTGCCGGTTTTTCCGGTAACCGGCCGGGAACCGTTACCAGGCCCCGAGCGGGATTTTGCCCGGTAACGGTTCTTTGATCCTTGGTTGGGAGAGCTGATGTGTCATTGAGGAGTTATGTGGTATTGAATCCCCCACCATGGGCTCAATTCTGCAGACTAATCTGTAACAGATTTGCTGACTGCAGCATATATGATGTGACGGATGACTTCCATTCTCTCAAGTAGAACTATGTCCAAGTCTCATCATACATTGATAAATTTGAAGAAGTCATGACAGTGGTTAAGAAGGAACACCCCTACTTAGAAGAAGAATACTATGTGGTCAGTTTTGTCAATGGGCTGAAGGATGAGATCAAATGCCTTTTGAGACCACTAAGACCTAGTCTTACTGAAGCATACTGGTTGGCCAAAGACTATGTAAAAGAGCTGCAATACAAGAAGAACAACAAATTCCCTAGTACTGGTCACCCTAAGCCAAACCAATATCAGCACCAAGGAAGAATTCAAGTGAAACCAGAGAAGGGGGAAATGGTTAAGAACAGACACTCTCCACACAAATAAGTTGAGGAAGCCAAGAGAATGTTGGAGGTGTTTTGACAAGTGGTCACCGAGCCGTAAGTATAAACAGGCCCCAGTAGTGAATGCTTTAATCTCTGAACAAGAAGAAGAGAACAAATCAAATCAGGGATCAGAGGATACTTCTGATGAGGAATAATCATAAGATACTTAAGAACCTGAAGAGGAGCAACTCCTGCAGATTTCTGAACAAGCTGCCAAGGGAATTACTAATGCATCAACTCTGTGATAATCATTGTAGGGGGAGGAAGAGGAGTGGCCTTATTAGACAGTGGCAGCACCAATACCTTCATTGATTACATGTTTGCCCTCAAGACCAACTACAAAATTATCAACAATGGCATGAAAAGGGTGACAATTGCAGGAGGTGGGGAGCTGCAGACAGGATCACACATCAGCAAGTGCAATTACAAGATCCAGGGAGAACAGTTTTGCAACACTTTTAGACTATTAGACCTGAAGAGGTATGAAGTGATCCTAAGAGGAGACTGGATCTATCAGTACAGTCCTATGACAATGAACTTGCAGACCAGGGAACTGACCATTGTGAAAAATGGTTGTCAAAATGTGACTTTCCCAGATGTAACCAAGGCTAATCAGTCAAAGTTAATTGGGTCCAGGAAAATTCAGAAATTGATGGGCAAAGGAGCAATGGGCTATGTGCTGATGATCAATTCAGAGTTAACTGACCAATGCCAGAAGTCAAAATCAATCACAACACCTTTTGAATTGGAAGGGATACTGAACCAGTAAAAAGGTCTGGTAAACAAGTGTTAACTATCAGCAAAAATGTTTTTAGGCTGAAGCATATCACAATTTTGAATGTTTAGGACCTTGTATTATTGTTTTTTTGAATCTTGTACATTTTATGACAAGGTACATTATCTATATGCAACTATAGGTAAAATATACAGACATTTGAATTGCTAGGATGCTGCATTTTCCCCTAATGCCTATTTTGTTTTCCACATCTGGGCTTTACTGTTTGAACTTTGAACCCTGGGTATGCCTGCACTTCTCTAACAAAACTCTTCTTGAAGCTTGCCATCAGCAAGCTGTTGTACAGATGGATGTGTCCAGTGTTACTCGGCATCAGTGCTTCAATGCACCAGTCCATTGTGAGTCCAGTCTGGCTGGGTATCGTCGTATCGAGGTCTTTTCTGCAATTTGTGAAGGGGCCATATGACAGGATTCAGATGGTAATGGGGTTTTGAAAACAATGTTATTTTTGTTGTTTTTAGACTTTAGTGCTTATCTAATCTGGAGGTATTGGTCTTTCGATGCCTTTTCCAACTTATTAATAAATTATTATTTTTTAAATAGGATTCTTGTAGTCTGGATCATGGTCACATTAAATAAATAGGGTGAGGTGTTACGGTTGCTCTCCGCATTCTTCCTCTGTGTCTGCAAAAGGTAGAGTGCATGTAGCACCAGGTTTTGAGGTTACTCTTGGTTCATTGAGCTCTTTATAGAAGGTGAAGAAAAGTGACAGGTACAATCCTTTTCTTTTCCTGATTAAATTTATATTAAGGCTGCACAATTGAGGATGGCACTCAAAGTCGCTGAGCAGGCATGAGTGCTACCACGAGACTTTCCCGCCTATTTTGTTGCCGGTGGCGCAGAGTAGCGAGGCTGAGTCGGCAACCGCGGTGGCCAGCTTGGGGCTTTGGCCAAGATGAGGAGGCGGCGCCCGTTAGCACGGAGCGTCACACGCCATAGCCGTCCTACAGGCAGTGCCTGAGCTTGTGTAACGCGTCGACGTGACAGCGACACTGTGCGAGCACATCGCACCTACATGGTCATGGAGGTTGCGGTAGTCCTTGGTGCCGTTGAACTGGATGACAGCCAGTGAGTAAAGCGCCTCACGGTGGCGCCACCGTCATCAGCATAGTTCCCAATCCCCATGCATCCTCGATGGTCCGGCTGTGCGGAGGTAAACTTCTTTTAATATTAAAAGCATTTATTCCGTAGGATTCTAGTTGAACCGCGATTTCCCTGCTTAGAAGTGGCTCGAGTGCACAATTTTTCCAATATTAAAACCACACTGGACCGAACGAACTAGGCTCCCATTCAGTTTTTTTCGGGTTGAACCGCTGGTCCTGGTCTAGTTTCAGTAACACTACTGTTGCCATCCGACCTCTCGCTGATGGATGCTTACCCTATTGTGTACTAGATTCACAACATAGATAATCTTCATGCTTAATGTATAGTTCAAAATGGTCCGAGTAAACTGTTCATTTCTGTCAAACTGTATAAAAGGCCTGTTTACTTCTTCTAAACGGTCAGGCCACCTTTGCCTTGTAAACGGTTGTTTGTCTTGAACAATGCTGTTTGCTTTAGAATATACCTGTTTTTGCTAGGATGCAACTTGCAAAATAGCTGTCCACAATTTTCTTATTGCAATTCTTTTTCTTGCACTTCTTTACAATGCTGTTCTCTAGCATGTAACATTACTAACTGCAGCCTTCATTAGAAGGAAAAACAAAATACAACTGCAGCCTTAATTAGACAAAAAAATATCAACTGCAGCCTTTAAACTTGTATTTCGTGATGAGCTGCTTGCTTTATAAAATACATGCTGACATGATAGCTTTCAATCTGAAGGTTCAGTTTTGGGAGCACCCTGTGCTTCTTGTAAAAATAATAATTCTTTTTGTCATTTTCACTCAAGAAATTGAGTTAACATGAGAAAATAATTGTAAGATTTAGGTTATCATAATCCCCTTATGAGAGTTTATGTTCCGTGCTTTCTTGAAGAGGAGCAAACTGGTCGCAAGTTTTCCAATTGACAATCGTGGATCATGCGATTTGAGATTTAACTGCATTCATGCGTTTTAGTCTCGTTTACAAAATCAATACATTAGTGGCTGGCAACGTAATCCAAATGTACTATTTATTTTGCATGCCACTCACATAATGTGTTAGAAAATCTATGATTCTTACATGCCTCTTCTATGAAACTTCATCTAGAAATGATTTCGAAAGACCTTTTGTAGAAGGTCAGATCCAAGTCTGTAATAATCATGTTTGATGGTTTTCAAAGTGCTGCAAGTGTGTTTATAGCTGTTTTGTTGACCTGCAAACACTGATTTATTTCAATGAATTGATTGGGCCAGAAAACTCTTCAAGCCATTCACTTTATTTATTATTATTATGCTGTCTGATGGGTTTAGTCACACATATGTGTAGAACGTGGTGATGTTGGACTTGGATTACTGTACCAACTGGATTAGCCGAAGAGTTGGTGTGAGTTTAGCCTCGGGATGTTGTATTAATTGCCCAAATATAAAGTTTTTGTCAAGTATGGTATTTTAGTTCCTATTGCTTTGTGTCAAATGCACATTGCTTTGCAAATTCTTTTGTTTGGTTCTGTTTACCATCTTTTCCTTGAACATACATAATGCATTTTTTTCTTACTTAACATACATCCATTTTGATTGCAGGAGCAGATGTATTTATTGAATTGTTGATGAATTACAACTCACAAGGAATAACATCTGTAACATCCCATTTTTGGGGCGGCTCTTGTTTAGTTTTGATTTTCGTTGAATATCCTGTTGTCTGTTTTGTAAAGAGGTTTTCAAAACTTTTTTTTTTGAGTTCAAAGGTTTTATCTCCAAACACTCTTTGGTTTTGGATTTTAAGTTGCAAGTTTTAAGTCAAACCTCAAACTCAAGTTTGGTTTGGATTCAATTTGCAAATTCAAAATCCTCTCGAAGTTCAAGATTTATGAAACTCTTTTCCCCTCCCCGGGCTCGGCCCCCTCTTCCTTTCGGGGCTCAAGCCCATTATTGCCCCCTGCCCCTCTCCCCCTCCTGGTCTTGTCACCAGAGCGCCCTCTCTGCGCTCGGACCACGTGCTGCGTTTGCGCACGCACGCTAGCTGTGAGGACCCCAGTTTATTTGGCTTGTAATGCTTAACCAACCACCTGACCCTAGCATCACAAATCAAATAAACCAAGCCTCGAGATATGTATACTTCCCAGAACTGCAGTATACACACCTCTTCACAAAATCATGCATCAATTCCATTCTAGACATAGAATCCAAGGCATCACGATACCAAACAGTAGACAAACAAAGTAGAGTTATTACTACAAAAGAGGGCCGACCGGCCAAATGACAAACAAATAACACAATAAACAGCGGAAGCAAAAGTGCCACAAGATGGCTATAAACAAAAGCCAATTAGTGTGCCTCAGTCCACAAGGCAACCAACCGGACCGCCAAGCTAGTCGTCCCAAAACCCGCACATCTCACAAAAGTAAGGCCCTTGGGGCTCACTTGCCTACTCTGCAACAAAAACATTAAGCAAAGCAAATGAGTACAAAAATGTACTCGCAAGACCGACATGTGGACTAGCAGACCTATGCATATACTACATGCAAGCTTATTTGAGTGGAGGCTGTATGACTCATTTTAGCACAAAGCAATCTTTATTTGCAGTAATGTAATACATTTAAAAGCAAGTTGGCAATTCATTTTTATTGTTGAAATAACAGCAAGAGCAAAAATAATAACAGTAAGTAGATGACAACATCCTGGAAGTGACTAACCCATTAGTCACCACGACCATAGCATGAATTACCCATTCATGCCACCCATGTCAAGTTTTAATTAAAAGGTTGTAGTCTAGTTCTCACGGAGCGTATCCAAGCGTGTCCATAACCTAGGACGAGGCTATTCGAATAGATCAAACCCTGCAGGGGTGTACCAATGTACCCACACTTCAGACCGCATTTTTGCCACAAAAGCACACTTCCGAAGGTATGCCGGCACAGCTAAGTCCTACGAGACATTTCCAATATTGTGTATTAACTACGAGCCGCTCGTATGGATAAAATCCATACACTTACATGGTAAAGCCGAAAAGACAACTACCCACAAAGGGTAAAGCTTTTCGAACAACTACCATGCTCCCAACACCATCCCTCCTGCGACCCCCTGCGACTCGGAGCCAATACACGCCAAAGTACTAAGTCAAGAGAGGTCCCATACCCTCTAGTGTGGTTAGCACGCAAATGCTCAGTGCGGTGGTGCAAGTAACTTGGTCCTTGTTGACTCGGGCACCATTCCAGTCACACCCAAAAACACACCAACATACTATTGTGCCCAAGTCCAAATCATTTTATTTTCAGTTTTTAGTTTTCACAGTTAAACATAGCATAAATGCTGAATCACAAAGTTATAAAATTTTGTGTGATCAAGGTTATCGACTAAGTCGATAACCGCCCAATTCTACCGATAACTAAGCATGTCTAAGCAGTTTAATTCGTACCTACTAAGTGACAAGAGATCATCCAACGATCTCTAATCACAGCAAATAACCTAGGCTCATTTAGTATAGGAATATCATTTACCTGCAGATTATGCAACTAAAAGGCCCACTAACCATAGTTTAACAACAAAATAGCAATGCATACGTACAAGTTGCAAACAAAATATTAGTTTTGAACATAAAGGAATTAACATGATCAAACTGCTTGCCTGGTTGCTGCTGCTCAAAATGTTGCTGAGGCTCACTCTCGATAATACCGGAATCGTCACAATTTATCGATTGAGCAAAAGGATAAATAAGAACGAATAACACCGACAATAACCAAAAATTCAATTTCATCAAATATGCACAAAATTCATACAACAGGTAGAGAATGATTTTATAAAAATTTAGAAACAGAAATCATTTTATTTGGAGTCTAGAAGAATTTTCTTGGAATTTTCCAAGTTAAACATACATAAAAACACCATTAAATTAATTATCAAAATTTTAAGAACAGAGACATACTTAAAATTATTCTGGTAAAAAGTACATTAAAAACTAAAATTAACAAAATTGGTTTCATTCGATTTGGAGTAAAATTGAATTAGCTATGGATTTTCTAAGTTAAATGAATTAACAGTACAAAAGTAATTCAATTCGGAATTTCTAACAGCACTGAAAACTTTTCCTACCGGCACTCAGCCGACCCACGGTCACTGACCGGTGGGGCCGAGCGAAAACGCTGACCAGGTCAACTTTGACCCCGCCGGCACCAACGGCGACGTCGAAGACGTATTAAGAGAATACGCTTACAAATTTACAAGACGTACTGAAACTAAACAATGCAGAGAAATACGCCTGCTATTAAAAGAAAACGTATTTCGCTACTTTACGCAAAACCTTAACCGGCCAAGAGGGCCCACATGCCAGAGGCTCAGGGAGTTATAAGCGGGGAGATTTACTTTCCTAAATGAATTTTAACTCAGCAGGGCCCATCTGCCATAGAGTCATAAAAAGAGTTGATTAGCACTAAAGACTGAGCTTAGCGCTAAAGACACCGGCGGCTTACCGGCGTTCACGAGGATGGCGGCGCGGCCGTGCAGTGGATCTAGCGAACAAGCGAGTCTTCGGGTGCGTGGGTGATACCTCCAGGTTCACTGAGACCTCGCGAACTCGATGATGGCGACACAGGCCCTCGAGGATGCCGGGCGAGTTGGTGGCGAACGGAGGCGGCGAAGAAGCTACGGCTTACGCGGAGAAGATGCTACGGGCTTCGAGAAGCTTCGGGAAGGAGCGCCTCGAGATCGCCTCAGCTCCAGGAGCAATACGCCCAAGACAACGCCGCTGAAGGAGGTCCGAGGCGGCCGGAATCGACGCGACGGCGAATCACCGTGATCGGAGAAGAAACGGCCGCACGCCCTCAACGATGCACCAAAAGCGAAAACAAACCCACCGTTAGACTCAGTGGAGCAATGCAATCACAAGGGACCAGGTGCGGAGGTTAGAGACTTACTAGAACGCCCTAACGGCTACGGGGCCGAGACTGCCGGAGGCGGGGACGACGATGTTGCCCCCAACGGCTCTGTGGATGAAACCAGCTCGGACCGGAAAATGGATGCGGCGTGGTGAGACGAACACAGCGGTGGAGTTGCTGGCTCGGGGGCGGCACTAACGCGGCGGCGCTGCTCTCGGCTTCAACTCCGGCCGAAACAAAGAATCGGGCGGAGAAAGCACGAGAATTGGAGGGAGGAGAAATGGGTGAGCTCAGTGGGTAGAGGAAATCCCGGCGATCCTTCGGAGGCGGACACGTGTCCACGATGTGGCAGCGACGAGCTACGTGGCACGCATGCGTGAACGCTAGCGAGCTCCGGTAGGCAGCGGAGACGGCGAGGACGAACCTGAAAAGTGGGGCCCGCCCGTCAGCGACAGTGAGAAGGACGGTGCGGTGAAATGGTTGAGTCGGAGTCTGACTCGGGCTCGGGCGCGGCTGCTAGCTGGTTTGACTCGAACAAGAAGATGCTGACCGCTAGATCTTAAATGGACGGTCGAGATTTGATGGTGTGGGTTGGACAGTCCGATTAGATCGGGCGCATGTGGGCCGCGCGATTTGCATTGGACGGTAGATGGCCATCGGGCTCGGGCGATGCAGCCAGGCGGCACGGTCGAGCCGAGCGACGCGGTCGAACTCGAGTCGGAGTTTGAGTCCGAGCCCGATGAACAGTGAAAATGTTGACTGGGATTAAACTCTGTTTTCCCACTTTGACTAAGGCCTTAAAAATAGAGATAAATTTCCTAAAATTCTGAAATTATTTAGAGGTGTTCCTGGGATACCCTAGTGCTCATAAAAATTATCAAACTCACTTTTGATACTACAATTTGTATAATATAAATTCAAACTTAGCCTAGGTCATTAAATGGTGTTTGAATTTTCTAAGGATTGTAACTTGTTCCAAAATTTTTGGAAAAATTATATTTATTCATGATAAATATTATAAGAATTGAATAAATTGTTTCCAGAGGATGATCACAAGTTTTTGCCTATGCTTTCTCTTTGGAGTTATGATTTAAGTTGTATGTTCCAATTGATCGTAAAAATTTCAAAAACAAAAATTCAAGCAAAAACTCCAGGAAATCAAACATGCTCAAAAGTTTTAGATTCTTCTCATTTTCACAAATTTGAAATACAAACTTGAGCTTTGGATGTTACAAATCTCCCCCCCCCTTACAAGAATCTCGCCCCGAGATTCCGATCACTGGGAAAAGAAAGATGGGTAGTCCGCACGGAGACGATCTTCCCGCTCCCAAGTTGCCTCATCCTCGGAGTGATTCGACCACTGAACCTTAAGGAATTTGATGGCACAATTCCTTGTCCTTCGTTCAGATTCTTCAAGAATACGAATAGGACGCTCGTGGTAGGTCAAATCTTCTTGCACATCGAGATTTTCCAACGGAGACTCCTCAGTCGGAACTCGGAGACATTTCTTCAATTAGGACACATGGAACACATCATGTACTCTCTTAAGCGTAGCTGGCAACTCTAACCTGTATGCAACAGCTCCCACTATCTCGATGATGCGATAAGGTCCAACATATCGAGGAGCCAACTTGCCCTTGATGCCGAAACGCCGATGCCCTTTTAAAGGTGAGACTTTGAGATAAACAAAGTCATTGGGCTGGAAACTCAACTCAAGGCGACGACGATCTGCATAACTCTTTTGCCTGGACTCGGCCACACGCAAATGCTCGCGAATCAACTGAACCTGGCTTTAAGCCTCATTGATTGAATCTGGGCCGAAAAACTGTCTCTCACCAGTTTCTGACCAGTTCAATGGGGTTCTACACCTCCTCCCATACAAGTCTTCAAACGGTGCCATGCCGAGACTAGCCTGGAAGCTGTTGTTATAGGAGAATTCCGCAAGCGGCAAACACTTCTCCCAATTCTTTCCATAGGAAAGAACACAGGCGCGGAGCATGTCTTCCAAAACTTGGTTAACTCGCTCCGTCTGTCCATCGGTTTGGGGATGATAAGCTGAGCTGAACGAAAGACGGGTCCCCATAGCCTCTTGCAAATTGTGCCAAATCTTGAGTGCATGAACCACAACAGCTAACTCCAAATCATGGGTAGGATAGTTGAGTTCATGAGGCCTCAACTGCCTTGATGCATAGGCCACTGCCCTGCCTTCTTGCATAAGAACACAACCGAGTCCCTGACGAGAGGCATCGCAAAAGATATCGAAGCTCTTGTGGACATCGGGAAGAACAAGAACAGGGGCTGATGTCAACCGCTGCTTGAGTTCCTGAAAACTTTCATCACAAGCAGAGGACCACACAAACTTCTTGTCCTTCTTGAGCAATTCAGTCATCGACTTTGCGATCTTGGAGAAATTCTCGATAAAGCGACGGTAGTAACCTGCTAAACCAAGAAAACTCCGCACATCGGTGACCGACTTAGGCTGACCCCAAGATAGCACATCGCTGATCTTACTAGGATCCACAGCTACGCCTCCTGCTGAAAGAACATGGCCCAAGAATGCCACTTCCTTCAACCAGAACTCGCACTTGCTGAATTTCGCATATAGCTGGTGCTTACGCAGCTTTCTCAACACAAGCTTTAGATGCTCAGCATGCTCTTCTCCACTCTTGGAGTAGTAAGAATGTCATCAATAAATACGACCACAAACTTATCCAAGTACTCCATGAACACTGAGTTCATAAGATTCATGAACAAAGCGGGAGCATTGGTCAAGCCAAAAGACATGACGGTGTACTCGTAAAGACAATAACGAGTAGTGAAAGCCGTCTTTGAATATCTTCATACGATCCGACTTGATGATACCCCAATCTCAAGTCAATCTTGAGAATACCTGCTCAGTCAACCGATCAAAAGATCATCAATCTTTGGGCAAAGGATACTTGTTCTTCACCGTCACCTCATTAAGCGGACGGTAATCAACACACATGCGCAAAGTCTTGTCCTTCTTTTCACAAAGATCATTGGACAACCCCAAGGAGATGAGCTAGGATGGATAAAACCCTTCGCTTGAAGCTCACCTAGTTGCTTCTTCAACTCCTCCAACTCATTGGGAGGCATCCGTGACGCGCGCTTCGAAATTGGAGCGCAGGGCAGCAACTCGATGACAAATTTGTGAGGACCCCAATTTATTTGGTTTGTAATGCTTAACCAACCACCGGTCCTAGCATCACAAATCAAATAAATCGATCCTCGAGATATGTATACTTCCTGAAGCAAGTATACACACCTCGGTACAAAATTAGACATCAACTCCATTCCACACATAGAGTCCAAACACCACACTACCAAGCGGAAGATAAACAAATAGTAGAGGTTATTACAGGTACACAGCCGACCGCCCAAAAGATACACAAATAACAAGAACGCAATGAAGCAAAGTGCCATAAGATGGCTATAAACAAAGCCAATCGGTGTGCCTTCAACCCACAAGGCATCGACCGACCGCCAAGCCTAGTCGTCACCCACGGCGACAACACACTCACGTAGTGAGGCCCCGAGGCTCACCTTCTTCCTCTCGCAACAAAAACATCAAGCAAAGCACACAGTACAAAGATTGTCTTTGTACCCGCAAGACCGACGTGTGAACTAGCGCACTGCTCATATGCTACATGCAGCTTATTTGGTGGAGGCCATATGTTTCATTTGCATAAAGCCAATTTTCATTTGCAATAAGGTAATACAGCTTTAAAGGCAAGTTTGCAATTCATTTTTAAGATTGAAATAACAAAGAAGGATAATAATAACAAAGCGAAAGATAAACAACCTAGAAGTGACTATCCCAATAGTCACCACAACAATAGCACGAATCCCGTTCGTACCACCCATCAAGTTTTAATTTAAATGTTGTAGTCTAACTCTCGATAAGCTTACCCAAGCGTGTCCATCACCTAGGGACGAGGCTATTCGAATAGTTTTAACCTGCAGGGTGTACCATCTGTACCCACACCTCGCATCGCCTTTAAGCCAAAGCACACTTCCGAAGGTATGCGCACACACTAAGTCCTACGAGACTTTTCCAATATTGTGTATTAACTACGAGCAGCTCGTATGGATAGAAATCCATACGCTTACATGGTAAAGCGAAAAGACAACTACCCACTCGGATAAAGCTTTTGGACAACTACCATGCCCCCACCTCCATCCCTCCTGCGACCGGAGCCAATACACGCCAAAGTACTAGGTCAAGAGAGGTCCCATACCCTCTAGTGTGGTTAGCACGCGAAATGCCCGGATAACAAAAACTCACAAGATGTTCGGTCCTTAATTGACCGGGCACCTTTCGATCACACCCAATAGATCACACCAATCTTACCATTGTGCGCGTCTAAATCATTTTTGTTTTCATTTTTAGTTTTGCAATTAAACATAGCGAAATGCTGAAATATAAAGTTATAGAAAGTTTTGTGTGATCAAGGTTACCGACTAAGTCGATAACCGCCCATTTCTACCGATACTAAGCATGTCTAAGCAATTTGACTCGGATCTACTAAGTGACAAGAGATCATCCAGCGACCTCTAATCACAGCAAATAACCTAGGCTCAGGTAGTAGAGATCAATATTTTGTCTACAGGATATGCACTCTACGGATTTAACTAATCAATTTAACACAAATTAGCGATGCATACATACAGTTGAAACAAAATATTAGACTTTAAAATACTGGGATAAACATGATCAAACTGCTTGCCTGGCTGCTGTTGCTCGATATGTTGCGGAGGATCGCTCTCGGGGTTGCCGCAAATATCGAATCCTAACGATTGAACAAAACAGCGAATAAGAACGAATAACACCGGCAAAAATCAAAGATCACAAACCAACACCAATTTATACACAAAGGCTAGACTATCACAAAGGAATAACAAAATAGCACTCAGAGATGATTCAAATAGACATGCTTTCATGATAGATCTATCCACTCACTTGATTTACCAAGATAACCACAAAATCAATCCTCTTATATGTTTTAATCTTTCTACAGACTTTGATGGTGATTGTGTGCACATCTATTATTTAATCATCAAGCTAACACATCAAAAACAACTAGTTTCTCTAACTCAACCATTATTAGGCGATATTCTGAGAACCTACAAAAAGCTATTGACAACACTAACCTATCAAGTATCCACTATGAGATGCTAAACAAAATTTTCTATCTAAGATAGGATGTTAAAGATACTCACTATTCATACCCTAAGCATCACACCAAGATATTGCAAGGCTAACAAGTTCCGACATGTGGCTACTATAAAACCTTTCCTCACTAAAATACACATCACAAGTACAGAGTCAACACATCTAGTCTCAATCACGACTTCATAGATCAAGGCCAACAAGTGATTTGAAACCTATAGAGCCTAACTAATTAATTTCTTGCTAGCACTACTTCTCGGAGTCATCAAGAACTAACAAACTTCAAGAGCACAAGCATGATACCCAAAATCAGACATCGACAATGTAAAAACCGACAATGAGAGAAGAACAATTACAGAGAACCGGTGACTACTTCTTTCCAAGCCTCAACTTTCCAATTAAGCTTAAGCATGTGAGTTACTAATGACCATTACTAAAGTTGATTAGCATTTAGAACCGCTAAAGGAAGATGGGGCCCATCGTCGCTGAAACAGAAGAGCACACCGAAGAAGAGAGAGGCTCGGCCGCTCGACTGAACTTGCCGCCGCGAAGAAGTGGCGGCGCGGCCGTGCGACGGCCAAAATGGGTCGCCAGAGGTTGCCGGCCAAGGGTGGTCGCGGCACGCGGAGATGCATCGAGGTGGCGCGCGACGAGCACGCGCGGCAGTGGGGTGACAAGGTGCGGCTGCACGAGAGAGGTAGACAATGAAAATTAGCGCGCGCATGGGCATCGTGAGTTACCAGAACTCACCGGTGTGCTTGGCGACGACGGAGAGGCACCGGTGGCTCGGCGGCGGAGAGCTGCGGCGGCGCAAGGCGATCAACGGTGGCGGAGCACAGGGTGAACGAGGACGAGTGAGAGAGTGGAGAAGAAAGGTGGAGTCCGGTGATGCTCACCAAGCAAGGAATCGAGTTGGAGCTCACCGGAGAAGACCCGGCGGAAAGGGCGGTTTCGCCGGACTTGGAGAAGAAAGTCCACGCGCAGCTCCACGGGCGATGAAACCCGAAATTCCTTGAGGGGTTTACTTCCCAGTGGATGTGGAACACGCGGACGTGTCGCGATGCCGTGCTCGGAGATCACAGAGCAGCAGAATGCTCGGAGCGTCGCGCCGCGCCACGGCTCCGGAGCTCGGTGAGAAGAAAGGCAATGGAGACGCAACGAGGTAGGAAAACCCTCGTGGGCTTTTGTAGGGGCGGCGGAGGCAGCGAGGTGAGGCGGTGGGCGGTGAAAAGACCGGTGAGGCGAGGTGGCGGCGTGCATGCAGCGGCGAGCCGGGCGAGAGAGGCTGGCGGCGGTGCGTTGGAGTTGGCGGTGGCGTGGCGGAAATGACCGACAGGATGGCCCACAAGTCGTGAAAAAACGGAGCGCGCGAGCGAGTTGGGCGCGGCGCAAACCGGTGGTTCGACTTCGATCGGAAAGATGCGACCGTTCGATCGCTAATGGACTACCGAGATCGATGTATGCATTCGGACAGTCGGTTGCGCCGACGCGGACGTGGATCGCTCGATCTTCATCGGACGGTCACGATTGATTAGATTCGCGGTGCGATTAGTTGGCGCGACCGAGCCATTTAGGTGCGGTCGGGTTTGAGTCGGGCTCGGGTCCGAGCCCGACAAACAGTGAATACTGATTTGAAGTTTTAAAAGGCTGAGAGAGTTTGGAGAATTTTTAGAGGTAGCTCCTGAGCTCCAAAAATTCCGAAATTTTTATGGTAGTTACTTGGGAGAGAGATCAACATTGCATAAATTTTCCAGAACTTTTTATGCACTAAAAAATTCTGCAGAAAATTCACAAGCGTGCTGACCTAGGGTTTGACCAGATTTTCAACTAGTTTGACTTGGCCATTTGAAATAGCAAATAAAATCTAAAAATTGTGAAATAATTCAGGGAGGTAGATAGGATGAGCCAGATGATAGGAAAAATAATTTCAGAGGATGATCACAAGTTTGAAAGCTAAGAATCTGTTAACAACAACTTCCAATAACAAGAATTAAATTCTAAAAATTGGAAATTGCTAGGGAAAATTGTAGAACTTTCAAATGATTTGAAGAGACAACAAAAGTTTTTATTTCTCCTCAAAATTTTACATTTGAAATACAAACCCTAAGTTAGGTCTGTTACAAATCTCCCCTTACAGAATCTTGCCCCGAGATTTCGATCACCGGAGAAGAAGGACGTAACTGCCGGAGGCGATCTTCCGCTCCCACGTGGCTTCATCCTCGGAGTGGTTTGACCACTGAACTTTAAGGAACTTGATCACACGGTTCCTTGTTCTTTGTTCGGCTTCTTCGAGGATACGAACGGACGCTCACGATAAGGCGGATCTTCACGCACATCGATATTTTCCAATGGTGTTTCCTCAAGCTGGAATACGGAGGCACTTCTTCAATTGTGACACATGGAAAACATCATGCACCCCTTCAAGTGTAGCCGGCAACTCCAACTTGTATGCAACAGCTCCACTTTCTTGATGATGCGATATGGCCCGACATATCGAGGAGCCGCTTGCCCTTGACATCAAAGCGGCGATGTCCCTTCGGAGGTGAGACTTTGAGATACACATAGTCATTGGGTGGAAACTCAACTCACGGCGGCGGCGATGCGCATAGCTCTTACGCTCGGGTCAGCTATGCGCAAGTGCTCACGAATCAAGCGCACTTGACTTTCGCCTCATTGATCGAATCCGCCAAAGCGCCTTTCACGGTTTCACCAGTTCAACGGTGTTCGCGGCGCCCGTCCATACAAGGCCTCAAATGGTGCCATGCCGAGACTAGCCTGGAAGCTGTTGTTGTAGGAGAACTCGGCAAGCGGTAGGCACTTCTCCCAATTCTTTCCATAGGAAAGAACACAAGCACGGAGCATATCTTCAAGAACTTGGTTGACCGCTCGTCGACCATCGACCCGAGGATGGTAGGCGGTGCTGAAAGTAAGACGGGTACCCATGGCCTCCTGTAGACTGTGCCAAAGTCGGGAAGTGAAAAGAGAACCACGATCTGACACCATAGTTCGTGGCACACCATGCAAACTCACAATGCGGGATATGTAGAGGTGCGCAATTTCTCGTGGCGAGGCGGTACACACAGACAGAAAATGTGCTACTTTGTCAATCGGTCAATAACCACCCGGATAGCATCCTTCCCGAAGAAGTGCAGGGCAAACGATGTGAAGTCCATACCAACGGAATCCACTTCCACTCTGGTATAGGCAAGGGTGGAGGAGACCCATTGACGCCGATGCTCGGCCTTGACGCGACAACATATGTCACATCGGCCACGAACACAGCAATCTCGCGCTTCATGCGAGTCCACGAATCTCGGCGCAGATCTTGGTACATTTTAGTGACCGGGATGGATGGACAAAGGCGAATCATGGGCCTCTGAAGAATCAAATCCCGCAACTCGGGACCTTTGGGACCACAAGCGTGCCCAAACCACACAACACCGTGCTCATCTTACGTGAAACACTTGGCTATCCATCCTTGATATTACGCTGATCCGGTTCACACCGACATCTACTTCTTTGTCTTTGCCTTGACTTGATCCACCAAGGTTGGTTGCACAACCAAGGCAACAAAGGGAACCATATTCAACCAAACCCAAGTTGAGACATTTGAAACTCGCAGCGATGCAGGTTCTTTGCTCTTGGATCATCGATCTTGCAATACACCTTTCGGCTAAGTGCATTAGCAACCACATTGGCCTTGCCGGATGATCTTGAATACCCATGTCATAATCTTTGATCAATTCTAGCCATCTCTCTCGCCGAGGTTCAGATGCGCCGAGTGAACAAGTATTTCAAACTCTTGTGGTCGGAATACACCTCACATGGCCGTTCCGATCGGATAATCTGCCAAATCTTGAGTGCATGAACCACAGCACAAGCTCTAAATCATGGGTGGGATAGTTGAGCTCATGAGGTCTCAAGCTGCTGGATGCATAGGCAAGCGCCTTGCCTTCTGCATAAGAACGCATCAAGTCCCTAACGAGAGGCATCACAATAAATATCGAAGCTCTTGTGGATATCGTGAAGAGTGAGGCTGAATGAAGTCAACCGCTTGAGCTCTGAAAGCTCATCACAAGCGAGGTCCACACAAACTTCTTGCCCTTCTTGAGCAATTCGGTCATTGGCTTTGCGATTTTGGAGAAGTTCTCGATAAAGCGGCGGTAGTAGCCCGCTAAACCGAGAAAACTCGCACATCGGTGGCCCGACTTGGGCTGCCCAAGATAGAACGTCGGCCGACCTTGCTGGGATCCACGACTATGCCTTGGTGAAAGAACATGGCCCAAGAATGCCACTTCCTTCAACCGTAACTTCGCATTTCTTGAACCGCATACAGTGGTGCTCCGCAATTTGCCCAAAACAATCTTGGATGCTCGACATGCTCTGCTTGATCTTGGAATAGATAAGAATATCATCAATAAAGACCACCACAAATTTATCCAAATACTCCATGAATACTGAATTCATAAGGTTCATGAACAAGTGGAGCATTGGTTAAGCCAAAGGACATGACGGTGTACTCGTCTGACCCATAACGAGTAGTGAAAGCCGTCTTGGAATATCCTCGGATCGATCCGACTGATGATACCCCATTCTCAAATCAATCTTTGAGAACACAGGCTCCGAGCCAAGCGATCAAGCAGATCATCAATGCGAGGCGGAGGATATTTGTTCTTCACCGTCACCTCATTGAGAGGACGGTAATCCACACATGCGCAAAGTCTTGTCCTTCTTCTTCACAAAGATCACCGGACAACCCCAAGGAGATGGCGGGACGGATGAAACCCTTTGCTTGGAGCTCACCAAGCTGCTTCTTCAATTCTTCTAGCTCATTGGGGGCATTCGATCACGGCGCCTCGAGATAGAGGCGATCAGGGCAGCAACTCAATGACAAACTCAAGGTCTCGAATCGGAGGCATCGGGTAAATCATCGGAAAAACATCCTCAAAGTCGATACTATGGGAACATCCACGAACTGCAAAGGCCAAGCCTCTAATGCACATAAATGTGGCCCCTCGTAGGCTGGCGAAACTTGACTGCTCTTTGAAGGGTGGTGAGATAGACAATCTTTACGCTGTCGATATGCCCCAAGTGTTGGGACAACCAATCCATGCCAAGAATCACATCGGACTCATTTGGCCCAGGCAAAATAAGGTTTGCCAAAATCCTCCTTCGACTCTGATAGGAACATCCCGACAACTGTAAATCGGCTCTCATTTCCGACCGGAGGCGGATGAGCAAAGGAACTCCCAAAGGAACACGATGAAGACCACTAGCAGAACAAATGATCTTGAAATAAAGAATGCGATGCTCGAGAATCAAATATCTGAGCGGGGCGAGAATTGACAAGAAGTGTACCAATCACGACATCGGCGCCTCGAGCCTCCTCGGTGAAAGGTGGTTGACTCGACGCTGCTCGCACACAGGTCTTACGGATAACCTTACGGTCGGTGGTGACCACTCCCTGCCGCGTCCTCCATTAGGACGGCGGCGATGCAACACTACGAGGCGAGCATTCGCATAATGGCCCTTGTTGTGGCGTGGCTCAAGTAACCTCGGCGGCCGGTTGCGGAGGCCGCTCTGTGTTGGATCGCGGCGCGCGTGGCTGGCTCACGCCTGCGGTGGGCCGAGGCTGGTGCGAGATAGCCTCGGCGCCGGTGGAGCAAAAGAAGCAGGCCAGTGCTGGCCGGCCCAGAGGCAGTGAGGTGGCGTGAGTAAGCGTCGCCTCCCATTTGCGCTGCGGGACTCGCCGACGCCTTTGCCTTATGCTCAGCAACAATGGCCTTATCTACCAAGGCACGAAAGTCGAGAAGTCCACAATAGATAGCTTGTCTGCGGCTCCTCGGACAAGCCATCCATAAACTTCTCTGTAGCCTCATACGAGGCCACCTCCCTGAGCATAACGAGCGGATGATTGAACTCGTACAAGTACTCGTCCAGATTTGCGCCCTTGCGGCGCGAGGAATTCTTTCTTTTGAGCTTCATCGGGCCATCCGGGATGTGGGCCCGACGAAAAGCGATCGAACTCCTCCCACGCGACCACATGGCCCGCGGGCTGCATGGCGAGATAGTTCTCCCACCATGAGTGCGGCGCCCTCAAGGCGGTGGACGCGAAGAGTGCCTTATCCGTGCACGGCAGCGAGCTATGTTGAGCTTCGCTCAACCATGCGCGCCAATCATCCGCATCAGAGGGTCCTCGGAGGCGGGAGAAAGTCGGTGGTGCGTCGGAGGAACTCTGCAAGTCCCCCGATGCAGTGGCCACCACCACCGGCGGAGTGGAGGTATTCTAGCAATAACCTCCAAGATGCGATCCGGTCCATGCGGTTTCGCTCGATCGGCGAGCACCTCGACCATGGTCGGAGGAGGAGAAGCTCCTCATCATGACCCGACTGGCTTGACTACCACGCGTTCTCCGCCATCTGTTTCACTAAGACAAGTTAACAATAGCCGGAAAACAAGAAGTCGATAACCCACTGCAAATAACTTACTATGACACAAAACAAACACAAGACTTTTAAGTTACAAAACCAAGCGACAAAAATCGGACACTTAGCAACTCATACATATCTTACCCTTATGCTCCCACAAATTTTAATTAGACTAATTCTCTATGGTTCTCCCAAAGAGTGATTCTACCAGGTAGCAACTATCTTATGAAAGGAAAGAGGAAAACCAAGTTTTAAACTCAAATTAGAGTAAGATAAGAGTAGAAGGCTAAGATAGGTAAGGAGTAAAATCGAGAATCTGCTGGGTTTTCATAAACCCTTTTTATACTTTGAAATTAAGCTTTTTCAAAATATCCTAAAAACGACTATGCTTGGGTTGCTACGGTCGAATGGCTCGATACCAACTTTGTGAGGACCCCAATTTATTTGGTTTGTAATGTAACCAACCACGGTCCTAGCATCACAAATCAAATAAACTGATCCTCGAATATGTATACTTCGAGCAGTATACACACCTCGGTACAAATTAGACATCAACTCCATTCCACACATAGAGTCCAAACACCACACTACCAAGCGGAAGATAAACAAATAGTAGAGGTTATTACGGACACGGTAAGCCGGCCCAAAAGATACACAAATAACAAGAGCGACAGTGAAGCAAAAGTGCCATAAGATGGCTATAAACAAAGCCAATCGGTGTGCCTTCAACCCACAAGGCATCGGCCAGGACCGCCAAGCCTAGTCGTCACCCACGGAAGCAGCCTGACTCATGAAGTGAGGCCCACAGGCTCACCTTCTTCCTCTGCAACAAAAACATCAAGCAAAGCACTGAGTACAAAGATTGTCTTTGTACACTTAAGACCAGCGTGTGAACTAGCGGACTGTTCATATGCTACATGCGAGCTTATTTGGTGGAGGCCATATGTTTCATTTGCATAAAGCCAATTTTCATTTGCAATAAGGTATCAGTTTTAAAGGCAAGTTTGCAATTCATTTTAAGATTGAAATAACGATGGGATAATAATAAAAAGCGAAAGATAAACAACCTAGAAGTGACTATCCCAATAGTCACCACAACAATATACGAATCTGATTCGCACCACCCATCAAGTTTTAATTTAAATGTTGTAGTCTAACTCTCGATAAGCTTACCCAGCGTGTCCATCACCTAGGGCGAGGCTATTCGAATAGTTTTAACCTGCGAGGGTGTACCATCGCATGTACCCACACCTCGGAGCCGCCTTTAAGCCAAAGCACACTTCAGAAGGTATGCGGCACTGACTAAGTCCTCGAGACTTTTCCAATATTGTGTATTAACTACAGCAGCTCGTATGGATAGAAATCCATACGCTTACATGGTAAGCCGAAAAGACAACTACCCACTCGGGATAAAGCTTTCCGGACAACTACCATGCTCCCACCTCCATCCCTCCTGCGACCTCCTGCGACCGGGCCAATACACGCCAAAGTACTAGGTCAAGAGAGGTCCCATACCCTCTAGTGTGGTTAGCACGCGAAATGCGGATAACAAAAACTCACAAGATGTTCGGTCCTTAATTGACGGGCACCTTTCGATCCACACAATAGATCACACCAATCTTACCATTGTGCGCGTCTAAATCATTTTGTTTTCATTTTTAGTTTTGCAATTAAACATAACAGAAATGCTGAAATATAAAGTTATAGAAAGTTTTGTGTGATCAAGGTTACCGACTAAGTCGATAACAGCCCATTTCTACCGATACTAAGCATGTCTAAGCAATTTGACTCGGATCTACTAAGTGACAAGAGATCATCCAGTGACCTCTAATCACAGCAAATAACCTAAGCTCGGTAGTAGAGATCAATATTTTGTCTACAGGATATGCACTCACGGATTTAACTAATCAATTTAACACAAATTAAGCGATGCATACATACAGTTGAAACAAAATATTAGACTTTAAAATCTTTGGGATAAACATGATCAAAGCGCTTTTTGTTCACTTGTTGCTCGATATGTTGCGGAGGATCGCTCTCGGGGTTTCGCAAATATCGAATCCTAACGATTGAACAAAGCAGTGAATAAGAGCGAATAACATGGCAAAAATCAAAGATCACAAACCAACACCAATTTATACACAAAGGCTAGACTATCACAAAGGAATAACAAAATAGCATTTCTGAGAGATGATTCAAATAGACATGCTTTCATGATAGATCTATCCACTCACTTGATTTACCAAGATAACCACAAAATCAATCCTCTTATATGTTTTAATCTTTCTCTGGACTTTGATGGTGATTGTGTGCACATCTATTATTTAATCATCAAGCTAACACATCAAAGACAACTAGTTTCTCTAACTCAACCATTATTAGGCGATATTCTGGAACCTACAAAAAGCTATTGACAACACTAACCAGTCAAGTATCCAGCTATGAGATGCTAAACAAAATTTTCTATCTAAGATAGGATGTTAAAGATACTCAACTATTCATACCCCTAAGCATCACACCAAGATATTGCAAGGCTAACAAGTTCCGACATGTGGCTACTATAAAACCTTTCCTCACTAAAATACACATCACAAGTACTGAGTCAACACATCTAGTCTCAATCACGACTTCATAGATCAAGGCCAACAAGTGATTTGAAACCTATAGAGCCTAACTAATTAATTTCTTGCTAGCACTACTTCTCGAGAGTCATCAAGAACTAACAAACTTCAAGAGCACAAGCATGATACCCAAAATCGATTCGACAGAAAAAGCGACAACGAGAGAAGAACAATTCTGAGAGAACGGTGACTACTTCTTTCCA
This sequence comes from Ampelocalamus luodianensis, assembly GCA_036346255.1. NCBI lineage: Eukaryota > Viridiplantae > Streptophyta > Magnoliopsida > Poales > Poaceae > Ampelocalamus > Ampelocalamus luodianensis. Next base: position 31,564,746 of record CM070619.1, read on the forward strand.
AGCCTCAACTTTCCAATTAAGCTTAAGCATGTGAGTTACTAATGACCATTACTAAAGTTGATTAGCATTTAGAACTGGCTAAAGGAAGATGGGGCCCCTATCGGTGAAAGCAGAGAAGAGCACGGCCGAAGAACAGAGAGGCTCATTGCGCTCTGGACTGAACTTGCCCGCGAAGAAGTGGCGGCGAGGCGTCGCGACGGCCAAAATGGGTGCGCCAGGAGGTTCTTTGAAGCCAAGGGTGGTCGCGAGGCAGCGGAGATGCTGCTGAGGTGGCGCGGCGGCGAGGCACAGCGGCGGCGATGGGGTGACAAGGTGCGGCTGCACGAGAGGTAAACAATGAAAATTAGCGCGCGCATGGGCATCTGTGAGTTACGGGAACTCACCGGTGTGCTGGCGGCAGCGGAGGCACCGGGTGGCTCGGCGGCGAAACTGCGGCGGCGCAAGGCGATCAACGGTGGCGGGGCACAGGGTGAGCGAGAGGGCAGTGAGAGTGGAGAAGAAAGGTGGAGTCGGTGATGCTCACCAAGCAAGGAATCGAGTTGGAGCTCACGAGAAGACCCACGGCGGAAAGGCGGTTTCGGCGGACTTGAGAAAGAAAGTCCACGCGCAGCTCCACAGGCGATGAAACCGAAATTCCTTGGGGTTTACTTCCGGGGATGTGGAACCGCCGTGGACGCGGTCTGCCGTGCTCGGAGATCACGGAAGCGGCGATACGCTTCGGGCGTCGCGGCGCTCACGGCTCTGGGCTCAGTGGAGAAGAAAGGCAATGGAGCAGCGAGGTAGGAAAACCCTCGTGGGCTTTTGTAGGGGAGCGGAGGCGCGAGGTGAGGCGGTGGGCGGTGAAAAGACCGTGAGGCGAGGTGGCAGCGTGCATCTGGTGGCCAGTGCGCGAGCCTTGCGGCGGCTTGTGGAGTTGGCGAGTGGCGTGGCGGAAATGACTGCGAGGATGGTGTATGAGCCCTAACTTAGGGTTTGTATTTCAAATGTAAAATTTTGAGGAGAAATAAAACTTTTGTTGTCTCTTCAAATCATTTGAAAGTTTCTACAATTTTCCTAGCAATTTCCAATTTGTAGAATTTAATTCTTGTGATTGGAAATTGTTGATTATCAATTCTAGCCTTCAAACTTGTGATCATCCTCTGAAGCTATTTTTCCTAGCATCTTGATCATCCTATCTACCTCCTGAATTATTTCACAATTTTTAGATTTTGTTTGCTATTTCAAATGGCCAAGTCAACTCTGTTTGAAATCTGGTCAAACTCCTGTACAGCAACTTGTGAATTTTCTCTAGAATAATGCAGTGCATAAAAAGTTCTGGAAAAATTATACAAGGTTGTCCTCTGTCCCTAGTAGCTACCATAAAAATTTCAGAAATTTTTGTAGCTCTGGGTCTACCTCTAAAAATTCCCCAAACCTTCTCTGTCTTTTAAATCAAAATCTAAAAATCTCGTTCCTCGGGCGAACCCAACTCGGGCTGAGTCCGACCAGCGCCACTTGACTCGGTCGCGTCAACTAGCTGCACGCAGCGAGTCCAATTGATCGTGGCGTCCGATGCAAATCGAGCGATCCACGTTGCGTCTTAGCCGACTGTCGAATGCATACATCAATCTCGTAGTCCATTTGGATCCAACGGTGGCATCTTTCCGATAAGTCGAACCTCTGGCTCGCACCACCATTGCTATCGCGGTGGTGGTCCCCACTTGTCGGCCGTCCTCGTCTTCTCCGCACCTCACCGGGCTCGCGGCGTCGTGCATGCTTGCCGCGTACCTCGCGCGCCACCTATTTGCCCTCGTGTGCATCGAAGTGAGCATCGCGAGCTTCATAACCTCACGCACTCATTCGGTCATCGTTTCCTTCGCTCTCTCACCTTCTCGCCCAAATTTTCCTCTCGCGGGAGAAGAACTCGGCAATAAGCGCCGCCGCTTCGAGCCGCCTTGAGGCGGCCGCCGCCGATCGTGTTCCTCGCCTCGCCGCCTCCATTTTGCCTATTAGGGTCCTTGGCGTCGATGGATCACCGAGGCGGTATCGTCGTCTCGCCTCCGGCAATCGGCCCCGAGCTTGCTAGCGTTCGGTGAGTCTCAAGCCTCGGCGTTTGGTTCCGCTTGATCGCAATGCTCCCGATGCTCACGGTGGGTTCGTTTACATCTTTGGTGCATCGTGGAAGCCGTCGACCGATTTTCTCGAGCTCGGTGTTTAGCCGCCGTGGTGATTCGCCGTCTCGGACCTCCTTCGTCGCCATCATCTTGTGCTTATTGTTCACGGATCAAGGCGGGCTGTGGCGCACATGCAGAGTCTTCGAAGCGTGGCGTCTTCTCGCGAGCCGCATCTTCTTCTCGCCTCCGTTCGCCGCCGGCTGCGCCGGCATTTAGTGACTCGCGTCACCGTCATCGAGTTCGCGAGGTCCTTGCGAACCCGAAGGTACCACTCACTCGTCTTGAAACTCAGCGGTTTGCTAGATCACTGCGCGCGCACCGCCGTGCGGTGCTCGCCGATGAACGCGGTGAAGATTAGTTTAACTCTAATCATGTCTTCTTTGAGTCTACGATTTGTGGGCCTCTCTCGGTAATCACGTTTAGAAATCGTTTAATCAATCGTTATTTGTTCTCAGGTCAACGCCATGTGGGCCCATCTTTGTCGATTGTTAGTTGTGTAGCGATAATGCGTTTTCTGTTGGGAAGCGTATTTCTTTGTGAGTAGGTTAAGTTTGCGGCGTTGATATGTCAAAGGCGTATTCTTAGAATCGCCCGGCGTCGCTTTCGGGCGTGCGGGCTATTACAGTCAACACTTTCGCGGGGCCATCTTTATCGATGTCTGGGGTTAGTTGGTACATCGGTAGGAAAGGGTATAAATGCTTTAGTATTTACGAAATGCTTTTACATTTGCCTTTGTTAAATCGTTTAAACTTGTAAAATGCATAACTAATTCAATTTTTATCCAAATTGCATGTAACAGATCTTTGTTATTTTTCATTTTAAATGTATTACTTACTAAAATTAGTTTCATCCATGTCTCTGTAGCAAAAATCTGTTATCTAATAAAATGGTGTCTTATGTATCTTCTAAATTAGAAAATGCATATCTTTTCCAATAATTGTCCAAATTCAATGAACCAGTTTTGTAAAATTTCATTTAGGTATGCTAAGCTGTTAGGATAGGTTTTATACACTGTTTACTGTTTATGAAAAGTTGTTAAGTAACTAACTAGTGGCATGTTGTATTTTAAGCTTAGAAAATTCATAGAAAATTATTAGCATCTTAAAATGATTTGTTCTCTGTTTCTAAATTTTGTTATATCTTGTTTAGGCTCTTGTGTGAATTTTGGCATGAGTTGATGTTGTTGTATGCTTAAGTTTTGTGGTGTTATTCGTCCTTATTCTTTGTTGTGTTCGATCGTTGAGGCCGATATTTGCGGCAACCACGAGGCGATCCTCCGACCTGTATTGAGCAAGCAGCCGTGCAAGCGATTTGATCATGATTAATCGATATTTTAAAGTTTAATATTTTGTTTCAATTTGTATGTATGCATCAGCAATTTGTGTTAAAATGGTTAGTTAAATCTGTATTGCATATCCTGTAGACAAAATATGGATCTCTACTACGAGCCTAAGTTATTTCTTTGTGATTAGAGATCATTGGATGATCTCTTGTCACTTAGTAGATTCGGTCAACTTGCTTAGACATGCTTAGTATCGGTAGGCGGGCGGTTATCGACTTTAGTCGGTAACCTTGATCACCTAAAATTTACTATAACTTTATGTTTTAGCATTTCTGCTGTTTATCGCAAAACTAAAAATGAAAACAAAAATGGTTTAGACTTGGGCACAATGGTAGTGGTGTGATCTGTTGGGTGTATTTGGAAGGTGCAGGAGTCAATTAAGGGCCAGAGTTACTTGCGCCGTCTTGAGCATTTGCGTGCTAACCACACTAGAGTATATGGGACCTCTCTTGACCTAGTACTTTGGCGTGTATTGGCTCAGGGTGCAGGAGGTCGCGGGAGGATGGAGGTGGGAGCATGGTAGTTGTCGAAAAGCTTTATCCCGAGTGGGTAGTTGTCTTTTCGGCTTTACCATGTAAGCGTATGGTGTTTCTACCCATCTGGCGGCTCGAGGTTGATACACAATATTGGAAAGCAGTCTCGTGAGACTTAGGTCAGTGCTAGAAGCATACCTTGAAGTGTGCTTTGGCTTAAAGGCGATGCGAGAGTGTGGGTACATTGGTACACCCTGCGAGGGTTTAAAACTATTGAATAGCCTCGTCTAGGTTATGGACACGCTCGGATCGCCCCAAGAACTAGACTCAACATTTAAATTAAAACTTGATGGGTGAGTGCGAATGCGGGATTAGTGCTATTGTTAATGGTGACTATTGGGATAGTCACTTCTAGGTTGTTTATCTTTAGCTTTTGTTATTATTATCCTTCTTGTTATTTCAATCTTAAAAATGAATTGCAAACTTGCCTTTAAAGCATATTACCTTATGGCAAATGAAAATTGGCTTTATGCAAATAAAACATATGGCCTCCACTAGACAAGCATGCATGTAGCATATGAGCAGTCTGCTAGTTCACCGTCGATCTTGCGGGTACAAAGACAATCTTTGTACTCGGGTGCTTTGCTTAATGTTTTTTGTTGAGAGGAAGAAGGTGAGCCTCGGGGGCCTCACTTACGTGGTGTCTTTGTCGCCGTGGTGGCGACTAGTCTTGGCGGTCCGGTCGGATGCCTTGTGGGTTGGAAGCACTGCTTGATTGGCTTTGTTTATAGCCATCTTATGGCACTTTTGCTTCATTGTCGTTGTTGTCTATTTGTGTATCTTGTGGCTTTGTCGGCTATATACGTAATATTGTTACTATTTGTTTATCTTCCGTTTGTAGTGTGATGTTTGGACTCTATGTTTGGAATGGAGTTGATGCATACTTTTGTTGTGAGAATGTGTATCACATACAGGAAGTATACATATCTCGAGATCATTTATTTGATTTGTGATGCTAGGACCAGGTGGTTGGTTAAGCATTACAAACCAAATAATGAGTCCTCACAAAGTTGATATCGAGCCATTACGACCATAGTAACAACAAGCATAGTCGTCTTTAGGATATTTTGAAAAAGCTTAATTTCAAAGTATAAAAAGGGTTTATGAAAACCTGGCGATTCTCGATTTTACTCCTTACCTATCTTAGCCTTCTACTCTCATCTTACTCTAATTTGAGTTTAAAACTTGGTTTCTCTCTTTCCTTTCAAAAGATAGTTACTCTTTGGTAGAATCGAGTCTTTGGGAGAACCATAGAAATTAAGTCTAAGTAAAATTTGTGGGAGCATAAGGGTAGATATGTATGAGTTGCTATGTGTCTGATTTTTCTTTGGTGAACTTTATCTGCCTTGTGTTTGTTTGAATTTGCTTTCATGAATTTTAGGCTTTCTTGCTCTTAAATTTGTTGCTAACTTGTCTTAGTAAAGCAGGATGGCGGGAGAGCAGCGTGGTAGTCGTGAGTGGTCATGATGAGAGCTTCCTCCTCAGGCCATGTTTGAGGTTCTCGCTCGGTCGGCGGCGGCAGCATGGACGAGACAGCGCATCTTGGAGGTTGTGCTAGGAATACCTCCACTCTGCGGTGGTGGCGGCCACCCGGTTCGCGGGGACTTGCGAGTTCCTCGCGTACACAACGCCGACTTTCTCCGCTCGAGGACCCTCTCGATCGGGACGATTGGCTGCGCATGGTTGGCCAGCTCAACATAGCTCGATGCGAGCGAGGACAAAGCGCTCTTCGCGTCCCACCCGGCTTGAGCGCGGCACTCTCATGGTGGGAGAACTATCTCGCCATGCGCCGCTGAGCCATGTGATTCGCGTGGGAGGTTCGGTCGAGCTTTTAGTCGGGCCCACATCCCGAGACGGCACGATGAAGGCGAAGAAAAGGAGTTCGGCGCTCAAGCAAGGCGCAAGTACCGTGACGGAGTACCTTTCGAGTTCAATCATCGGCTCGTTATGCTCGGGTGAGGTGGCCTCGAGATGAGGCTAGCGGAGAAGTTTATGGATGGCTTGTCAGGAATTGCGGACAAGCTATCCGTGTGAACTTCTCGGACTTTCGAGGCCTTGGTAGATAAGGCCATTGTCGTGAGCATAAAGCGAAGCGGCAGGTGAATCATAGCGCAAATGGGGGCGCATCGATGCGCTCACACCGGCCTCGTTAAGTCCTCGGTGGGCGGCACCGATGGCCCGTTCTTTTGCTCCACCGGCGCGAGACCATCTGCGACTGCTCCTCGCCCACGCGGCGTGTTTCAGCCACGTGCGCTGCGATCAGGCCATGGCGGTCTCATAATCCCGGCCGAGGTGACTTGTTTCGGCTGCCACAACGAGGCCATTATGCGAATGCGCCTCGAGTGTTGCAGCGGCCCCTCGTCCTAATGGAGGACGGGCGGCGAGGCGATCACCGCGACGAGGTGATGAAGACCGAGTGCGGCGGTGTCGAGTGAACCACCTTTGGTGAGGAGGCTCGGGGCGCGGTGTCGTGATTGGTACACTTCTTGTTAATTCTCGTCTGCTGCGGTATTATTTGATTACGCATCGCATTCTTTATTTCAAGATCATTTGCTGCTTTGTTAGTGGTCTTAGCTTGTGTTCCTTTGGGAGTTCCTTTGCTCATCCAGCTCTCGAAAGTGGAAATGAGCGATTCTGATGTCGGGATGTTTCTATCATAGTTGAAGGAGTAGGATTTTGGCAAATCTCATTACCTTTCGATTCGGCGAATGCGGATGTGATTCTTGGCATGGATTGGTTGTCCCGACGCAGGGCGGATTGATTGTGCCGGGAAGGCTGTCTATCTTACGACCCGAGGCGGCGGTCGGATTTTAGCGCGGCCGGGGGCGCATCTATGTGCAATAAGCGGCGACCTTGCGGTCGGGATGTTCCCATAGTATCGACTTTGGGGATGTCTTTCCGAAATTTGCACAGGATGCCTCCGGTTCGAGATCACAGGTTTGCTATCGATTCTTTGCGACGTGCAGCTCCGATTTCGGCGGCGTATCGGATGCCTCCCAATGAGCTAGAAAAATTGAAGAAGCGGCTTAGCGAGCTCTCAAGCAAAGGTTTCATCCGTCGAGTTCATCTCCTTGGGGTTGTCCGGTAATCTTTGTGAAGAAGAAGGACAAGACTTTGCGCATGTGTGTTGACTACGTCCTCTCAATGAAGTAGCGGTGAAGAACAAATATCCTCTGCCCGTATTGATGATCTTTTTGACGATTATGCGGAGCTCGGTGTTCTCAAGATTGATGCGAGGTCGGGCTATCATCAAGTCGGATCGGTGAGGATATTCAAGCGGCTTTCACTACTCGTTATGGCTGTCACGAGTACACGTCATGTATCTTCGGTTTGACCAATGCTCGAGCATTGTTCATGAACCTTATGAATTCGTATTCATGGAGTATTTGGACAAATTTGTGGTGGTTTTATTGATGACATTCTTATCTATTCCAAAGCGACGAGCATCTTGAGCATCGAAGATTGTTTTGGGCAAGTTATGGAACATCGGCTATATGCAAAGTTCGGCAAATGTGAGTTACGGTTGAAAGTGGCATTCTTGGGCCATGTTCTTTCAGGTGGAGGCATAGCGTGGATCAGGCAAAGTCGGCGATGTTCTATCTTGAGGCCGGCCGTCGATCCAGCGATGTCGCGGAGTTTTCTTGGTTTAGCGGGCTACTATCGCGCTTTATGAGAACTTCTCCAAAATCATGGCCAGATGGTTGAATTGTAAGAAGGACAAGAAGTTTGTATGGTCCTCTGCTATGGAAAACATCATGCACCCTTCAAGTGTAGCTGGCAACTCCAACTTGTATGCAACAGCTTCCCACTTTCTTGATGATGCGATATGGCCCGGACATATCGAGGAGCCGCTTGTTCTTCGATAATCAAACGACGATGTCCCTTCGAGGTGAGACTTTGAGATACACATAGTCATTGGGTCGAAACTCAACTCACGGCGACGACGACCGTGATAGCTCTTCGGGCTCGATCGAGCTATGCGCAAGTGCTCACGAATCAACTCGACTTGACTTTCCGCCTCATTGATCGAATCCGCCAAAGAACCGCCACCAGCTGGGCTCACCGCCAACGGCAGCTCGCAGCCGCGGCCCATACAAGGCCTCAAATGGTGCCATGCCGAGACTAGCTCGAAGTCTGTTGTTGTAGGAGAACTCGCAAGCTGCAGGCATCTCTCCCAATTCTTTCCATAGGAAAGAACACAAGCACGGAGCATATCTTCAAGAACTTGGTTGACCCGCTCCGCCTCGACCACTGGCACCGAGGATGGTAGGCGCGTGCCGAAGTAAGACGGTACCGCATGGCCTCCTCGTAGATCGTAGCAAAGTCGGGAAGTGAAAAGAGAACCACGACCGACACCATAGTTCGTGGCACACCATGCAAACTCACAATGCGGGATATGTAGAGGTCCAACCCATCGACTGAGGGCGTGTACACACCGATGGTAAATGTGCTACTTTTGTCAATCCCACAATAACCACCCAGATAGCATCCTTCCCGGAAGAAGCACGGGCAAACCAGCGATGACAGTCCATACCAACGGAATCCCACTTCCACTCGTATAGGCGGTCGAGGAGACCCGGCTGACGCCGATGCTCCTCGCCTTGACGCGACAACATATGTCACATTCCGCCACGAACTCTCGCAATCTCGCGCTTCATGCGAGTCCACCGTAATCTCTCGACGCAGATCTTGGTACATTTTAGTGACCCCGGATGGATGGACAAAGGCGAATCATGGGCCTCTCAAGAATCAAATCCCGCAACTCGGGACCTTTGGGACCACAAGCCGCTTCAAAACACACAACACCGTGCTCATCTTCGTCAGAAACACTTGGCTATCCCATCCTTGATATTCGCTTGATCTGGTTCACACTCGCATCTAATCGCAGTTGCGCTTTGACTTGATCCACTGGGTTGGTTGCACAACCACGCAGCAAGGGAACCATATTCAACCAAACCAAGTTGAGACGCTAAACTCGCAAGCAAAGCAAAGTTGTCGCCTCTGGATCATCGAGTATCGCGAATACACCTTTCGCTAAGTGCATTAGCAACCACATTGGCCTTGCTCCTGATGATACCAATACCCATGTCATAATCTTTGATCAATTCTAGCCATCTCCCTCTCCGCTCGAGGTTCAGACCCGCCGAGGAACAAGTATTTCAAACTCTTGTGGCCTGAATACACCTCACAGCAGTTACCGATCGATAATGCCGCTAAATCTTGAGTGCATGAACCACAAAGCAAGAAGCTCTAAATCATGGGTGGATAGTTGAGCTCATGAGGTCTCAATCGCTGGATGCATAGGCAACCGCCTTGCCTTCCGCATAAGAACGCATCCAAGTCCCTAACGCAGAGGCATCACAATAAATATCGGTTTCTGTGGATATCGTGAAGAGTGAGGACTGGGTCGAAGTCAACGCTGCTTGAGCTCCCAAAGCTCTCATCACAAGCAGAGGTCCACACAAACTTCTTTGCTCCTTCTTGGAGCAATTCAACATTGGTTTGCGATTTTGGAGAAGTTCTCGATAAAGCATGCAGTAGTAGCCCGCTAAACCGAGAAAACTCGCAGACATCGGTGATCGACTTGGGCTGCCTCAAGATAGAACGCCACGATTTCTTGGCGGGATCCACAAATATGCCTTCACCGAAAGAACATGGCCCAAGAATGCCACTTCTTCAACCGTAACTCGATTTGTCGAACTTCAGATACACCGTGCTCCCGCAATTTGCCCAAACAATCTTCAGATGCTCAAGATGCTCCTCACCTTGGAATAGATAAGAATATCATCAATAAAGACCACCACAAATTTATCCAAATACTCCATGAATAATCAATTCATAAGGTTCATGAACAAGGTCGAGCATTGGTTAAGCCAAAGGACATGACGGTGTACTGCATAACCCATAACGAGTAGTGAAAGCCGCCTTCGAATATCCTCGATCCGATCCTCGACTGATGATACCCCATTCTCAAATCAATCTTTGAGAACACACTGGCTCCAATAACCGATCAAACAGATCATCAATGCGGGCGAGGATATTTGTTCTTCACCGTCACCTCATTGAGAGGACGGTAATCCACGGACATGCGCAAAGTCTTGTCTTCTTCTTCACAAAGATCACTCTGACAACCCCAAGGAGATGAACTGGGACGGATGAAACCCTTTGCTTGGAGCTCACCAAGCTGCTTCTTCAATTCTTCTAGCTCATTGGGGGCATTCGACACGCGCCTTCGCAGATAGAGGCACTCGGCAAAGAACTCAATGACAAACTCAAGGTCTCGAATCGGAGGCATCCTGTAAATCATCAGAAAACATCCTCAAAGTCGATACTATGGGAACATCCTCGACCATAAGGTCGGCTTCACTAATGCACATAAATGTGGCTCTCGTAGGCCGCGCGAAACCCGACCGCATCAAGGGCCGGTGAGATAGACAATCTTTCGCACAATCGACATGCCCCAAGTGTTGGGACAACCAATCCATGCCAAGAATCACATCCAGATCGCGAACTCGAGCAAAATAAGGTTTGCCAAAATCCCACTCCTTCGACGCCACGATAGGAACATCCCGACATCAGAATCGCCACTCATTTCCGACTTTCGAGAGCGGATGAGCAAAGGAACTCCAAAGGAATACAAAGAAGACCACTAGCAGCAGAAATGATCTTGAAATAAAGAATGCGATGCTTCGTAATCAAATAACATCAGAGCGGTGACGAGAATTGACAAGAAGTGTACCAATCACGCACATCCGCGCCCCGAGCCCTCACCGAAAGGTGGTTGACTCGAACCGCCGCACTCGGTCTTCCGATAACCTTCCGTGTGGTGACTCACTCGCCCGCGCCTCCATTAGGACGAAGGCGATCGAACACTCGAGGCGTGCATTCGCATAATGGCCCTTGTTGTGGCAAATAAACAAGTAACCGCCACGGATTGGCGGAGGCCGCCGTTGCCTGATCGCAGCACGTGGTCTGAAACACGCCCGCGGTGGACGAGGAGCGGTGCGGATGGCCTCGCGCCGGTGGAGCAAAAGAACGGGCCATCAGGCCGCCCACCGAGGACGCAGTGAGGTCGGCGTGAGTAGACCGACGCGCCTCCCATTTGCGCTATGGACTCGCCAGCGCTGCCTTTATGCTCAGAACAATGGCCTTATCTACCAAGGCCTCAAAGTCGAGAAGTCCACAATAGATAGCTTGTCCCGCAGCAGCCTCGCAAGCCATCCATAAACTTCTCTCCCGCTAGCCTCATCCGAGGCCACCTCCCGGAGCATAACGAGCCGGATGATTGAACTCGCATGGGCACTCGTCACAGACTTGCGCTCTGCTTGAGCGCCGAGGAATTCTTTTTCTTTTCAGCCTTCATCGTGCCATCCGGGATGTGGGCCCGACGGTGTCGATCCAACTCCTCCCACGCGATCACACATTCGCGGCCGCATGGCGCAGATAGTTCTCCCACCATGAGTGCGCGCCTCGCCGCCGGGACGCGAAGAGTGCCTTTATCCCCGTGCTCGGCATCGAGCTGCGTTGAGCTTCGTCAACCATGCGCAGCCAATCATCCGCATCAAGAGGGTCCTCGAGCGGGAGAAAGTCGGTGGTCGCGTGACGAGGAACTCCGCAAGTCCTCGCGAGTCCGTGGCCACCACCACCGCGGGCAGGAGGGAGGTATTCCCAGCAATAACCTCCAAGATGCGATCCGTCCATGCGGTTTCGCTGATCCGAGCGAGCACTCCACCATGGTCTGAGGAGGGGGAAGCTCTCATCATGACCACCGCCGACTACCACGCTGCTCTCCCGCCATCCTGTTTACTCAAGACAAGTTAACAATAGCCTTAAAACAAGAAGTCGATAACCCAACGCAAAATAACTTACTAACAAAGACAAAACAAACACAAGACTTTTAAGTTACAAACCAATCGACAAAAATCGACACTTAGCAACTCATACATATCTTACCCTTATGCTCCTACAAATTTTAATTAGACTAATTTCTATGGTTCTCCCAAAGACTGATTCTACCTATGAGTAAACTATCTTATGAAAGGAAAGAGGAAAACCAAGTTTTAAACTCAAATTAGAGTAAGATAAGAGTAGAAGGCTAAGATAGGTAAGGAGTAAAATCTGAGAATCGCCTAGGTTTTCATAAACCCTTTTATACTTTGAAATTAAGCTTTTTCAAAATATCCTAAAGACGACTATGCTTGGGTTATTACATGTACTAATGGCTCGATACCAACTTTGTGAGGACTCCCACTTATTTGGTTTGTAATGCTTAACCAACCACCGGTCCTAGCATCACAAATCAAATAAATCGATCTCTAGATATGTATACTTCCCTAAAAGCAAGATACACACCCTGCAGACAAAATTAGACATCAACTCCATTCCACACATAGAGTCCAAACACCACACTACCAAACGGAAGATAAACAAATAGTAGAGGTTATTACTGCATAACAGCCGACTGCCCAAAAGATACACAAATAACAAGAACGACATAATGAAGCAAAAGTGCCATAAGATGGCTATAAACAAAGCCAATCGCTGTGCCTTCAACCCACAAGGCATCCGACCGACCAAGCCTAGTCGTCACCCACGGCGACAAAGACAGCCACGTATGAGGCCCCGAGGCTCACCTTCTTCCTCCGCAACAAAAACATCAAGCAAAGCACCGAGTACAAAGATTGTCTTTGTACCCGCAAGACCGACGGTGAATCCAGCGCACTGCTCATATGCTACATGCAGCTTATTTGGTGGAGGCCATATGTTTCATTTGCATAAAGCCAATTTTCATTTGCAATAAGGTAATATAGCTTTAAAGGCAAGTTTGCAATTCATTTTTAAGATTGAAATAACAAGAAGGATAATAATAACAAAAGCTAAAGATAAACAACCTAGAAGTGACTATCCCAATAGTCACTATTAATAATAGCACTAATCCCGCATTCGCACTCACCCATCAAGTTTTAATTTAAATGTTGTAGTCTAACTCTCGATAAGCTTACCTAAGCGTGTCCATCACCTAGGACGAGGCTATTCAATAGTTTTAACCCCGCAGGTGTACCATCGCATCTCACACCTCGCATCGCTTTAATGCCAAAGCACACTCCGGCTGCAGGCTTGGCAGACACTAAGTCCTACGACTTTTTCCAATATTGTGTATTAACTATTGAGCCGCTCGTATGGATAGAAACCACACGCTACATGGTAAAGCCTAAAAGACAACTACCCACTCAGATAAAGCTTTTGACAACTACCATGCTCCCACCTCCATCCTCCCGCGACCTCCTCGCACCCTGAGCCAATACACGCCAAAGTACTAGGTCAAGAGAGGTCCCATACCTCTAGTGTGGTTAGCACGAAATGCCGGATAACAAAAACTCACAAGATGTTCGTCCTTAACTGACCTGCACCTTTCCACTACACCAATAGATCACACCAATCTTACCATTGTGCCTGCTTTAAATCATTTTTGTTTTCATTTTTAGTTTTGCAATTAAACATACGTAAATGCTGAAATATAAAGTTATAGAAAGTTTTAGGTGATCAAGGTTACCGACTAAGTCGATAACCGCCCATTTCTACCGATACTAAGCATGTCTAAGCAATTTGACTCTGATCTACTAGTGACAAGAGATCATCCAATAACTCTAATCACAAAGAAATAACCTAGGCCTGTAGTAGAGATCAATATTTTGTCTACAGTGATATGCAACACGGATTTAACTAATCAATTTAACACAAATTAAGCGATGCATACATACAATGAAACAAAATATTAGACTTTAAAATACTCGATAAACATGATCAAACCGCTTGTTCGTCATTGTTGCGTTCGATATGTTAATGAGGATCGCCTCTGGCTGCCGCAAATATCGAATCCTAACGATTGAACAAAACAAATAATAAGAACGAATAACACCAGCAAAAATCAAAGATCACAAACCAACACCAATTTATACACAAAGGCTAGACTATCACAAAAGGAATAACAAAATAGCAGCTACAGAGATGATTCAAATAGACATGCTTTCATGATAGATCTATCCACTCACTTGATTTACCAAGATAACCACAAAATCAATCCTCTTATATGTTTTAATCTTTCTACAGACTTTGATGGTGATTGTGTGCACATCTATTATTTAATCATCAAGCTAACACATCAAAGACAACTAGTTTCTAACTCAACCATTATTAGCTGATATTACGTAACCTACAAAAAGCTATTGACAACACTAACTACCAAGTATCCACTATGAGATGCTAAACAAAATTTTCTATCTAAGATAGGATGTTAAAGATACTCAACTATTCATACCCCTAAGCATCACACCAAGATATTGCAAGGCCAATGTTCCAAAGATGTGGCTACTATAAAACCTTTCCTCACTAAAATACACATCACAAGTACAGAGTCAACACATCTAGTCTCAATCACACTTCATAGATCAAGGCCAACAAGTGATTTGAAACCCATAGAGCCTAACTAATTAATTTCTTGCTAGCACTACTTCTCAGGAGTCATCAAGAACTAACAAACTTCAAGAGCACACATGATACCCAAAATCGATTATCGACAATGTAAAAACCGATAAACAGAGAAGAACAATTACAGAACCGTTGACTACTTCTTTCCAAGCCTCAACTTTCCAATTAAGCTTAAGCATGTGAGTTACTAATGACCATTACTAAAGTTGATTAGCATTTAGAACTCCGCTAAAGGAAGATGGGGCCCACTGTCAATGAAACAGAAGAGCACACGGGAAGAAGAGAGGCTCTTACCGCTCGACTCGAACTTGCCGCGAAGAAGTGGCGGCTGGCCGTGCGCACGCCAAAATGGGTCGCCTGAGGTTGCCGGGCCAAGGTGGTCGCGCAGCCGGAGATGACCGAGGTGGCGCGCTGACGAGCACGCGCCGCGCATGGTGGCATGTACAGCGCGCCGCACCGCAGAGGTAGACAATGAAAATTAGCGCGCATGGGCATCCGTGAGTTACCGTGAACTCACCGTGTGCTTACGACGACGAGAGGCACCGGAGTGGCTCTGGCGACGAGCCCATGGCGCAAGGCGATCAACTGTGATGTGAGCTCCGGGTGAACGAGGACGAGCAGAGAGTGGAGAAGAAAGGCGGAGTCCAGTGATGCTCACCAAGCAAGGAATCGAGTTGGAGCTCACCGCAGAAGACCCACAAGCGGAAAGGGCGTTTCGCCGGACTTGAGAAGAAAGTCCACGCGCAGCCCACGCACGATGAAACCCGAATTCCTTGAGGGGTTTACTTCCCAGGATGTGGAACACGCTGCGGACGCGGTCCGCCGTGCTCTGAGATCACCAGAAAGCAGCAACGCCGGAGGCGCCAGCAAGCGCCACGGCTCCGGAGCTCAAAGTGGAGAAGAAAGGCAATGGAGACGAAACGAGGTAGGAAAACCTCGGGCTTTTGTAGGGCAAAGGAGGCGCGAGGTGAGGCGGTGGGCGGTGAAAAGACCGTGAGGCGAGGTGGCAGCGTGCATGCAAAGGTCGGGCGAGTCGGGCGAGGGCGCGCGCAATGGCACTGGAGTTGGCGAAGGACGTGGCTGAAATGACCGACAGGATGGTGTAATGCCTCTAACTTAGGGTTTGTATTTCAAATGTAAAATTTTGAGGAGAAATAAAACTTTTGTTGTCTCTTCAAATCATTTGAAAGTTTCACAATTTTCCTAGCAATTTCCAATTTGTAGAATTTAATTCTTGTGATTGAAATTGTTGATTATCAGATTCTAGCCTTCAAACTTGTGATCATCCTCTGAAGCTATTTTTCCTAGCATCTTGATCATCCTATCTACCTCCTGAATTATTTCACAATTTTTAGATTTTGTTTGCTATTTCAAATGGCCAAGTCAACTCGCTTTGAAATCTGGTCAAACTCCTGCACAGCAGCTTGTGAATTTTCTCTAGAATAATGCAGTGCATAAAAGTTCTGGAAAATTATACAAGGTTGTCCTCTGTCCCTAGTAGCTACTATAAAATTTTGAAATTTTTGTAGCTCTGGGTCTACTCTAAAATTCCCAAACCTTCTCTGTCTTTTAAATCAAAATCTAAAAGCATCGTCTTCTGCCCGAACCCAACTCAAAGCTCGAGTCCGACCACGCCACTACTGACTCGTCGCTCGCCAACTAGCTGCACCGCGCTGAGTCCAATTGATCGTGGCCGTCCGATGCAAATCGAACGATCCACGCTATGCGTGCGCAACCGACCTGTCCGAATGCATACATCAATCTCGACCGCCCATTTCGCATCCAACGGCCGCATCTTTCCGATAGAGTCGAACCTCGCTCGCACCCCGCTTGCCGCTATCGCCGACCGGTGGTCCCCACTTGTCGCCTTCGCCTCGCTCTTCTCCGCACTCACCGGAGCTCGCGGCGTCGCGCGTGCATGCTTGCACGCACTCTCGCCGCCACCTATTTGCCCTCGTGGTTCGTGGTCAGAGCATCGCCGAGCTTCATAACCTCACCGCACTCATTCGGGCCATCGCTTCTTCGCCTCTCACCTTCTCCGCCCAAATTTTCCTCTCGTGCCGAGAAGAACTCGAGCGTAGCGCCGCCGCTTCGAGCCGCTTTGAGGCCGATCGCACAGTTCAGGCCTCTCGGCCGCCGCCTCCATTTTGCCTATTCCGGTCCTCAAGGCCCAGTGGATCACCAGGCGCGTATCGCTGTCTCGCCTCCCGAATCTCCTACCGCGAGCTAGCGCTCGTGAGTCTCAAGCCTCGGCGCTTGGTTCCACTTGATCGCAATGCTCACCGATGCTCACGGTGGGTTCGCTTGCCTTTGGTGCATCGTGAAGCCGCGGCGACCGATTTTTCTCCGAGCTCGCAGTTTCGCCGCCGTGGTGATTCCGCCGCCTCGACCTCCTTCGCCGCCATCATCTTGTGCTTATTGTTCCGGGATCAAGGCAGCCGTGGCGCACCTTCTCGAGTCTTCTCGGCCCGTAGCGCCTTCTCCGCGAGGCCGATCTTCTTCTCCGCTCCGTCGCCGCCACTCGCGCCGCATTTCCGTGACTCGCTGTCACCGCTATCGAGTTCGCGAGGTCCTTGCGAACCCGGGTACCACTCACTGCGCCTTGAAACTCATCGTTTGCTAGATCACCGCGCCGCACCGCTGCAGGCAGTGCTCCGCCGCAGAACCGCCGGTGAAGATTAGTTTAACTCAATCATGTCTTCTTTGAGTCTCGATTTGTGGGCCCTCTCCGTAATCACGTTTAGAAATCGCTTAATCCAATCGTTATTTGTTCTCTGGTCACCGCCATGTGGGCCCATGCCGTCGCTTGTTAGTTGTGTAGCACTCGATAACGCGCTTTTCGCTGGGAAACGATTTTTGTGAGAGTAGGTTAAGTTTGCGCGTTGATATGTCAAAGACGTATTTTAGAATACGCCGACGCCGCCGGCGCGCAGGGCTATTCTCGTCAGCAAGACTTTCGCATGCCCGCCCGCTGTCCGGAGTTAGTTGGTCAGTCGTAGGAAAGGGTATAAATGCTTTAGTATTTCAAATGCTTTTCTTCTGTAATCGTTAAATCGCTTAAACTTGTAAAATGCATAACTAATTCAATTTTTATCCAAATTGCATGTAACCAAAGTCGTTATTTTTCATTTTAAATGTATTACTTACTAAAATTAGTTTCATCCATGTCTCTCAGAGTAAAAATCTGTTATCTAATAAAATGGTGTCTTATGTATCTTCTAAATTAGAAAATGCATATCTTTTCCAATAATTGTCCAAATTCAATGAACCCAGCTTTGTAAAATTTCATTTTCATGCTAACTGTTAGGATAGGTTTTATACACTGCTTCGCTTATGAAAAGTTGTTAAGTAACTAACTAGTGGCATGTTGTATTTTTAGCTTAGAAAATTCATAGAAATTATTAGCATCTTAAAATGATTTGTTCTTCTGTTTCTAAATTTTGTTATATCTTGTTTAGGCTGCTGTGTGAATTTTGGCATGAGTTGATGTTGTTGTATGCTTAAGTTTTGTCGGTGTTATTCGCCCTTATTTGTCTGTTGTGTTCGATCGTTAGGCTTCGATATTTGCGGCAACCCCGAGGACGATCCTCCGTGACCTTATTGAGCAACAAACTGTGCAAGCAGCTTTGATCATGATTAATCCCAGTATTTTAAAGTTTAATATTTTGTTTCAAATTGTATGTATGCATCGCTTAATTTGTGTTAAAATGGTTAGTTAAATCTGTAGTCGCATATCTCGTAGACAAAATATGGATCTCTACTACCCGAGCCTAAGTTATTTGTCGTGATTAGAGATCGGATGATCTCTTGTCACTTAGTAGATTCGGTCAACTTGCTTAGACATGCTTAGTATCGGTAGAATCAAGTGTTATCGACTTTAGTCAGAACCTTGATCACACAAAATTTACTATAACTTTATGTTTTAGCATTTCTCGCTGCTTATCCGCAAAACTAAAAATGAAAACAAAAATGGTTTAGACTTGGGCACAATGGTAAGACTGTGTGATCTGTTGTGTGACCGAAAGGTGCCCGAGTCAATTAAGGACCGAGTTACTTTGCGCCACCGCATCGAGCATTTTGGCGTTAACCACACTAGAGTATGGGACCTCTTGACCTAGTACTTTGGCGTATTGGCTCCGGTCGCAGGAGGTCGCAGGAGGGATGGAGGTGGGAGCATGGTAGTTGTCCAAAAGCTTTATCCTCGAGTGGGTAGTTGTCTTTCGGCTTTACCATGTAAGCGTATGGTGTTTCTACCCATACGAGCGCTCGGTTGATACACAATATTGGAAATGGGCCTCGAGGACTTAGCTGGCAGCATACCCGGAAGTGTGCTTTGGCTTAAAGCTGCCTCAAGTGTGGGTACATTGGTACACCCCGCAGGGTTTAAAACTATTCGAATAGCCTCGCCCTAGGTTATGGACACGCTCGGATACGCCCCAAGAACTAGACTCCAACATTTAAATTAAAACTTGATGGGTGGTACGTAATCGGGATTCGTGTTATTGTTGTGGTGACTATTGGGATAGTCACTTCTAGGTTGTTTATCTTTCGCTTGTTATTATTATCCTTATCAAGTTATTTCAATCTTAAAAATGAATTGCAAACTTGCCTTTAAAATCAGATTACCTTATGGCAAATGAAAATTGGCTTTATGCAAATAAAACATATGGCCTTCCACTAGACAAGCCTCGCATGTAGCATATGAACAGTCCGCTAGTTCACACGTCAGCTTTGCGGGTACAAAGACAATCTTGTACTGTGTGCTTTGCTTAATGTTTTTGTTGCAGAGGAAGAAGGTGAGCCTCGTGGGCCTCACTGAGCTGTTTGCCGCTGTCGTGGGTGACGACTAGTCTTGGCGGTCCGGCCGATGCCTTGTGGGTTGGAGGCACACCGATTGGCTTTGTTTATAGCCATCTTATGGCACTTTGCTTCCACCTGCCGTTGTTGTCTATTTGTGTATCTTGTGGCCGCCGCCTATGTCCTGTAATATTGTTACTATTTGTTTATCTTCCGTTTGTAGTGTGATGTTTGGACTCTATGTTTGGAATGGAGTTGATGCATACTTTGTTGTGAGGTGTATATCGCTTCGGGAAGTATACATATCTCGAGGATCGGGCTTTATTTGATTTGTGATGCTAGGACTGTGGTTGGTTACATTACAAACCAAATAAACTGGGTCCTCACAAAGTTGGTATCGTGAGCCATTCGACTGTGAGCAACCCAAGCATAGTCGTCTTTAGGATATTTTGAAAAGCTTAATTTCAAAGTATAAAAGGGTTTATGAAAACTCAGGCGATTCTCAGATTTTACTTCCTTACCTATCTTAGCCTTCTACTCTCATCTTACTCTAATTTGAGTTTAAAACTTGGTTTCTCTCTTCCTTTCAAAAGATAGTTACTACTGGTAGAATCACTTTGGGAGAACCATAGAGAATTAAGTCTAAGTAAAATTTGTGGAGCATAAGGGTAAGATATGTATGAGTTGCTATGTGTCCGATTTTTTCGGGTCGAACTTTATCCCGCCTTGTGTTTGTTTCTCGGACTGCTTTCATGAATTTTGGGCTTTCTTGCTCTTAAATTTGTTGCTAACTTGTCTTAGTAAAACAGATGGCCGGAGAACGCGCGTGGTAGTCAGGCCAGGTGGTCATGATGAGGAGCTTCTCCTCCGACCATGGTCGTAGGTTCTCGCCGATCGAGCGAAACCGCATGGACCGTGACGCGATCTTGGAGGTTATTGCTAGGAATACCTCCACTCGCCGGTGGTGGCGGCCACCGCACTCATGGGGACTTGCAGAGTTCCTCCGACACAACCGCCGACTTTCTCCCGCCTCGAGGACCCTCTCGATGCAAGGGACGATTGGTTGCATGGTTGAGCCGAAGCTCAACATAGCTCGTGCCGCGCAGACAAGCAGCGCTTCGCGCCCCACCGCCTTGAGGGCGGCACTCTCATGGTGGGAGAACTATCTCGCCATGCACCCGCGGGCCATGTGGTCGCGCTGGGAGGAGTTCCGCCACCTTTCGTCGGCCCACATCCTGCATCACTGATGAAGTCAAGAAAAAGGAGTTCCTCGCGCCAAGCAAGGGCGCAAGTCCGTGACCGAGTACCTTTACGAGTTCAATCATCCGCCTGCTATGCTCCGGTGAGGTGGCCTCGATGAGGCTAGCAGAGAAGTTTATGGATGGCTTGTCCGAGGAGCCGCAGACAAGCTATCCATTGTGGACTTCTCGACTTTCGTGCCTTGGTAGATAAGGCCATTGTCGCCGAGCATAAGGCGAAGGCGGGTGAGTCCCGCAGCGCAAATGGGAGCGCGATCGCTCGCTTCACACCACCGCTCGATCCCTGGCCGCCAAGCACCAGTGGCCCGCTTTGCTCCACCGCGCCGAGACCATCTCGCATCCAGCTCCTCGCCCACCGCAGGCCGTGAGCCAGCCACGCGCGCCGCGATCCAAAGAAGCAGAGCGGTCTCCGCAAACCGGCGCCGAGGTGATTTGTTTTCACGCCACAACAAGGGCCATTATGCGAATGCTCGCTCTCGAGTGTTGTAAGCACTCGCCCTAATGGAGGACGCGGGCAGGAGCGATCACCCGCCTCGACTGCAAAGATTATTGGAAGACCTGGGTGCGAGCAGCAATGGTCGAGTGAACCACCTTTCACCGAGGAGGCTCGGAGGCGCCTGATGTCGTGATTGGTACACTTTTGTTAATTCGCCCCCCGCAGAGATTATTTGATTCTCGAGCATCGCATTTTTTATTTCAAGATCATTTGCCGCTGTTAGTGGTCTTAGCTTGTGTTCCTTGGGAGTTCTTTGCTCATCCGCTCCCGGTCTGGAAATGAGAGCCGATTTACAGTATGTCGGATGTTTCTATCATAGTTGAAGGAGGGATTTTTGGCAAATCTCATTCTCGCTCTATTCAATAGTCCGGATGTGATTCTTGGCATGGATTGGTTGTCCCAAAGACTTGGGGCGATTGATTGTGCCGGAAGATCGTTTATCTTACCACCTTCAGCGAGCAGTCGGATTTTCGCCGCAGGCTTCGGGCCGATCTATGTGCAATAGAAGCGAAGCCACCTTGCAGATTCAGGATGTTCCCATAGTATCCGACTTTGGGGATGTCTTTCCAAGATTTGCCTCGATGCCTCCGTTCGAGATCTGGAGTTTGCATCGAGTTGTCTGCCGGCATCGCCCCGATTTCGGCGCCGCCAGACGGATGCCTCCCAATGAGCTAGAAGAATTGAAGAAGCACTTGGCGAGCTCCAAGCAAAGGGTTTCATCCGTCCCAGCTTCATCTCCTTGGGGTTGTCCGAATCTTTGTGAAGAAGAAGGACAAGACTTTGCGTGATGTGTGTTGACTACCGCCCTCTCAATGAAGTGACGGTGAAGAACAAATATCTCTCGCCCGTATTGATGATCTTTTGACCGGCTTGTCCGGAGCTCGTGTGTTCTCCAAGATTGATCCGAGGTCGGGCTATCATCAAGTCCGGATCGTGGCACGAGGATATTCAAAACGGCTTTCACTACTCGTTATGGCTCACGAGTACACCGTCATGTCTTTTGGCTTGACCAATGCTCCAAAGATTGTTCATGAACCTTATGAATTCGTATTCATGGAGTATTTGGACAAATTTGTGGTGGTTTTTATTGATGACATTCTTATCTATTCCAAGATCAAGCAGAGCATGCCGAGCATCCAAGATTGTTTTGGGTGTTGTGGAACATCGCCTATATGCAAAGTTCAAGAAATGTGAGTTTCGTTGAAGGAAGTGGCATTCTTGGGCCATGTTCTTTCACCGGAGGCATAGGCTCAGGATCCCAAAGAAAGTCAATTCGATGTTCTATCTTGGGGCTGCACCTGTCACCATCGATGTGATGAGCTTTCTTGGTTTAGCGGGCTACTATCGCCGCTTTATCGAGAACTTCTCCAAAATCGCAAAGCCGATGACCGAATTGCTTAAGAAGGACAAGAAGTTTGTATGGTCCTCTCGCTTGTGATGAGAGCTTTGAGCTCAAACAGCCGATTGACTTCACTCCATTCTCACTCTTCCCGATATCCGCAAGAGCTTCGATATTTATTGTGATGCCTCTCGTCGGGACTTGGGTGTGTTCTTATGCAGAAGGCAAGGCAGCTTGCCTATGCATCCGTGCGCTTGAGACTCACGAGCTCAACTATCCCACCCATGATTTAGAGCTTGTCCGGTGGTTCATGCACTCAAGATTTGGCGGCATTATTTGATCGAATCACGTGAGGTGTATTCCACCACAAGAGTTTGAAATACTTATTCACTCAAATCCGTATCTGAACCTCAGCAGAGGAGATGGCTAGAATTGATCAAAGATTATGACATGGGTATTCAGATCATCCCGCAAAGCCAATGTGGTTGCCGATGCACTTAGCCAAAAAGTGTATTGCAACACTGATGATCCAAGAGCAAGAACTGCGCTTCTTGCGAAATTCAGCGTCTCAACTTGGGTTTGGTTGAGCACTGTGCCTCTTATCGCCTCGATTGTGCAACCAACCTTGGTGGATCAAATCAAGCGCCGCAAAGAATCGATGATGGTGTGGGTAAAACTGCAAGCGCAACATCAGAATGGATCACCAAGTGTTTCACAGAGGATGAGCACGGTGTTGTATGGTTTGGGCAAAGCCTCGTGGTCCCAAAGATCCCCGAAGTTGCGGATTTGATCCTCCAGAGGCCCATGATTCGCCTTTATCCATCCATCCCGGGGCCACTAAAATGTACCAAGATCTGCGTCAGAGATTCTGGTGGACTCGCATGAAGCGCGATTGCCGTGTTCAGTGGCCGATGTGACATATGCGTCGTCGGTCAAGGCCGAGCATCAACGCCCAGCAGGTCTTCTCCACTTTTGCCTATACCAGAGTGGAAATGGGATTCCGTTGGTATGGACTTCATCACTGGTCTACCCCGTACTTCTTCAGGGAAGGATGCATTATGGGTTATAATTGATCGATTGACGAAGGTGGCCCATTTCCTTCCAAAGGCGATCAAGATTGATGTGAATCACCAGCGGATCTTTACATATCCCGCATTGTGAGTCCGCATGGTGTGCCACGAACGATAGTGTCGGATCGTGCCTCTCTTTTCACTTCCCGATTTTGGCACAACTGCAGGAGGCCATGGGTACCGTCTTTCTTTCAAATTTCACCTATCATCCTCGGGATCGATGGTCGACGGAGCGAGTCAACCAAGTTCTAGAAGATATGTCTGTGCTTGTGTTCTTTCCTATGGGAAGAATTGGGAGAAGTGCCTACCACTTGCCGAAGTTCTCCTACAACAACAAACTTTCGTGCTAGTCTTGGTATGGCACCGCTTGAGGCTTTGTATGGACGCGTATTCGCGAACACCGTTGAACTGGTCGAAACCGTGAAAGGCGCTTCTTGGCCCGATTCGATCAATGAGGCAGAAAGTCAAGTGCGCTTGATTCGTGAGCACTTCGCGTAGCTCAGCTCCCGTGCAGAGAAGAGCTTATGCGATCGTCCGCCGCCGTGGAGCTAAGTTTCCAGCCCAATGACTTTGTGTATCTCAAAGTCTCACTCAAGGGACACCGTCGCTTCGTGTCAAGGGCGTTAGCTCCTCGATATGTCGGGCCATATCGCATCATCAAGAAAGTGGGAGCTGTTGCATAAGTTGGAGTTGCCACTACACTGGAAGGTGCCACGATGTTTTCCATGTGTCACAATTGAAGAAGTGCCCGGTGTTCCACCGAGGAAACGCCTCTGGAAAATATTGATGTGCGTGAAGATCTGCCTTATCGTGAGCGCCTGCTCAGATCCTCTCGGAAGTCAACGCAACAAGGAACCGGTGATCAAGTTCCTTAAAGTTCGCTGGTCGAACCACTCCGAGGATGAAGCCACTTGGGAGCGGGAGGATCGCCTCCTGCAGCATTACCCATCCTTCTTCTCAGTTGATCGTAATCTCTGGTAGATTCTGTAAGGGGGAGATTTGTAACACTCCTAACTTAGGGTTTGTATTTCAAATGTAAAATTTTGAGGAGAAATAAAAACTTTTGTTGTCTCTTCAAATCATTTGAAAGTTTCTACAATTTTCCCTAGCAATTTCCAATTTGTAGAATTTAATTCTTGTGATTGGAAATTGTTGATTATCGATTCTAGCCTTCAAACTTGTGATCATCCTCTGAAGCTATTTTTCCTAGCATCTTGATCATCCTATCTACCTCCCTGAATTATTTCACAATTTTTAGATTTTGTTTGCTATTTCAAATGGCCAAGTCAACTCTGTTTGAAATCTGGTCAAACTCCTGTCAGACAGAGCTTGTGAATTTTTCTAGAATAATGCAGTGCATAAAAAGTTCTGGAAAAATTATACAAGGTTGTCCTCTGTCCCTAGTAGCTACCATAAAATTTCTGAAATTTTGTAGCTCTGGGTCTACCTCTAAAATTCCCCAAACCTTCTCGTCGTTTTAAATCAAAATCTAAAAGTACTGCCTCTGCCCGAACTCAACTCAAAGCTCGAGTCCGACTCCCGCGCCACTTGACTTGGCCGCACAACTAGCTGCACCGCCGCGTAGTCCAATTGATCGTGGCCTGTCCGATGCAAATCGAACGATCCACGTTGCGTGCGCAACCGACTGGTCCGAACGCATACATCAATCTCGACCGCCCATTTCAGATCCAACGGCGGCATCTTTCCGATAGAGTCGAATCGCTCGCTCGTGACTGGCCACGTTATCGCCGATCGTGGTCCCCACTTGTCGCTTTCGCCTCGCCTTCTCCGCGACCTCACCGGAGCTCGCGTCGCGTGCATGCTTGCCACGCACTCGCCGCCGCCACCTATTTGCCCTCGTGGTCTCGCCCGAGAGCATCGCAGAGCTTCATAACCTCACCGCACTCATTCGGCCATCGCTTCTTCGCTTCTCACCTTCTCCGCCCAAATTTTCCTCTCTACGGAGAAGAACTCGAGCGTAGCGCCGCCGCTTGAGCCGCTTCTTGAGCCGATCGCACCGCATCGTGTTCCTCTCGCCCGCCCCATTTTGCCTATTCCGGTCCTTGGCGCCCAGTGGATCACTGTGGGCGGTATCGCTGCCTCGCTCCGGCAATCTCGGCCCCGCGAGCTTGCTAGCGCTCGTGAGTCTCAAGCCTCGGCGCTGGTTCCACTTTGATCGCAATGCTCCACCGATGCTCACGGTGGGTTCGCCGTCTTTGGTGCATCGTGGAAGCCGCGGCGACCGATTTTTCTCCGAGCTCGGTGTTTCGCCGCCGTGGTGATTCCGCCGCCCTGACTCCTTCGCCGCCATCATCTTGTGCTTATTGTTCCCGGGATCAAGGCGGAGTGTGGCGCACCTTCCGAGTCTTCTCGCCCGTAGCGCCTTCTCCGCGGAGGCCGCATCTTCTTCTCCGCCTCCGCTTCGCCGCCGCGCCGGCGCATTTCCGTGACTCAGCTGTCACCGTCTATCGAAGTTCGCGAGGTCCTTGCGAACCCGAAGGTACCACTCACTCGCCTTGAAACTCATCGGTTTGCTAGATCACTGCGCGCCGCACCGCGTGCAGCGCTTCTCGCCGGAACCGCCGGTGAAGATTAGTTTAACTCTAATCATGTCTTCTTTGAGTCTCGATTTGTGGGCCCTCGTAATCACGTTTAGAAATCGCTTAATCCAATCGTTATTTGTTCTCCGGTCACCGCCATGTGGGCCCATCTTTGTCGCTTGTTAGTTGTGTAGCACCGAGCACGCGCTTTCTGTTGGGAAACGTATTTCTTTGTGAGTAGGTTAAGTTTGCAGCGCGTTGATATGTCAAAGACGATTCTTAGAATACGCTTCGACGTCGCTTTCGGCGCATGGCTATTTCGTCAAGACTTTCGCGGGCCCGCGCCGATTGTACCGGGGTTAGTTGGTCACTTCGGTAGGAAAGGGTATAAATGCTTTAGTATTTCAAATGCTTTTCTGTTGCTAATCGTTAAATCGCTTTAAACTTGTAAATGCATAACTAATTCAATTTTTATCCAAATTGCATGTAACCAATCTTTGTTATTTTTCATTTTAAATGTATTACTTACTAAAATTAGTTTCATCCATGTCTCTCAGAGCAAAAATCTATTATCTAATAAAATGGTGTCTTATGTATCTTCTAAATTAGAAAATGCATATCTTTTCCAATAATTGTCCAAATTCAATGAACCCAGTTTTGTAAAATTTCATTTTCGTATGCTAACTGTTAGGATAGGTTTTATACATCTGCTTTACATTTATGAAAAGTTGTTAAGTAACTAACTAGTGGCATGTTGTATTTTAGCTTAGAAAATTCATAGAAAATTATTAGCATCTTAAAATGATTTGTTCTCTGTTTCTAAATTTTGTTATATCTTGTTTAAGGCTGCTTTGTGTGAATTTTGGCATGAGTTGATGTTGTTGTATGCTTAAGTTTTGTCGGTGTTATTCGTCCTTATTTTTGTTGTGTTCGATCGTTAGTTTCGATATTTGCGGCAACCACGAGGACGATCCTCGCACTATATTGAGCAACGCGGCGAGCAAGCGATTTGATCATGATTAATCAGTATTTTAAAGTTTAATATTTTGTTTCAAATTGTATGTATGCATCGCTTAATTTGTGTTAAAATGGTTAGTTAAATCCAGTTTGCATATCCCGTAGACAAAATATGGATCTCTACTACAGAGCCTAAGTTATTTCTTTGTGATTAGAGATCATTTGGATGATCTCTTGTCACTTAGTAGATTGGGTCAACTTGCTTAGACATGCTTAGTATCGGTAGAATGGGCGGTTATCGACTTTAGTCGGTAACCTTGATCACACAAAATTTACTATAACTTTATGTTTTAGCATTTCTAACATTTATCTGCAAAACTAAAAATGAAAACAAAAATGGTTTAGACTTGGGCACAATGGTAAGGTGGTGTGATCTGTGGGTGTGATGGAAAGGTGCCCGAGTCAGTAAGGACCGAGTTACTTGCGCCACCGTCTTTGAGCATTTTGCGTGCTAACCACACTAGAGTATATGGACCTCTCTTGACCTAGTACTTTGGCGTGTATTGGCTCGGGTCGCAGGAGGTGCAGGAGGGATGGAGGTGGGAGCATGGTAGTTGTCCCGAAAAGCTTTATCACGAGTGGGTAGTTGTCTTTCGGCTTTACCATGTAGCGTATGGTGTTTCTACCCATCGAGCGGCTCGGGGTTGATACACAATATTGGAAACAGTCTCGTAGGACTTAGGTGGCTTGCATACCTTCGGAGTGTGCTTTGGCTTAAAGGCGATGAAGTGTGGGTACATTGGTACACCCTGCGGGTTTAAAACTATTCGAATAGCCTCGTCCTAGGTTATGGACACGCTCGGATCGCCCCAAGAACTAGACTCCAACATTTAAATTAAAACTTGATGGGTGAGTACGAATCAGGATTCGTGCTATTGTTTGTGGTGACTATTGGGATAGTCACTTCTAGGTTGTTTATCTTTCGCTTTGTTATTATTATCCTTCTTGTTATTTCAATCTTAAAATGAATTGCAAACTTGCCTTTAAAATCAGATACCTTATGGCAAATGAAAATTGGCTTTATGCAAATAAAACATATGGCCTCCACTAGACAAGCTTTGCATGTAGCATATGAGCAGTCCGCTAGTTCACACGTCGATCTTGCGGGTACAAAGACAATCTTTGTACTCGAGGTGCTTTGCTTAATGTTTTGTTGCGAGAGGAAGAAGGTGAGCCTCAGGGGCCTCACTTCTGTGAGCTGTGCTGTCGCTTCGTGGGTGACGACTAGTCTTGGCGGTCCGGTCAGATGCCTTGTGGGTTGGAGGCACACTGATTGGCTTTGTTTATAGCCATCTTATGGCACTTTTGCTTCCTGTCGTTGTTGTCTATTTGTGTATCTTGTGGCACCGCCGCCTATGTGCGTAATATTGTTACTATTTGTTTATCTTCCGTTTGTAGTGTGATGTTTGGACTCTATGTTTGGAATGGAGTTGATGCATACTTTTGTTGTGAGGTGTGTATACTGCTTCTGGGAAGTATACATATCTCGAGGATCAGTTTATTTGATTTGTGATGCTAGGACCAGGTGGTTGGTTAAGCATTACAAACCAAATAAACTGGGGTCCTCACAGATGGCCCACAAGTCAGCGAAAGAAACGGAGCGGCGCGAGCCAGAGTTGGGTGCGGCGCAAACCAGTGGTTCGACTCGATCGGAAAGATGCTGACCGTTCGATCGCTAATGGACGGCTGAGATCAGTGTATGCATTCGGACAGGTCGGTTGCGCATGCGACGTGGATCGTTCGATCTTCATCGGACGGTCATGATTGATTAGATTCGCGCGGTGCGATTAGTTGGCGCGACCGAGCCATTTAGGTGCGGTCGGGTTTGAGTCGGGCTCGGTCCGAGCCCGACAAACGATGAATACTTGATTTGAAGTTTTAAAAGGCTGAGAGAGTTTGGAGAATTTTAGAGGTAGCTCTGAGCTCCAAAAATTCCGAAATTTTATGGTAGTTACTTGTGACAGAGATCAACATTGCATAAATTTTCCAGAACTTTTATGCACTGAACAATTCTGCAGAAAATTCACAAGCATGCTGACCTAGGGTTTGACCAGATTTTCAACTAGTTTGACTTGGCCATTTGAAATAGCAAATAAAATCTAAAAATTGTGAAATAATTCAGGGAGGTAGATAGGATGATCCAGATGATAGGAAAAATAATTTCAGAGGATGATCACAAGTTTGAAAGCTAAGAATCTATTAACAACAACTTCCAATCACAAGAATTAAATTCTAAAATTGGAAATTGCTAGGAAAATTGTAGAACTTTCAAATGATTTGAAGAGACAACAAAAGTTTTTATTTCTCCTCAAAATTTTACATTTGAAATACAAACCCTAAGTTAGGGCTGTTACAAAATTCAAGGTCTCGAACTGGAGGCATCCCTGGCAAATCTTCGGGGAAAACATCCACGAAGTCACGAACTATAGGAACATCCTGAATTTCTAAGGCTGGCTTTGCACCAAGTGCACAAAGGTGTGGCCCTTGCAGCTGCGGTGAAAACCCAACCTGTTTGCCTGAGGGGCTGGTGAGATAGACAATCTTCCTGGCACAATCAATTTGTCCCAAGTGTTGGGACAACCAATCCATGCCAAGAATCACATCCAGGCTTGCTGAGTTGAGCAGGATAAGATTTGCCAAGAATCTTAAACCTTCGACTTCAATAGGAACATCCCGGCATTCTAGATCAACTCTCATTTCCGAACCCGGAGAGCGAATAAGCAGAGGAACCCTCAAAGGAACAACATGGAGATTACTGGCAGCAGCAAAAGATCTTAAAATAAAAGAATGCGATGCTCCTGAATCAAATAATACTGCAGCAGGACGAGTGTTAACAAGAAGTGTACCCAACACGACGTCGGGTGCCTCCTGTGCCTCCTCAGCCGAGATATGGTTGACTCGGCAACTCCCCACACCCTGGGTCTTCTGGACTATCTTCTGGTTAGGCGGGTGACCACTCCCTTGCCCGCGTCCTCCATTAGGACGAGGGCGCCCGATCTTACGAGGGCAGCTGTTGGCATAGTGGCCCTTGTTGTGGCGAGAGAAACAAGTGACCTCGGCGGCGGGTTACGGTCACCTGCTGTTGGGCATGCAGTGCGTGGATGAATCACGGCTGCGGGGCGGGAACTAGCGCCGGCGGCCCTGGCGGTGGTGAAGCCAAAGAACGGGCCCTCGTGCGAGGCCCAACACGGGGACGGAGAGGCGGCTGCGCGAATCGTTGTACTCCCACTTGCGCTTGCAGAGACTCAGCCGCGCCGCGCTTGTGCTCAGCGGCGATAGCCTTGTCCACCAAGGTTTGGAAGTCAACAAAATCCACAATAGAGAGCTTGTCCTGCGGCTCCTCGGACAAGCCCTCCATAAACTTCTCCCCTTGGCCTCATCGGTGGCCACCTCGGCAGAGGCGTACCTCGCCAAATGGTTGAACTCATGGAGGTACTCGATCCGCAGATTTGCGCCCTATTTGGCGCAAAAACTCCTTCTTCTTGACTTCACAAGACCGGCGGGGACATGAGCCAGCGGAAAGCGATCTGAAACTCCTCCCATGTGACCACATGGCGGCGGGTGCATGGCGAGTAAGTTCTCCCACCACGAAAGTGCTGCACCCTCAAGCTGGTGAGATGCAAACAGTGCCTTCTCCCGCTCCTGGCACTGGGCGATGTTGAGCTTTCACTCAACCAGACGCAGCCAATCATCTGCGTCAAGTGGGTCCTCAGACCGGGAGAAGGTGGGTGGCTGCGTACGGAGGAACTCCGCACATCGATGACCGACTTGGGCTGACCCCAAGATAGCACATCACTGACCTTGGTAGGATCTACAGCCACACCTCCTGCGGAAAGAACATAGCCCAAGAATGCCACTTCCTTCAACGGAACTCACACTTCTTTGAATTTGGCATACGGTGGTGTTCGTGCAGCTTTCCCAACACAAGCTTAAGATGCTCAACATGCTCTTCTTCACTCTTGGAGTAGATAAGGATATCATCGATGAATACCACCACAAACCTATCCAAATACTCCATGAATACCGAGTTCATAAGGTTCATGAATAAAGCAGGAGCATTAGTCAAACCAAAAGACATGACGGTGTACTCGTAAAGACCATAACGAGTAGCAAAGGCCGTCTTTGGAATATCCTCGGTCCTGATCCTGACTTGATGATAGCCCAATCTCAAGTCAATCTTGGAAAAGACTCGTGCTCCGGTCAACTGATCGAAAAGATCATCAATACGGGGCAAAGGATACTTGTTCCTTACCGTCACTTCATTAAGCGGACGGTAATCAACACACATGCGCAAGGTCTTGTCCTTCTTCTTCACAAAGATAACTGGACAACCCCAAGGAGATGAGCTAGGACGAATGAAACCCTTCTCTTGCAGTTCACCTAGTTGCTTCTTCAGCTCCTCCAACTCATTAGGAGGCATGCGATACGGCCTCTTTGAAATAGGGGCGATGCAGGGCAGCAACTCTATCACGAACTCCGGTCTCGAGCAGGAGGCATCCGGGCAAGTCTTGGGAAAGACATCCATGAAGTCACACACAATGGGGACATCGCGAATCTCCAATCTTGGCTTTGCTTCAGGGCATAAAGATGTGGCCCTTGCGGTGCGGTGAAAACCCAACCTGTTCACTGAAGGGTGGTGAGGTAGACAATCTTTTACGGCACAATCGATTTGCCCCAAGTGTTGGGACAACCAATACATGCCAGAATCACATCGGTAGCGCAGTCGAGTAGGATAAGATTAGCCAAGAATCCCACCTTCGATGTTGATAGGGCGTCGGCATACTTGGTCACTCTCATTTCCAAACCGGAGGCGAATAAGTAGTGGAACCCCCAAAGGAACAGTGGAGACCACTATCAGCAAACAAACGACCTCGAAAAAAAAGAATGCGAAGCTCCAGAGTCAAATAAAACTGTAGTAGGACGTAAATTAACAAGAAGCGTACCCAACACAACGTCGGGCGCCTCCTGTGCCTCCTCAGCCGAGATATGGTTGACTCGGCCGCTCCCCAAGCCCGGGGTCTTCTGGTCAGGTGGGTGAACACACCCTTGCCCACGTCCTCCATTAGGACGAGGGGCCGCTCCAGTCTTCTTAGGGCAACTACAAGCGTAGTGGCCCTTGTTGTTGTAACAGCCCCAATTTTATCAACAGTAATAATCTGCATTATGAACAGTAATGGTCTCTGTTCATATCATTCTTATTCTTAATGTCGATTAGGAGTTCTTTGTTACAAATAAAACCTTCCTTTTAGCCAAAGTCCAAAGGCTTATTTTGAATATTTAAAGGAATACGAGGATAAAACTTGTATTATGACTAGGAAGTATTTTTATTAAAGCCTAGACAAATTATCTTGGCTAAAAATATTTTGTTGCATTTTTAGAAATTATTTGGACTTAAAGAAAATTTATGGTCTTTAAATAAATATTTTCAGCACTGAAATCAATATTTATGTATTTTATAAAGTGAAAATGAAGTTTATGAAATTTATCAGGAAATATGTTATCGGTAAGAGCTGATAGAAAATTTCATGATTTTATGAATTTATTTGCTATTTTAAAGCCCAGTCAAACCTTTTAAATATTTGAATACGGTTTGGTCAACCAAACCGGTCCAAACCCAAACTTAGCATCTTATTGCGGCCAGTCTCATGTGGACTTGGTCCAACCGAACCATTTGTCCGGCTCGGTCACGTCCCAACGCGAGCCCAAAGCTCACATCGTGATATGAGCCGTTGATCTTCAATCGAGCAGGCGGTTATAACACCCCATGGCTGTCCACGTGTACACTTTAATCTCCACCGTTGGATATCGATCTAACGCGAGATCGGTGTATGCAACCGGACGACTCAGGATCCTTAATCAATCTCCACCGTTCGTTTCTAATCCAACCGTGGCGCGCTTTTCGTTTTAAACTTAAAAGCGCGCTTTTATTTCAACCGTTAGATTCAAATCCTACGGTTTCCTTTTTTCGCGTGTTATAAAGCCCGCACTCCTCCGACCATTGGATCTTCATCGTGTGGCCCCAGATTAGTGTATGCATTGGACGACTCGGATCCCCCACTGTCGTGGCCGTCCATCCTTGATCTAGCGGTATCGCTTATTTCAATTTGAAATCAGAGGCGCGCGTTAATGTGGGCCTTTGGATTTCAATCCTACGGCACACCTTTTTGACCGTGGGCCTTTAAAGCCCAAAATCGGTGGATCGTTGGATTTTAATCGTGCGGACCACATGGGTGTATGCAATCGGACCATCCGGTTCCATTTTACATCCTGATCGTAGAAATTGAATCCAACGGTGCTGAGCCATCGCATCTAAAAAGAGCGACGTGTATATCTTTTAGCTGTGCGTTGGATTTCAATCCAACGTCCAGATTTGAAAGTGGACCTCAATGATTCCTTTAAAACTCCGTTTTAATCCCGATCGGTAGATCTAGATCGTGCGGTCCATATTAAATGATACCGATTCAAATCATTTAATCTCTCTATTTATCGTAGCCGCCCATTTCCAATCGGACGGCTGACATTTGTTTGAGTCTTTCTGAGGTGTGCGCGGCTGAGGATGACAATGGGGC
Source organism: Ampelocalamus luodianensis (assembly GCA_036346255.1). Taxonomy (NCBI): domain Eukaryota; kingdom Viridiplantae; phylum Streptophyta; class Magnoliopsida; order Poales; family Poaceae; genus Ampelocalamus; species Ampelocalamus luodianensis. The sequence continues at coordinate 31,598,349 of CM070619.1, forward strand.
CCACATGTCAGTTGGCTCTTATCTTCTTCCCTCTCTCTCTCGTGCAGCATGAGCTCGAAATCAGAGGAGAGGAATTATCCCAAAGTTTTTGCAACTAATTTTTGGGATAATTAGCCCTAAATGGACACCTCATCAAGCTCTAGACTTTTCCCAATTATCCTGTAGCTCAACTCCCTTATATATAAACCCTAGCTTTTGAGTGCACCATTGTTGACCATCAAGCTCACTTTCCTCCATTGTTGTCCGATTGGAGTTTCTTGCTCCTATCCTTTGCTTTTCCATCCTTAAGCACCGGTTCCACCTTACAATAAAGATTTGACATCCTTTGTAGGTTGAACCATCGTCCATCTCTCTGTTGATCAACATCCAGATTCTAGAAACTTGGGTGTCTTCCTTCCTCTGGTAAGCCAAAAACCCTAGTTTAGACATCTTGAACATCTTAAAGAACCTTAGGAGCTGCTAAGAATCATTCTTTTAAGCATCGTAGCTTCAATCTGCCCTAAAATGAAAAGTTGATATTATACCTTTAGGTCTTTCATGTCATTTTCAAGACCTAGGGTTCTTCTGTCAACCTATCATCTTATTTAGGTTTTGACTAAACCCTAGCAGCATGGCAAGTTGATCTTTCCATTCTTGCCATCATCTATTTTGACTCTTAGTTGAAATATGTCTCTGTTCTTTTGTCGGCTCAACCGACAAAATAGGTTTTTGCTTTAGCTTCTGTAATCTAACTAGTTAGGGTTAGACTAAGGTTGGTTTGGGATATTAATTACCTAAAGATCATGCTAAGTTTTATTTATGAACTTTTGCATGATCTATACTTCTTTTTACAAAAATTGCAATCTGTCCTGTCACATTTCACTTTTATACAATCAAAACTGGAGTTTTCATGAAACCTAATTCTGTCTTTTGAAAACAAGTGAGCTACATGATGTATTATTATCATTATTATGGGTAGTTATGACTTAAGCATCCGTAATCATGCACTTCTAGATTGATCATGCATTTTCTTCTATTTTGGACTTATTGTCGATTTTGGTATTTATTGGATCTTATTGTTCCTTTTAGAATGCAGTTCGTTGAAGCAATTGAATCTTTTCTCGAGCAACCGTAACCTGCAATGTAAGTCTATTATTACCAAGGCAAGCATCCTCTTTGCACCATATTGAACCCGTGTTTTGTACAATAGCTTTACAAATCCAGTGATATCATGCATGCTATTTGTCCAAAATACAAATGTGACTTGTAATAGCTAGCTATAACTCGACATGGTGGATTACCTTAATTATGACCATACACTCAACTCTAGTGTAGTCTTTGTATAATATATGGTCTATTTTCAGATTTGGCTTAGACATGCAGTCTAGAGATTTTAGAGTTTGACAAGCATATCTTGTCAAACATGGGAATCACAATCGAACTATTGTTATTTCAAACTCTTTGTCCAGTTTCTTTAAATCAGTCTTGTATTTGAAATTCAAATTGATCGGACAAGAGGAAGCTAGTGATGGTGCTTTGTGCACGAGATTGGGTTTTGTGGTGGACTTGTCAGGGTTGATTAAGGACAGAACTCGACTATTCAGATTCAAGTCCCCACGTACTTCCACATGCGATGTATGGGCGCTGTTTGGTTAAGTAAAATGTTGAGACTATTGAGTTGGAAACAGAGAGTAAGGATATGTGTATTGGCCTTGTATGGCATAGATGCTTTAGTCCGAGGATGCGTTTTATGCCGTGTGAGCTTTGTATGTCAAGTCGATGTTCTTAGGAGGGTGAGGCGTATATGTGCCTCGTCGCATATCTGATACCTTAATGGTGCCGATAGCATTCTACTATGGGTGGGAGCCCAATTCTCTTTAAATTGTTTGGATCGGCATTCTTGACACAACATGTGTGCCCGTGGTTAGTAGGTGGTATAGCCTACACTAGTGGGATCGGTGCACACATGGGGTCCAACTCAATAGTGTTAGCTTGTTGAAAAATACCAAATCTTAGCTTCCCCGGTCGGCATACCAAAGGAAGTGTGTCATCATTCGGAGGCATCCGAAGACAACGGGCTAGCTAAGTCATGTGGGTAAAGATGTACACCCCTGCAGGGTATAAACTGTTCGAATAGCCGTGTCCACGGTCATGGACGATAACTTGAATTGATGTCACCTGTATAGAGGTTTTGATTTTCAAAAAAAAAATCTGGTTTTGGTTTATTTTCGGATGGCATGAGGGAATCATGCACTGTACTGTTTACATTTAATGTATTTACTTACTGTTTTACTTTATCTTTGATTTATTAAATTGCTTTATCAAAATTTAGCCTTTGTAGGTTAAGATGTATCGCTTTATGCAAATTTGAACCTTTATACCTTCCTGTTGTAAGCTTATGCATGTAACAACTCTACTCCTTTGATTAGGCTCTAATAACCACTTTCTTTTATTAGTTTGTGTAAGACTTGCTGAGTACCTTCCGTACTCAAGGTGCTACCACCTATTGTTGCAGGTGAGGATGGTTTTCTCTATGAAGTACCCGTTAGCGCCGATCAGGGTGACGCTAACGAGTAACGCTACTTCTTTCCTCCACGCAATTGCCTGCGGGTGGATGAGGCCATTGGTGGATTTTACTCTTTTGTTTCGCTTCCGCTGTTAAACTTTTGAAGTGACCAAGTCACTTAATATTGTAGTACTAAAACCGAATGATGTAAGCTTATGTTTAATTATGCAAATGTACGACTTGTATGTGTATGATGCAATGTTGTTAAAGGATATATATATGCAATGGTCATTGATCACGGGAACCATTGAGAATCATATATATCAGGAATCTGTTCATGGATTTGTCACTTGTTAAATTTATATCTTTGCTTTGGTATTAATAAAGGGCAGACTGTTCCTTCATTAATAATTGTGCTACAGTATGAATTTGATTAGTAACATTTCCAATAACCGGGGGTCCTCACAGCGTTGGTATCAGAGCATGCATTGCCTGTAGGTTAGAAGTAGCATGGCCGAAGTTATTAGAGAGTCTTCTAATAAAATTATTTTCAAACAGCAATGTATTTTCGAAAGTTTAAGTATGACCTCTTTTATTTCTTCTCCTTCTTAATGTCACTTCTTGTCCAACTTTGGTTGATTTATTTAAAAAGTGAATTGTTTCTTATCTTGTCTCTTTGCTTATAGATGAGCGGTTGGTACTTGGTCAGAGAGACGGCGAGTCAAGATGTTGATGGGTTCCCAGATTGCCGGGACATGATGTGGCGCTCCAATTTCACTTATCACCGAGTACGCCATTTATCGATTTAGATCGAGGACCGTGGATGGAGGAGTATCGCGCCTTCATCAACGTCATCGCTAGGCATGTAGCCGGCAGTGTCCTCATCGTGTCCAGCGCTTGCCACCTCCGAGGCGATGGCGGTTCAGAGCGGCAAGTAGGATGATGAGCCTTCTTCGTCATGATTTGACGGAATTGTCTCAACCACCCTCGACCATTTCCGAATCGGGGCCCTACTCAAGTGAGCACATTGTTTGAGATACGCTTTGGCGAAGATCCTCGAGTGCGACAGTTGGCGAGATGGTCCGTATCATGGACCAAATCCATCATTGTATTGTGAGGAGTTATGGGAAACTAGGCATTGCCTTAATGAGGCCAGAGTACACTGGCTTGAGTCAACATGAACGCGCTCGCAACGTGCTTTATGGTGACAACGAGATCTCCTATTTCTTTCGCCGCACCACCTCTTTACCGACTTCCGAAGTGGCGGGTGCGCACTGTTTATGGACAAGTGCGCCAAGCCGGATGATCTGAGCTTTCTCGCATCATGGATGCACCTCCCGGAGGTCATCACCATTGTTGGGTTCCCAGGCGTCTCATTAGTCCGTTGGATCTCGTTGATCTTGGTTCCCACGAGCTCATCTTTTGAATGAGTTTCGGTGAACTTTAATCGGGATCTTTATGCTAGTACCTCGACGATGAACCCTCGTGGTTGAGTGTCTTCGGTTTAGTAGTGGCCTAAATAAAATGTATGTAATAGGGCAGTAGTATTTTGTACAAAGTATGTAAGCTTAACTTTCGGTTTGTAATCTGACATTATGGCCGACTATAATGTAAGACTGGAACCGAAATTTTGTTGTATATATATGTGAAATTTCTGGTTGGTGTTAACTTGAATGCATAACATAACATGATGCATTATATGTGCAGTATTTGTTTCTTTTCTAATTGCAACCTTGTTTGTGTTTGTCGAGTATATCCTTGTTATGTTGTTAACCATGGTGTGGTAACAGGATGACAGGACCTACTACTCGTGCGCAAGAGCAACAAGGGAGGGCCATGTCGACTCCCGTGCCTCATTCTCAAGGAGGGCCAACTGAACCCTCCAGCTCTCAGGGTCCGCAAGGTGGTCCCCAAGGAGAGGAGCTTCCTCCACCACCTTCGATGGCGATGTGCTCATGCAAATTGAGCGCAACCGGATGGACCGACGCGCATCCTCGGAGCGATTGCGCGCAACACTTCTTCTCTGTTGCGCCGCTAGAGCAGAGGCCACCATGTGCGAGGCGATCTCGGCCGACTTTCAATGGACTAACCCGCCGGTGTTCTCCAGTTCTCAGGATCCCATGGAAGCCGAGATTGGCTTCGGACCATTGAGAAGAAGTTCTTGATTGCTCAATGTTCTGAGAGGGAAAAGGTCCTTTTTTGCCAGTTATCAGCTTGATGGACCAGCTAGCATATGGTGGGATAATCTTCTTGCCATTCAACCTGCTGGACATGTCCCTACTTGGGATGAGTTCGTGGAAGCTTTCCGCGAAGCTCACATTCCTGAAGGGGTCATGATGATCAAGCAACAAGAATTTCTCGCTCTCAAGCAAGGGCGAAAATCGGACCGAATATCGCATGAGTTCAACTTTCTTGCCGATATGCCTCGATGATGTTTCGACCGACCTTCGTCGTCGAAACGGTTCTTGAATGGGCTATCTCAAGAATCTGCGGATGGTCAGTAGCTTTGCATGACTTCCGAACTTCTCTCATTTGGTCAACAAAGCAATTGTGGCGAAAGCAAGAGCAAGGCATTGATGAGTCACGCATTGGACGGCGGACTTCACAGATTCATTCTGGTGGCAGCTCACCAAGGCCTCAGATGTGGTTGTCTAGACCACCACGAGCACCAGCTCCATTTTCACCAAGGCGGCGGTGTTTGCTCTCGCCCATCTCCTCCCACCAATCATCAGACCAAGTGGAAATCAGCCCGTCCTGGTAACAATGTTAACCCCGGGTTATCTGCTTTCATTGTGGTCGTCCAGGGCATTATGCCAACAAGTGTGTGGCAAAGCGGCAAGGCTTGCCTCTGTTCGACCATATCCAGCGCTGTGGCGCCCCTTCGCGAGGCCTCCTATTAAGCCGATCCGGCTCGGTCAGTGGGCATGTGAACCGGATCATCGCTAAAGAGGCGCCGATACACGAAGTTGTTATGGGTATGCTCCTAGTTAATTTCACCCACCATCGTTTTATTTGACTCGAGCATCTCATTCTTTTGTTAGCAATCAATTTGTTGCTCGACACCAGTTAGACATGCATACCCTCCAACCATCTTTTATTATCCAATCACCTGGGTCGGTCTTTAAAACCGATCAGATTTGTTGTGGGGTCAACATAACAATCCTTGGGGTGAAGTTTTTAGCAAACCTAATTGTCATTGACTCTAAAGGATTGGACGTCATTTTGGGTATGGATTGGCTGTCCAAGAACCAGGGTCAAATCAATTGTTCCCAACGGTCTATTTCTATGACCAATGCAGATGGTATTCAAGTTGTTTACCATTCCAAAACACTTGGCTCTCATCTTTGTGCTCACCAAGTTGATACCACTCTTTCTTTGGAGTCAGTACCAATTGTCTGTGAGTATGTTGATGTCTTTCCTGAAGACCTTCCCGGTTTACCACCAGATCGGGAAGTGGAGTTTGTTATTGAACTCGTTCCTGGAACTGCTCCGATATCCAGGAGTCCTTATCAAATGCCTGTCAACGAGTTGGTTGAATTGAAGAAGCAACTCGGAGAATTGCTTGACAAGGGTTTCATTCGACCGAGTTCCTCACCTTGGGGATGCCCGGCAATCTTTGTCAAAAAGAAAGACAATACTTTACGGATGTGTGTGGATTACCGTCCGTTAAATGAGGTCACTATCAAGAACAAATATCCTCTGCCTCGAATTGATGATCTTTTTGACCAGTTGGTTGGTGCCCGCATCTTTTCAAAGATTGATTTGAGATCGGGCTATCATCAAATCAAGGTTAGAGCTGAGGACATTCCTAAAACAGCTTTCTCTACTCGTTATGGGTTGTACGAGTATACTGTTATGTCCTTTGGTCTGACCAATGCCCCAGCTTATTTCATGAATCTTATGAATTCAGTGTTCATGGAATTCTTGGATAAATTCGTTGTTGTGTTCATTGACGACATTCTTATTTATTCCAAGTCCGATGAAGACCATAAACAACATTTGAGGCTCGTGCTGGAAACTCTTCGTCGGCATCAACTGTATGCTAAGTTTAGCAAGTGTGCTTTCTGGCTCAGAGAAGTTGCCTTTCTGGGGCATGTGTTATCTGAAGGAGGTATCGCTGTCGATCCAAGCAAGGTACAAGATGTACTAAATTGGAAGCCTCCCAAGAGTGTCCCAGAAATTCGTAGTTTTCTTGGACTTGCGGGTTATTACCGTAGGTTCATTGAAAATTTCTCCAAGATTGCTAGACCTTTGACTCAGCTCTTGCAGAAAGGGAAGAAATTTGAGTGGTCAGCTAAGTGTGAAGAGAGTTTTCGGCTTTTGAGAACTCTCTTGACTAAAGCTCCAGTTCTCACTCTTCCGGATGTTCTTAAGAGCTTCGACATTTATTGTGATGCATCTCGCCATGGACTTGGTTGTGTGCTTATGCAAGAAGGCCGAGTTGTGGCATATGCATCCCGGCAGTTGCGCCCTCATGAAGTTAATTATCCTACTCATGATTTGGAATTGGCTGCCGTGGTCCATGCATTGAAGATTTGGCGACATTACCTTCTAGGTAATCGTTGTGAGATCTACACTGATCATAAAAGCCTGAAGTACATATTCACTCAATCTGATTTGAATATGAGACAAAGAAGATGGCTTGAACTGATCAAGGACTACGACATGGGTATTCATTATCATCCTGGTAAAGCCAATGTGGTGGCAGACGCTTTAAGCAGAAAGTCACAATGCAACTGCATATCTTCTCTTCCTGCCGAAAAAGACTTGTGTGCTGATTTTCGGCGCTTAAGTCTTGAATTGGTGGGAGCAGGTTTCCTCGCTGCATTGCATGTGGAGCCGACATTAGAATCTCAGATTCTGGAGGCCCAGAAAACTGATGCCGAGGTGGCCGAAATCAAGGAGAATATGAAAGCAGGTAAAGCCAACGAATTTTCTGAAGATGATCGCGGTATGATTCAATATCGCAATCGTTTGGTAGTACCTGCGGATCCTCCATTGAAGAGTCTAATTCTCAGAGAAGCTCATAATTCCAAGTTTTTTTGCATCACAGGAGTACCAAGATGTACCAGATTTGAAGAAAATATTTTGGTGGAGCAGGATGAAGAGGCAAATTGCTCAAGTATGTTGTTGAATGTGATATTTGCCAAAGGGTTAAAGTCGAACATCCGAAGCAGGTGGTACCCTTCACCTTTGCCTATTCCACAATGGAAGTGGAAGAGATCGGTATGGATTTTGTGACTGGTCTTCCCAAGACTTCCAAAGGGTCCGATGCCATTTGGGTAATCATTGACCGCTTAACTAAAGTGGCTCATTTTATTCCTGGCCGAACCGATTTCAATGGCAAGCAATTGGCGTAGCTTTATATTGCTAGAATTGTTTGTCTTCATGGTGTTCCTAAGGTTATTGTTTCGACCGTGGTCCTCGGCTCACTTCCCATTTTTGGAATAGCCTTCATCGGGCTATGGGACCGAACTCTCTTCAGATCGCTTATCATCCTCAAACTAGTGGTCAAACCGAGAGAGTGAATCAAGTAATGGAAGATCTTCTTGAGCCTATGTGCTATCCTATAGCAAAGGCTGGAGAAATCTTTGCCATATGTGGAATTTTCCTACAATAATAGCTACCAAGCAAGTATTCAAATGTCACCTTTTGAAGTCTTGTATGGGAGAGCTTGTAGGACTCCATTGAATTGGTCCGAGTCCGCGAAAGATCATTCTATGGCCTGCACTTGTAAGGGAAGCGAAGAGCAAGTTCACTGATTCGAGATTGTCCGAAAGCGCATGCCTCGTCGTAAGAGCTATCCGATCATCGCCGTCGTGAATTGAGCTTTGAGGTGGATGACCACGTCTATCTTAAAGTGTCACCCATGAATGGTACTCATCGTTTTGAGTAAAAGGAAAGCTCGCACCTCGTTATATCTGGACCCTTCGAATCATTGCCAAGCGAGGAGTTGTAGCTACCAATTGGAATTACGAATCACTCTCGATGCATGATACTTTTCATGTATCTCAATTGAAGAAATGCCTTCGTGTTCCTATTGAGGCAAGCGCTATGAGCATCTTGATCTCCAACCTGATCTTTCATATCAAGAGCAACCAGTACGTATCCTCGACACAATGGAACGCAGGACAAGAAATCGTACTGTTAAGTTCTTGAAAATTCAGTGGGCTAATCATTCTGAAGATGAAGCCACTTGGGAGCGCGAAGATCTGATGCAGATTGAGCACCCCCATCTTTTTGTTGTTTAGTACTTTCCTTTGAATCAAGAAAGGAAAGTTTAAACAAAGCAATGTAAACAAAGATGTAATAATAACACTATGTTGTTATGTAAGATTCTTCTTTGTTATCTTTGAAGGAAATCAAAACAACAGATGTTGAATTTCCTCATAATTCATTTCCATTTCACTTCTTCCTAATCTTAACTTGTTCCAAATCTCGGGGACGAGATTTTCCTTAAGGGGGTAGGTTTGTAACAGCCCCAATTTTATCAACAGTAATAATCTGCATTATGAACAGTAATGGTCTACTGTTCATATCATTACTGTTCTTAATGTCAGTTGGGAGTTGCTGTTACCAAATAAAACCTTCCTTTTAGCCAAAGTCCAAAGGCTTATTTTGAATATTTAAAGGAATACAGGATAAAACTTGTATTATGACTGGGAAGTATTTTTATTAAAGCCTAGACAAATTATCTTGGCTAAAAATATTTTTGTTGCATTTTTAGAAATTATTTGGACTTAAAGAAAATTTATGGTCTTTAAATAAATATTTTGGCCCAAATCAATATTTATGTATTTTATAAAGTGAAAATGAAGTTTATGAAATTTATCCGGGAAATATGTTATCCAGTAGCTTACGATAAAAATTTCATGATTTTATGAATTTATTTGCTATTTTAAAGCCCAGTCAAACCTTTTAAATATTTGAATACGGTTTGGTCAACTAAACCTACCCAAACCCAAACTTAGTATCGCTTGACTCAGCCTCATGTGGACTTGGTCCAACCGAACCATTTGTCCGCTCGGTCACGCCCCAACGCGAGCCCAAAGCTCACACGTGATATGAGCCGCTGATCTTCAATCGAACGCGAAGTTATAACACCCGCGAGCTGTCCACGTGTACACTTTAATCTCCACCGTTGGATATCGATCTAACGCGCGAGATCGGTGTATGCAACGGACGACTCGGATCCTTAATCAATCTCCACCGTTCGTTTCTAATCCAACTGTGGCGCTCTTTTCGTTTTAAACTTAAAGGCGCGCTTTTATTTCAGCCGTTAGATTCAAATCCTACGTTTTTTCCCTTTTCCTGCGTGTTATAAAGCCCGCACTCCTCCGACCATTGGATCTTCATCGTGTGGCCCGATTAGTGTATGCATTCGACGACTCCGATCCCCGCACAATCGTGGCCGCCCATCCTGATCTAGCGGTATCGCTTATTTCAATTTGAAATCGAGAGGCGTTAACGTGGGCCTTTGGATTTCAATCCTACAAGACACCTTTTTGACCGTGGGCCTTTAAAGCCCAAAATCGGTGGATCGTTGGATTTTAATCGTATGACCACATGGGTGTATGCAATCGACCATCCGGTTCCATTTACATCCTGATCGTAGAAATTGAATCCAACGGTGCTGAGCCATCGCATCTAAAAAGAGCGACGTGTATATCTTTTAGCTGTGCGTTGGATTTCAATCCAACGTCCAGATTTGAAAGTGGACCTCAATGATTCCTTTAAAACTCCGTTTTAATCCCGATCGGTAGATCTAGATCGTGCGGTCCATATTAAATGATACCGATTCAAATCATTTAATCTCTCTATTTATCGTAGCCGCCCATTTCCAATCGGACGGCTGACATTTGTTTGAGTCTTTCTGAGGTGTGCGCGGCTGAGGATGACAATGGGGCCCACATGTCAGTTGGCTCTTATCTTCTTCCCTCTCTCTCTGTGCGCAGGCTTCTCTGGAAATCAGAGGAGAGGAATTATCCCAAAGTTTTTGCAACTAATTTTTGGGATAATTAGCCCTAAATGGACACCTCATCAAGCTCTAGACTTTTCCCAATTATCCTGTAGCTCAACTCCCTTATATATAAACCCTAGCTTTTGGAGCTGCAGCCATTGTTGACCACTGAAGCTCACTTTCCTCCATTGTTGTCCAGTGGAGTTTCTTGCTCCTATCCTTTGCTTTTCCATCCTTAAGCACTGGTTCCACCTTACAATAAAGATTTGACATCCTTTGTAGGTTGAACCATCGTCCATCTCTCTGTTGATCAACATCCAGATTCTAGAAACTTGGGTGTCTTCCTTCCTCTGGTAAGCCAAAAACCCTAGTTTCGACATCTTGAACATCTTAAAGAACCTTAGGAGCTGCTAAGAATCATTCTTTTAAGCATCAGTAGCTTCAACTGTCCTTAAACTGAAAAGTTGATATTATACCTTTTCGGTCTTTCATGTCATTTTCAAGACCTAGGGTTCTTCCTGTCAACCTATCATCTTATTTAGGTTTTGACTAAACCCTAGCAGCATGGCAAGTTGATCTTTCCATTCTTGCCATCATCTATTTTGACTCTTAGTTGAAATATGTCTCTGTTCTTTTGTCGGCTCAACCGACAAAATAGGTTTTTGCTTTAGCTTCTGTAATCTAACTAGTTAGGGTTAGACTAAGGTTGGTTTGGGATATTAATTACCCTAAAAGATCATGCTAAGTTTTATTTATGAACTTTTGCATGATCTATACTTCTTTACAAAATTGCAATCACATCTCTGTTTTGCCTTTTATACAATCTGAAAACTGGAGTTTTGCACTGAAACCTAATTCCTGTCTTTTGAAAACAGTGAGCTACATGATGTATTATTATCATTATTATGGGTAGTTATGACTTAAGCATACTGTAATCATGCACTTCTAGATTGATCATGCATTTTCTTCTATTTTGGACTTATTGTCAGTTTTGGTATTTATTGGATCTTATTGTTCCTTTTAGAATCTGGTTCTGTTGAAGCAATTGAATCTTTTTCTGAGCAACCAGAACCTGCAACAGAAGTCTATTATTACCAAGGCAAGCATCCTCTTTGCACCATATTGAACCCAGGTTTTGTACAATAGCTTTTACAAATCCAGTGATATCTGTGCATGCTATTTGTCTGAAAATACAAAATGTGACTTGTAATAGCTAGCTATAACCTGACATGGTGGATTACCTTAATTATGACCATACACTCAACTCTAGTGTAGTACTGTATAATATATGGTCTATTTTCAGATTTGGCTTAGACATGCAGTCTAGAGATTTTAGAGTTTGACAAGCATATCTTGTCAAACATGGGAATCACAACTGAACTATTGTTATTTCAAACTCTTTGTCCAGTTTCTTTAAATCAGTCTTGTATTTGAAATTCAAATTGATCTGGACAAGAGGAAGCTAGTGATGGTGCTTTTGTGCACGAGATTGGGTTTTGTGGTGGACTTGTCCGGTTGATTAAGGACCGAACTCGACTATTCAGTTCAAGTCCCCACGCACTTCCACATGCGTGTATGGGCGCTGTTTGGTTAAGTAAAATGTTGAGACTATTGAGTTGGAAACAGAGAGTAAGGATATGTGTATTGGCCTTGTATGGCATAGATGCTTTGGTCCGAGGACTGCGCTTTTATGCCGTGTGAGCTTTGTATGTCAAGTCGGATGTTCTTAGGAGGGTGAGGGCGTATATGTGCCTCGTCGCATATACGATACCTTAATGGTGCCGATAGCATTCTACTATGGGTGGGGAGCCCAATTCTCTTTAAATTGTTTGGATCGGCATTACTGACACAACATGTGTGCCCCGTGGTTAGTAGGTGGTATAGCCTACACTAGTGGGATCAGTGCACACATGGGGGTCCAACTCAATAGTGTTAGCTTGTTGAAAAATACCAAATCTTAGCTTCCCCGGTCGGCATACCAAAGGAAGTGTGTCATCATTCGGAGGCATCCGAAGACAACGGGCTAGCTAAGTCATGTGGGTAAAGATGTACACCCTGCAGGTATAAACTGTCAATAGCCGTGTCCACGGTCATGGACGATAACTTGAATTGATGTCACCTGTATAGAGGTTTTGATTTTCAAAAAAAAAAATCTGGTTTTGGTTTATTTTCGGATGGCATGAGGGAATCATGCACTGTACTATTTACATTTAATGTATTTACTTACTGTTTTACTTTATCTTTGATTTATTAAATTGCTTTATCAAAATTTAGCCTTTGTAGGTTAAGATGTATCGCTTTATGCAAATTTGAACCTTTATACCTTCCTGTTGTAAGCTTATGCATGTAACAACTCTACTCCTTTGATTAGGCTCTAATAACCACTTTCTTTTATTAGTTTGTGTAAGACTTGCTGAGTACCTTCCGTACTCAAGGTGCTACCACCTATTGTTGCAGGTGAGGATGGTTTTCTCTATGAAGTACCCGTTAGCGCCGATCAGGGTGACGCTAACGAGTAACGCTACTTCTTTCCTCCACGCAATTGCCTGCGGGTGGATGAGGCCATTGGTGGATTTTACTCTTTTGTTTCGCTTCCGCTGTTAAACTTTTGAAGTGACCAAGTCACTTAATATTGTAGTACTAAAACCGAATGATGTAAGCTTATGTTTAATTATGCAAATGTACGACTTGTATGTGTATGATGCAATGTTGTTAAAGGATATATATATGCAATGGTCATTGATCCTGGGAACCATTGAGAATCATATATATCCGAATCAAGCATCGGATTTGTCACTTGTTAAATTTATATCTTTAGCCCGTATTAATAAAGGGCATCTGTTCCTTCATTAATAATTGTGCTCTGATATGAATTTGATTAGTAACATTTCCAATAACCGGGGTCCTCACGTTGTGGCGAGAGAAGCGTGTGACGTCGGTCGCGGGTTGCGAGCAACTTTCTGCCGATCGCAGCGACGTGGATCGAGTCACGACTGCGGAGGGCGTGGAGTCTGGTGCCGAAGGCCTCGCGATGGTGAAGCCAAAGAACGGGCCTTAGTGCAGCCCGGCTCGGGACGAACGAGGCCGCTGTGCGGCACCGTTGGGCCTCCCACTTGCGCTTGCGGGACTCGCCAGCGCTCGCCTTGTGCTCGGCGACGATGGCCTTGTCCACCAAGGTCCGAAGTCGGGAAATCCACAACAGAGAGCTTGTCCAAGCTCCTCGAGACAATCCCTCCATGAACTTCTCCGCTTGGCCTCACGGTGGCCACCTACAGAGCGCACCTCGCGAGATGGTTGAACTCGTGGAGGTACTCGACACGCATTTGCGCTCGCTTGAGCGCAAGGAACTCCTTCTTCTTCGCTTCATCAGCCGGCGGGAACATGGGCCCGACGGAAGTCGACTGAACTCCTCCCATGAGACCACGTGTCCCGCGGCCGCATGGCGAGGAAGTTCTCCCACCATGAGAGTGCCGCACCTCCAACCGATGGGATGCGAAAAGTGCCCGCCTCGCTCCTCGATCGAGCAACGTTGAGCTTCGCTCAACCGCACGCGCCGATCGTCTGCGTTCAAGGAGTCCTCGGACCGGGAGAAGGTGGGAGGTTGCGTCGAAGGAACTCCGCAAGTCCCCCACGAGGCTGGTGACCACCTCCTCCAGATCCAGAGGCACCAGAGGGAGTGGAGGTGTTCCTCGCGATAACCTCCAACACCCTACGGTCCTCCGAACGATTGCGTTCGATCTGCATGAGGACTTCAGCCATGGTCGGAGGAGGGGGAAGCTCCTCATCGGGACTACCCGGCTGATTCCGACCGCTACGGGTCCCACCAGCCATCCTATTTCACTAAGACAAGTTAGATACAGTTCGAGACCCAAGAGCACGGAAATCCAAACTCAATTGAAAGGGCTTAAAAGTAACCACAAAAGAGCGCAAGACCATAAGTCACCAAATCAACTTCCCGAAACGAATAACCCGTATGGAAGGAACGAGTAACCGTTTTAGGAAGGCAAAATTTCAGAACTTAACCCTACTCTAAACAGCTCAAAAACCGAGGTATAGTCACCTAATAGAGCGTTAGGTATTCAGCCAACTCATATCACTTCTTACCCTCTTATTCCCTCAAGTTTTAGTTGAATTAACCTCTCATTATCAGCACTATATACTAGTTACAAGCTAGCTGTCCAATTCTACCCCTTGGCCGAAATTCGAGGCTGCAGGAGCTGCTACTCTTCACTCCAACCAGCCAACACTTCAATTTACAACACTCATGGTTCTCCCAAAACCAAACTTAATCTATAAATAGCTAGCTTTTGAAAGGAAGAGATGAACAACTTTTCCAAAACTTGATCAAGAGTAAGGTGAGATGAGCAAGCTAAGACAGGTAAGGAGTAAAATCAGAGAACTTACTTAAGTTTTTGTAAACCTTTTTAAAGTAAGTTTTCAAAATATCCTAGAGGCGACCAAGCTAGGGGTTTCTACGGTCAGTATGACTCTAATACCAACTTTGTGAGGACCCGGAATATTTAACTAGTAACACTTAACCTCCAAATGGTTTTAGCATTACTAATTAAACATTCTAAGCCTCGATGGACATATGCTTCCCAGAATTGCAGCATATGCACATCATCACAAAATTACACATCATTTTCATACAACATTTATCACTAAGTTCAACAACGACATACATAAAGTAAAGTTATTACAAAAGAGCCGACCGGCCAAATAGAACAATATACAAGAATGACAGCGGAAACAAAAGGTGCCATAAGATGGCTAGAACAAAATTCGACCGGTTAGCCACACCACCACAGGGCTACCGACCGGGCCGCCAAGCTAGACGCCTCAAAGCTACCACAAAGACAACTCACGTAGTGAGGCCCTCAAGCTCACCTTCTTCCTCTGCAACAAATACATTTAAGAAGATAACCGAGTACACAAAGGTACTCACAAGATCGACGTGTGGAATAGCAGACCTATTCATAACTACATGCAAGCTTATTTAGGTGGAGGTTGTATGTCTCATTTTGCACAAAGCCAACTTTATTTGCAATAATGTAATACATTCAAAAGCAAGTTTGCAAATTTGTTTTGTTGTCAAAGTAACAGTGAAATAAAGATACATACAAGTAACCACCTGGAAGTGACTATCCCAATAGTCACCACAACATAGCACGAATCCCCAATTCGTACCACCCATCAAGTTTTAGTTTAAAAAGGTTGTAGTCTAGTTCTCACGGGGCGTATCCGAGCGTGTCCATAACCTAGGACGAGACTATTTGAATAGTTTTCACCCTGCAGGGGTGTACCAATGTACCCACACTCCAGACCGCCTTTAAGCCCAAAAGCACACTTCCGAAGGTATGCCGGCACGGCTAAGTCCTACGAGACCTTTCCAATCTTGTGCATTAACTACGAGCCGCTCGTATGGATATAAACCCATACGCTTACATTGCAAGCCGAAAGACAACAAATCCCATCACGGGTGAAGTCTTTGGACACTACAATGCTCCCAACACCATCCTCCCGCGACTCCTGCGACCAAGCCAATACACGCCAAAGTACTAAGTCAAGAGAGGTCCCATACCCTCTAGTGTGGTTAGCACGCAATAATGCTCAGTACGGTGGCGCAAGTAACTCGGTCCTTAATGACCCGGGCACCATTCCAGTCACACCCAAAAGCACACCAATCATACCATTGTGCCCAAGTCTAAATCATTTTGTTTTCAGTTTTAGTTTTCATAAGTAGACATGGCACAAGGCTGAAATCATAAATCATAATAAGTTTTATGTGATCAAGGTTATCAACAAGTCGATAACCGCCCATTTCTACCGGAGACTAAGCATGGCTAAGCAATTAATTCGCAACTACTAAGTGACAAGAGCCCATCCACGAGCTCTAATCACAGCAATAACCTAGGCTCATGGTAGTAAAGGATAATCATTTGTCTAAGGAAATGCATCTACTAGGCCAACTATCGACAATAGTTAAAACAAGATAGCAATGCATACATAGAAGTTGTAAACAACATAAATACTTAAAAATAATGGGATTAACATGATCAAACTGCTTGCCTTGCGGGGATTGGTCTTGCTGCAGAGGGGAGTGCACAGGTTCAAAGTTTTCTTCGGAACCTAACGCGAAAAGGCGATAAAAACCGATAAGAACGAAGAACACCAAAAGGAACTCAACAGCAAAGAACATCCAAATCCCATGAAATTTCTACAGCAGCTAGGGGTTGATTTAAGACAAATTTAGAAACAAGAATCACTTCATTTGGACTTAGCATGAAAAAGGTATGGCTAATCTAAGTTCTCTCAGCCTGAAAAAATCCTAATTAAATTAATTTTGGTTACTGTTCATGGCAAAAATTCCTATAATGATCTAGAACTTGAAAATTTTATGGTAGGTAGATATGGTTATCCTAACAACAGCAAAACTGAGTTTGCACAATTTGGAGTTGAAAAGAATTAGGTATGATTTTTCTAAGTTCTAAAACTAGTAGATCGTTAATTTCAGTGGCAAGGATCATATGAAGACCTATTCTATATTACAGTACATTCCTAGTGGGTTTTAACAAAACTTAGTTTGCTCAGTTTGGAATTACAGAGAATAAGTTATGCATTTTACAAATTTTCAATGAATTTCTAGACAACCATTTATGCTAAATAAGCTAATGCAATTTAAATCATTTTCTGCTACCTAACAGTGCCCAAATTCATTCTCAAATTAAAGTTCATTCTATAACAGAGCTACAGCAACTGGAACATTCAAAAAGGAATTAAAATAGCAAAGTTATGCACTTTTGAAATTTGAAACATTAAAAGACTTAGGAAATTTGAGCTCTCGGGAGGTCCAAACGAACTGAAGGAAAAGGAGAGGTCGTGGGCCGTTGATCCTTCATCGCACGGCCACAAACCTCGAAGCACAGCGCACAGAAGACCTCCTCCCTTGACCGGGAGGTCCGAACCGTTGAGATTAGATCCAACGGCCACGACCAGTGCATGCACAGCGCACGCAAAGGAGGTCCTTGCGCCTAACAGAGGTCGTGACCGTCAGATCAAGATCTGGCGGTCCCGAGCACTAGGGGAGGTCCTAAGGATAATCCTACGGAGGGAGGACTGGACGGCCAAGATCTCATGGAGGAGGTCTTAAACGGTCTAGATCTCCAAAGGGAGGTCTTTAACGGTCACGATCAAGCGAGGGAGGTCCTAGGCGGTCAAGATCAAACGAGGGAGGTCCTAAACGGTTGGGATTTAACCGAGGAGGTCTTGGATGGCCAAGATCTACTCGGGGAGGTCATATACGATAGTGATTTAACGGGAGGAGATCTGGACGGCTCAGATTAGGTCTAGGGAGGTCCTGAACAGTCCAGATCGAGGCGGAGGGAGGTCCGAAGGCTAAGGACTTTTCAAAGGAGATCGAACGCTCAGATCTAAACTCGGGGAGGTCGTGAACGGCTAGGATTGAGCCTAAGAGGTCCTGAGCGGGGGTTGTCTTTGTAAAAGACCAGGGTTGGCTTTTTACAAGGAGGACCCCGAGGGTGGTCTATGCAAAGTGACCGAGGGAGGTCCTAAACGGTTAGGATTTAACCAGGGTGGTCCTAGACGGTTAGGATCAACTCTCGGGGAGGTCCAGGCACTTAAAGGTCTCGCACTGTGATCTAACGACAACAGCTAATCCTGGGAGGTCTTTTAACGGCCGAGATTGCTCTAGGAGGTCTTGGGACTTAGAAATTACACGGGAAACCCTCTACGGTACAGATTTGACTTGGAGGTGGTCTGAATGGCTGAGATTATACTAGGGGGAGGTCCAGAGGCTTAAGTTTCACGGAAAGGAGCCAAAGGCTCGGATCTACCCTGGGAGGTCGTGGACGGCTATGACAACCCGAGGAGGTCCAAGGTGCTCCTAAAGGTGCGGGTCCTTAGGAGGTCGAGCGGGGTGGTCTGGGCGGGGTTTTGCCGTACGACAACAGGAGGAGGAGGCCCACTCGCAACGAGAGGCCTCCACGATTCCGACAGCCAATCATTGGCTACAGGGGCTGTTCGAAACTTACGCGACAAAAGCCCGAACGTCTAGACGAGCTCACCGCCGGCGATGGGGAGCTCGCCGGCGAGAACCAAGGACACGACTGAGTTCCAAATAACGCCAAGAATCTAATGGGCGTGCTCTCGGCGAGCGGCCTGAACGCGAGCGAGCCGAGAGAGAGAAAGAAGCCCCTCTGAGAAGACTACAAAATCTACACGAGCTCTAGGAAGCGGTAAAAGCTAAGAAATGGGCACGTGAGGGCGAGAGAGGACCAGGTGGCCTGAGGAGCTTGGAGGAGGTCGACGAAGTCCGGTGATGAAGAGCTTGGAGAGGAAGAAGAAGATGGCCTCGACCAGCTACCTCCCAACACGTTCACCTCTGCAGTGTGAACCAAGCCAAGTTAGAGCAAGCTTGAGTTGAGGAGATTAAGATGACAGTGAACAAGGCCAGGAAGTTGCTGGGACCACTGGAGCTCGAGCTTCGGCAGGGAGCTCCAAAGCCGACAATGGTGGCAGAGAGGGGTGGTGTTCTTAGGTGTTTGAGTTTGAGAACCAGCTCAACTGAGGGAGCTCAAGCACCACAAAGAACGAAGAAGGAAAGGGAGAAGGGAGGTCTCAGGCTATACATAGCCTAGGAGCTTGGTAAGGGTGTGGGCAAGGTCTACTGTGAACAAAGTCCATGCCCTGCCATGGACTTGCTCGATTTGACAAGGCAGAAGGGATGACTTCTTTTAGGGCAAAGCCACTGACACATTTAATGCCTAGCGGAAAGAGACGTTGGGAAGGACCAAAAGGTGACAGGCCACTGCTCCAACTATTCTGACCCTGACACACACGCACGGGTGCGTGAAAATCATGACGACCAGACCTCAGGGAGGTCGGGAGGAAGAAGAACAGGCCTGGGGGAGGTCCTGGACGTCCCTGATGCACTCGGGGCAGAGGAGGTCCAAGGCGGGTGAGGAGGTCCTGACCGCTGGATTAAGATCGACGGTGAGAGTGCTCAAGGGCTCTCTCAGAGCAGCGGGGAGGTCTGGGGCATTGGATGGAGATCCAACGGCTTAGAGTGCTGAATGCAACCGCAAGGTCCGAACGTTCACTCGAACGAGGTCCGTGCGACCGAGATCCAACGGTCAGCCCGCGCGCGCACGAGATCGAGCCCGGGTGTGGCGTTGGTGACTCGACTTGGCCGAGTCAGTTGACTGGGTCGGACTCGGGTCTAACTCGAACCCGAGTCTGACTCAGCCCCAAATTTGGGTTTCAACTGATCTCAAGTTTGGTGATTTACTAGAGATAGCAAACTCACTCCAAAAATTATGAAATTTTTTACAGGGGCTTGCTAGCTGAGTTATTGACCTTGTGTAAATTTTGTAGAGGTTTTTGTGCTGTACATTTTCCTCCAAACATTCAACAAGGTGCTGGTCCAAGGTTTGACCAGAATTTAAATAGGTTTGACTGACCTCCAAAAATATTCAAACAATTTCTAAAAATTGGGAAGTTTTTCAGAGGGGTCATATACCAACCCTAGAACTTAGAAAAAATATTTCCCGGAGATGATCATAACATTTGACGAGAATGTTTTTCAAGGATCAAGATTTGAATAAACAGACTTATGACAGTGTATTTCCATAAGTTCCTTACAACAAATGCTCAAGGCATACAGGAAATACAAGATGTAAGAAAAGTTTTTAATTTCCCCTCATTTTCTTACATTTGAAACACAAGTCTAAAACTTGGGATGTTACAACTCTCCCCCCTTACAAGAATCTCGACCCGAGATTCCGTTACTCGGAGAAGAAAGAAGGAAAATCTGCACGAAGGCGATCTTCTCGCTCCCAAGTTGCCTCATCCCCAGAATGGTTTGACCACTGAACTCTAAGGAACTTGATGACACGGTTCCTTGTTCTCCGTTCAGATTCCTCAAGAATACGAACAGGATGCTCGCGGTAGGTCAAATTCTCTTGCACATCAAGAACCTCCAATGGAGTTTCCTCAGTTGGGACACGGAGGCACTTCTTCAGGTGGGATACATGGAACACATCATGCAAACCCTCAAGTGCAACTGATAGCTCCAATCTGTATGCAACAGCCCCAACTCTCTCGACGATGCGATAAGGCCCAACACAGCGAGGAGCCAACTTGCCCTTGATGCCAAAACGCTGATGGCCCTTCAAGGGTGAGACTTTGAGATACACAAAGTCATTGGGCTCAAAGCTCAACTCACGGCGACGACGATCTGCATAGCACTTCGCTCGATCGGGCGCGCGCAGATGCTCGCGGATCAATCAAACGACTTTCGGCCTCATTGATCGAATCTGGGCCGAAAAACTGCCGCTCAGCAGTCTCTGAACAGTTCAATGGGGTTCTACATCTCCTCCCATACAAAGCCTCAAATGGTGCCATGCCAAGACTGGCCTGATAGCTGTTGTTGTAGGAGAACTCAACAAATGGTAGGCACTTTTCCCACTTCTTCCCATAGGAAAGAACACAAGCACGGAGTATATCTTCCAACACTTGGTTGACTCTCTCGTCGACCACCATCACCGAGGTGGTAAGTGAACCGAAAGTAAGACGGTGCCCATAGCCTCTTGCAATTTATGCCAGAAACGAGAGGTGAAAAGAGAACCACGATCCGACACAATCGTTCGTGGCACACCATGCAGGCTCACAATGCGGGATATATACAAGTCTGCCAACTGACTCACATCAATCTTTGCCCGAACTGGAAGAAAATGGGCCACCTTCGTCAACCGATCAATGATGACCCACAAGGCATCCTTCCCAGTAGAAGTACGGGGCAACCCGGTGATGAAGTCCATGCCAACGGAATCCCACTTCCACTCTGGCACTGGCAAAGGCTGAAGAAGGCCTGCTGGACGCTGATGCTCGGCCTTCACACGACAGCACACATCGCACTCGGCAACGAACTTGACAACCTCGCGCTTCATTCGGGTCCACCAGAATCTCTGACGAAGGTCCTGATACATCTTGGTAGCCCCGGGATGGATGGACAAAGGAGAATCATGGGCTTCGCGGAGAATCAAATCCCGCAATTCCATGACCTTAGGAACTACAAGACGCTGCCCAAACCATACAACGCCATGCTCATCCTCTGAAAAGCACTTGGCTATCTCATCCTTGATATTCTGCTTGATTTGACTCACGCCAACATCTGTCTGTTGTGCGGCCTTGATTTGGTCCACCAAGGTTGGCTGCACAACCAAGGTAGCAAGAGAACCGTGCTCGATCAAACCCAAATTGAGGCGTTGAAATTCTGAAGTGAGGGTAGGCTGCTGCTCTTGGAGCATCAACAAGTTGCAATACACCTTCCGACTGAGTGCACCCGCAACGACATTGGCCTTGCCCGGATGACATTTAATGCCCATGTCATAGTCCTTGATCAATTCCAACCATCTTCTTTGCCTGTGGTTCAGATCTGGCTGGGTGAACAAGTACTTCAAGCTCTTGTGGTCAGAATACACCTCACAACGGTTACCAATCAGATAATGCCACCAAATTTTGAGTGCATGAACCACTGCAGCTAACTCCAAGTCGTGAGTAGGATAGTTGAGTTCATGAGGCCTTAACTGCCGCGATGCATAGGCCACAACCTTGCCTTCCTGCATAAGAACACAACCAAGACCCTGACGAGAAGCATCACAATAGATATCAAAACTCTTGTGAATATCAGGGAGAACAAGCACTGGGGCTGAGGTCAACCGCTTCTTGAGTTCCTGAAAACTCACATCGCAAGCAGTGGACCACTCAAACTTCTTGTCTTTCTTGAGCAATTCGGTCATAGGCTTCGCAATCTTGGAGAAATTCTCGATAAAGCGCGAAAGTAGCCAGCCAAACCAAGAAAACTCCGCACATCGGTGACCGACTTGTGTGACCCAAGATAGCACATCATCGACCTTGGTAGGATCTCTGACCACACCTCCTGCGGAAAGAACATGGCCCAAGAATGCCACTTCCTTCAACCAGAACTCACACTTGCTGAATTTGGCATACAGCTGGTGTTGCGCAGCTTGCCCAACACAAGCTTAAGATGCTCAGCATGCTCTTCTTCACTCTTGGAGTAGATAAGGATATCATCGATGAATACCACCACAAACCTATCCAAATACTCCATGAATACCGAGTTCATAAGGTTCATGAATAAAGCAGGAGCATTAGTCAAACCAAAAGACATGACGGTGTACTCGTAAAGACCATAACGAGTAGCAAAGGCCGTCTTTGGAATATCCTCGGTCCCGATCTCGACTTGATGATAGCCCAATCTCAAGTCAATCTTGAAAAGACTCGTGCTCGGTCAAGCGATCGAAAAGATCATCAATACGGGCAAAGGATACTTGTTCCTACCGTCACTTCATTAAGCTTGACGGTAATCAACACACATGCGCAAGGTCTTGTCCTTCTTCTTCATAAAGATAACTGGACAACCCCAAGGAGATGAGCTAGGACGAATGAAACCCTTCTCTTGCAGTTCACCTAGTTGCTTCTTCAGCTCCTCCAACTCATTAGGAGGCATGCGTACGCCTCTTTGAAATAGGGGCGGTACTGGGCGCAACTCTATCACGAACTCCAGGTCTCGAACGGGAGGCATCCCAGGCAAGTTTTCAGGAAAGACATCCGCGAAGTCACACATAATGGGGACATCGCGAATCTCCAATGCTGGCTTTGCTTCAAGGGCATAAAGATGTGGCCCTTTCAGCTGCGGTGAAAACCCAACCTGTTCACCTGAAGGGCTGGTGAGGTAGACAATCTTTCTGGCACAATCGATTTGCCCCAAGTGTTGGGACAACCAATCCGTGCCAAGAATCACATCCAGGCGCGTCGAGTCGAGTAGGATAAGATTTGCCAAGAATCCCACTCCTTCGATGTGGATAGGAACGTCCCGGCATACTTGGTCGACTCATTTCCAACCCGAGAGCGAATAAGTAGTGGAACCCCAAAGGAACACGAGTGGAGACCACTATCAATAGCAAACGACCTCAAATAAAGAATGCGAAGCTCGAGTCAAATAAAAGCGTAGGCGGACGTAAATTAACAAGAAGCGCACCCAACACCACGTCGGGCGCCCCTGTGCCTCCTCACCGAGATATGGTTGACTCGCCACTCCGCATGCCCGGGTCTTCGGTCGGTGGTGACCACTCCCTTGCCGCGTCCTCCATTAGGACGAGGGCCGCTCAGTTTTCTTAGGGCAACTACCGCGTAGTGGCCCTTGTTGTGAGAAGCGGTGACGCCGGCGCGGGGTTGCGAGGAGCAACCTCATCGCTGGATCGCAGCGCACGTGATCGAGCCGCGACCTACGAGGGCGTGGAGCTGGTGCCGAAGGCCTCGGCGATGGTGAAGCCAAAGAACGGCCCTCGTGCAGCCCAACTCGGGGACTAACGAGGCCGGCTGTGCGCACCGCCGGGCCTCCCACTTGCGCTACGGGACTCGCCAGCGCTCTCGCCTTGTGCTCGGCGGCGATGGCCTTGTCCACCAAGGTCCGAAGTCGGAAATCCACAAGAGAGCTTGTCCCAAGCTCCTCGCACAAGCCCTCCATGAACTTCTCCCGCTTGGCCTCATCGGTGGCCACCTCAGGAGCGCACTCGCGAGATGGTTGAACTCGTGGAGGTACTCAGTCACAGATTTGCGCCCCTGTTTGAGCGCAAGGATCTCCTTCTTCTTCAGCTTCATCAGGCCGGCGGGAACATGGGCCCGACGGAAAGCTGACCTGAACTCCTCCCACGAGACCACGTGTCCCGCGGGCTGCATGGCGAGGAAGTTCTCCCTCCATGAGAGTGCCGCACCCTCCAACTGATGGGATGCGAAAAGTGCCCGCTCCTTCTCCTAGCATTGAGCAACGTTGAGCTTCCGCTCAACCAGACGTAGCCAGTCGTCTGCGTCCAAGGGGTCTTCGGACCGGGAGAAGGTGGGAGGCTGCGTGCGAAGGAACTCCACAAATCCCGCACGAGGCTGGTGACCACCTCCTCCAGATCCAGAGGCACCAGAGGGAGTGGAGGTGTTCCTCGCGATAACCTCCAACACCCTACGGTCCTCCGAACGATTGCGTTCGATCTGCATGAGGACTTCAGCCATGGTCGGAGGAGGGGGAAGCTCCTCATCGGGACTACCAGGCTGATTCCGACCGCTACGGGTCCCACCAGCCATCCTGTTTCACTAAGACAAGTTAGATACAGTTCGAGACCCAAGAGCACGGAAATCCAAACTCAATTGAAAGGGCTTAAAAGTAACCACAAAAGAGCACAAGACCATAAGTCGCCAAATCAACTTCCCGAAACGAATAACCCGTATGGAAGGAACGAGTAACCGTTTTAGGAAGGCAAGATTTCAGAACTTAACCCTACTCTAAACAGCTCAAAAACCGAGGTATAATCACCTAATAGAGCGTTAGGTATTCAGCCAACTCATATCACTTCTTACCCTCTTATTCCCTCAAGTTTTAGTTGAATTAACCTCTCATTATCAGCACAATATACTAGTTACAAGCTAGCTGTCCAATTCTGCCCCTTGGCAGAAATTCGAGGCTGCAGGAGCTCCTACTCTTCACTCCAACCAGCCAACACTTCAATTTACAACACTCATGGTTCTCCCAAAACCAAACTTAATCGATAAATAGCTAGCTTTTGAAAGGAAGAGAGGAACAACTTTTCCAAAACTTGATCAAGAGTAAGGTGAGATGAGCAAGCTAAGACAGGTAAGGAGTAAAATCAGAGAACTTACTTAAGTTTTTGTAAACCTTTTTAAAGTAAGTTTTCAAAATATCCTAGTGGCGACCAAGCTAGGGGTTTCTCTGGTCAAGATGGCTCGATACCAACTTTGTGAGGACCGAATATTTAACTAGTAACACTTAACCTCCAAATGGTTCTAGCATTACTAATTAAACATTCTAAGCCTCGATGGACATATGCTTCCTGCACTGCAGCATATGCACATCATCACAAAATTACACATCATTTCCATACAACATTTATCACTAAGTTCAACAACGACATACATAAAGTAAAGTTATTACAAAAGAGCCGACTGCCAAATAGAACAATATACAAGAATGACAATGAAACAAAAGGTGCCATAAGATGGCTAGAACAAAAGTCGACCGGTTAGCCACACCACCACGGGGCAACCGGCCGGCCATCAAGCTAGACGCTCTCAAAGCTACACAAAGACAACTCACGAAGTGAGGTCCTCAAGTTCACCTTCTTCCTCCGCAACAAATACATTTAAGCAAGATAACTGAGTACACAAAGGTACTCGCAAGACTGACGTGTGGAATAGCAGACCTCTTCATAACTACATGAAAGCTTATTTAGGTGGAGGTTGTATGTCTCATTTTGCACAAAGTCAACTTTATTTGCAATAATGTAATACATTCAAAAGCAAGTTTGCAAATTTATTTTGTTGTCAAAGTAACAGTGAAATAAAGATACATACAAGTAACCACCTGGAAGTGACTATCCCAATAGTCACCACAACATAGCACGAATCCCCGATTCGTACCACCCATCAAGTTTTAGTTTAAAAAGGTTGTAGTCTAGTTCTCACGGGGCGTATCCGAGCGTGTCCATAACCTAGGACGAGGCTATTCGAATAGTTTTAACCCTGCAGGGGTGTACCAATGTACCCACACTCCAGACCGCCTTTAAGCCCAAAAGCACACTTTCGAAGGTATGCCGGCACGGCTAAGTCCTACGAGACCTTTCCAATCTTGTGCATTAACTACGAGCCGCTTGTATGGATAGAAACCCATACGCTTACATTGCAAGCCGAAAGACAACAAATCCCATCACGGGTGAAGTCTTTCGGACACTACAATGCTCCCAACACCATCCCTCCTGCGACTCCCTGCAACCCGAAGCCAATACACGCCAAAGTACTAAGTCAAGAGAGGTCCCATACCCTCTAGTGTGGTTAGCACGCAATAATGCTCAGTACGGTGGCGCAAGTAACTCGGTCCTCAATGACCCGGGCACCATTCCAGTCTCACCCAAAAGCACACCAATCATACCATTGTGCCCAAGTCTAAATCATTTTGTTTTCAGTTTTAGTTTTCATAAGTAGACATGGCACAAGGCTGAAATCATAAATCATAATAAGTTTTATGTGATCAAGGTTATCGACAAGTCGATAACCGCCCATTTCTACCGGATACTAAGCATGGCTAAGCAATTAATTCGCAACTACTAAGTGACAAGAGCCCATCCACGAGCTCTAATCACAGCAATAACCTAGGCTCGTTGTAGTAAAGGATAATCATTTGTCTAAGGAAATGCATCTACTAGGCCAACTATCGACAATAGTTAAAACAAGATAGCAATGCATACATAGAAGTTATAAACAACATAAATACTTAAAAATACTAGGATTAACATGATCAAACTGCTTACCTTGCGGGGATTGGTCTTGCTGTAAAGGGGAGTGCTCAGGTTCAAAGTTATCTTCGGAACCTAACGCGAAAAGGCGATAAAAACCGATAAGAACGAAGAACACCAAAAGGAACTCAACAGCAAAGAACATCCAAATCCCATGAAATTTCTACAGCAGCTAGGGGTTGATTTAAGACAATTTTAGAAACAAGAATCACTTCATTTGGACTTAGCATGAAAAAGTTATGGCTAATCTAAGTTCTCTCAGCCTGAAAAAATCCTAATTAAATTAATTTCGGTTACTGTTCATGGCGAAACTTCCTATAATGATCTAGAACTTGAAAATTTTATGGTAGGTAGATATGGTTATCCTAACAACAGCAAAACTGAGTTTGCACAATTTGGAGTTGAAAAGAATTAGTTATGATTTTTCTAAGTTCTAAAACTAGTAGATCATTAATTTCGGTGGCAAGGAACATATGAAGACCTATTCTATATTACAGTACATTCCTAGTGGGTTTTAACAAAACTTAGTTTGCTCAGTTTGAAATTACAGAGAATAAGTTATGCATTTTACAAATTTTCAATGAATTTCTAGACCACCATTTATGCTAAATAAGCTAATGCAGTTTAAATCATTTTCTGCTACCTAACAGTGCCCAAATTCATTCTCAAATTAAAGTTCTTTCTATAAGAGAGCTACAGCAACTAGAAACATTCAAAAAGGAATTAAAATGGCAAAGTTATGCACTTTTGAAATTTGAAACATTAAAAGACTTAGGAAATTTGAGCTCTCGGGAGGTCCAAACGAACTGAAGGAAAAGGAGAGGTCGTGGGCCGTTGATCCTTTATCGCATGACCCACGGACTCGGCACAGGCGCACGTAAGACCTCCTCCCGCACTGGGGAGGTCCGAACCGTTGAGATTAGATCCAACGGCCACGACCAGTGCATGCACAGCGCACGCAAAGGAGGTCCTTGCGCCTAACAGAGGTCGTAAAAGACTAGGGTTGGCTTTTTACAAGGGGGACCCCGAGGGTGGTCTTTGCAAAGTGATCGAGGGAGGTCCTAAACGGTTAGGATTTAACCAGGGTGGTCCTAGACGGTTAGGATCAACTCTCGGGGAGGTCTTGGCACTTAAAGGTCTCGCAGACCAGGATCTAACGGCTAAGAGCTAATCCTGGGAGGTCTTTTAACGGTCGAGATTGCTCTAGGAGGTCTTGGGACTTAGAAATTACACGGGAAACCCTCTATGGTACAGATTTGACTTGGAGGTGGTCTGAACGGTTGAGATTATACTAGGGGGAGGTCCAGAGGCTTAAGTTTAACGGAAAGGAGCCAAAGGCTCGGATCTACCCTGGGAGGTCTGGACGGCTATGACAACCCGAGGAGGTCCAAGGTGCTCCTAAAGGTGCGGGTCCTTAGGAGGTCGAGCGGGGTGGTCTGGGCGGGGTTTTGCCGTACGACAACAGGAGGAGGAGGCCCACTCGCAGCGAGAGGCCTCCACGATTCCGACAGCCAATCATTGGCTACAGGGGTTGTCCGAAACTTACGCGACAAAAGCCCGAACGTCTAGACGAGCTCACCGTTGGCGATGGGGAGCTCGCCGGCGAGAACCAAGGACACGACTGAGTTCGAAATAACGCCAAGAATCTAATGGGCGTGCTCTCGATGGCGGCGACGGCCTTGAACGCCGGCGAGCCGGAGTGTAACATCCCAATTTTGGGCTTGTGTTTCAAATGTAAGAAAATCAGTAGAAATTAAAACTTTTTCTTACATCATGTAATTCCTGTGGTGCCAAGAAATTCTTGTACAAGGAATTATGGAAATACATTGTCACAAGTCTTGTTGATCCAAATCTTGTTATTCCAAAAACAATCTTGTCAAATCTTATGATCATCCTCTGAAATATTTTTCCTAAGTCTCGTGATGGTATGTGACCCTCACGAAAAATCTCACAATTTTTAGAAATTGTTTGAAAATTTTTAGAGGCGATCAAACTGTTTGACTCTCAGTCAAACATTAAAACAGAGCCTTGCAGGAATTTTGAGATTTATTCGCAGCATAAAAATCTCTGAGAATTTTACACAAGGTTAATATCTGAGTTAGCAAGCTCCTGTAAAATTTTCATAATTTTTGGAGTTATTTTGCTGCCTCAAATAAATCTTTCAAAGTCTCTGTCCTTTTTCAAAATCAAACTTGTTTTACTGTTACTTGGGTTCGAGTCAGACTCGGGCTCGAGCCAATCGACTTGGTCCAGTCAACTAAACGCACCGAGCCACTCTTTAAAACGCGCAATCGATCTCGCCCGTTAGATCTAAATCGCACGCCCGCGCGACGTAAGACTTGGACTTTCCGGCTGCAAGGTTGATTGTCAACCGTTAGATCTCCATCCAACCGTCGAGATGCGCCGAGACTTTCGGACCCTCCGGTTGCATTTTTGAATCTGAGCCGTTGGATTAGGATCCAACGCTCGCGTACCCCTTCGTTGTAATTTGAGTTTGCAACGTGGAGCTATCTGAGCCATCCATTTCTAATCTGAAGGCTCGCAATCTTCCCGTTGTGTTTTAAACCCGGTAGGCGTGGCACTATCTCGGCCGTTCGCGTCTCATCCAACTACGTGAATCGCCCGAGCTTTTGCGCTGGTCGTCTTCAACCTCCCGCCGTGCGAAAAAAAAGGCAGGCATGGTGAGGTCATTTCTTGCTCCCTAAAGCCACCCTAGCCTACGTGTAGGAGTATGGGAGGTACACCGAGCTAGGCCATGCCCTAATGCACGTCTTCACCTCTTTTCCTTATCGCCAGTGCGTGGTGCTTTGTGTTTTGCCGCCGAGAGAGGAGGGGTGCAAACCCTAACACTTTCGTGGCTTTATAAGCACCCTCATTGCTTCCTAGTATCTCTTTAGACCACCACCAAGCTTCACTCACAAGATTGGAGCTTAATACCTCAAAATGGCAAATCGCCATTGTTGACCCGTGAGCTCCATTGATGTTCTTGGTGTTCCAGTGGTCCTCCTTCATGTTTCTTTGCCCTAACCTTGTTCATTTACTTCCTTGAACATTTCCCCTCACTTAATTTTGGATTTGATTCTCAGAATTGTCCAAATTGGGGTTTGTTCAAATTCGCCGAATTGGTCATCTTCTTCCTCACTCGGTGAGTGCTCCATTTTCAATTCTTTTGCTCTTATAGCTTCATGGATCATAATGAAGCTATTTTGATACTTTGGTATCACTCATTTGGCTCAGGTGTCAATTTGAACCTTCTTCTTCAAGTCCCGTGAAGCTTTCACCTTGATCAAGCATCTCCGCCATCTTTGAAGCTTCTAATCGCTAAGGTAGCTTCTTATTAGTCCTTAGAAGCTCGCACCCGCTTCCTTGGACCGCAAATGAGCTTTCGCTATTTTCATGTTCAGCAAGAAAGCTCCGCTTCATTTTCCCGCCAGCCGTTCGATCCGCTCGCGCGGCGAATGCTACCGATTAGACTCGTTGTGCTATTGCGATTCCATTTTGGTGCTTGGTGGCGCCATGCGCCTACATGTCGCGGCGGTTAGCCGTCAAAGACACTCGGTTTTGCCAAGACAAAGACTCCGTTTGGTCATTTGTTTAGGGCACATTAATGGTCGATCATTAGTTATTAATTGTGTCTTAATCATTATTGCCGAGCCAGCGACTTGTGGGCCCGAGGGATTAAAATCAAATCTCGCAGCTCATTAGAGTCCATTTAATGTCAATCATTAGAATCATTAATTTGGTCTTAACCGCCCGCTTAGTCGCCGACTTGTGGGCCCGATGCTGCACTGCGTGGGTTAAATCGTTGCGGCCGTGACTCGTAGTCACCGACACGCGTCTCCACGGTCAAGATCCCTTTGAACTTCAATCGATAGTCACCGTCGATCCCTTGATCAACGGCCTAGATCTTGTATGCATTCGGACCATCCGTTCCCCTCATCATCTCGACCGTCCATCTCGTGATCTGCGGCCGAGATCATGAGTGCAATCGACCTTCCGGCTAGATATGGATTCGAGCCGCTCATCCTTAGATCTCGATGGTCGTGGTTCACCGAGGCAACCGCGATCGTCCGGTTGCATACACTCGTGAGCCGTTGGATCTTGATCCAACGGTGGGCTTCTAGTGACTTTCGCGCGTACTGGCTGTTCTCGCAGCGTGAGCCGTAGGATTTTCGATCAAGGGTGGAGAATGGTCCACGTCATTTTCTGTTATTAGGGTTGTTCTGTATTTCGGTAAGTAATTGTTTAACAACTGGAAATGATGTAAAAACTTTAGAAACTCATAACTAATTCATTTTAACTGCTTTTGGTTAATTCCAACTGTAATAAATTATGTTATCACTTTAGTTTATTATAAAAATGGATTTGAGCATGTTCCGATGTGTAAAAATTGCATAACTAGGAATAACTTGATTTGTCATTTTGAATATTCGTAAAATGAATAAAACTTTAGAAAATGCATATCTTGCTCTGTGTATGTCCAAAATGAATAATTCCAACTTTGATAAATTTGTTATTAACCCAATGTTAATATAAAAATGATGGTAGGTCCAAGATTGTAGCAAAACCTTGGTTAATGATTTAGTACCTATTTTTCAAAGATTTAGAAAATTCTAGGAGACTTATAAAATGCACCAGTAATTCTCTGTAAATGCAAAATATATATGATAAATTCTAGAGAACCCTCTGTTGGTATTCAAGGTCTCGAATCGAGGCATCTCGCAAATCTTCGGGAAAACATCCACGAAGTCACGAACTATAGGAACATCCTCGAATTTCTAAAGTCGGCTTTGCACCAAGTGCACAAAGGTGTGGCCCTTGCAAAGTGCGGTGAAAACCCAACCTGCTTGCTCGAGGGGTGGTGAGATAGACAATCTTCCTGGCACAATCAATTTGTCCCAAGTGTTGGGACAACCAATCCATGCCAAGAATCACATCCAAAGCTTTCTTGAGTTGAGCAGATAAGATTTGCCAAGAATCTTAAACCTTCGACTTCAATAGGAACATCCCAGCATTCTAGATCAACTCTCATTTCCAACCGGAGAGCGAACAAGCAGAGGAACCTCAAAGGAACAACATGGAGATTACTGGCAGCAGCAAAGATCTTAAAATAAAAGAATGCAATGCTCTGAATCAAATAATCTCGCAGCGGGACGAGTGTTAACAGAAGTGTACCCAACACGACGCCGGGTGCCTCTGTGCCTCCTCGGTAGAGATATGGTTGACTCGGCAACTCCCCACACCCAGGTCTTTGGACTATCTTACGGTTAGGCGGTGACCACTCCTGCCCGCGTCCTCCATTAGGACGAGGGATCGCCCGATCTTACGAGGGCAATGTTGGCATAGTGGCCCTTGTTGTGGCAAAGAGAAACAAGTGACCTCGGCCACTGTTACGGCCACTCACTGTTCACAGTGCGGTGCGTGATCAATCACGGCTTGCGGGGGGCGGGGAACTAGCGCCGACGGCCTCGGCGGTGGTGAAGCCAAAGAACGAGCCCCTGGTGCAGGCCCAACACGGGGACGGGAGAGGCTGGCCTGCGCAGATCGCTGTGCCTCCCACTTGCGCTTGCAGGACTCACCCAGCGCCTTCGCCTTGTGCTCGGCGACGATAGCCTTGTCCACCAAGGTTTGAAAGTCAACAAAATCCACAATAGAGAGCTTGTCCTGCAGCTCCTCAGACAAGCCCTCCATAAACTTCTCCTGCTTGGCCTCATCAGTGGCCACCTCAGCAGGAGCGTACCTCGCCAAATGGTTGAACTCATGGAGGTACTCAGTCACAGATTTGCGCCCCTGTTTGAGCTCAAGAAACTCCTTCTTCTTCAGCTTCACAAGACCGGTGGGGACATGAGCCCGACGGAAAGCAGTGCGAAACTCCTCCCATGTGACATGGCCAGCGGGTTGCATGGCGAGTAAGTTCTCCCACCACGAAAGTGCTGCACCCTCAAGCTGGTGAGATGCAAACAGTGCCTTCTCCCGCTCCTGGCACTGAGCGATGTTGAGCTTTCACTCAACCAGACGCAGCCAATCATCTGCGTCAAGTGGGTCCTCAGACCGGGAGAAGGTGGGTGGCTGCGTACGGAGGAACTCCGCACATCGGTGACCGACTTGGGCTGACCCCAAGATAGCACATCACTGACCTTGGTAGGATCTACAGCCACACCTCCTGCGGAAAGAACATAGCCCAAGAATGCCACTTCCTTCAACCAGAACTCACACTTGCTGAATTTGGCATACAGCTGGTGTTCGCGCAGCTTGCCCAACACAAGCTTAAGATGCTCAGCATGCTCTTCTTCACTCTTGGAGTAGATAAGGATATCATTGATGAATACCACCACAAACCTATCCAAATACTCCATGAATACCGAGTTCATAAGGTTCATGAATAAAGCAGGAGCATTAGTCAAACCAAAAGACATGACGGTGTACTCGTAAAGACCATAACGAGTAGCAAAGGCCGTCTTTGGAATATCCTCGGTCCTGATCCTGACTTGATGATAGCCCAATCTCAAGTCAATCTTGGAAAAGACTCGTGCTCTGGTCAACTGATCGAAAAGATCATCAATACGGGGCAAAGGATACTTGTTCTTACCGTCACTTCATTAAGCGGACGGTAATCAACACACATGCAAGGTCTTGTCCTTCTTCTTCACAAAGATAGCTGGACAACCCCAAGGAGATGAGCTGGGACGAATGAAACCCTTCTTTGCAGTTCACCTAGTTGCTTCTTCACTCCTCCAACTCATTAGGAGGCATGCGTCGACCTCTTTGAAATAGAGGCGATGCGGCAGCAACTCTATCACGAACTCCGGTCTCGAGCGGGAGGCATCGGGCAAGTCTTCGGGAAAGACATCCGCAAGTCACACACAATGGGGACATCGCGAATCTCCAATCTTGGCTTTGCTTCAAGGGCATAAAGATGTGGCCCTCTGCGGTGCGGTGAAAACCCAACTGTTCACTGAAGGATGGTGAGGTAGACAATCTTTACGGCACAATCGATTTGCCCCAAGTGTTGGGACAACCAATACATGCCAAGAATCACATCCAGCGCCCGAGTCGAGTAGGATAAGATTCGCCAAGAATCCCACTCGCCGATGTGGATAGGGCGCCCCGGCATACTTGGTCGCTCTCATTTCCAAACCCGAGAGCGAATAAGTAGTGGAACCCCAAAGGAACACGATGGAGACCACTATCAACGACAAGCGACCTCGAAAAAAGAATGCTAAGCTCAGAGTCAAATAAAGCGTAGTAGGGCGTAAATTAACAAGAAGCGTACCCAACACCACGTGGGCGCCTCTGTGCCTCCTCACCGAGATATGGTTGACTCGGCGCTCCCCAAGCCCGGGGTCTTACGTCGGTGGGTGAACACACCCTGCCCACGTCCTCCATTAGGGCGAGGGCGCTCCGGTCTTCTTAGGCAACTACTCGCGTAGTGGCCCTTGTTGTGGCGATAGAAGCGGTGGCGCCGGTCGCGGGGTTGCGAGGAGCAACTGCTTCTTTGGATCGCGGCGCACGTGGTCGAGTCACGACTGCGGAGGGCGTGGAGGCGTGCCAAGGCCTCGGCGGTGGTGAAGCCAAAGAACAGGCCCTTAGTGCGAGCCCAACTCGGGACGAGCGAGGCCGGCTGTGCACGGTGGGCCTCCCACTTGCGCTGCGGGACTCGCCAGCCGCTCTCGCCTTGTGCTCGGCGGCGATGGCCTTGTCCACCAAGGTGCGGAAGTCGGAAATCCACACAGAGAGCTTGTCACGAAGCTCCTCGGACAAGCCCTCCATGAACTTCTCCGCTTGGCCTCACGGTGGCCACCTCAACAGGGCGTACCTCGCGAGATGGTTGAACTCGTGGAGGTACTCGATCCACGATTTGCGCCTGTTTGGCGCAAGGAACTCCTTCTTCTTGACTTCATCGGTGCCGGCGGGAACATGGGCCCGACGAAAGTCGACTGAACTCCTCCCACGAGACCACGTGTCCGCGGTGCGCATGGCGAGGAAGTTCTCCCACCATGAGAGTGCCGCACCCTCCAAGCGATGGGATCACGAAAAGTGCGCTCTGCTCCCCGGCGAGCAACGCGTTGAGCTTCCGCTCAACGAGCACGCAGCGATCGTCTGCGTTCAAGGAGTCTCGGGCGGGAGAAGGTGGGAGGCTGCGTCGAAGGAACTCCGCAAGTCCCCACGACGGTGTGACCACCTCCTCCGGATCCAGAGGCACGAGGGAGTGGAGGTGTTCTCGCGATAACCTCCAACACCCTACGGTCCTCCGACGATTGCGTTCGATCCGCATGAGGACTTCACCATGGTGAGGAGGGGAAGCTCCTCATCGGGACTACGGTGATTCAGACCGCTCACGGTCCCACCACCATCCTATTTCACTAAGACAAGTTAGATACGATTCGAGACCCAAGAGCACGGAAATCCAAACTCAATTGAAAGGGCTTAAAAGTAACCACAAAAGAGCGCAAGACCATAAGTCACCAAATCAACTTCCAAACGAATAACCCGTATGGAAGGAACGAGTAACCGTTTTAGGAAGGCAAAATTTCAGAACTTAACCCTACTCTAAACGACTCAAAACCGAGGTATAGTCACCTAATAGGCGTTAGGTATTCACCAACTCATATCACTTCTTACCCTCTTATTCCCTCAAGTTTTAGTTGAATTAACCTCTCATTATCAAGCACTATATACTAGTTACAAGCTAGCTGTCCAGTTCTGCCCTTGGCCGAAATTGAGGTGCAGGAGCTGCTACTCTTCCTCCAACCACCAACACTTCAATTTACAACACTCATGGTTCTCCCAAACCAAACTTAATCTATAAATAGCTAGCTTTTGAAAGGAAGAGAGGAACAACTTTTCCAAAACTTGATCAAGAGTAAGGTGAGATGAGCAAGCTAAGGCAGTAAGGAGTAAAATCGTGAGAACTTACTTAAGTTTTTGTAAACCTTTTTAAAGTAAGTTTTCAAAATATCCTTGAGGCGACCAAGCTAGGGGTTTCTACGGTCAGTATGGCTCTAATACCAACTTTGTGAGGACCCGGAATATTTAACTAGTAACACTTAACCTCCAAATGGTTTTAGCATTACTAATTAAACATTCTAAGCCTCGATGGACATATGCTTCCCAGAATTGCAGCATATGCACATCATCACAAAATTACACATCATTTTCATACAACATTTATCACTAACTTCAACAACGACATACATAAAGTAAAGTTATTGCAAAAGAGCCGACCGGCCAAATAGAACAATATACAAGAATGACAGAGGAAACAAAAGGTGCCATAAGATGGCTAGAACAAAATTCGGCCAGGTTAGCCACACCACCATTGAGACTACCGACCGGCCGCAAGCTAGACGCCCCTCGGGCTACCATAAAGCACAACTCACGTATGAGGCCCTCAAGCTCACCTTCTTCCTCTCGCAACAAATACATTTAAGCAAGATAAGCCGAGTACACAAAGGTACTGCAAGGCGGCGTGTGGAATAGCGGACCTATTCATAACTACATGCAAGCTTATTTAGGTGGAGGTTGTATGTCTCATTTTACACAAAGCCAACTTTATTTGCAATAATGTAATACATTCAAAAGCAAGTTTGCAAATTTGTTTTGTTGTCAAAGTAATGAAATAAAGATACATACAAGTAACCACACAGAAGTGACTATCCCAATAGCCACCACAACATAGCACGAATCCCCAATTCCGTACCACCCATCAAGTTTTAGTTTAAAAGGTTGTAGTCTAGTTCTCACGGGCGTATCGAGCGTGTCCATAACCTAGGGCGAGACTATTTGAATAGTTTTAACCTGCGAGGTGTACCAATGTACCCACACTCTGCATCGCCTTTAAGCCCAAAAGCACACTTAGAAGGTATGCTGGCACGGCTAAGTCCTCTGAGACCTTTCCAATCTTGTGCATTAACTACGAGCCGCTCGTATGGATATAAACCCATGCGCTTACATTGCAAGCGAAAGACAACAAATCCCATCACGGGTGAAGTCTTTGGACACTACAATGCTCCCAACACCATCCCTCCTGCGACTCCTGCGACCGAAAGCCAATACACGCCAAAGTACTAAGTCAAGAGAGGTCCCATACCCTCTAGTGTGGTTAGCACGCAATAATGCCTGATCACGGTGGCGCAAGTAACTCGGTCCTTAATGACCGGGCACCATTCGATACACCCAAAAGCACACCAATCATACCATTGTGCCTAAGTCTAAGTCATTTTGTTTTCAGTTTTAGTTTTCATAAGTAGACATGGCACAAGGCTGAAATCATAAATCATAATAAGTTTTATGTGATCAAGGTTATCAACAAGTCGATAACCGCCCATTTATACCGGAGACTAAGCATGGCTAAGCAATTAATTCGCAACTACTAAGTGACAAGAGCCCATCCACGAGCTCTAATCACAGCAATAACCTAGGCTCATGGTAGTAAAGGATAATCATTTGTGTAAGGAAATGCATCTACTAGGCCAACTATCAACAATAGTTAAAACAAGATAGCAATGCATACATAGAAGTTGTAAACAACATAAATACTTAAAAATAATGGGATTAACATGATCAAACTGCTTGCCTTGCGGGGATTGGTCTTGCTGCAGAGGGGAGTGCTCAGGTTCAAAGTTTTCTTCGGAACCTAACGCGAAAAGGCGATAAAAACCGATAAGAACGAAGAACACCAAAAGGAACTCAACAGCAAAGAACATCCAAATCCCATGAAATTTCTACAGCAGCTAGGGGTTGATTTAAGACAATTTTAGAAACAAGAATCACTTCATTTGGACTTAGCATGAAAAAGTTATGGCTAATCTAAGTTCTCTCAGCCTGAAAAAATCCTAATTAAATTAATTTTGGTTATTGTTCATGGCAAAAATTCCTATAATGATCTAGAACTTGAAAATTTTATGGTAGGTAGATATGGTTATCCTAACAACAGCAAAACTGAGTTTGCACAATTTGGAGTTGAAAAGAATTAGGTATGATTTTTCTAAGTTCTAAAACTAGTAGATCGTTAATTTCAGTGGCAAGGATCATATGAAGACCTATTCTATATTACAGTACATTCCTAGTGGGTTTTAACAAAACTTAGTTTGCTCAGTTTGGAATTACAGAGAATAAGTTATGCATTTTACAAATTTTCAATGAATTTCTAGACAACCATTTATGCTAAATAAGCTAATGCAGTTTAAATCATTTTACGCTACCTAACGATTGCCCAAATTCATTCTCAAATTAAAGTTCATTCTATATGAGCTACAAGAACTGGAACATTCAAAAAGGAATTAAAATAGCAAAGTTATGCACTTTTGAAATTTGAAACATTAAAAGACTTAGGAAATTTGAGCTCTCGGGAGGTCCAAACGAACTGAAGGAAAAGGAGAGGTCGTGGGCCGTTGATCCTTCATCGCACGGCCACAAACCTCGAAGCACAGCGCACAGAAGACCTCCTCCCGCACTGGGGAGGTCCGAACCGTTGAGATTAGATCCAACGGCCACGACCGATGCATGCAGCCGCACGCAAAGGAGAGTCCTTGCGCTAACAGAGGTCGTGACCGTCAGATCAAGATCTGGCGGTCCCGAGCACTAGGGGAGGTCCTAAGGATAATCCTACGGAGGGAGGACTGGACGGCCAAGATCTCATGGAGGAGGTCTTAAAGCGGTCTAGATCTCCAAAGGGAGGTCTTTAACGGTCACGATCAGCGAGGAGGTCCTAGGCGGTCAAGATCAAGCGAGGAGGTCCTAAGCGGTTGGGATTTAACCGAGGAGGTCTTGGATGGCCAAGATCTACTCGGGAGGTCATATCGATAGTGATTTACGGAGGAGATGCGGGCGGCTCAGTTAGGTCTAGGAGGTCTGAGCAGTCGGATCGAGGCGGAGGAGGTCAGAAGGCTAAGGACTTTTCAAAGGAGATCGAGCGCTCGGATCTAAATTCGGGAGGTCGTGAGCGGCTAGGATTGAGCCTAAGAGGTCTGGCGGGGTTGTCTTTGTAAAAGACCAGGGTTGGCTTTTTACAAGGAGGACCCCGAGGGTGGTCTATGCAAAGTGATGAGGGAGGTCCTAAGCGGTTAGGATTTAACGAGGGTGGTCCTAGAGCGGTTAGGATCAACTCTCGGGAGGTCCTAGCACTTAAAGGTCTCGCGGACCGAGGATCTAATGACTAACGGCTAATCACGGGAGGTCTTTTAACGGCGAGATTGCTCTAGGAGGTCTTGGGACTTAGAAATTACAGGAAACCCTCTACAGTGCAGATTTGACTTGGAGGTGGTGCGAGCAGTGAGATTATACTAGGGGAGGTCCAGAGGCTTAAGTTTCACGGAAAGGGCCAAAGGCTCGGATCTACTCGGGAGGTCGTGGGCGGCTATGACAACCCGAGGAGGTCAGGTGCTCCTAAAGGTGCAGTCCTTAGGAGGTCGGCGGGGTGGTGCAGGCGGGGTTTTGCTTGTGCGACAACGGGAGGAGGAGGCCCACTCGCAGCGAGAGGCCTCCACGATTCCAGACCAATCATTGGCTGGCTGTGGGCTGTCGAAACTTACGCGACAAAAGCCCGAACGTCTAGATGAGCTCAACGCCGGCGATGGGGAGCTCGCCGGTGAGAACCAAGGACACGACTGAGTTCCAAATAACGCCAAGAATCTAATGGGCGTGCTCTCGACGGCGGCGATGGCCTTGAACGCCGGCGAGCCAGAGAGAGAGAAAGAAGCCCCCTACAGTAAGACTACAAAATCTACACGAGCTCTAGGAAGCAGTAAAAAGCTAAGAAATGGGCACGTGAGGGCAGAGAGGGGACCAGGGTGGTCGGAGGAGCTTGGAGGAGGTCGACGAAGTCCGGTGATGAAGAGCTTGCCGGAGAGGAAGAAGAAGATGGCCTCGACCCCGAAAAGCTACCTCCCAACACGTTCACCTCTGCAGTGTGAACCAAGCCAAGTTAGAGCAAGCTTGAGTTGAGGAGATTAAGATGACAGTGAACAAGGCCAGGAAGTTGCTGGGACCACTGGAGCTCGAGCTTCGGCAGGGAGCTCCAAAGCCGACAATGGTGGCAGAGAGGGGTGGTGTTCTTAGGTGTTTGAGTTTGAGAACCAGCTCAACTGAGGGAGCTCAAGCACCACAAGGAACGAAGAAGGAAATGGAGAAGGGAGGTCTCAGGCTATACATAGCCTAGGAGCTTGGTAAGGGTGTGGGCAAGGTCTCAGTGAACAAAGTCCATGCCACCGCCATGGACTTGCTCGATTTGACAAGGCAGAAGGATGACTTCTTTTAGGGCAAAGCCAGCGACACATTTAATGCACAGCGGAAAGAGGCGTTGGGAAGGACCAAAGGTGGCAGGCCCTGCTCCAAGCGCTCGACCACGACACACACGCTGCGGGTGCGTGAAAATCATGACGACCGGACCTCGGGAGGTCGGGAGGAAGAAAAGCAGGCAGGGGAGGTCTGGGCGTCCACGATGCACTCGAGGCGGAGGAGGTCAAGGCGGGTGAGAGGTCGACCTGGATTAAGATCGATCGGTGAGAGTGCTCAAGGCTCTCTCGGAGCAGCTGGAGAGTGCAGGGCATTGGATGGAGATCCAGCGGCAGAGTCTTGAATGCAACGCAAGGTCGAGCGTTCACTCGGCGAGTCCGTGCGACCGAGATCAACGGTCAGCCAGCGACGCAGATCGAGCGGGTGTGGCGTTGGTGACTCGACTTGGCGAGTCGATTGGTTGGTCGGACTCGGTCTAACTCGAACCAGTCGACTCAAACCCAAATTTGGGTTTCAAGCTGATCTCAAGTTTGTTGATTTACTAGAGATAGCAAACTCACTCCAAAAATTATGAAATTTTTACGGGGCTTGCTAGTTGAGTTATTGACCTTGTGTAAATTTTGTAGAGGTTTTTGTCTTTGTACATTTTCCTCCAAACATTCAACAAGGTCTTTGGTCAAGTTTGACAGAATTTAAATAGGTTTAGTGACCTCCAAAAATATTCAAACAATTTCTAAAAATTGGGAAGTTTTGGAGGGTCATATACCAACCTAGAACTTAGAAAAATATTTCCGGAGATGATCATAACATTTGTGAGAATGTTTTTCAGGATCAATATTTGAATAAGCAGACTTATGATGAGTGTATTTCCATAAGTTCCTTACAACAAATGCTCAAGGCATCAGAAATACAAGATGTAAGAAAAGTTTTTAATTTCCCCTCATTTTCTTACATTTGAAACACAAGTCTAAAACTTGGGATGTTACAACTCTCCCCCTTACAAGAATCTCGACCGAGATTAGTTACTCGGAGAAGAAAGAAGGAAAACTTTGCACAGAAGGCGATCTTCTCGCTCCCAAGTTGCCTCATCCTCGAGAATGGTTTGACCACTTTGAACTCTAAGGAACTTGATGACACGGTTCCTTGTTCTCCGTTCGATTCCTCAAGAATCGAGCAGGATGCTGTGGTAGGTCAAATTCTCTTGCACATCAAGAACCTCCAATGGAGTTTCCTCGGTTGGGACACGGAGGCACTTCTTGGTGGGATACATGGAACACATCATGCACACCCTCAAGTGCAGCCCGATAGCTCCAATCAGATGCAACGACCCAACTCTCTCGGCGATGCGATAAGGCCCAACACGGAGGAGCCAACTTGCCTTGATGCCAAAACGCGTGGCCCTTCAAGGGTGAGACTTTGAGATACACAAAGTCATTGGGCTCAAAGCTCAACTCACGGCGACGACGATGCGCATAGCACTCTGGGCGGGATAGGCGTGCGCGGATGCTCGCGGATCAATCGAACGACTTTCGGCCTCATTGATCGAATGCGGGCGAAAAGCGCCGCTCACGATCTCGACCAGTTCAATGGTGTTCTACATCTCCTCCCATACAAAGCCTCAAATGGTGCCATGCCAAGGCGGCACTGATAGGCATTGTTGTAGGAGAACTTCGGCAAATGGTAGGCACTTTTCCCACTTCTTCCCATAGGAAAGAACACAAGCACGGAGTATATCTTCCAACACTTGGTTGACTCTCTCCGTCGACCATCGATCCAGAGGTGGTAAGCAATCGAAAGTAAGGCGGGTGCCCATAGCCTCTTGCAATTTATGCGGCGAGAGGTGAAAAGAGAACCACGATCCGACACAATCGTTAAGTGGCACACCATGCGAGCTCACAATGCGGGATATATACAAGTGCGCAAGCGACTCACATCAATCTTTGCGGCCCCGAAGAAAATGGGCCACCCGTCAACCGATCAATGATGACCCACAAGGCATCCTTCGATGAAATGCAGGGCAACCGGTGATGAAGTCCATGCCAGCGGAATCCACTTCCACTCGCGCGGCAAAGGTGAAGAAGGCTGCTTTGACGCCGATGCTCGGCCTTCACACGGCGACACGTCACACTCGACAGCGAACTTGACAACCTCGCGCTTCATTCGGTCCACGGAATCTCGGCGAAGGTCACGATACATCTTGGTAGCCGGGATGGATGGACAAAGGAGAATCATGGGCTTAGCGGAGAATCAAATCCGCAATTCCATGACCTTAGGAACTACAAGGCGCTGCCCAAACCATACAACGCCATGCTCATCCTCACGAAAAGCACTTGGCTATCTCATCCTTGATATTACGCGATTTGACTCACGCCAACATCATGCATTGTGCGGCCTTGATTTAGTCCACCAAGGTTGGTTGCACAACCAAGGTAACAAGAGAACGTGCTCGATCAAACCCAAATTGAGGCGTTGAAATTACGAAGTGAGGGTAGGTTTGCCGCTCTTGGAGCATCAACAAGTTGCAATACACCTTGATCGAGTGCATCCATAGCGACATTGGCCTTGCCGGATGATATTTAATGCCCATGTCATAGTCCTTGATCAATTCCAACCATCTTCTTTGCACGTGGTTCAGATCTGTTGGGTGAACAAGTACTTCAAACTCTTGTGGTGAGAATACACCTCTGCAGATTTACCAATCGGATAATGCCGCCAAATTTTGAGTGCATGAACCACGTAGCTAACTCCAAGTCGTGAGTAGGATAGTTGAGTTCATGAGGCCTTAATCGCCGCGATGCATAGGCCACAACCTTGCCTTCTGCATAAGAACACAACCAAGACCACTGACGAGAAGCATCACAATAGATATCAAAACTCTTGTGAATATCGGGAGAACAAGCCTTGGGGTGAGGTCAGCAGCTTCTTGAGTTCTGAAAACTCACGCGCAAGCGATGGACCACTCAAACTTCTTGTCTTTCTTGAGCAATTCGGTCATAGGCTTCGCAATCTTGGAGAAATTCTCGATAAAGCGAAAGTAGCCGACCAAACCAAGAAAACTCCACATCGGTGACCGACTTGGTGACCCCAAGATAGCACATCACGACCTTGGTAGGATCTGACCACACCTCTGCGGAAAGAACATGGCCCAAGAATGCCACTTCCTTCAACGAACTCACACTTGCTGAATTTGGCATACGGTGGTGTTGCGTGACTTGCCCAACACAAGCTTAAGATGCTCGGCATGCTCTTCTTCACTCTTGGAGTAGATAAGGATATCATCGATGAATACCACCACAAACCTATCCAAATACTCCATGAATACCGAGTTCATAAGGTTCATGAATAAGCGAGAGCATTAGTCAAACCAAAGACACGACGGTGTACTCGTAAAGACCATAACGAGTAGCAAAGGCCGTCTTTGGAATATCCTCGGTCTGATCGACTTGATGATAGCCCAATCTCAAGTCAATCTTGGAAAAGACTCGTGCTCAGGTCAAGCGATCGAAAAGATCATCAATACGGGCAAAGGATACTTGTTCCTTACCGTCACTTCATTAAGCGGACGGTAATCAACACACATCGCAAGGTCTTGTCCTTCTTCTTCACAAAGATAGCTGGACAACCCCAAGGAGATGAGCTAGGGCGAGATGAAACCCTTCTCTTGTAGTTCACCTAGTTGCTTCTTCAGCTCCTCCAACTCATTAGGAGGCATGCGTCGGCCTCTTTGAAATAGGGCGATGCAGGGCAGCAACTCTATCACGAACTCCGGTCTCGAGCAGGAGGCATCCGGACAAGTTTTGGAAAGACATCCGCGAAGTCACACATAATGGGGACATCGCGAATCTCCAATCTTGGCTTTGCTTCAAGGGCATAAAGATGTGGCCCTTTCGGTGCGGTGAAAACCCAACTGTTCACTGAAGAAGTGGTGAGGTAGACAATCTTTACGGCTGTCGATTTGCCCCAAGTGTTGGGA
The DNA here is from genome assembly GCA_036346255.1 of Ampelocalamus luodianensis. NCBI lineage: Eukaryota > Viridiplantae > Streptophyta > Magnoliopsida > Poales > Poaceae > Ampelocalamus > Ampelocalamus luodianensis. Next base: position 31,642,403 of record CM070619.1, read on the forward strand.
CAACCAATCCGTGCTAAGAATCACATCCAGTAGCGTCGAGTCGAGTAGGATAAGATTTGCCAAGAATCCCTCCTTCGATGTGGATAGGAGCGTCGGTATACTTGGTCGCTCTCATTTCGAACCGGAGAGCGAATAAGTAGTGGAACCCCAAAGGAACACGATGGAGACCACTATCAATAACAAGCGACCTCGAAATAAAAGAATGCGAAGCTCGAGTCAAATAAAGCGTAGCGGGGCGTAAATTAACAAGAAGCGTACCCAACACCACGTCGGCGCCTCCCTGTGCTCGCTCGGCGAGATATGCTTGACTCGCCACTCGCATGCAGGGTCTTACGGTCGGTGGTGACCACTCCCTTGCCGCGTCCTCCATTGGGGCGAGGGCGCTCGATCTTCTTAGGGCAACTACCGCGTAGTGGCCCTTGTTGTGCGATAAGCGGTGGCGTCGGCGCGGGGTTGCGAGCAACCTCGCTGGATCGCAGCGCACGTGGATCGAGTCATGACCTACGGAGCGTGGGTGGTGCGAAGGCCTCGGCGATGGTGAAGCCAAAGAAGCGGGCCCAGTGCGAGCCCAACTTCGGGGCGAACGAGGCGGCACATGCGGACACCGGGCCTCCCACTTGCGCTTACGGGACTCGCCAGCGCGCTCGCCTTGTGCTCGGCGGCGATGGCCATGTTCACCAAGTGCGAAGTCGGAAATCCACAATAGAGAGCTTGTCTGAAGCTCCTCGAGACAAGCCCTCCATGAACTTCTCTGCTTGGCCTCATCGGTGGCCACCTCGGCGAGCGTACCTCGCGAGATGGTTGAACTCGTGGAGGTACTCGATCGCAATTGCGCCCTGTTTGGCGCAAGGAACTCCTTCTTCTTGACTTCATCGGCCGCGGGAACATGGGCCCGACGGAAAGGCGACTGAACTCCTCCACGAGACCACGTGTCCGCGGTGCATGGCGAGGAAGTTCTCCCACCATGAGAGTGCCGCACCCTCCAAGCGATGGGATGCGAAAAGTGCCGCTCTGCTCCTAGCATTGAGCAGCGTTGAGCTTCCGCTCAACGTGACGTAGCGATCGTCTGCGTCCAAGGGTCTTGGACCGGGAGAAGGTGGGAGGCTGCGTGCGAAGGAACTCCACAAATCCCGCTGAGGTTGGTGACCACCTCCTCCGGATCTAGAGGCACCGAGAGGGAGTGGAGGTGTTCCTCGCGATAACCTCCAACACCCTACGGTCCTCCGAACGATTGCGTTCGATCGCATGAGACTTGACCATGGTCTGAGGAGGAAGCTCCTCATCGGGACTACGGTGATTCCGACCCACGGGTCCCACAGCCATCTGTTTCACTAAGACAAGTTAGATACGATTCGAGACCCAAGAGCACGAAATCCAAACTCAATTGAAAGGGCTTAAAAGTAACCACAAAGAGCACAAGACCATAAGTCGCCAAATCAACTCCCAAGCGAATAACCCGTATGGAAGGAGCAGTGCTTAGTTTTAGGAAGGCAAGATTTCAGAACTTAACCCTACTCTAAACAGCTCAAAAACGAGGTATAATCACCTAATAGGCGTTAGGTATTCACCAACTCATATCACTTCTTACCTCTTATTCCTCAAGTTTTAGTTGAATTAACCTCTCATTATCGGACAATATACTAGTTACAAGCTAGCTGTCCAGTGCCTTGGCGTAGAATTCGAGGTCGCAGGAGCTCCTACTCTTCACTCCAACCAGCCAACACTTCAATTTACAACACTCATGGTTCTCCCAAAACCAAACTTAATCGATAAATAGCTAGCTTTTGAAAGGAAGAGAGGAACAACTTTTCCAAAACTTGATCAAGAGTAAGGTGAGATGAGCAAGCTAAGACAGGTAAGGAGTAAAATCAGAGAACTTACTTAAGTTTTTGTAAACCTTTTTAAAGTAAGTTTTCAAAATATCCTAGTGGCGACCAAGCTAGGGGTTTCTACGGTCAATATGGCTCTGATACCAACTTTGTGAGGACCCGGAATATTTAACTAGTAACACTTAACCTCCAAATGGTTCTAGCATTACTAATTAAACATTCTAAGCCTCGATGGACATATGCTTCCCAGAATTGCAGCATATGCACATCATCACAAAATTACACATCATTTCCATACAACATTTATCACTAAGTTCAACAACGACATACATAAAGTAAAGTTATTACAAAAGAGCCGACCGGCCAAATAGAACAATATACAAGAATGACAGCGGAAACAAAAGGTGCCATAAGATGGCTAGAACAAAAGTCGACCGGTTAGCCACACCAACACAGGGCAACCGACCGGGCCGCCAAGCTAGACGCCTCTCAGGCTACCACAGCACAACTCACAGAAGTGAGGTCCCTCAAGTTCACCTTCTTCCTCTGCAACAAATACATTTAAGCAAGATAACTGAGTACACAAAGGTACTCGCAAGACTGACGTGTGGAATAGCAGACCTCTTCATAATTACATGAAAGCTTATTTAGGTGGAGGTTGTATGTCTCATTTTGCATAAAGTCAACTTTATTTGCAATAATGTAATACAATCAAAAGCAAGTTTGCAAATTTATTTTGTTGTCAAAGTAACAGTGAAATAAAGATACATACAAGTAACCACCTGAAGTGACTATCCCAATAGTCACCACAACATAGCACGAATCCCCGATTCGTACCACCCATCAAGTTTTAGTTTAAAAAGGTTGTAGTCTAGTTCTCACGGGGCGTATCCGAGCGTGTCCATAACCTAGGATGAGGCTATTCGAATAGTTTTAACCCTGCAGGTGTACCAATGTACCCACACCTGCATCGCCTTTAAGCCCAAAGCACACTTTGAAGGTATGCAGGCACGGCTAAGTCCTCTGAGACCTTTCCAATCTTGTGCATTAACTACGAGCCGCTTGTATGGATAGAAACCCATACGCTTACATTGCAAGCCGAAAGACAACAAATCCCATCACGGGTGAAGTCTTTCGGACACTACAATGCTCCCAACACCATCCCTCCTGCGACTCCCTACGACCCGAAGCCAATACACGCCAAAGTACTAAGTCAAGAGAGGTCCCATACCCTCTAGTGTGGTTAGCACGCAATAATGCTCAGTACGGTGGCGCAAGTAACTCGGTCCTTAATGACCCGGGCACCATTCCAGTCACACCCAAAAGCACACCAATCATACCATTGTGCCCAAGTCTAAATCATTTTGTTTTCAGTTTTAGTTTTCATAAGTAGACATGGCACAAGGCTGAAATCATAAATCATAATAAGTTTTATGTGATCAAGGTTATCGACAAGTCGATAACCGCCCATTTCTACCGGATACTAAGCATGGCTAAGCAATTAATTCGCAACTACTAAGTGACAAGAGCCCATCCACGAGCTCTAATCACAACAATAACCTAGGCTCATGGTAGTAAAGGATAATCATTTGTCTAAGGAAATGCATCTACTAGGCCAACTATCGACAATAGTTAAAACAAGATAGCAATGCATACATAGAAGTTATAAACAACATAAATACTTAAAAATACTAGGATTAACATGATCAAACTGCTTACCTTGCGGGGATTGGTCTTGCTGTAAAGGGGAGTGCTCAGGTTCAAAGTTATCTTCGGAACCTAACGCGAAAAGGCGATCAAAACCGATAAGAACGAAGAACACCAAAAGGAACTCAACAGCAAAGAACGTCCAAATCCCATGAAATTTCTACAGCATCTAGGGGTTGATTTAAGACAATTTTAGAAACAAGAATCACTTCATTTGGACTTAGCATGAAAAAGTTATGGCTAATCTAAGTTCTCTCAGCCTGAAAAAATCCTAATTAAATTAATTTGATTCTGTTCATGGCGAAACTTCCTATAATGATCTAGAACTTGAAAATTTTATGGTAGGTAGATATGGTTATCCTAACAACAGAAAAACTGAGTTTGCACAATTTGGAGTTGAAAAGAATTAGTTATGATTTTTCTAAGTTCTAAAACTAGTATATCATTAATTTCGGTGGCAAGGAACATATGAAGACCTATTCTATATTACAGTACATTCCTAGTGGGTTTTAACAAAACTTAGTTTGCTCAGTTTGGAATTACAGAGAATAAGTTATGCATTTTACAAATTTTCAATGAATTTCTAGACCACCATTTATGCTAAATAAGCTAATGCAGTTTAAATCATTTTCTGCTACCTAACAGTGCCCAAATTCATTCTCAAATTAAAGTTCTTTCTATAACAGAGCTACAGCAACTAGAAACATTCAAAAAGGAATTAAAATGGCAAAGTTATGCACTTTTGAAATTTGAAACATTAAAAGACTTAGGAAATTTGAGCTCTCGGGAGGTCCAAACGAACTGAAGGAAAAGGAGAGGTCGTGGGCCGTTGATCCTTCATCGCACGGCCACAGACCTCGAAGCACAGCGCACAGAAGACCTCCTCCCGCACTGGGGAGGTCCGAACCGTTGAGATTAGATCCAACGGCCACGACCAGTGCATGCACAGCGCACGCAAAGGAGGTCCTTGCGCCTAACAGAGGTCGTAAAAGACTAGGGTTGGCTTTTTACAAGGAGGACCCCGAGGGTGGTCTTTGCAAAGTGATCGAGGGAGGTCCTAAGCGGTTAGGATTTAACGGGGTGGTCCTAGGCGGTTAGGATCAACTCTCGGGAGGTCTTGGCACTTAAAGGTCTGCAGACCGTGATCTAACCGCTAAGAGCTAATCACGGGAGGTCTTTTAACTACGAGATTGCTCTAGGAGGTCTTGGGACTTAGAAATTACACGGGAAACCCTCTATGGTACAGATTTGACTTGGATGTGGTCTGAACGGTTGAGATTATACTAGGGGGAGGTCCAGAGGCTTAAGTTTAACGGAAAGGAGCCAAAGGCTCGGATCTACCCTGGGAGGTCTGGACGGCTATGACAACCCGAGGAGGTCCAAGCTGCTCCTAAAGGTGCGGGTCCTTAGGAGGTCGAGCGGGGTGGTCTGGGCGGGGTTTTGCCGTACGACAACAGGAGGAGGAGGCCCACTCGCAGCGAGAGGCCTCCACGATCAAACGACCAATCATTGGCTGTGGGTTGTCCGAAACTTACGCGACAAAAGCCCGAACGTCTAGACGAGCTCACCGCTGGCGATGGGGAGCTCGCCGGCGAGAACCAAGGACACGACTGAGTTCCAAATAACGCCAAGAATCTAATGGGCGTGCTCTCGATGGCGGCGACGGCCTTGAACGCCGGCGAGCCGGAGAGAGAGAGAAAGAAGCCCCCTACGGTAAGACTACGGAATCTACACGAGCTCTAGGAAGCAGTAAAAAGCTAAGAAATGGGCACGTGAGGCGAGAGGGACGGGGTGGTCGGAGGAGCTTGGAGGAGGTCGACGGTCCGCGATGAAGAGCTTGCCGAGAGGAAGAAGAAGATGGCCTCGACCCCGAAAAGCTACCTCCCAACACGTTCACCTCTGCAGTGTGAACCAAGCCAAGTTAGAGCAAGCTTGAGTTGAGGAGATTAAGATGACAGTGAACAAGGCCAGGAAGTTGCTGGGACCACTGGAGCTCGAGCTTCGGCAGGGAGCTCCAAAGCCGACAATGGTGGCAGAGAGGGGTGGTGTTCTTAGGTGTTTGAGTTTGAGAACCAGCTCAACTGAGGGAGCTCAAGCACCACAAGGAACGAAGAAGGAAATGGAGAAGGGAGGTCTCAGGCTATACATAGCCTGGGAGCTTGGTAAGGGTGTGGGCAAGGTCTACTGTGAACAAAGTCCATGCCCTGCCATGGACTTGCTCGATTTGACAAGGCAGAAGGGATGACTTCTTTTAGGGCAAAGCCACTGACACATTTAATGCCTGGCGGAAAGAGACGTTGGGAAGGACCAAAAGGTGACAGGCCACTGCTCCAACTGCTTTGACCCTGACACACACGCACGGGTGCGTGAAAATCATGACGACCGCACCTCGTGGAGGTCGGGAGGAAGAAGAACAGCCTCGAGGAGGTCCCGGGCGTCCCCGATGCACTCGGGCGCAGGAGGTCCAAGGCGGGTGAGGAGGTCGTGACATTTGGATTAAGATCGACCGCCGAGAGTGCTCAAGGGCTCTCTCGGAGCGCGGGAGGTGCAGGGCATTGGATGGAGATCCAGCGGCTTAGAGTCTTGAATGCAACCGCAAGGTCGTAACGTTCACTCGAGCGAGGTCCGTGCGGCCGAGATCCAACGGTCGCCGCGCGCGCACGAGATCGAGCCCAGGTGTGGCGTGGTGACTCGACTTGGCGAGTCGATTGGTAGGTCGGACTCGGTCCACTCGAACCCGAGTCGACTCACCCAAATTTGGGTTTCAAGCGATCTCAAGTTTGGGGATTTACTAGAGATAACAAACTCACTCAAAAATTATGAAATTTTTACGAGGGCTTGCTAGCTGAGTTATTGACCTTGTGTAAATTTTTGCAGAGGTTTTGTGCTTTGTACATTTTCCTCCAAACATTCAACAAGGTCTTTGGTCAAGGTTTGACCAGAATTTAAATAGGTTTGACTGACCTCCAAAAATATTCAAACAATTTCTAAAAATTGTGAAGTTTTTCAGAGGGGTCATATACCAACCCTAGAACTTAGGAAAAATATTTCCCGGAGATGATCATAACATTTGACGAGAATGTTTTTGAAGGATCAAGATTTGAATAAACAGACTTGTGACTATGTATTTCCATAAGTTCCTTACAACAAATGCTCAAGGCATACAGGAAATACAAGATGTAAGAAAAGTTTTTAATTTCCCCTCATTTTCTTACATTTGAAACACAAGTCTAAAACTTGGGATGTTACAAGGTGTTCCTCGCGATAACCTCCAGAATCCGAGTCTGATCCATACGATTCCGCTCGATCTGAGCAAGAACCTCAGCCATGGTCGGAGGATGGGGAAGCTCCTCATCCGAACCAGTCGGCTGATTCCGACCACTACGGGTTCCTCCAGCCATCCTGTTCCACCAAGTAAGTTAGTAACAATTTTATAACAGAAAACATGGAAAGCAAACATCCACTCTACAAAATAAACTCTAAAAGTTTACAACAACAAGGCAAGGTCGCAATTCATAATATCAACTCCCTAATATGACCAACTCGTATGGAAGAAACGAGCAATCAGTTTTAGGAAGACAATTTCGGAATACAGCTAGAAAGAAAGGTAAAAATCGTCTAAGCAAAGGTTAGACATTTAGTTAACTCATATTACATCTTACCCTTTTATCCCCACAAGTTTGGTTAACCTCTCATTTTTAGTCCTACACACTAACCACTAGCCGGTCGTTGGCACTTTCTTCTTTAAGTCCTGGCCAAGTCTTCAACTCCGTAAGTTTCGATTTTCCAGCCATGATGTACCAACACTTTAGGTTACAACTCTCAGGGTTCTCCCAAACCAATTTAACCAATAAGTAACTACCTTTTGAAAGGAAAGAGAGGAATCCAATTTTAAAACTCAAATTAGAGAAAGATGAGAGTAAAAAGCTAAGATAGATACGGAGTAAAATATGAGAATCTACTTAAGCTTTCATAAACCATTTGTTACTTCGAAAATAAGCTTTTACAAAATATCCTAAGGACGATCATGCTTGGGTTACTACGGCCAGGATGGCTCTGATACCAACTTTGTGAGGACCCCAGTTTATTTGGCTTATAATGCTTAACCAACCACCTAGCCCTAGCATCACAAATCAAATAAACCAAGCCTCGAGATATGTATACTTCCCAGAACTGCAGTATACACACCTCTTCACAAAATCATGCATCAATTCCATTCTAGACATAGAATCCAAGGCATCACGATACCAAACAGTAGACAAACAAAGTAGAGTTATTACTACAAAAGAGGGCCGACCGGCCAAATGACAAACAGATAACACAGTAAACAACGGAAGCAAAAGTGCCATAAGATGGCTATAAACAAAAGCCAATTAGTGTACCTCAGCCCACAAGGCAACCAACCGGACCGCCAAGCTAGTCGTCCCAAAACCCGCACATCTCACAAAAGTAAGGCCACTGGGCTCACCCCGCCTCCTGCAACAAAAACATTAAGCAAAGCAAATGAGTACAAAATTGTACTCGCAAGACTGACGTGTGGACTAGCAGACCTATGCATATACTACATGCAAGCTTATTTGAATGGAGGCTGTATGGCTCATTTTAGCACAAAGCAATCTTTATTTGCAATAATGTAATACATTTAAAAGCAAGTTGGCAATTCATTTTTATTGTTGAAATAACAGCAAGAGCAAAAATAATAACAGTAAGTACATGACAACATCCTGGAAGTGACTAACCCATTAGTCACCACGACCATAGCATGAATTACCCATTCATGCCACCCATGTCAAGTTTTAATTAAAAGGTTGTAGTCTAGTTCTACGGGGTGTATCCGAGCGTGTCCATAACCTAGGACGAGGCTATTCGAATAGATCAAACCCTGCAGGGGTGTACCAATGTACCCACACTTCAGACCGCCTTTTTGCCACAAAAGCACACTTCCGAAGGTATGCCGGCACAACTAAGTCCTACGAGATATTTCCAATATTGTGTATTAACTACGAGCCGCACATATGGATAAAATCCATACGCTTACATGGTAAAGCCGAAAAGACAACTACCCACAAAGGGTAAAGCATTTCGAACAACTACCATGCTCCCAACACCATCCCTCCTGCGACCCCCTGCGACTCGGAGCCCATACACGCCAAAGTACTAAGTCAAGAGAGGTCCCATACCGTCTAGTGTGGTTAGCACGCAAAATGCTCAGTGCGGTGGCGTAGGTAACTTGGTCCTTGTTGACTCGGGCACCATTCCAGTCACACCCAAAAACACACCAACATACCATTGTACCCAAGTCCAAATCATTTTATTTTCAGTTTTTAGTTTTCACAATTAAACATAACATAAATGCTGAATCACAAAGTTATAAAATTTTGTGTGATCAAGGTTATCGACTAAGTCGATAACTGTAACAGCCCTAAGTTAGGGTTTGTGTTTCAAATGTAATATTATGAGGATAAATTAAAGCTTTTGATGCCTCATGAAATCGTTTGGAAATTTTCTAAGATTTTCCCCTAGCAATTTCTATTTTCTAGAACCATGTTCTTGTGATGGAAGTTGTTGTCAACAAAATTTTCAACCCTAATCTTGTGATCATCCTCTAGAAGTATTTTTCCTATTTTCTTGACCATCCTAGTAACCTCTCTGCAAAATCTCACAATTTTTAGATTTTGTTTGCTATTTCAAAAGGGCAAGTCAAACCAGTTTGAAATCTGGTCAAATCCTTAGGGCAGCAGCTTGTGAATTTTATTGGAAGCAATTCGGTGCATAAAAACTTCTGGAAAAATTATGCAAGGTTGTTCTCTGTCCAAAAGAGTTACCATAAAAATTTTGGAATTTTTGGAGCTGTGGAGCTACCTCTAAAAATTCCCCAATCATCTCAGCCTTTTCAAAATCAAAGTCTAAAATCACTATTCATCGAGCTCGGTCTCAAACTCGAGCTCGAGTCCGACTGCGCCGCTCGGTTCAGCCGCACCGCCTAGTTGCACCGCGCGAGCCCGATGGCTGTCGACCGTCCGATGCAAATCGTGCGGTCCACACGCGCCCGATCTGTTCGGACCGTCCAAATGCACCGCCGAATCTCGACCGTCCCTTTTTGATCTAGCAGTCGACATCTTCTTGGTTGGGCCAAACCAACTGACCGCGCCGCACTTGGTTCCGGCTCACGCCGCTTCGTCGCCGTCGCTGCCAAGTGGGCCCCTCTTGTCAGGTTCTTCCTCGCCGTCTCCGCTGCCTACCGGAGCTCGCTGGCGCTCGCGCATGCATACCACGCAGCTCGTCGCTGCCACTCCGGGGACGCGTGTCCACCTTCGGAGGATCGCCAGGAGTCCATCTACCCTCTGAGCTCACCCATTTCGCCTCGCTCCCATTCTCGTGCCTTCTCCGCCCATTTCTTAGTTTCGGCCGGAGAAGAAGGTGAGGGAAGCGTGTAACATCCCCATTTTGGCTTGTGTTTCAAATGTAATAAAATGAGGGTAAATTAAAACTTTTCCTTCATCCTTTTACTCTTGAAACTTTTCTGAAATTCTTGTAAAGGAATTTTGGGAAATTCAAAATCAAAATCCTCATTTATCTCAAGTCAAAACCTTCTAGGTGAAATCTTGTGTCAAACCCTTGGTAATAATTTTCCTGGGTTCTAGGGTTGTTTAGTAACACCTCTGAATTTTTCATAATTTTGGAAATTATTTGAAATATTTTAGAGGCAAGTCAAACCTTGGTCAAACCTCTGAAATCACCTTCTGGCTTTTCTTGAGAAAATTTCAGTGCACAAAAATCTCTGGAAATTTTATGAAAGGTTAACCTAAGGTGAGGAACCTCGATTAAAATTTCATAAATTTTGGAGTTGGTTTGATACCTCAATTAAATCCCAAAGTTTCAGTGTTTAAAAATCAAACCCTAAGCGGTTTGCCTTGTTCATTGGACTCGAGTCGGGCTCGGGCTCGAGTCACTTGACTCGGCCGAGCCAACTAACCGCCTCACGCCCGGTTCAACGCAGTGGCGCTATCACCGTTGGATCTCCATCGAGCGGCTCTCATTCGTGTAAGCGTTCGGACAACTCCGGTTGCCATCGATTCTCACCGTTGGATTACGATCCAACCGTCGCGGATCGTGCCGGTTCGTTTGATCTTTCCAATTAGCGATCGCATCGTGTCCGTTCAAATCTTAAATGGCGGCGGCATCTATTGAGGTTGGGCTCAACCCACTAAAGCGCTTTGGGCTCGAGCCGCTTGTGCCGCCGATGGTGGCCCGCTCGCGTCATTGGTCATCTTCCTCCTCCCACCGCCGCGCATGCCCGCACGTGCGCCATGGGCGAGAGAGAGGTGACTTGTCACCTCCTTGAGCCCTTTAACGGCTAAATCTTTGCCATGCATTAAATGCACACCAGCTCCTCCTCCCAAAGTCGTCTCTACCGCTCCTGTCACTCCACGATGCCCATGGCAGGCATGAACCAGATCCACCCGAGAGCTTGGGCTCAACCTAGTTTGAGCTCCTTGAGCTATAAGTAGCTCCACGGCTCTCCTCGGTTCCCTTTCAAAACCCGGTGGTCTTGCCGAGCATCTTTGGTGCTTTGTGAGCTCAAAGCACCAAAAGCACCTAAAACCGCCATTGTTGAGTTAGGAGCTCCTCGGTGCAACCGTGCTCCAGTGGCGTTTCTTCCTCTCTTTTTGTTTCAGTGTGTGCCTCTCACCTCCTGGAACAAAACCCCTAACTTAATTGTAGTTGCTTTTCACAGGAGCAGCTCAATTTTGGGGAATTGTTCTTTTCGGCCGTGAGCACCCCCTTCTTCCTCACCGTCGGTAAGAAGCTTCATTTCCTAATTCTTTGCTCAGGAAGCATATATGAGCTATTGTGGAGCTGTTGTGATGACCCGGTCTCACCCTGTTTGCTCAGGTCGTCATCTTCACTTCTTCTTCTTCGGTGCCGACGCCGCTCTTCGTCGCCGGAGCCACCTCGACCACCTCCGAGCTCCACCAGTGCTCAGGTACCCTCCTAGAAGCCCCTAGAAGCGTTGGCACCCACTGAAGTGGGTTGTTGCGGCTTTCGGTCATTCGCATTTCGCCGTTTTGGTCGCCGCTCATCGTCGGCTAGCCGCCGTTACGGGCACTATCGCGGTGTGAGTGGTACCAATGTGTGCGCATTGGTATTGCGGTCCCATTTTGGCCTTTAGCTTCGCCGCCATGGTCGATCGCGTGAGCTCGGGATCGCATCGGTCTTTTGTCGGACGAAACGGCGGTGTCGTAATTTCGTTGGACACGATAATGGCGTTCATTAATGCCTAATCATTGCGGTAATTAATGTGTCTTAGCGGGCCTTCGTTACCGACAAAGCGGCCCGACCTTTAAACCTCTTAGAGCTCGTGCTCAAGTCATTTATTGCTAATCATTGTTAATCATGGGTTAGTAATCATTAGCCATCCTAAACCCACCTCCTCGCCGCTTGCATGTGGGCCGCGCGTTTAATCACCGCGCGCTAACCCACGTGTGTGTGGCCCACGGTCAGCGACACATGGCCCGCCATCTTCAAACCCCAATGCGCGTGTGTTTAAACCCGGCATGTGACTTAGCGTCAACGACGGTGGGCCCCTATTGTCGGTAGCCCTGTTCAAATCGTGGCGGCCCAATCCACCTCACCGTTCGATCTTGGATCGTGGCGGGATCGTGGAGCAATTGGACCGTCAGAAGGCTCCTCAATCGACCCTTCATCGCTTGATCAACGGTCCGGGTTGTGCGAGCATTCGTGGTCGAAGGTCACAATGATGCGGATCGTTGGAATCAAATCAACGGTGTCTTGTGGCGGCGTGCGCATGTTGAATCGCCGTCGGCGTGGGCGTCGGATCTTTAATCGGCCCACGTTGAGCCACGTCTTTTCTTTTCGGTTGAGGATATGATTTCCTCGGTAAGCTTTATCTTTCCTTTGAAAATGTTGTTAAAACTTTAGAAATTCATATCTTTTCATTGTAGATCCTTTTGGGTGATTTGGTAGTATTAATTTTCTCTTAGGCTAGAGATTAATCTAGAAATATTTCAGACCTGTTAAAAACCGAGAAATGTTGTGCGATTTTAGCCTTTTTCAAAGTAATAAATATTCCAAAATGTTATAAAAACTTAGAAAATCCATAACTTGTTCTCTGTAAGTCCAAATAGAGCGAACTAAATTTTGTTAATTTCCTTTAGGGATGAACTTTAGTGAAGGACCAGTTTGCTAGTGGTCTTTGCTAATGATATAAATGATGTCCTAGTTTTAGAACTCAGAAAAATCATAACTAATTCATTATAACTTCAAATGACCTAAAATTTTATATGGAGCATCACTACACCAGTAGGTAGCCACCATAAAAATTTCAGCTTCAAAATCTTTCTAGAAAATATTTTTGCTCTGAGTACCTAATTATGGTAGAAAATAGGTTTTTAAGGAATATCTTTGCGCCACAAATCCAAATTAAGTTTTCCAGTTTCTATGTCTAGGTATGTTCCTATTTTACCGTGTGTATAAATTTCGTCGCATTTGGATAATCTTTGCTTGCTCTTTCGTTTAAGTGTTGCTCGTCTTATTGGTTGTTTTCGCTCTTTCGCTAGGCTTCGACATTTGCGGTAACCCGAGAACGACCCTCGGCAACAAATTGAGCAACGACAAGCGAGCAAGCAGTTTGATCATTTCCATTGATCCCATTACTTTTAAAGTCTAATATTTTGTTTAACTTCTATGTATGCATTGCTATTTTGTTGTTAAATTGATTAATTAGACCTCTAGTTGCATAATCTGTAGGTAAATGGTTATCCTCTACTACCGAGCCTAGGTTATTTCTTTGTGGTTAGAGTTCGATGGATGAACTCTTATCACTTAGTAGATTCTGAATGAATATTGCTTAGCCATGCCTAGTTATCGGTAGTATTGGGCGATCATCGACTTAGTCGATGATCTTGATCACACAAATACTTATACTACTCCATTATGTCCAACCCTTGTGTTTTATTGATTTACAAATCAAAAGCTGAAAACAAAACTATATCTTGACTTGGGCACAATGGTATGTTGATGTGATCTGTTGGGCGTGTTGGAATGGTGCCTAAGTCCCCAAGGACCGAGTTACTTGTGTCACTAAGCCAAGCGCTTATTGCGTGCTAACCACACGAGGGGGATATGGAACCTCTCTTGACTAAGTACTTTGGAAGGTGTTAATTATGAGCTGGTTGGTGGGTGTGTTCTGTGTGTGTGTGTTTGTGGTGTTGGAGGGAGCATTAGCGCACCGGTTAGGTCATCTAATGTGTCCTTCTCCGTGGGTTCTGCTCTTAATTAGCATCGTCCATTGGAAAGCGTCTTGTTAGACTTAGCCATGCACATACCAAAGGAAGTGTGCTAACCGTGGTGGTGGAAAGGCGGTCTATCGTGTGGGTACATTGGTACACCTGCAGGTTAAAACTATTCGAATAGCCTCGTCCTAGGTTATGGACATGCTTGGTAAGGTCGTGCAAGAACTAGACCACAACCTTTTAAAACTTAAACCGACATGGGTGGTATGAAGGGTACTTCATGCTATTGTTGTGGTGACTATGGGTTAGTCACTTCTAGGTTGGTGTTGTCATCTATCTATTGTTATAATTGTCTCTCTTTTATTTGAACAATAAAAGTTAATTGCAAACTTGCTTTGAATCTATTACCCTATTGCAAATGAAAACTTGCTTTATGTGAAAATAAGTCGAGCCTCATCCACTTAAATAAAGCTTGCATGTAGTTAATTATAGTTCTGTTATCTCACGTCGGTCTTGCAGTACAAAAACAAGTTTTGTACTCATCCGCTTCTTAATATTAATTGTTGCAGAGGAAGAAGGTGAGCCCCAAGGGCCTCACTTTTGTGAGTTGTGTTCTTGCGGCGTGCGGGACGATTAGCTTGGTGGTCGGTTGGTTGCCTTGTGGGTAAAGGCACACCGATTGGCTTTTATTTATCGCCATCTTATGGCCATTTTGCTTCATTGTGTATTTACTTATTTGTATGACTTTTGGCGGTCGGCCTCTCTCTTGTAATAACTCTCTTTATATTATCTATGTCTTTCAGTTGTTGCTTTTACTTCGGCTCTATGTGCATGAATGGAATTGATGCATGATTTTGTAACGGGGTGTGTATACTGCAATTCTGGGAAGTATACATATCTCGAGGCTTGGTTTATTTGATTTGTCTTGTTAGGACCAAGTGGATGGTTAAGCAGTACAAGCCGAATAAACAGGGTCCTCACAAAGTTGGTATCAGAGCCATTCCGACCATAGTAACCCAAGCTTGATCGTCTTTAGGATATTTTGGAAAACTTAATTTCAAAGTATCAAATGATTTATGAAAGCTTAAGTAAGTTCTCAGATTTTATTCCTTACCTATCTTAGTTTTCTATCTCATCTTGCTCTAATTTGAGTTTTAAAAGTTGTTCTCCTTTCCTTCTCTCAAAAGATAGTCATTATCGTTTAAATGGGGTTTTGGGAACCAATGAGTTTGGCAAATTGAAGTGTTAGCCGCCCTCTACAAGATTTTGAAGCTTCGAGTTGAAGATTTCGGCTAGGAGGCTTGGATGCGAAATCTGGACAGCGAGCATTCAATTTCCGGACAGCAGGCTCAAAGGTTCTAAATAGGGTAGAAAATGAGAGGTTAATCAATTAAAACTTGTGGGAACAAAAGGGTAAGATGTGATACTAGTTAGCTAAGTATCTAACACCTATTTCGTTGATTTAACCTTGCTCTCGAGTAGTGTTAGACTTGTTGTAGTGTGCTGAAATTTTTATCTTCTCAAACCATTGCTCGTTCTTTCAATACGGGTTAATGGCATTGAGAAGTTGAGCTTGGTTTGGAGTTTCCTTGCTGTTTTGGAGCTTCTTTGGAAACATTTAAAGTTTGTTTACTTGCTGTTTTTGGCTTTCGGTTAGGGTGATATCTCATTCCCCTAATCGTCAGCTTTTCACTTTCATCAACTTCTAGTCTTAGTGTGTTGGTTGCTAACCTAAATTTCTTGAACCAGGATGGCTGTAGGTACTCGTAGTGTCCGTGGTCGGCGGCTTTGGTTTGGATGAGGAGCTCCCGCCTCCTCAGACCATGGCTGAGTCCTTCTTGGTCGAGCGCAACCGTTCAGAGGGCGGAGGGTCTGCTTTGGATGTTATTGCGCGCAACACCTCATACGGCCGGTGCCTCGGGATCCGGCGGGGGCTGACAGCGATCTCGTGGGGTTTGGCCGAGTTTCTCGCGGCCCCACGTTCTCGTGTCCGAGGACCCATTGGACGCGGATGACCGGCTGCGTCGAGTTGAGCGTAAGCTCGGCGTTGCTCGGTGCTGGACCGGGGCGAGGCACTCTTTGCCTCCCATCGGCTTGAGCGCACTCTCACGGTGGGAAAACTTGGCCATGCGACCCGCCGCCACCTTGTCTCTTGGGATGAGTTCGGACGGCGTTACGTCGAGCTCACATCCCCGGCTTGATGAAGGCGAAGAAGAAGGAGTTTCTCGCGCTCAAGCAAGGGCGTAAGTCGGTGATGGAGTACGATATCGAGTTCAACCACTTGGCTCGTTATGCTCCATCCGAGGTGGTCGCGATGAGGCCAAGCGGGAGAAGTTCATGGAGGTTTGTGCGAGGAGCAAGACAAAGCTCTCCATTGTGGACTTTGCGACTTTCGGGCTTTGGTGGACAAGGCCATTGTTGCCGAGCACAAGGCCAAGGCGGCGGGCGAGTCCCGCAAGCGCAAGTGGGAGGAGGCCGGTGATGCACAGCCGGCCTCTCCGCCCCCGAGTCGGGCTGCCGGGACCCGTTTCGTGGCTTCACTACCACCGAGGCGCCCGGCACCGGTCCCTCGCCCTCAGCCGAGCGTGCCCGATCCGTGCACTGCGAACAAACAGGTGGCCCCGCAATCCGGCTGCCGGGTCACTTGATTTTCGTGCAACCGAAGGGCATTATGCCAATAGTTGCCCTAACAGATCGAGCGGCCCTCGTCCTAATGGAGGGCGCGGGCAGCGAGGTGGTCCCCGAGATCGAAGGTTGTCCGCTACCCAAGGCGTGGGTAGTGGCGCGTCAACCTTATCTCCGCGGAGGAGGCACGAGAGGCACCGGCGTCGTGTTGGGTACCCTTTCGGTTAACTCTTTCCTGCTACAATTTTGTTTGATTGGTAGCATCTCATTCGTTTGTTTCGAGTCTTTTCTTCTTGTAGGAGGTCTTCTTTTTACTCCATTGTTGGTCCCGTTGCTCATTCGCTCTCCGGTTGGAGTTGAGAGTCGAGTGCTGAGTGTAGGGATGTCCTGTTGAGATAGAAGGGTAGGATTCTTGGCAAACCTTATCCTCCTTGATCGGCGAGCTTAGATGTAATCCTAGGCATGGATTGGTTGTCTCGGCACATGGGACAAATTGATTGCGCTAGGAGGCTGCGTCTACCTCACGGTCCTTGGCGGCGGGTTCGCTTCTCACCGAAGGCTGCAGGATCTGCATCTCTTCGCGCTGAAGCGAAGCCACTCTAGATATTAGTGAAGTCCGGTGGTATGTGACATTGTTGATGTCTTCCCGACGACCTTCGGGGATGCCACGATTCGAGACCTCGAGTTCGTCATTGAGTTGGTTCCTGGTGCGCCCGATTTCAAAGAGGCCTTACCGGATGGACCCAATTGAGTTGGTGGAGTTGAAGAAGCGGTGGGTGAGCTTCAAGAGAAGGGTTTCATCCGCCCTAGCTCATCTCCTCGGGATGCTCGGCAATCTTTGTCGAAAAGGACAAGGCAGCTGCGATGTGCGTTGATTACCGTCCACTTAATGAAGTAACGGTAAGAACAAGTACCCTTTGCCGTGATCGGCGATCTCTTCGATCAATTAACCGAGCTCGAGTTTTCTCAAGATCGATCGAGTGGGATATCATCGGGTTCGGATTCGACAGGAGGATATTCCAAAGCGCTTTTTCTACTCGTTATGGCTTATCACGAGTATACCGTCATGTCATTCGCTTAACCAATGCTCGGCCTTGTTCATGAACCTCATGAATTCGGTGTTCATGGAGTATTTGGATAGGTTCGTTGTGGTCTTCATCGATGATATCCTTATCTACTCCCGAGCAATGAGGAACACAGAGCATTTGAGGCTTGTGTTGGGCAAGCTTCGAGCACGGTTGTATCACGAAGTTAAGCAAGTGCGCGTTTTGGTTGAAGGAAGTAGCCTTCTTAGGCCATATTCTTTCGGCGGGAGGCGAGTCGTGGATCCTAGCAAGATCAGCGACGTGCTTTCTCGAGTCGACCCGCCGGTCACGAAGTTCGAGTTTCTGGATTTAGCGGGATATTATCGTCGCTTTATCGAGAACTTCTCCAAGATAGCGGCCGATGACGGAGTTGCTCAAGAAGGACAAGAAGTTCTCGTGGTCTGCTGATCGCGAGAAAGTTTCAAGCGCTTAGAAGCGATTGACCACCGCTCCGTTCTTGTTCTCCCGATGTCCGTCGAAGCTTCGATATCTTTTGTGGCGCTTCTCGTCGAGGCCTCGGTTGTGTCCTTATGCAAGAAGGCAAAGTAGTGGCCTATGCATCAAGGCAATTGAGACCTCATGAACTCAACTATCCTACCCATGACTTGGAGTTGGCCCGTGATCCATGCACTTAAGATTTGGCGACATTACCTAATCGGTGTCGTTGCGAAGTGTATTCGGATCACAAAAGCTTAAAGTATTTGTTCACCCAACCGGATCTGAACCTCGGGCAAAGGAGATGGTTGGAGCGATCAAGGACTATGACATGGGTATTCACTACCATCCGGGCAAGGCCAATGTGGTTGCGGATGCGCTTAGTCGCAAAGCGCATTGCAATGCATTGCGGCTCAAGGAGCCTTAGCCCACCCTACGGAGGAGTTCAGCGTCTCAACTTGGGTTTGGTTGAGCATGGTTCCCTCGCGCCCTAGTTATCTGACCAACCTTGGTGGATCGGATCAAGTCCGCTCGCGATCGGATGTTGGAGTGAACCGCATCAAGGAAAATGTCAAGAATGGAACGACCAAGTGCTTCTCCGTAGATGAGCTTGGTGTCGTGAGGTTCGAAACGCCTCGTGGTTCCAAAGGACATGGAGTTGCGCGGATTTGATCCTCCGCGAAGCCACGATTCTCGTTATCCATTCATCCGGGGCCACGAAGATGTACGGGATCTTCGCCAGAGATTTTGGTGGACCGAATGAAGAGGAGATCGCAAGGTTCGTTCGAGTGCGGCGTGTGTCGTCGTGTCAAGGCCGGCATCGTCGGTGGATTGCTTCAGCCCTTGCCCATTCGGGTGGAAGTGGGATTGGTCGGGATGGACTTTATCACTCGTCTACCTGAATGATGCCATCCGGTCGTCATCGATCGATTGACTAAGGTGGCTCATTTTCTTCTGTCAAGACCGACTCGAGTGGGTCTCCTCGCGAGCTCTACCTAGCCCGCATCGTGAGTTTGCATGGTGTGCCAAAGACAATTGTGTCGGATCGTGGTTCATTGTTCACTTCGCGATTTTGGCATAGCTTACAAGAGGCTATGGGAACTCGCCTTTCTTTGGCTCGACATTTCACCCCCAAACAGATGGTCGGGCGAGAGGGTCAACTAAGTTTTGGAGGACATCTTTGCGAGCTTGTGTCCTTTCCTATGGGGAGCATTGGGAGAAGTGCTTGCCATTCGCGGAAGTTTTCTTATAACAACAGACTTCCAAGCGGTCTCGGCATGGCACCATTTGAGGCCTTATACGGGAGAAAGTGTAGGACCCGTTGAACTGGTCTCGAGACCGGTGAAAGACCTTTCTTTGCCGGACTCGATTAATGAGGCCGAGAGTCAAGTTCGACTTATTCGAGATCATTGCGCACGACTCAATCCGAGCAAAGAGCTATGCGGATCGCCGCGTCGTGAGTTGAGCTTTGAGCCCAATGACTTCGTTTATCTCAAGGTTTCTCCTCCGAAGGTCACGGCGTTTTGGTGTCAAGGGCAAGTTAGCTCCTCGATATGTCGGTCCATACCGTGTTATCGAGAAGAAGGGAGCCGTTGCCTACAAGTTGGAGCTACTGCTTTGCACTTGCGGGGTACATGATGTTTTCCATGTGTCCCGGCTAAAGAAGTGCCTCCGTGTTCCAACAGAGGAAGCTCCATTGGAAACTCTTGATGTTCGGGAGGATTTGACCTATCGCGAGCACCTGTTCGCATACTCGAGGAGGCGAGCGAAGAACAAGGAACAAGACCATCAAGTTCCTTAAAGTTCGGTGGTCAAACCATTCCGAGGATGAGGCTACTTGGGAGCGAGAAGATCGTCTTCGTGCGGACTACCCTCTTTCTTTTCCGAGTGAACCAAATCTCGGGACGAGATTTTTGTAAGGGGGGGAGGTTTGTAACATCCCCATTTTGGCTTGTGTTTCAAATGTAATAAAATGAGGGTAAATTAAAACTTTTCCTTCATCCTTTTACTCTTGAAACTTTTAGAAATTCTTGTAAAGGAATTTTGGGAAATTCAAAATCAAAATCCTCATTTATCTCAAGTCAAAACCTTCTGGGTGAAATCTTGTGTCAAAACCTTGGTAATAATTTTCCTGGGTTCTAGGGTTGCTTGGTAACACCTCTGAATTTTTTCATAATTTTTGGAAATTATTTGAAATATTTTAGAGGCAAGTCAAACCTTGGTCAAACCTCTGAAATCACCTTCTGGAATTTCTTGAGAAAATTTCAGTGCACAAAAATCTCTGGAAATTTTATGAAAGGTTAACCTAAGGTCAGGAACCTCCAGTTAAAATTTCATAAATTTTGGAGTTGGTTTGATACCTCAATTAAATCCCCAAAGTTTCAGGTTTAAAAATCAAACCCTAAGCGGTTTGCTTGTTCATTGGACTCGAGTCGGGCTCGGGCTTGAGTCACTTGACTCGGCCGAGCCAACTAACGCGCCCGCGCCAGTTCAACCGCGCGCTATCACCGTTGGATCTCCATCGAGCGGCTCTCATTCGTGTAAGCGTTCGGACAACTCGGTTGCCATCGATTCTCACCGTTGGATTACGATCCAACCGTCGCGAGATAAATCTGGGTTCGTTCGATCTTTCCAATTAGCGATCGCATCGTGGCCGTTCAAATCTTATCCGCGGCCGGCATCTATTGAGGTTGGGCTCAACCCACTAAAGCGCTTTGGGCTCGAGCCGCTTTGTCTGCGTGATTGGTGGCCCCGCTTCGTCATTTGGTCATCTTCCTCCTCCTCCCGCGCATGCCACTTTGTGCGCCATGGCGAGAGAGGAGGTGACTTGTCACCTCCTTGAGCCCTTTAAGCGGCTAAATCTTTGCCATGCATTAAATGCACACCAGCTCCTCCTCCCAAAGTCGTCTCCTACCTGCTCCTGTCACTCCACGATGCCCATGGCGGGCATGAACCAGATCCACCCGAGAGCTTGGGCTCAACCCTAGTTTGAGCTCCTTGAGCTATAAGTAGCTCCTGGCTCTCCCTCGGTTCCCTTTCAAAACCCGGTGGTCTTGCCGAGCATCTTTGGTGCTTTGTGAGCTCAAAGCACCAAAAGCACCTAAAACCGCCATTGTTGAGTTAGGAGCTCCTCGGTGCAAGTGCTCGATGGCGTTTCTTCCTCTCTTTTGTTTGATGTGTGCCTCTCACCTCCTGGAACAAAACCCTAACAATTGTAGTTGCTTTTCACGGGAGCGGCTCAATTTTGGGAATTGTTCTTTTAGTAGTGAGCACCCCCTTCTTCCTCACCGTCGGAAGAAGCTTCATTTCCTAATTCTTTGCTCGGGAAGCATATATGAGCTATTGTGGAGTGTTGTGATGACCGGTCTCACCTGTTTGCTCAGTCGTCATCTTCACTTCTTCTTCTTGGTGCCGACGCGCTCTCTTCGTCGGAGCCACCTCGACCACCTCCGAGCTCCACGGTGCTCGGTACCCTCCTAGAAGCCCCTAGAAGCGTTGGCACCCAGAAGTGGGTTGTTGCGGCTTTCGGTCATTCGCATTTCGGCCGTTTTGGTGCTCATCGTCGGCTAGCCGCCGTTCGGGCACTATCGCGGTGTGAGTGGTACCAATGTGTGTGCATTGGTATTGCGGTCCCATTTTGGCCTTTAGCTCGCGCCGCCATGGCGAGTCGCCGTGGCGAGCTCGGGATCGCATCGGTCTTTTGTCGGACGAAAGCGGCGGTGTCGTAATTTCGTTCGGACACGATAATGGCGTTCATTAATGCCTAATCATTGCGGTAATTAATGTGTCTTAGCGGGCCTTCTACGCCGATAGGCGGGCGACCCTTTAAACCTCTTAGAGCTCGTGCTCAAGTCATTTATTGCTAATCATTGTTAATCATTGGTTAGTAATCATTAGGTGTCCTAAACCCACCTCCTCGATCGCTTGCATGTGGGCGCACGTTTAATCACCCGTCGCTAACCGCGTGTGCGTGGCCTGATCAGCGACCGACGTGGGCCGCCATCTTCAAACCCACAATGCGCGTGTGTTTAAACCGGCATGTGACTTAGCGTCAGCGACCGGTGGGCCCTATTGTCGATAGCCTGTTCAAATCGTAAGCGGCCCAATCCACCTCGGGCCGTTCGATCTTGGATCGTGGCGGGATCGTGGGAGCAATTGACCGTCAGAAGGCTCCTCAATCGACCCTTCATCGCTTGATCAGCGGTCCGGGTTGTGCGAGCATTGGTGGTCGAAGGTCACAATGATCGGATCGTTGGAATCAAATCAACGATCTTGGCGGCGCGCGCATGTTGAATCGGCGTCTTGGCGTGGGCGTCGGATCTTTGTCGGCCCACGTTGAGCCCGTCTTTTCTTTTCGGTTGAGGATATGATTTCCTCGGTAGCTTTATCTTTCCTTTGAAAATGTTGTTAAAACTTTAGAAATTCATATCTTTTTCATTGTAGATCCTTTTTGGGTGATTTGGTAGTATTAATTTTCTCTTAGGCTAGAGATTAATCTAGAAATATTTCAGGCCCTGTTAAAAACCGAAATGTTGTGAATCGATTTTAGCCTTTTGGTAGTAATAAATATTCCAAAATGTTATAAAAACTTAGAAAATCCATAACTTGTTCTCTGTAAGTCCAAATAGAAGCGAACTAAATTTTGTTAATTTCCTTTAGGGATGAACTTTAGTGAAGGACCAGTTTGCTAGTGGTCTTTGCTCTTGATATAAATGATGTCCTAGTTTTAGAACTCGGAAAAATCATAACTAATTCATTATAACTTCAAATGACCTAAAATTTTATATGGAGCATCACTACACCAGTAGGTAGCCACCATATAAATTTCAGCTTCAAAATCTTTCTAGAAAATATTTTTGCTCACAGTACCTAATTATGGTAGAAAATAGGTTTTTAAGGAATATCTTTTGCGCCACAAATCCAAATTAAGTTTTCAGTTTCTATGTCTAGGTATGTTCCTATTTTACCGTGTGTATAAATTTAAATCGCATTTGGATAATCTTTGCTTGCTCTTTCGTTTAAGTGTTGCTCGTCTTATTGGTTGTTTTCGCTCTTTCGCTTAGGCCGACATTTGCGGTAACCCGAAACGACCCTCGGCAACAAATTGAGCAACGACAAGCGAGCAAGCAGTTTGATCATTTCCCATTGATCCCATTACTTTTAAAGTCTAATATTTTGTTTAACTTCTATGTATGCATTGCTATTTTGTTGTTAAATTGATTAATTAGACCTCTAGTTGCATAATCTGTAGGTAAATGGTTATCCTCTACTACGAGCCTAGGTTATTTCTTTGTGGTTAGAGTTCGATGGATGAACTCTTATCACTTAGTAGATTACGAATGAATATTGCTTAGCCATGCCTAGTTATCGGTAGTATTGGGCGATCATCGACTTAGTCGATGATCTTGATCACACAAATACTTATACTACTCCATTATGTCCAACCCTTGTGTTTTATTGATTTACAAATCAAAAACTGAAAACAAAACTATATCTTGACTTGGGCACAATGGTATGTTGATGTGATCTGTTGGGTGTGTTGGAATGGTGCCTAAGTCCCCAAGGACCGAGTTACTTGTGTCACTAAGACAAGCGCTTATTGCGTGCTAACCACACGAGGGGGATATGGAACCTCTCTTGACTAAGTACTTTGGAAGGTGTTAATTATGAGCTGGTTGGTGGGTGTGTTCTTGTGTGTGTGTGTTTGTGGTGTTGGAGGGGAGCATTAGCAGACCGGTTAGGCATCTAATGTGTCCTTCTCCGTGGGTTGCGACTCTTAATTAGCATCGTCCATTGGAAAGCGTCTTGTTAGACTTAGCCATGCCCTGCATACCAAAGGAAGTGTACTAACCGTGGTGGTGGAAAGGCGGTCTATCGTGTGGGTACATTGGTACACCCCTGCAGGGTTAAAACTATTCGAATAGCCTCGTCCTAGGTTATGGACATGCTTGGTAAGGTCGTGCAAGAACTAGACCACAACCTTTTAAAAACTTAAACCGACATGGGTGGTATGAAGGGGTACTTCATGCTATTGTTGTGGTGACTATGGGTTAGTC
The DNA here is from genome assembly GCA_036346255.1 of Ampelocalamus luodianensis. Lineage (NCBI taxonomy): Eukaryota > Viridiplantae > Streptophyta > Magnoliopsida > Poales > Poaceae > Ampelocalamus > Ampelocalamus luodianensis. The sequence continues at coordinate 31,666,396 of CM070619.1, forward strand.
ACTTCTAGGTTGGTGTTGTCATCTATCTATTGTTATAATTGTCTCTCTTTTATTTGAACAATAAAAGTTAATTGCAAACTTGCTTTGAATCTATTACCCTATTGCAAATGAAAACTTGCTTTATCTTTGAAAATAAGTCGAGCCTCATCCACTTAAATAAAGCTTGCATGTAGTTAATTATAGTTCTGTTATCTCACACGTCGGTCTTGCAGTACAAAAACAAGTTTTGTACTCATACGCTTGCTTAATATTAATTGTTGCGAGAGGAAGAAGGTGAGCCCCAAGGGCCTCACTTTTGTGAGTTGTGTTGCGGCGCCGTGGGACGATTAGCTTGGTGGTCGGTTGGTTGCCTTGTGGGTAAAGGCACACCGATTGGCTTTATTTATCGCCATCTTATGGCCATTTTGCTTCATTGTGTATTTACTTATTTGTATGACTTTTGGCCGGTCGGCCTCTCTCTTGTAATAACTCTCTTTATATTATCTATGTCTTTTAGTTGTTGCTTTTACTTCGGCTCTATGTGCATGAATGGAATTGATGCATGATTTTGTAACGGGGTGTGTATACTGCAATTCTGGGAAGTATACATATCTCGAGGCTTGGTTTATTTGATTTGTACTGTTAGGACCAAGTGGATGGTTAAACAGTACAATCCGAATAAACCGGGGTCCTCACAAAGCGCCACCACCTCACTGCCGCTCGGGCTTTCGCAACCCCACCTCCGACTTCCTTGTTCAACGCCGCCTCCATTTTGCCCAGCCCGGATCATTGGCGTGTTCTGGATCGTCGGGGCGACTTCTTCGTCTTCAACTCCGGTTACTGCGGCCCCGCAAGCTTGTTAGTGTTCCAGTAAGTCTCTAACCTCAACGTCTGATCCCTTAGGATCGCATTGATCCACTGAGTCTAACGGTGGGTTCGTTTTCATCTTTGGTGCATCGTTGAGGGCGTGCGGCCGATTCTTCTCCAAGCTCGGTGATTCGCCGCCGCGGCGATTCCGGCCGTCTCGGACCTCCTTCATCCACGTTATCTTGGGCATATTGCTCCTGAAGCCGAGGCGATCCCTAGGCGCACCTTCCGGAGTCTTCTCGAAGCCCGTAGCGTCTTCTCCGCGGGAGCCGTAGCTTCTTCTCCGCCTCCGTTCGCCGTCATCTCGCCGCCGGCATCCTCGAGGGCCCGTGTCGCCGTCATTGAGTTCGCGAGGTCGCGGTGAACCTGGTGGTATCACCCACGCGCCCGGAGGCTCACTGGTGGTATAACCCTTCTCATTAGTTCTAATTTCCCTTTTTAGCTGTATCAATGGCATGTGGGCCCCCTTAGCTTAAGCGCGTTTAGAAATTTTAAATTCGGCTGTTTAAATCCTCTGAGTCCAGGACATGTGGACCCATGTTTCTGATTAAGTGTTTGTGTAAAGTTTGAGAATGCGCTTTCTCTTCATGGAAACGTATTTCTCTGTGCGAGTAAGTTAGGGTTGCGTTTTGGTAAGCCGAAGACGTATTCATAAAATACGTCTTCGATGTCGCCGTTGGCGCCGGTGGGGTCAAGTTTGACCTGGTCAGCGCTGTGCTTGGTCCCACCAGTCAGTGGCAGTGGCTCGCTGAGCGTCGGTAGAAAAAGTAAATAAAGCCTTTAGGATTTCCGATTTGAATTTCTTTTGGACTGTTAGTTCAATTAAACTTAGAAAATTCATATCTAATTCAAATTTGATCCAAATCGAATGAATCCAATTTTGTAAATTTTCATTTTTAATGTACTTTTTATCAGAATAGGTTTTAGCTATGTCTCTGTTCATAGAATTTTGATAAATAGTTAAATGATGTTTTTATGCATTTCTAGCTTAGAAAATTCCTAGAAAATTCTCTTTAACTCCAAATAAAATGTTCTCTGTTACTAAAATTTTGTTAAATCATGCTCTAGCTGCTGTGTGAAACTTGTGCTCTTTGGATTAAATTGAATTTTGGTTATTGTCGGTGTTATTTGTTCTTATTCGTTCTTTTTGCTCGATCGATAGATTGCGATGATTCTGTTATTATCGAGAGTGAGCCTCATCAACATATTGAGCAGCAGCAACCAGGCAAGCAGTTTGATCATGTTAATCCCTTTATTTTCAAACTAATATTTTGTTTGCAACTTGTATGTATGCATTGCTATTTTGTCTTAAAATATGGTTAGTGGGCCCTTAGTTGCATAATCTGCAGGTAAATGATATTCCTCTACTACCTGAGCCTAGGTTATTTGTTGTGATTAGAGATCGTTGGATGGTCTCTTGTCACTTAGTAGATACGAATTTAACTACTTAGACATGCTTAGTTATCGGTAGAATTGGGCGGTTATCGACTTAGTCGGTAACCTTGATCACACAAAATTATTATAACTTTATGTTTCAGCATTTTTGCTATGTTTAATTGTGAAAACTAAAAATAAAAATAAAATGATTTGGACTTGGGCACAATGGTAAGATGGTGTACTTTTGGGTGTGACTGGAATGGTGCCCGGGTCAATTAAGGACCGAACATCTTGTGAGTACCTGTTATCCAGGCAATTTTGCGTGCTAACCACACTAGAGGGTATGGGACCTCTCTTGACTTAGTACCTTGGCGTGTGTTGACTCCGAGTCGTAGGAGGTCGCAAGAGGGATGGTGTTGGGAGCATGGTAGTTGTCCGAAAAGCTTTACCCTGAGTGGGTAGTTGTCTTTTCGGCTTTACCATGTAAGCGTATGGATTTCTATCCATACGAGCGGCTCGTAGTTAATACACAATATTGGAAACATCTCGTAGGACTTAGCTGTGCCGGCATACCTTCGGAAGTGTGCTTTTGTGGCAAAAAGGCGGTCTGAGGTGTGGGTACATTGGTACACCCCTGCAGGGTTAAAACTATTCGAATAGCCTCGTCCTAGGTTATGGACACGCTTGGGTAAGCTTTTCAAGAGTTAGACTACAACCTTTTAATTAAAACTTGATGGGTGGTACGAATCAGGGATTCGTGCTATGTTGTGGTGACTATTGGGATAGTCACTTGCAGGTGGTTACTTGTACCTATCTTTAATTCGCTGTTATTTCAACAATGAAATGAATTGTAAACTTGCTTTTGAAATTGTATTATACTTTTGCAAATCAAATTGGCTTTGTGCAAATGAGACATACAGCCTCCACTCAAATAAGCCTGCATGTAGTTATGCATAGGTCTGCTAGTCCACACGTCAGTCTTGCGAGTACAAAAATAATTTTTGTACTCATTTGCTTTGCTTAATATTTTTGTTGCAGAGGAGGCAGGTGAGCCCCAAGGGCCTTATACGTGAGATGTGCGGGTTCTGGGACGACTAGCTTGGCGGTCCGGTTGGTTGCCTTGTGGGCTAAGGCACACTGATTGACTTTTGTTTATAGCCATCTTATGGCACTTTTGCTCCCGCTGTTTATTTAGTTATCTGTTTTTATTTTGGCCGGTCGTCCTCTGTTGTAATAACTCTACTGTGTTGTTTTACTGTTTAGTATCGTGTAGTTTGGACTCTTTGTTTAGAATGGAGTTGATGCATAATTTTGTGATGAGGTGTGCATACTGCAGTTCTGGGAAGTATGCATGTCTCGAGGCTTAGTTTATTTGAATTGTGATCCTAGGACCAGGTGGTTGGTTAAGCATTACAAGCCAAATAAACTAGGGTCCTCACAAAGTTGGTATCAGAGCCATCCTGACCGTAGTAACCCAAGCATGATCGTCCTTAGGATATTTTTAAAAGCTTATTTTTGAAGTAACAAATAGGTTATGAAAGCTTAAGTAGATTCTCAGATTTTACTTCTTACCTATCTTAGCTTTCTACTCTCATCTCGCTCTAATTTGAGTTTTAAAATTTGATTCCCCTCTTTCCTTTCAAAAGGTAGTTAATTATCGGATAAATTGGTTTGGGAGAACCCTAAGAGTTGTAACCTGAAAGTATTGGCTGTTTGTCAATGGAAAATTTAGACTTCTGGAGCTGAAGACTTCGGTCAGGGACTTAAAGAAGAAAGTCTGAACAGCCAGCTTGTGGTTAGTGTGTAGGACTGAAAACGAGAGGTTAACCAAACTTGTGGGGATAAAAGGGTAAAATGTAATATGAGTTAAATGTCTAACCTTTGCTTGGGCGATTTTTACCTTGCTTTGCTTTCTAGTTGTATTCTGATATTGTCTTCCTAAAACTGATTGCTCGTTCCCCCATACGAGTTGGTCATATTAGGGAGTGATTTTATGAATTGCAACCTTGCCTTGTTGTTATGAACTGTTAGAGTTTATTTTGTAGAATGGATGCTTGCTTTCTATGTTTTCTGTTATAAAATTGTTACTAACTTACTTGGTGGAACAGGATGGCTGGTGGAACCGTAGTGGTCGGAATCAGCCGGCTGGTTCAGATGAGGAGCTTCCCCCTCCTCCGACCATGGCTGAGGTTCTCGCTCAGATCGAGCGGAATCATATGGACCAGACTCGGATTCTGGAGGTCATCGCGAGGAACACCTCCATTCCCGTGGATGCCTCGGGACCTGGAGGTGGTGGGCACCAGTCTCGTGGGGGACTCGCGGAGTTCCTCCGTACGCAGCCGTTGACTTTCTCCCGGTCCGAGGACCCACTTGACGCAGATGATTGGCTGCGCCTGGTTGAGCGAAAGCTCAACATCGCTCAGTGCCAGGAGTTGGAGAAGGCCCTGTTTGCATCCCACCAGCTTGAGGGTGCAACACTCTCGTGGTGGGAGAACTTCCTCGCCATGCAGCCCGCTGGCCATGTGGTCACATGGGAGGAGTTTCGCACTGCTTTCCGTTGGGCTCATGTCCTCGCCGGTCTTGTGAAGCTGAAGAAGAAGGAGTTCCTTGCACTTAAACAGGGGCGCAAATGTGTGACTGAGTACCTCCATGAGTTCAACCATTTGGCGAGGTACGCTCTTGTTGAGGTGGCCACTGATGAGGCCAAGCAGGAGAAGTTTATGGAGGGCTTGTCTGAGGAGCTGCAGGACAAGCTCTCTATTGTGGATTTTGCTGATTTCCAGACCTTGGTGGACAAGGCTATCGTCGCCGAGCACAAGGCAAAGGCGCTGGGTGAGTCCCGCAAGCGCAAGTGGGAGGCCCAGCCGATCTGCGCAGTCGGCCTCTCCGTCCCGTGTTGGGCACGCACAGGGCCCGTTCTTTGGCTTCCCACCGCCGAGGCCGTCGGCACGTTCCACCGTCCCCGCAGCCGTGATTGATCACGTGCACTGCGCGGCCCGCAGCGGGTGGCCTCGTAACCCATTGCGAGGTCACTTGCTTCCACTGCCACAACAAGGGCTACTATGCGAATACTTGCCCTCAGAAGATTGGAGCGGCCCCTCGTCTTATTGGAGGACGTGGGCAGGGGAGTGGTCACCCACCTGACCAGAAGATCATCAATAAGACCCAGGGTGTGGGGAGCGGCCGAGTCAACCATATCTCGGCTGAGGAGGCTCAGGAGGCGCATGATGTTGTCCTGGGTACACTTCTTGTTAACACTCGTCCTGCTGTAGTATTATTTGATTCCGGAGCATCGCATTCTTTTATTTCAAGATCATTTGCTGCTGCTAGTGGTCTTCACTGTGTTCCTTTGGGGGTAACTTTGCTTATTCGCTCTCCGGGGTCGGAAATGAGAGCTGATCAAGAATGCCGGAATGTTCCAATTGAAGTCAAAGGAGTGGGATTCTTGGCAAATCTTATCCTACTCGCCTCAGCGAGCCTGGATGTGATTCTTGGCATGGATTGGTTGTCCCAACACTTGGGATAAATTGATTGTGCCAGGAAGATTGTCCATCTCACCAGCCTCTCAGGCGAGCAGGTTGGGTTTTCACCGCAGCTACAAGGGCCACACCTTTGTGCAGTTGAAGCAAAGCCAGTCTTGGAGATTCAAGATGTTCCCACAGTTCGTGACTTCGTCGATGTTTTCCCCGAAGATTTGCCTGGGATGCCTCCAGTTCGAGACCTTGAGTTTGTCATTGAGTTGCTGCCCGGTACCGCTCTAATTTCGAAGGCGCCGTATCGGATGCCTCCCAATGAGTTGGAAGAGTTGAAGAAGCAACTAGGTGAGCTTCAAGCGAAGGGTTTTATCCATCCTAGCTCATCTCCTTGGGGTTGTCCTGTGATCTTTGTGAAAAAGAAGGACAAGACTTTGCGCATGTGTGTTGATTACCGTCCGCTTAATGAGGTGACGGTGAAGAACAAGTATCATTTGCCCCGAATTGATGATCTTTTTGATCAGTTGTCTGGAGCCCAGGTCTTCTCCAAGATTGACTTGAGATTGGGGTATCATCAAGTCAGGATCAGGGCTGATGATATTCTGAAGACGGCTTTCACTACTCGTTATGGTCTTGACGAGTACACCGTCATGTCTTTTGGCTTGACCAATGCTCCCGCCCTGTTTATGAATCTTATGAACTCGGTATTCATGGCATACTTGGATAAGTTTGTGGTGGTGTTTATTGATGACATTCTTATCTATTCCAAGAATGAAGAAGAGCATGCTGAGCATCTGAAGCTTGTATTGGGAAAGCTGCGTGAGCACCAGCTATATGCAAAATTCAGCAAGTGTGAGTTCTGGTTGAAGGAGGTGGCATTCTTGGGCCATGTCCTTTCGGTCGGAGGCGTAGCTGTGGATCCTAGCAAGGTCAACGATGTGCTATCTTGGGGTCAGCCCAAATCAGTCACCGATGTGCGGAGTTTTCTTGGTTTAGCAGGTTACTACCGTTGCTTTATCGAGAACTTCTCCAAGATCGCGAAGCTGATGACTGAATTGCTCAAAAAGGACAAGAAGTTTGTGTGGTCCTCTGCTTGTGATGAAAGTTTTCAGGAACTCAAGCAGCGATTGACATCAGCCCCTGTTCTTGTTCTTCCCGATGTCCACAAGAGCTTCGATATCTTTTGTGATGCCTCTCGTCAGGGACTCGGTTGTGTTCTTATGCAAGAAGGCAGAGCAGTGGCCTATGCATCAAGGTAGTTGAGGCCTCATGAACTCAACTATCCTACCCATGATTTGGAGTTAGGCTAGCGTGGTTCATGCACTCAAGATTTGGCGCATTATGAACCTCGGGCGATTCGGTATCATCTTGATGCGAGTCGAAAGGTGGCGACGCCCTACGGAAGAATTTCAGCGGCTCAACACAGGTTTAGTTGAGCACGGTTCCCTTCTTTGCTTTGGTTGTGCAACCAAATCAAGGCGACACGGCAATCGGATGATGGTGTAAGTCACATCAAGGAGAACATCGAGAATGGGACAACCAAGTGTTTCTCGAGAAGATGAGAGGTGTATTACAAAGTCGATCACAAGAGCTTGAAGTATTTGTTCACCTAGCCGGATCTGAACCTCGTCGGCAAATAAGATGGTTGGAATTGATCAAAGATTATGACATGGGCATTCGTGGTATCATCATGGGAACCGCCTTTCTTTTAGGCAAGGCCAATGTTGTTGCTTATGGAAAGAATTGGGAGAAGCGTATCCATAACCTAGGACGAGGCTATTTGAATAGTTTTAACCTCGAGCACCCGAGTGTACCAATGTACCCACACTTGAAATGCGGTATACACCGCCAATAAACCTTTTGCCAAGCTATTAAGCACACTTCCTTTGGTATGTCCATACGCAACAATTCTCACGGCTAAATCCTAAGCAAACGAGACGTTTCCAATGGAATGCGTTAATTAAGAGTCGCAACGTGAATGGGGTTAACCCTTAGTGACAGTTCGAACCACCCATCAAGTTTTAATTAAAAAATGGGCCACTAGGACCACACGTTGTGGTGGAGTCGAGCAAAGCCGGGATTCATTAGCCATTTAGGGTAACGCTAGTCGGACATTACAAGACCCTAGTTGGGGTGGAGGACCTAGAAAGGGACCACCCCGGTCACGCCTTTGTGATCCTTTTTCTCTATAAACTATAGCCAGCAACTCATTAATTAATGCCTCCCAAGGTACTAAGTCAAGAGAGGTCCCATACCCTCTAGTGTGGTTAGCACGCGAAATGCTCAGAACGGTGGCGCAAGTAACTCGGTCCTTAAATGACTCGGACACCATTCCAGTCACACCCAAAAGCACACCAACATACCACTGTGCCCAAGTCTAAATCATTTTGTTTCAGTTTTTTTTTAGTTTTCGTAAATAAACAAGGCACAAGGCTGAAATCATAAGTGATAATAAGATTTATGTGATCAAGGTTATCGACAAGTCGATAACCGCTTATTTCTACCGGAAGCTAAGCATGGCTAAGCAATTAATTCGCAACTACTAAGTGACCAGAGTTCATCCAACGAGCTCTAATCACAGCAATAACCTAGGCTCATGGTAGTAAAGGATGATCATTTGCTTAAGGAAATGCATCTACTAGGTCAACTAACGATAATAGTTTAACACAAACTAGCAATGCATACATAGAATTTGTAAACAACATAAATACTTAAAAATACTGGGATTAACATGATCAAACTGCTTGCCTTGCTGGAATTGCTCTTGCTGCAGAGGATTAAGCTCAGGGTCAACAATAATCTCTCCGGAACCTAACGCGAAAGTGACAAAACCAATAAGAACGAGGAACACCAAACCAAACTCAACAGCAAAAGACATCCAAATCCCATGAAATTTATACAGCAGCAAGAGGTTGATTTTAGAAAATTTTAGGAACAAGAATTAATCCATTAGGACTTAGTATGCAAAAGTTATGGCCTAAACAATTTCTCTCAGCCTGGAAAATCCTAATTAAATTAATTTCGGTTACTGTTCATGGAAAAAATTTCTAGAATGATATGGAATCTGAAAATTTTTATGGTAGGTAGATAAGGTCATCCTAAGAACAGCAAAGTTGAGTTCACATCATTTGGAGTTATAATGAATTAGTTATGATTTTTTTAAGTTCTAAAACTAGTAGATCATTAATTTCAGTGGCAAGGATCATATTAAGGCCTATTCTACACTACAGTACATTCCTAGTGGGTTTTAACAAAATTTAGTTTGTCAGTTTGGAATTACAGAGAATAAGTTATGCATTTTACAAATTTCAATGAATTTTAGACCACATTTTAGGTTGAAACAAGTTAACCTAGTTTATACTATTTTCTGCTACAGAAAAGAGTTCAAAATCATATTCAATTTAAAGTTCATCTTACCACAGAGCTAACACAGTTTGAATTTCTCAAAAAGGAGTTAAAACAAAATAGTTATTCACATTTGAAAACTAGAACATTTAAACACTTTGAAAATTTGGAGCTCTCGGGAGGTCCGCCGTGGTGACAAAGCGGGAGGTCGGAACCGTTGATGTGAGATCCAACGGCTCCAGAGCACCGGCGCACAGCGCACCGAAGCAGCGCGCCCAAGGGAGGTCCCGACCGTTGATATCGAATCCAACGGTCCCGACCACTTGACGCACAGCACGCGCGAAGGATCTCCTTGCGCACTAGGGAGGTCGTGACCGTGAGATCAAGATCTGACGGTCCTGATCTCCGAAGGAGGTCCTAAGGCTAAATCAACGAAGGGAAGTCTGGACGGTTGAGATTTGCTGGGGGAGGTCTTGGACGGTTAAGATTTTCCGAGGAGGTCTAGCCCGTTAGATCTAAATCTAACGGTCCAGGGTTGCGGAGGGAGGTCTTAGACGGTCAAGATCTCCAAGGGGAGGTCTTGAACGATCCAGATTCAAATGAGGGAGGTCCGATGCAACAGGGTTTTAATGGAAGGAGGTCTGGACGGTTTAGATGGATCTGGAGAGGTCCTAAACGGTCCAGATCGACACGGAGGGAGGTCCTGAGATTAAAGATTTTGCAAAGAGGATCTAACGCTTAGATCTAAACCAGGGAAGGTCGTGAATGGTCCAGATTGATTTGAGGAGGAGGTTCGGGGTTGTCTTTATAAAAGACCAGGGGTGGTCTTTTACAAAGAGGACCCTAAGGGGAGGTCCTCGAGGGTGGTTTTGATAAAAACAACCGGGGTGGCCTTTTTGCACAGAGGACCTCAAGGAGGTCTTTTGCAAAGAGGACCCTAAGGTGGAGGGTGATCCTAACGGCTGGGATTTAATCTATGGAGGTCTTTACGACCAGGATTTCAGATAATGGGAGGTCCTGGCTGCAAAAGACTTATACCAGGAGATCTAACGGTCAGAATCGACAATGAAGAGGTCGTGAACGGCTAAGACCACAACGGGGAGGTCCTAGGACTTAGGTTTTTACAGAAAAGGGATCGACGGTTTAGATCTAATCACGAAGAGATCATTAAGGGCTAGGATTTCAGCGGGGAGGCCCTGAACTTAAAGACTTTACACACGAAGATCTAAAGGCCAAGGGCTAGCGCTGGGAGATCATTAACGGTCTAGATTGAGCCTAGGAGGTCTGAAGACTTAATGGAACGCACGCGCTGCCGACAAGAACAACATTTAACACTAAAGATTGGGCTCTCGGACAACTTAAATGCTAATCATTAGGCTACAGCCCTTGTCCGAGTAAGGCCCGACAAAACGCCCGAGTCGGAGCTGAGCTCACCGCCGGCGATGTGGTCCACGCCGGCGGGAACCAAGGACGAGGATGAACTCTAAATAACGAGGAGAACCTAAAGGTGCCAAAAACTAGAGCTAAAGCTCACCGTACCGGCGGCTAGCCGGAGATGACCGCCGAAGGTACAAAAACGACAAAAGCAAAACTTGCCTAGTCCAACAGAACGGAAGCTCAAGCACCAAGGCACTAACCTGAGGACGGTGTGGTCAAAGAAGTCGTCGGAGGAGCTCTAGCGATAAAAAGTCTTGCCGGAGATGGGGAAGAAAGCAGATCCGGCTTCAATGAATAAGTTCCCACTTTGCCAAATCCTGAGGAGGCCAAACAGAGCAAGTTAGGGAAATGCTCGAAGTGACCAAAATGACAAGTTGATATGCCAAGAATTTCAATGGAACCACTGGAGTTCGGACGGCCTCGAGGAGCTCCAAAGTCTGGTAATGCCGGAGAGGAAGTTTCTCTGGTTGCGTGAGGGCAAGAACGTAGAGAGGAGCTCAGTTGGCAACAATGGCAACCAAGAGGAGCTAAGGAGGAGCTCAGGGCCCTATATGGCTGAGAGAGCAAGGAGGAGCTAGGTTGAGCTCCACGGTGCACTCGAGTCAAAAGTCCCTGCCATGAAAGTACATGAAATGGCAGGGCAGGTGGAAAAGAGGACTTTGGGAAAAAGGTCTTGACATGCATTAAAGGTTGGCGAGCTAGCCGTTGACAAGGATATGATTTGACAAGCGCCGCTCCAAGCTGCTGCGGCTACTCGCACACACGCATGCTCGCAAAGCGATAATGACCGGCCCCGCAGGTCCCACCAGTGATGAGAGGCCCAAAAAAAGCGGTCAAGGAGCAAAGCGTTGGGTGGACTTGAGCTCGGGTTAGGAGGTCCGGCGGTTGGATTTGAATCGAAGGGCCCGGACTAAAAGAAGTGATCGGAGTGCGGATGGCACACGCGAGGAGGAGGTCCTACGCGAAAGGGGGTATGAGGCACAGATCAGAGGATGGACGGCCCACGATCCCTCAGGTGCTACCAGAGGTGGTCTGGAGGGTTGTTTTGCGAAAGACCAGCGGGGTGGTCTTTGTAAAAATGCCAACGTGGTTTGAGGAGGTCAGAGGAGGACGCCCTAGGGTGGTCTTTGCAAAAGATGCAAAGGAGGTCCGAGGGGAGGTCGTGGAGGGTTGTCTTTGCAAATAGAACATGAGGAGGTCGTGCGAGTGGGAGGTCTTTTACAAAGACCAGAGGAGGTCTTTGGGGAGCTCCCGAAGATCTAAGCCGTAGGACAAGAATCCAACGGTTGGGATGGTTTGCACCAAATTGACAGAGCTTGAGGTGGTCTAGGCGGTTGGATTGAGATCCAAGGGCTGCGGGGGCTGGCGAGGTTGCACGGGCTCGGGCTGGTGCTTTTAGTTGATTTGACCGAGCCAGTTGGCATGAGCCAAACCCCAGGAGCGAACCCGAGCAACAACAAAATAGATTAGGGTTGAGTTTGAACTCGAAATTTTGGAGGATTTTTAGAGGTAGCAATTCAACTCCAAAATTTCTGAAATTCTAACTAGAGGTTGCTGACTCTATAATAAACCTTGTATAAATTTCCCAGAGGTTTTTATGCAATGCATTTTTCTCTAGAAATTCTACAATGGTTTATTTTAGGGTTTGACCAAGGGTCCAAAGGTTTGACTGTCTCTTAAAATGTTCAAACAATTTCTAAAAATTGTGAAATTTTTCAGAGGGGTCACACAATAACCCTAGAACTAAGGAAAACTATCCCCAGAGGATGATCACAAGGTGGGACAAGAATGTTTTTGGAAGACAAGGTTTTCGATCATAGTGACTTGTGACTTGTAATCCCATAATTCTTTTGCAAGAATTCTTTAGAACATACAAGAATTGCAAGATGTAAGAAAAAGTTTTAATGTCTACTCATTTTCTTACATTTGAAACGCAAGCCAAAACTTGGGATGTTACAGTTATGCAGATCGTCGTCGCCGTGAGTTGAGTTTCCAGCCCAATGACTTTGTTTATCTCAAAGTCTCGCCTCTAAAAGGGCATCGGCATTTCGACATCAATGGCAAGTTGGCTCCTCGATATGTTGGACCTTATCGCATCATCAAGAGTGTTGGAGCTGTTGCATACAGGCTAGAGCTGCCAGCTACACTCGAGGGAATGCATGATGTGTTCCATGTATCCCAATTGATGAAGTGTCTCCGAGTTCCGACTGAGGAGTCTCCGTTGGAAAATCTCGATGTGCAAGAAGATTTGACCTACCGCGAGCGTCCTGTTCGTATTCTTGAGGAATCTGAACGAAGGACAAGGAATCGTGCTATCAAGTTCCTTAAGGTTCAGTGGTCGAATCACTCTGAAGATGAGGCAACTTGGGAGCGGGAAGATCGCCTTCGTGCAGACTACCCATCTTTCTTTTCCCAGTGATCGGAATCTCGGGGTGAGATTCTTGTAAGGGGGGGGAGATTTTGTAACAACCCTAAGTTAGGGTTTGTGTTTCAAATGTAATATTATGAGGATAAATTAAAGCTTGTGATGCCTCATGAAATCATTTGGAATTTTTCTAAGATTTTCCCCTAGCAGTTTCTATTTTCTAGAACCATGTTCTTGTGATGGAAGTTGTTGTCAAGAAAATTTTCAACCCTAATCTTGTGATCATCCTCTGGAAGTATTTTTCCTATTTTCCTGACCATCCTAGTAACCTCTCTGCAAAATCTCACAATTTTTAGATTTTGTTTGCTATTTCAAAAGGGCAAGTCAAACCAGTTTGAAATCTGGTCAAATCCTTAGGGCAGCAGCTTGTGAATTTTCTTGGGAGCAATTCGGTGCATAAAAACTTCTGGAAAAATTATGCAAGGTTGTGCTCTGTCCAAAGGAGTTACCATAAAACTTTCGGAATTTTTGGAGCTGTGGAGCTACCTCTACAAATTCCCCAATCTTCTCAGCCTTTTCAAAATCAAAGTCTGAAATCACTATTCATCGGGCTCAGACTCAAACTCGAGCTCAAGTCCGACCGCGCCGATCGGTTCAGCCGTACTGCCTAGTTGCACCGCTCGAGCCCGATGACTGTCGACCGTCCGATGCAAATCGTGCGGTCCACACGCGCCCGATCTGTTCAGACCGTCCAAACGCACCGCCGAATCTCGACCGTCCCTTTTTGATCTAGCGGTCGACATCTTCTTGGTTGGGCCAAACCAACTGACCGCGCCGCACTTGGTTCCGGCTCGCGCCGCTTCGTCGCCATCGCTGCCAAGTGGGCCCCTCTTGTCAGGTTCTTCCTCGCCGTCTCCGCTGCCTATCGGAGCTTGCTGGCACTCGCGCATGCGTGCCACGCAGCTCGTCGCTGCCACTCCGGGGACGCGTGTCCACCTCCGGAGGATCGCCAGGAGTCCATCTACCCTCTGAGCTCACCCATTTCGCCTCGCTCCCATTCTCGTGCCTTCTCCGCCCATTTCTTAGTTTCGGCCGGAGAAGAAGGTGAGGGCAGCGCCACCACCTCACTGCCGCTCGGGCTTCCGCAACCCCACCTCCGACTTCCTTGTTCAACGCCGCCTCCATTTTTCCCAGCCCGGATCATTGGCGTGTTCTGGATCGTCGGGGCGACTTCTTTGTCTTCAACTCCGGTTACTGCGGCCCCGCGAGCTTGTTAGTGTTCCAGTAAGTCTCTAACCTCAACGTCTGATCCCTTAGGATCGCATTGATCCACTGAGTCTAATGGTGGGTTCGTTTTCGTCTTTGGTGCATCGTTGAGGGCGTGCGGCCGATTCTTCTCCAAGTTCGGTGATTCGCCGCCGCGGCGATTCCGGCCGTCTCGGACCTCCTTCGTCCACGTTATCTTGGGCATATTGCTCCTGAAGCCGAGGCGATCCCTGGGCGCACCTTCCGGAGTCTTCTCGAAGCCCGTAGCGTCTTCTCCGCGGGAGTCGTAGCTTCTTCACCACCTCCGTTCGCCGTCAGCTCGCCGCCGGCATCCTCGAGGGCCCGTGTCGCCGTCATTGAGTTCGCGAGGTCGCAGTGAACCTGGTGGTATCACCCACGCGCCCGGAGGCTCACTGGTTCTCTATATCCGCTGCTCGGTCGCGCCGCCGTCCGCGGGAACGCCAGTAAGCCGCCGGCAGCGTTAGGTATAACCCTTCTCATTAGTTCTAATTTCCCTTTTTAGCTGTATCAATGGCATGTGGGCCCCCTTATCTTAAGCGCGTTTAGAAATTTTAAATTCGGCTGTTTAAACCCTCTGAGTCCATGACATGTGGACCCATGTTTCTGATTAAGTGTTTGTGTAAAGTTTGAGAATGCGCTTTCTCTTCATGGAAACGTATTTCTCTGTGCGAGTAAGTTAGGGTTGCGTTTTGGTAAGCCGAAGACGTATTCATAAAATACGTCTTCGATGTCGCCGTTGGCGCCGGTGGGGTCAAGTTTGACACAGTCGGTCATGTGTGCTCGGCCCCACCGATCGATGGCGATGGCTCATTGGCGTCGGTAGAAAAAGTAAATAACGCCTTTAGGATTTCCGATTTGAATTTCTTTTGGACTGTTAATTCAATTAAATTTAGAAAATTCATATCTAATTCAAATTTGATCCAAATCGAATGAATCCAATTTTGTAAATTTTCATTTTTAATGTACTTTTATCGAATAGGTTTTAGCTATGTCTCTTTTCATAGAATTTTGATAAATAGTTAAATGATGTTTTATGCATTTCTAGCTTAGAAAATTCCTAGAAAATTCTCTTTAACTCCAAATAAAATGTTCTCTGTTACTAAAATTTTGTTAAATCATGCTCTAGCTGCTGTGTGAAACTTGTGCTCTTTAGATTAAATTGAATTTTGGTTATTGTCAGTGTTATTTGTTCTTATTTGTTCTTTTTGCTCGATCGATAGATTGCGACAATTCTGGTATTATCGAGAGTGAGCCTCATCAACATATTGAGCAGCAGCAACCAGGCAAGCAGTTTGATCATGTTAATCCCTTTATTTTCAAACTAATATTTTGTTTGCAACTTGTATGTATGCATTGCTATTTTGTCTTAAAATATGGTTAGTGGGCCCTTAGTTGCATAATCTGCAGGTAAATGATATTCCTCTACTACCTGAGCCTAGGTTATTTGTTGTGATTAGAGATCGTTGGATGGTCTCTTGTCACTTAGTAGATACGAATTTAACTACTTAGGCATGCTTAGTTATCGGTAGAATTGGGCGGTTATCGACTTAGTCGGTAACCTTGATCACACAAAATTATTATAACTTTATGTTTCAGCATTTTTGCTATATTTAATTGTGAAAACTAAAAATAAAAATAAAATGATTTGGACTTGGGCACAATGGTAAGATGGTGTACTTTTGGGTGTGACTGGAATGGTGCCCGGGTCAATTAAGGACCGAACATCTTGTGAGTACCTGTTATCCAGGCAAATTTTTGTGTAACCACACTAGAGGGTATGGGACCTCTCTTGACTTAGTACCTTGGCGTGTGTTGACTCCGAGTCGCAGGAGGTCGCAGGAGGGATGGTGTTGGGAGCATGATAGTTGTCCGAAAAGCTTTACCCTGAGTGGGTAGTTGTCTTTTCGGCTTTACCATGTAAGCGTATGGATTTCTATCCATACGAGCGGCTCGTAGTTAATACACAATATTGGAAACGTCTCGTAGGACTTAGCTGTGCCGGCATACCTTCGGAAGTGTGCTTTTGTGGCAAAAAGGCGGTCTGAGGTGTGGGTACATTGGTACACCCCTGCAGGGTTAAAACTATTCGAATAGCCTCGTCCTAGGTTATGGACACGCTTGGGTAAGCTTTTCAAGAGTTAGACTACAACCTTTTAATTAAAACTTGATGGGTGGTACGAATCAGGGATTCGTGCTATGTTGTGGTGACTATTGGGATAGTCACTTCCAGGTGGTTACTTGTACCTATCTTTAATTCGCTGTTATTTCAACAATGAAATGAATTGTAAACTTGCTTTTGAAATTGTATTATACTTTTGCAAATCAAATTGGCTTTGTGCAAATGAGACATACAGCCTCCACTCAAATAAGCCTGCATGTAGTTATGCATAGGTCTGCTAGTCCACACGCATGTTAGTCTTGCGAGTACAAAAATAATTTTTGTACTCATTTGCTTTGCTTAATATTTTTGTTGCAGAGGAGGCAGGTGAGCCCCAAGGGCCATACTTCTGTGAGATGTGCGGGTTCTGGGACGACTAGCTTGGCGGTCCGGTTGGTTGCCTTGTGGGCTAAGGCACACTGATTGGCTTTTGTTTATAGCCATCTTATGGCACTTTTGCTCCCGCTGTTTATTTAGTTATCTGTTGTATTTTGGCGGTCGGCCTCTGTTGTAATAATTCTACTGTGTTGTTTTACTGTTTAGTATCGTGATGTTTGGACTCTATGTTTAGAATGGAGTTGATGCATAATTTTGTGATGAGGTGTGCATACTGCAGTTCTAGGAAGTATGCATGTCTCGAGGCTTAGTTTATTTGAATTGTGATGCTAGGACCAGGTGGTTGGTTAAGCATTACAAGCCAAATAAACTGGGGTCCTCACAATAACCGTCCAATTCTACCGATAGCTAAGCATGTCTAAGCAGTTTAATTCGTACCTACTAAGTGACAAGAGATCATCCAACGATCTCTAATCACAGCAAATAACCTAGGCTCAAGTAGTAGAGGAATATCATTTACCTGCAGATTATGCAACTAAAAGGCCCACTAACCATAGTTTAACAACAAAATAGCAATGCATACGTACAAGTTGCAAACAAAATATTAGTTTTGAACATAAAGGAATTAACATGATCAAACTGCTTGCACGGTTATCTTTGCTCAAAATGTTCTTTGAGGCTCACTCTCGATAATCTAGGAATAAATGCAATCTATCGATTGAGCAAAAGGACAAATAAGAACGAATAACACCAACAATAACCAAAAATTCAATTTCATCAAATATGCACAAAATTCATACAGCAGGTAGAGAATGATTTTATAAAAATTTAGAAACAGAAATCATTTTATTTGGAGTCTAGAAGAATTTTCTTGGAATTTTCCAAGTTAAACATACATAAAAACACCATTAAATTAATTATCAAAATTTTAAGAACAGAGACATACTTAAAATTATTCTGGTAAAAAGTACATTAAAAACTAAAATTAACAAAATTGGTTTCATTCGATTTGGAGTAAAATTGAATTAGCTATGGATTTTCTAAGTTAAATGAATTAACAGTACAAAAGTAATTCAATTCGGAATTTCTAATAAAGATCGAAAACTTTTCCTCACGGCACTCGGTGACCACGGTCATCGGCGGTGGCCGAAAGCGAAAAACGCTGACCAAGTCAACTTTGACCCCGCCGGCGCCAACGGCGACGTCGAAGACGTATTAAGAGAATACGCTTACAAATTTGCAAGACGTACTGAAACTAAACAATGTAGAGAAATACGCCTGCTATTAAAAGAAAACGTATTTCACTACTTTACGCAAAACCTTAACCGGCCAAGAGGGCCCACATGCCAGAGGCTCAGGGAGTTATAAGTGGGGAGATTTACTTTCCTAAATGAATTTTAACTCAGCGGGGCCCATCTGCCATAGAGTCATAAAAAGAGTTGATTAGCACTAAAGACTGAGCTTAGCGCTAAAGACACCGGTGGCTTATCGGCGTTCACGAGGACGGCGGCGAGGCCGTGCAGCGGATCTAGTGAACCAGCGAGTCTTCGGGCGCGTGGGTGATACCTCCAGGTTCACTGAGACCTCGCGAACTCGATGACGGCGACACAGGCCCTCGAGGATGCCGACGGCGAGCTGGCGGCGAACGGAGGCGGAGAAGAAGCTACGGCTTACGTGGAGAAGACGCTACGGGCTTTGAGAAGCTTCGGGAAGGAGCGCCTCGAGATCGCCTCGGCTCCAGGAGCAATACGCCCAAGACAACGCCGCTGAAGGAGGTTCGAGGCGGCCGGAATCGACGCGGCGGCGAATCACCATGATCGGAGAAGAAACGGCCGCACGCCCTCAACGATGCACCAAAAGCGAAAACGAACCCACCGTTAGAATCAGTGGAGCAATGCGATCACAAGTGACCAGGTGCGGAGGTTAGAGACTTACTAGAACGCCCTAACGGCTACGGGGCCGAGACTGCCGGAGGCGGGGACGACGATGTTGCCCCCAACGGCTCCGTGGATGATACGAGCTGGACCGGGAAAAATGGATGCTACGTGGTGAGAGGAACACAGCGGCGGAGTTGCTGGCTCGGGGGCGGCACTAACGCGGCGGCGCTGCTCTCAGCTTCAACTCCGGCCGAAACAAAGAATTGGGCGAAGAAAGCACGAGAATGGGAGGGAGGAGAAATGGGTGAGCTCAGTGGGTAGAGGAAATCCCAGCGATCCTTCGGAGGCGGACACGCGCCCACGATGTGGCAGAGACGAGCTGCGTGGCACGCAGGCGCGAACGCCAGCGAGCTCCGGTAGGCAGCGGAGACGGCGAGGACGAACCTGACAAGTGGGGCCCGCCTGTCAGCGACAGTGAGAAGGACGATGCGGTGAAATGGTTGAGTCGGAGTCTGACTCGGGCTCGGGAGCGGCTGCTAGCTTGTTTGACTCGAACAAGAAGATGCCGACCGCTAGATCTTAAATGGACGGTCGAGATTTGATGGTGTGGGTTGGACAATCCGATTAGATCGGGCGCATGTGGGCCGCGCGATTTGCATCGGACGGTAGATGGCGATCGGGCTCGGGCGGTGCAGCCAGGCGGCATGGTCGAGCCGAGCGACGCCGTCGGACTCGAGTTGGAGTTTGAGTTCGAGCCCAATGAACAGTGAAAATGTTGACTGGGATTAAAATCTGTTTTCCCACTTTGAGTAAGGCCTTAAAAATAGCGATAAATTTCCTAAAATTATGAAATTATTTAGAGATGTTCCTGGGATACCCTAGTGCTCATAAAAATTATCAAACTTACTTTTGATACTACAATTTGTATACTATAAATTCAAACTTAGCCTAGGTCATTAAATGGTGTTTGAATTTTCTAAGGATTGTAACTTGTTCCAAAAAATTTGGAAAAATTATATTTATTCATGATAAATATTATAAGAATTGAATAAATTGTTTCTAGAGGATGATCACAAGTTTTTGCCTATGCTTTCTCTTTGGAGTTATGATTTAAGTTGTATGTTCCAATTGATCTCAAAAATTTCAAAAACAAAAATTCAAGAAAAAACTCCAAGAAATCAAACATGCTCAAAAGTTTTAGATTCTTCTCATTTTCACAAATTTTAAATACAAACTTGAGCTTCGGATGTTACACTAGCGCTCCCACCCTGTCTCATCCCTAAGTAGCCCTCTGCCGCACCCCCGTGCGCTCAGTTGCTCCCTTGCCTACTCTGTCTCGTCGCCCACCTGCCTTTGACCATCTCGCGCCTCTAAGTGTCTCAACTTCTCTCCCCTCCTCTCCTTCGAGCTATAAAGAGCCCGAGCAGCGCCCCCCTTCATCTCCTTTCCCACCCAACTCTCCCTCTCTCGCTTTTTTTTACTATGGTTTGCTTGAAGCTCGAGCTCTGAGTTCAAGCCGCCGCACACCTTCTCTTGGTCCTCGCCGCACCAGAGTAGCCCTCCTCTTCTACCCGCGTCAATTCGTGTCCCAGAGCTCTTTGAAGCAATCCCCTCACTCCATTTCAATTTTGTTTCACAGGAGCCACCACATTTTATCTTCTCCTTCAGTCCCGGCTGACCCCCTGCATCACCGTCCTCCTTTGCCTTCGACCGCAAGTTTTCACTATTACAAAACAAGCTATACTAGACGCCTCATCACAGACGGTTGAAGGATCGCGGGAAGGGTACGATAGCACAAAACAAAAAATCTACCGCGCACCCAAGAAACCTCCGCTAGTAATAGATCACGAGATTACCACTAGACGCGTCGATTCGTAGCAGAAGTGGAGTCGACATAGTGAGTTGATGCAGTCGTAGTTGTACTTGCCGCGTGTTTTCTTCTCCTACTCCGATGACTGTCCCGAGTTGCGGATCGTCCTAGTGCTGATGCTTCATAACAACATCTCCAAGGTATCCACACGTACGGGGCAGGGACACCACGCGCTGGAGTACTAGTGCCGGTGTCGTGGTTGAGGAGGGCGTGACTATTAGGGTTTCGGGAATTATTCCAAAAGAACATCCTACCCCATGCCACCGCCCCTTTATATATAGGCATCTATAACGGGTCTCCAGCTTGAGGCCCATTAGGAACTCGAGGCCTACAAGAATTCGGATCACCATCCAAATCAAATTCTTGCCCTTTAAGTGTGCGACCCTATAGGTTCATGCGCGATCGGTTGTGACTCGGAAACTCTTTTTGACCAGAAGTCATTAGCGGTACTTAGCATTACATAATGATTCCCGAACACACATAGAATATATCGAACGAACCTTAATGCAATATGATCCATGACTAGGTCCTTGTTATTTATGATTAGCTCGAATTCAGTCACGACCAGTCCATGTGAAGTTACGACCAGTCTGTAACTCCTTACGACCAGTTTGCAACACCTTACGACCAACTTGTAACACCTTACGACTTGTTTGTATCTCCATACGACCAGTCTGTGACTATGTTCGACTGGCACGTATCTCCATATGATCGATTCAGAATCGTACGACCAGTTTTGACGATCACGATCAGCTCAGAAGCGTATACGACCGTTTTGACCGATCTACGACCGGCTCATAATCGTAGGACTAGTTTGTAACCGGTCGAACTGAACGACCTGCTTGTGTATTCTCCTCTTGCCTCATGACATCTGGTTGAACTCTAGGTGAGATAATTTGTCATCCATGGACTATTAATTCTTTCTCGATCAAGTGTCAAATAACTTCATGTGGTCGACACTTCGACCACTAGTGGCATGGCCATGCACTTTCTTTATTCGACCACAACGAGAGGCCTAGAGACATCTCTCTTACTATATTAGGTGGGGTAAATCCCATATTCGATCAGTCACATTCCTCTGCATGTTTCATAGCATACCCGAAAGGTACCTTTATTACTACCTAGTTACGAGTAGTGTTTGGCAACCCCTAAGAGTGCTATTACACATGTAGGAAACCATACTGATTTCAAGTCTAAGGATTATACATCATCATTGCTTGAGACCAAATGATGACACATGAAATCGTAACAATCTTAGTAGTGTCTCAAGGTGGGTCAAACCAACACCATGTTCTCTAACATGTGTCCATATTATTGGTTTGACATCTCCATATCTATGACCTGGAAAACGTAGTCATCGACCAATACATATGCTAGTCTATTCATATGTGTTCTTATATGTTTCCGACTAGGGAACGTTTAAGAATAATCATCGCAGAAATACAGAGTTTCACAATCAAATCACATACTTGATAAATATTAATGATCTTATTCTAGGAATAAGATAACATATTATCTAATATAATGAACATAACGAAATATAATTATCTCTATGATTGCCTCTAGGGCATATTTCCAACAACGGTTCTTTTGGAACCGTCTGTGTTGCAGTTATCATAGACGGTTCCTTAAGAACCATCTGTGATACGTAATTATCACAGACAGTTTGTAAATAGAACCATCTGTGATAATTCATAGACGGTTTTTAATAAGAACCGTCTGTGATAATCGCATATATCACAGACGGTTACTTCATAGATGGTTTTTAATACGAACCATTTGTGATAAGTATCTCATCACAGACGGTTTGTATTAAAAACCGTCTATGAATTACAGTTTACCTTACTCTCTAATTTTATCATGGATTAGTTGCCATGGTAGGGGATTGGTTGCCACGGCAGGGTGCGATAGAGGATTGGTTGCCACGGTAGGGGATTAGTTGCCACGGTAGTGGATTGTAAAATCACAGAGTAAGGAAAATTCTAAACCATGGTAAAATAAGAGTTTTACCATGGCTTAGTTGCCGCGATAGGGGATTGGTTGCCACGGCAGGGCGCGATAGAGGATTGGTTGCCACGGTAGGGGATTAGTTGCCACGGTAGTGGATTGTAAAATCACAGAGTTTTTGTCACAGATGGTTTTTAATACAAATCGTCTGTGATGAGATACTTATCACAGATGGTTCGTATAAAAAAACGTCTGTGAAGTATCACACATGGTCCTTGTTCAGAACCGTCTGTGATATGTCGTCACTAACAGTTTTTATATGAAACCATCTATGATTCACAGCGCGGGAGTTCAAAAAATTTGAACACGTGCGCGGGAGGCAAAATATGAAGGTGCTGTCCTTATATATTATAGCCGAGTTGAGGCACGACGCTTTGGGGAGGGTGTCGAACATGCGGGATGCCGACGTGCTACTGGATGTGCACGATTCCGTCGACGTGCTCCGGTCCAAGTTCGCCACTACAGGCCTCGACGACAAGGACCTCATCCTCCTCAGTTGTAAGCAAACAAACTTCTTCTTCGTCAATGACTCGATCGATCATGGTAGCTAACCTATGCGTGCACGTATGTAAATGGTAAATGGGTGCAGCGGTTCACACGGTGGGCACAACGGCGTGCTTCTTCATCCTCCTCAATCGCGGAAACGAGCACGCCTTCGACACCTCCATCCTCTACAAACATTCGCAATGACTTCGCCTTCATTGACTCCGACGCCGTGCTCTACAACGACACATCCATCGTCGACGTCATCAACTCCTACTCAGGCCTCCTTAGCACCCTCTTCGGGCCCTACTTCTCGCAGGACTTCGCCGATGCCATGGCCAAGATGGGCAGCATCGGGGTGCTCACATGCCGCAAGGGGGAGGTTAGGAAGGTTTTTGTGTGGGAGTGATGCCTTTTCCATGTATTTTCAAGAGTCTCTGAAGATGGAAAGCTCACATATACATTTTATCTTCTAGGTTCAAGTTCTATATTAGGAACTATGATGGTACCAACTATGAAACATTCAAAATCCGATTTTTTTTTTTTTTGCAATAGAAAAAACTATCACAGACGGTTCTGAATAAGAACCGTTTGTGATAGTACGTCTGTAATAGCTTTTTTCACAGACGGTTTTCAAAACCGTCTGTGATAACCACCTATTATCATAGACATATAAATTCAGACGGTTCAAAAACTGTTAGTGATGACGGTTCTGAACCGTCCGTGATGATGGTTCCGAACCGTCTGTGATGACCCTTTGTGTAGTAGTGTTCCCACCACCGTTCGCCATCTGTCGACCTCCTCCGGCCTCTCTCTCGGTCTTGGTGAGTTCCCCATGCCCTGTCCCTTTCTTGTTCTTGTGACCATCCTCTCAGTTGCGACCATCCTCTCAGTTGTGACCCCCTCTTGGTTTTCGACCAAACCCTCCGACCAGGTTCTTTCTTTCGACTGCGTCGAGCAGTCAAGTCCTTCTTTCGATCAGTTTGTGGAACCCCTCCTTCGACTAGTTTGTGGAACCCCTCCTTCGACCTAATAGTTGAAACCTTCTTTCGACGAGGTAGTCGAACCCCTCCTTCGACCTGATAGCCGAAACCTTCTTTCGACCAGTTAGTCGAACCCTTCCTTCGACCTAATAGTCGAAACCTTCTTCTGACCAGGTAGTTGAACCCTTCTTCCCACCAGCTAGTCGAAACTTTCTTTCGGCCAAATAGTCGAAACCTCCTTTCGACTGGGTGGTCGAAACCTTCCTGTACGACCATGTGAAGTCGGATGAGTAGTACTCAAAACCAAAGCTTCGAGGACTCCGTTCTCCTCCGTATAACTCTGATTTAAGTGAATTTTGTTTCTAATTCAGTCTAAATTCAAGATCTTGCTTTTGGTAGTGGTTTTATTTAATTTGGAGTTCATTTATTATTTTTCATGTATTTATTTGTTCTCTTTGCTTGTTTGGTCCTCTTTCTAGTACGTTTTTCCGAATAAAGTTCGAAAAGCGGGAGTTCCCCAGTTTAGTCAAGCATAAGACTACCAAGACTCTCTTATTTTTAACCAAGGTGAGTGAATACTTTGATCATGTTGAGCCTATATTTTACGCAAATTAAATTATATTCCTTTAAATTACCAAAAATTGCATGCTTTAATTCTTTAAGAAAATGTATGTTAACTCTTAAGGTAGTTAAATACCCATTTGATGATTAATTAATTATTATTATACCATTCTTTGGCATTTGAATCTATTATTCCATGTCACCCTAGTAACTATATGGTAAATTACTAGCTATAGGTTGTACTTAAACGACATGCTAGTCTTACTTAAGTACCAAGGCATTAAAAGGCCCTAATCATCATCTCTTAAAAACATGAAAATGCTTTGGGGGCAGTCATAGGAGGTACATGACTGAAATATTTGTGATAAATCTGGTTTTACTCCTCAAAACCCTATTAAACTTCTTCTACCACATCTGGACGGATGGTATGATGGTGGGTGCGGATGTAGCACGAGAATGGTGGGTATGCGGTATGAACCGCCCAGATGATATTAAGGACTTAATCCGGTGATGACCTCCTATTGTAAAATATGTGCAACCATAAGTCTGCAAGCTGCAACTTGGCTTAGTAAATTTATCGGACCCTGAAAGTCATCTCACTACTGGAGGAATGAAGTAGTTCAAGCGTGAGCTTGAATGGGATACTGTGGGAGGGTGAAGTTGCTAGTGAGCTAGTCGTTGTGGAATATTGTAGTCCAGCTACGCTAGTCGTTGTGGTGAACATCTTGCACAACTTATGGGTGCAAACCCATATGGGTGAGATGACTGAAGGGGTAAGATGTTTTGAAAGGTCACTATGATGATCTCTCAACCACATGACCAAGGAATCATGTGGGGCAACAAGTTGATTGTCTCTTGTGGGTAAAGTGTACAGCCTCTACAGAGTATAAACTGTTTAAACTTTTGTACCTACGGTCAAAGGCGGACATAGGAACTTACTAGAGTTAGTTCTATTTCAAAAACCTTTGTAGATGGGATGAAAACTGGTCGGGCTGATGTAACCCTAACTTTGATTTGTTCCTGGGTGGTCATACCCAGTGTCGCTCCTGGCTGGTCGTACCTATTGTTGATAATAGTGGTCATAGCCACATTCAAAGTAAGCATAGGTGGAGGTAATCTCTGTTGTTATAAATATTGCACAATCTCTTTAATAAAATACAATTTAGTCAAAATGCTGTGATAGAATTTTCTAATTATGATATTTGATAACAATGCCTTGGCAAATAAAAGAACCAAAGCCACCCTTGTTAAGCCTTGTATATATATTATTGCATATTGTGTGTTGGCTCGTGAGTACGGATGTTGTTCTCATTCTCGCTCCTCCCTCTAAACCTTCAAACCCCGCAGATCATGGAGACTACGACTACTACGAGGACCCCAAAGTTGACGGACAAGGCAACGACGAAGAGTAGTTTAGTTTCGAGTAGTCTAAGTCTCGCCCCGGTCTAGCTGGCTCAGTTGGTACTTGCGTACAACCAACATTATCCAACTCCTTGGGTAATATCGGTCGTACACGGGCTACCCCAGTCGCTGCCTGTAGGGAGATGTGCTCTACCCCGTCTTGTGCTTCTGCTGTAGTTTCTTTGTAGTTTGGCCTGTTCGGCCCTTATGGTAAAACTTGACTCGATGTGGTCTATGTAAACTCTGATGTGTTAAGTTAATGTATGGTTTGGTTTACATCGTATATGAATTGATTCGTTGATGTATCTGTGAGTGCTATCTGATGAGGACATGACCTTTATGGATACAATCAAATTTGATATGCTTGTTGTTCCAAATATAAGAGCTCGTACACTTCACTTAAATTATCAGGTGAGCTCGTTTTTAGGAGTGTCTTTGTATTATATGAACTATATGATGCTACCTAATGATGAAATATATATATATGTGTAGCACCATGTCATTTTTGGTCCAAGACAAGCAAGCAGTTCGAGCTGGACTCGTTTTTAATCCATTCGGCCTCCGGAATCAGCTTGAAAACACCAACTTAAAACAGGCATAACTTTCACATACGGAGTCCGTTGGAGGTCCACGAGTATTTGATTGGAAGCTTATTTTGTTCTCTTTCCAACGGATCCGGTCTCACCTCCAAATTTCTTATGAACTGATCCCAATCATCAAAAGAAGACGTCATATCACTTGTTTGGGCCAATCTGGGCTTTGTAATCATACTGAACTTGGCCCATCTGCCGGCGGCCCACCTGAGGGTGTGGTTACTGTTCACATGAACAGTAACCACGAGTTTTAGTCCCACCTCACTATTTCTTTTAGATTTGTGGCTCCTCGTCCCCTATTTAAGGAGGACGCACCCCCTCTAGTTTCCTGGGATTTCGTTGAGTTTAGGTTTAGCCATTATGCAAACTTCTGTTCTTCAGTTGTGTTGGACGACCATGTAACATCCCCATTTTGGCTTGTGTTTCAAATTTAATAAAATGAGGATAAATTAAAACTTTTCTTACATCCTTATGCTCTTGAACTTTTCTGAAATTCTTGTAAAGGAATTTTGGGAAATTCAAAATCAAAATCCTCAATTATCTCAAGTCAAAAACCCACTTGGTGAAATCTTGTGTCAAACCCTTGGAAATACATTTCCTTGGTTCTAGGGTTGCCTTGTGACACCTCTGAATTATTTCATAATTTTTGGAAATTATTTGAATATTTTAGAGGCAAGTCAAACCTTGGTCAAACCTCAGAAATAACCTTCTGGAATTTCTTGAGAAATTTTCATGCACAAAAATCTCTAGAAATTTTATGGAAGGTAAATCCCAAAGTCAGCAACCTCCAGTTAAAATTTCATAAATTTTGGAGTTGATTTGATACCTCAATTAAATCCCCAAAGTTTCAGCTTTAAAATCGAAACCTAAACTGGTCTTCACTGTTCCTCGGGCGCGAGTCAGGCACGGGCTCGATCCAACTGACTCGGCCGAGCCAACTAATCGCACCCGGCGCGGGCGAGCGGGCGCACGCGCTGTGGGCCGTTGGATCTCCATCGGACGGTCCACGTTTGCCCGATGCCGCGTCGACGCGGTCGCGTGCTGGCCCTTGGATCAAAATCCGACGGCGGCCACGTCATCTCCTTCGTCGTCCTCCTCTCGCTCGCGCGACGCTGCGCCATGGCGGAGCCGAGCGTGGGCGCGCAGCGCCTTGTCCCATCCGGCGTCCTCGCAACGGCTCTTCGCAATTAATGCCACCTGGGTCGTCCGCATGGTCCTCCTCCACCTGCTCCCATCCTCTCGGTGGCCAGGGCGCCAGTGTTGACCCCGAGCTCGCCTCGGATCCTCCCGTGTTGCTCTCCCCCTTCCGCAGCTACATAAGCTCCTCAACTCCTCCCTTAGCTTCCTTTACGCACCCTTGTGCTCTAGCTTGCACCCACCGTGCTTGTAGAGCCCTCAAACCACCGAAGTCTCACTGCCACCATTATCGAGCTCCGAGCTCCTCGGTGAACCCAGTGCTCCAGTGGCTCTCTTGCTCTCTCTTCTCTCCCGCTGGTCCCTCTAACCTTTTGGAGTGTTAATCCTCACCCCATTTTGGTTGCCTCAACAGGGAGCGACCGGAATTTGGGATTTGGAGATTGTGGCGAAATCGCCCCACTTCGTCTCCGTCGTCGGTGAGTGCTCCATCCTTCAATCCCTTGCTCTGGGAGTTTCTCTGGGCTGCGTGGGACCCATCTTGATGACCCGGTCTGCTTGATTTTGTCCAGGCCGTCTTCCCTGCGTCGTCGCCTTCCGCGCCGTCGGAGCTCAACGTCGCCGGAGCTGCTCCGACCTCCTCTGCACCTCCGCGTCCCTTAGGTAGCTTCGCATTAGTCCATAGATGCTCGGGCACACGCTTATTTGGACAGTTGCGGACTTTCTTTGGTTGTCGCCGTAGCCGTATGCTGCACCTCTGCCCCTCTCCGGCTCGCCGCCGTTCTGGTCCCTCACGGCACGTGTGACTGGTACCAACGGGTGCGCGTTGTTATTGCGCACCCGTAGCTAGCATCCACTCACGCCGCCGTGCTTTAGGTCGCCGGTGTTTTGCCGGAGGAAGCCGTCGGGCTCGTTGTCGGACGCGCCAGGCACATACGCGACGTGTCCCATGGTGCGCCGTCCGTTTCTTGATCCGCGGCTGCGATCTCGTGTGAACTGTGCAGTCATGCTGTGCTGGGTTGATTGTGAGCCGTTCGTCTCAAGATCAACGGCCCACAGCCACTGCCTCCATTTCGCGCGCGTGGGTTCAAACGCGGCGGCGTGGTTCAATCTGGACCGCTGGACCGAAAATCAACGGACCACGTTTGCTGCCTCCGCGCGGGCGCGAGCGCTGTGCTCCCGGTTGTTTGGGCCGTCCGATCCAGGATCAATGGTCCGTAATCGGCCACGTCGTTTTGGGGTTTGATTTTTCCCGAGAGATTTATTGTTGAACTAAAAAATGTAATGAACTTCAAAAATGCATAACTAATTCATTTTAAATCCATTTAAGTTGATTCAAATTTTGTTAACTTTAGTTTGAACCAGGGTTCACAATTTCGTTTTGAGTTTTATTTCGTTTGGGGGCGAAATGGACGAAATGGACGAAATTTCGGTAATTTTGGATTAAATTTCGGTGATTTTCGGCCAAAGTTTGATCAAATTTGAATTTTAAAATTTCCAAAAAATAAAAGAAAACAGCGCCAGCACTAGAACTCGAACCCAGACAACCAAGGCTACACAAGCGCTAGCGCACCGCTGGGCTACGCTTGGGCTTGTGGCTTATTCACCACTTTTAGTATAATTAACCCTTGAAATTCAAACCAAACGAATTTTTTTGAACGAAACCAATTCCTTTCGGCTGGGGACGAAATGGACGAAATTTCGGTGATTTGGGCGAAATTTCGCCGAAATTGTTAACCCTGGTTTGAACTGAACATTAATCTAAAAATGGATAGAAGTTGGGTTCAGCTCCAGAAAATAGATTTCAAAATTGAGTTAGAAATAGGTTTTAATTGTTATTCTAAAACTTGCAATTAACTTGTAAATTGCATAACTAATTCTATGCTAATCATTTTTTAATGAATCCAACTGTGTTGGCTTCCTCTAATAAAGTATTAAATTATAAAATTGGTTTTAGGTTCGTTACTGTTTTCAACATCATTTCATATGCAATTTAGTTTTGTTCATTTTCATGACTTGAAAAATCATAAGTAGATCATTTTAACTCCAAATAGGGTGAGACCAATTGTGTTAGCCTTATGATGTCAGTAGCTACCTATCATAAAAATTTCAGGATCAGAAAACCTCTAGAATTTTTTATGAACAGTAACCTCATTTAATTGCATTTTCAGCCGAATTAAATTGTTTTAATCATATCTTTTGCATTAAGAATCCAAATCAATTGTTTCCAGATGCTAAATTCTTTAAAAATCATGCCCTTGCTGTTGTAAAATGTTCAAGGCATTTAGAGCAAGTTGGTTTTTGAACCTTTTTCGAATTCGTCGTTCTTATCGATTGGATTTCGCCTTTTCGTTAAGTGCCGACGAGTGTGTTGACCGTGAGAGTGACTCTCAGCAACAAATTGAGAAACAGCAACAAGGCGAGCAGTTTGATCATTTCCCATTTAATCCCATTGCTTTTAAAGTCTAATACTTTGTTTAACTTGTATGTATGCATTGCTATTTTGTTGCTAAATTGATTAGTTAATCCTTTAGCTGCATAATCTGTAGTTAAATAATTATCCTCTACTACCTGAGCCTAGGTTATTTGCGGTGATTAGAGTTCGTTGGATGAGCTCTTGTCACTTAGTAGATTACGAATAAATACTGCTTAGACTTGCTTAGCCATCGGTAGTATTGGGCGATCGTCGACTTAGTCGATGGTCTTGATCACACAATCAAATTATTATTACCATTATGTCCAGCCCTTGTGTTTTACTAATTTGCAAATCAAAAACTGAAAATAAAAGCTATATCTTGGCTTGGGCACGATGGTATGTTGGTATGATCTGTTAGGTATGTGCGGAAAGGTGCCTAAGTCCCCAAGGACCGAGTTACTTGCGCCATTGATCCAAGCAATTGTTGTGTGCTAACCACGCGAGAGGGATATGGAACCTCTCTTGACTAAGTACTTTGGGAGATGTTAATTATGAGCTGGTTGGTGGGTGTTTTAAAAATGTGGTGTTGTGAGGGGAGCATTAGCAGACCGGTTAGGCTGTCTAATGTGTCCTTCTCCCATCGGTTGCGGCTCTTAATTAGCATCGTCCATTGGAAAGCGTCTTGTTAGACTTAGCCGTGCCTGCATACTAAAGGAAGTATGCTAACCATGGCTGGTGGAAAGGCGGTCTATCGTGTGGGTACATTGGTACACCCCTGCAGGGTTAAAACTATTCGAATAGCCTCGTCCTAGGTTATGGACACGCTTGGTTATTTCCGGCAAGAACTAGACTACAACCTTTTAAAAACTTAAAACATGACATGGGTGGTATGAAGGGGTACTTCATGCTATTGTTGTGGTGGCTATTGGGTTAGTCACTTCCAGGATGTTGTTGTCATCTATTGTTATAATTGTTTCGCTGTTATTTGAACAATAAAAATTAATTGCAAACTGGCTTTTAAATGTATTACCTTATTGCAAATAAAACTTGCTTTATGCTGAAAATAAGTCCAGAGTCTCCTCCACTTAAATAAAGCTTGCATGTTGTTAATTATAGTTCTGTTATCTTACACGTCAGTCTTGCGAGTACAAAAACAAGTTTTGTACTCATTTGCTTTGCTTAATAAATTTTGTTGCAGAGGAAGAAGGTGAGCCCCAAGGGCCTTACTTTTGCGAGATGTGTGGTTTCTAGGACGACTAGCTTGGCGGTCCGGTCGGTTGCCTTGTGGGTTTGAGGCACACTGATTGGCTTTTGTTTATCGCCATCTTATGACACTTTTGCTTCCGCTGTTTACTTAGCTCTTGTATGACTTTTGGCCTGTCGGCCCCTCTTTTGTAATAACTCTTTATATTATGTATGTCTTTCAGTTTGTTGCTTGTTTCGGTTCTATGTGAATGAATGGAATTGATGCATGATTTTGTAGCGGGGTGTGTATACTGCAATTCTGGGAAGTATACATATCTCGAGGCTTGGTTTATTTGATTTGTGATGCTAGGACCAATGGATGGTTAAGCATTACAAGCCAAATAAACCGGGGTCCTCACAAAGTTGGTATCAGAGCCATTCCGACCGTAGTAACCCAAGCTTGATCGTATTTAGGATATTTTGGAAAACTTAATTTCAAAATATCAAATGATTTATGAAAGCTTAAGTAAATTCTCAGATTTTACTCCTTACCTATCTTAGCTTTCTATCTCATCTTGCTCTAATTTGAGTTTTAAAAGTTGTTTCCCTTTCCTTCTCTCAAAAGATAGTTGTATCGTTAAATTATGTTTTGGGAACCAATGAGTTTGGCAAATTGAAGTGTTAGCTACCCTCTACAAGGTTTTGAAGCTTCTGAAGTTGAAGATATCGGCTAGGAGGCTTGGATGCAAAATCTGGATAGCGCTCATTCAATTTCCGGACAACAAGCTCAAAGGTTCTATATAGGATAGAAAATGAGAGGTTAATCAACTAAAACTTGTGGGAATAAAAGGGTAAGGTGTGATGCTAGTTAGCTAAGTGTCGAGCACTTAATTTGCTGGTTTAGCCTTGCTTACTATTGGTGTTGGTTCTAGTTTAGTACGCTGAAATTTGGTCTTCCTAACCGATTACTCGTTCATTCAATACGGGTTAGTCGTGTCAGGAAGTTGATTTTTGATTCTTAGGATTCTTTGCTATTTCTGGAGCCTCTTTAAGCAGATTTTAAAGTTTATATACTTGCTAGTTTGTCTTGCGTTTAGGGTGATACCTCATTCCCCTAATCGTTAGCTTTTCACTTTCATCAACTTCTAGTTTTAGTGTTTTGTTGCTAACTCAATTTCCTTGTACCAGGATGGCTGGAGGTACTCGTAGCGGTCGTGGTCAGCAGCCTGGTTTGGATGAGGAGCTTCCGCCTCCTCCAACCATGGTTGAGGTTCTTCTGCAAATCGAGCGCAACCATTCAAAGGACAAGAGAGTCCTGCTGGATGTTATTGCGCGCAACACCTCCGCCCTTGCCGGTGCCTCAGGATCCGGGCAAGGGGGTGGACATCAGCCTCGTGGGGGCCTTGCTGAGTTTCTTCGCGCCCAGCCCCCCACGTTTTCTAGATCTGAGGACCCGCTCGACGCAGACGACTGGCTTCGTCTGATTGAGCGGAAGCTCAGCATCGCGCAATGCCAGGAGCACGAGAAGGCACTGTTCGCGTCGCATCAGCTGGAGGGTGCAACTTTGTCTTGGTGGGAGAGCTATCTCGCCATGCAGCCCGCCGGCCACACCGTCACTTGGGTGGAGTTCCGAGCTGCCTTCCGTCGAGCCCATATCCCAGCTGGATTGATGGGTACCAAGAAGCAGGAGTTTCTTGCGCTCAAGCAAGGGCGCAGCTCAGTTGTGGAGTATGTATACGAGTTCAACCGTCTAGCTCGTTATGCTCCAGCAGAGGTGGCCACTGATGAGGCCAAGCAGGAGAAGTTCAGGGGTGGCTTGTCTGAGGAGCTTAAGGACAAGCTGTCCATCATCGACTTCCAGGCCTTGGTCGACAAGGCCATCGTCGCCGAGCACTCAGGCAAGGAGCTGCTTGCTTCCCGCAAGCGCAAGTGGGTGGCCCAGAAGTCATCCCAGACCAGCTTTGCTCGTCCTCGCTTCGTGCAGTCTCAAGGGTCCCTCCCTCAGGCTTCGGCACCCCCGAGGTCTTCAGCACCTGTCCCTGCTCCTTCGCAGGCCGTGTCTCAGCCACGTGCACCTGCGAGTCGGCCGAGTGGCCCCCGCAATCCGGGCTGCCGGGGTCACTTGCTTCTTCTGCAGCCAGAAGGGGCATTATGCGAACCAATGCCCTAAGAAGACTGGAGCAGCCCCTCGTCCTAATGGAGGACGCGAGCAAGGAGGTGGTCCATCCCAGGAGCAGAAGATTGTCCCGCTACCCAAGGCGTGGGTAGTGGCCGCGTCAACCTCATCTCCGCGGAGGAGGCACAGGAGGCTCCTGACGTTGTGTTGGGTACGCTTTCGGTTAACTCTCATCCTGCTACTGTTTTGTTTGATTTAGGAGCATCTCATTCCTTTGTTTCTGAGTCATTTGCTGCTGATAGTGAGCTTCTGTTTGCTCCTTTGTTGGTCCCCTTACTCATTCGCTCTCCGGGTTCGGAGTTGCTTGAGAGCTGAGCTTGAGTGTCGGGATGTCCCTGTTGAGATAGAGGGAGTAGGATTTTTAGCGAACCTTATCCTCCTCCATTCAGAGAGCTTAGATGTAATTCTGGGCATGGATTGGTGGTCTCAGCACATGGGACAAATCGATTGTGCCCGGAGGCTCATCTATCTAACGATCCTCTGGCGGCGAGTTAAGCTTCGCGTCGAAGCTGCAAGGTCCGCATCTCTTCGCGCTCGAAGCGAAGCCAGCTTTAGATATTAGTGAAGTCCCAGTGGTGTGTGACTTCATCTATGTCTTCCCCGACGATCTTCCAGGGATGCCACCAGTTCGAGACCTCGAGTTTGTAATCGAGTTGGTTCCCGGTACCGCCCCGATTTCCAAGAGGCCTTACCGGATGGATCCAATTGAGTTGGTGGAGTTCAAGAAGCAACTTGGTGAGCTTCAAGAGAAGGGTTTCATCCGCCCTAGCTCATCTCCTTGGGGATGCTCAGCAATCTTTGTCCCGAAATAGGACAAGACGCTGCGCATGTGCGTTGATTACCGTCCACTTAATGAAGTAATGGTAAAGAACAAGTATCCTCGCCCGTATCGACGATCTCTTGATCAATTGGTAGAGCTCGAGTTTTCTCCAAGATTGATTTGAGAGTGGGATATCATCAAGTTCGGATTCGACCGGAGGATATTCCAAAGACGGCTTTCTCTACTCGTTATGGTTTGTACGAGTATACCGTCATGTCATTCGGCTTAACCAATGCTCCTGCCTTGTTCATGAACCTCATGAATTCGGTGTTCATGGAGTACCTGGATAGTTTTGTTGTGGTCTTCATCGATGATATTCTTATCTACTCCAAGAACGATGAGGAACATGCCGAGCATCTGAGGCTTGTGTTAGGAAAGCTGCGTGAGCATCAGCTGTACGCGAAGTTCAGCAAGTGTGCATTCTGGTTGAAGGAAGTGGCCTTCCTAGGCCATGTTCTTTCAGCAGGGGGCGTAGCCGTTGATCCTAGCAAGGTCAGCGATGTTCTTTCCTGGAGTCAGCCCACTTCTGTCAGCGAAGTGCGGAGCTTTCTTGGTTTAGCAGGATACTATCGTCGCTTTATCAAGAACTTCTCTAAGATCGCAAAGCCAATGACGGAGTTTCTCAAGAAGGACAAGAAGTTCTTGTGGTCCGCTGCTTGTGAGGACAGTTTTGGAGTACTCAAGGAGCGTTTGACCACCGCTCCCGTTCTCGTCCTCCCCGATGTCCATCGGAGCTTCGAAATCTACTACGATGCTTCTCGTCGAGGTCTTGGTTGTGTCCTTATGCAAGAAGGCAAGGTAGTGGCCTATGCATCAAGGCAATTGAGACCTCATGAACTCAACTATCCTACCCATGACTTGGAGTTGGCCGCTGTGATCCATGCACTTAAGATTTGGAGACATTACCTAATCGGTAATCGTTGTGAAGTGTATTCGAATCACAAAAGCTTGAAGTATTTGTTCACCCAACCAAATCTGAACCTCAGGCAAAGGAGATGGTTGGAGTTGATCAAGGACTATGACATGGGTATTCACTACCATCCGGGCAAAGCCAATGTCGTTGCGGATGCGCTTAGTCGCAAAGCGCATTGCAATGCATTGCTGCTCAAGGAGCCTCAGCCCACCCTTCTGGAGGAATTTCAGCGTCTCAACTTGGGTTTGGTTGAGCATGGTTCCCTCGCTGCCTTGGTTGTACAGCCAACCTTGGTGGATCGGATCAAGTCCGCTCAACAGTCGGATGTTGGAGTGAACCGCATCAAGGAAAATGTCAAGAACGGAACAGCCAAGTGCTTCTCCGAAGATGAGCTTGGTGTTGTGAGGTTCGGACAACGCCTCGTAGTTCCAAAGGACATGGAGTTGCGGGAGTTGATCCTCCGAGAAGCCCACGATTCCCCCTTATCCATTCATCCCGGGGCCACGAAGATGTATCATCATCTCTGCCAGAGATTTTGGTGGACCCGAATGAAGAGGGAGGTCGCCAAGTTCGTTGCCGAGTGCGACGTGTGCCGTCGTGTCAACGCCGAACATCAGCGTCTGGTAGGACTGCTTCAGCCCTTGCCTGTTCCCGTGTGGAAGTGGGATTCGGTCGGGATGGATTTTATCACCGGCCTACCCAGGTCACCGAAGGGCAATGATGCCATTTGGGTTGTCATTGATCGGTTGACTAAAGTGGCACATTTTCTTCCAGTTAAGACCAAGATTCGTACCGGTCACCTAGCAGAGCTCTATATCGCCAGGATCGTGAGCTTGCATGGAGTACCGAAGACGATCGTTTCTGATCGTGGTTCCATTTTCACTTCCCAGTTTTGGCATAGCTTGCAAGAAGCTATGGGAACTCGTCTTTCTTTCAGCACAGCGTATCACCCCCAAAACTGATGGTCAGACCGAAAGGGTCAACCAAGTTCTGGAGGACATGCTTCGAGCTTGTGTCCTTTCCTATGGGAAGCATTGGGAGAAGTGCTTGTCATTCGCCGAGTTTTCTTATAACAACAACTTTCAAGCCAGTCTCGGCATGGCACCTTTCGAGGCATATACGGAAGAAAGTGTAGAACCCCGTTGTATTGGTTTGAGACCGGCGAGAGACCTTTCTTTGGCCCGGACTCAATCAATGAGGCTGAGAGTCAAGTCCAGCTTATTCGTGATCGTTTGCGCACAGCTCAATCCAGGCAAAAGAGCTATGCGGATCGCCGTCATCGTGAGTTGAGTTTTGAGCCCAATGACTTTGTTTATCTCAAAGTCTCTCCGTTGAAAGGCCATCAACGTTTCGGCGTCAAAGGCAAGTTAGCTCCTCGATATGTCGGTCCATACCGTGTCATCGAGAAGAAGGGAGCTGTTGCCTACAAGTTGGAGTTGCCTGCTGCACTTGCAGGGGTACATGATGTGTTCAATGTGTCCCAGCTAAAGAAGTGCCTCCGTGTCCCAACGGAGGAAGCTCCGTTGGAAACTCTTGACGTCCAAGGAGATTTGACCTATCGCGAGCACCCGTTCGCATACTCGAGGAGGCTGAACGAAGAACCAGGAACCGTTCCATTAAGTTCCTTAAAGTTCAGTGGTCAAACCATTCCGAGGATGAAGCTACCTGGGAGCGAGAAGATCGTCTCGTCTGCACTACCCTCCTTCTTTTCCGAGTGAAACAAATCTCGGGACGAGATTTTTGTAAGGGGGGGGGAGGTTTGTAACATCCCCATTTTGGCTTGTGTTTCAAATGTAATAAAATGAGGATAAATTAAAACATTTCTTACATCTATGCTCTTGAACTTTTCTGAAATTCTTGTAAAGGAATTTTGGGAAATTCAAAATCAAAATCCTCAATTATCTCAAGTCAAAAACCCACTTGGTGAAATCTTGTGTCAAACCCTTGGAAATAAATTTCCTTGGTTCTAGGGTTGCCTTGTGACACCTCTGAATTATTTCATAATTTTTGGAAATTATTTGAATATTTTAGAGGCAAGTCAAACCTTGGTCAAACCTCGGAAATAACCTTCTGGAATTTCTTGAGACATTTTTAGTGCACAAAAATCTCTGGAAATTTTATGGAAGGTAAATCCAAAAGTCAGCAACCTCCAGTTAAAATTTCATAAATTTTGGAGTTGATTTAATACCTCAATTAAATCCCCAAATTTCAGCTTTAAAATCAAAACCTAAACTGGTCTTCACTGTTCCTCGGGCGCGAGTGAGGCTCGGGCTCGAGCCAACAAACTCGGCCGAGCCAACTAATCGCACCCGGCGCGGCGAGCGAGCGCGCGCGCTGTGGGCCGTTGGATCTCCATCGGATGGTCCACGTTTGCCCGATGCCGCGTCGACGCGGTCGCGTGCTGGCCCTTGGATCAAAATCCGACGGCGGCCGCGTCATCTCCTTCGTCGTCCTCCTCTCGCTCGCGCGACGCTGCGCCATGGCGGAGCCGAGCGTGGGCGCACAACACCTTGTCCTATCCGGCGTCCTCGCAACGGCTCATCGCAATTAATGCCGCCTGGGTCGTCCGCATGGTCCTCCTCCACCTGCTCCCATCCTCTCGGTGGCCAGGGCGCCAGTGTTGACCCCGAGCTCGCCTCGGATCCTCCCGTGCTGCTCTCCTGTGCTGGTCCCTCACGGCACGTGTGAGTGGTACCAACGGGTGTGCGTTGTTATTGCGCACCCGTAGCTAGCATCCACTCACGCCGCCGTGCTTTAGGTCGCCGGTGTTTTGCCGGCGAAGCCGTCGGGCTCGTTGTCGGACGCGTCAGGCGCGTACGCGACGTGTCCCATTGTGCGCCGTCCGTTTCTTGATCCGCGGCTGCGATCTCGTGTGAACTGTGCAGTCGTGTTGTGCTGGGTTGATTGTGAGCCGTTCGTCTCAAGATCAACGGCCCACAGCCACTGCCTCCATTTCGCGCGCGTGGGTTCAAACGCGCCGGTGTGGTTCAATCTGGACCGCTGGATCGAAAATCAACGGCCCACATTTGCTGCCTCCGCGCGGGCGCGAGCGCTGTGCTCCCGGTTGTTTGGGCCGTCCGATCCAGGATCAACGGTCCATAATTGGCCACGTCGTTTTGGGGTTTGATTTTTCCCGAGAGATTTATTGTTGAACTAAAAAAGGTAATGAACTTCAAAAATGCATAACTAATTCATTTTAAATCCATTTAAGTTGATTCAAATTTTGTTAGCTTTAGTTTGAACTGAACTTTAATCTAAAAATGGATAGAAGTTGGGTTCGGCTCCAGAAAATAGATTTCAAAATTGAGTTAGAAATAGGTTTTAATTGTTATTCTAAAATTTGCAATTAAATTGTAAATTGCATAACTAATTCTCTGATAATCATTTTTTAATGATTCCAACTGTGTTGGCTTCCTCTAATAAAGTATTAAATTATAAAATTGGTTTTAGGTTTGTTACTATTTTCAACATCATTTCATATGCAATTTAGTTTCGTTCATTTTCATGACTTGAAAAATCATAAGTAGATCATTTTAACTCCAAATAGGGTGAGACCAATTGTGTTAGCCTTAAAATGTCAATACCTACCTATCATAAAATTTCAGGATTAGAAAACCTCTAGAAAATTTTTATGAACAGTAACCTCATTTAATTGCATTTTCAGCCGAATTAAATTGTTTTAATTATATCTTTTGAATTAAGAATCCAAATCAATTGTTTCCAGGTGCTAAATTCTTTAAAAATCATGCCCTTGTTGCTGTAAAATTTTCAAGGCATTTAGAGCAAGTTGGTTTTTGAACCTTTTTCGAATTTGTCGTTCTTATCGATTGGATTTCGCCTTTTCGTTAGGTGCCGACGAGTGTGTTGACCATGAGAGTGACCCTCAGCAACAAATTGAGCAACAGCAAAAAGGCAAGCACTTTGATCTTTTCCCATTTAATCCCATTACTTTTAAAGTCTAATACTTTGTTTAACTTGTATGTATGCATTGCTATTTTGTTGTTAAATTGATTAGTTAATCCTTTAGTTGCATAATCTGTAGTTAAATAATTATCCTCTACTACCTGAGCCTAGGTTATTTGCTGTGATTAGAGTTTGTTGGATGAGCTCTTGTCACTTAGTAGATTACGAATAAATACTGCTTAGACTTGCTTAGCCATCGGTAGTATTGGGCGATCGTCGACTTAGTCGGTGGTCTTGATCACACAATCAAATTATTATTACCATTATGTCCAGCCCTTGTGTTTTACTAATTTGCAAATCAAAAACTGAAAATAAAAGCTATATCTTGGCTTGGGCACGATGGTATGGTGGTAAGATCTGTTGGGTATGTGCGGAATGGTGCCTAAGTCCCCAAGGACCGAGTTACTTGTGCCATTGATCCAAGCAATTGTTGCGTGCTAACCACGCGAGAGGGATATGGAACCTCTCTTGACTAAGTACTTTGGGAGGTGTTAATTATGAGCTGGTTGGTGGGTGTTTTAAAAATGTTGTGTTGTGAGGGGAGCATTAGCAGACCGGTTAGGCTGTCTAATGTGTCCTTTTCCCGTGGGTTGCGGCTCTTAATTAGCATCGTCCATTGGAAAGCGTCTTGTTAGACTTAGCCGTGCCTGCATACTAAAGGAAGTATGCTAACCGTGGCTGGTGGAAAGGCGGTCTATCGTGTGGGAACATTGGTACACCCCTGCAGGGTTAAAACTATTCGAATAGCCTCGTCCTAGGTTATGGACACGCTTGGTTATTTCCCGCAAGAACTAGACTACAACCTTTTAAAAACTTAAAACTTGACATGGGTGGTATGAAGGGGTACTTCATGCTATTGTTGTGGTGGCTTTTAGGTTAGTCACTTCCAGGATGTTGTTGTCATCTATTGTTATAATTGTTTCACTGTTATTTGAACAATAAAAATTAATTGCAAACTGGCTTTTAAATGTATTACCTTATTGCAAATAAAACTTGCTTTATGCTGAAAATAAGTCCAGAGCCTCCTCCACTTAAATAAAGCTTGCATGTAGTTAATTATAGTTTTGTTATCTTACACGTCAGTCTTGCGAGTACAAAAACAAGTTTTGTACTCATTTGTTTTGCTTAATAAATTTTGTTGCAGAGGAAGAAGGTGAGCCACAAGGGCCTTACTTTTGCGAGATGTGCGGTTTCTGGGACGACTAGCTTGGCGGTCCGGTCGGTTGCCTTGTGGGTTTGAGGCACATTGATTGGCTTTTGTTTATCGCCATCTTATGGCACTTTTGCTTCCGCTGTTTACTTAGCTCTTGTATGACTTTTGGCCTGTCGGCCCCTCTTTTGTAATAACTCTTTATATTATGTATGTCTTTCAGTTTGTTGCTTGTTTCGGTTCTATGTGAATGAATGGAATTGATGCATGATTTTGTAGCGTGGTGTATATACTGCAATTCTGGGAAGTA
The DNA here is from genome assembly GCA_036346255.1 of Ampelocalamus luodianensis. Taxonomy (NCBI): domain Eukaryota; kingdom Viridiplantae; phylum Streptophyta; class Magnoliopsida; order Poales; family Poaceae; genus Ampelocalamus; species Ampelocalamus luodianensis. The sequence goes on from CM070619.1 coordinate 31,706,862, forward strand.
TGCATATCTCGAGGCTTGGTTTATCTGATTTGTGATGCTAGGACCAATGGATGGTTAAGCATTATAAGCCAAATAAACCGGGGTCCTCACAGACCACCTGTCAAGACAGCCTTCGGGAACCTACTTTTGATTTTCAATACCATCTACGCGACATTCTTATTCGCAATATCAGATTGCCTATATTTTATTTTTGCTAGTTCTTCGATTGCTCGCAGGAATTGAACCTCGTCTTCAGGTTGATCGCGCTTCTAGCACGGTCAATAACATCTCGGAGTTGGTTCAACGATTGCTAAGGCGCAAGTGTCGTTGTACGGTTGTAGTCGGATCGCGAGAGTCACCTCCACCAAAATCGATAGTTATTAATCTCATCGAAAGATCGGGTACGCTGCCTCCATCACTATCTACTGATGTAGGGAATAACACAGTGTTTTCACAGAGGATTTGGATTTGTGAAATCCGGGTCCGACAACATCCCACCGGTGTTCTTTTGGCATTAGGGCTTTATGCGATCTAATGAAGTTTGGTGAGGAAACCATCTGTTTTTTTTTTTGTGGCTTATTTGTTTTTATAATTCTTTTAGGGGATACCTTTTTTCCTGCATAGGTACTGCAGTTTTGCAATAACCTTCTGTGTTACGAACTGAGATGCATATTACACCATGTACAAGTCAAATCTGCATGAATCTAGTCTATGTCAGTAAAATTTGGAAACAGTGCCATGCTGGCCAAAACCACCCTGGTTTAGGCTAAGGGGTCTCTTGCACCGGTTTTGAGAGTTTAAAGTTGTTAAGTGAACGGTTTTGGAGTTGCTGGTTGAAATTCAGACTTGGGCCACAGTTGAAGGTTAAACAAATGGCATTTTTCCTGAATTTTATTGGCATATTAGTGCTTCTCCAGGTTTGTGAACCAAATCCTAAGAAGTATTATTGTTTACTAGCTCGGAAGAAACCCCGGACATTATGTTAAAATACTTTTACCACCATGATTGATACGATTTTCTACTTTATCAGGTGAGATGGATCCTAGGATCCTCCTAGTTGCTTGCTTGATTGTAACACTGTCAAACTGAAAAGTCTGGTAGTTGTCATTACATGACTTGCAATAGTGGCGCAGGATGACGAAACTGTGGATAATGAATGCATTACAGCATCAATGTGTGTAGCTTCAAATCTTAAATAGTTGCCGATGTACATGAGAAATAGTGGAGCTATACAACGGAATATTTAACAGGGAAGCATTATTTCAGTCTTTCTACGAATGACAATTGACTACAGGAGGTCCCTGAGAGTTGTCGAAGTCCTGGCATTCCTCTTTTTCCCCTGAAAAAGCATACATTTTTACCATCATACCAATATCTGTTATGCAGCAAATGGCTTAGAAAATATCTGTACACCAGACGTAGTACAGATAGTCAGATTCTAGGTTCAGATTTGTCTAGTCTGCTTACCAGGTGGTGCTTTCTTCTGCCTGGAGTGCTGATCTGTAGTGGCCGGCCATGCTCGTCGTACAGTATGAGCCCGCTGAACCGCGGTAGCTCGCACCGCATCCCCATCAGTATCCTCCGCTGCCACAACGGCCTCATCGGTGTCATCAGTGTAGTTGGAGACCTGCAGCACTCTGGCGGTGCGCCCCGGTCTGTGGTCGTGCTGCACCCGGGCGTCGGCAACCTCCCTTCCGCTGCAACAGTCTCAACCGCGACACTTCTGGTACTGCCACAAGGCAACCTCGGCTTTGGAGCGCAGAACCTCCTGTCCAGCACATTTGTGCCTTCGTATCTGCATTTCTCATGTTTTCTGGTATCTGCCTTGATAGGTTTCTGGACCTCTGACCGACCAGAATCGTGTGTCTGGAGCACCAGCGCCCCTGGCTTCGACGGCCGGTGGTCGCTTCTGACGACGAAGAGCGCCTTCGACGTGCGGCGCCTCGATTCGGGATGCCACTTCGTCGCCTTAGATCGCAACATAGATACACAGAGCCCCATGGGACTGCACAAAGGAGGCAATCTTTGAAGTAGGAATTCAGATTGAAGTACTATGCATGTTGTGTTGATAATTTGCATTGGTTGTTTGTTTTATGGGGCAAGCGTCCAAGATGGCTAAACAGGGGAGGGAGGGAATGAGCTCGCTGGGGAAGTAAAGGAAAGGTAGATTTAGCGATCTGGGCTTTCTTTGTTCTTCCTTTCACCGGAGTATACATCCGACCGATGCTAAAGAATAAGTGTGGGGTTCAAACGAATTGCTTCATGCACGGAGTTAAGAGAAGCGTAGGTTGTCGCTTGTGAGGACGTGTGTGTAGCGTGGTCGGTGTATCACGGCCGTCTTGGTTGCGTTTATTGTGCCTTTCTTGCATGGGACGTATGTATTCCCGAGTTTGGTACCTTTGCATCCAGCAAATTGGGTCACCGGTGGCAGCAGCGCATGCTGTGACTCTTGCATATTTACGGTTTTACCTTTGATTTTGTTAAGGTCTTTAGTAGAATGCAATCAAAGTGGTCGGATATCGCTCATCCTGTATCATATTCTGTATTTTTTTCGGAGTCAGAGTCGGACATAGATAATATTAGATACCCATTTCTTCATCCTGTATTTGTTCCACGAGCCTTCAGTTGGTCGGTCGGATGGATAATATCAGCTTCTTTTGCACCTCCACACAGGACATTAGACAGTAAGGGTGCAATCAGAGTGAACACAAAGAGACTGATCACTGAGATGTCGAAAGAAAAATACTCAGTATCCCTTGTCTGCTCAGATGCAGTAACCCACCTATTTGTTATCATATTCCTAAGTGAAGTCACAACAAACTTTTCTCATACCACCTGATATACAGATACATATGGACGGATGCCGCTCATCCCGTATCCTATTTCACATTTTTCCTCGGAGTCGGAGTCAGACACGGATAATGCTGGATAACCATTTATCTCTTTCCTATTCGCTCTGCAAGCTTTCGGTCGGTCAGGAATTATTTGCTCCATTTGTACACCTGGTTGTCAGGGTCATATGTAGAGCTGGGACTTGGGCCGTGCTTTTTGGGACCGGCCCGAGGCCCGATCGGCACGGCACGGTCTAAGCATGGCACGACAAGCGCTGCTCCGGGCCGGGCCGAGCTTGAGAATATGGCCCGTCGAGCGGCACGGCACGGCACAACCTGACATGAAAGAGGCCCAGTCGGCCAATGTCTCCCTCGGCCTGGCCCAATCCCATCCCCCTCGCCCTGGCAGCCTGGCCCAATCCCCAACCCCAACCTCGTTCCCCCCTCGTAGCTCGTCCCAACTCCCAATCCCCAATGCATTCCCACATGCCGCCTTCATCCTCCCTCAGTCCCTCTCCCTTCCGCCGCCTCCCTCCCTCTCCCTTCAACCCGCCGCCTTCCCTCAACTCCTCCAGCTACCTCCCTCCCTCTCCACGCGTTGCTGGCCACCTCCCTCCTCCAGTGTCCAGCTGCCTCCTCTCCTCCTTCCATACTCACCTTCCCCTCTCCCTCAAGATCTGGAGGCGATCGGGCTTCCTCCACCAAGATCCGGCGACGGGTGTGGAGATCCGGCGACGGCGGGCTTCCTCCACCAAGATCTGACGACGGGTGGTGGACATCCAGTGGCGGTCTGCTTCCTCCATCAAGATCTGGCGACAGATGTGGCCTCGTTGCCGTCCCTCTAGCCCCCTTCGTCTTCTTGGGTGGCGGTGGCCATCGTCTTCTCACCTCCTCACCGTCATCGTCAAGGCCGCCGCTCGCTCAGAGCCGGGCGTGGGCCGACACGGCACGACGACGGCTCATCGTGCCTTGGGCCGTGCCTGGGCCTCGCTAGAGGCGAGTTGTGCCGGCATGGCATGACACGGCGAGGTGGCGTGAAACATGAAGGCAGTAATATTAAATTTCAGTCGATTTCATATCTTATATAATACTATAAAAGTTACTGTAACAACATTCTAAATTATGAACTTTAAAATTCGCCTTGCACGCGTCAACACATTTCCTGCATGAAATAGAACAATGCCATGAATGTGTGAATTCAGGCCATCCTAGGTAGGTTGATATACAGGCCATCCTAGGTAGGTTGATATACAACACTGAAAAAAAGAAAAAGAAGAAAAGGTTGATATACAACACTAATATGATGCAGCAGACAACTAGTTTTCAACTGCATTCTAATTTCCCTGATTGAATGATCAAGCCGTCTAGCTTGACTCTTGAGTAAACCTGAATGCCTAATCATGGGCACCCGGCCCGGCCCGATTTTTTGCCTGGGCTTAGGTTTTTGGCCCGCAGGCCTGACCCAAAGCTAGGAAAAGGCCTGACAAAATAACACAATAATAAATATTTTATTTCAAAACTGAATTAAGGAATAATATTTTATTCAAAATAATAATAAATATTATTTTATTTAGGAATATGGCATTAGTTTTCGTCCTTTGGGCTGGGCCTGGCCTTTGAAGGTTGGGATTTTCTAGCCTGAAGCCCGATCTGGCCTAGCGTTTGAAGCTTGAACATGCCTACTCTTAAATCTTAAAGAGATAACGTACGGAGGAGCTATATCGGTTTTAGGAAGAAGTCCATAAGACCCCCTGAAGTATGGTGGTGCGCCACTTAACCCCTGATCTAAAAAACCGACTATTTAACCCTATGACCTTGCAAAATCAGGTTGTTTAACGCCATGAGGTGGTTTCAAAGGCAATTTTGCCACAAGAGAGAGAGATGGAGAAAGAAACAGAGAGAGCAGTGGAGCACGCACAGTGGCTTTGGTGACTGATGGCGACGGCAACCGTCGGCTCGGAGGCATAGATGACAACCAAAATGGGCCAGTGAGACTCGGGAAGAGATGGGCGGTGGTGTCGTGGGGGGAGAGGCACAGGGCAACGACGGGGTCATGGCCAGGCGTAGGCGGAAAGCGGCATCACTGCTGTGGTAGGGTTCTTCTAGGTTTGGCAGTGCACACAGGCAACACGAAGGCAAGGGGAGTCCTCTAGTACGAGCGGCATGGCAGGAGCTAGTAGGAGATGGCAGGGCGACGGTGGCCGGCATTGGGGAAGAAGGTGGCGGGGGTGACAGCGCACCACAGAGACTGTCAATCCTTCTTGTGATGAAGACATCGCAGAGGATGTTGTTTCTACACATATAACACTAGGACCACATGATTCTACTAAAGGGACAATGACACTAGCACGTGCACTTCATCTTGGATAACAAGCGAACTCATTCCTTGGGCAAATTAATTATTTATTTATAGACCAAATGATATTGCCTAATGATTGTTGTTTGCTTGTTTCTACTCACGAGAGAATAAATGGAGAAGTTGCTGATCAAGCCCGGAAAGCTCCACCGACCAATCCCTGTGATGACCAGCTCCGCATACCACCTCTGTCGGCCAATCCATGTGATGACCAGTTCAGCCGACTAGCTCCACCGACTAGTCCATGTGATGCCCAGCTCTGTCGACTAGTTACCTTGATGGCCAGTTTCTTCGACCATAATTACTTAAGGAGCCTTGCATGGATACAACTCCAAGTCCTGTTCGATTATGATTCCAGAGTCTAGTTCAAAAATTCTACTGATATACGATTTCACATGGATAGATATGTATTGGATTAGAGTAATAGTTGGTTACGAGTTAGGGTCCCAGCACCGACTTAAGCTGCTATAAATAATAAGGGTGCTACATCACCAATCGTAGACTTTGATTATTGATTTAGCTATTGCTATTGTATTGTAAGTCTTTTCATCATAATTGAAGTCTCAACTTAATCATTCAATTTCGAGTGATTGATGTTCCGATGTTGCTCTTGCATTTCTCTAGATTCGCTCGGGCGATTCTTCAAGCACATGTCAATTGTGTTTGACACAGTTGGTAACCAATCGAGGAGTGGTATAGCAATTCTGAGGTTTGCTAGGCTCGACTAGATCGTGGTTAGCCACTCATTTGTCAATGTCTCAACTCAAGTTATAGAATTTCTCCTACGACGGAAGATTGGGACAAACTTACATGCATGCATCTTAAGTCGAGGCAGGTGCATATCAGGTGGTATGAGAGCTTTCGTTATCGATAGGAATTCATCTATCCCTTATTAGTATATTATATGTTTTTCTACTGCCTGAAGTCCAGAAAATTTCCCCACAAAAATTCTCCTATTCCTAGCCCATTGTGCTTTCAATATGTTATTTTCAGTTTGCTTTGTTGAATTTGTATTCGTTCTAGTCGTGTCTAGTTGCTAATCGACCGGGTCTTGCTGATCGACTAGTTCTTGCTGATCATCGAGTTTTATCGACTTTGCGGCATGTATTAGTCCGTGCGATTTGTAAAAATAAAGAGGGCAGTTGCGCAACATCTTGTGCAACCAATTAAAAAAAGAAAGAAGAAAGATCAATTTGTTTTGCTTCTCGATCAACACTCTGTGGACCAGATGAAATCTTTGAGGGTCAAATTTTGGACCAGTTATTTCCATTATGGTTTCTTTTTCGATCAACACTCTGTGTGACTAGTCGAAATCCTTTAAGGGTCGATGTTCCAACCAGTACTTTCCGACAAGTGTTTCCTATTCTGGTTGTTCTGATCAAAGCAACTAAGACTAGTATCATGCGAACTATTATTCAACTTTGCAATATCTGGAATTTCATTTTGTTTTTCCATGCTACAAATATATTCCATACCTAGAACTCCATATATTTCCATTGATCATGAGTACTTGCAACACCCTGGCTATTCAGAAGCCAAAATGTTACCTAAATACCTAACATGATATCATACAATGGAATAACTTCGTCAATAATTCATTAACTAAGCTAAACAGATCAACATCAGTTGGAACATAAACAGGAATGTAATACTGGATCCACTAAGAAATCGTATCAATGAATGATCAATGAACATAAACAACTATTTAAACAAACTCGATCAACGATCACCTAAAAAAAAACAAAGCAAGAGTGAGTCCAGGACTCAGCAAGTACATGAATTAGATTAACATACAACCAATATGGACAAGACAACATCTTCACAATTTCTTAACATACCACGAACGGTTATTTAGGAATGCATGAAATGAATGAATATAATCAAAGGATGGACTGCACACATGCTTATACCGGTATAGCTAGTGACACACCCGTCGGTGTTCACCTAAGCCCGTATTTATCGAAATACGGGGATCCAAAATACCATATGAAGAACGTTTCATACGGGTGTCCAAACTGCCCACATTGGAATGGTGGGACTCACATGCCCATACTGGAATTGATGGGACTTTAGACTCCACTCCCGTGGAGCTCCACTCCCGTGGACGGAACATGAACATGGATGCAACTTTAGACTCCATTCCCGTGGAGTTCCACTCCCGTGGACGGAACTTGAACATGGATGAATGTATTTATGAACAACTACTAGCATCATCTTTGAACATATGAATTTCAAATACGGAGGAAACATAATCATCGGAACTTCTCACGTATCAAATGAAAATACAGTACGAACATCAAGCATCCAACATACATAATTCATACAAACGTTAATGTACTTGCCTTCTGCAGTGCAACGCGATAGTAGGCAAAGGTGGTACTCCTAAACCCGAAGCTTCACCGCCTAAACAAATAAACAATTGAAATAAGAACACATTGCACACGACACTTCTCGACACCAATCTACAACGCTTCTCCGGTGACTCAAGATTCAATTAGAAACTCTAATCTGAAAACTGACTACTCAGGCACAACCCGAAACTGGACAGCAGCATAGTAAAAATCATATCTATTGATCTGGAACTCAGAATGCGGTGAGACCAATTTCTATGGATTCTTAACTGACATATCTACAATACTCTAGTTGATGAGATCTTCCGATTTGGCCAAATTAATTTAGCAAACGGCAGATAAAGTTACAGAACAGATTCTGCCTAACCCAGAAACACAGCTGCAAAGAACAGGTCATAACTTTGGTTCCGTAACGCCGATTAGAGTGTTCTTTACCAATCTGAAAAGGTTATGAAATTATCTACAATAACCTAGTTGGGAGAAAACTCTGATTCGTCCAATAACATAAACATATTTTAGGAGACAACTTGAAAGGTAGTTCTCGTCAGAATTCTGGACAGCAGAAACTGAAATGATCATAACTTTTGATCCGTATGTCGGAATTAGGTGTTCTTGGCGGCCACCGAAAGCTAAGAACATTATATAAATAACTCTAAGAGATCAAAACTTCTGATGCGGCCTCTAAGATGTTGAAACAGCCCCCGCAACACACTGGACAGAATCGAAACTACTGCAGACATACTTTGATCCAATCAAAACTAATCGGTTTCACTTTTACAACTAATCAAACAACAACAACCGGCAATCGTTACCCTTGGAGACACGCGTGCCCGCTGAATTCCCCTGCTAGATGCTCATCTCCTCTTCTTCTCCTCTCTCCCTCCACCTTTCTCCTTGGCCGACAGCAATGGGAAAGCATCACCACGAGGGAGCAACGGAGTGCAAGGAGGAGGGCGTGTACTGTAGTAGTACTGTAGCGGCGGCGGAACACTGTAGCAATATGTGCTACAGTGGTGGGCTAGGGTTTCCCCCTCCTTTTATTAGTGGCCGGCCCCTCATGGGCCTCTTAGGCCAAAGCCCGAAGCCCAGATTGCCAAAGAATTTGCAGATTTTCCCTCCTCTAAAGTCTAATTTCTCTTTTTACTGCTTCCTTCATTAGAATAAGTTGGAGTATTACAGAAAAACCTTTTTTTTGTTTACTCTCCTTCCTTAGAAACATTCGGGGTATTACATTCTACCCCCTTAACAGGATTCGACCCTGAATCTGCTCACCGATCTACCCGAAAGAAAACGGCGTCTGAAAATTAACAACGATTAACACGTACCAGACATGTACATATCCTGGTATTGCTCGCGCATGCGAGACTCTAGCTTCCAAGTGACCTCTCTCTCGGACTGATGAGACCACAACACAAAGATGTAGAACGTTGTCTGTCCTAACACTCGTCTCCACATTTCCAGGTACACTCATCGCAAGAGAATCGAAGGTAAGATCCTACTCGATGGTCCACGACGTTAACGAATATTCAAACTCTAGTTCTCACAGGTACTCACTCGGCACCAAACATGCCAAATGTTGCGTACACCGCGTATGGACCCGAGACGGTCCTTGCGATACTCCAACTTTCGAATTTTCGTAGCTAACGAAAACAACCCAATGTACCTTGGCTAACCTTCCGATTGATACCGAACCACACAACATGCACATAGAACACGGAACTCTTGTTCCACCTCTCAATTGAACTCTTCACTCAAACAAGGATCACCTCCTTTAACGAAATACACATGAGCTCTCTTTAAGCAAACTCTTTTACCGACAAAATCCATCTGAAAATGAAAGATTCACATTGCAACTATGCGTTACCAGCTCGGTACTAAAGAGTCAAACCCAGAAATTAGAATTTCATCACGAAAAACCTTTCCACCTTCCAAGTGGCAGTTTGCGAATAAAAGTCACAAAATCCAAAGGAGAAATCACTTGAATGCCCAAATAATTTTTTTTAATTCTTTCTGAACCGAAAGAATCGCACATGTCAACACAGCGCCAACTCAAATTGCAGAAGACATCAGTCAACAACACACAAATCAAACGAGAATCAAGAAAACGCTTCACTACCCGAGAAAACGTCCTTTTTCTCAGTTTCTCGATTAGGAATAAAATTTATCTCAAACCTTGGGATTCGAACTCATCGCATACCACACAAGCTCAATCCTCTTAATTTAACCTCCTCAAGTTAGGCTTAATCCGAAATACATCATCCACACATTTGTGGAGAGACTCTATTGATTCGACTAAACATACTCTAGCCAACTTTTGTACCGATGGAAATACTTTGACAGATGACTCCCAATACATCTCAAAATAACCCTCTCAAACAACCACATCACCTCAATCTTTTCGGAATAAACAACTCGGAATCCTCGGCACACACATTCATATACTTCATCAAAAGGGTTCTATCAATGATTATCCCACTATTCGGAATCTACCCTTAATCTACTTCCTCTACACATAATCATTGGGCGACCCAAGGTCCTAGCATAAAATGCGAAGTCCAAATTTAAACTCCAAGACTTCTACAATGAACTTCTCATATAGAACATAGGGGAAACCACAGATTAAATCTCTAAAATTATCACAATCCAAACATACTCGCGCATTAACATCAACACGAAAATATTTTCTCGACCCAATTATCTTTATAAAGATTCAAGCTCTTAGAGAGTTACTTACAACATCCAAGTCATTTCTGACAATAATCCAATAATCTCGGCTATCTCATTAATCGCTTTAACGATCAGATTACTTCGCTAATATTACTCTAATTACAACACCATCATATTTCATCTGCACAACCGTGCAAGGTAGTCAATCGCGACACTCTAATACATTGATCAAGATTCCCATCCTTTCGAAAATTCTAATGTTCCACCCGAATTAAACAAAGGATCTTGGATCACAAATGTCCATAGGTTCTAATGGTTGCAACAATGCAATCAGTTTAGCCTCAAAGGCAAACATTCTGTATAAATAAAATTCTCTCCAAGAATTATACACGAAATCAGTTCATCCTCCAATGCTCCTCGAATAACTTACAACCCAAGGTTTCTCAACCACATTTAATAAACACTTCGAAAGACTCCTATGAAACAAATCGGTAGATCCTTCCTCAAAAGAAAAGGCAAAAGAAGACATTTATTGCCCGAAGTAAACACATGACCAAGGGAAAAAGTCGTTTAGGCAAAGGACTCGGAAAACATAAGAGGAAGTCAACAGATGAGGGCTCAAGTCCTACTGTAAGCAAAAACCAAACCACCAATGAGAAGAAGGTATTGCCCTTTTGAAAATTGGTAAACTCTTATGGAACAAATGCATAAGGTTTAACCACACTCAAATAAACTGCAAGTTGCGAAATATGACTTAAATCTCAAATACTTTTACTTCACTCCTTCCTTTAACAAGGATTTTTTTTGTGATTACTACATCACTTTGCCAGCTTAAACAAGATAAACTCTTAAGACCAAATCACAGGAACCACTTAAGAACCAATAAAATCTTTCAACACGTCACTTTGCTCAAATGCACTCAATTACCACATAACTCATGAGGTCCAAAAGATAACAAACACAAAACTCGAAACACTTTCACTAAAACAATATCATGCAAATGATCAATTTCTTTTACTTATAAATCATTCAACATTATCATCACAACCACAGTCTGACAATCACACTAATCAACGAAATAATATGTTATTAGCAAGAATCATCATAACCTCTTATCACTTCATGAACTTTTGAAAAGAAACACAATGAATTACATCATCATGTCTCTAAAATCTAAATAAGATTGCATATACTTGATCTAGGGAAAGCCTAGTGCAAAAACCTCATAATTGAAATTAAACTCTTTCAATAAGATGATACTAGAACATGATAATCTCACAAATGTACACCAACAAAAAAATCTCTTATTAGATTTCATCCATTTGACTCTTACTTACACTCGACGCTAAGATAGTACACACTAAATGCTCTCTAGCCACACATGGCACAATCATAATCCTACCTCTGATTGCAAACTCAACAATAGTTATGAGGATAGATTCAACATTCTACCTTAAGTTCAGAAATTAGAATGAAATGTCTTTAACTTCGATAATATAGGATACATAAGACAAGGTTTCACAAGGCGATACATCATCGCTCATCTAGTCATTTAAACATGTATCAATAATTTTTAGCATGGCAAGAATTAGGTAAAGCTATCATTCGAATAAGATCATCAATATCCAAATATAAGACAGATTCAAGATGAATATTTATCAAGGCAACATCCGAACACACCCTAAACTTTACCATCACTAGCGGTTAGAATAATCGAAAGAGGGCCTAGATTCCAACTCATCTAACAAATTTATCAGATTACTCGATCGTAAAGATCAATCCGCTACATCTACATTTTCCGCACTTCTTAACAACAATAGGTTCTTGAACAGTTATGGATATACTCTTATCTAAAATTCATCATGTACCAAATATAACGACATTTCACAATAAGAAATTCACCTCCATGGATACCAGTTAAGAATAAACTGCTTGCACAAAGCTAATAACCCAAATCTGATAACTCATACCATGAAGATTAATTCATTTAATTAACACATCTTACTTAAGGATGACAAGACATCACTTAGGGATTTTAACACAATCTTTCAGAAAAAGAGGTATTAAATTTCAACACTCGAAATAATCCAAAAGAAATACATAAAGTCAAAGCTTTCACATGATAAAGAACTTGCAACTGAAAACTTCCAGTATCCAGAATACCAAGCAAATAAATGAATCACATTTCCAATAAAAAGAGCAGAACTCCCAAGAAAAGATAAATCTTGCCGATAACCAACGTTCCCAAGAAACAACATTAGACCAGCGGTCAGGAGAACAAGTAGTCGATTTATGGAACCAAGAAAGTCCAATGAAAACTCATCGGAAGGAATGTAAAACACTAACTCAAGAAAACTTCATCAACCGCAACTATTACCAGAATTGGCCAAAATCAAGATCAAGGAAGAGAATAAATTTTTGACGCAAGACTTTTGACGCGATTGGCTCGCCTTATAAAGGATAGGAGAGGAAGAACCCAAGGGAGCACGGCGAGGCAGTCGGGTTGATGAGGACATCCCTACTCCTTATGAGGCTATTCATGAAGCAAGAGCTACACTTCTCAGACAATAGGTGCAATTGATTCTTAACAAGTTTCTTTGTGTTTTCCATGGGAATGGGATACTACATAAAAGCAATACTTTGTGCACTCTCAGGTTTGATGAGCTTAAAGCCTTTGGAACCAAGAGGGAGGGGTAATGTGTCTGTGGCCCGATCTTCCAAAGGTAGTGATAAGTCGATTGTGGAGAACACGACATTGATGATCCAAAGGCTCTGATCAAAATAGATCGAACCCCTCGCAATCACTACACCACTACTCCGATGGTTATCAACTGTGTAGAACGCGGTTGACCTCACCAAGAAGGCTATCTCCTACAAGCGAATCGAAAACACAAGCAAGAGAGTAGAAGATGCAATCTAAAATTGTATTGCAAATAAAGATTTAAGATCACAAAGTTGGGGTTCCTCAAACCGAACGAGTGGCGAAACTGCTATGCAGAATAATTTATGTAGAGCTAAGAGATGGCGAGGCGATACTATTTATGTAGTACTGTTCACATGTGAATAGTACCTACATGAACAGTACGTGCCTAGGGGTGGTCGGTCACCAGATGGGCCAGGTCGTCCACTAGATGGGCCAAGTTGTCGGCCAATACATTACATAGCCTATGGGCCAACAATAGGTGATGCAACACCATGGTATGTAGTAGTAGCTCGGCCCAATTAGAGTATATGGAATTGCCGTAGCCAATAGTCCTATTGGAGAATATGTGGTTGTAGTAGAGGATGCAGTGCAGGAGTGCAGCGTGTCGAAGTTGTGGTTTCATCCTTAGGGTTGATGTCCTCATCAAGGAGAGGGAGGCCAGAGCCAAAGCAATGGAGGAGAACCATGGAAGATCATGGAAAGTCACTTTAAGTTGTCACGCTCAGGTCCACGACTAGGTCCATTGTCATGACTAGATCTACGACCAGATCCACGACCAGGTCAACGACCACGTCTTGGCCCAAGGTTGTAGTTGTGTAGGGCAGAGAACGTCGATCAGAGTGTACAACCAAATGCCGCCATGCGATGCTAAAAGGGAAGGTCCAAACAGCCCAAGACTAGAGTACTTGGACCAAACAGTACTCAATGTGAATAGTACTCACCATGAATAGTATGTAGTGTGAACAGTAGTCGACGTGAACAGTACTCGGCATGAACAATAATTCTGAGTTAGAGTTTGCTTCCACATGTGCAGCCAGCCCTAGGCCGTGTGAGTCGTGGAGGGGTGCTATAAGTACCCTTGCCCCCTCCTCTGTATCCCTAAGATCAGTTTATGCATAAGAATTGAAACATAGCTATTGCTTGTTCTTTCGAAACAAGAGTTCATGTGAGGACTTTGAGAGAGGACTAGACGATCCATTGATTCGTTCTGCAATTCAAGGTCAAGACATCGTTCCATTGGGAATTGGGGACTTGGCGTTCATCGTTCGTGGTCTCGTGACGATCATCTATCCGTTGTGTTTTGGGCGTATTCCAAAGAGTTGTGGGTTCATGCATGGGCGTGAGTGTTCAGCTTGCGACATCGTCTACTTCACATCAACTATCCACGGTTCCTCACCGAGAAGATTGGGCCTCCCCGTATCATGTGGTATTAGATTCTAGGTTTACTCGGTGAGAAATTCTTTACCTGTAGTTAGATTCGTTTTCTGTCCTATAGTCCATTAAACTGAAAATTGCAATACCAAAACCATAGCTCAATCTGTTATTTCTTGTGTGTTAGTTTAAGTTTTCATCCATTAGAGTTTTTGTTTTAGTGCTGATCCATGTGATCCTTTGCATAGCTTAATCTTTGTGAAAAAAATGCTAATTGAACTCCTCAATTAGCCCCCAAAAAGAGATAGTCGAATCCTTCCTTGGAGCATTGCTTAAGTTTGGCTGGTTGACAACCCTAGACACCACCTTTTTGTTGTGAAAGAAAGAGGCAAAGGATTTGTGAACCGATCTGTTTTGTTTGGCATACCGAAACCGTTATCTTCTGATCTGCGTTTGGTTCAGCCGTGGCAAACCCTAGCCGCCATCTTATACCACGTGCCTTAAACACAATCCGAGTTAGTGCTGTTTTTTCTTATCCGGACTCTCTTGGGAAAGTTTGGTTTCCAAAACTGATTCCTTGTCCGAAATTCCTTTCCTAGAGTTTCTATCCGAATTCTACTTGGGGAGTTTGTATCCGAGTCCGCTTGATACAACTTGCGTTTTGGTCCACTTCATCATAGCCGGCCGATACAAATTGGTTCTTTGAGCATCACTTATATCCTTTCATCTTTAGACTAGCTTTTGCTATTGGATCTAGGGTTGCTCATTCAAGTTGTTTACACTTTGTTGTTTTCATTGGAAACTTGCGCAAGCAAGAGAGTAGCATTTTCGGTCATTGAGAAAGAGAAGAGAAAAAGGCAACTGCACAAATAGAAAGAACCACGGCTTTAGCAAAAAAAAGTATACAAAAAGAGAGCAAAAACACAATTTTTGAGAAAAGAAAAGAGAGGAAGAGAAAAAAATCTTTTGCCGATTGCTACAGTAACCACACATATTTTCAGCTATTATAGTATCAGTTCATATTTTTCAGTTTGTGCTTTTTAATTTTCTTTGAGCAATCTTGTGCCCTAATATATTCAATTTCAATTGGCTAGCGTCTCTCCTAGTACTTGGTGCAAAACGAGCTTGTTGTTTCACAATTTTTGATTGCTTTTCACTTGCTCATTCCTTTGTTTGCATTAAGTCAAATTTATCTTTGCGTGTGCATTCATACTCTTCGCTTAAACCCATTGGATCAGCACATAGGCAAAATACTCTAGCTTAGATCATTACATAGCTTTACAATACCTTGAATATCAGTTTGCATAGGCTATACACATACCTTTCCAAGCTCCACCTACACCCGTTTGTGTACTCCTTTGCTCTTGGTTAGGCTCATACATTACCGGGTTGTCGTTCACTATCGCAAGTGTCGATTTGCCGACCTTGATTCATTATGGAACGGTAAGCTTGTATTTTGTTCAGGACAGTGAGTTATGAGCATGGAGAGAGATTATTGTTTTACTAACCGGATATAATCTCACTTGCTCTTTGTGAGTTGTTGCTATGTCAGGTTACGAGGAGGATCCACCTCATCCAGAGGCACCGGTTATGTGGACGGAGTACACTCGGTTGCTCGAGATGCTACAAAAGCAACTTCGTGATTGTGACAATGGTGTGCGTGATGAGCTCGGGGAAGTCCAGACTGGATTGACCAACCTCAGGGAGGAGGTTACGTAGCTACGTACGGACATCACCAACAACTTCTTGGAGCTGCGTACCATGTTCAACCACCCTAACGTGCATCGTCGTTGACACGTCGACATCGAGGGTTTTGTCGCTAAGCCCAAATTTACTATCCCTATATTTTAAGGTGGTACAAAAGTGGAAGAATGCCTCACTTGGGAGCTAAAAATTGATAAGCTATTTTGGATGACCAACTATTCCAATAAGAAGAAGCTTTTACTTGCGTCCAATGGTTTGGATGATGATACCACACATTGGTGGGAGCAATTTGTTTGTAATCATATGGAGCGCCATGCGTTGCCGATTGTCACCTGGGAGCAGATGAAGCAGCATTTGCGTGCACGTTTTGTACCTCCCCACCAGAAGCATTCACTGTTTGAAAAGTTGACAGGGCTGCGACAAGGTTCAAAATCAATTGATGAATATCATAAGGAAATGGAGACCGTCATGACACATGCAGATGTCTGCGAGAACGAAGAGCAGACAATGGTAAGATTTCTAGCGAGCATGAATTATGCTGTCAAGCGCATTGTCAATCATCATCCCTACAACGACATGGTCGAGTTGCTGCACCAAGCACGCGCGTGGAGCCGAGCGCCAAGTGCTTGAAGATGCCCGTTTCGCTGCATTGAGTGCAAATGATAACGAGAGTGAGCTATGTCATTCCACCATATGTGAGGTTGAGAGCATCCACGTTGAGTGCGAGAGAGATATACCAACAGAAATGAGTGAAGTAGATGATAGTAAAAGTGCGGTGATGGCTGAAATTAATATTTTACTTTGTACTTCTAGTGTTGTTTCTCCCATTGTGCAGGTTTATATTAAAGAAGAGGCTTTCAATGTTCAACAACTGTCACCGTTGGAAGAGAAAGACAAGGAGATAACCACAGTTGGGGATGGAGTGCTCACTGCCCCGTGGTTTCATCATGAAGATTTAATACCTACAACACCTACCACAACTGAGGAGGATGTTAAATGTTACAATAATGGTGTTGAATTGAATGATCATCAAGAAGAGGTAAGCAAGAATGAGAACTCTAGTGTTCCTTTGAATATTCCATGTTCTGAAATTTCTACACTCAATTTACATAATGTGGAATTGATTAGTCATAAGGAAGTTCTTATTAGAATATCTATTGATGATTCTTTATACTATATCATGTTCAATGATCCTAGAGAGCTATCTAGTGTGATTGAGAACCTTGCTGAAGTTTCATATTTAAAATCACTAGTTAGTCCTTATGCCTATACATATACGTTCAATTTGATTGGAGATTATGGTGTAAATAAAAAGTTCTATGTTTATCGAATATGCATTACCTGTGATAATCTTGTTGATTTAAAATGACATGTTTTGCGCAAACCATCTATTGAGCAATGTCATGGTCTCTTTGAGATGGATTTAAATGCAAGTGCCTATTGTTTAGAACGCAACATGATGCCTACTTGTTTATCCTGTACAAGTGCACCACGTAGTGTAGTTGAAGCATGGAAGGCACTAAGAATTTTCTCCCCCATATTTGAACAACTTGATCTAGTTGGTTCCTTTTATATCTTGTCCGTGTACTTAGCAAAATCGAGGACGATTTTTTCTCATGGGAGGGAAAATGATGTGAATAAAAGTCTCCCATTGTATATATCAAATACATCCTATGGCTGTTGTTATGCTAATTATTTTGTGCAAAACAACGAGAATGACACAATAATTGATTCATACATGTATCATGTATATATGTTGTTCTCTTTGTTTATTACATTTTCAGCTAATCATCATGTGCTAAATATAAGGAGTTTGGATGATAAATACATATACCATGCATATACGTTGTATTATTTGTCAAGCACATTTTAGCCTATCAAAAGCCGAGGACGGCTTTTCTTGAAGAAAGGGGGATGATGACGACATCCCTACTGCTTATGAGGTTGTTCATGAAGCAAGAGCTACACTTCTCAAACAATAGGTGCAATTGTTTCTTAACGAGTTTCTTTGTGTTTTCAATGGGAATGGGATACTACGTAAAAGCAATACATTGTGCATTCTCAGGTTTGACAAGCTTAAAGCCTTTGGAACTAAGAGGGAGGCCGGAGCCAAAGCAATGGAGGAGAACCATGGAAGATCAAGGGAAGTCACTTTAAGTTGTCATGCCAAGGTCCATGACTAGGTTCGTTGTCATGACCAGGTCCATGACCAGATCTACGACCAGGTCCACGACTAGGTCTGTTGTCACGACTAGGTCCACGACCATGTCTTGGCCGAAGGATGTAGTCGTGCAGGGCAGAGAACACCGGTCGAAGTCTACTTCCGCATGTGTAGCTGGCCCTAGGCCATGTGATTCGTGGAGGGGCGCTATAAGTACCCTTGACCCCTCCTCTGTATCCCTAATACTAGTTTATGCATAAGAATTGAAACATAGCTATTGCTTGTTCTTTCGAAACCAGAGTTCATGTGTGGACTTTGAGAGAGGACTAGGCGATCCATTGATTCGTTCTATAATTCATGGTCAAGTCATCATTCCATTGGGAATTGGGGACTTGGCGTTCGTCGTTCGTGGTCTCGCGACGATCATCTATCCGGTGTGTTTTGGGCATATTCCGAAGAGTTGAGGGTTGGTGCATAAACGCGAGTGTTCAGCAAGCGACATCGTCTACTTCACATCAACTGTCCACAGTTCCTCGCCGAGAAGATTGGGCCTCCCCCGTATCATGGGTGGCACTCAGACATGGGATGGAGGCGTCCGGGTTGAAGACGGAGCTGACGTGTGGGGCTTGTGGGTCAGTGAAACAAGAGAGAGGAAAGAAGGCTGGCTTGGCTCGGCTACACGCAAGGAAAAAGAAACGGCCCGGCTCAGGTTGGGCCAAAAGAAAAGATGATGGGCTAAAGGAAAGGAAATTCAGTCCGAGAGAGGGAAGCCGGAATTTTAAAGACTTTTCGAATTTCAGAAATTAAGATAAATAAAACCGAGCTCGAATAAGTAGATATTAAATTCCAAAAATTCACAGAAAATTCCAGAAAATTCTCTAGAACACTAGGAACTCAAATAAAACAACTTTTAATTTAATTTAAGTTTAGATTAATCATGTTAAATTGTTTTGATTTTTGAAAATTTAAATTAAGCTTTGACTTTAACAAGAAAATTCAAATGGTTGCTTTTATTTTTAAAGCTTCAGAAACAAACCAAATTTTGTGATGTACAAAGGCACTGGCAGTTACTTTTGTTTTTTAAAGCTTTCAAAAATGAACTAAATTTGGGATGTTTGTGAGGACCCCAATTTATTTGGTTTGTAATGCTTACCCAATCATCTGGCCCTAGCATCACAAATCAAATAAACCAAGCCTCGAGACATGTATACTTCCCAGAACTGCAGTATACACACCTCTACACAAAATTATGCATCAAATCCATACATTACGATAAATACAAGTCTAACAATAAGACAACAAATAAATAAATAAACAGCGGAAGCAGAAATGCCATAAGATGGCTAAGACAAAAAAAACCAACCGGTTAGCCACATAACCACAGGGCAACCGACCGGGCCGCCAAGCTAGTCGTCAAACCCGCAGCACATCTCACAAAAGGGAAGCCCTTGGGGCTCACCTTCTTCCTCTGCAACAAAAACATTAAGCAAAGCATCTGAGTACAAAAATTGTTTTTGTACTCGCAAGACTGACGTGTAAGGGTAACAGAACTATAATTAACTACATGCAAGCTTTATTTAAGTGGAGGGGGCTCTGGACTTACTTTTAGCAGAAAGCAGGTTTTCTTTTGCAATAAAGTAATAGTTTGAAGGCAGTTTTAACAATTCAAATTTTATTTGCAGAAATAACAGCGATACAGTAAGTAGTAACATAAACAAATCCTGGAGATGACCAACCCAATGGCCATCACAACAATAGTATGAACACCCGTTCATACCAACCCATCAAGTTTTAATTAAATGTTGTAGTCTAGTTCTTGGGGGCCGTATCCGAGCGTGTCCATAACCTAGGACGAGGCTATTCGAATAGTTTTAACCTTGCAGGGGTGTACCAATGTACCCACACTTTAGACCGCCTTTCCACCAGCCACGGTTAGCACACTTCCTTTGGTATGCAGGCACGGCTAAGTCTAACAAGACATTTCCAATATTGTGTATTAACTACGAGCCGCTCGTATGGATAGAAATCCATACGCTTACATGGTAAAGCCGAAAAGACAACTACCCACTCAGGATAAAGCTTTTCGGACAACTACCATGCTCCCACCTCCATCCCTCCTGCGACCTCCTGCGACTCGGAGCCAATACACGCAAAAGTACTTGTAACACCCCAGTCCGTCATGAGCCTGGAATGCTACTAAACAACTCTGATAACTCTAAAGAAGACAATTCTAATAAATTTCGGCAGAACCTCTCTTGTAAAGTTAATTACATGAAGGTTCCAACACACAGAATAATCAAATATTAATTAAATTTCCATTCCAAGTCATCAAAGGATAATCAGAAACATGCTAAGAATCCATCATAACTAGAGAGGTATAAAATTCCACTACTCCTCATTATTACATTTAATCCATAGCATAAAACAAATCATAATAATCTAAGATCAATCACTCTCTGAAGATCATTCATCTTTATTTAGTTCATGTGGTATGTGTGTGACTAGTAGTCTACTTTCCCCCATGCATGTCATTCTTGGCTCGGGTACCTAAACAACAATAAAAGCAAGAGTGAGTTCATAAACTCAGCAAGTACATTAAGAAACCATAGCAATAACACACATATAAAGGAGACTAACATTAGAACATCTTGTATGCAAATGCAATGCTCAAGGACTTTTATCTTTAACTTTCTATGTGCATTACACCTGTAATGCAGAGTATGCGACCGCCGCCAAGATACCCATGCACTCGTGGCGCCGCACGAGGACCAATTGCCGTTACTCCGCAATAACGGGGACCTTAAGCCCACACTCCACGCAGTGAGGATCTCGGGCCCGTCACATTCATGACGGGATCTCCAAGGAACATACTTGGACACCACGTGACCAAGCCTCAACATGATATCTCTATGCAAATGCTTATCATATAATCATCATCAAATTACCAAAATACAACATCACTTAATCATAGTAAAGCATGAGCATCATTTGAACAATAACCATACTTAAGCATTCATTAAGTATACCATTTTGCAATGCATCCATACAGTAAATAACACACAATTTAGACAATCATTCAAACAACAATGCACTTGCCTCAACCGTGCGAAGGTGGATGTCGGGAATGAGGTACTGCTCCGGAGCCAAACCCACACTGGACAACAATTGAGACAAGCTAAGGCTACCATAAGGGTCTAATAACAAAATCATAAACACAACATGAGTACATCGTCCACTAAACGCAACCCACAACGTTAAAGCTGGCTGTCAGATTTCTTTTCCAGAGAACAGCCCCCTTCGAAAAATCATAACTAAATGTACAGAAATCCAAATGGAGTGATCTTGGACAATCTGAAAAGGTTATTGAATTCCCTTCTAAACCTAGTTGGTGAGGATCTCTGATTCGGCCATTTCTAGCCCTACCAATCTAAACAACAGAGTATCAATTTTCGCGTCGGGTCTCTGGACAGCAACAATGAAATTATCATAACTTTCTCTACGTTCGTCCGAATTTCATGATCTTTAGTTTTCCTGAAAGCTAGAAGGATTATCTACAACTTTCGTTATACTGGGGTTCTTAGATTTCCACTTTAACCATCACTTTTAATTGGTTTTCTACAATCTGCCTAAATACTGACAGAGCAGTGGAACAGCAGACTTAGAAAAATCATAACTCTCTAACCGTTAATCGGAACGCCACTGAAAGCTAAGACAATAACCTACAACTCTCTAGGAGACCAAAACTCAGATTCATCCTCTAACCACACGAAATTCACCCCATAAGCCAACTGGACGAAAATTGCATTACAAGAGGCCGACTACCATCTAAACAAAGACTAACCAAAATCTCTTCCAAGACTAATTATCCTTCAAGAACAGCATGTTACCCTTGACGACGCTGCCGAATCGCGAACCCGGATGGCGATCCTCCTCTTCCTCTTCTCCCTTCTCTTCTCCTCCTTTCTTCCCTCCTTTCTTCCTCTATGGCCGGTTGCAAGGTGAGCTTCTTCTCCTCTAGGCCAGCGGCAATGGAGGGGCTCTTGGAGGAGGTTGGGGCGCAAGGGAGAGGAACCAGGAGGTGGCTGCCAAGGGAGGTGGTGCGCAAGGGGGAGAGGAAAGGAGATGGGGGCGGCGGCCAAAGGGGGGTGGGGGAGCTCGGCTAGGGTTTGGGGGGGGGGAAAGTGGTGCCTCCCCCCCTTGGCCGGCCACCTAAGGCCTGATGGGCCGGAGCCCAGGCCCAGGTTGGCGTAAAAACGCGCTTTCACCCCTGAGCTAGCTGCGAAAATAAACTATTTCCTTTTGATCCTTTTACTAATACTGAGAAGTCTCTCCCGAAACCCTTTCTCGAACCTCTCGAACTTTTGGAACATTACAGTACTAGGTCAAGAGAGGTCCCATATACTCTAGTGTGGTTAGCACGCAAAATGCTCAGTACGGTGGTGCAAGTAACTTGGTCCTTAATTGACTTGGGCACCATTCCAGTCACACCCAATAGATAACACCAATCATACCGTTGTGCCCAAGTCTAAATCATTTTGTTTTCATTTTTAGTTTTCACAAGTAACATAGCAAAATGCTAAAATATAAAGTTATAATAATTTTGTGTGATCAAGGTTACCGACTAAGTCGATAACCGCCCAATTCTACCGGTAACTAAGCATGGCTAAGCATCATAGCGTAAATACAAATAAAAGGCCCTAAATCATTCACCGGGCTCTAATTCACCAGTGAGAATAATATTCCTAAGGTGGTGGCAGGGGTGAACAATTTTCAGGGCAACAATGCAATGGGATTAACTACCTCTAATCGACAAAATTACTTTGACACAAAAGCATGCATACATACAAGTTTAAACAAAATATTAGACTTGAAAATAATGGGAATGAACTGGATATGATCAAACTGCTTGCCTTTGTTTTGCTTGAGGTATTCGACTTGCTGCAGGGGATCACTCTCGAAATTAACGCCTTCTAACGGTAAAAACTGCCAAAGTGAAAAACAGCGAATAAACACCAGAATGCCAAAAAGGATCCAAAAAATCAAACACACAGAAGATAGATTATGAATTTAGGAACAACAAAATAGATGATACGGAAATTATTTAAATTAGATAGGATTTCTTATTAGTGATCTTTCTAAATTCACAATTTCCATGATAATCATACAGTTAAAAACAATCCTCTTATATTTTCCTCTTTCGACAGATTTTGATGGTGATTGTGTGCGCAACAATTATCCGCAGTCGGGCACTAGTTACCCACTTGACTGTTTTGGGGTGTTGTTAAATATCCTTGTCACTAGTCCAGCTACCCATTTGCTAAATCCATTTGACTGATCTAGTACTTAGTCATAAGGCCTACTAGCAATTGCATCTAGCCTGCCTCACTGTTCATGATCAGGCACTCTGAAAGTTGAGATTAATTCTGTTACTTGATGTATTGTTTAATTGATCTCCTTACTAGTTAAATTTCTTTCAAAAAGGCTAATTGAATCAATAAACCTCTTTAGGTACTAGCATCAGTAATGTCCTAAGTTCACTGTTAATTCAAATCTTCATGTAGTCAAGACATCTTCTAAGTACTTGTATTAGAAAGTCACTAGTCTATTGCCATCGTCTAAGCTTCTTACTAATCCCATTATTCATTTGTTAAGCAATTTGGGGAATTCAACAACCATTACAAAGGTTTATTAGCCAATTGAAATTTCAGATTTTTAACTACCACTTCTCTGTTTATTTGGCTGTTAATGGCTACCTAAGCATCAACAGACATCTGGATACAAGACTTAACTATTATCATGTGGTTGCAAATATGAAACTTCCATCAATTGGTTACTTCTCGTTCTTTTCGATTTTATGTCTAGTACAACCTGCTCATTCAATCGACAATAGAATAACTCGCACCAAAGTGCTAATGGCTAACTTCCCACAAACAACAATTTTCAGATTTGGTTAAGTTATTAGAGTGATAAAATCAGTCATAAACAGGATTGTTAGCCTAATGCCATTCCAAACTTCCATCTAATACTTCTCTGCCTACTCAGCTGACAATACAAACTTTTACCTAAACACCATAAGCGATAACTAAACACGGTCCTTAGCAATGATTTCACTAGCTATACAAAGGATTCAAATGTATCTCACCTAGTTCACAAAATTGTCAGTTCAAATGCCAACACAGAGATAAATTTCAGAGATGAACCTTGCCCAAATTATTTCAAACTCAACTTCCAATTATGTTAATACATTTGAGTGAACTAATGGACAATCACATGGTTGATTAACATCTAGTGTTTGGTTTAAGGCGATGGGCCCCACTTGTCATAGAGAGTGAGAGAGAGAAGAGAGGGAAGAAGCTCTCTCTGAAGAAAACAGGGAGCAGGGGGCATGGCGCGGGCGGCGGTTCTGCCGGCGCAGCGGAGGCGGAGGGGTGGCGGGCGGTGAAATGGGTTCTTGGTGAGAGAAGAAGCCGAGGAGGCAGCCCTGGGTCGGAGCGGCACCGAGTAGGCGGCGGCGGCGGCGGAACAAGCGGCGCGGCGGCTCTGCAGAGGCGGCGGACCGGAGGAGGAGAGGGAAGGGGAGGCGAGCACGAGCACTTGGGAGGTGCGAGGATGCTCACCGTGGCGGTCGGTGGAGGCGGGAGCTATGGAGCGAGCCGGCGACGGAGCCAAGCGGCGCCGAGGTGGCTCGGTGGCGGCAGCCTAGAGCGGCGGGGAGGCTCGGCCACGGTTGGGAAGCTTCCGGCGTCGGGCGGAGCTCGGCGGGAGGAATTGGGCGGAAGGTTCGGGCGGCTCGAGGTGGTGCGGCGGGTGGGAAGGAGGCGGCGGCGGCACCATGGACCGTGGAGGCGGCGGCAGCAGCAGTGGAGAAAGGAGCCGGAGCAGCTGGGCGCCAGAGGAGGGGGCACCAGGGCGGTCGGTGGAGCAGCCGGAGAGGGAAGAGGACCGACGGCGCCTGCTTTCGGTGGAAGGGAAGAGCTCGGTGGGGAGAGCTGGGAGGCAGGGGAAAAGCAAAGGGGACTTCAGTTTCTTGATGTTGCCCCTATGTAGGCAGTGGGCGGAGGAGTTGATGGCGATGCCCTTGGCGCTGCTCTCACGGGAAAAGGGGACGGAGTAGGCGGCAAGCGGCGAGGCGGTGAGGCTGCGCTGGCGCGCATGCGATCTCACTCGGCAGAGAAGAAGAGGCACGTGGAGAGAATGAGCTGACGACGGGGGCCCACATGCAAGTGAGAGGGAAGAGGGCGACTCGGGCGAGCAGGTCTGGTCAGACCCGGTGACGAAGGGGTCCGGTCGGACTCGGGCTCGGTCGGAGGAACAGTGCTAGGGCTAGGGTTTGGATTTAATTTTTGACCGAAAACGAATGAGTTTGACCGGGCAGTTTGAACTAGAAATAAAATTCGAAAAATTCTAAAAATTTTTGTGGGCACTCTGAGGTTCACAAGGGACTTAGGAAAAATAATTTTAAACATTTTGTATATTAAAATTTGTTGGAATTAAATCATATTCAAATCTGCATTTGGGATTTGTTTTGAATTTTGGGGAAGGCAAAATGACTTCTAAAAATTTGGTAAAAATAATTAAAATTCAATATAAATAATCTAGTATTTGAATAAATTATTTTTAGAAATTTTTGTTCTTACAATTTTCTGGAATTTAAAAGAATCGAAATGATCAACTTTGAAAATTGAATTTTCAACACAACATTAAATACAAATAGCAAGAATTTGAAATTGTGCACAAATTTTTGGAGCACCAGGAGCATGATCAAGAGACACAACCAAAAGTTTTCAAATTTTAATATTTTTATATATATAAAATACAAACTCTAATTTGGGGTTGTTACAATGTTACACCTGCCCCTATAGTCCAACATTTCAAAATCACCCAAGTCCATTCACAAATTTTATTGAATATTCAAACCTAGTGAAAAATAGAGCATGGCTAAGCATCGATATGATACACGTAAATGAAATATACCCAAATGGACATTAGCTACTATCTACACCATGTCCTATGGGCTCCAATAGCATGGTGAACAATATCACAAGGAGGATCCATGTAGACAATAGGAATTTAACTATCGTTACCCAAAAACATAACAATTTTTAACCAAACATGACAAGCATGCATAATAATCTTTGCAAATGAAATAATTGAAATAGTAGGTTCAAAATGATCAAAGGGGGTTCCTTCCTTGCTCAGGTAATTTCTCTGAGTGTGGGGGGTGCTAGATTGTTATTAAACTCGTTCGCGGTTCCGGCGTTTATTCGAAAGAACCGAGAAAAACCATAAATAATAAAATGAATTAAATAGTAAAAAAATAAATATTTTAAATATTCAGAAATAGCATGATTTAGATGAATTTAGAAAAAAGATTCATTCAATTTGGAGTTCATATGCAAAAGTTATAATAATTTTAATTTGGTTTGGTTTGAAAATTCAAGAAAATCAGAAAAGTGATGATGTCGAAGGTGTAATTTGTGAAACTATGTTTTGTAATAGAGAAAATGTATTCCATTTGAACTAAAAGTGGTTTTTTCTATTTTTACATTTTTCTAACAATCAATTTCTTACATGTGGGTCCTACATGGTAGTCTCTCGGTTTTAAATCACGTTTTAATTAAGAAAAAATAGTAAACGGTCCCACATGTTAGTCACTCATTAGTTACTAACTAAGAAATTAACCTTAACCTAATTTTATCCCTAGCTAACCTCCGACTGGTGGGGTCCACTTATCATTCTCTTGAGGTTTTAATATGTTTAACAATGAGTGGGTGCCGCATGTTAGTGACTTAGTTTCTAAAACACATTTTAAATTAGATTTCTAATTAATTTTCTAGCTAGTCCCACATGTCATCAACTTAACAGTTTTTAACTACTAACATTAGTGCTAATCTAATCCTAATCGTATGGGCCCACAAGTTAGAGAGAGAGAGAGAGAGAGAAGGAATAGAGCATGTGCGGCCGTGCGGGGAGGCGAGCTCATCGGCGGCGAACGGTGCAACAGCTTGGCTCAGGGAGGGGCAAAATGGGTTGTTTGATCCACGGCAATCCTACCGGGTGGTGGCGGTGAGGCAATAGGTGGTCGGAGCATCGCTAGTGTGACTTCGAAAGGCGGCACAGAATGGGGATGCGACGACTTTTGCAAACGGAGCAGAAGCAAGGTGAAAGAAGGTGCACATGTGCTCTAGGTGATACAGGGTGCTCGATTTTCACAACATAGGATCAATGATAAGTTTGGATTTGTACAACCTAATGGACTAATGGTGCCAACCATTATCAACACATCAACCCATAATAAAAGAATCAGCCCAACCACATGCTATTGATCCCATCTACTTGACCATGCAAAAGTAGACGTCTTGCAAATAGAACTCTCAATTCCCTCAACATGCACTTGGCTAACCTAGGAAACAAGAGTATAATTATCAAAATTTGTTTATTCGTGGTCTGAAAATTACAAAGGGCAATGCCCTGAATATATAGGGTTGCTCCCCACCCCTATGGATGACCAAGGAGGCCTACTCCCATCCCAATTCAGATGGGAGGCCTCCCCCTTGGTTTTGGACTAGGGGAGGGATTACATCCCCACTAAGTTTCGCCAAGTGGCCTTCCTATTACTAAATTAAGCAATTAACTAATCTAAATTCGAAATAAAAGCCCAATCTACTTGCTGAACTAATTAGAAAATCCTCATCTCCTTGATCAACCTACAGAATGTGAGAAATAACACTAGAAATAGAGGGTAAGTCATTAGTCTCAAAACTAAACTCACTTTCCCTAATTTCTACATCTTTCTTTTCTTTTGGTGTATCTCTCACACTCGCAATGTGGATGCTCATATCCTCACATATGGTGGAATCACACGGCTCACTCTTTTCAACACACTCACTCAATTTGGCTATGTGGCTCTCATCCTCACATGGGGTTTGATGCATCTCATCCTCCATGGGACCGTGGGCTAGCAATGGTGCAATTACCATCAACTACGATCTCCTGATGTGCTGCATGTAGGAAAGGGGCAGCACTACCTGGCATTTTGACCGAAGGGAAAGTCCCATGCTCGATCTTCTTCTCCTCTTTTGTAGCATACGTCACCAGATCTTGTATACTACAAAAATATTTATGTTGAAGTGCAGCAACAACCACTCGTGGACATAGCATGAATAAAAGGATGCATGATATGAACATGAACAATGCTAGTATCATCTTTCGGCATTTACTCCACATATTGAAAGAACATAACCAATTCAGCATTTCGGTATCACAAGATGTCACATCATATTCATGTAAACATTCACAATCACAAGACTTAAAACCAACAAAGTACTTGCCTTCCGCATTGCGCGTTGCTAGAGCAACGATGGCGCTCCCAAACCCGTAGGCTCGCGCCTAAACAATTAAATAACGAAATAAGAACAACATAGAGCCCATCATGAATTAATATTCTACACTACCCTCTTGCACACCCAAAACATAGTCATAACCCAAATCTGAAATTCCAGCAGCAACACGGAATCCCATCCGGACAGCAGCACGGTAAAGACCAAAACTAATGATCTGGGACTCCAAAGAGATGAGCCCAGATCCTACGAGCTTAAAAAATATCTACAACTTTCTAGTTGATGAGATAACCCAATTCGGCCAAACTAAATTGCTAACTGTCAAACGAAACAGCAGAACAGAAATTGTCTGAACATAAAAAAAACAGCAGTACTAAAACGTCCGTAACTTTTAAACTACAACTCCGAATTGAGTGTTCTTTAACAATCTGAAAAGGTTATGAAATTACCTACAATAACCTAGTTGGCACGACATTCATATTTTGCATTTAACAAAAAGTGGCACACGGGTCAAAACTAAAGATAGAAACTGACATACAATCTGGACAGACTGACCTACAATCTGGACAGTCACAAAGAAAAGTGCATAACTTTTGATCTATAAATCCAAATGAGGTGTTCTTTATCAATCCTGAAAGCTAGTGATATCACCTTCAAAATTTGTTATGGGCAAGACCTCTGAATCACCCTCTAACTAGGCCATAAATCAACCTAAACAGAGACTGCTAATTCTCGTCAGGATTCTGGACAGCAGATAGTAAATCTATCATAACTTTTGACTCGAAAGTCGGAATGAGGTGATCTTGGCGGATACCGAAAGCTAAGAGCATCCTCTAAATAACTCTAGGAGATCAAAATCCTAATTCTGCCTCTAAGCATTCCGAAACAGGCCGCGCAAGAAACTGGACAGAATTGATTTTCTGAACGCAGCAGTTCGATCTAATAAAAACGATCTGAATCACGTCTACCACTAAACAAACGATTTCTAACAAGAACAAATTGAACCAACAGCGGGAAGTTGATGAATACCCTTGAAGACATGTGTGAATCGTTGAAACCCTCACGATGATCTCCTCTCCCCACTTCCCCTTTCTTCTTTGCTTCGCCGGCCAAGCACCAACGGAGAGGAGATGGTTGCCAAGGGAGGAGGTGGCTGCCATGGGAAGGGTGGAGGTGGAGCGCAGGAAGGGAGATGAGGAGGGTGGCGGCCAAGGGTGGAAAAGGGGGAGGAGGAGGAGTTCGGCCTAGGGTTTAGGAGGGAGGGGCGGCTTGGGCTTTTGGGGTGCCTCCCCCTCTTGGCCCACTTAAAGGCTGGCCTCAAGGCTGCACAAACATGG
The DNA here is from genome assembly GCA_036346255.1 of Ampelocalamus luodianensis. Lineage (NCBI taxonomy): Eukaryota > Viridiplantae > Streptophyta > Magnoliopsida > Poales > Poaceae > Ampelocalamus > Ampelocalamus luodianensis. The sequence continues at coordinate 31,736,663 of CM070619.1, forward strand.
GCCGGAGGCCCAAGATCAAAAGTGCCCCAAAAACTGAAATTTAAACAAATTTCCCTCTCCGAATAAAATTAATCGCTACCGATTTGATTAATTTTCTTCCGATAGTTGATCCTCACACTTTCGGATATTACATTCTACCCCCTTAACGAGATTCGGCCCCAATCTAAACACACTTAACCGAAAGAACAACCACGATCGAGAACGAACAACGGTAACCACGTGCGTTGTGAACAACACCGCTAAGGCTCACGCCGTGAAACTCCAACTTCCCAAGTAGCCTCTCCCTGTTTGAAAAATACCACAACACAACGACGTAACACGTCGTCGAACTAACACTCAACTCAGTACTTCAGTACTCACTCAACACGAGAACATACAAGAGCGTTATGTACTCGGCGCATAGACTTCGAGATAGTCCGGCGTCGCCAACTAGCTTAAAACAACCCAATGTACCTTGGGTTAACCTTCCCAATGATACCGAACCACATGACAAGCACAAAGAACACGAAACTCTTATTCTCGCTCTCAATTGAACTCTTCACCAAAACAAGGATCACCTCCTTTAACCGAATACACACGATCGAAAACTCTTTAAGCAAACTCTTTTACCAAGCAAAACACATCCTGAATAAGAAAGATTCACATCACAACTAGACGTTACCAGCCGGGTGCAGAAGAGTAAAATCAGAAATCGAATTTCATTACGAAAACCTTTCCACCTTCCAAGTGGCAGCCATAATAAATGTCACGAAACCAAAGGACAAATCACTCAATAACCAAATCAATCATTTTTTCCTTTCTGAAATGCCAAGAACCACACATGCCAAAATCGAGTCAAACTCAACTTACGAAAGACATTGGTCAACAAGACAAAGCTCATACGAGAATAAAGAAAACGCTTCACTAATCAAGAAGACATCTTTTCCTTAGTTTCACTTTTTGAATAAAATATCTCTCCAACCTTGGAATTCGAATTCATCGATACCACACGTTCTCAACCTCTTAATTTAACATCCTCAAATTTAGGCTTAAACCAAATACATCATCCACACCTTTGTGGAGAGACTCTATTGATTCCATCAACACTCTAGACAAAGCGATGACATTACTTTGATAGAGGGCACCAAAGCACCTCAAAGACCCACGTAATCTCATCACCTCCAACTTTCAAGAATAACACGTCGAGAATCCTCGTACACCCGCTCATGAACTACATCGTAAGGGTTCTATCGACAATCATTCCACTACCCGTAATACTCCGTTTTCTATCTCCTCTACACACAAATCTTTGGGCGACCAAAAGTCCAGCATGAAAATGGAAAGCCCAAATTTAACCTCCAAGACCCCTACAACGAATTCCTCTTATAACACATGGTGAAATCATCAGATTAAATCTCTAACATCCCCACAATTCCGACATACTCACTCATTGACATCATCAGGAATCACTCACTCAACATCGCAATTCTTTCCAATTGTGTTACGCTATAAAATTGATTAAGGTTTCCATACATTTGATAATAATCCGCAATATTTCAACATGAACCAAAGTTCTGAACTACACTATATCATAGGTTCTACTTAGTTGAACACTATACGCTTTTACTTGAGCCATACATTCCATCCGAATCAACTTCCTCCAAGAGGTTTAGGTCAAAACCAACTCATCTTCTATTACTCCTCCAATAGCTTGAGTAGCAAAATCTCACCCTACAATCACTTAACCACCACCAAACAATTGATACTTACGCTTTGTAAAACTTTGCAACACAAAATCGTTGATCCTTTCTTAAAAGAAAGAGGCGAATAAGGACAAATTTCACCACACAGAAAACGTTATCGCTCACACGGTGAGCACGAAACCAAAAGAAATAGTCCGTAATGAAGATCCGGGAAAACGAAAATTGAGTTCACAAATGAGGGCACGCATCCTCGAAAAGGAAGCAAATATCCACCATTAAGGAAATGACATTGCTATTGAAACTCGACACTCTTGAGTGAAAAGAGCAAAAGTTTATGAACAATTCAAAGAACTACCATTACAAAACTTGACTCAAATTCTCAAATATTCCTCATGCACTCTTTCCTTTAACACCTAAATTAATTCTTTGACTAACATCGCTTGCCACAACGAACAACATAAGGCCTTTAGTCCAAACCACACGGACTAATTAAGAACCAATGAAATTCCTCAATACGTCATATTTGTTCGTAACAATTCAACTACACACGAAACACGAGATCCAAATAATCTCAGCCACCAAACTCGAAACATTTCCAATTACAGGATTTCATGAAAAACAAGCAGATTATTCTTCTCTTAAGGGAACTAACATAATTTTTTTTTCTTTAATTGCCGCTTCACGTTGCCAACTCAAACCAAAAATCCTTTAAGATTAAATCACTTGAATCTCTTAAGAAGCAACAAGACAATTCAATACCTCAATTTATTTAAAATAATTTCAGCCACCAGATGATTCAAGAGCTCAAAGGAAATATCACGAAAGCTAAACTTGAAATATTCTCAATTGAACGATATCATCAAGGCGATCAAATTACTATGGGTATTAACATCGGTTTCACCACAACCATTAGAAAACACTTCAAAAGACCCACGTAAAGAATGGGTTGATTCTTTCTCAAAAGAAGAGACAAATGGAAACGACTTTCACCAACCGAAAAACTCATCTACCACTGCACCGAACACGGGACCAAGGAAGAAACCAATTAAGCAATGAACTCATAGAACATAAGTGGAGTCCATGTTGAACGATAAGCCTCACAAGAAGAGAGTATCGAACCTCAATGAGATAAGAACAAATAAGTATTCAAAATCGAAGCACTTGCATCACTGAAGAACCATTATAACTTTGCAACATATCGTTACTCGATAACTTCATTTACCACATAAAAGCCTGAACCCTCAAACGATCATGAACATAAAACTTGAAATTTGATCATTTAGAGAATATCACCATGGGTGATCAAATTACTACGAATTAACCTCATTCTCACATTTTGACGATTTAAAAAAAAAACATCGACAACATATACTAGTACCAAGAATCATCAAACTTTATTACTCCATCCTAAAACTTCCCAAAGGGAACATAAAACACAAAGTTGAAACAAATTTATTATAACCAGATTATGCTAAGCAATAACAATATCACAATGCACGCTATCAAAGCCTACTTACGAAATTCATCTACTCAACTCGTTGGTGTTGCTCAACACCTTCTTGACGTTCATTAACAATTGATGATTGTACTAATCATGTGTGTACATATGGTACTAATTTCATTTGCAATCACATAACCACATATAAACATAGATTCACATTTCACCTTTGTTCGTAAATCATTTCAAAACATGATTAAAGATTCACTAACATAATTTTCTATAATCAAGGTTTCATGAATCGATACACACCGACCTATCCGTACTTTATACAAGTTTCAACAATTTTAGCATACCGTAAAATAGATAAATCTAGCTCTTATGTAAGATCTATAGGTTCGAATGAATATGGACACTCTTCATTTAACCTACACCATGTATCAAATACTGTGACATTTCAAATTAATCAATTTCACTTTCATGGATGGTAGTTAAGAATAATTGATTTGCACCATGCTAATAACCCAACTTGTAACTCATATCGTAACAATTTATTCGTTTAGTTATAACTTCTCATTTTAAGCATGGTAAGACATCACAAAAGGATTCTAACACCTTACTTCAGCAAAGAGAGACTTCAAACCTCAACGCTCAAGTAATCCAAAAGAAACGATAAAGCCAAAGCTTTCCCATGCAAACGAACTTCTGAGCGGAAAACTCTCACTAACCAAGTCGTCAAACGAGTAAATGAGTCATTCTTTTTCAATGAGAAAGAAGGAGCAACCATGAAAACATCAATCTTGCCAATTGACAACGATCACAAGTAGTAAAGCAACTCAACGGTCAAAAACAATGATTGTTTCGTAGAACCGAGAGGGATATATTGAAAACCATAAACTATCATGAACCAATAACCCGTGAGAACTTCATCAACCACCATAGGACAAGAATTGTCAAATTCGTAAATCAAGAAAGAGAACAACTTTCTAAAGCAACTCACGCTTAACACTCAAACTATGGTACTGGGTAACTACTCCTCTAACCACGTTTCGCGACACGGTGGTGTAACTGGTGAATCCTGCAGTAACAACCACGACCTCCACTTCTTATCATCCATTAACAACACACTTCACCAAAATACTCCATTATGAATATACGAGGATCATCTCATGACAATCATAGAATTAGTTCATAGATATTGAATATCATACAGATCATATATTACCAACAAGGATGATAGTACTAAGCAATTTAACAATTGCTCAACAAAATGAAACATAATAACAGATATTGCGGAAGCAATGTAATTTTCAACCCCACCTACTGTACACAAGGTGTCAATTTAAAACTTAATTACCACGGACCTAAAGCCCGCTCATACTAACCAGCGTAACACACAGCTATTCGGAAGCCAAGATGTCACCTAAAACATCTAACATACATCCATAATGCGGAAGAATTTGAATAAAACAACTAATGATAGTATCAAAACAACCAAGACAAGATGAAGGTATCCTTCCTTCACCATCTAATCTATTTATTTCAGTTCATTGATAATGAAAGTTCACATGCGTAAATAATTCGACATCAATGTGGAGAAGGTATCCTTCCTTCACCACTTATAAATTTATTATTACAGTTCATCAATTACGAATGTAAGATAGAACTAAATTTAATCTTGAACATGAATTGGATGATGTGAACAAGTAGTGTGTGTCTACTCCCTCCCAAGTGAGCCAACATCGGGGTTACCTAAAATAAACAAACAACGCAAGAGTGAGTCCACGACTAAAAGTACATGATGAAAGAGACATAACACACATATGAACAAGTCATCATCATAAGAGAATATGAACATACATCGAATGAAAACTTAGGAATGCATGGCATGAATGAATGTACTCAAGGATGGACTGCACATATGCTTATAATGGTGATAGCGAGTGACACAATCTGGCTTGTTCACTTAAGCCCGCACCTTAACAAAAGTAATGGGATCCAAGTCCTATATGAAGAACGTTTCATATAGGTGTCCAAAGCTGCCCATACCGAATTGATGGGTCTTACGTGCCCATCTTTGGAATTGATGGGTCTTTCAATCCACTCCGTGGACGGACATGACAATGTCAAACCTGCCCACATTGGAATGGTGGGACTTACAATCCACTCCCGTGGACATAGCATGAATAAAAGGATGCATGATATGAACATGAACAATGCTAGTATCATCTTTCGCATTTACTCCACATATTGAAAGAACATAACCAATTCAACATTTCGGTATCACAAGATGTCACATCATATTCATGTAAACATTCACAATCACAAAGACTTAAAACCAACAAAGTACTTGCCTTCCGCATTGCGACGCGTTAGCAGCAACGATGGCGCTCCCAAACCCGTGAGGCTCGCCTAAACAATTAAATAACCGAAATAAGAACAACATAGAGCCCATCATGAATTAATATTCTACACTACCCTCTTGCACACCCAAAACATAGTCATAACCCAAATCTGAAATTCCAGCAGCAACACGGAATCCCATCTGGACAGCAGCACGGTAAAGACCAAAACTAATGATCTGGGACTCCAAAAGAGATGAGCCCAGATCCTACACGAGCTTAAAAAAAATATCTACAACTTTCTAGTTGATGAAATAACCCAATTCGGCCAAACTAAATTGCTAACTGTCAAACGAAACAGCAGAACAGAAACTGTCTGAACATAAAAAAAACAGCAGTACTAAAACGTCCGTAACTTTTAAACTACAACTCCGAATTGAGTGTTCTTTAACAATCTGAAAAGGTTATGAAATTACCTACAATAACCTAGTTGGCACGACATTCATATTTTGCATTTAACAAAAAGTGCAATATTAAAATTCAAGCCTCCTTTGAAGTATGTCTTCTCTTTAAATTCATTAGTGATACCAACACAACGTATTGCATGATGCAGCTCAAAATAGTATTTTTTGAACATCTTTGCATCCTTGTGTAATGCTCTCTAAGTGGTGAAGTAGATCTTGTTCATAGGAGGGTGGCACAAATTCTCTTATCATAAATAACTTCAAATCTGTCCAAGATGTAATGAGTAGTTTTCTAACGAATTGTTGCCACCAACTATAAGCATAGTCTTCGAACTCTGTAGTGGCTCTCATCACCTCTTGTGTTGGGGGAAGCTTCTGAAATTTAATCACCTTATCTATTTGCCCTTCCTACTCAAGATACTCCTTTAGATCATAACTTCCATAAAAAGGAAGTTGCACATAGCTGTAACCTACCATCATTAATAGTAAAGAAATCAGATGTTTTTGTGGAGCTTGGTATGGATACCTACTCAATATGAAATTATAGGTATTGTAAAGCTAAGTAATTATCCAAACTATAATTCAATGCCTAGTTGTCGATCGAAAAGATATAAGCGAAAATTAAGCAATTCACACACAAAGATATTGTATCTTAATGCAATCAAGGAATGGGCTATGCAAAATATAAGTGAAGAACAAAATAGCTCGTATTGTACAAGTTATAGAAAGGCGCTAGCTAGCTGCAATTAAATGAAACTAGGGCACATGATTGCACAAATAATATATGTATGCTCGCAATTGTATCATTTGGAAGTGGAGATTTTGTGCTCAATTTATGGTTCACTTTTGCTTTCCTTTCTTTTTTTCCTTCCTTTTTTATGCTATGGCCGAAACACTTGTTTCAACTAAAGGAGCCAAATTTCTTTCCCACCTTTTGATTTTTTTGAATAATTGCAAGAATACAAATATTAATGGCAGCCCTAAGCAATGATTTAGCTAGTCTTACTAGGTTCAAAGTATTCACAAAGGATTGAAAGGTTCTCAAATGATAAATTGACTATTTTTTTTTTTTTTTGGAAATAATCACTACTAGAAACCCTAATTAAAGATCAAAACTAGGCTAAAAAAGAAATGCAAAAGAAATTCAAGATTAGCAAACTAAACTTGAATCTAATGAATAAAAAACTTAACAGAACCCACTAAAAATTCGGATTAAACTCTATGGCTATTTTTTTGGCTTTTTCTATATAGGACTGAAAATGATAAATCTATGACTAAGGGTAAATAATCCTACCATGTCAACCCGGCGCTCTGATACCAAGATGATACGGAATGCCTAATCTTCACGATATAGGATCAATGGTAACTTTAGATCCGTGCAACCTGACGGACTGATGGCGCTAAACACTGTCAACACAACAACCTGTGACAAAAGAATCCACCCAACAACACGCTCTTGATCCCATCTACTCAACCACGCAAAAGTAGACATCTTGCAGCGAGAACTCCCAATTCTCTCAAGGTGCACATGGCTAACCTAGGAAACAAGAGTATAATTCTCAAAATTTGTTTATTCATGGCCTGAAAATTACAAAGGGCAATGCCCTTAATATATAGGGTTGCTCCCCACCGCTATGGCCAACCAAGGAGTCCTACTCCCATCCCAATTCGGATGGGAGGCCTCCCCCTTGGTTTCGGACTAGGGGGGCATTACTTCCACACTAAGTTTCGACCAAGTGGCCTTCCTATTGCTAACTTCAGAAATTAACTAATCTAAATTCAGAATAAAAGCCTAATCTACTTGCTGAACTAATTAAAAAATCCTAATTAAATTCGGATTTGAATCCTCCTTCAATTCGGATTCAAAATCAGCATAGAATTCGGATTGGAATTTCAGCATTGTATGCGATTTGCTCCAATAGCCATAACTCTTTGTAGAAAGCTCCAAATCACATGTTGTTTGATCCGTTGGAAAGTAGACTTGATAAGATTTCGAAATATGTGTATTGTACATACTGGATCCTTCTGAGTTACTGTAGAGATCATCGTGAACTTCAAGATCCTTCCTAGTTGCAAACTTTGCACAAGCTTCTCCGTTTTTCCTTCTTCATCTCACTTCTTGCTTTCTTGAATGTTAGTCGAAAGAGTATCTCCCCTTTCTAAGGTGTGGGCGAAAGGCTTGTGTTTCCATTCTCCTTGATTGTTCCTAGTAGCATTAGGTCTAGGAGTTGTAGTAGTGGTAGGGATGTCCTCATCACTAGGGATTGACTATGATGTTACTGGCAGAGGCACAGGGACCAATGGTCAAAGCGGCGGCGACAACGTCTTCTGCGGTGGCACGATGGATGGCTACAGGGGACCATATGCTATGCATGCTAAACTCCAATTCTACTGAGCACATTAGCTCTAGGGGACTACTAGGAGTTCACCAAGGCGATTAACGACGTCGGAAGATGACCTGTAACATCTCCAAATTAATTAATGGGATTTAGTATGCATCTTATCAGTATGCTTGACATTTTGGAATCTTTGGCATAATATTTTGCACTTGGAAATTTATCAAACCAATTGAACATACACTTCGGATTTAAACTCCAAACAAAAACGGGAACAAAAACAATTGATCGTCATCTAAAAATAATTTATTCAAATACTAGAATAATTATCATGAATAAATATAATTTTTACCAAATTTTTGGAACTCAATTGCACCCTCAGAAAAATTGGAGCACAAATCAAAAACCTTCCCTAAGTTTGAATTTATATATTTCTAATTATATCTTGAACTATGACTTTAATAATTTTTATGAATACTAGGTCGTCCCAGGAACACCCATGAATTATTTCGGATTTGTTTTAATTTTATTTATATATTTTAGGCCTCGGTCAAACCCTGTTCTTCTTTGGTCAAACTGAGATCAAACTCGGGTTCGATACTGTTGCACCGACTCGACCGCACCGCACCAACTTGACTCAGCTGAACCCACTCGCCGCACCCGATCACCTCTCAACCGTCCGATTTTCATCAGCGGTCCGAACGCACTCGCCCCTTGGTCCAGCCGCAACAGGCACCGACCGAGCCCCTCGCCACTTGACTGCACCCCTTCGCTGAACCGCTGACGAGGCGGGCCCGATCGTCAGACCTTTCTTCTTCCTCCCGTGGCTCGGCGAGCCTCGCCGCCCGCAACGCCGCGGCGTCACGCCCGCTCCGTCACCTCCGTGAAGCCACCGCCCAAACTGACCAACCCCGAGCGCCTCCTGCTACCGCCGCTCCCATTCCTGTCAATTCCCGGGCTTAAACCCCGCTCCTGCTCCTCCTTTTGCCTCATTTCTCCTCGCAGCCGAGAGGAGGAGGATGCTTGTGCATACTCCATACTTGGGTAAGCCTTAGTCCAATGCTTCCCCTCCCCTCTACGTTCATTACCTTGCCCATTTGGGCTAACTCGATCCTTTGTGTTGGTCTGTAGCTCCGAGATCGCAACCGTGCCTTCATCGTACCCAGAGCGCGTACCGAAGGCCACTGCGTTGTCCACCTTCGGCATCTTCACCTCGGTGAGCTCCTTGTCCATTTCTTTGCGCGTCACGGTGTGTCTTAGTACATAATCACGCCTTCCCCTCAATTCTTTGATCGGTTTGTTCACAGGATCGTTGGCATTTTGAAGTTTCCCCATTTTCGGCCAACATCACTATTCATCGTCAAATCGTTGATTTGGTGAGCTTTTGTCCGATTCCTCTTGATGTAACTATCTACTAGCTTCACTCAACCTTACACCACCTCCATTTTTCAGTTTGGTGGACCAGGGAGTCCCCTCCTCGTGAGCCGCATCACCGTCGCCGCCATTACCGGCGACCGCTTCTCCCCGAGCTTCACCGGCCCCTCTACCACTTCAGTAAGCCTCAAGGAACCCCTCAGTAGCTCACCAATGCATTGCTTTGCTTGATGCACCACCGAAGTGTCGCATGCACGTTAGACCGAAAGCCACCGCCGCTCACCGGCGTTGCGCCGTCGTTCTGAGCCTCCTCGGCCGCCGCTACTGCCACCTGTAGATGCGCATAGCTTCAAGGATTTCATTCTTGCCCTTCGCCGGCGCCGCCATGACTGGAAACTCCGGCGAGGCTCGGGTCAAACCCGAGCTCAGCTGAGCTCTGTTGGTCGGGAGCTCCGACCGTCCTGTAGCATCATTAGTGATTAATTACAATCATTAGAATTTAATTGTGAATCTTTGTCGGTTTAGCAATAAATGATGGTTAGGTGCGCTAATGATTGGTCAATTAAATGGCTGCCTCTTTTACATGTGGGCCCATAACCCGCAGGACCTCTCCTTACCTTTATCTTGACCGTCCAAGACCTCCTCCAGGACATCCTCAAAGACCACCCTGTGGTCATTTTACACAGAGCACCCCAAAGACCTCCTCGTGAACATTTTACACGGACCACCCTAAAAGACCACCTGTGGTCATTTTGCAAATACGACCCTAAAGACCGCCCTGTGGTTGTTTTGCAAAGACAACCCTCACGACTTCTTCAAGGTCATTTTGCACAGACCACCTTTCTTACCCGCAGGACCACCCATGGTCAATTTGCACGGACAACCCTAAAGAACACCACCGTGGCTGATTCGCGAAGACCACCCTCCGTTTATTTTACAAAGACAACCCTACAGACCTCCCAATGGTCTTTTTGCAGAGAAGAAAATACGAAAATGAATTATATATACACTGAAAATTGATTTTAACTTCCAAAAATTCATAACTAACTCATTCTAACTCCAAAAACAGTGAAACCACTTTTGATAATTTTTATTTTAAGTGAAATTATTTCTAAAAATGGTTTCAGCCTTACCTCTGACTCAGAAGATATATTTTGTGGAATTTGATCCCAAAATGAATTATTTTTACACTATAAAATGCTGATAACTTCAAAAATTCATAACTAATTCATGAAAACTCCAAATGAGGCAAACTCAATGGTTTTGACCTTATATTATTATTCCCTATATACCTATGTACTCCTTATATCCACAAATGTTCTGGAAATTTTCACCAAAGAATTAAATTAAGTGAACAGTAACAGATTGCATTTTCTGGAAATTTAAAATTCGAACCACCATAACTTTCACATATTGAATCCAAATGGAATAATTCTTTCACCTAAATTAATATAAAATCATAACCTACATACTGTATAAATTTCATGCATTTTTGAGTACTTTGAATTTGTGGCTTTATTTGGTATTTATTTCGATATCGTCTTTCGTTAGGTTTTTCGACAATATCGTTATATTCGTGAGATCAAATTGAGTATGACCTGAGAATGAACAAGTGGTACATCAAAGGTGCGAGCACCCTCCTCTTGATCATATTGCTCCCAGTGATTTTTAAAAGTTTTGTGTGAGTTTTATTATCGCAATTGCATGCTATTTTGAGATGTATTGTTTATGGGTAGAAGTAGTTAAATTCCTAATTGCTGCATTAGCCCTCCTTTGAATGTTGATTACCCTTTTACCTTGAACGACTAAGGTTATATGTTATATGGGATTGTTTACTAGTTTGTAGAACGATGCTTAGCCATGCTAGTAGTCTTAGCCGAGAGAGGTTGATGGAGCTAGTCCATCGGCCAGTGGGTTAAATTGAATCTTACTGAAATTTGAGGATTTTATGGATTGGATTATGATGGATTTGAGAGATGTATCCAGATCTTCGCATCTGGGGTTTGTGGACATGTTGGGCATGAGTTTTATGTTCTTAACTTGGGCGGGTGTAGGTTGATGATGAATTATTTTTGTTGTTGTTATTATGGAATTGTGTAGCCCCGTCTGAGTGTTTAAGGACCGGTCTGTGGTGTGATGAACCAAGTCTTACGTGCAACCACATGCCGGGATAATGGCGAAGGCTTGGCTTAATAATTTGTTGTGTGTTGGCTATCAAAACACAATGAGATTGACAATTGTTATTGTTATGTATTTAATTGTTCTTCTGTCAATCTCGCGGGGGCATGTTAAGGGTCGCCTTACTTGCTCTTAAGGGTCTCTTGTTTTGATAGGGACTTACTTACGTAACGAGGTTTCACCGTGGTTCTAGCACGTACGATAGCCTGCCATGGGATTCTGAGCCTCGGGTGGTTTGATAGTTAGGACATAACATTGTAACGGCCTCGTTATGCTACCTCAGTCACACTCCTATGGAAGAGTGCATTGGCCGACATTAAGAGGGATGCATATCGTGTGGGTAAAGTTGTACAACTTTGCAAAGTAACTAAATCTATTCGAATAGCCTCGTCCTAGGTTATAGACAACACTTGTGGGAAAGCAGGCAGAGTTAGCTTTTGGAAACTTAAGTTTGGGTTATGGTTGGAAATGTCTTGTCTTTATGTTAGTTTGTTCAAATCTGAAATGTTTTCATGAACGCGTTGTTCGCGCGTTAAATTTGTATGGAATTATTTGTGCCACGAACGGGATGTTCGTGTGTTGATTATACTTGGAGATTATACATTTGTTGATCATTATTTACTATCACAAAATGTTTTCTAAATGTTTTACAAATGGCAGGTTATAATCTTTTATCTATATGCAAAACTTGCTTTATGCCAAAAATTTGACTAGTTTAGTAGCCTTCCTTTGATACTTACATGCATCCTTATTTCTTTTGAAAGTCTCGCGAGTACAACTTTGTACTCTAACAGTGTCTATTTGTTCAGTGAGCAGCGGTTACAACGGCTTTAACTCAGTTGGTTGCTTGTGGGATTGTGGGCATACCAACTCGGTTATTCCCTTTTTATTTTTAAGTTATCTTCCACTGTAATTTATTTGTGTTAATTAGATTTGGCCGATCGGCCCTCTTTTGCAACCTTGTACTATAAGGTTCTATTTAAATGTTGTTGTAATTCATTCTTTTATTCTTGTACATTGTGTATGGATGTGATTGCAATGTTGTGTACTAGGATATGTGCATGATAGCCACTGATCCTTGGGAGCTAGCATGTGACACATATCCGGGTCACTCGGAATCGTGTTTGTCTCACGTTAAGTGTTGCGTTTACGGCGTAATCACTTAGCTTGATACGGGTCCGATTTCGGGGTCCTCACGGCGTTAGTATCGAGCCATCCGATCGTGAGGTTAAAGCCGTAGCAATGGACGTGTTAGGATTTTGGGTTACAAAGAAAATTTTCAAACTATCAAAAGTTTGGCAAAAATATTAGTAATATAATTCCTTTGTTCCTTACCCATCCTAACATCTAATTCCTTACCTCACCATTCTTTTGATTTGTACAAAATCATTTTCCCTAATGCTCGTTCCTCTTCCAACACTAGAAACGTTAAATAGTCGTCGGTGAAGAATACTGGTGGAAGAACATGAAGACGACTCTTTGCTGCGATTTTAGGAATAACTTAGGATTTATACTTAGATATTATACCCCTAAGGATACTACGTAGCTTGTAGACGCTGGAGTTTGTGATGGTCTTTTGCTCTCTTTTATTCCAAGTAGTTGTGCATCGCCTACGGGCGGGTTGGATCGCAACTATGTCGGAAGACTAACTGTGTTTTCATTTGTATCTTGTGTTGTCCACCTAGGCTCTAGCACCCCATTTCTTGATGCATAAATGTGTTTTCATCGTGCATTCATACTAGGATAAGTTACCCCTGCAGCCAATTACTTACCTTATACTTTTCCCTCATTCCTTTTTGTCGGTTGCTAACAAGTTGTATGGCAACAGGATGTCGGGTCGAAAAACTCGTTTGACGTCGGAAGTAATGGAGGGCTCACAGCCCGTGGGTTCTCAAATCACCAGTAATCAACCCCCGAATCCCCAACGGCATAATCCGGAGCACCCTGACCCGCAATTTCAGCACGTTGGTCGACAAGAAGTGACTCCACCTCAGCCATCTGTGGCCGATGTGTTGATCCGGTTGGAGCAAAGTCAGCAAGATCAGACTCTAATCTTGCAGCATATTTCTCAGAACACCGCTAGTGTCCAAGTTGCTCAAATGGCAGCGGAAGGAGCCGATCTTTATGGCTCCCAATTTGCTGACTTTCTAAGCATGAAGCCTCCTGAGTTCTCTTGTTCTGAGGATCCTCTTGATGCTGATGATTGGCTTCGGAGCATCGAACGGAAGTTGATCGTTGCTCAGTGTGCTGACCACGAGAAGGTCTTATACGCCTCCAATCAACTCGAAGGGGCCGTTTCTGCATGGTGGGATAATTTTTGCACCATGCAGCCTGCCAGTCACGTTCCATCTTGGGACGAGTTCCGGATAGCTTTCCGTGACGCACATGTTCCCTCCAGCATCGTGAGTATCAAGAGGCATGAATTCCTCACGCTAAAGCAAGACAACAAGTCCGTGTTGGGGTATCTCCGCGAGTTCAATCGTTTGGCTCGTTACGCTCCAGACGATGTCTCCACCGATGCAAGAAAGCAAGACCAGTTCTTGAATGGGCTAACGGAAGTGATGCAGCTGGCACTCGCTGTACACGACTTCTGGAACTTCCAACAATTGGTGAACAAGGCTATCGTAGTGGAAAATAAAATGCAAGCGGTTGTTGAGTCGTGAAAGCGCAAGAAGGTTGCACAAATTTCAGCAAGCTGCAGTTTTCATGAACCGTATACTTGGCAGCCCACTCCTTCTGATTTCCATGTCCCAGCACCTCCGAGAGCTCCTTTGCAAGTCTCTCATCCACCTCAGAAAAATATTCAGCAAGGGCAACCTAGAAAGAAGCAAAGAAACCGACACAACCAATGTATGTTAGTTATATGTTTCAATTGCGGTAATCGGGGGCATTTTGCGGATCGTTGTCCGGTGAAGCATCAAGTCATTTCTGATCAGCGCCCAGACCTTAAAACATCCCTTGATCATAGGTTCGATGTTACCTTTTAGAACCCTGGTCGTGCTCATGTCAACCATGTCACCGCTAAGGAGGCGCAGGAAGCACCCGATGTCGTATTGGGCACCTTTCTAGTCAATTCGACTCCCGCGACCGTGTTGTTCGACTCTAGAGCATCTCATTCTTTCATGTCCAGAGGTTTTGCTTCACTCCACAACCTCTCACTCAGTTTGATGCCTGCACCTATGATGATTCAATCACCGGGTTCAGAAGTGAGAAGCACTCATGAATGCGTGAAGTTGAGATTGAGATCAAAGGGGTGAAGTTTCTGGCCAATCTTATTGTGATAAATTCAGCGGGTCTTGATGTTATTCTTGGGATGAATTGGCTGTCCAAGAACCATGGTCAAATTGATTGCGCCCGCAAAGCTATCACTCTCACATGTCCTCTTGGTTTTCAAGTCGAAATGGTGCCGAAATTGGAGCATCCTCATCTCTATGCCCTTAGCGGCAAAGAATTGCCAGATTTGACTGAAGTTCCAGTGGTATGTGAGTTCCCGAATGTATTTCCTGAGGAACTACCGGGCATGCCACCTTCACGAGAAGTTGAATTCGTGATTGAGCTGCAGCCCGGAACTGCTCCTATATCAAAACGGTCTTATCGAATGCCGCCTAATGAGTTGGTTGAATTGAAGAAGCAACTAACAGAACTTCAAAAGAAGGGTTTTATTAGGCCGAGCTCCTCACCTTGGGGATGCCCCGCTTTATTTGTGAAGAAGAAAGACCACAGTCTGCGGATGTGTGTTGACTACCGTCCGTTGAATGAGGTCACCATGAAGAACAAGTATCCGCTTCCACGGATTGATGATTTGTTCGACCAGATGACCGGTGCTCGTATTTTCTCCAAAATTGACTTGAGATTGGGCTATCATCAAGTTAGGATCAGATCTGAAGACATTCTCAAGACGACTTTCTCTACTCGTTATGGCTTGTACGAGTACACCGTCATGTCCTTCGGTTTGACAAATGCACCATCCTTGTTCATGAATCTCATGAACTCAGTGTTTATGGAGTATTTGGATAAATTTGTGGTCGTATTTATTGATGACATTCTTATATACTCCAAATCTGAAGGTGAGCATGAAGAACACCTCCGGCTTGTGTTGGGCAAGCTTCGAGAACATCGACTCTATGCAAAATTTAGCAAATGTGAGTTTTGGCTAAAAGAGGTCGCCTTTTTGGGTCATGTGCTATCCGAACGCGGAGTGACTATGGATCCAAGCAAAGTTCAAGATGTTCTTAATTGGAGACAACCCAAGTCCGTCTTCGAGGTCCGCTGTTTCTTCGGTCTTGCGGGCTATTACCGCCGCTTCATCGAGAATTTCTCAAAAATAGCAAGACCGATGACCCAATTGTTAAAGAAAGAAAAGAAGTATGAGTGGTCAGCGGATTGTGAAGCAAGCTTTCAGATGTTGAAGGATCGTCTGACTTCTGCTCCAGTGTTAGTTCTGCCGAATATCCACAAAAGCTTCGACATCTATTGCGATGCATCTCGCCTTGGTCTTGGTTGTGTTCTTATGCAAGAGGGCCGAGTTGTGGCGTATGCATCAAGGCAATTGAGGCCTCATGAGGTGAATTATCCCACTCATGACCTTGAGCTTGCAGCAGTGGTTCATGTTTTGAAGGTGTGGCGACATTTTCTTATCGGCAATCGCTGCGAAGTCTACACTGATCACAAGAGTTTGAAGTATATCTTCACTCTAGCCGATCTGAACCTAAGGCAAAGAAGATGGCTTGAATTGATCAAGGACTATGATATGGGAGTTCATTATCATCCAGGGAAAGCCAATGTCGTTGCCGATGCATTGAGCCGAAAATCTCAATGCAATTGTATTTCGGTTCGGCCTGAAACGGAAGCTATTTGCACTTAATTTCGACGGCTCAACTTGGAGATGGTTAGCGAAGGTTTTCTCGCTGCCTTAGAAGTGAAACCTACCCTTGAGGACCAGATCAAGATGGCATAGAAGAATGACAAGGGTATGGAGAGAATTAAGCAGAAAATAAAGGCTGGCAAAGCCAAGTGTTTTGTCGAGGACCACCAAGGTGTTTTGTGGTTCGGAAAGCGTTTGGTTGTGCCAAATGACGCGAAGCTTAAGGAATTAATCCTTCATGAAGCCCATGATTCTCTTTTCTCCATCCATCCGGGGTGCACAAAAATGTATCAAGATTTGAAGCAAAAATTATGGTGGACTCGGATGAAGCGGGAGATTGCACGCTTTGTTGCCGAGTGCGATGTATGTCAACGAGTGAAGGCCGAGCACCAACGGCCAGCGGGTATGCTTCAACCCCTCCCCGTTCCCGAGTGGAAGTGGGATGAAATTGGGATGGATTTCATCACCGGACTTCCAAAGACTCAGCAGGGGTATGACTCCATATGGGTGATTGTCGACCGTTTGTCAAAAGTTGCTCATTTTCTCCCTATCAAGATCACCTATTCAGGAAATCATTTGGCGGAGTTGTACATCTCCAGAATTGTATGCCTCCATGGTGTGCCTAAGATAATTGTCTTAGATCGAGGCACTCAATTCACCTCGCATTTCTGGAATTGCCTCCATGAAGCAATAGGAACTCAACTATCCTTTAGCACCGCTTACCACCCGCAAACCGACGGTCAAACCGAGAGGGTGAATCAAATTTTGGAGGACATGTTAAGGGCATGTGTGCTGTCCTATGGTAAGAAATGGGATAAATTCTTGCCGTTCGCGGAATTCTCTTATAACAATAGTTATCAAGCAAGCCTCCAAATGTCACCTTTTGAAGTGCTTTATGGGAGAAGGTGTAGGACACCACTCAACTGGTCCGAGTCCGGTGAGAGACAATTCTTTGGACCGGACATGATAAATGATGCCGAAGAGCAAGTTCGTATGATCCGGGAGAGACTACGGACGACTCAGTCTCACCAAAAGTCTTATGCCGATCGTCGTCGTCGTGAATTGAGCTTTGAGGTGGATGATCATGTTTACCTTAAAGTATCTACGATGAAAGGAATGCAACGCTTTCAAGTCAAAGGCAAGTTGGCACCTCGCTACATCGGTCCTTTCCGAATCCTAGCAAAGCGAGGATCGGTAGCGTATCAGTTGGAGCTACCACCATCACTTTCAGAGGTACACAATGTATTCCATGTATCTCAACTAAAGAAATATCTTCGAGTTCCTACCGAAGTAACCAATTTAGAAGATCTCGACTTGCAACCCGATCTTTCCTATCGAGAGCACCCGATTCGCGTTCTTGAAGAAATGAAGCGCAAGACAAGGAATCGCAACATCAAATTCTTGAAAGTTCAGTGGAGCAACCATACCGAAGATGAAGCAACTTGGGAGCGTGAAGATCGAATGCAAACCGAGTATCCAGAACTTTTTCCTTCTACTTGAAGTGTCTTCGAATCAAGAAAGGAGAGGTTAAACAAAGCAATGGGAAGGAAAATGTAATTGAAATTCCTTGTAACCTTACAAAGATATCTTGGCACTATCTTTGAAGGAAATCAAGACAACGGATGTATGTTTTCTTTTAGAACCTTCCTATCCAACTTCCACCCAACCGATCTCGGGGTTGAGATCTTTTGTAAGGGGGGGGAGGTTTGTAACATCCCCAAATTAATTAATGGGATTTAGTATGCATCTTATTAGTATGCTTGACATTTTGGAATCTTTTGCATAATATTTTGCACTTGGAAATTTATCAAACCAATTAAACATACACTTCGGATTTAAACTCCAAATAAAAATGGGAAAAAAACAATTGATCGTCATCTAAAAATAATTTATTCAAATACTAGAATAATTATCATGAATAAATATAATTTTTACCAAATTTTTGGAACTCAATTGCACCCTCAGAAAAATTGGAGCACAATTCAAAAACCTTCCCTAAGTTTGAATTTATATATTTCTAATTATATCTTGAACAGTGACTTTAATAATTTTTATGAATACTAGGTCGTCCCAGGAACACCCATGAATTATTTCGGATTTTTTTTAATTTTATTTATATATTTTAAGCCTCGGTCAAACCCTGTTCTTCTTTGGTCAAACTGAGATCAAACTCGGGTTCGATACTGTTGCACCGACTCGACCGCACCGCACCAACTTGACTCAGCTGAACCCACTCGCCGCACCCAATCACCTCTCAACCGTCCGATTTTCATCAGCGGTCCGAACGCCTGCCCTTGGTCCGGCCGCGCGAGCACCGACCGAGCCCCACGCCACTTGACTGCAACCCTTCGCTGAGCCGCTGACGAGGTGGGCCCGATCGTCAGACCTCTCTTCTTCCTCCCGTGGCTCGGGTAGAGCCTCGCTGCCACGCGCCCGCAGCGCCCTGCCCTGCTCCGTCACCTCCGTGAAGCCACCGCCCAAACTGACCAACCCCGAGCGGCTCCTGCTAACGCCGCTCCCATTCCTGTCAATTCCCGGGCTTAAACCCCGCTCCTGCTCCTCCTTTTGCCTCACTTCTCCTCGCAGCCGAGAGGAGGAGGATGCTTGTGCATACTCCATACTTGGGTAAGCCTTAGTCCAATGCTTCCCCTCCCCTCTACGTTCATTACCTTGCCCATTTGGGCTAACTCGATCCTTTGTGTTGGTCTGTAGCTCCGAGACCGCAACCGTGCCTTCATCGTACCCAGAGCGCGTACCGAAGGCCACTGCGTTGTCCACCTTCGGCATCTTCACCTCGGTGAGCTCCTTGTCCATTTCTTTGCGCGTCACGGTGTGTCTCAGTACATAATCACGCCTTCCCCTCAATTCTTTGATCGGTTTGTTCACAGGATCGTTGGCATTTTGAAGTTTCTCCATTTTCGGCCAACATCACTGTTCATCGTCAAATCGTTGATTTGGTGAGCTTTTGTCTGATTCCTCTTGATGTAACCATCTACTAGCTTCACTCAACCTTACACCACCTCCATTTTTCAGTTTGGTGGACCAGGGAGTCCCCTCCTCATGAGCCGCATCACCGCCGCCGCCATTACCGGCGACCGCTTCTCCCCGAGCTTCACCGGCCCCTCTACCACTTCAGTAAGCCTCAAGGAACCCCTCAGTAGCTCACCAATGCATTGCTTTGCTTGATGCACCAACGAAGCGTCGCATGCACGTTAGGCCGAAAGCCACCGCCACTCATCGGCGTTGCGCCGTCGTTCTGAGCCTCATTGGCCGCCGCTACTGCCACCTGTAGATGCGCATAGCTTCAAGGATTTCATTCTTGCACTTCGCCGGCGCCGCCATGACCGGAAACTCCGGCGAGGCTCGGGTCAAACCCGAGCTCAGCTGAGCTCTGTTGGTCGGGAGCTCCGACCGTCCTGTAGCGTCATTAGTGATTAATTACAATCATTAGAATTTAATTGTGAATCTTTGTCGGTTTAGCAATAAATGATGGTTAGGTGCGCTAATGATTGGTCAATTAAATGCCTGCCTCTTTTACATGTGGGCCCATAACCCGCAGGACCTCTCCTTACCTTCATCTTGACCGTCCAAGACCTCCTCGAGGGCCTCCTCAAAGACCACCCCGTGGTCATTTTACACAGAGCACCCCAAAGACCTCCTCGTGAACATTTTACAAGGACCACCCTAAAAGACCACCTGTGGTCATTTTGCAAAGATGACCCTAAAGACCACCCTGTGGTTGTTTTGCAAAGACAACCCTCACGACCTCTTCAAGGTCATTTTGCACAGACCACCTTTCTTACCCGCAGGACCACCCATGGTCAATTTGCACGGACAACCCTAAAGACCACCCCCGTGGCCGATTCGCAAAGACCACCCTCTGTTTATTTTACAAAGACAACCCTACAGACCTCCCAATGGTCTTTTTGCAGAGAAGAAAATACGAAAATGAATTATATATACACTGAAAATTGATTTTAACTTCCAAAAATTCATAACTAACTCATTCTAACTCCAAAAACAGTGAAACCACTTTTGATAATTTTTATTTTAAGTGAAATTATTTCTAAAAATGGTTTCAGCCTTACCTCTAACTCAGAAGATATATTTTGTGGAATTTGATCCCAAAATGAATTATTTTTACACTATAAAATGCTGATAACTTCAAAAATTCATAACTAATTCATGAAAACTCCAAATGAGCAAACTCAACGGTTTTGACCTTATATTATTATTCCCTATTTACCTATGTACTCCTTATATCAACAAATGTTCTGGAAATTTTCACCAAAGAATTAAATTAAGTGAACAGTAACAGATTGTATTTTCTGGAAATTTAAAATTCAAAACACCATAACGTTTACATATTGAATCCAAATGGAATAATTCTTTCACCTAAATTAATATAAAATCATAACCTACCTACTGTATAAATTTCATGCATTTTTGAGTAATTTGAATTTGTGGCTTTATTTGGTATTTATTTCGATATCGTCTTTCGTTAGGTTTTTCGACAATATCGTTATAGTCGTGAGATCAAATTGAGTATGAACTGAGAATGAACAAGTGGTACAGTAAAGGTGCGAGCACCCTCCTCTTGATCATATTGCTCCCAGTGATTTTTAAATATTTTGTGTGAGTTTTATTATCGCAATTGCATGCTATTTTGAAATGTATTGTTTATGGGTAGAAGTAGTTAAATTCATAATTGTTGCATTAGCCCTCCTTTGAATGTTGATTACCCTTTTACCTTGAATAACTAAGGTTATATGTTATATGAGATTGTTTACTAGTTTGTAGAACGATGCTTAGCCATGCTAGTAGTCTTAGCCGAGAGCGGTTGATGGAGCTAGTCCATCGGCCAGTGGGTTAAATTGAATCTTACTGAAATTTGAGGATTTTATGGATTGGATTATGATGGATTTGAGAGATGTATCCAGATCTTCGCATCTGGGGTTTGTGGACATGTTGGGCATGGGTTTTATGTTCTTAACTTGGGCGGGTGTAGGTTGATGATGAATTACTTTTGTTGTTGTTATTATGGAATTGTGTAGCCCTGTCTGAGTGTTTAAGGACCGGTCTGTGGTGTGATGAAACCAAGTCTTACGTGCAACCACACGCCGGGATAATGGCGAAGGCTTGGCTTAATAATTTGTTGTGTGTTGGCTATCAAAACACAATGAGATTGACAATTGTTATTGTTATGTATTTAATTATTCTTCTGTCAATCTCGCGGGGGCATGTTAAGGGTCGCCTTAGTTGCTCTTAAGGGTCTCTTGTTTGATAGGGACTTACTTACGCAACGAGGTTTCACCGTGGTTCTAGCACGTACGATAGCCTGCCATGGGATTCTGAGCCTCGGGTGGTTTGATAGTTAGGACATAACATTGTAACGGCCTCGTTATGCTACCTCAGTCACACTCCTATGGAAGAGTGCATTGGCCGACATTAAGTGGGATGCATATCGTGTGGGTAAAGTTGTACAACTTTGCAAAGTAACTAAATCTATTCGAATAGCCTCGTCCTAGGTTATAGACAACACTTGTGGGAAAGCAGGCACAGTTAGCTTTTGGAAACTTAAGTTTGGGTTATGGTTGGAAATGTCTTGTCTTTATGTTAGTTTGTTCAACTCTGAAATGTTTTCATGAACGCGTTGTTCGCGCGTTAAATTTGTTGAGGAATTATTTGTGCCACGAACAGGATGTTCGTGTGTTGATTATACTTGGAAATTATACATTTGTTGATCATTATTTACTATCACAAAATGTTTTCTAAATGTTTTACAAATGGCAGGTTAGAATCTTTTATCTATATGTAAAACTTGCTTTATGCCAAAAATTTGACTAGTTTAGTAGCCTTCCTTTGATACTTACATGCATCCTTATTTCTTTTGAAAGTCTCGCGAGTACAACTTTGTACTCTAACAGTGTCTATTTGTTCAGGTGAGAACGGCGGTTGCAACGGCTTTAACTCCAGTTGGTTGCTTGTGGGATTGTGGGCATACCAACTCGGTTATTCCCTTTTTATTTTTAAGTTATCTTCCACTGTAATTTATTTGTGTTAATTAGATTTGGCCGATCGGCCCTCTTTTGCAACCTTGTACTATAAGGTTCTATTTAAATGTTGTTGTAATTCATTCTTTTATTCTTGTACATTGTGTATGGATGTGATTGCAATGTTGTGTACTAGGATATGTGCATGATAGCCACTGATCCTTGGGAGCTAGCATGTGACACATATCCGGGTCACTCGGAATCGTGTTCGTCTCACGTTAAGTGTTGCGTTTACGGCGTAATCACTTAGCTTGATACGGGTCCGATTTCGGGGGTCCTCATATGACTGAAGATGGTAGAAGAACGGCGGGTAGGGGCGGCGATGATGGCATTACAGTGATGGCATGCTATGGTGATGGAGAAGCTACAAGAAGGTGCGCATTAGTTTGCATGTACACTGAGGATGTTGAGTATAGAAGGAATCAACTAGTAACTCACCGAGGTGGCGGTAATCAGCAAAACTGGCTGCAGCGGCTGGAATTGGGGGAGAAATGTGAACCCAGAGATTCTCTATGAGATGCCTAGCATTAAGCAGGGAAAAGTGTCATTAGGGCATGGAATTCATGGTGACGCGTTTGGTTGGGGTTCAAACTTACTAGAATGGCGAGACCACATCGGCTTGGATTGGGTACATGTGCCAGAGACGAAGACGACGATGGTGCTACAGTGTTACAAAGCTCTAGCTATGCTAGAACAAGCAAGGGAGAAGCATGAGCAAAGCTCTAGGAGCAAAGTGACACGCATGTCATGGCAAGAGGAGCTCACCAGTGACGGCGGCGATGTGGAGCCTGCTCACCAGTGTCGAGAACTACACTCTTGTTCTCAGCAAATTAAAGAGCAAGGAGCTCAAAGTTTGCACGAAATTGAACTAGGGGTGAGCTGAGAAGAGGATGACACAATTGGGAGCTTATGTAGTGAAGTGTATCATGCGAGACAAGCAGTGAGAAATTGGCGGGTGCGGCGAGAACTCGAGGGCGTGATCTCATTCTCCACTCGATAGGGAAAAAGAGGACTGAAGCAGGGTGGTTGGCCATGGTAGTGATGGGACAGGGCATGACAGGTTGGTGGCACTTCAGGCGATAGGAAAAACGAGTGGGCGACAGTCGCAACCCTGGGGCAGAGATGGAGCTGGCGTGGGCGCGTTGGTGAGCAGGGGCGAGGCGAGGTGGACGATGGGTTCTAACCGGTGGGGCTAGCACATCATTGAGAGAGGGAGGCGGGGCCACTAACCACTCTACAGCTGAACATAAGCGGAAGCAAAAACAACTAATGGACACAATAATAACGGATAGAGTTCAATAAATTAAATCAACTACTAGCAATTTAATCCAAGAGTAGTCCACAAATTCATCATTAATAAATCAAAAGAACACTCGCGAATAGCTAGTCATTAGGCTAGTTTCCTCTCAACTTTATTACAACATAAAACTATGAATTGAGTGCATAATTGTGGTGCCGCTCTACCCATCCCAGGAATGCTTAAGAATCACACGAAAGGGGAAAGAAACAACAAGGGTGAGAAAAATCTAGCAAGTAAATTGATTAACGAGTTATTCAAATAACAAGCAAGCTACATCACAATTTATATTATTGCATGACCGCAACCACATTCCACTTTCTCATTCAATAAACCACATGGACTAACATGAGTCCTGCCTCATAAGATTTCAAACATTGGCATAAGTATGCATTTCCTCCATCCACAATTTTAATGCAAATGCATGCCATGCTCCACTGCACTCTTACCCATCAAGGTAAGAGTGTGCATCGACACTGACAATGTACGATCTTTGACTGCCGTCTGATCGCGCCATAAGCGGCGACATCCACAATGCAATGTGATGATATGTTATGAATAATATGATACTCATAAACCACATAAGTGTCATCTTCATAAGGGCACCAACAAGATCAACTTATACTACTACCACATAGTCACTATGGAAAATATATCCATGATCCACATTCGGCATCTAAAGCAACCACCTCATGACTACACGCAAGATATCCAAAGTAAAACATTCAATTATTAATTGCTGTTATCACCTCATTTGTAAGTCAACCAACCATGGCATAATACTTCAAAATACGAGAATCATATAGATTGCAAGTAGTAAGAACAACCAATTAAAGCGGTAGTAACATCTGCTACAATTACTTGCCTTCCACGATGCGACGCGTTAGCGGCAAAGATGATACTCTAACCCGAGGCTTCACCTCCTAAACAAGTAAAATAATTTCAATAAGGACATAATATACCCAGCGCTACTAATCGGCATTCTACACCGCTTCTCGATGTCTCAAGTCGAGTTTTCAAAGCTGAAACTGAAAAACAACGTTTCCTGCCATATACCGTTTCCGGACAGCAGCACGGTAATTGACATAACTCATGAACTGGAAGTCGAAAAGAGGTAAACCCAATTTTTGTAGATTCTTAACTGACTAATCTACAATACTCTAGTTGACACGATAATCCAATTCGGCCAAAATAATAGGCTAACCATTGTTTGAACTTTCAGTACAGAAACTGCCTACACATTCGAACAGCAAAACTAAAATGACCATAACTTTTAATAGGTAACTCCGAATTGATCGTTCTTTATCAATCTGAAAAGGTTATCGAATTATCTACAATAACCTAGTTGTGTGAACTTTCATATTCTACCAATTTCACTTTCATATTTTAGGAAATAACCAGACAGATTATTCTCGTCAGATTTCTGGCAGCAGATACTAAAACGATCATAACTTTTGACTCAGACCTCGGAATTGAGTGATCTTCGTGGCTACTGAAAGATAAGAAGCAGACCTACAGAACTCTAGGAGATGGACAACTCAAATTCGGCCTCTAAGACCCCGCGATAGTCCACGCAACCTTCTGGACAGATTTAAGTTTCTACTCGCAGCAATGCGATCTAATAAAAAAATGAACTAAAACACATCTACCACTAATCAAACGATGAGGCCCGGCATTCGTTACCCTTGCAGCAACCAGGATGTAGGCGGAAGAACGTTGGAGAAGACGATCTTCCTCCTCCTGCTTTCTCTCCCTTCTTCTACCTCCCGATGGCGGTAGCAAGGAGCGACAAAGGGGCGACATGGAGGGCGAGGCAGCAGGGGAGGAGGGTTGCTACAGTGGCGGCGCTGCATCTGTAGCTGCGTGCTACAGTAAAAGACCTAGGGTTTTGGTTGGCCCTTCTTAAACCAACTTCCTACTTGGGCCAAACAACGTGGGCGAAAGCCCAAGATTAATTCTCCTCTAAAAATCTGATTTCTCTTTTAATTCTGTTAAATACCTTTCTCATTTCAATTAATTCTCTAATGTTAAACATGATATTACATAATCATTGACGGATACTTTCCTTGTTAGGAGAAATCTCTCTAAACTATATTGCACTCGAAAATTGAATAAATTTCTCTCCCCCGAATAATACATTCTCTCAAATTGATATTCGGGGTATTACATTCTACCCCCCTTAAACAGGATTCGACCCCGAATCCTCACACAACACTACGCGAAAGAACAACCACAGCGAGAACTATCAACGGTAACCACGTGTCAAGTGAACAAATCCGGATAACGCCGCGCATACGAAACTCCAACTCCCAAGTGGCCTCTCTCTCGGACTAGCGAGACCACAACACAAAGACGTACAATGACATTTGTCCTATCACTCAACCCAACCTTTCCAGGTACACTCATCAGAGGAGGATCGAGGGTAAGACCTTACTCGATGGTCAACGTCTTTAATGAAATCCCAAGCTTTAAATCGCTCAGCTACCACTTAGCAACAGAACACACCAGACGTTGCGTACGTCACGTACGGACCCGAGACGGTCAAAGAGATACGCCAACTTCCTAATTTCTCCATCTATCAAAACGAACCAACGTATCTAGACCAAACTCCCTTTGGTACGAAACACACAACAAATGCCTAGAACCACCCCTCGGTACATGTCCGTGTGTCGGTGCGGTGCATATGCCATGCCACATGACTACTTCGGGACCACACGCGCCATGCACCATATGCCCACGTCCCTGTCCCGCACGCGCTCGTGCAGCGAAGGTTGATGCTCAAAATCAAACTCTTCATCTAACAAGGGCCACCCCCTTTAAACAAGAATGCACAATGTAATCGGTTCTTAAACCACTAATTCACAAAGAGAATCCAACTGTAAATAGAGAGTTCTCATCAAATCCACGCAATACTAACTCTCCACCAAAAGGGTAAAACCCCAAATTGGACAATTCATCACGAAAACAATCCCACTTTCTAAATAGGCACTTTACGATTGAATACCACGAAAACCAAAGGAGAAATCACTCGAATGCCTAACCAAATACTTCTTTTGGTTTGTCTGAATTGGAAAGAATCAAGCATGCTAACACAGCACCAACTCCAAATTGTGGAAGAGATCAGTCAACAACACAAGCTCAAGCGAGAAAAAAAGAAAACGCTTCGCTACCGAAGAAAACATCCTTGTTTCTCAATTTTCCCTTCTAGGAATAAAATTTCTCTCAAACCTTGGAATTCGAATTCATCGCATACCACACGAGATCAACCCTCTTAAGTTAACATCCTCAAGTTATGCTCCAACTGAAATACATCGTCCACACCTTTGTGGAGAAGTTCTATTGGTCCCACCAAACACTCTAGATAATTTCTTCTACTAATGAAATTAATTTGATGGGAGGCACCCAAAACACCACAAAAAAAAATGGATCCCACGCAATCACATCACCTACAACTTTCAAGAATAACAACTCAAAATCCTCAGTACACACGCTCATGTACCACATCGAAAAGTTCTATCAATGATCATTCCATTGCTTAGGAAACGTCATTATCTAATTTCTCTACACAAAATCATTGGGCGACAAAAGTTTAGCATAAAACAATGCACAGCCCAAATTTAACCTCCAAGACCTCTACAATGAATTTCTCTTATAACAGATAGTGAAATTATCGGATTAATTCTCTAACATCCCCACAAATCTAACATACTCTCTAATTGACATCATCAGGAATCACCCACGCATTATCGCAATAGTTTCCAATTGCGTTACTCAATAAAATTGATCAAGGTTTCTATACCTTCGATAATCCCCAATATTTTAACATGAACTAAGGTTCTGGAATTACACCATACCATAGGTTCTTCTTGGTCGTACCACTATTCAATTTTACTTCGAAGCCACATATTCCCTTTGAAAGATTCTAACTTCAAGAAAGTTACTCATTGAAACCAAGTCATACCTGACATTAACTCAACATTTCCTACCATCTCCAAAGTTGTTGTAACGACTAGAGTTCTCACAATTCTACTCTCATTGAACTACACCAACACAATTCTTTTACACAACCATATAAGGTACCCAATCATGGCACTCTCATGAATTGACCAATATTTTCCATACTTGCAAACAATTTCTAAAGTTCCACTTGACATGAACGAAAGATCTTGAACCACAACCACTATAGGTTCTAGTATTTGCACTAATGCCAATAGTTTGGCCCCAAAGACCAAACTTCTATTTAAGTCAAACCCTCTCCAAGGATTACTCCAAGAAATCAACTTATCACTCAATGCGTCTCAATCAACTTGACTTCCAAAGTCTCACAAGTCACTTAGTTGATCACCACCAACCATCTGCCATTATACACTCTGAAAGGTTTTGTGAAACAAATCCATTATTCTTTTCTCAACAGAGAAGGCAATTGAAAACGATTCCTAGCACAAACAATAACGTATACCACTCACAATAAGCATAGGACCAAGGAAAGTAGTAAATTAAGCAATGAACTAGGAAGATATAAGGGAAGTCAACAGTAAGGGTACAAGTCCCACAAGCAGAGAATTTCAAACCTCACCCATAAGAACAAAACATTGCTTTTTAAAAAAAAACTTGAGGAACCCACATGCAACGAAAAGAAAGGTCATACACACCTCAATTGAGTGGTGCGTTACAAAGCTTGCCCCAACCTCAAATACTACTATTACACTTTTTCCCTTACTGAAGGAAACCGATTTTCTTTTGTTACAACGTCACCTTGTAACATCAAAGACAAGAGGAACATTTAGACCAAATCACATGAACCACTTTTGAACCAATTGAATTTTCCAACACGTTACTATGTTCAACCCAATTTCAGCTACTACAAAATCATGAACTCCAAAAGATTGCGAGCATAAAACATGGAATATTTTCATTTACTCAATAACATGAGAGCGCTCAAATTATTTTCTCTATAAGTGAATCAACATCACTCACACATTATCGACAATTCTTGGCATCGAAATCATATACTCTTACCAAGAATCATCAAACATTACTACTCCATCCTAAGACTTCCCGAAAGAACATAAGCCAAAAGGTTGAGACAAAACTCTTTCAACAAGATGATACTAGAACTTGTCCAAATAACAAAAGTACACCAACATTAATATCTTATCACACTTCATCCATTTAAATCTTACCAACGCTCAACGCCAAAATAGCACACACTATACGCTGTAAGGGCACAATCATGATCCTACCTCTAATTGCAAACTCAACAACAGATATCAGAATGGATTCAAGATTAATATTTACCAAGGCAACATTTGAATGCATCTTTAACTTAACCATCACTAGCGGTTAGAATAACCGAAGGAGGAATCAGATTCCAACTCATCTAATAAATTTAGCAGATTACTCGATCGTAAAGGTCAAACCGGTTCATCAACATTCCCACACTTCTTAACATCAATAGATTCTGAACAGAGGTGGACAACTCTTATCTAACGTTCATCATATACCAAATACAATGATATTTCAATTTAATCAATTTTCCTTTTATGGATTCTAGTTAAGAATAACCATGCACCACGCTATAGATCTGACTTGGTAACTCAAACCTTAACAACGAATTTCTATGTTTAACACCACTCACTTAAACATAACAGGACTTCACAAAAGGATTTTAACTCTTTTTAGAAAAAAAAATGGTATTAACTTCAACACTCGAAATAATCCAAAAGAAATACATAAAACCAAAGCTTTCACATGTTAACGAACTGGCAACAGAAAACTTTCATTACCCAAAATATCAAACGAATAAATGAGTCATTCTATTCCAATGAGAAAGAAGGAACAACCATGGAAACCTCAATCTTGCCAATTGACAACGATCACAAACAGTAAAAGCAACTCAACAGTCGAAAAGCAATAATTGATTCAAAGAAACATTAGAGATCCATTGAAAGCCATCAACAATCATGAATCATGAACCTAGAGGAATATCATCAACCACCACAGAACAAATATTGCTAAATTCAGAAATCAAGGAAGAGAACAACTTTCTAAAGCAACTCACGCTTAACACCTGAAACCCTGGTACTTGAGGTTACTACTCCCTAACCACATACCGCATAAGCGGTGGTGTAACTTGGTGAATCGGAGTAACAACCACGACCTCCACTTCTTATAAATGCAGTAATCAACGCGCATAACCAAAGTATTCAGTTATTAAAATATAGGATGGATCATCTCATGACGATTATAGAATAAATTCATAGATATAAGATATCACATCATATCATAGATTAACAACAAGAAAGATAGTACAGAAGCAATTCAACAATTGCTCAACGAATGAAACATAGTAATAGAAATGCGGAAGCAACAAATTACCCATCCCACCTACTGTGCACAGTGTGTCATTTTAACATATTTCTATTAACCATGGACCTAAAGCCCGCTCGATACCAACCTGTAACACCCAAGGACCCAATTACCCTGGAATGCCACTAACCACTCTGGTGAACATAGCGGAAGCAAAACAACTAATGGACACAATAATAACGGATAGAGTTCAATAAATTAAATCAACTACTAGCAATTTAATCCAAGAGTAGTCCACAAATTCATCATTAATAAATCAAAAGAACACTCGCGAATAGCTAGTCATTATGCTAGTTTCCTCTCAACTTTATTCTGACATAAAACTATGAATTGAGTGCATAATTGTGGTGCCGCTCTACCCATCCCAGAATGCTTAAGAATCACGAAAGGGGAAAGAAACAACAAGGGTGAGAAAAATCTCAGCAAGTAAATTGATTAACGAGTTATTCAAATAACAAGCAAGCTACATCACAATTTATATTATTGCATGACCGCAACCACATTCCACTTTCTCATTCAATAAACCACATGGACTAACATGAGTCCTGCCTCATAAGATTTCAAACATTGGCATAAGTATGCATTTCCTCCATCCACAATTTTAATGCAAATGCATGCCATGCTCCACTGCACTCTTACCCATCAAGGTAAGAGTGTGCATCATCTCTGACAATGTGCGATGTTGATTGCTGATCGCGCCATAAGCGGCGACATCCACAATGCAATGTCATGATATGTTATGAATAATATGATACTCATAAACCACATAAGTGTCATCTTCATAAGGGCACCAACAAGATCAACTTATACTACTACCACATAGTCACTATGGAAAATATATCCATGATCCACATTCGGCATCTAAAGCAACCACCTCATGACTACACGCAAGATATCCAAAGTAAAACATTCAATTATTAATTGCTGTTATCACCTCATTTGTAAGTCAACCAACCATGGCATAATACTTCAAAATACGAGAATCATATAGATTGCAAGTAGTAAGAACAACCAATTAAGCGGTAGTAACAACGCTACAATTACTTGCCTTCCACGATGCGACGCGTTAGCGGCAAAGATGATACTCCTAACCCGAGGCTTCACCTCCTAAACAAGTAAAATAATTTCAATAAGGACATAATATACCCAGCGCTACTAATCGGCATTCTACACCGCTTCCCTGATGTCTCAAGTCGAGTTTTCAAAGCTGAAACTGAAAAACAACGTTTCCTGCCATATACCGTTTCCGGACAGCAGCACGGTAATTGACATAACTCATGAACTGGAAGTCGAAAAGAGGTAAACCCAATTTCTGTAGATTCTTAACTGACTAATCTACAATACTGTAGTTGACACGATAATCCAATTCGGCCAAAATAATAGGCTAACCATTGTTTGAACTTTCAGTACAGAAACTGCCTACACATTCGAACAGTTAAACTAAAATAACCATAACTTTTAATAGGTAACTCCGAATTGATCGTTCTTTATCAATCTAAAAAGGTTATCGAATTATATACAATAACCTAGTTGTGTGAACTTTCATATTCTACCAATTTCCCTTTCATATTTTAGGAAATAACCAGACAGATTATTCTCGTCAGATTTCTGGCAGCAGATACTAAAACGATCATAACTTTTGACTCAGACCTCAGAATTGAGTGATCTTCGTGGCTACTGAAAGATAAGAACCAGACCTACAGAACTCTAGGAGATGGACAACTCAAATTCGGCCTCTAAGACCCCGCAACAGTCCACGCAACCTTCTGGACAGATTTAAGTTTCTACTCGCAGCAATGCGATCTAATAAAAAAATGAACTAAAACACATCTACCACTAATCAAACGATGAGGCCCGGCATTCGTTACCCTTGCAGCAACCAGGATGTAGGCGGAAGAACGTTGGAGAAGACGATCTTCCTCCTCCTGCTTTCTCTCCTTCTTCTACCTCCGATGGCGGTAGCAAGGAGCGACAAAGGGGCGACATGGAGGCGAGGCAGCAGGGGGAGGAGGGTTGCTACGATGGCGTGATGCTGTAGCTGCGTGCTACAGTAAAAAGACCTAGGGTTTTGGTTGGCCCCTTCTTAAACCAACTTCCTACTTGGGCCAAACAACGTGGGCCGAAAGCCCAAGATTAATTCTCCTCTAAAAAATCTGATTTCTCTTTTTAATTCCTGTTAAATACCTTTCTCATTTCAATTAATTCTCTAATGTTAAACATGATATTACATAATCGCTGACGGATACTTTCCTTGTTAGGAGAAATCTCTCTCTAAACTATATTGCACTCGAAAATTGAATAAATTTCTCTCCCCCGAATAATACATTCTCTCAAATTGATATTCGGGGTATTACACGGGGGGGGGGGGGGGTGGGCTATGCTGGCCGTGGTAGACTTTTGGCCCGAAAGGCGGTGCGGGAAAAGAAATAGGTTTTCGGGGTTTTTGAATAGGCTGAATGTTTGATGAATTTTTAAATATAGAAATTGAGTTCCGAAAATCATGAATTTTTTTTGGAGGCTCCTGACACAATTTAGTTGTTTGTGTAATTTTGCCAAAATTTTATCTATCTTTAATTTTTCCCGAGAATTCTTTTAATGTCACTATTTGCATGCAATTGCAACAATTCAAAATAATTCAAAATTTATTCTCAGTACAATAAACTTGAGTTTGGATTTTTGGGATGTTACACTCTACTCAGAATGGAATGGTTTTGGTGTGGAGGAACGAGAGCGCATCGTCAGGTTTTATAGCCACACGAAGGCTGACCGCGAAGCAACGGAAGGGAATCATATTCCGTCCCACGGGCAACGTGCCGAGTTTTTTGCACATGTAGGGGATGGATTTTTATTCGAAACAATAAAAAAATCACAGACGTGGTGGGAAGAGGTCCTTATTCGCCTCCAGTGGCAAAGTGGAGGCATCTTTGGCCCCCAGGGGCATGGACAAGCCCATGTGTCACCTCTACGTGGCTCTATAGTGCCATTTTTGCACTTGACGTGGAAAGCAGGCTATATTTGCTAATTCGTCCGTCAACCATGCCAAATACGGCAAAAACTCTAGCAAACAGTACGGTGACTCGACACACAACGTTCAAGCCAAAGAACTCCAAGGCAAGAGAATCAAAGTCTTCTGGCTAAATGTAGTGGCAAATCTTTGTGCCAGGGTTGAACATTGTATCAAGTAATCTGCTTCTAAAAAACATTGCATCAAGTAATTAATTTGTTTTCTTGGTTTAGATAGGCAACGCCGCAACGGTTTGGCAATCAAGTATGAGAATGACGCAGGATTTTGAGATCATGTCTCGTTGTGAAGACAGAAGATGCCAAAGATCGACGTCTTGTCATATGAAGGCGTGCATGCACGCTTTAATCTTCTCATGTTAATCTCAGGTGTATATTCATACATGGCCCCAGTCATCATCATTAGTCTATTTCCGGTGACAACAAGGCTTAGGCTTAGGAGTTTTTTTTTTAACTACATTCAACCAGCTTGTAAAGATACTTTTTTAACTAAATTAGTTCATGCGTGTAGTAAGGAAACTTTGCCTATTCTTATTGGTGGGGATTTTAATATCATAAGGCGCAGTGAGGAGAAAAATAACCATAATTTTGATCAGCATTGTCCTTTTCTTTTTAATGCGGTTATTAAGAGCCTAGAATGCTTTGGAACGTGTTCTTTCTGATCATACTCCTATTGTTCTTAACACTGGGGCTGCCTCTGATACTAGGAACCAACATTTGTTTAAATTTGAGTTAGGTTGGCTTAAGAGGGATGGGTTTGTTGATATGGTGGCTCAGGTGTGGCAACAAAATAATATTGGTAATTCTGCAATTAATCGTTGGCAAAGTAAAATTAGAGTGCTTAGACAATTTCTTAAATGGTGGGCTAAAAATACTAGTGGTGTGTATAAGCTAGAGAAAAAGCGTCTTGTGAATATCATTGATAATCTCGATAAGAAAGCTGAGTCTACGGGGTTATCTAATTTTGAAATTAATCTTAAACATAGTTCTAATGAGCGTCTTACCCATTTACTAAGAGAGGAAGAAATGAAATGGTATCAACGGGCTAAGACG
Source organism: Ampelocalamus luodianensis (assembly GCA_036346255.1). Classification (NCBI taxonomy): domain Eukaryota; kingdom Viridiplantae; phylum Streptophyta; class Magnoliopsida; order Poales; family Poaceae; genus Ampelocalamus; species Ampelocalamus luodianensis. The sequence goes on from CM070619.1 coordinate 31,771,134, forward strand.
AAGCATTTGCTTGAAGGAGATAGTAATACTCAGTATTTTCATTTGATTGCCAATGGTAAGCATAGGAAATAATAAATTTTTCAGTTGGAACAAGAGGATGGTTTAATTTTGGGTGATGTCTATTTAAAGCAGTACATCATAACTTATTATAAAGGTCTTTTTGGACCTCCTGATACCAACTACTTTTCCATGGTAGAGAGTATCATGGAGGATATACCTCAAGCTTTTGACTTGGAAAATGACTATCTTACTGCTGAGTTTACTGAAAAGGAAGTAAAAGATGCAATTTTTCCAATGGAGCATAATAAAGCTCCTGGTCTAGATGGCCTTCTTGCTGAATTTTATCAAGTTTTTTGGAACATTATTAAAAATAACTTAATGGCTCTTTTTCAAGATTTTAATAGAGGCAATTTACCTCTTTTTAGACTCAATTTTGGTATAATTTCTTTACTTCCAAAAAAAGAAGATGCATGACAAATTCAGCAATATAGGCCGATTTGCCTATTAAATATGAGTTTTAATATATTTATGAAGTTAGGTACTAATCGTCTTATGGGTATTGCTCAAAAGGTTGTTCATCCATCTTAAACGGCTTTTATGCCAGGGAGAAATATCATGGAAGGGGTAGTTGTTTTACATGAAAAAATCCATGAGCTTCATAAGAAGAAATTAGATGGAATCATTTTTAAGATTGATTTTGAAAAAAGCTTATGATAAGGTTAAATGGCTTTTTCTGCAGCAAACTCTTAGAATGAAGGGTTTCTCTCAAGTTGGTGTGCTTGGATTGAGATTAACGATATTGTAGAGGAGTTACTTTGACTAAGGATAGTTTATTAAAATAGAACTGGAGAGATGACACAAATTGCTGTTCTTGTGATCACAAGGAGACTATACAATATTTGTGTTTTGATTGTCGTTTTGCCCGTTTTGCATGGCATATAGTTCAAATTGCTTTCAATCTTAACAGACCTAATACTGTTTGAAATATTTTTGAGAACTGGTTAGTAGGTCTTACTTCAGATTTAAAAGAAAATATTTTGGTGGGGGCGGCTGCACTTTGCTGGTCAATTTGTTTATGTCGTAATGATGTTATTTTCGATAAGAAAGTTATTGGCCATCCTCTACAGGTTATATTCAGATGTATCTATTGGATCCACTCTTGGTCAGTTTTGCAATACCAAGGAAGGAGAGAGGCCTTAGTAGCTGGGAGCAAAACATTGGAGATCATTACATGGGAGATCTTCAACAAGCATAGGTGGAAGCTATTTAATAGGCTTCGAGATGTTTGAAGCACTTTTTTTTTTTTTTATTTTCATAAGGTTGTTTACTATCTTTATGGCTTTTGTTTTGTCGTTGGTTTATGTCGGCGTCTGTTTTGCCGCTTTATTATGGTTTTGGGGCGATTACTTCATTTGGTTAAGAATATTATAGTTATTGTAATAAACTTTGGGCTATGTGTATTCTCGGATACAAAGGCTGAGAGAGGTTTTCTCTTCCCTTGTCTTAAAAAATGCAGGGGAAATTTACATCTCTTTTTTGTTCACACAAGGAACGCATTGAGAGATGTCAACAGAATTGATGTGCCATGTATATAAGGAGCACCCACGCACAATGAGCTAAACCATCAGGGGCTGACTAGCTTCGAATATTGGCAAAAATCAAAGTGTGTGCGCGCCGCGTGACGCATTGAAATATCATTGTAACGAGGTCTTACTACTATGAAAAAAATATAATGTCTTTGGTATATCCAAAGATATATATATATATATATATATGAAACATAAATTAACCTTCAAAAGTAACTTTATTTAGCTAGATTGTAATGAATAGAGAAGTACGCAACACAGCAATGAATGGAATATATAGTGGTATTTCACAGTTTATTTTGTTCGGCTCGTACATAGCTGCGCTGCAACATTGGCACACACCGCCTAGTTGACAGTTACCGGAAGAGCACCGGCATTCCCACCACCGGGAGAGGGAGGATCTTCGGCGACTCGGCGTTGTTGCCGGCAGGGTTCAGGTAAGCAGTATCAAAATTTTAGGGGGCGCGGGGGAGGTGTCCAGTAGGGTAGTTTTCGACCGAAATTTTCAAATCAAATTTTGGATTAAAAAAATTGTCAAAAAATTGGTTGAAATCTACATTTTGAATTCTGGCACAAATTTCTTCTATAGTTGATAAAATTTACGCAAAACAAATTTTTCTGGTGTCCGATAGAAACAATTTTCACCAATTTTTTGTGAAAATCAGCCGAAGTTTTGAACCATGGTTGCCGGTGGGATATGCATCTGTAGCTTTATCGATGATTTGATCGAGTTGGGCATAAATTTCCGCTCTGTTAGCTTGCAATTTCTCTCTTTTCCTTTATCATCAGCAATCCTTGTCCCCTCGCTGCATCCTCCTCAAGTTTATGTATCTTTTTGTTCAGAGCTTCTATCAGCAGCGGTAATTAGTCAGCAACACCAGTATATATCTAAACCAATCACACCGGAAATAACATGTCCACCGAAGTTTTGGTGTACCCGGCCCGGCGAGCGGGCCAGCCGGCGTGTTTGTTCAAGCGGCAGGCTCGAGTAGGAGAACTTGACAACAAGTCGAGCTTTATGGCGGCGTCGGCTTTTGTCATGCGAAGGACTAAAGGTACGGTGCAATATCCTTGATGCTCATCCTCTTCATTCGGTCTCGTTACTCCGTCTGCTTTCTACGCAGGCGCTGGCCACCGGCCAGGGCAGAGGAGCTTGACGCGTGAGCCGACGCATGGGTCGTCGCTGGCGCTGAAGGAGGAGGAGCTACCGCTACGTTGCCGGCGGAAATCAGGTTTGATCCAGCAGGCGGTGGCGCCGCCGCCGGTGGTACGGAAACGGCAGCGGCCGTGGCTGCAAACATATATGAACAATCGACGGTGCTTGCACTGTTAATTGGACCGCAAAGTATTATGGACGAAATACTCGATGAATTCACAACTAATTCAGTCGTTACTTACGGTGTGCTGTTGAGGATGCAAATATTTGGCTCAGACAGCTAATATTACCAAACATCGCTGCCATGAACGGGTCATTATTCAGAGTCGGCGGGGCGATGTTGCTGCACACCGCCGAACAAAAACTCGAGTAGGAGTTGTACACCTGCCCAGTGGCATAACCTGGAATCATGTCGACGATCCTGGCGATGAAGTGCCCCATCCACTCCGCTCGCGCGTCCGCTGGAAAAGGCTGGAACATGCAAGGAAATGTTGCGTACACACGACTATATTCTGAGTAGTAGTGACAATTGAGTGTGTCCAGTGGCTTGCACCACGTAGAAGAAAAGGATTGTTGGTGCCAATCCAGCGATCCCGGCGAGTCTTATCTCAAATGCATCGCCCCCATGAATCCTGAAGTACATTTGACGGCTATCTGCATGAATTCGTCAGTTCGCGCGCTCTAATTTAATTAAGGAGCAGCATGACTCGTGATCAGTCTGATCACACAAACTAGATATGGACAGTGTTCTGATTTTCGACCGTACTGGGCTGGTAGGAATCCAAACCGGTCCAAAAAAATCGGTTTGGATGAATTTTGCACCAAAAAATCGATTTTGCCTGAATTTTGCTTGAATTTGATCTTTTAATTTAAAATCCAAAAATTTCAAATTTTGATTTGAAAAGTTTCGGTCATACCGGCCACCTTGGGTAAAAAAATTCTTTTATTGAAAACCCTAGATATATATATATATATATATATATATATATATATATATATATATATATATATATATATATATATATATATATATAAATAAAGCAACTTCAGATAGATGCTATATGCAGTTATGCACATACGTACGTACCACTCTGGTGGAGGAACTCTCTCAGTACCGTGCAGACCGAACAGTCCAGGTAACATCCCAAAAATCTAGGCTTATTTTCAAATATGTGAAAATGTGAACTTTTTTAAAAGTTTTGATGCATACTATTGTCATTCAATTTTTCAGGACACAGAGAGATTTCCCTTGCCGTGTGCGTCAGCACGTGTTCCATGACACGAGAGAGATTTCCCCTCACTCAATTTTTCTTTTGGTCTACAGGAACCGCCGCATTTCTTTTCTTCTCCATCTCCGTGTAGCGCAGCAGACGTCACTTGTTACGGCTGCAGAGAACACGAGCACTTTGCGAATGTTTGCCCGAAGAGAAAGTTTCCAGCGCCTCAACCTCAACCCCTCGGTGTCCAGGAGCGACCCTAGAGCCTTGCACGAGGTTAAGGAGGGCAGCAAGCCCCCAAGTCGGTGTAAGGTTTTGGACATGGTCGTCGAAACCATACAACCGCCGAGGAGGCTGACACAACGTCTTATGTGGTGACGGGTGTGATTCTCGTTCACTATGTACCTACTTTGGCATTATTTGATTTTGGAGTATCTTATTTTTTTGTTTCTAAGAAGTTTGCTATGAAGCAAGAATTAGAAACTGCCTCTCTAGAAAGCATCATGCTAGTTCACTCACCCGGTTCTGTCATGAGGACAAAACTCAGTTGTCTTGATGTTCCAATTGAAATAAATGGGGTAGGATTCAAAGCCAACTTCATTATGATAGATACACCAGGCTTAGATATAATTCTTGGGATGGACTGGCTAGCAAAACACAAAGGAGTAATCGATTGCGCAGAATGAGTCGTATCTCTTGTCAACTCTGATGGAGAATGGATCGTTTTTCCCTCCACATGTGACGCTCCATCGCAGCAGTCAACGCTCAATTCCATCTGAATCCCAGAGATTAGTCAGGTGTCGTGGTATGTGAATATCCTGATGTGTTTTCACATGAATTGCTGGGAATGCCGTTGGACCGTGACATGAAATTTGTCATCGATTTAATACCCAGGACAGCACCTATGTCTAAGCGACCTTTGTTGAATGGCATCCGACGAATTGACCGAGTTAAAGCAATAACTCAAGGAGCAATTGGACAAGAGATTCATTTGTCCTAGCTCATCTCCATGGGGAAGCCCCGTGCTATTTGTAACTACGGCTCAATTTGTAGATGTGTGTGAACTACGACTCCTTAAATGAAGTCACCATTAAGAACAAATATCCTCTCCCGAGGAGTGATGATTTTTTTTGACCAAATGAATGGTGTCTGTGTCTTCTCCAAGATTGATTTGAGGCTTGGATATTTTCAACTCAAGATCAGACCAGAAGACATCCCAAAGTCTGCATTTACCACTTGTTACGATCTGTACGAGTACACCATAATGTCATTCGGACTCACCAACGCCCCTACAAATTCCATTAATCGTGTGAATAAGATTTTTATGGAATATTTGGATCAGTTCGTGGTGAGTTTCATCAACAACATTCTCATCTACTCCAAGAACGCATAATAGCACAAACAACACTTGCGAATGGTGCTCGACAAGCTGCGCGAGCATCAACTGTACGCAAAATTCAGCAAGTGCGAATTTTGGCTAAAGGAAGTCAGTTTTCTAGGTCATGTCTTATTCGAAGGAGGTGTGGCCGCAGACTTGAGCAAAGTACAAGATATCAAGATGTCCTAGCTTGAAAATAGTCCTACACCATTCTGGAAGTCCGAAGTTTCCTCAGTCTGGCTGGATATTACCTTCCGTTCAAGAACTTCTCCAATATCACAAGAACAATAACACAATTTCTGAAGAAGGAGAAGAAGTTTGAATGGTCAGCATCATGTGATAAGGGCTTTCACAAGTTAAGAACAAGACTTGCAACAACCCCAGTGCTTACCCTGCCCGATATACACAAAAGTTTTGTTGTATATTGTGATGCATCCCACCACGGCCTCGGTTATATGGTGATGCAAGGCAAAGTAGTGGCTTACGCCTCACGACAGTTGTGGCCTCATGAAGCTAATTATCCAACTCATGACCTAGAATTAGTAGCTGTGGTTCACGCTCTCAAAATCTGGAGACATTACCTCATCGGCAATCGGTGTGAAATCTACGCCGATCATAAATGCCTAAAGTACTTCTTCACATAGCCAGATTTGAACCTAAGGAAGCGAAGATGGCTTGAGTAATCAAATATTATGACCTTTGCATTAATTACCACCTTGGTAAAGCCAACATTGTAGCTGATGCCCTCAGCCAGAAACTTCACTACATGAATTCTTTTATCGAAGCAAATCAACCGATGTTATATGAAGAGTTCCAAAAGTTGAACTTAAAAATGGTTGAGGAAGGTTATGTTACCACCCTGATACTGCAACCTACCCTCAAATTACAGATCCAAGCTGCTCAGCTCAAAGACCCGGCAGTCATCGAGATCAAGCGCAGACTACAAGAAGATGAAAATTCAAAATTTTCTAAGAACATGAGTGGATTAGTTATGTGCAGACAGCAGCTATGTGTTCCAAATGATCACGATATCAAGGAGCTCAACCTCAGAGAAGCTCATGATTCTCCCCTCTCCATTCATCCCGAAAGCACCAAGATGTATCAAGACCTCTGGAAGCAGTTCTGGTGGCCCTGTATGAAGCGGGACATTGCTGCGTATGTTGCCATGTGTGGCATATGTCAGCTTGTTAAAGCAGTTCACCAGCAACCCGCAAGATTACTTCTTCCTTTAGATATTCCCGAGTGGAAATGGGATGAAATTGGAATGGATTTTATAACTGGACTACCAAAGACCAAGAATGGACATGACTCCATATGGGTTATTGTTGATTGATTAACCAAAGTGACGCACTTCATTCTGGTTAGCAGCGCCTATCGTGGAGCCAAGCTTGCAGAGCTTTATATGGACAATATCATCTGTCTGTATGGTGTGGCAAGGATCATAACCTCTGATTGAGGCCCTCAGTTCACCTCCCGATTCTAGGATAGCATACATGAACTGTTGGGAACCGAGCTATTTTTTAGCATGACATTCCACCCACCAACGGAAAGTCAAATAGAGAGGACAAATCAAATTCTGGAACACATGTTACGAGCTTGCGTGTTGTCCTATAGGACGAATTGGGATAAATGCTTGGTGTTTGTTGAGTTTTCCTACAACAACAGCTTTCAGTCAAGTCTCCAAATGTCTCTATTCGAAGTACTTTATGGGAGAAAGTGCAGAACACCCCTATTCTTTGTGAGGACCACCAAGTTTTTTCTATATGACCGATGCCTTCCTGGTCCTATGAAAATAACTCTGGGCCTCAAGTAAATAAATTCTAAATTAACTCCAATTAAGTGAGAGTAACTGACCGAACTAGAGTGACGGTGACCATGCAAAACTGCTCCTTTGCGAGTTCCACATGGTGATCGATTCTCCAAACAATCCAAATACACACTTAAAGGAATTATGATTGAATTGAAAACAGCGGGTATGTGTCCATGTTGGCTCCCAGGATCAGCGACCAACACATTCATACCCTCAACAACGTCAATCACAAGTCTACATAGTGGCATACAACATAATAGTTAAAGTCTACAACTATTACAATAGCTCACCAGCCAAATTCAAATAAGAACATTAATTAGCAGTGGAAGCAATATAAATAAACCAAAAGGTCCAGCAAGTATGCCTCATAACTCATGGCAACCGATTGGGGGTTAAAGATCAACACTACTCGTTAGCATCACCTAAATCGGCGCTAACGAGTTCATCGGGCGCAAAGTCTTCCTCACCTGAATTTGTAGAGCCGGGTTGAGTACAATTGTACTCACAAGTCTTACACAAATTAAAAGTATTTATGCATAGAGGATATCAAAAGAATAGCATTAGTGGCTTAGTTTTGCAGAAAAATGCAACAATTTTCATCCTACACATACTAGTTTTCAATTACCATTTTGTAAACAAGTTTTTAAGCAAAAGATGAATATGTGACATAGATATACATTAATAAACAATTGAACAATCAAATACCAAAGTGCCAGCCCACTTTGATAAACTAAAATGTATGATTACCCCTTCATGCCGAATACCAAGTTGTACCCATGCCAATTTTAATTCAAAGTCCAACAATAATGTCTCCCGAATTCAAGCGGTCGTCCGTAACCATAGACATGGCTATTCAAATAGATTTATACTCTATAGAGGTGTACTACTTTACCCACATCGACTCACTATCTCGTAAGCTAAACACACTACCTTTGGTGAGTTGGCCAGATAGATTGAGATTTGGTATTGTTTAGCAAGAAGACCCTATGCAGTTAGATCACCCATGTGAGATGAAATCCCAACTTAGTACATATGCATATAGAAAATGCTAAGTGGGCACGCAAGTTGTGTCAGAGGGGCCAGTGTAAGGTAGTTAGTGATGAACCACGAAGGTCCTGGTTTTGGCCCGATCTTTCGATGAGAAGGTAAGCTCGTTAGTAGTCGCTCAACTCTCACGATCCTGGCTATAAAATCGCAAGGCTTGAAACCACGTAATCGCTGAACTGCTCGACAAGTCGTTATCAACCGTGCACTAATACCCGATTGACTTGATCACGAAGATCGATTCCTATATGCACTGAAGAAGCATGCAAGAACAAGATAAATAAGCAATTTGAAATTGCAAATAGGAATTGAATGTATTGATAGGTGGGGTTCCGAAGAATAATGTCGCTATTGATCTCACCGACCAAGAGGACAAAGAATAAAGTAGAAAAGCTAAACTTCAATCAACAAAACCTGAATTTTGCTAAGGCGCAGCGACTCGTATATGAGGGGTGTGGCCAAAAGGTGGGAACCCTAGGGCCAATGGCACTGTTCATGGGTACTGTTTACATGAATAGTATGGGCTCCCTAGGGTGGTCGGCCAACATAAGGGCCATATGGGCCAAGTCGGTCCATGCATTACATAGCCTATGGGCCAACAATTGGTGATGCATGTAACATCCCAAGTTTTGGCTTGCGTTTCAAATGTAAGAAAATGAGTAGAAATTTAAACTTTTCTAACATCTTGCAATTCTTGTATGTTCTAAAGAATTCTTGCAAAGGAATTATGGGATTACAAGTCACAAGTCACTCTGATCGAAAACCTTGTCTTCCAAAACATTCTTGTCAAACCTTTTGTTCATCTCTGGGAAATATTTTTCCTAAGTTCTTGGGATGGTATGTGACCCCTCTGAAAAATTTCACAATTTTTAGAAATTGTTTGAATATTTTAAGAGACAGTCAAACCAATTTGGCAATTAGTCAAACCCTAGAATAAGCTTTGTTAATTTTCTGGAGAAAATGTTGTGCATAAAAACCTCCGGAATTTTACTCGAGGTTCAGCTCAAAGTCGACAAAGCCATCAGAGAAATTTCATAAATTTTCGTGTTAGTTTGCCCTCCTAAAAATTCTTCAAGGATCTCAGCTCAAAAGGAAACCCTAAGTCTACCTGCGGGTCGGCTGGTCGACTCGGGCTCACCTGCGACTTGGTTGAACCCTACCTGTTAGCGCACCTCGAGCTCGCCGGTTGGCGCAAGCAATGTCGACCGTTGGATCTATGCCCTATCGCTGCGATCCTGGGAGCTCTAAGGCCTCCCACTCGCACGACCACCTCGGGTCCTTTGCGAAGAGCACCCTCCCGACCTCCGTGGTGTTCTTGCAAAGACCACCCTAGGACCTCCTTGAGCTTTTGCAAAACAACCCCGACCTCCCTTGGACCACCCTTTGCACCTTTGCAAAGACCACCTTGGTCGACCACTTTGCACCGAGGAGATCGTGAGCCGTCCATCCTTAGATCCGTGGCTCGACCTCCCGTGCGCTAAGACCTCCGATCACCTCTTTAAATCGGGACCCTTCGTTTCAAATCTAACCACCGGACCTCCTAACCCGAGCCCACCCACCCGAGCGCCATGCTCCTTGACCAGTTTCTTTTGGGCCTCTCACTGCCTGGTGGGACCCCTGGGAGTGGTCATCATCGCTTTTGCAGGCATGCGTGTGTGCCAAAGCTACAGCAGTTGGAGCGACGCCTTGTCAAATCATGTCCTTGTCAACGGCTAGCTCTGCAAACCTTTAATGCATGTCAGCACCTTTTTCCAAAGTCCTCTTTTCCACCTGCCCTATCATTTCATGTACTTCCATGGCAGGGACTTTTGACTCGAGTGCACCGTGGAGCTCAACCTTGCCCCACTCCTTTGCTCTCTCGGCTTAAATGAAACCCTAAGCTCTTCCTTAGCTTCTCTTAGACACCTTTGTGCCCACCTGAGCTCCTTCTCTCTGTGTTCTTGTACTCAGAATAACCGAAGACCTCCTAGCCACCATTGCCGGGCCTTGGAGCTCCTCGAAGCCTTCAGGGCTCCAGTGGTTCACTTGGGATTCTTGTCCCGTCAACTAGTTTATTTGAATCACCTGAGCATTTCCTAACTTGCTCGCTTGGCCTCCTCGTGAATTGGCAAAGTGGGACCTTGTTCATTGAAGCCGACCGCTTTCTTCCCATCTCCAAGCAAGACTTTTGTCGCTAGAGCTCCTCCGACGACTTCTTTGACCTCACCGCCCTCGTGTTAGTGCCTTGGTGCTTGAACTTCCGCTCGCTGGTCGAGGCCGCTTTCTTGTCGTCGTTTTGTACCTCCGCGGTCATCTCCGCCAGCCGCCGGTAGGGTGAGTTTTAGCTCAAGTTTTGGCACCTTTAGGTTCTCTTCGCTTTGGAGTCCATCTGCCCTTGGTTCTCGCCGCGTGGTCCCCTTCGCCGTGTGAGCTAAAACCCGAATTCGTGTTTTGTCGGGCCTTACTCGGACAAGGGTCGAGCCTAATGATTAGCATTTAAGTTGTCCGAGAGTCCAATCCCTGGTGTTAATTGTTGTTCTTGTCGGCAGCGCGTGCGTTTCATTAAGTCTTCAGACCTCCTAGGTTCAATCTAGGTCGTTAATGATCTCCTAGCGTTAGCCCTTGGCCTTTAGATCTTCGTGTGTAAAGTCTTTAAGTTCCAGGGCCTCCCCACTGAAATCCTAGCCCTTAATGATCTCTTCGTGATTAGATCTAAACCGTCGATCCCTTTCAGAAAAACCTAAGTCCTAGGACCTCCAGGTTGTGGTCTTAGCCGCTCACGCCTCTCCTAGGTAGATCTGGACCCTTAGATCCTCTTTGTAAAATCCTTAAGTGCAGGACCTCCTCCGAGGTCCCTCATGCAAGAAGACCACCCCTGGTCGTGGTATCAAAACCACCTCGAGCAAATCTGAGCCGTCAAAGACCTCCCCCGGAGATCTTAGCCATCGGGTCATCCTCCGCTAAATCCTCACCCCAAGACCTCCTCAGAAATCCCAACCGCCGAACCTCCTCTGGGGTTCATCTCGACCGTCGAGATCTTCCTCCGTGAAGACCTCTCGCTCTCGTGACCTCCCCTAGTTTAATCTCACCCTAAGATCACCCCTGCTAGATCTGCATCGAGAGGATTTCCGAGTAAATTCTAAGTCCCAAGACCTCTTAGAGTAATCTCCGCCGTTAAAGACCTCCTGGTTTAGTTTTTAACCGTTGAGTCCGGCTCGTGAAAATCTTTGCGCTAGGACTTCCCTTGAGTCGATCCTAACCGCCTAGGACCACCTCGTTAAATCCTTGCCGCTTAGATCTTTCCCGCGCGCAAAAGACCTCCCCATGGTTATTTTGCAAAGACCACCCCAGTAGCCCACCCTGGGGTCCTCTTTGTAAAAAGTCACCCCTGGTCTTTTATAAAGACAACCCCGAACCTCCTCCTTAGGTCTCAACCGTTAGATTTAGATCTAACGGCTGGACCTCCTCGCTAGATCTAGACCGTCGAAGACCTCCTCTCGTGAGCTCTTGGCCGTCCGCACTCCTCCGTAGGTTTAACCTTAGGACCTCCCTAGTGCTCGGGACCGCGGATCTTGATCCGACGGTCCACGACTCTGATAAGCGCGAGGACCTCCTTTGCGTGCGTTGTGCATGCACCGGTCGTGGCCGTTGGATCGAGATCTCAACGGTCCGCACCTCCCGATCGGGAGGAGGTCTTTGTGCGCTGTGCCGAGGTCCGTGGTCGCGTGCGATGAAGGGTCGACGCCCACGACCTCTCCTTTTTCCTTCAGCTCATTTGGACCTCCGAGAGCTCACATTTTCTAAGTCTTTTAATGTTTCAAATTTCAAAAGTGCATAGCTTTGTCATTTTAGCTTCTCTTTGAATGATTCTAGTTGCTGTAGCTCTGTTAGAGTATGAACTTTAATTTGAGAATGAATTTAGGCACTATTATATAGTAGAAAATGACTTTAACTGCATGATCTTGTTTAGTGAAAAAGGTTGTTTAGAAATTCATTGAAAATTTGTAAAATGCATAACTTATTCTCTGTTATTCCAAACTGAGCAAACTAAGTTTTGTTAAAACCCACTAGGAGTGTACTGTAATGTAGAATAGGTCTTCATGTGATTCTTGCCACTGAAATTAGTGATCTACTAGTTTTAGAACTTAGAAAAATCATAATTAATTCAATTCAACTCCAAATTATGCAAACTCAGTTTTGCTGTTATTAAGATAACCATATCTACCTACCATAAAAATTTCAAGTTCCAGATCATTATAGAAATTTTCACCATGAACAGTAACCGTAATTAATTTAATTAGGATTTTTCAGGCTGAGAGAACTTAGTTTAGTCATAACTTTTTCATACCTAATCCAAATGACTTGATTCTTGTTCCTAAATTGGTCTAAAATCTTAATCTTACTACTGTATAAATTTCATGGTATTTGGAGAACTTTTGCTGTGGAGTTTTATTTGGAGTTCTTGTTCTTATTTGGTTATTGCCTTTTCGCGTTAGGTTCTGAAGGAATTATTGAGTACGTCAGTGAATCCTCTGCAGCAAGAAAGTGATCTACAGCAAGACAAGCAGTTTGATCATGTTAATCCCTGTATTTTTAAGTAATTATGTTGTTTACAAAATTCTATGTATGCATTGCTAGTTTGTGTTAAACTATTGTCGTTAGTTGACCTAGTAGATGCATTTCCTTAAGCAAATGATCATCCTTTACTACCATGAGCCTAGGTTATTGCTGTGATTAGAGCTCGTTGGATGAACTCTTGTCACTTAGTAGTTGCGAATTAATTGCTTAGCCATGCTTAGCTTCCGGTAGAAATGGGCGGTTATCGACTTGTCGATAACCTTGATCACATAAAACTTATTATCACTTATGATTTCAGCCTTGTGCCATGTTTACTTGTGAAAACCAAAACTAAAACAAAATGATTTAGACTTGGGCACAATGGTATGTTGGTGTGCTTTGGGTGTGGACTGAATGGTGCCCAAGTCAATTAAGGACCAAACTTCTTGTGAGTATCTCATTATCCAGCATTTTGTGCGTATAACCACACTAGAGGGTATAGGACCTCTCTTGAATTAGTACTTTGGGAGGCATTAATTAATGAGTCGGTTGTAGTTTATAGAGAAAAAGGATCACAAAGGCGTGACCGGGTGGTTCCTTTCTAGGTCCTCCACCCGACCGGGCTTGCAAATGTCCAAACTAGCTTTACCCTAAATGGCTAATGACTCGGCTTTGCTTGACTCCACCACAACGTGTGATCCTAGTGGCCCATTTCGCCGGCTGGTCACTAAGGGTTAACCCCATACGTGCGACTCTTAATTAACGCATTCCATTGGAAACGTCTCGTAGGACTTAGCCGTGTCGGCATACCAAAGGAAGTGTGTTTAATAGCTTGGTAAAAAGCGTCCAAGTGTGGGTACATTGGTACACCTGCAGGGTTAAAACTATTCGAATAGCCTCGTCCTAGGTTATGGACACGCTTGGGTAAGCTTTTCAAGAGTTAGACTACAATATTTTAATTAAAACTTGATGGGTGGTACGAATCTGGGATTCGTCCTATGTGTGGTGGCTATTGGGTTAGTTACCAATAGGTGGTTACTCTTGTACTTATTATATCTCGTGTTATTTCATTCAATAAAAACTGATTGCAGACTTGCTTTTGAAATATACTACATTATTGCAAAAAAAAGTTGGCTTTGTGCAAAATGAGACATACAACCTCCACTTAAATAAGCTTGCATGTAGCATATTGATAGGTCTGCTATTCCACACGTCAGTCTTGCGAGTACATTTTTGTACTCATTTGCTTTGCTTATTTGTTGCAGAGGAAGAAGTTGATCCCAAAGGATCGACTCGTGAGAATTGCCTTGATATGGACGACTAGCTTGGCGGCCTGGTCGGTTGCCTTGTGGGTTATGGCTAACCGGTTGGATTTCGTTTATAGCCATCTTATGGCACTTTTGCTTCCGCTGTTAATGTTACTTTGATGTTGTTTGGCCGGTCGGCCTTCTTGTGTAATAACTCTATTATGTATGTTTTTTGTTAGGATTAATGTTATGTGATGTATGGAATTGATGCGTGATTTTGTAACGGGGTGTGTATACTGCATTTCTGGGAAGTATACATGTCTCGGGGCTTGGTTTATTTGATTTGTGATGCTAGAGTCAAGGGAAGACTAAGCATTACAAGCTAAATAAATCAGGGTCCTCACAATGCAGCACCATGGCATATAGACGTAGCCCTGCACGTATGAGTAGAAGTAGTAGACGTAGCCCGGCATGTATGAGTAGAGGCAGCTCGGTTGTCAGGACCCGGGAGTAATATCCTAGATCCTCTGTGCATTTCTGAACTAGTCCCATGATCAGTCGCTAGTTCACACAGTAAACAAATATGGTAACAAATTTATATCACAACTTTATTAATAATCAACAGAGTTTATTACAAAGAGGCTTACAAGCCAGCAATAAAGAACACAGCGGAAGAGAGAGGCGCGGCGACGAGAGCGGGCTGAGTGGGCCAGCGCGTGGGAGGAGAAGGTGGGCCGGACCAGGAGATTCGGCCCAAGGCAATTTAGGGATTTTAAATGGATTTTCCAATTGATTTAATAGAGATATATAGAAAGGGCTTTAGAAAATAGCAAAATAAATCCAAAAATTAAGAGAAAATTCACAGAAATTCCCTGAGGCATTTTGGATTTAATTAAAATATTTCCAACTTAAAGTTGGCTATACTTTTAGCAAATAAATTATTTTGGCTTTGCAATAATTAGGAAAAAGCTTTTAAAAACTCAGAAAATTCTAGAAATTAATTAAATTTTTATTTTTCAGGTCAAACCAACTGAAATTTCAAGAACTTCAAATAAGTTTTAAATTTTGACTTTTAAAACTTCAGAAATTCAAATAAGACAATCAAACTCTATCCAATTTCAGAAAATCCAATAACTTTATTTATTTTATTTTGGTAACATAACTTTGGGATGTTACAAACTACCCCCCTTAAAAGGAATCTCGTCCCCGAGATTCGGAGTGGCTAGAAAGAAAGCTAGGGATACAAGGTTTTCAACTGGAGTTGTTGTCGTCTACATCCTGCTCATCATCCGACAGAATTTGAGTTGTGACATTGCATGCACGCCCTCGCCCGTAATTTTGCGGCTTCTTGTTTGCTTGCATGATGTTGACTTCAGGGTTGACTGGGTTTGCTGCATGCTGCTTCTTTGGAGATTTACTGGCGAAATGCCTAACCTCATGTCAATTGAAGCATGTGATGCCTGCAATATAGGATGGGTCCTTCGTTGCCTGATCACCATCAGGTATATTGGAGGGCTCCAAGTTGACTGGGTTGTCTGCTGTTAGCTGGAGCTTGTCTTGATGCGATGAAATCCTCCTGGCTTTAGGAAAATTTCCAGGGTTGAACTTCTGTGCAGCCATTTTTCTCTTGCAATTCTCCATCTCGCGGTGTTTGCCTTCTTGACGAATTGCCTTGTCGACTAGCTGCTGAATGTCGGTATAATCCTGGGAAATCAGCTGTACGGACAAGTCATCATTGAGTCCTTCTAGAAATCTTTCCTGTTTGTCTTCATCTTTTGCAACATCGTTAGGTGCATATCGCGCCAGTTGGTTGAACTTGTGGAGGTATTCAGTCACAGAGCGGTTGCCTTGGTGTAGCAAATGAAATTCCTTCTTCTTGAGGGTCATCATGCCAGCAGGAATATGTGCATGGCGAAAAGCTTGCACAAATTCATTCCAGGTGATGGTCTGAGCATCAGCATGTGAGATGCTGAAGTTGTCCCACCATTCGGAGGATGGACCCATGAGCTGGTGCGAAGCAAACAACACCCTTTCACGATCAGTGCATTGGGTGATATCCAACTTTTTACTGATTGCTCGGAGCCAATCATCTGCATCCATGGGCTCTGTGCTGCTTGAATAAGTCGGCGGACGCATCCTCATGAATTCTGACATACTGGTCCTTTGGGGTGGTGGAGGTGGAGTTGGAGCCGTAGCTTGTCGGGCTTGATTGTTGTTGATGGACTGAGAGAGCAGTTTGATCAGACGGTTTTGATTGGCCATCAACTGCTGCCACTCTGGTTCATTGATTGGGGCACTTCCATTGTTGTTGACGTTGGTTCCATTTCCAGATTGACGAGTGTCCACCATCTGTTGGTTACTCCAGAGAATTAGGGAAGGGGACAAAGGATAGTGGAGAAACAATTATGAAGATCTAAGGGGATGGGGTAACACCCAAACAAAACTTTTCAGAGAAAAACTCAACGTTCTACGAGACTTCTTAATCAGGTGAATGACTCAATACGCAGAATGAGTCTGGGTAGCTTAAACTATATGGCTGGGCTGACAAAATGGTCTTCGGTCCTCGAGGATTCCTGCATGATGATGCTTTCTTGATAACTTCATGTCTTCTAGTCTCGATCGTAATGGGAGGAAACATATTGACCATCTATGGAAATTTTGCAAGGAAAAGAGGATCCATTTACTTTATAAAATGGTGAAGAAAGAACTAGAAAAGAAATAATTTCTATAAGGAAGCTATAGACGGACGACCAAGATAAGGAGAGAACAAATTATTTTTCTTGTTATATAAAATAAGTTTTTGAAAATTTTCAACTAACGGTCATTCTAACTAGGTCACGACCTACAGTCGATATGGCTCTGATACCACTTTGTCAGGACCCGGGAGTAATATCCTAGATCCTCTGTGCATTTCTGAACTAGTCCCATGATCAGTCGCTAGTTCACACAGTTTAAATCAAATTTGGAGGATTTAACTAAAAACTTCCCAAATATAAGATTTGATCTAGGCATTGGCTAAGCATATGGTTAATTTTAGTATTATTTTGTCTAATAGTGACAAGGTATTCACGTTCAATATTCAAATTGGCCATACAAGGAAAATTAGAATAGCTAGACATTTAAAACAGGGAATTAAAATAATTGTATAAACATATGCATGCAGTAAGAATTTAAAACAGAATATAAATAATTTAAAATAATGGGATCAATATGATCAAGGGTATAACTTGCCTCGCTTGAGGTGATGTTGTTTTCCTTAACAGGTCACCTAGTACTCACAAGTACATTCTTCAGGTAGTCGAAGTGTACAATCACGATGATCATACAGTCAAAATCAATCCTCTTATGTTGTTCTTCAATCGGCGTCGAAATCTGATTCTCCGAAGTTGTCGAAATCTAATCGTGAAAATACGACCAATTCAACTCAAATTCAAATAAATTCAAAAAGGCAGATCAAAACAACTCCAAATAGAATTATTTTGGTTTAGTTAGCTAGGTAATAATTTTACATGAATCTACAAATTTGAATGGACTAAATCGGAGCTGGGATTCAAAAGATATGAATTTTAGAAGTTTGGAATTACATGGAATAATGAATTAGGGTTTAAAGGAATTATTGATCAAATAAACTCAAAATTAAATAATTTTGGTTTAGATGGCTAGATCTTGATTTTATATGAATTTAGAAATTTGAATCGACGAAATCGGAGTTCGTATGAGGGAGCACGAACCCCGGGAAGTTCTAAATGTAAATAAACCCTAAAATCAGATTTTATTGAATTTCTTGAATTATTTTTCTAAAGGAAATTCTAATTATTGCGCAAGCTGACGTCAGTTCTGATAATTTCGGGTTTAAAAGAATAAAAAAATAAATTCCGACATGTAGGACCCACATGTCGGTCTCACGGCTCATGTGGACTAAGCCCACGATTGTTTGAGGCTGAGGGGAGGGTGGACCGGCCATGTGGCGCTGACCGGGCACCGAGGTGGCGCCACGGTGGCGCACCGTGGCAGCCACGTGGCTGTGCCACGCAGGCACAGAGCCGGCGGCGGCTCGGGTCCCAATGGCGTCGGCGAACGGCGGCCTTCCATCGGCAGCGAGGGGTACTAGTAGAGAGAGGGCGCGAAGGTGAGCTTGGTGCACTACCTTACGACCGAGGAGCGTGACGAGGTGGCCGGCGGCGAGCGAAAAAGCGGCGGCGAAGTTCGAGCTCGTGGCGGTGGGCGGGCTCCGGTGGTCCTGCAGCCGTAATAGGGGGCGCACGGTGTAGGCGGTGGTGGTGCGACGCCGTTGGTGTCGTCGGGGAGGCCGGGGAGTTCCTAACATTGCCGAATCGAAGAAAACCTCGACGCGGCGGGCGGCGAGGAACGCCATTGCGCGGCAGAGAGGAAGAGGGTGGAAGTGGATGGCGGCTTCGGGTTCGGTGGAAGGAGGCGCAGCTGGGGCGCCTTTAAATAGTTCGAGGGCGAGGCTGAGGCGGCGTAGGGCGCAAGAAGGTCGCGCGGGTCGCCGGCGGAGATTTGGCCAATAACGGCCGGAAATGAACGGGAGAATGCCGGATTTGGGGGAGGCGGAACGCGGGGGTTTTAATGCGCGCAATTCCGGGGAGGAGACGGGGAGGAAAACACGGCGGAGATGGAGCACGCGCGTGACAAGAATGGCGGCCGTGCGTGCGGGCGAAGAAGAAGGTCAGAGGGAGAAGAAAGGGGCGCGGCCGTCGGATGCCGATCTGACGATGCGGGGAGCGGGGATGGCGTGGGGCACTGGTAGCCGTCCGATGTAGATCTGACGGCGCGGCGGAGAGAGGGAGAGAGAGGCGCGAGGCGACGAGAGCAGCCGAGTGGGCAGCGCGTGGGAGGAGAAGGTGGGCCGACCAGAGATTCGCCCAAGGCAATTTAGGATTTTAAATGGATTTTCCAATTGATTTAATAGAGATAAATAGAAAGGGCTTTAGAAAATAGCAAAATAATTCAAAAATTAAGAGAAAATTCACAGAAATTCCCTGAGGCATTTTGGATTTAATTAAAATATTTCAAACTTAAAGTTGGCTATACTTTTTGCAAATAAATTATTTTGGCTCTGCAATAATTAGGAAAAAGCTTATAAAACTCAGAAAATTCTAGAAATTAATTAAATTTTTATTTTTCAGGTCAAACCAACTGAAATTTCAAGAACCTCAAATAAGTTTTAAATTTTGACTTTTAAAACTTCAGAAATTCAAATAAGACAATCAAACTCTATCCAATTTGAGAAAATCCAATAACTTTATTTATTTTATTTTGGTAACATAACTTTGGGATGTTACAAACTACCCCCCTTAAAAGGAATCTCGTCCCCGAGATTTGGAGTGGCTAGAAAGAAAGCTAGGGATACAAGGTTTTCAACTGGAGTTGTTGTCGTCTACATCCTGCTCATCATCCGACAGAATTTGAGTTGTGACATTGCATGCACGCCCTCGCCCGTAATTTTGCGCTTCTTGTTTGCTTGCATGATGTTGACTTGTGGTTGATCGGGTTTGTTGCATGCCGCTTTGGAGATTTACCGCACTACTACAAAACAAAGCTATAGAAGACATTCCCATCACGCACGGGTTAATTTGAATCCGTCGTGTTGGGTCTGCGGGCGCAAGATTTGCTTTGCCGCCTATCACGCACGGTTATTACTAGTAACCGTCAGGATATATGATTATCACGCACGGTTTATATACGTAACTGTCGCGAAATATCACAAAGTGCTCTATTTATAAACCGTCATGATAATCCCCATATCACGCACGGTTTATAAATAGAGCGCTTTGTGATATTTCCTGCGATTCTCGTATATAAACCGCTCGTGATAATCTCATATCATGCACGGTTTATTAATAGAGCCGTCGTGATATGTCACGATGGTTTTGTATATAAACCGCTCGTGATAATCTCCGTATCGCTGCGGTTGATAAAGAGCACTGTCGGACATATCACGTAAGGTTTTTATATAAACCGCTCGTGATATATGCCTATCACGAGCAGTTCATATTTGGAACCGTCTCGTGATATCCTCGCTTATAAATACTTTGAGTACCCCGCCCATTCCCATTTGAGCCGCCACCAGATAAAACCCATCGCGCGCCGACAGAGAGAGAGGGAGGAGAAGGAGAGGAGAAAGGGAGGGAGAAGGAGAGGAGAAAGGGAAGGAGAAGAGAAAGAGAGGAGAAAGGGAGGAGAAGGAGAGGAGAAAGGAGGGAGACAAAGAATCGGAATAGATCGATTTGGTATTTTCGTCGTGAGCTCCGAGGGTAACATTCTTTATAACCCAATCGAGATATGGTAGAATATGCTAAGCATCGCGTGTATAAGAGTCGAAGTGGGAGTAAACTTTTGTATCCGATGTAAGGGAATAGAATAATATTTTTCATTTTGTAGTTGGAATAATATTAAAGTTTCGTGAGGGGAAGGAAATGGAGAGAGAGAGCTGTTGAGAGAGATTTTATTAATCTAATTTGACACTATATATTTTGTTACATGTGTAGCGTAGATGGACCTAAACTCGATGTATGGTGTGAACCGTGTGAGTCAAGAGTACATTAATGGCGTGGTTGCTTTTAGAAGAGCCGCGAGGTGATATGTTGAAAAAGGGGATAAAATATATGTACCGGTCCATGCATTGATTGCGATAATCAAGATGTTTACCAACTCGCGCAGATAGAAGCACACTTGATTCGAAGGGGTTTCAAAAAGGGTATACATGTTGGACCACCACGGTGAAGAGCGACGGTGAAGTTAGTAATAACGACATGCCGAGGAAGTCAACGATATGCGGATGTCAACGATATGCCGGATGTAGACCGTGCTTTTGATGAGGATAGGTCACACGATGACAACTGGATCGATACTACGCGATGCGTAAGAGAACTACAATGAGAGAGAGTTTTGTAAATTCGAGCGCTTAATGGAGGACTCGGTGAGACCTTTGTTCCCGGCCGCAAGCGGAATATACAAGGTTGTCAACCGTGATTGAACCGCTTAAATTAAAAGCAAGCAATGGTTGGTCCGATAAGAGTTTCACGGCGTTGTTAGGTCTCCTAGCGGACATTCTTCCGAGGGAAACGTGTTGCCCAACACCACCTACCAAGCAAAGAAGGTTCTTTGTCCATTGGGAATGGAAGTAGAAAGAATACATGCATATCCGAACGATTGTATCCTCTATCGTAAAGAGTATGCAGACATGCATGTATGTCCGTGTGCAAAGCATCCCGATACAAGCGCCGAATACTTCTAGGTTGAAGCAAGGACCTCTCGCTAAGATGTTATGGTATCTCGCTCGTGATCCCACGCTTGAAGCGCTTATTTGCGAACTCAAAAGAGGCAAGATTGTGCGTTGGCACTCAGAGGACCGTAAGAAAGATGGAAAGCTAAGACACCTGCTGATTCGCCGGTGGAGAAACTTCGATCGGAGGTTCAAGAGTTCGTGCAACCAAGGAACATAAGGTTAGGTTGAGTACAGATGGAATGAATCCTTTCGGCAACATGAGCAATGACATAGCACTGCCCGTGAATCTATGCATGTACAACCTTCCTCCTTGGTCGTATGAAGCGGAAGTACATTTTGATGTCACTACTTATCCAAGGGCCGAAACAACTGGGAATGATATTGATGTGTACCTAGCACCATTGCTAGAAGATCTTGTGACACCGTGGAACGGCGGGTACTGTGTATGGGATGCGTACAAACGAGAACATCACTTTACACGCCATGTTGTTCTCGCACCATCAATGATTTTCCCGCTCTGGTAACCCGTCAAGCCTTGAGACAAAAGGAGCCAAAGCTTGTCCGCACCGCTAGATGCTAGAGAGTATATGGCTAAACAACTCACGCAAAACTATGTATACGCGTCACCGTAGGTTCCTTCCGTGAGTCACCCATACCGAAGATGAAGAAACAATTCGACGGAAATAAGGAGGACGGTTCACTCCAAGGGCTTTTAGAGGGAAAGATGTCTATGATATGGTTAATGATATCGATGTTGTGCTTGGGAATGGACGTCAATTAAGAACCCGTCGAAGAACATCCGAAGAAGCGGTCAATTTTTGGGACTTGCCTTATTGGGAGCACTTAGAAGTTCGCCATCGCATCGACGCCATGCATGTGGAGAAGAATGTATGTGATAGCTTGATTGGTCTCTCATCTTGAACATTAGTGGCAAAACAAAGGATGGTGTTAACGCATCGAGAGACTTGGTCGATATGAACATAAGGACCGAGTTAGCACCGCAAGAGATCGATACAGACGAACGTACCTCCCCGACTTGCTACACTGCGCCCAAGGCCGAGATATGAATCGTGCGAGCTTGCATGGTGTGAAAGTCCCGTCTCGTTACTCGCTAACATTAAGAAACTTGTTTCTATGCAAGATTTGAAATTAATTGGTATGAAGTCGCATGATTGTCATGTGCTGATGACACAAATGCTTCCTGTTGCAATTAGGAGTATCTTGCCGAACAAGGTTCGAGTAGCAATCTTGAGGCTGTGTTATTTCTTCAACTCAATTGCTCAGAAGGTCATCGATCCCCAAGGACTAGATGCTCTACAAAGCCGAGGTGGTGACGACTCTATGTCATCTTGAGATGTATTTCCTCCGTCATTTTTCGATATCATGGTCCATCTCATTGTTCACCTTGTGAAAGAGATAAAGATATGCGCCCGTGTTCCTACGTTATATGTACCGCTCGAGAGGTACATGGGAATTCTCAAGTCCTACGTACGGAATCAATCTCGACCGGAGGGCAGCATCATCGAAGGTTATGCAACGGAAGAGGTCATTGAGTTCTGCGTCGACTATATGGCTCAGGTGGATCCGATAGGTGTGCCTCTTTCGCCATGAGGGGAGACTTGATGGTATCGGGACCATCGGAAGGAAATCAATCACTCCCGATCCGATACATACGCTCAAGCCCATTTCATGGTCTTGCAACACATGACCGAAGTGTCCCCGCACGCCGACGAGCACAAAGACATGGTACGCCAACGTAATCCAAACCGGTCGGAGGTTTGGATCATGAGAGCACAACCGCTGGTTCAACGGATGGTTAAAGGTGCGAATCACTGGAGGTCATCAAGTGATGATACATTGCTATGGTTGGCACAAGGGCCACAATTTACAATTGTCACATGGCAAGGATATGACATAAATGGGTACACATTTTATATCGACACCGGGATAGGAAGAGCACACCCGTAACAGCGGTGTCCGCATAGATGCCCTCGCATCGATGGGTCGAGGAGCTCGTACTATGGGCAAATAGAGGAGATATGGGAGCTCGACTACGTGCTTTTCAAGATCCCCCTATTTCGGTGCCGTTGGGTCCATCTCCCACAGGTGAAGGTTGACAAGTACGGCGTCACTACCGTGGACCTTGAACGTGTCGGATACAAAGACGAACCATTCGTACTGGCTAATCAAGTTGTTCAAGTATTCTATGTAACCGACCCGGCAAATAAGAAACGCAACGTAGTTCTTCATGGAAAAAGAAGGATTGTCGGAGTTGAGAATGTAGTGGACGAGGAAGAATACAATCAATTTGACGAGTTGCCTCCTTTTGGAGATGGCATCAGGCTCGACGAAGAACCCAGTGAGGAAGCTAGCTATATGCGCGCCGATCATCATGAAGGGCTATATTTTAATTAAGAATTTAATCCATTGTAATTAATTTATTCTATAACATCATGTGTTGTGGACTTGTAATCTCTCATATATTTTGATATTGATGTCAATGTGGACGCTCATCGTGAATCACAATTGGTTTTTGAAGTAAAATGTGTTATGAGCTTGTCTTCATATATACTTGTCACTGTGTTCATTGTATTTGATAATTGTTCGATCTATCACAGACGGTTCTATAATATAACCGTCGTGATAATGAATCGCGCACGGTTCTATAATAGAACCGCTCGTGATATGAGATTATCTCGAGCGGTTCTATTTGATAACCGCTCATGATATCCCGACAAAACCAATAGGTAATCTGTGATAAAGCTAATCACGCACGGTTTAATACACAAACCGCTCGTGATATGAGTTTATCACGCACGGTTTAAATACCGCCGCTCGTGATATGGAACGTATCACGCATTTCGGTTATTAGATAAAGCCGTCTATGATTACTTATCAAAGACGGTTTTAGTAAAGAACCGCTCGTGATAGCGCCTTATAAGGTGGGAACCGCTAGGTTTTCTCACTCGCCCTTTCTCTCGCCGCACCACTAAGTTTATCGCGCCTTTGCCTCCTCTAGGGCTCCCGCTCACCGCCGCTCCGACTCGACATCGCCGCTCGACCTCGCCGCCGCCTCGACCTCGGCGCCCCGACCGCGCCGCTTCTCCCGACCTCGGCGCTCCGACCGCATCGCCGACCTCGGCGGCCGCTCCCGACTCGCCGCTGCTCCCGACCGCGCGCTGCTCCCGACTCGGCGCGCCCGACCGCGCCGCTTCTCCCGACTCGGCGCTCGACCTCGGCGCCGCCCGACCTCGGTGCTGCCCCGACCTCGTCGCTGCTCCCGCCTCGCGCGCCCGACCACGCCGCTGCCCCGACTCGGCGCCCCGCCTGCGCGCTCAGATGAGTTCATTTTTGCTACTCCCTTCCGTGTGTGAAAATGGCATGTGGTTTGATAGCAATCGATACCTCATCGAATGAGAGCACATATGTTTCATCGAGATGCATGAATTGGTTCATTACTTATCTCGAATCGGGTTACCGATTTGAACTGGAGGTTCAATATCCGGGACTTGGACTATAGACAATGAGCATGCGGCAGCAGTAGTTGAGTGGTTCCGATTGCTTTGCTTGACATCTTGTTTACCCAGTTCTGCTATATATATTTTTTCCTAAAAGAATTGTTTGCTAATTCCTGCTTCTACGCGGTGAGATGAATGGATTAATTAGTTCGCGTCCACGCATAATTCTGGACATGACGATGTCCAATTACCGATAGACGAGATCAAGGTAATGTACATGTATGGAATGCAGCAAAGATAGACCTATAGGACACTTTAGCTAATTGTGTATCGTTTTGTAGGAGCCGACGACCTGCAAGCTCAGAGTGAGGTTAGTTGGGTCCATTTCTATTGAGGTCGCGCGGGATGGTGCATCCATACCAGAAGGGCAAGGCAAAGACGGCGTGTCCGTGTGGCGCAGGTTACGCCGTGGTGGAGGTGGACATGGTACATGAACATTTCATGGCCGTCCTACCGAGATTCGCCCAACGAAGAGATCACAACACTAGGGGATGCCGTACGCTTTATCCAAGGCCCAAGAAGGACATCGCCTTGACCCAAAGAAGGCCGCGATCTCAACATGACCATTCCTCTCCAACGGACCCTCCATGACTCCACCTCATATTTCGCCTCGTAAGGCCACCTTTCGGTTCCTTGGAGAAGACATCGAAGGAACAATAAAAGCGTGTCACCGTGATCAGTCCCGAGTCGCCTCGCAAGAAGACGCCGCCAATGCTTAAGACCAAATCGGCGCCTCAAGTCCGGCAAGTCGGAATATCCGCTGGTACATCCTCGAAAACCGCTGTGCTCCTCGCAGATTAGGGCGTGCTGATATGCTTGTCGCTTTGCATGCCCGGTACTTGGATAGGACCCAAAAGGAGGGTGCGACATCGAATCACCGTCGATACGAGGATAAGCATTTCTTCAACGGACGAACCACTTCGCCGTGGGCTTCAACGACCTATATGACCTATTCAACCTCGTTGGCCTTGATGCCTCGCTTCACGATGTTGGACATCGTAAGTGCATACAATCAAGTTCTACATTCACGTAATACCGATAAATATCACAACTCATTTCTTATGTACGATACAAGATGAAAATGTCCGGTCGAAAGAACCTGTGGGTTTCGACCCACATGTGGTATCATTGCAAACCATCCAAAAGACTCGCCCTTCGTCGAGAAATACATAACACGACATTGCTTCGTCACAGAACACGAAGTACATCGTGGTGCCCTACAACCGTGGGTAAGTGTCACTACTTGCTCTACTTTATACGCAGACGAACTCGGGTTTAATGACTATAGTGACATACATGAGTAGGTACCATCGATCCTTTTAGTCATCATACCAAAGAGGAACCATGTGATATACCTTGATTCCCTAATCCGCAACAACCACGACTTCAAAGATTCTAGGAGGAATACTCGTGTGTATGCTCATTTCTTCATACATAACTCTATTTTAGTCTTCATTAGTTTGAAATGGTCGAGGATAAATTTTTGGAATCATGTAGGTCGCTCATCGACTATGTTGCCAACAAAGGAATATACGATGGAAAGAGCGCCTAACTAACACACAGACAAAATTTCCAAGACGCGCTATAATACGATAATCCTATATCCTACTTCATAATAACGATCTCGAATCGATATATGTAATTCTATTTTTGCAAAGGCCGCCAAAAAAAATGATGAGTTATGTGCAATTTACGTTTGCCATCATATGGACCGAATCATTAGAGCTAGGAAGAAGGATCCGAGGTTTGTGAATCTCCAAATAATTATTTTGTAATTATAAAATTAAATATATATGCATAACACTTTACTCTTGCTAGCGATGTGGCTTGAATATAGAATTAGATGGACTCGTTGATAATGAGATCAAGGACATTCGAGGGAAGCTCATGGCTTTATCATATCGTAGATAATTAAGGACACCGAGAATTTCACTCCGCCGCGACCGAGCGCATCACCCGCCGGCACTTCTCAACCACTGCAAACAATTGACTCAATTGTAATCCAATTTATTTTGTAACAATACTTGAACAAATGTGATCTTTTGTAATTTATTTTGAGTAATGATCGATTCAGTTTGTCCGTGATGTATCTGCTTTTTGTATGCTTGTTTTCGAGGGCATGGCTAGCAATTCCCGAGGCTAGCCAAAAATCGTGAAAATGTAGTTAGTTTAATGAACTATCACGCACGGTTTTTTATAAAAACAATGCGTGAAGATAGAGTATCTGCTGCACGGTTCTAAGTAAAAACGCTCGTGAACTCGAGTATCACGAGACGGTTCTAAGTAAAAACGTCAGGAACTCGAGTATCGCGCACGGTTTTAACAACGTAACCGCCTGCGTGATAATCGACTTCGCGAGCGGTTTGTATAAATAACCGTCGCGGAAGACAGAGTATCACTGATTTGTTTTTACATAAATAACCGTCTGCGAAGACAGAGTATCACAGGCGTTTTGTGACAATAACCGTCAGTGATAATCTGTCTTCACAGACGTTATTGATAAAACCGCTCAGGATATTCATATCACGCATTTGCGATCGACCGCTCGTGATAACCACCGTTATCACGACCTTTTTCCGCACGGTTCAAAATCGCTCGCGATGACGGTTCCGAACCGCTCGTGATGGCTTTTTCTGTAGTAGTGTGGCGAAATACCCAACCTCATGGCAATTGAAGCATGTGATGCCTGCAATATAGGATGGGTCCTTCGTTGCCTGATCACCATCAGGTATATTGGAGGGCTCCAAGTTGACTGAGTTGTCTGCTGTTAGCTGGAGCTAGTCTTGATGCGATGAAATCCTCCTAGCTTTAGGAAAATTTCCAGGGTTGAACTTCTGTGCAGCCATTTTTCTCTTGCGATTCTCCATCTCGCGGTGTTTGCCTTCTTGACGAATTGCCTTGTCAACTAGCTGCCGAAAGTCGGTATAATCCTGGGAAATCAGCTGTACGGACAAGTCATCATTGAGTCCTTCTAGAAATCTGTGAGGACCATCCACTTGGTCCTAACCGTACAAATCAAATAAACCAAGCCTCGAGATATGTATACTTCCCAGAATTGCAGTATACACACCCCGTTACAAAATCATGCATCAATTCCATTCATACACGTAGAGCCGAAGCAAAAGCAACAACTGAAAGACATAGATAATATAAAGAGAGTTATTACAAAATAGAGGCCAACCGGCCAAATAACACATAAGTAATTAATTTAAACAGCGGAAGCAAAATGGCCATAAGATGGCGATAAACAAAAGCCAATCGGTGTGCCTTTACCCACAAGGCAACCAACCGGACCGCCAAGCTAATCGTCCCAAACAACGCCGCAACACAGCTCACAAAAGTGAGGCCCTTGGGGCTCACCTTCTTCCTCTGCAACAATTAATATTAAGCAAAGCAGATGAGTACAAAACTTATTTTTGTACTCGCAAGACTGACGTGTGAGATAACAGAACTATAATTAACTACATGCAAGCTTTATTTAAGTGGATGAGGCTCTGGACTTATTTTCAGCATAAAGCAAGTTTTCATTTGCAATAAGGTAATAGATTCAAGGCAAGTTTGCAATTAACTTTTATTGTTCAAATAAAGAGAGACAATAATAACAATAGATAGAGAACAACACCAACTTAGAAGTGACTAACCCATAGTCACCACAACAATAGCATGAAGTACCCCTTCATACCACCCATGTCAAGTTTAAGTTTTTAAAAGGTTGTAGTCTAGTTCTTTTGGGAAATAACCAAGCGTGTCCATAACCTAGAACGAGGCTATTCGAATAGTTTTAACCTCGCAGGGTGTACCAATGTACCCACACGATAGACCGCCTTTCCACCACCACGGTTAGCACACTTCCTTTGGTATGTGCATGGCTAAGTCTAACAAGACGCTTCCAATGGACGATGCTAATTAAGAGCCGCAACCCACGGGAGAAAGACACAATAGATAGCCTAACCGTCCGCTAATGCTCCTCCAACACCACAAACACACACACACAGAACACACCCACCGACCAGCTCATAATTAACACCTTTCAAAGTACTTAGTCAAGAGAGGTTCCATATCCCCTCGTGTGGTTAGCACGCACAATTGCTTGGATCAATGGCACAAGTAACTCGGTCCTTAGGGACTTAGGCACCATTCCAATCACACCCAACAGATCACCCAACATACCATTGTGCCCAAGCCAAGATATAATTTTGTTTTCAGTTTTGATTTGCAAAATGGTAAAACACAAGGGTTGGACATAATGGAATAATAATAGAATTTGTGTGATCAAGATCACCGACTAAGTCGATGATCGCCCAATACTACCGATACTAGGCATGGCTAAGCAATATTTATTCGAAAATCTACTAAGTGACAAGAGCTCATCCAACGAACTCTAATCACAAAGAAATAACCTAGGCTCGTAGTAGAGGATAATTATTTACCTACAGATTATGCAACTAGAGGATTAACTAATCAATTTAATAACAAATTAGCAATGCATACATAGAAGTTAAACAAAATATTAGACTTTAAAAGTAATGGGATCAAATAGGAAATGATCAATCGCTTGCCTACTTGCCGCTGCTCAAGCCGCTATTGAGGAGGATCGTTCTCGGGTTACCGCAAATGTCGAAGCCTAAGCGAAAGAGTGAAAACAACCAATAAGACGAGCAACACTTAAACAAAAGAGCAAGCAAAAATTATCCAAATGCGACGAAATTTATACACAAGGTAAAATACGAATATACCTAGTCATAGAAACTGGAAAAACCTAATTTGGATTTGTGGTGCAAAAGATATTCCTTAAAAACCTATTTTCGGCCATAATTAGGTACTGTAGCAAAAATATTTTCTAGAAAGATTTTGAAGCTGAAACATTTATGGTAGCTACCTACTGGTATAGTGATAAGCCATATAAAATTTCAGGTCATTTGGAGTTATATTGAAAGAGTTATGATTTGCCTAAATTGTTTAGGGTATTAAACTGAAATATGATCCTTATGATTTTTAAAAACAGTAAAATTTGTGAAACCAATTTTCCTAGCAAATACACTATCAGTGGAAGCTAATCCAATTGGATTCATACAAAAATCAGCTATAGATAAAAAGATATGCATTTTACAATTTGCTAAAAGTTCTGAAAGACAGTATTAAGTTCACTTGTTTACTATTTTTGAAAATGGTTTTCCAGGTTTGATCATGGTCTACAATTATTTTTCTATTTAAGTTCAGGGTATAAGGAAGCTAACAAAATTGGAATCATCTAATTTCGATCTATAGTTACAGAGATACAAAAATGACAAGACCCTAAAGTGATACTGATTTCTGGACTTAGCGAAAACCGCAGATCGAAAGGGGCGACGTGGCTAACCCACACCGCAGATCTCGATCCAATGGACGACATTGAACCACGCTACGGCGGTTTGAACTCGCAGCGAGAGGGAGGCGATGGCGTGGACCATCGATCATGAGATGGACGGCTCACAAGCAACGCGACACGCTGCACAAAACAGATCTAACGAGAATCCCGGCGCAGATCTAGGGACGGACGGCGACAACGGGCCACGTTGCGCACGCGTGCGGCGCGTCGACAACGCAGCCGGCTTCACGCAAAACGCCGCGACCAAAGGCACGCGGCGGAGTGAATGCCGAATGGTGCGCTATGCGCCAGCGCGCGCCCTTCGTACCACCCACACAAGCGGTGGTGGACGAGCGCGCGCGACGACGAGGCGGCGCGGTAAAGACGGCAACGTCGACAAGCAACAAGGAGCCCGCAGCGGTTCATTTAAGCGATGCCCGAGCATCTAGGGACTCTGCGATGCTACCCGAGTGACGCGGAGTGCGGAGGATGACCGAGCAAAGATCGGGCGCGAAGCTCGCGGCGGCAACAATGGCAAGAACGAGGAGGATCACCGAGCCAAAACAATGAGCCCGCGTGATCAAGATAGGTTGCATACCACCCACCGATGCTACCAAAGAGAGGAATTAGAGGGAGAAGGCCTCACCGCAGACCGAGACGAAAAGAGGCGCCGCGCCGATTTGGGGAAATCCAAAATCTGGTGCTCCCGTTGAAGCAACCCGAAATGGAGCGGTTGTTAAGCACCACCGAGGCGAGAGGAGGTGCAGGAGCAAGGAGGGAGCCAGGAACCACCGAGCACGGCCTTCACCGAAGCTCCGCAGCAACAATGGCGGCGAGGAGATTTGAGCGCCGGGAGCTCCACAAGGGCGTGGGTGCAGGAGAGCTCAAGGGGTGTGTAAAGGAGGATAAAGGAGGACAATGGGGCTTAAGTAGGCCCGAGGAGCGAGGAGGGCACCGTTGACCGCCTGGTTCGGCTGCCCTTCACGATGCCGTGAGCGACGGGAGCGCTTGAGACGACGACTAATCGGGCGGTGGGTAGCGGGCATTTAATGCGCTGCAGAGCCGTTGAGGAAGACGGAGGTGACAGTCATCAGCGCACCCACTTCGGCTCCGCCATGGCGCGCCGCCTTGAGCGCGAGGAGGACGACGATGGCCAGCCGTCCGATTTGCATCAGCTCCCGTGCGTCGAGTCAAAGCGGCGCGACATCGTCCACCGTCCGATGGGGATCCAACGGCCGAGAATCAGAGGCAATCGGAGTTGTCCGAATGCTTACACGAATGAGAGTCATTCGATGGAGACCCAACGGCTGATGACGCGCGCGCCCGCTCGAGCGCGCCGTGTGCGGTTAGTTGACTCGGTCGAGTCAGTTGGCTCGAGCCCGAGTCTGACTCGCACCCGAGGAACAGTGCAAACCAGTTAGGGTTTGATTTTTGAACTGAAACTTTGGGGATTTAATTGAGGCATCAAATCAACTCCAAAATTTATAAAATTTTAACTGGAGCTTCCTGACTTAAGGATTAATCTTCCATAAAATTTCCAGAGGTTTTTGTGCACTGAAATTTTCTCAAGGAATTCCAGAAGTTGATTTCAGAGGTTTGACCAAGGTTTGACTTGCCTCTAAAATATTTCAAATAATTTCCAAAAATTATGAAATAATTCAGAGGTGTTACCAAGCAGCCCTAGAACCCAGGAAAAATTATTACCAAGGGTTTGACATAAGATTTCACCCAGAAGGTTTTGACTTGAGATAAATGAGGATTTTGATTTTGAATTTCCCAAAATTCCTTTACAAGAATTTCAGAAAAGTTTCAAGAGTAAAAGGATGAAGGAAAAGTTTTAATTTACCCTCAATTTCTTACATTTGAAACACAAGCCAAAATGGGGATGTTACAAACCTCCCCCCCTTACAAAAATCTCGTCCCAAGATTTGGTTCACTCGGAAAAGAAAGAGGAGTAGTGCTGCCTGAGACGATCTTCTGCTCCCATGTAGCCTCATCCTCGGAATGGTTTGACCACGAACTTTAAGGAACTTGATGGTCTTGTTCCTTGTTCTTCGCTCGCCTCTCGAGTATGCGAACAGGTGCTCGCGATAGGTCAAATCTTCCGAACATCAAGAGTCTCCAACAGACTTCCTCTGTTGGAACACGGAGACACTTCTTTAGCCGGGACACATGGAAAACATCATGTACCCTGCAAGTGCAGCAGCAACTCAACTTGTAGGCAACAGCTCCCTTCTTCTCGATGACACGGTATGGACCGACATATCGAGGAGCTAACTTGCCTTTGGCACCGAAACGCTGGTGACCCTTCAAAGGAGAAACCTTGAGATAAACAAAGTCATTGGGCTCGAAGCTCAACTCACGACGACGGCGATCCGCATAGCTCTTTTACCTAGATTGAGCTGTGCGTAAGCGATCACGAATGAGCTGGACTTGACCCTCGGCCTCATTAATCGAGTCCGGGCCAAAGAAAGGTCTTTCACCGGTCTCAGACTAGTTCAACGGGGTCCTACACTTCTTCCCGTATAGGGCCTCAAATGGTGCCATGCCGAGACTGGCTTGGAAACTGTTGTTGTAAGAAAACTCGGCGAATGGCAAGCACTTCTCCCAATGCTTCCCAAAGGAAAGGACACAAGCTCGAAGCATGTCCTCTAAAACTTGGTTGACCTTCTCGGTCTGACCATCTGTTTGGGGGTGATATGCGGTGCTGAAAGAAAGACGAGTTCCCATAGCTTCTTGCAAGCTATGCCAGAACTGGGAAGTGAAGATGGAACCACGATCAGAAATGATAGTCTTCGGCACCCCATGCAGGCTCACTATCCTGGCGATATAGAGCTCCGCAAGGTGACCGGTACGAATCTTGGTCTTGACTGGAAGAAAATGCGCCACTTTCGTCAACCGGTCAATGATAACCCAAATGGCATCATTGCCCCTCGGTGACCTAGGTAGGCCAGTGACAAAATCCATCCCGACCGAATCCCACTTCCACTCCGGAATGGGCAAGGGCTGAAGCAATCCAGCTGGACGCTGATGCTCGGCCTTGACACGACGACACACGTCGCACTCGGCAACGAACCTTGCGATCTCCCTCTTCATTCGGGTCCACCAAAATCTCTGGCGAAGATCACGGTACATCTTCGTGGTCTCGGATGAATGGACAAGGAGAATCATGGGCTTCGCGAGGATCAAATCCGCAACTCCATGTCCTTTGGAACCACGAGGCGTTTCCGAACCTCACGACACCAAGCTCATCTACCGAGAAGCACTTGGTGTTCCATTCTTGACATTTTCCTTGATGCGGTTCACTCCAACATCATTGATGGCGGACTGATCCGATCCACCAAGGTTGGTGTACAACCAAGGCAAGAGAGAACCATGCTCAACCAAACCCAAGTTGAGACGCTGGAACTCCTCCGAGAAGAGGGGTGAGGCTCTTGGAGCAACAATGCATTGCAATGCGCTTTGCGACTAAAGCGCATCCATAACGACATTGGCCTTGCCGGATGGTAGTGAATACCCATGTCATAGTCCTTGATCAACTCCAACCATCTCCTTTGCACGAGGTTCAAATCTGGTTGGGTGAACAAATACTTTAAGCTTTGTGATCCGAATACACTTCACAACGATTACGATTAGGTAATGTCGCCAAATCTTAAGTGCATGGATCACGTGCCAACTCAAGTCATGGGTAGGATAGTTGAGTTCATGAGGTCTCAATTGCCTTAATGCATAGGCCACTACCTTGCCTTCTTGCATAAGGACACAGCGAGGCCTCGGCGAAGCGTCGCAAAGAGTTCAAGCCGGCGGACATCGGGGAGAACAAGAGCGGGAGCGGTGGTCAAGCGCTTGTTAAGCGCTTGGAAACTTTCCTCGCAATCGGACCACGAGAACTTCTTGTCCTTCTTGAGCAACTCCGTCATCGGCCGCTATCTTGGAGAAGTTCTCGATAAGCGGCGATAATATCCCGCTAAACCAAGAAAACTCCGAACTTCGGTGACCGAAGTGGGCTGACTCCAGGAAAGCACGTCGCTGATCTTGCTAGGATCCACAGCTACGCCTCCTGCCGAAAGAATCTTAAGGTCCTTGAGCTACCCTAACCATTCATTGTTCTTAGGATTGCTCCAGTTGACCTTTCCTTGTTCAACCGTGCTGCCGTCGTCTTCTTCTTCAGCGCCGACGCTGCTCCAGTTGCTCCGAGCTTCCCCGAGCAACTTCTCTGCTTAGGTACACCCTCAGTAGTCCCTAGGACCTGTGGCACCTGCTTGTATGCGCTGCGGAGCTTCTACTTGTGCATGCATGTTTGCCGTAAAGAGCCCCGTCGCTCCTCTCCGGCTAGCCGCCGGTACAGGCCGGCTCAGCCGTTGAGACCACTTACATTAGATGCGCAATACTATTGTGAAACTTTGCATGTCATTGGCCGTCTCCGCCGTGGCGTATAACGCCGGCGAACCGCCGGGCAAACGCACGGGAGGAACTCCCCGTTGTCGTACGCGGACCGTCACTGTAGCACGGCCATTAGAGTTAACCAATGATGATTAGCATTTAATTGTTGTCTTAAGAAGAGTAATGTATCGCTTACATGTGGGACCTTGCACAAAAACAATAGAATTAAGTGAAGCCGTAGAGCGGCTGGCATGTGGGCCTAGCCCTTAAACCCCATACACTAAGCGTGTCCGTTAGTGGGCCAAGTCCATTGGACCATGCCACTAACAGCGGGTCCCATTGGTCAGAACACAATTTAAATCGGGAGTTAAAAGAAAATGCGCTGTTCACTGGGCCCCGCTGGTCAGTGTCTCCGACTAGCACGTGCCTCGGTAAGAAAAGTATTTAATGCTTTATAAAATCCGAAACCTATTAACGTACACAATGAAAATTGTATTAACTCCTAAAATGCATAACTAATTCGTTTTAACTCCAGAAATAGTGAAACCAATTTTGATAATTTTAATTTTTAATGAACTTTATACTAAAATTGGTTTTGAACATGTCCATGCAACAAAGAGTATTATTTTGGAAAGTAACCCATTAACTTCATTATTTTCACAAAAGAAAAAGCTGATAAATTTAGAAATTCATAACTAAATCATAAAAACTCCAAATGAGATAAACTCAACTGTTTTGGACTTGTAATAATATTATCTATTTAACCATATAATCTTTTTTTTCCACTACAGTTTTGCAAATTTTCACCAAATAATTAAAATTAGTGAACAGTAATGTAACATCCCAAGTTTTGGCTTGAGTTTCAAATGTAAGAAAATGAGTAGAAATTAAAAAAATTTCTTACATCTTGCAATTCTTGTATGTTCTAAAGAATTCTTGCAAAAGAATTATGGGATTACAAGTGACAAGTCACTCTGATCGAAAACCTTGTCTTCCAAAAACATTCTTATCCAACCTTGTGATCATCCTCTGGGGATAGTTTTCCTTAGTTCTAGGGTTATCGTGTGACCCCTCTGAAAAATTTCACAATTTTTCTAGGGTTATCGTGTGACCCCTCTGAAAAATTTCACAATTTTTAGAAATTGTTTGAACATTCTAAGAGACAGTCAAACCTATGGACCCTTCGTCAAACCCTAAAATAAACCATTGTAGAATTTCTGGAGAAAAATGCATTGCATAAAAATCTCTAGGAAATTTATACAAGGTTTGTTATAGAATCAGCAACATCTAGTTAAAAATTTTGGAGTTGAATTGCTACCTCTAAAAATCCTCCAAAATTTCTAGTTCAAACTCAACCCTAATCTGTTTTTGCTGTTGCTCGGGTTTGCACCTGGGGTCTAGCTCGAGCCAATGGGCTCGGTCGATCGACTAACTGCACCCCAGTGCCAGCTCAAGTGCGCAAGCATCATCAGTCGTTGGATGTTGCCCTGCCGCTGCGATCTTGGAACTCTCAGACCTCCCGCTCGCACGACCACCTCGTGCCATTTTGCGAAGAAAACCCTCCTTGACCTCCCCTCGGACCACCCTTTTTCACCTTTGCAAAGACCACCCTAGCTCATCCTCTAGGACCTCCTCAGACCTCCCCGAACACCTTTATTGCACCTTGGTGACCGTGGGCCGACCATCCTTAGATATGTGGCTCAGATCTCCTGGTGCGCTAAGACCTCCGATCACCTCTTTAAATCGGGACCCTTCATTTCAAATCCAACCACCCGGACCTCCCCAACTCCAATCGAAGCCTCCCCCAACCATTATGTTCTCTTGACTGGTCCTCCCTGGGTTCCCTCACTGATTGGTGGGACCTCTGGGACTGGTCATCCTCGCTTTTGCAGGCATGCGTGTGTGCCAGAGCTACAGCAGTTGGAGCAGCACCTTGTCAAATCATATCCTTGTCAACGGCTAGCTCTGCCAACCTTTAATGCATGTCAGCACCTTTTTCCCAAAGTCCTCTTTTCCACCTGCCCTGTCATTTCATGTACTTTCATGGCAGGGACTTTTGACTCGAGTGCACTGTGGAGCTCAACCTTGCTCCACTCCTTTGCTCTCTCGGCTTTAATGAAACCCTAAGCTCTTCCTTAGCTTCTTCTAGACACCTTTGTGCCCACCTGAGCTCCTCCTTAGCTCCTCTTGGTTGCCATTGCTGCCACCCAAGCTCCTCTCTACGTTCTTGCCCTCACGCAACCAGAGAAACTTCCTCTCCGGCATTACCAGACTTTGGAGCTCCTCGAGGCCGTCCGAGCTCCAGTGGTTCCATTGAAATTCTTGGCATATCAACTTGTCATTTTGGTCACTTCAAGCATTCCCTAACTTGTTTTTGTTGACTTCTCAGAGGAGGTCAAAGTGGGAACACGTTCCTTGAAGTCGGAATTTCTTTCTTCCTCATCTCCGGCAAGCTTTTTGGTCGTCGAAGCACCTCCTACTATCTCCTTGGCTTCATCGTCCTCAGGTAACCCCTGTTTAGTCCCTTAGTGTTCGAGCTTTTGCCCTGATTAACAATGCGGGTCTACTTTAGTTCGGGTATTTTGCCGTTTTTGTGCCTCCGGCGATCATCTCCGGCTAGCCGCCGGTAGGAGGTGTTTTTGGTGTAGCTTTTGGCACCTTTAGGTTTTTCTCACTTTTTGGAACCCAGCCGAGCCTTTGGTCCTCGCCGGCGAGGCCCCCGTCGCCGGCAGTGAGCTAAAAACCGAACTCATGTTTTTGTTGTGCCTTACTCGGACAAGTGCTGTAGCCTAATGATTAGCATTTAAGTTGTCCTAGGGCCCAATCATTAGTGTTTAATGCTGTTTTTGTCGGCAAGCCGTGGGTGTCTTTAAGTCCCGGACCTCCTAGGCTCAATCTCAACCGTTAATGATCTCCTAGCGTTAGCCCTTGGCCTTTAGATCTTCGTGTGTAAAGTCTTTAAGTTCCAGGACCTCCCCGCTGAAATCCTAGTCGTTAAAGCCCTCCGTAGGTTAATTCCGAGCCGTTAGGATCACCCTCCGCCTTGGGGTCCTCTTTGCAAAAGATCGCATTGGGGTCCTCTTTGCAAAAGACCGCATTAGGGTCTTTTTTGCAAAAAGACCACCACTGGTCCTTGTAAAGAAGCCTAGGACCTCCCCGCCTAGATCTAGACCGTTAGGACCTCCTCGGTGACATCCTAGCCGTCCAGACCTCCCTCCGCTCAGATCTAGACCATTCAGGACCTCCCCATGGAAATCTGAACTGTCCAGACTTCTCTCCGTTAAAGCACTGTTTTGTAGCGATCTCCTTCCGTTAAAACTCTGTCGCGTAGGACCTCCCGTGAAGATCTTGGCCATCCATGACCTCCTCGGTGAGATCCCAGCCACCCAGGTGTCCCTCTGTTAACTTACCGTTTCGGACCTCCTTCACTTGATCGTGACCGTTAAGACCTCCCTCGCGAGATCTTGGCCGTCGAGACCTCTTCGTTTGGACCTCGGTCTCTAGGACCTCCCTAGATCAGATCCTAGCGCGTAAGACCTCCCCGATTTCAATCCCACCGTTTAGAAGCTCCCAGTTTAGATCATGCCGTTGGGAGTTTTCTATGAAAACTCTAGGTCATGGGACCTCTTCGATTTTGAATCTCGACCATCAAAGACCTCTTCTAGGGTAGATCAGGACCCTTAGATCCTTTTGTAAAATCCTTAAGTGCGGGACCTCCTCAGAGGTCCTCTTTGCAAGAAGACCACCTGGTCTTTGTAAAGGGAATCTCGAGACCACCAGAGCAAATGCAGGGCGTTAAGACCTCCCCCCTGGGAGATCTTAGCCATCGGGGTCCTCCTCCGCTAAACCCTCACCCCCAAGACCTCCCTGTAAAATCCCAACCGCTAGGACCTCCTCCCGGGTTCATCTCGACCGTCGAGATCTTCCTCCGTGAAGACCTCTGCTCTCAGGACCTCCCCGATTAAATATGGATCGTCCAAGACCTCCTCTGGTAGATCTTGGCCGTCCCAGACATCCTCCGTTATGTCCTTAGCTTTAGGACCTCCCCTCAGTTCCGGACCGTTAGATTTAGATCTAACGGGCTAGACCTCCTCGGTAGACCTTAGCCGCTGAGACCTCCCTCCTTCAGATCTAACCGTTCAGACCTCCTCAGTAGACTTCCACCTTAAGGACCTCCCCGTTAGATCCAGACCTTTGAGTCTAGATCTAATGGCTCAGACCTCCCCTAGGCGCGTTAAGGTCTTCTCGCTTGGGTGCTCGTGGAGGATCTCGCGCCGGGTTCGTGAGCTGTGCGATCTCTGATCAACGGCCCACGACCTCTCCTTCTAACTCAGTCTGTTGGACCACCCGAGAGATTTTTTTATTTTCAAATTGATTTTGGTGTAACTTCAAAATTTCGTATCTTAGTCTTTTTAGCTCCTTTTTGAATGATTCCAATTGCATTAGCTTTGTAATAAACTGAACTTCAATCTGAAAATGAACTTAGGTACTTTTCTGTAGCACAAACTAATGAAGGCTATGTTAACTTGTTGTAATATTAAATATTGTCTAGAAATTCATTAAACTTGTAAAATACATAACTTCTTCTCTGCATTTCCAAACTGAGCAAACTAAATCTTGTTAAAATCCTCTAGTAATATACTTTAGTGTAGAATAGGTTTTCAGGTGGTCTTTGCCACTAAAATAAATGATACCCTAGTTTTACAACTTAGAAAGATCATAACTAATTCATTTCAACTCCTAATGAAGTAAACTCAACTTTGCTGTTCTTAGGATGACCTTATCTACCTACCATAAAGTTTTCAGATTCCAGATCATTCTAGAAATTTTTGACATGAACAGTAACCGAAATTAATTTAATTAGGATTTTCCAGGGTGAGAAAATTTGTTTAGGCCATAACTTTTTCATGCTAAGTCCAAATGAAGTAATTCTTGTTCCTAAAATTGTCTAAAATCATGATCTTGCTGCTGTATTAATTTCATGGGTTTTGGAAAACTTTTGCTGTTGAGTTTGGTTTGGTGTTCCTCGTTCTTATTGGTTTTGTCACTTTTCGCGTTAGGATCCGGAGGGATTATTGTTGACCCTGAGCTTAATCCTCTGCAGCAAGAGCAATTCCAGCAAGGCAAGCAGTTTGATCATGTTAATCCCTGTATTTTTAAGTAATTATGTTGTTTACAAATTCTATGTATGCATTGCTAGTTTGTGTTACTATTGTCGTTAGTTGACCTAGTAGATGCATTTCCTTAAGCAAATGATCATCCTTTACTACTATGAGCCTAGGTTATTGCTGTGATTAGAGCTCGTTGGATGAACTCTTGTCACTTAGTAGTTGCAAATTAATTGCTTAGCCATGCTTAGCTTCCGGTAGAAATGGGCGGTTATCGACTTGTCGATAACTTTGATCACATAAAACTTATTATCACTTATGATTTCAGCCTTGTGCCATGTTTACTTGTGAAAACTAAAAACTGAAACAAAATGATTTAGACTTGGGCACAATGGTATGTTGGTGTGCTTTTGGGTGTGACTGGAATGGTGCCAAAGTCAATTAAGGACCGAACTTCTTGTGAGTACCTATTATCCAGGCATTTTGTGCGTGCTAACCACACTAGAGGGTATAGGACCTCTCTTGAATTAGTACTTTGGGAGGTATTAATTAATGAGTGTTGTTTGTAGTTTATAGAGAAAAAGGATCACAAGGGCGTGACCGGGGTGGTTCCTTTCTAGGTCCTCCACCTCGACCAGGGGTCTTGCAAATGTCCGGCTAGCTTTACCCTAAATGGCTAATGACTCCGGCTTTGCTTGATCGCACCACAACGTGTGGTCTGGTGGCCCATTTCGCGGTGGTCACTAAGGGTTAACCCCATACGTGCGACTCTTAATTAACGTATTCCATTGGAAGCGTCTCGTAGGACTTAGCCGTCTTGGCATACCAAAGGAAGTGTGCTTAATAGCTTGGCAAAAGGCGGTCTGAAGTGTGGGTACATTGGTACACCCCTGCAGGGTTAAAATTATTCGAATAGCCTCGTCCTAGGTTATGGACACGCTTGGGTAAGCTTTTCAAGAGTTAGACTACAACATTTTAATTAAAACTTGATGGGTGGTACGAATCTGGGATTCGTGCTATGTGTGGTGGCTATTGGGTTAGTCACCAATAGGTGGTTACTCTTGTTCTTATTGTATCTCGTGTTATTTCATTCAATACAAACTGATTGCAAACTTGCTTTTGAAATGTACTACATTATTACAAATAAAGTTGGCTTTGTGCAAAATGAGACATACAACCTCCACTTAAATAAGCTTGCATGTAGCATATTGATAGGTCTGCTATTCCACACATCAGTCTTGTGAGTACATTTTTGTACTCATTTGCTTTGCTTATTTGTTGCAGAGGAAGAAGTTGATCCCCAGGGGATCGACTTTTGTGAGAATTGCTGCGGTATGGACGACTAGCTTGGCGGCCCGGTCGGTTGCCTTGTGGGTTATGGCTAACCGGTTGGATTTTGTTTATAGCCATCTTATGGCACTTTTGCTTCCGCTGTTAATGTTACTTTGATGTTGTTTGGCCGGTCGGCCTTCTTGTGTAATAACTCTATTATGTATGTCTTTTGTTAGGATTAATGTTATGTGATGTATGGAATTGATGCGTGATTTTGTAACAGGGTGTGTATACTGCATTTCTGGGAAGTATACATGTCTCGGGGCTTGGTTTATTTGATTTGTGATGCTAGAGTCAATGGAATACTAAGCATTACAAGCCAAATAAATCGGGGGTCCTCACAAGTAACATATTGTAATTTCTGGAAAACTGAAATTCAAATTGCTATAACTCTCACATGCTAAATCCAAATGGAATCATTCTTTCACCTAAAGTCATCTAAAATCATGAATTAGCTACTGTAGAAAAATCATGCATTTTTTAGCACTTTGATTTTTGAGGTATTTCTCGGTGTTTATTCGGTGTTGTAATTATATAGATCCTGAAGCGATTGATATTGGCTCGTACGCTACTGAGGGCGAGCAATTAGACTTCCAGCAAGGCAAGCATCATTTGAAATTTATTCTTACATCATATTGATCCCAGTTTTTTATACATTAGTTTTTGAAATGCGATATTGCTTGCATGCTATTTTCGGTATATCATTATGTTGTGAGTAGTTAGCTATGTCCTATACTTGCTGGTTGTCCTTGATATCTCCCATATACATATGCCTAAGATAGATGATTGTGATGATATGGTTGTTGTGTGTTAAATGCTTAGCCATTGCGGGTCTAGATAACACAATAGATCAATTGGCGGGATTAGCTCGTCAATTGTGGGAAACACATAACAACTCTTAATTTTGTTTTTGTCCAGATTGTTATATATGGTTGTTTGTTTAAACTTTGGTTATGTTAAATGGTTTTTGGTCTGGACAAGTGGTCGTAAGTGTGGGTGCTGTTATGCATGAGTTTTAGGTATGTGGTGGACTTGTTCGGACTCATAAGGACCGAGCTTTGAACTTTCAGTCAAAGTAACGAGCGTGCTATCACATGCGGTATATGGCTGTCGTCCGGTTAAGTAAGGGGAAGGTTTTATTGGGTTAGACCACAGGTGGTGCAAGGACATAGAGACCGTGAAATCCCTATGTTCCTTAGGAACCCAGTGTAATATATACTGTGAATAATGACCACGATTACTTATGTTGCTCACAAACAACATACTAACTACCTTACATTGGCCCCTCCAATGCAACGTGCGTGCCCGCTTAGCATTTGCTATGCTTATGTCTAAGTTGGGAGTTATCTCGTACGGGTGGTCTATCCCAATAGGATCTTCTTGCTGAAAATGATCGTATCTCGATTCTCCCCGGCCGGCATACCAAAGGAAGTGTACCATTAACCGGAGGCATACGGGGGCTTACGGGCTAGTCGAGTCATGTGGGTAAAGTAGTACACCTCTGCAGAGTTTAATTTATTCAAATAGCCATTGCGGGTCTAGATAACGCAATATATCAATTGGCGGGAATAGCTCGTCAATTGTGGGAGACACACAACAACTCTTAATTTTCTTTTTGTCCAGATCATTCTATCTGGTTGTTGGTCTAAAATGTGGTTATGTTAAATGGTTTTAGGTCTGGACAAGTGGTAGTAAGTGTAACACCCTGGCTATCCAGAAGCCAAAATGTTACCTAAAGACTCTAACATCCAACCATAATCATGAGGATTGAAGCAATACTCCAAGTTATAACGAATGAAAGATAAATCTCTCATAAGGCATAATCGCACAAATATAATCTGACCTTAAGCAAGACAAGTACCACAGCGGAAAATAAACATCCAAACCAAACAGGAGACATCATCTGCATGCCACCTCATTTATTATAGTTTAACTCTAAACAAATAAAGGAATTCAACCTAGTTCTATTATTGAAACTGGAATATGGTGGTGAGTGTTTAGTGCATATCTACTCCCTCCCGCTAGAATCATCATCAATGGCCACCTAAAACAAAACAACAAACAAGAGTGAGTCCGGGACTCAGCAAGTACAACGATTACAAGAACATACTCCATGTAGAGACATAGCACATAACAAATATCTGAAGGATAGAACTGTAATGCTTGGATGGCATGAACTAGATGGACTGCACTCGAGCTTATACCGGTATAGCAAGTGACACACCCGTCGGTACTCACTTAAGCCCGTATTTATCGAAATACGGGGATCCAAAATACCCTATGAAGAACGTTTCATACGGGTGTCCAAACTGCCTACATTGGAATGGTGGGACTTCACTTGCCCATACTGGAATTGATGGGACTTTAGACTCCACTCCCGTGGACGGAACATGAACATGACTGCATGAATAAATTTGTGAATAATGGTTGATAACAACTCTACCCATATGAAGAGCGTACATAAAGAACATAATCGTCATAACATTCCACTCCCGTGGATGGCACATGAACATTTAAGCTTCTCACACATCAATATAACACTATACCAATCAACGAGCATACAGGGTT
The DNA here is from genome assembly GCA_036346255.1 of Ampelocalamus luodianensis. Classification (NCBI taxonomy): domain Eukaryota; kingdom Viridiplantae; phylum Streptophyta; class Magnoliopsida; order Poales; family Poaceae; genus Ampelocalamus; species Ampelocalamus luodianensis. The sequence continues at coordinate 31,814,616 of CM070619.1, forward strand.
ACAAACCACACATAAGTCACTGCACTTGCCTTTAGCGTAGCGATGCGTTGGGAGGCAACGAAGAAGCCGCTAACCTTGGTGTCTCACCCCCTACACCAAAGTTACTCAATAAGAACCACGTCATCAAGAAACTACTCGCATCGCACTAACTCATAACCCCAATCCCACCATCTAAATTATACCCGCTACTTGAATTAAACCACATTCTAGCAGAAAGTCTATACGGACAGCAGCGGTATAAATAGCATAACTTTTGATCTAAAAATTGAAAAGGGGTGTTCTCAGGCTTGATTGAAAGGTAATACAATTATCTACAACAACCTAGTTTATGGAAATCTCGAATGCTATATGTATCAAACTCCCCAAGACCAACAAACCCTGTCTGTCAGAACTTCCGGCAATTCTGGACAGCAGCACGGAAAGTGCCATAACTTTTAATTGGCCGCACCAAACTTTGCGTTCTTTATCAATATCAAAATCTAAGAGCAAGGCCTACAATAACCTAGTTGGGTGAAAGCCCTAAATTTTCCATTAACACACCCAAATTGTAGAAGACAACTTGACAGTTTATTCTCGTTAGGATTCTGGACAGCAGAGACGAAAACTACCATAACTTTTGATCTGCACGTCGGAATTCAGTGTTCTTGGCGGCCACCGAAAGCTAAGAACAATATCTACATATCTCTAGGAGACAGACAAATAAAATTCGGCCTATAAGATCACGAAACAAGCCACGCAACATTCTGGACAGAACCGGTTTTCCAATCGCAGCAATATGATCTAATCAAATATGAACCAAAACGCATCTACCACTAATCAATCGACGAGGATTGGCATTCGTTACCCTTGCAGCAACCAGGAAGTAGGCGGAAGAACCTTGGAGATGACGATCTCCCTCCTCCTCTCCTCCCTTGGCCGAGCGGCAGCTTGCTGCCCACCTCCACTCCTCCTCGTGAGGGCCGGCAGCGGCAGGTCCGAAGGCAAGAAGGGGAGGCACCACAGCAGAGAGCAGCCACCAGGGGGTTGGGGCAGCTCCAAGGGGCAGGGACGTGAGGGGGGAGAGGGAGAGGTGGAAGGGGCGGCGGCCAAAGGGGAAAAAGAGGGGTTCGGCCAAGGGGGGGAGGGGGAATAGAGGGGGCCGGCTAGGGTTAGGAGGGGGATGGGGCGGCCCATGGAGGAAGTCTTGGCCGGCCTCAAGGCATGGATGGCCTGGCCGGAGGCCCGAACCACTAAACTGCTCCAAAAATCGAAAGAAAAACTTGCAACCTTTCCCCGATTAAACTCCCTCTAAACGAAACTCAGGGTATTACATTCTACCCCCCTTAACAGAATTCGACCCCGAATTCTAACCAACGAGACGAACACAAGAACGGAATACTAACAGGTTGGAAACAATGGATTAACACGTACAGGAAGTGAATAGGTCTGGATACTGCTCGCGCATGCGAGACTCTAGCTCCCAAGTAGCTTCCCTCTCGGACTGATGAGACCAAAGAACCTTGACATACTTCAAAGTCTTGCTCCTCAGAACCCGCTCTGACTCTTCCAGAATTTTCACCAGTCGGGACTCAAAAGTAAGGTCATGTTCAACGCTCAAAGGCTCCAGCTGAATGGCATGCTCCGGGTCTCTCAAGAACTTCCTCAACATTGATACGTGGAACACATTATGAACTCCTTGCATGGATTCTGGAAGATCCAAGCGGTAAGCCAACTTCCCAACTCGTGCCAAGATTGGAAAAGGTCCAATATACCGCGGGCTAAGCTTCCCTTTGGTACCAAAATGCACCACACCTTTGGTAGGTGATACCCTCAAAAGAACCTGGTCCCCCACCTCAAACTCCAAGTCTCGACGTCTCACATCGGCGTAGCTCTTCTGTCGGCTCTGAGCAGCTAACAGGTTTTTCCTTATCTCCGCTACCCTGGCCATGGTTTGTTGAACCCAATCGGGACCCAAAACTGCCCGTTCCCCAACTGCATCCCAACACAACGGAGATCTACACTTCCTCCCATAAAGAACCTCAAACGGAGCGGCTCGAACGCTAGAGTGATAAGCGTTGTTATAAGCGAACTCGCCAAAGGTAGGTGGTCTTCCCAACTTCCCTTCGGGACAAAATACAACATCTGAGCATGTCCTCTAGGGTCTGAATTGTGCGCTCAGACTGACCATCTGTTTGGGGATGAAAAGCGGTGCTAAGACGAAGTTGTGTGCCCAAAGCATTCTGCAAGCTCTCCCAAAACTTGGAGACAAACTTAGCATCTCGATCTGAAATAATAGTCTTCGGCACCCCATGCAACCATACTACCTCTCGCACATAGAGAGGAGCCAAATCACTAGCCGAGTTGGTCGTACGAATAGGGATGAAATGTGCAGACTTGCTAAACCGGTCCACTATGACCCAGATAGCGTCCTTCCCTCGGTGCGTGCGGGGTAAACCAACTACAAAATCCATAGAGACATCGTCCCACGGCCAAACTGGAACCTCCAACGGTTGCAACAATCCTGCTGGTCGCTTATGTTCAGCCTTGACTTTCTGGCATATACCGCAAGACGCCACATACTGGGCGATATCGACCTTCATCCTTTTCCACCGGAAACTCTTCTTCAAGTCCTTGTACATCTTGGTCTCACCAGGGTGTACGGTATATGGAGTACGGTGAGCTTCCCTTAGGATCTCTTCATTCACTTGTGCTGTCTGCGGTACACAGAGGCGGCCTTTAAATCGCAAAGCACCCGATACATCTACATTGAAATGGCCTTGCTTGCCCTCATCAATTCGCTTCTTCACTCGCTGGAGCATTTGATCATGTTGTTGTGCTTCTCGAACTCGTTTCGGAACGGCTGACTCAAGAATCAATCGAGTCTCAGTCTGGGCGGTACCCGTGTAGCGGAAGGAGATATCCATTCGCTCAAAGTCAGCAATAAGACAACTGAGAGTAGGAGGTGTCGCCTTGCGACTCAGGGCATCAGCTACAACATTTACCTTGCCGGGGTGATACTGGATGGTAAGATCATAGTCCTTGATCAATTCTAACCATCTTCTCTGTCTCAAATTCATATCCTTTTGGGTAAAGATGTATTTCAAGCTCTTATGGTCAGTGAATATATCGCAGGTCTCACCGTACAAATAATGGCGCCAAATCTTCAAAGCAAGAACCACTGCTGCAAGCTCTAAATCATGAGTAGGGTAATTCTGCTCATGTTTCCTCAACTGTCTCGATGCATAGGCAATCACCTTACCATCCTGCATGAGTACACACCCAAGTCCAACTTTCGACGCATCAGAGTAAATCATGAATCGTTTCCCCGGCTCTGGGAGAGCAAGTACTGGAGCGTCACCAACTTCTCTTTCAAGGTGCAAAAACTGCGATCACACGCATGAGACCACTGAAATTTGATACCCTTCTGTGTCAACTGGGACAACGGTCTAGCAATGGTTGAGAATCCCTCCACAAAACGTTGATAATAACCAGCTAAACCCAGAAAACTCCTCACTTCCTTGACATTGGTTGGTCGTTTCCACTCTACCACTGTCGAAATCTTGCTAGGATCAACCGAAATACCTTCTGGATTGATTACATGGCACAAAAATCCAACCTCGGAAATCCAGAATTCACACTTCTTCAGCTTGGCATAAAATCTGTTCTTCCTTAGCGTTTCAAGGACCAACCTCAGATGCTGGACATGATCTTCTTTTGTTTTTGAATAAATCAGAATATCATCGATGAATACCACAACAAAGTTATCAAGGTACTGGTGTAGCATACTATTCATGGCCTCCATGAAAATTGCAGGAGCGTTTGTTAGTCCAAAAGACATAACTTTATACTCAAAGTGGCCATACCTCGTAGAGAAAGCCGTCTTCTCGATATCTTGCTCCCGGACTCGTATTTGGTTATAACCTGACTGAAGATCGATCTTGGAGAAGATCTTAGCCCCCTTTAGTTGATCAAAGAGATCCTCTATGCGGGGCAAAGGATATTTATTTTTCACGGTAGCCTGGTTGAGAGCCCTGTAATCCACACACATACGCCAACTGTCATCTTTCTTCTTGGTGAATAAAACGGGTGCGCCCCACGGCGAAACACTTCGCCGAATCAAACCCTTGGACAGAAGATCGTCCAATTGCTTCTTCAACTCCTCCTGAAAAGGACGTGCCAACCGGTATGGAGACATCGAGATAGGTCGAGTCCCCAGAATAAGATCAATCCGAAATTCCACTTTTCGCTCCGGTGGCATCCCAGGAAGCTCCGCAGGAAAGACATCGGGAAACTCATTCACCACAGGAATCTGCTCAATATGCAATGCGGAATCAGTCTTCTCACTGAGGGACCAAAACAACCCAATGGTTGAGGGCCGACAACTAGGGAACAGGCTAGCTAGCACGAACAGGGAGTCGGACGGCGCACTGCCCTGAAACACCAGTTCCCCACCGGACGGAGTCTGCAAAGTCACCGTCTTCCAAAAACAACAGATCCTGGCACGGTAACTGAATAACCAGTCCATGCCCAATATAACATCAAAAGGTGACATTTGGATTACCATGAGGTTAAGAATGAAGCTTTCATCATCAATAGTGATAGAACATCCAGGACACGCTGTAGAACTAGATATGAGACCCCCCGGAGAACTGACTACCACAGACTCAGAAATATGCTGCAAACTCAAACTCGCCCTTCTAGCAAACTCTAGGGAGACAAAAGAATAAGTGGCCCCTGAATCAAAAAGAACAAAGGCCTCAACTAAATCAACTAGCAGAGTACCTGTCACCACATCAGGGCGGCCCGCGATCTCGGAGTAGGCATGGTGTAGACTCCTGCGGTGTACGGTCAGGAGGATGCGCCGGCGCGAGGAAGAACAGGGGCAGCTGCAGGTGAAACAAACGAGGGTGGTGCCGACGGTACCGGATTCTAGTAGAAACCCGGAGGAGGCGTAGGTGAAGGTGCCGCAGGCGGAACCCATCCGGCGGTGGTGAAACGCGAGAACGGCCGCGAGTCCGGCGAACCCCGTGGAGTACTAGAGGAAGGAACCGCTGGGACCGGCTCCCACTTGATGATGCTCGCTGGGTTCTGCTTGCACACTGACCGCTTGTGACCATCCCGACCACACTGACGGCAAGTCCCCTTAAATGAACACTCTGAAGCCTGGTGTCCCTCACCACACTTGAAGCATTTCATTCCCTGGCCTGGAACGGGACGCATCTGTGGTGCGGATGACGAAGAACGTGGCACCGTCGAAGAATCACGCCTTCTTTGAGCGTAACGAGTACCTTGACTTCCACGAACCCTCTTGGAAGCAAGTTGCTGAGATGACCTACTCCCACCACCGAAACTCCGTTTCTGGCCAAGGCCAGAACTACCGGTAGAGACAGAACCTCCAGCAGCCTGTCTCTGAGAAGAAAGATCCCTCTCCAACTCCATTCCCCTGGCCTGATCAACCACGGAGCTGAAGTCACGCAAGCCTGTCGCTCCCAAAACATGGCGGTACTCCTGGTTGAGGCCCCTGCGGAACCTCTTAGCCTTCTCTCGATCATCATTAGCTATAGCTGGTACAAAACGTACCAGATTGTTGAACTCAGTCTCATACTCCGCCACTGTCTTCTTCCCTTGAGCCAAGGTCAGCAATGACTGTTCCATCCTCTCAAGGAATGAATCTGGATAGAACTTCACCCTAAACTGTTCCACAAAGTCTTCCCAAGTGACTGGTTCCAGCAATGGGGTCCTAGCAGACATAACCCCTTCCCACCAAATATCAGCTTGGCCCTTCAATTGAAAGGCCACAAACCGCGCCTTCTGCGTCGAAGTCATCTCTAAAGCTCCAAATTGCCTCTCCATGTAACGTAACCAATGCGGCTGAACCGAGTACCCACTCCGTCGAAAGTGTCCAAACGGAGCGACATCCACTCACAGAGGCTCATCCTGGCCTCGGGTGGAGCTGCTGCAACGACCGGCTCTGCCACAGGCGCAGGTGCCGCGGGAGGGGCGGCCTGCAACTGCTCACGAAGACCCTGAACCTCCCTCTCAAGATTTTGAATGATCACAGCTGACGTGGCTTGAGCTTCAGCGGCCGGTTGAGCAGCTGAGGCAACCTCCTCAACGGCAGTACCAGGAGCTTCCTCAGTCGGAGGTGAAGAGACAGCCGGACCACGTCCATGTCGGCGACCACGGCTCGGTGGACGGCCACGGCCACGACCCGCTCCTCTCACCATCTAAGAACACCACAGCAAATTAACTAAACATTTAGCTCAACAATTCAATGAAAGCACAAAATTAATATCACAACTGCTCAAGAAATGAAATATAACAGCGGAAACTTGTAGAAACAAAGAATGACCCAATCCCACCTACTGTGCATAGTGTGTCAATTTAATTTATAACTATCATCCACAGACCTAAAGCCCGCTCTGATACCAACTATAACACCCTGGCTATCCAGAAGCCAAAATGTTACCTAAAGACTCTAACATACAACCATAATCATGAGGATTGAAGTAATACTCCAAGTTATAACGAATGAAAGATGAATCTCTCATAAGGCATAATCGCACAAATATAATCTGAACTTAAGCAAGACAAGTACCACAGCGGAAAATAAACATCCAAACCAAACAGGAGACATCATATGCATGCCACCTCATTTATTACAGTTTAACTCTAAACAAATAAAGAAATTCAACCTAGTTCTATTATTGAAACTGGAATATGGTGGTGAGTGTTTAGTGCATGTCTACTCCCTCCCACTAGAATCATCATCAATGGCCACGTAAAACAAAACAACAAACAAGAGTGAGTCCGGGACTCGGCAAGTACAACGATTACAAGAGCATACTTCATGTAGAGACATAGCACATGAGAAATATCTGAAAGATAGAACTGTAATGCATGGATGCCATGAACTAGATGGACCGCACTCGTGCTTATACCGGTATACCAAGTGACACACCCGTCGGTGCTCACTTAAGCCCGTATTTATCGAAATACGGGGATCCAAAATACCGTATGAATAATGTTTCATACGGGTGTCCAAACTGCCCACATTGGAATGGTGGGACTTCACTTGCCCATACTGGAATTGATGGGACTTTAGACTCCACTCCCGTGGACGGAACATGAACATGACTGCATGAATAAATTTGTGAATAATGGTTGATAACAACTCTACCCATATGAAGAGCGTACATAAAGAACATAATCATCATAACATTCCACTCCCGTGGATGGCACATGAACATTTAAGCTTCTCACACATCAATATAACACTATACCAATCAACGAGCATACAGGGTTACAAACCACACATAAGTCACCGCACTTGCCTTTAGCGTAGCGATGCGTTGGGAGGCAACGAAGAAGCCGCTAACCTTGGTGTCTCACCCCCTACACCAAAGTTACTCAATAAGAACCACGTCATCAAGAAACTACTCGCATCGCACTAACTCATAACCCCAATCCCACCATCTAAATTATACCCGCTACTTGAATTAAACCACATTCTAGCAGAAAGTCTATACGGACAGCAGCGGTATAAATAGCATAACTTTTGATCTAAAACTTGAAAAGGGGTGTTCTCAGGCTTGATTGAAAGGTAATACAATTATCTACAACAACCTAGTTTATGGAAATCTCGAATGCTATATGTATCAAACTCCCCAAGACCAAAAAACCCTGTCTGTCAGAACTTCCGGCAATTCTGGACAGCAGCACGGAAAGTGCCATAACTTTTAATTGGCCGCACCAAACTTTGCGTTCTTTATCAATATCAAAAGCTAAGAGCAAGGCCTACAATAACCTAGTTGGGTGAAAGCCCTAAAGGTTCCATTAACACACCCAAATTTTAGAAGACAACTTGACAGTTTATTCTCGTCAGGATTCTGGACAGTAGAGACGAAAACTACCATAACTTTTGATCTGCACGTCGGAATTCAGTGTTCTTGGCGGCCACCAAAAGCTAAGAACAATATCTACATATATCTAGGAGACGGACAAATCAAATTATTCTTCTAAAATCACGAAACAAGCCACGCAACATTCTGGACAGAACCGGTTTTCCAGTCGCAGCAATACGATCTAATCAAATACGAACCAAAACGCATCTACCACTAATCAATCGATGAGGATCGGCATTTGTTACCCTTGCAGGAACCAGGAAGTAGGCGGAAGAACCTTGGAGATGACGATCTCCCTCCTCCTCTCCTCCCTTGGCCGAGCGGCAGCTTGCTGCCCACCTCCACTCCTCGCGAGGGCCGGCAGCGGGAGGTCCGAAGGCAAGAAGGGGAGGCACCACAGCAGGGAGCAGCCACCAGGGGGTAGGGGCGGCTCCAAGGGGCAGGGGGAGAGGGAGAGGTGGAAGGGGCGGAAGCCAAAGGGGAAAAAGAGGGGTTCGGCCAAGGGGGAGGGGAAGAGGGGGCCGGCTAGGGTTAGGAGGGGGATTGGGCGGCCCATGGAGGAAGTCTTGGCCGGCCTCAAGGCATGGATGGCCTGGCCGGAGGCCCGAACCACTAAACTGCTCCAAAATCGGAAGAAAAACTTGCAACCTTTCCCAATTGAACTCCCTCTAAACGAAACTCGAGGTATTACAGTAAGTGTGGGAGATGTTATGCACAAGTTTGGGTATGTGGTGGTCTTGTCCGGACCCTTTAGGACCGAGCCTTGAACTTTCAGTCCAAGTAACAAGCGTGCTACCACATGCGGTATATGGGTGCCGTCTGGTTAAGTAAGGGGAAGGTCTTATTGGGTTAGACCGTAGGTGGTGCAAGGACATAGGGACCGTGAAATCTCTATGTTCCTCAGGAACCTAGTGTAATATATACTGTGAATAATGACCACGATTACCTATGTTGCTCACAACAACATACTAACTACCTTACACTGGCCCCTCCAATGCAACGTGTGTGCCCGCTTAGTATTTGCTATATGCTTATGTCTAAGTTGGGAGTTATCTCGTACGGGTGGTCTATCTCAATAGGATTTTCTTGCTGAAAATGACCGTATCTTGATTTTCCACTTGGTTTTTGGATGAGTCCGATAGCATATCAAAGGAATGGGTGTGTCATTAACCTTTGGAGGCATCCCGGGCTTACTAGATGGTCTAATCGAGTCATGTGGGTAAAGTAGTACACCTCTTGTACTCACCATTTGAGTTTAATCTATTCGAATAGCCGTGTCCACGGTTATGGACAACACTTGGTTTTTGGATGAGTCATCGCATAGACTTTAAATTAAACTATGCTTGTATGAATGTTGTATGGATGTGATCAATGTTGTATGTGAGTTTGGGTATGTTGGTCGCTGATCTTGGGAGCCAACATGACCTCATGCTCTCTGTTCATGAATTCCATTTTAACTCACTAAGTGTGGTATTTGATTGTTTAGAGAACCGATCATCATGTAGTACTTGCAGAGGAGCAGTATGCATGATCACCGGGGCTCTAGATTCAGTCAAGCCTTCTCACTTAGGCCCTGTTTGGTAGAGCTCCGGATTCTCATTTTTCAGATTCTGCTCCTGATTCTCTGAGAATCTAGAGCTGTCTGTTAAAAGCATTTGGCTGGTAGGTTGGCTCCCAAAACCATATGAGGGGATTAGAGGCAAATAGAATATGTTACCCCTGGTTGTAATAATTCAATTGTATTTGTGTCTTTGTCCTATGTATTTGTACATAAATTATAGAATTTTTTCCCTTAAATTTGTTTAGACCATGTGAATGTATATACGTTGCATCTTTACACAATGTCCAGGTTATATTGCATTTACACAGGGTTTTGAGGTAATGTTCCCATTGCAGGAGACCAATGGTCTTCACCGGTGTTGCGAATGTCGTCAAACATCTTGGACAACAACTCCTCATTTTGAAGTCCAGCCTTCTCAAACTTGGAACATCCTTTATATTCCTGTCAATGCCAAGTGTTACACGTTAAACCTTCACTAATAATAGAGCTAGGTGTGTACATTAGTGCATTTAAAAATAGTTAATGAGTAATAACATTTTTTTTTAATTTCTTCCACCGTTCGGCGGTGGCCTTTATTGTATTCTTTTCATGGTCCCAACCTAAGCCTGTCTCCTTTGTCCTCAATTTCCTCCAAATGTTGTAATCGTTCTTTAATTTATCCCATTTATTCTTTAATTGCAACTTTTTGTATTGCAGCCCAGTCTTCTCTGCAAATTTTTGTGTGACAAGAGTATACCCTGGATTGTTCAAATGGGTACTCGGGCGATTGCCTGCCTCTACTTGTTCAACGAATAATTCACACACTATCCTAGTGTTCTCGTCGTTCCACTCAGCGTTATCAGCTATCTGCATATTTGGCCCATTAATTTTGTTTATCAAATTGACATCAACAAGAAGATATGGCATACAAGTAGACAGAGATGTCATCGAGAAGCTAATCCGAATGGCAAAAAATACATGAGCACGCATTGGGTCGAATGCAATAAATTTAACGTTTGAAGATAATACCATCATAAATGCAGAAATCATCCCAGCCAGAATAATAATATCTAAAGCATAATTCCAACAAATAATTGACCAAAATAATACACAAGCATGTGAATCCTTCATGTCAATTAAGTATGATAATATGCTTAGACAATAGATAGAAACACCACAAATCCTCAAAATTGAGTGAAGTTGAGATTGCTCTCAGAATAGAGTTTGCAGAAGACCTAAATCTCTGCCTTTTCAATACTCAGTCTATACTCTTCATTAAATGATTATAACAAAAGTTTCTAATCTTGAGCTCTCTAGGCAATCATTACTAATCTGTTAATATAACCTAACTATTAAAAACCCCAACAAAGGCTTCCAGAATATAACAGTTTATCAAAGGATAACTGAATGATCTCAAGATGACTAACAATTAGAGATTACTCTCTGCAATAATGACCAAGATTCACAGGATCAGAAATAGACCCAAAGGGACTAATAGAATAATCAGGCTATAAGCAAGAGATCAAATAATCCAGAAGATTTAAAACAGTTATATAACTCTGGAAGAACAGAATGACTAGTAGTCCAACAACAGCAGGTCTAAGCGACAGAAACAAGTAATACACTAGAGCTTAAGTTAGAACTAATTATCATAATCAATTTCAGTATATGACTACCTTCATCATAGAGCATTAACAAAACCCTCTGGTTTAACTTGCAATATCTCCAGAACTAGTCTCAAATATAAAAATAGGCTACATCTTCAATTGAGGAGAAAAGAAAGGTAGATTGAACACAATTTCACATAAGCATGAGAGAACCAAACAGGGAACACAAATTCACATGAGACAATTTCACATCAGGGAACCATACAGACTGGCAATTGACTGATTAAATCAAAATTTCACACGAGACAATGTAACAAAATTTCACATGAGACAATATATCCTATATTGCAGTTAATTGGTAATATCAGGGAACACAATATGAATTTCAATACTGACATTACAAAACACTACTGATTTCAACATGAACAACTGATAATCTGAACAAGCCACTCCAGGAGAGGAAAACAGAAGACAGCTACCTGTCAGAATGGTGCACGCAAGAACGTAATTGGGGATTTCTACAACAGCACCTCTCCCCTATCTTCCTTCTCAAGTTCCTCTTCCTATGCCCTCTCTAGTGAATCCTTCTAAGGCCGAGAAAAATCATGGGCGAAGAAGAAGAAATATGAAGCATGAAGAAGACGAATGGAGGAGTAGGGAGGGCAAGGGGGACGGCCGGAACTAGAGCTCTACCTTCACGTGAGTCGCCCGGTGGTGCTCGGGAACAGCGGCAGCGGCCTCTAGGGTTTCCTCGATCGGCGATCGCCGTCTTCTCGAGCGGTGGACTCGGTCAGCGGTGGCGCAATGGAGGACCGGAGGGGTGCACACGGGGGGCCAAATGCAGCGCGCTCGGGGTCAGAGGCGATATCGCCTCGGTCTCCTCGGTCGTGAGAGAGGAGGGAAGGAAAGCCGAAGGCCCGAAGCATCGGCGTCTCGCGCAGGTACTCGGGGTAAGTGGATGGCAATCGGCGGGTAAATAACTTTAACTTCAATGGGTATTTTTTTTCTATCAAGTTGGATTCTCAGGAGAATCCAAGGAAAGGCTGCTTCTCCTCGTTAGTGTATTTTTGAGATAGCTTCACGCGAGAATCAGAATCGAGTAGTTTTGAGAATCAGGGTGTTTGGTACGGCTCCACGAGAATCAATTGAGAAGCTAGGAGTAGAAGCTGTACCAAACAGGACCTTAGATGGAGTTAACTTAGAATTCATTTACTTGAGGCTCAGAGTTATGTCCATAAGACCTTATTTAGTCTCGGTCTTACGGATTTAACCCGGGGGTCCTCACACTAGACTAATCAGAACTAGCGAATCAAAGCCCTATGAAGCAAAATGTAGGAACACACACGCAAAGATTAATGTGACTTGATGTAAGCAAAGGATAACCTTACAACAAGTGCTAGGAGAGACGCTAGCCAACTAATCAAACTTCTTTCTAAGGGCACAAGATTATTTGCGCGATGTATAGCACAAAACAACAATATCAGTGCAACGCAAACAGCCCTCTAGATTGAGCAGAAACAACAGCTAGTCTCAAACGATGAAAAAACAAAGTTTTTGTCACATCCCCAAATTAATAAAGAGGATTACTATGCATCTCATTAGCATGCATCATTGTTTTCAAACATTTGCATAAAGCATTTGGAAAATCTCAAAAAGAGATTAAACCTAGACTTTAAAATGTAACTCCAAACAAAAATAGGAACAAAAAGTTTGTTCATGAACTGGAAATAATTTATTAAAATACTATATTAATTATCATGAATTAATATAATTTGTTCCAAATTTTGGGACTGGTTTAAACCCTAAGAAAATTCAAACACAATTTAATGACCTGCACTAAGTCTGAATTTAAATGATACAAATTATATCATGAACAGTAGGGTTTAATAATTTTTGTGGACACTAGACCTTCCCAAGAACCCCTGTGATTTATTTCACATTTTTTGGAAATTTATTTCTATTTATGAGGCCTCAGTCAAAGTAGAGAAGATAATTTAAATCTGAGTCAAAACTCTAGACTCAAACCCTACACTATTCCTTGGGCTCGAGTCCGACTTGGCGAACCGACTAGCCCAACCGCCTTAATGCACCGACGCATGCAGACCACCCGATCCAAGTTCAATGGTCCAGATTTTGCATCCTTTCGGACGATCCGAACGGCCCATTTGATCTGGGCCGTCCATTCGTGATCGAACGGTTCCGACCAAAACCACTTAGCCCCGGGCCCTCTTGTGAGATCCATCTCCCACCTCGGGCAGGTGCACGCGTAGGAGCTAAGCTCCACATGGCCATGCCACTCTTCTTCGAGCCGTTGGAGCTCCGTCACGCAGTCAATCCACCACCCCAGTTGACCACTCCTAGCTCATCTCCGTGTAACACCGCCTCCGTTCCCGTCTTCACACGAGCATAATACCCCCTCCCTGCCTCTCTTTCACCTCACTTCTTCTCCCGGCTGTTGAGAAGAAGGCCGCCATTGCTAGCTCACCTCACGGTTAAACTTCGACCGGGTGATTCCTCCCTACTCTATGTTCATCCCTGTGTCCATTTTTGCTAATGCGAACTTCTCTTGTCACTTGTAGCTCTTGTTCCATCTTCGAGCTCTCGCTGTGTGAGGACCCCAGTTTATTTGGCTTGTAATGCTTAACCAACCGCCTGACCCTAGCATCACAATTCAAATAAACCAAGCCTCGAGATATGTATACTTCCCAGAATTGCAGTATACACACCTCTTCACAAAATCATGCATCAATTCCATTCTAAACATAGAGTCCAAAGCAACACGATACTAAACAGTAGACAAACAAAGTAGAGTTATTACAACAGATGGCCGACTGGCCAAAATACAAACAGATAACAAAGTAAACAGCGGAAGCAAAAGTGCCATAAGATGGCTATAAACAAAAGCCAATCAGTGTGCCTCAGCCCACAAGGCAACCAACCGGACCGCCAAGCTAGTCGTCCCAGAAACTGCACATCTCACAAAAGTAAGGCCCTTGGGGCTCACCTGCCTCCTCTGCAACAAAACATTAAGCAAAGAAAATGAGTACATTTTTGTACTCTCAAGACTGACGTGTGGACTAGCAGACCTATGCATAAACTACATGCAGGCTTATTTGAGTGGAGGCTGTATGGCTCATTTTAGCACAAAGCAATCTTTATTTGCAATAATGTAATACATTTAAAAGCAAGTTGGCAATTCATTTTTATCGTTGAAATAACAACAAGAGCAAGAATAATAACAGTAAATAGATGACAACATCCTGGAAGTGACTAACCCATTAGTCACCACGACCATAGCATGAATTACCCATTCATGCCACCCATGTCAAGTTTTAATTAAAAGGTTGTAGTCTAGTTCTCACGGGGCGTATCCGAGTGTGTCCATAATCTAGGACGAGGCTATTCGAATAGATCAAAACCCTGCAGGGGTGTACCAATGTACCCACACTTCAGACCGCCTTTTTGCCACAAAAGCACACTTCCGAAGGTATGCCGGCACAACTAAGTTCTACGAGACATTTCCAATATTGCGTATTAACTACGAGCCGCTTGTATGGATAAAATCCATACACTTACATGGTTAAGCCGAAAAGACAACTACCCACAAAGGGTAAAGCTTTTCGAACAACTACCATGCTCCCAACACCATCCCTCCTGCGACCCCCTGCGACTCGGAGCCAATACACGCCAAAGTACTAAGTCAAGAGAGGTCCCATACCCTCTAGTGTGGTTAGCACGCAAAATGCTCAGTACGGTGGCGCAAGTAACTCGGTCCTAGTTGATTCGGGCACCATTCCAGTCACACCCAAAAGCACACCAACATACCGTTGTGCCCAAAAGTCCAAATCATTTTATTTTCAGTTTTTAGTTTTCAATTAAACATAGCATAAATACTAAAACACAAAGTTATAAAAATTTTGTGTGATCAAGATTACCGACTAAGTCGATAACCGCCCAATTCTACCGATAACTAAGCATGTCTAAGCAGTTGAATTCGTATCTACTAAGTGACAAGAGATCATCCAACGATCTCCAATCACAGCAAATAACCTAGGCTCAGGTAGTAGGGGATTATCATTTACCTACAGATTATGCAACTAAAAGGGCCTACTAACCATTTTTAAACAACAAAATAGCAATGCATACATACAAGTTGCAAACAAAATATTAGTTTTGAATATAAAGGAATTAACATGATCAAACTGTTTGCCTGGTTGCTGCTGCTCAATATGTTGCTGAGGCTCACTCTCGATACTACCATAATCGTCGCAATCTATCGATCGAGCAAAAGGACAAATAAGAACGAATAACACCGATAATAACCAAAATTAAATTCATCTAATATGCACAAAATTCATACAGCAAGTAGAGAATGATTTTATAAAATTTTAGAGACAGAGAACACTTTATTTGAAGATATGGAGAATTTTCTAAGAATTTTCTAAGTTAGAAATACCTAAAAACATCATTAAATTAATTATCAAAATATTATGAACAGAGACATACTTAAACTTATCCTGGTAACTAGTACATTAAATAAGAAAATTAACAAAATTGGTTTCATTCGATTTGGATCAAAATTGAATTAGTTATGAATTTTCTAAGTTAATTGAATTAATAGTGCAAAAGTAATTCAATTCGGAAATCCTAAAAACATTAAGATCTTTTTCTACCGGCGCTTAGCGACCCACGGCCACTGATTGGTGGGGCCGAGGAAAACGCTGACCAGGTCAGCTTTGACCCAGCCGGCGCCAAAGGCGACGTCGACAGCGTATTCTACGAATACGCCTTCAGTTCATTCAAAGCGCATTCTAAAAACGTGCCAGCTCGTCCGACAACAGAGGAGCTCCGACCGTGACTTCGCCGGGCATCTCGCCGGCGAAGGAGAGCTCGACGGTGCCAGGCAAGGGAAAAAATGGAACCTGAACGCTATCGCGCACCCGTAGACACCGGCGGTCAGGTCGGAGGTGACCCGACGTGGCGGCGCGACGGCGAAGGGCGGAGTACAAGCTACGGTGAAAACGGCAATGCCAAACCGGCAACACTTAATGCGAACTAACGTGCACTAAAGCTACCCTGAGGTTCTACAAACTTAGTGGGATGACGCGGTGAGGATGGTTCGGCCGGAGATGAGCTGGCGGCGATGGACCACGGCGGCACCAAGGGTGTCACCGAGGAGGGAGTAGCCTGAGCAAAAATAGGAGAAGAGAGAGGCGGAGATAGCTTGGGTGAGTGCACGATATGGTGCTTGCGCGGGCAAAAGCTCTAGGAACCAACTCACTAGAGATGAGGACGAAGATTCAAACTTTCGGCCGAGGAAGAGGAAAACTAAAATTCGATGGCTCCTGCGAATAAAACTCAAAATTAGTTGAGGGGAAAGCATAGCGAGGAGCTGGAACACGAGATGACGTGCAAAGGAAAAGGTGGGCTTCACTGGTTGTGGGGATGACACAGCGGCGGCGCCACGGCCGTGAACCAGAGCTCGCGCACCCCCTCGGTTCGAGCTCAGGGGAAGTAATGGATGGTAGGAAATGGCCTTATGGTGTCCAAAAGAGGAAGAGGAAGCTTCGGGTGTCCTTAAGTAGGGAGAGGGGCGGAGAAACGCGAGAGGTGGAGCCCTCGACACCGATGCGCTCGGGAGGAGAGGTTGTGAGCTGGTGAGGGAGATGATGGGCGATTAATGCCGCTCAGGGCATTGGCTAGCAGCGGACGATGCGGCCAAGGTGAGGCGCGCGAGAGAACCGGGAACGGACGGCAAGGCGAGGTGGCGCACATGCACGTCGCCGACGCCGCTCGGTCTTTCAGCAGCGAGGTAGGTGACGGCCTGACAACCGGGACCCACACGTCAGCGGCGGCGACAAAAATAGTGCGGCACCTGGTTGAGTCGGACTTGGGCTCGGCGAGATGGCGCCGTCGAGCCAGGTCGGAAAGGTTTAGGTTCGGTCAAGGTCGAGTCGGGCTCGGGTTCGAACCCGATGAACAGTAGGGTCTAGGTTAGGGTTTAGAATTTGGATTTAGTTTTGACCGAAAACAACCAAGTTTGACCTAGTAGTTTAAAATAGAAATAAATTTCTAAAAATTCTGAAATTGTTTGTGAGTATTCTGAGAATCAACTAAGACTTAGGAAAAATAATTTCAGACATTTTATATACTTAAATTTGTTAGAATTAAATTATCTTCAAATCTGCATTTGGGATTTGATTTGAATTTGGATGAAGTCAAAATCACTTCTAAAAATTTGGTAAAAATAATTAAAATTCAAGATAAATAATCTAGTATTTGAATAAATTATTTTCAAAATTTTTATTCTTACATTTTTCTGGAATTCATGAGAAATTGAATTTAAGTTTAAAAGATTGAATTTTCAACACAAGCTTCAATACAAACATCAAAAGTTTAAAATTGTGCACAAGATTTTAGAAAGCCAAGAGCATGATCATGAGATACAACAAAAGTTTTTGAACTTTCTCATTTTTATACATTTGAAACACAAACCCTAACTTAGGGTTGTTACACGCTGTTCTCGAGAACACGCTCCCGAGGACATTCCTGTGCCAACTCCGTGCTCGGTGAGTGTTAACCTAAACCTTGCGCGTCACCTTGTGTCTTTTGGCATGGTTAAAGTTTCCCCTCAATCAATTTTTCCAATGCACGACAGGGTCTTGTGTAATTCAAGATTGGATCATTCTCGGCCAAAGAACACCTCTTCAGCTCCTACCTTGAATCCGGTAATCATTCTTCAATTCCTTGCTTATACACCACCCTTGAGCCTCACTAGAGCTATCATGACCACTCACTCCTTGTCTCTTTCATCAGGACAGCCCCTCCACGTTGAAGCTCACTACCATCGTGGACATCTTCGACGCCGGCACAGCTCGACCACCTCCAAGCTTCTCCGAGCACCCTCATTGCTCAGGTAGCTCTCTAATAGTCCTTAGAGGCACGGGCACCCGCTTATTTAAACCGCTGCGGAGCTTTACTTCTTGCATGCATGTTTTGCCGTAAGAACTCCGCCGCTCATATCCAGCTAGTCGCCATTCTGGTCCACCTTAGGTGTCGAGACCACTCCCATTAGATGTGCGGCACTATTGCGCATCTATCCATGCCCTTAGCTCACGCCGTCGTGGCGCGTAGCGCCGGCGAGCCGCCGGTGAAACGCGTGGGACAAACACCCGTTGTCGTACACAGACAGGCACTATAATAAAATGATTAAGAGCTAAGTGGTAATCATTTGCATTTAATGGTTGTCTTAGCTGCGCTAATGTCCCACTTACATGTGGGCCAAGCCACTTAAGCACCGCATTTGTTTTCACGTGGTCAACCCCAAGCACAACTAGGATTAATTTGAACCTTTGGATGCAAAATCAACGGACCAGATTCATTGGGCCATTCGGACCGTCCGAACGCGCCACGAGTATGGGTCGTGCGATGCAAAATGAACGCTCCAGATCTTTTGGGAACATTCGGACCGTCCGATGTCGCCACGATCGTGGATCGTTGGATCTTAATCCAACGGCTCGCGAGCATGGTCCGAACGTTCGCACGCGTGCACGCCTCACAGCGTTTCGCTAACAAGGCGGACCCACTTGTCAACGCACCCTCAGTAAGAAATGGGTAAATCCCTTATAAAATCCAGCACGTATTAATTTGCACATTAAAAATTGCATTTAACGTAAAAAATGCATAACTAAATCATCTTAACTCACATTTTAGTGAACTTATTACTAAAATAGGTTTCAACTTTGTTCCTACCACAGAAAATATATTTTATGGAGAGTAATCCAAAACTACATTGTTTTAGAACTAGAAAATGTTATTAACTTCAAAAACTCATAACTAATTCATATAAGCTCCAAATGAGATGAACCAAATTATTTTGAGCTTATATTATTATCCTATATTTATCTATGTAGTCCTTGTAACCACCACTGCTCTACAAATTTTCACCAAATAATTAAAATCAATGAATAGTAACAACTTCTAATTAATTTGGAATTTCCAAAAAACTAAAATTCAAACTGCCATAACTCTCACATACTACATCCAAATGGAATAATTCTTTCACCTAAATTCATATAAAATCATGATTTAACTACTGTAGAAAAATCATGTATTTTTGAGCAATTTGAATTTTGAGGTATTTCTCGGTGTTTATCGGTATCTTTATTCTTTAGATTCCGAAGCAATTGATATTGATTCGTACACTACTGAGAGTGAAAAACTGGTCTATCAACAAGGTAAGAATCATTTGAACTTTCTTTTGCATCATATTTGATCCCAGTTTTATTAAGATAGTGCAATGATAATTGATTGCATGCTATTTTGATAATGTCGCTATTTCTGTGATGTGTAGATTAGTTATATCCTATTCATTGAGGTTATCCTTGAATTATTCCAGCACCACATGCTTAAGATAGGATGTGTGAATTTATATTGTTCGGATTTGCTTAGCAAAGCAAGTCTAGAAACGTTAGTTTGATTGTCGGGAATAACCCGACAATTATGGGAAGCATACACTTTCATATTGTTGTTATTCCAGATCTTCGTGTCTGTTTTATGAGTTACATTTTATCAATTTAAATGAGTTTTGAGGTCTGGACAAGTGATTGCTAGTGAGGGTGCCTTTGTGCACGAGATTTGGGTAAGTGGTAGGCTTGTTTGGACCAACAAGGACCGAACTTTGGTAACGTCGTTGATTCAAATAAAACTCGTGCTACCACACGCGGGATATGGGTACTGTATGGTTAAGTAAGGGAAAGGTTCTATTGTGTTAAGTCTCATGGTGGTGTAGGGGCATTTGTGTTGATCATTTGTCCTTAGGAGCCGATGTAATGTTCTATAGTGTGCACGGGAGCACCAATTACCCTTTACAATGCATCGGTATTTCCAATATAACTTGTGAGCCCCTTAGCAAGTGCTATACGCTGCCTATACTAAGACAGAAACATCTCACATGGGGGACTTAGCTCAATAGGATTTTCTTGCTAAAAATGATCGTATCTCGATTCTCCTCGGTCGACATACCAAAGGAAGTGTGTCATTATCCAGAGGCTTACTTATCTCATCCCAGTTAAATCACCTATACTGCTATCGTAACCCGAATCAATAGCATCGGACCAATGCCTTTCAGACAGAAACTATTACTCCTCAAGCGTTAATTAAATCCAACTACTATCTTTATTTATTTCTAGTCAATTCCATAACACTATCCGAAGGGTAATCATTACTATATGCATAACATAACCTGCCATTTAATTCTCAGGTGCCTATTTAAGGCCAATTGCTGAGATCAGTTATTCCTCAATTGGTTCCATATTACTGTCACTGGTGTAACACCCCAACTCACAACGAGCCTGGAATGCTACTGGAATTAAAATTAAACTAAAACTTGATACCAATTTTTGGTATAACCTCCTTTGTATAGTCAACTATACCGAGGCTCTAACAAATAATCATGGCAATTAGCAATAAACTCCATATTCAAGTTCATTCAAGCATGCAAGATAATCTATTAAACATAACCAAAATTTGCTATTCTCATTATTACAATTAATCTGAATCTCAGAAACCATCCATAAGTAATTCTTAAGGTTGAGTGGTAGTGCGTGCATCCAAACATCTACTCCCTCTCATGCATGCCGATCTTGCGGTTGTACCTAAAATATATCAAAGCAAGAGTGAGCCCAAAGACTCAGCAAGTATCAACAAGGCTAAAGCTAAACTCACAGTCATAACATCAATATACCAAAGTAAACATTACACTAAACATATCCTTCATGCTTATGTAATGCGACCATGCAATGCACCTTTTGAACTTTATCTCTTTTCGCATTTTACTGTGAATGCGGGGTATACATCCGTCGATGGATACCCTTGCACATGCCCTCCAGCACAGGGACCAAGAGCCTATACACCACTTGTATAGGGACCTTTGCCCATCATCTTAATGATGGGGACCTCTTACTCATTGCCCACATTCCACGAATGTGGGACTCAAGCCCGTCATCTACATGACGGGGACCTCGATCATGCATAGTCACCACGTGACCAATCCTCCAATATGATTGCATGGTGCACATGAACAAAACTTTAAAACATCATACATATGGATTCACAACAACGACATGCATGAATAAACTTATTCATACTTCAAGCATTCCTCATCAATGACATTCTTAGCATTCTAGTATCCATGAATAGCACATATATTCATAATACTAGCAAACATGAACAATCCTTCATGAATAACAATTAATCATAACTCAAGTGTTCACCATCCTTAAACATACATATCACACTATAAAGCATGCATTGTTATTACGCATCAAAGTACTAGCACCCTATATCAAACATTCATCATTATTCTCTCAATCAGAGTACTTGCATTCGCCAAGATAAATTGGAACTCATCACAATAACATCCATGCATGGCTATTACGAGTAAAACACAAACACTCTCAGCATAAAAACATAGTTATGCTATAACCCGAATACTTGCCTCAACCGTGCGAGAACGGTGGACGCGAAGAGGGCGCTACCCCTGGGATCACGCTCCCACCTGAACATAAAGATAACCCCAATCTAAGACCAACATACTGGACCAAAATCATAAATAACAACACAAATTAACTTGCTAAACTCCCAAGTGTTTCCAATCTTCCAATTTCTAGCGATGGATTTGGTGTTCACTACGGACAGTCAACTTCTAAAATACATAACTTTCTACTCAGGGGTCCAATTAAGATGTTCTCAGACTTTATGGAAAGGTAACTAAATTTCCCAAATAAACTTAGTTGGGAGCCCTTTGATTCTGCCAAATACTACCTCTACCAAGCCAAACTACAGAACATCAAAATTCACGTCGGGTTCTCTGGACAGTACACTAAAACATCCATAACTTTTGTTACGAACGTCCAAATCTTGTGTTATTTAACTCTATGAAAAGATATAGAAATTACCCACATTTTTCGTTATATTGAGGTTCTCTGATTTCGAACTTAACTAGCAGATTAATCCCATTTTCTACAGACTGTTCAAAACTGACAGATTAACGAGCAGCGATACTAAAAATTCATAACTTCCTGACCGTTAATCGGATTTGGGTGATCTTGGTGGCCACTTAAAGCTAAGAACAAAATCTACATATCTCTAGGAACAAACCTCCTAATTCGGCCTCTAAACACATGAAACTGGCGCGCAACATTCTGGACAGAATTGATTATCTACCCGCAGCAATTTGATCTAATCAATTCTAAGCAATTTCGCATCTACTACCAATCAAAAGATGAAGATCGACATCCGTTACCCTTGAAGAACCTGATGAGCACCATGAACACACGCCCACGAACACTCCTTCCTTTCACCCTTCTTCTTTCTTCTTCTTGACCGATCTACCTCCGGCGTTCCTCGTTCTTTAATCTCGACACCGGTAGCGGGGAGGCCCTTCCTTGACCGGCAGCAGGGATGAATACCATGGGAGGAGGCGCATTGGGAAGGAGAAGGTGGCCAAGGGGGAGAGGGAGCAAGGGGTGGCGGCCACAAGTGGGAGGAGGGGAAAATGGGAGGCGGCTAGGGTTTGGGGAGGGTGGCGCCTCCCCCTTGGCCGGCCACCACAAGGCCAAATGGGCCTAGGCCCAGGCCCAAGTTGTCCCACTTTAGCGAAAAACCCCTCTCAAAACAACTGCTAAACTATTTAATATTTGGTCCCTTTCTTGTTTTGATTAATCTCTCCCGATTAAATATTCTCTTCCGATTACATCCTTTTGAATACTTTTGGGGTAATACATTCTACCCTTTAAATGCAGTCGACCCAATTCTACTGTCATCTACTAGAAACAACAACAACCACAACTAGAAAATTAAAAACCAACAAGATGTACCCGACGTGAACAACTTTGGTTAAAGCTCGATCAAGCGAGACTACTTCCCAAGTCTCTTCTCGTTCGGACGACATGACCAAAACATCGTAACGTATACCCATGTCTACCTCAACACTCTCTCTGACCTCTCCAGTACAAGTATCGGACGAGACTTGAAGGTGAGATATTGCTCGGTGGTCGACGGCGTTAACAAAACCTCAAACTCTAGATCTCCCAGGTACTCACTCACACGAGCATGACAAGATGTTCGTACTCGCGCAGACGGACTCGAGACAGTCCTGGCGATACACCAACTAGCGAAAACAACCCAATGTACCTTGGGGCAACCCTCCCCAGTGGTACCGAACCACGCAGCAAGCGCAGAGAACACTGAACCCTTATTCCACCTCTCAATCGGACTTTTTCACTCAAACAAAGATCACCTCCTTTAACGAGAAACACACAACAGAACTCGCTTTAAAACACATTCTTTTACCGTCATAGCCCAACTGAATATGAAGGACTCTCATCGCAACCAAACGTTACCAACTCGGTACTAAAAGAAGTCTAATCCAGAAACAAGGATTTATCACGAAAATCTTTCCACCTTCAAATTAGAAATTTTGCAAATAAACACCACGTCCGCCAAAAGAGAAAACACTCGAATAACCAAATCCATCATTTCTTTTATTCTTTCTGAACTGATAAGTACCACATACACCAACACAAAGTCAAGCCCAATTTGCGAAAGACATCCATCATAAACTCATAGCTCATACAAGAATCAAGAGAGCATTTCAGTACCCGAGGAAATAATCTTTTCTCAATTTCTCCTTTAGAAATAAAATTTCTTTCAACCTTTGGAATCGATTCATCGCATAACACACTAACCCATCTCTCTTAACTTGGCATTCTTAATGCTAAGCACAAACGGAAATACATCAACCACACCCTCAGAGAGAGGCTCTATCGACCCCACGAAACAATACTCTAGTCAACTCCTCTACCGATGAATTACTCGATAGATAACCGATGCATCCCAAAATGGATCTTCACATGTAATCATGTTACCTCGGTCCTTAAGAATGAACATCTCGAAATTCTCATCACATATTCTCATGTATTTCACCAATAGATTTCTATCAAAGATCATCCTACTATTCAAATCCATCATTATTATTATTTGGGCGATCAAAGTCCTAGCATAACAATGTAAATCCCAAATTTAACCTCCAAGACTCTTGCAACGAAATTCTCATATAAAAGATAGGAAATCCTCAAATTAAATCCTAAAATTCCACAATTCCACATACTCACTCATTAACATTATCATGAAAATATTTTTCTTGACCGGTTTACCTTTACAAAGATTATAACTCTCAGAAGGTTACTCATTTAAAGCCAAATCACTATTGACATTACTCAACATTTTCTATTACCTCATTAATGGACATGACGATTCGATTACTTTGTAATCCCACTCTCATTAAACCACATCATCAAGTATAACCATGCACAACCTCGCAATACTACCAAATTGCGATACTCTATAAAATTGATCAAGATTTCCATACTTTCGGTAATTCTAATGTTCCACCCGAAGTGAACAAAAGATCTTGGATCACAATCACTATAGGTTCTACTAGCTGTAACAATGCAATCAGTTTAACCTCATAAGGCAATCTTCCGTTGAGATAGACTTCTCTCAAAGGACTATATTACGAAATTATTTCATCCTCTAATGCTCATCGAATAACTTACAACTTAAAGTTTCACAACTACAATTATTAAACACCTCAAAAGACTCAGGTGAAACGAATAGGTTGATTCTTTCTCAAAAGACAGAGCGAAAGGAATCAATTTTTTATCAACTAGGAAAACATGTGCCACCGCAGTGAACACAAGACCAAGGAAAACTGTCACTTAGGCTAAGTACTCGGAAAATATAAGGGAAAAATCAACAGTTGAGGGCTCAATCCCTACTGAAAGCGAATACCAAACCACAAATGAGAAAAAGGTAATGCCCTTTGAAAATTGATAACTCAAATAGAACAACTGCATAAGATTTAAGCACTCTCAAATAAACTGCAAGATGTGAAACGTGACTTGAATCTCAATTTCTTATACTTCACTCCTTCCTTTAACAAGGACGGTTATTTTCTGTGATTACTACATCACTTTGCCAGCTAAAACAAGATAAACTCTTAAGACCAAACCATAGGAACCACTTAAGAACCAATAAAACCCTTCAACATGTCACTTTTTTTTTCAAAGCAACTCAATCACCACTCACACAAGTCACAATCTCTTGCAGATAATCTTACTAACATAAAGATTAATACACTCTGAACACGAATCTTTATCATCAACTATTTCATTAAAAAGCCCCCCGAAGATTCACCGAGTTGTTTCATACTACTTTTTCATCTCATCTTCAAAACGAGAGTATACCAAAACCATACAACATCACTACATCAACCTCTTAAGTTTAGGCGGGGTCTACTACCCAATTGAAAAGCTCCTACCAAAACCCTTTCATCAAGGACTTAGTATCATCCGATTATTTCACAATCATGTGGGCATAAGCCACCTATTATATCATATCAGTTCAACTTTTAGCGATGCTCATCATCAAACTTCAACACACAACAGCTTATATGACAACCATTGTTGTTATCAATCGCTTCATTATGAAATCTAGTTACTACCTACTTTCCTTCCCAAATCACTTGGATATAACAAACACATATTCAACTGCTCCTCCTCATATTTGGATTTGGCAAAAACACACTAAAACTTCAAAAATCGAAATCTTCTATCGATTAAAAGTCTCAATAACATTACAACTAAACTCATCACGTCATTCTATATAGAAGAACTACATAGAACTCCTCCCATAAATTCTAGATCCACCGATATTCAATCCATTCAACCGATTATACACAGTTCCAGTAAATAATCATACTAAAGAATATGTAATTCTAGCATTTCCTCTAGTTTCCCTTTCCACCATTTTAATTAAACCATGAGAACCAAAGAACCCAACAAGTTTAGCAACCTAAGCGATTTTAATGGCGGACTAATTCATCAATGTTCCATACTTCTTAATATCTCTTTTGACTCCGAATAGGTATGGACATACTCTCAGTCACTACTCATATATACAGTTCATCAAGAACTAGTAGAAGACAACATGAACTTAATCAATTTCACTTCCGAGGTTACTAATTAATACTAATTATGCACCAAACCAATGACTCAACTTGATACCCATACCATATCGAGTTATTTGATTACAATCTCTGATTTAACCATAACAAGGCATCACAAAAGGATTTTAACATTTTCCACCAGAAAAGAGATGCATTAAACTTCATCACTCGGAATAATCCCAGAAGAAATACTTAGAGCCAAAGCTTTCTCATGTTAACAAATTTGCAATGAAACTCTCAATACCCAACTATCAAGCGAATAAATGAGTCAATCTTTGCCAAAGAGAAAGAAGGATCAACCAAGGAATTATCAATTTTGCCAAGATTGAGGTCAAGAAAGAATACAACTTTCCAAAGCACTCACGCTCAACTCCCGCAACTATGGTATTCGGGTAACTACTCTATTCGTGTACCACTAACGGTGTTATAACTCGACAAGGTCCAAGGTCACAACCACGGCCTCCACTTCTTAACAACCATTAACGACTCGCATAAACAATATAATCAAGTATGATTATACATGATCATCTCATGGCAATCATAGAATATATTTATAGATATAGAATATCATAACATAGATTAACAACAAGAAATATAGCACCGAGGCAATTCACAATTGCTCAACAAATGTAACATAACAACAAATAATGCGAAGCAATGTAATTCCCAACCCCACTCACATGTACAAGGTGTCAACTTAATATTTTTCTATTAACCACGGACCTAAAGCCCGCTCTGATACCAACTGTAACACCCCAACTCACAACGAGCCTGGAATGCTACTGGAATTAAAATTAAACTAAAACTTGATACCAATTTTTGGTATAACCTCCTTTGTATAGTCAACTATACCGAGGCTCTAACAAATAATCATGGCAATTAGCAATAAACTCCATATTCAAGTTCATTCAAGCATGCAAGATAATCTATTAAACATAACCAAAATTTGCTATTCTCATTATTACAATTAATCTGAATCTCAGAAACCATCCATAAGTAATTCTTAAGGTTGAGTGGTAGTGCGTGCATCCAAACATCTACTCCCTCTCATGCATGCCGATCTTGCCAGTTGTACCTAAAATATATCAAAGCAAGAGTGAGCCCAAAGACTCAGCAAGTATCAACAAGGCTAAAGCTAAACTCACAGTCATAACATCAATATACCAAAGTAAACATTACACTAAACATATCCTTCATGCTTATGTAATGCGACCATGCAATGCACCTTTTGAACTTTATCTCTTTTTCGCATTTTACCGGTAATGCGGGGTATACATCCGTCGATGGATACCCTTGCCTGTGCCCTCTGGCACAGGGACCAAGAGCCTATACACCACTTGTATAGGGACCTTTGCCCATCATCTTAATGATGGGGACCTCTTTACTCATTGCCCACATTCCACGAATGTGGGGACCTCAAGCCCGTCATCTACATGACGGGGACCTCGATCATGCATAGCCACCACGTGACCAATCCTCCAATATGATTGCATGATGCACATGAACAAAACTTTAAAACATCATACATATGGATTCACAACAACGACATGCATGAATAAACTTATTCATACTTCAAGCATTCCTCATCAATGACATTCTTAGCATTCTAGTATCCATGAATAGCACATATATTCATAATACTAGCAAACATGAACAATCCTTCATGAATAACAATTAATCATAACTCAAGTGTTCACCATCCTTAAACATACATATCACACTATAAAGCATGCATTGTTATTACGCATCAAAGTACTAGCACCCTATATCAAACATTCATCATTATTCTCTCAATCAGAGTACTTGCATTCGCCAAGATAAATTGGAACTCATCACAATAACATCCATGCATGGCTATTACGAGTAAAACACAAACACTCTCAGCATAAAAACATAGTTATGCTATAACCCGAATACTTGCCTCAACCGTGCGAGAACGGTGGACGCGAAGAGGGCGCTACCCCTGGGATCACGCTCCCACCTGAACATAAAGATAACCCCAATCTAAGACCAACATACTGGACCAAAATCATAAATAACAACACAAATTAACTTGCTAAACTCCCAAGTGTTTCCAATCTTCCAATTTCTAGCGATGGATTTGGTGTTCACTACGGACAGTCAACTTCTAAAATACATAACTTTCTGCTCAGGGGTCCAATTAAGATGTTCTCAGACTTTATGGAAAGGTAACTAAATTTCCCAAATAAACTTAGTTGGGGAGCCCTTTTGATTCTGCCAAATACTACCTCTACCAAGCCAAACTACAGAACATCAAAATTCACGTCGGGTTCTCTGGACAGTACACTAAAACATCCATAACTTTTGCTACGAACGTCCAAATCTTGTGTTCTTTAACTCTATGAAAAGATATAGAAATTACCCACATTTTTTGTTATATTGAGGTCCTCTGATTTCGAACTTAACTAGCAGATTAATCCCATTTTCTACAGACTGTTCAAAACTGACAGATTAACAGAGCAGCGATACTAAAAAATTCATAACTTCCTGACCGTTAATCGGATTTGGGTGATCTTGGTGGCCACTGAAAGCTAAGAACAAAATATACATATCTCTAGGAGACCAAACCTCCTAATTCGGCATCTAAACACATGAAACGGGTTGCGCAACATTCTGGACAGAATTGATTATCTACCCGCAGCAATTTGATCTAATCAATTCTAAGCAATTTCGCATCTACTACCAATCAAAAGATGAAGATCGACATCCGTTACCCTTGAAGAACCTGATGAGCACCATGAACACACGCCTACGAACACTCCCCTTCCTTTCACCCTTCTTCTTTTCTTCTTCTTGACCGATCTACCTCCCGAGCGTTCCTCCTTCTTTAATCTCGACACCGGTAGCGGGGAGCCCATTCCTTGACCGGCAGCAAGGATGAACACCATGGGAGGAGGCGCATAGGGCAGGAGAAGGTGGCCAAGGGGGAGAGGGAGCAAGGGGTGGCGGCCACAAGTGGGGAGGAGGGGAAAATGGGAGGGGCGGCTAGGGTTTGGGGAGGGTGGCGCCTCCCCCCCCTTTGGCCGGCCACCACACGGCCAAATGGGCCTAGGCCCAGGCCCAAGTTGTCCCACTTTAGCAGAAAAACTCCCTCTCAAAACACTGCTAAACTATTTAATATTTGGTCCCTTTCTTGTTTCGATTAATCTCTCCCGATTAAATATTCTCTTCCCGATTACATCCTTTTGAATACTTTTTGGGGTATTACAACTGGGAAAACCATTTTCCCCAAGGATTAAATTCTTATCTACTCCTCAAGGTCATATACTACCCGACCAATTTATTACCTAATCAATTCTCAAATCCAGAAATTTTATAATCCAGTTATATAGTCAATGGCATAATCTACCCCCCCACAAGTATCTACCAAATAATTATCGCAATCATCGAAAGGAAGTGCCTAAAGATCAAAGGTCAACACACAATTCACAAAGCACCAATTAGTTCTGGACACAATAGCATCCTTTTCAGTTGATTGAGGAAGGAAGAGGCTATTGCCCAAAACAGAGTTTTACACATCATACCTAACTGAGCAGGTGCTATCCTATTACACTTTTCAAAGGACAGCTATTAGTTGGATACAACTTCCGGCCACAACATCTTCCACACACTTAGATGTACTCATCCTTGTTGAAGTTCACAGGGAACTCGTCTAGAGGATGAGCTCCAGGTGATCCGGTGTCGAGTGGGGACAAAGGGTTGAAAAGACATCTCGGGGATCCTAGTAAAGAAATATGACCTTCTGGAGGATCGGGCCTCCGATTGCTAGGAAATCCTGTTGTCATGCGGACTTGGCGGTGCGGTCCATAGGCAGGTACTGGCCTTGT
This sequence comes from Ampelocalamus luodianensis, assembly GCA_036346255.1. Lineage (NCBI taxonomy): Eukaryota > Viridiplantae > Streptophyta > Magnoliopsida > Poales > Poaceae > Ampelocalamus > Ampelocalamus luodianensis. The sequence goes on from CM070619.1 coordinate 31,844,564, forward strand.
CACTTCTGGAAGTCAAAACTCGGGTGGTGCCGCAGTAGCTAGGGAGGTCTCATTGGCACCAAAAAGCACATTACGAGGAATGCGATTCAAGCTGACTCCGATCCTAAGGTACTCCTAGGCCTCCCTGAGACGGCGCTGAGTTTTTGACAACTCATACACATTGCAGCGATGGATTTGGTCCATGATATGGACCAACCTCACCAACTGGCGTACTTGAGGGTCTTCTCTAAACTGAATCGCAGCGAATATGTTTACGTCCACTCCAAGATTTTTTTTGTGGGAAATGGTCGTAGGGTGGTTGAGACAATTCCGTCAAGTCATGACGAAGTTGACTCATAACCCTGCTTGTCGCTTCCTGAATGGCCATGGCTTCGGAGGTGGCGTGAACCTCGAAACAGTACGGGATACTGCCGGCCAATTGCCTTGCGATGACGTTGACCACGCATCGATACTCTTCCATCCCAGGGCCTCGGTCCCGCCGGTAGATAGCATACTCTGGGTGGTAGGTGAAGTTGGCACGACACATCATATCTCGCAGCAGTGCGGGATACCCGTCCACGTACTCCGCACGTGTCTACTTGACCAAATACCAGCTGCCATCTACCATATACAAGGACAAGGTAGGTGAGTAAAGAGCTAGTGAATTCAACCGAAAGTCGGGGTGGGAAAGGACACTAAGATGGATAAAGACCAAACCCGAAAACCGGAGGCAAGGAAAACAAATAGCACAACTAAGCAACGAACTCCAAAGGCTCAAAATACACGCACAAAATCAGCACAAGAGCCTCAAAACACTAGATCAACTTCCCGATACGACTAACTCGTATTGAAGGAACGAGCAATCGGTTAGAAAGACAAATTTCAGCACACAACTCATTCCTAACTCACCTAAAGAGCAGGGTGAAACCACTAATAATGGTGTTAGATACTTAGCCAACTAATATCACATCTTACCCTTTGATTCCCACAAGTTTTAGTTGACTTAACCTCTCATTATCTACCCTATTCACTAGCTAGCAGCTTGCTGTCCAGATTTTGTGCTAGCTGTCCAGATCTTGATTACAGCTTCAAACACTTCCATTCTTCACCAAAAGACAGTCAACACTTCAAATTTTATAACTCTCATTGGTTCCCAAACCAGAATTACCCGATAACAACTATCTTTTGAAAGAAGATGAGAGGAAAATCAGCATTTTTGAAATGCAACCAGAACAGGGGAAGCTAAGCAAGCTAAGATAGGTAAGAAGTAAAATATGAGAACTTACTTAGATTTTCAGCAAACATTTGATATTTTGAACATAAGTTTTTCAAATATCCTAATGGCGACCAAGCTAGGGGTTTCTACGGTCAGTATGGCTCTGATACCAACTTTGTGAGGACCCTGAGGTATTTAACTAGTAATACTTAACCTCCAAATGGTTCTAGTATTACCAATTAAATATCCTAAGCCTCGATAGACATGTGCTTCCCAGAATTGTAGCACACATACATCATTACAAAATCATGCATCATTTCCATACATCATACAACACTAAGTCTAGCAAAAGACATACATCATAAAGAGTTATTACAAAAGAGCCAACCGGCCAAATAACATCAAAGTAACATAAACAGCGGAAGCAAAAGCGCCATAAGATGGCTATAAACAAAAACCAACCGGTTAGCCATAACCCACAAGACAACCGACCGAGCCGCCAAGCTAGTCGCACGATCCGTAGCAAAACTCACAGAAGTTGATCCCTTGGGGATCCATTTCCTCCTCTGTAACAACAAAGCAATGCAGTTGAGTACAAAAATGTACTCACAAGACTTACGAGTATCAAGCCTATACATAGCTACATGAAAGCTGTAACAAAGGAGATGGTTATATGGTTATTTGGACGCATAAAGCAATTTTCATTTACAATAATGTAATAGATTGAAGGCAATTTGTCAAGTCTGTTTTTAATCATTAAAATAACAGTGAGATACAATATAAGTAACAAGAGTAACCACCTAAAGGTGACTAACCCAATAGCCACCACAAAATAGCACGAATTCCCAATTCGTACCACCCATCAAGTTTTAGTGAATAGGTTGTAGTCTAATTCTCACAGGGTGTATCCGAGCGTGTCCATAACCTAGGATGAGGCTATTCGAATAGATTTAACCCTGCAGGGGTGTACCAATGTACCCACACTTCAGACTGCCTTTTTGCTAAGCTATTAAGCACACTTCCTTTGGTATACTGGCACGACAAAGTCCTACGAGACACTTTCCAATGGATTGAGCTAATCAAGAGCTGCACGTATGGGGGTTATCACCTAGCGGACCACCATCACGGCTCCCACTAAGGACCCATACGTAGAGTAGGATGCACCGGCCCAGCTCAAGCCGTTGCGGGTGCTCCCCTCCTGCACTTGCCCCACGTTACATATAATCAAATATGCAACCCACCACGCGACTCATTAATTAACACCCCCAAAGTACAAAGTCAAGAGAGGTCTCATTTCCCTCTAGTGTGGTTAGCACGCAAAATGCTCAGTACGGTGGCACAACTAATTCGGTCCTTGTTGACTCGGGCACCATTCCAGTCACACCCAAAAGCACACCATCTTACCATTGTGCCCAAGTCTAAAACATTTTGTTTTCAGTTTTAGTTTTCTCAATTAAACATAGCACAAGGTGCTGAAATATAAAGACATAATAAGTTTTGTGTGATCAAGGTTATCGACTAAGTCGACACCACCCAATTCTACCGATAGCTAAGCATGACTAAGCAACATTGACTCGTAAACTACTAAGTGACAAGGGCTCACCCAGCGAACTCCAAATCACAGCAAGATAATCCTAGGCTCAGTAGTAGAGGATGGACATTTGCCTACAGATTATGCATCTAGTGGGTCATCTAATCAACAATAATTTAACACAAGATAGCAATGCATATGTAGAATTTTGCAAACAACATATTAGACTTTGAAAATAATAGGAGCAATATGATCAAATGATATTACATCTGCTTGCCTTGCTGGTAGCTCTCTTGTTGTAGAGGTTCACTCTCAGGCTCAACAAATTCTTCGGAACCTAACGCAAAAATATGAAAATCCAATAAGAACGAAGAACACCGAAAAAGACTCAAAAACCAAAGTCATCCAAAACCTAAGAAATTCACACAGCAGCAAGGTCATGATTTTAAATGAATTTAGGAACAAGAATTATTCAATTTGGACTAAACATGCAAAAGTTATAGCCTAAACAATTTCTTTCAGCTAGACAATTCAAATTAAATTAATTTTGGGTACTGTTCATGGCACAATTTTTAGAAAGCTCTAGAACCTGAAATTTTTATGGTAGGTAGAACAAGGCATTCTAAGAATAGCAAAACTGGATTTACTTCATTTGGAGTTAAATTGAATTACTTATGATTTTCCAAGTTGTGAAACTAGGGCATATAATTTTTCAGAGGCAATTACATGAACAAAACCCATTCTATGCCAAAGTGCCTTATCAGAGGAATTTAACAAATTTGAGTTTATTAGATTTGGAGTCACAGAGAATTAATTATGCATTTTTTCAAGTTTTAAATGAATTTCTAGAGCAATAACTAAATGCTAAAGTAAGCTCAAACAATCCACAAAATTTTCTAGTACAGAATAGAGCCTAAACATATTTTTAGATTAAAGTTCATTTAACAGAGATTTAACAAAATTGGAATCATCTCAAAAGAGGTTCAAATGAATTAGTTATGCTATTTTAAAATTTTAATACAATTTTCAGTTGGCAAATAAAGCTTATCGGAAACTATTAAGCAATATCAATGAGAAACCGACGTGGCGAAACATGGGCCGTTGAGATTAGATCTAACGGCCCACGCGCACTGGAGAACAGCACACACGCGTGGCCCAAAAGAGCTCACCGCTGGATCAATATCCAACGGTCCACAACGATCGGGGCGTTCGGAGGTCCGAACGTTCCAACCAACCTCGACCGTCGATCTAAAGATGGAGGGCTCAGAGCGCATTAACGTTCGGAGGTCCGAACGTCCACGCGATCTGAGCCGCAGATCTAGGAATGGATGACCCCTAGTGATTTGGGAACTCGGGTGGTCCGAACGGCCAAAGAGATCTGGGTTGTTGATCCAGATCTGACAGCCCACAGCGAACGAAGCATAGCGTACGCACGAAAGCTCCCGAAGATCTAGACCATTGATCTTGAGATGGATCCAGAGCTGATCTCAGAGTTACACACACGCTGATCAGGACCGTTGGTTTTAAAATCCGACGATCCACAATCAACTGAGCGTAACGCACGTGCTTCGAGAGGGTTAAGTGGCACTGGGCCCACATGTAAGTGACATATAATGCGAGCTCACAGCTATTTAAACGCACATGTTTTAAACGTGCAGGCCCACAGTCAGTGGCCCACAAAGCCTAATTTATGACATCATTAAGTTCTAACCCATGATTGATAATGATTAACACTGATTAGTACTTAATGATGTCTTAACGACAACGCACAGTGACGACCTTGCCTGACAAAAGGCCGAGGGCAAGGAAAAGCTCGACGCCGGCGGCTCCGGCCACCGCGACGGCAACTAAAGGCAAAAATGGGTTTGCAATAACCTTGCGCACCCGAGGATAGCACTCACACTAGCTACACTGGACTAGAACGCTGGCGAGCCGACGGAGAGCGATGGTGACCAAAACGGCCGAAAGCGAAAATTGCTAAAAAGCTCCACGATGTCCAAAGAAGCAGGTGCCACAACATTTAAGGACTAATAGGAAGCTACCTTAGCTTAGGAGAGGATCCAAGATGGTCGAAGAAGGGTTGACCACAGAGAACCTCGCCGGAGCTAAAGAAGAAGATGACGAAAACACGACCTGAGCAAAATGAGCAAGACCGCGTGGTAGGGTTAGCTTCATTATAGCTCAAAGAAGCTCCATGAGCAATTAATTGAGAAAAGAAGCCATTACCGGAGCTAAGGAAGAAAAGGGGTGATTTCGACCGAATTTGAACAAACCCCAAATTTGACAATCTCTGCGAATGTCAAACAAAATTAAGTTAGGGGTTTTGCTAAAGATGAGGAGGGGCGCAAAGTGGCGCGAAAAGACTTGAAAAGAACCCATGAAGCGCTGGTGACGAAGAGGAGCTTCACTGGCCGACAATGGCGGATTTGGGGATTTCGGTGATTGAGCTTAATTAAGCCGAGGGGAAGCAAGTTGAAGCTATGGTGGTGACTAAAAGAGGTAGAGGTGGAGCTTGGGGCTTTATATAGCTGGGGAGCTAGGGTTTGGCAAGAACCAATCCACTGGGGTGAACTTGGTTCACGATGCTGCCATGGACGAGAAGGAATGACGGAGCAATTGAAGAACACGACTTTGGGCCGAAAGCCTAGTGCGCATTAAATGAGGGCTAAAGAGCCATTGAGGGTGATGCTATGGAGGTGAAAAAACAAGCTCTCCCATGTCCTATACTCTGGCGCACGCACAAGTGCGGGGAGAAGAAGATGACCAGGGGCGAGGGCCCACATGTAAGCGAAAGCAAAATGGCTCGAGCCCAAATAGTTAAGTGGGTTGATCCTAACCCTAAGGAACGGACCCAAACTCCTGACGGTTGGATAGAAAATGAAGGGTCACGATTGAATCGGTCATTTGGAGGGCTCTCAAACGTTTGAATCAATCTAGTCGGTCCGATCAGATTTGAACGACTGAGATTGACCGGAACGATCGGAGGTCTGAACGGCCCAGACAATCTTGATCGTTGGATTGAAATCCAACGGTCCAAATCACACGCGCCAAAGTGACTCGAGCCCGAGTGCACCTAGTTGACTGGGCTGGACCAATTGGCATGAGCCAGTTTAAAAGGCGATCGAGCGCGAAGGGTTACGCACCGCAACGGTTGGATTAGAATCCAACGGCTACAATGCGATGGCGCGATTGGAGGTCCGAACGTTCATGGCAACGTGGACTACCCGATGAAGATCCAACGGCTGACATCCAACGTGCGCTTGAAAGGGCTCGGGATTAGGCGAGAAAGGTTGGGTTCAACCAAGAAGGGAGGTTGGGCTCGAGTCTGACTCGAGTCCAACAGGACTTGGACTTAGGGTTTTAAATAAGCTTAGAACTAGGAAGATTTTTAGAGATTGCAAACTAACTCCAACAATTCTAAAATTTTTACAGGAGCTTGCTAACTTTAGGATTGACCTCTGTAAAATTTCCAAAGGTTTTTATGAAGAGCATTTTTCTCTAGAAATTCTGCACGGTTTGTTCTAGGCTTTGACCAGGAGTCAAAAGGGTTTGACTGCCTCTTAAAATATTCAAACAATTTCTAACAATTATGAAATTTTTCAGAGGGGTCACACAACCAAGGAAAACTATTTCCAGAGAGTTGAACACAAGATTTTTGACAAGGAGTTTTATGACTGTTTAGTCAAATGAGAGACTTAGGTTTTTGATTTCCCACAATTCCTTTACAAGAGTTACAGAAAAGTTCGAAAACTTCAAGATGCAAGAAAAGTGTTAACTTCTTTGCATTTTCTTGCATTTGAAACACAAATCCAGATTTGGGATGTTACAGAGACCCAGAGTTATCTCCATAAGACCGGGAATGCCTTGGTCTTGTGGAAGTAACCTGGGGTCCCCACAGTTTTATATAACTTATATATACTCGTTTGAAAGGATTCGACGAGATCTACAACTTTCTCAACTGGACAAACCCCAAATTCTGAAGGAAGACCGAAAGAATCACCAAAAACAGAAAACTGAAAACTTGCGATGCGAATTCGAGGCTAAAGATGGCCAATTTTGGGGGTCTTGGATGGCGATAGGTGCCATACATGTCATATGTTTCGGATGCGCGTCGTCATTAGCTTTCAAACGAGTCAAAGAACGTTGAATTGCGACTCCGTATGCAAAAGTTATGCCCGTTTTACTGAAGGTGTGTCGGAAACGGACTGGGATTCGTTTTGGCCTCAAATTGAAATTGCTATAACTTTTGATCCCGTGGGCCAAACATGCTCAACTTTTTGTGGCAGCTTGTGGATGTATCAAAAAGGGCTCCACCAATTTTCACTAGTTTTCGCAAATGTTTGATGCACTTTCAAAAATTTCAGATAAGACTCTCTCTTTTGTTTCTTCTCTCTGTTTTTTTTCTTCTTTTTTTTTCTTTTTTTTCTCTGAACAACCGAAAACAACTCTTTCCTTTTCTTTTCGTGTCCTTCTTTTCTCTCTTGAAGACCTGAAACCAATTAGGGTTTGTACTAGAGATCAAATCGGTTTGCAAAACTTCCAACAGAAACCAATCGAAATCAGTTGTCGCGGCAGGAGGCAGGGTAGTGGAGGCTGGGCGTTCGGTTCCTGCGGCAGGGGCGCTGGTGGCCGCGACAAGAAGATGGTGCCCACGGCAGGACACGGTGGCTATCGCAGCACGCAAGAACTAGGCGTAGTAGGGGGAATTGGTGGCGCGGCAGAAAGTGTTGTGGGCGCGGCAGGAGGAATTGGTGGTGTGGCAGGGAAGATTGGTGGTGTGGCAAGGGAGATTAGTGGTGCGGTAGGGATTGGTGGTGGATGGGGCTATCACGGCAACAATCTGTGGAGGCAAGCAGCGGATAGGGTTGGCACGCAGAAATGTTTGCACAAAGATGAAGCTACGCAAAGGAAACACGATGCAAACTAGACAATGATGAACTAGACTCTAACTAAACTAGAATTCAGCAACTCACACAATGATGTAATAAAAAATTCAACAAGCAAAATACTGAAAAGAAAAATTACAAAGGCACAGATTGGTTTGGACGATGAACTAAACCTATTTTTTTATTTTCGTGGCTTTGTGGACTGTAGGAAAGAAAAAATTCTCACCGAAGAACTGTAGCTCTGATACCACCTGATAAACCACGAATGTCCTGATTTTGGCCCGATCTTTCGATGAGAAGGTAAGTTCCGTAGTAGTCGCTCAACTCTCACAATCCTGGCTATGAACTCGCAAGGCTCGAAACCACGCAATCGCTAAACTGCTCGACAAGTCGTTATCAATCGTGCACTAATACCCAGTTGACCTGATCATGAAGATCGATTCCTGCATACACCGAAGAAGCACACAAGAACAAGATAAATAAGCAATATGAAATTATGAATAGGAATTGAATGTATTGATAGGTGGGGTTCCGAAGAACAATATCGATGTTGATCTCGCCGACCAAGAGGATAAAGAATAAAGTAGCAAAGCTAAACTTCAATCAACAAAACCCAAATTTTGCTAAGGGACGGTGACTCCTATATGAGGGGTTCGTCCAAGAGGTGGCAACCCTAGGGGCGGTGGCACTGTTCATGGGTACTGATCATGTCAACAGTACAGGCTCCCTAGGGTGGTCGGCCAACATATGGGCCATATGGGCCAAGTCGGTCCATACATTACATAGCATGTGGGCCAACAATTGGTGACACAACACCATGACATGTAGAACTAGCCCGACACGTATGAGTAGAAGCAGTAGACGTAGCTCGGCATGTATGAGTAGAGGCAGCTTGGTCCAACTAGAAAATATGGCAATGCAGTCGCCGAAACTCCGATCGGAGAAGATGTGGATGCAGTGCAGCGAGTCAAGCAGTGGATGCATTCGTAGGGTTGATGTTCTCATCAGTTAGTATGTTGTGTGACCCCTAGCATAAGTGATTGTGCTCACCCACACAATATATATCACATTGGGTTCCTAAGGAACATTGCATTTCACGGTCGCTATGTCCTCACACCACATGTGGTCTAAACCAATGAAATCTTCTCCTTAACCAAACAACACCCATAATACCGCGTGTGGTAGTGATGTGGACGTCCCCACGACTACTACTTCAAGTGTACATGAGATTGTTCATGAGGTACCAACCAGTCCAATGACTAAAGCTTGAGCCAAGCTGTTGAACCAACAGGTGCTTTTGTTTCTTAATGAGTTGCCTATTGACGATAATGAGAATTAGCCACTACCTCATGCAAAAACTTTGTGCATTATTAGGTTTGACAAGGAAGCCGCATGGGAGACTAAGGAGGAGAAGGAAGCCTACGACTAGGTTGAACACTATGATGGCTTCAGAGCTAATGCTGAAGGGATACGGGTAGGCTACGATAGCTTGCAATTCAAAAAATCTACCACATAAACCAGGAAGCCATGCAAGTAGAAGATCATAGATCGTTACCACTAAACACGTAGTGCAGTGGAAGAAGAGTTAGAGCAGACGGTCCAACATAGAGCGCGTCGGTGAGGTGGTCATAGTTGATCGTCCAATGTCGAGCACGTTGATGAAGTGGTCGTAGTCAATCGTCTCCTCCAGCAACCAACCGCATTCCTTGCCAAGGTCATGGATTGTCCTCGAGTGAAATAGCAACCGCAGTAGTGCCTCTACAGTATCCACACGTCTAGGGAAGGAACACCGTGCGCCAGTGTGCTAGCACTAAGTCGCACGGTAGGGCTCTCTCGAGAAGATGGCGGCTAGGGTTTCGGTGGAGCAACTCACATGTCTCGCATATCGTCTATCACGCGTATCACCTCCAACTCAATAGCCTCAAGCATCTCCTTATATAGTGCCCATGATGGATCTTATCTGAACACGTTTGCTCCAACTCATTAACTTTGTGACCCATTAGGTTCATGCGTAATCGGTTGTGACTCGGAAACCCTTTCCGATCACGAGTCGTTACTGGTTCCTAGGAGGACATTACAATTCTTGAAAACACACAAATTATATCAGATGAACCTTAATGCAATATAATCTACGACCAGGCCTTTATCACTAATGACCAGCTTGTATCTCTATACAACTAGTTCATATTTAGTCTCGACCAGTTTTTAACTCCTTACGACTAGGTTTCGACCACTCTGTGATTACGTTCGACCAGTCTATGACTAATTTGTATCTCCATACGACCAGTCTGTAACTGATCGAACTAAATGACCTACTCGTGTATTCTCCCTTTGCTACACGATATCTGGTTGAACTCTAGGTGAGATATTATGTCATCCATGGACTGTTCAATGATTTCTCGATTGAGTGTCGGATAACCTTATGTGGTCGAACTCTTCGACCACCAGTGGCATGGTCATGTACTTTTCTATTTGAGCACTTCGAGGGGCCCAGAGATATCTCTCCTGTTATGTTAGGAGGGGCAAATTCCATATCCGACCAGTCATATTGCTCCGCATGCTTCACAGCATACCTAAAAGCTATCTTTATAACTACCCAGTTACGGAGTAGCGTTTGGTAACCCCAAAGTGTACTCTTACGCATGTAGAAAACCATGCTGATATTAGGTCTAAGGATTATACATCATCATTGCTTGAGACCAACTAATGACACATAGAATTATAACAATCTCAATATTGTCTCAATGTGGGTCAATCGAACCCCATGTTCTCTAACATGTGTTCACATTATTGATTCGATATCACAATATCCATGACTAGTGAAACATGGTCATCAATCAATACATGTGTTAGTCGATAAGTCACTAGTGTTCCGACCAGTGACATCCAACTAGGGATACATTTAGAACGACATCATATAAGTTAAAAGAGCTTCATCAACAAGCCACATACTTGTTCTATATAACTGATGATTCATTCAAGGAACATAATTCGTGAAGCTCAACCGAATGACCCGGAAATATCAGACATCAAGAAAAAGATTGCAGAAGGAAAATTCAAAGATTTCACCAAGGATGATCAAGGAACACTGTGGATCAATGGACGTATATGCGTACCAGATGTTGATGGTTTAAGAAAGCTAATCTTAAAGGAAGCTCATGACTCAAAGTATTCGATTCACCCTGGAAGTACTAAGATGTAACAGGATGTTAAGAATAAATTTTGGTGGCCTAATTTGAAGTGAGAAGTCGCAGAATTCGTTGCCTTGTATGATGTATGTCAGAAGGTAAAGGCAGAACATCAGAGACCAGTAGGTTTGTTACAATTGCTGAAGATTTCAAAGTGGAAGTGGGAAGAGATCGAAATGGATTTCATTAACGGTTTACCCAGGACTCGATCAGGTTACGATTCGATTTGGATAATAGTTGACCGCTTGAATAAAGTTGCCCATTTCCTACCAGTCAAAACCATTTACTCACGAGATCACCTTGCAGAGCTGTATATGTCAAGAATTGCCAGTTTGCATGGTGTGCCTAAGAAGACAGTGTCAGATCAAGGATCTCAGTTCACCTCGCGTTTCTAGCAAAGTTTGCATGAAGCATTGGGAACCCATCTGAATTTTAGTACTGCTTATCATCCTCAGACAGATGGATAGACCGAAAGAGTTAATCAGATATTAGAGTATATGTTGAGAGCTTGTGCTCTAGCTAATGCTACCAGTTGGGATAACAGTTTGCCATATGCAGAATTCTTGTACACCAACAATTATCAAGCTAGTCTACAAATGTCACCATTTGAAGCATTGTATGGTCATGCCTGTAGAACCCTATTGAATTGGTCAGAAATAGCTGAACGTTTGGTATTCGGGCCAGACATTATTCAGGAGGCAAAAGAGCAAATAGACATGATCAGAGAAAGATTGAAGATAGCTCAGTCTAGGCTGAAGAGCTATGTTGATAACCATCGTCGTGATCTCAGCTTTGAGCTAGAAGATTTTGTTTATCTTCGAGTTACTCCACTCAGAGGTGTAAAAAGATTTGATGCCAAAGGGAAGCTTGCCCCGTGATATGTTGGCCCGTTCAAGATTTTGGAATGCCATGGAGAAGTTGCCTATTAGTTGGAGCTGCCACAGTCGTTAGCAGGAGTGCATGATGTCTTTCATGTCTCAGAGCTGAAGAAGTGTCTTCTTGTGCCAGAAGAACAAGCCCCTTTGAATTCAATCGAGTTGAAAGAAGATTTCACATACAATGTCGTAGAATGTCAAACCAGAAGCAACACTGTTCATTTCTGCAAAGTTCAGTGGAGTAACCACTCAGAAGGAGAAGCAACGTCGGAGCGTGAAGAAGAGCTGAAAACCAAGTTTTCTAGCCTTTTCTCTAGCTTGCTTGAATCTCGGTGTCGAGCTTCCTTTAAGGGGGAGGTTTGTAACATCCCAATTTTCCGAGTCTTTTTCCTATGAATAGTTAGTGGGGATAAAATTCACTATTTGGATTTATTTGAATTTTAATTCAAAAGCTTAATATGGACTTTTAGTATCAAAATTTTTAATATGAATAATTCCAATATGAACTATTATCAAAACTATTTTATTTGGATTCTATGTGCTTAGATATATTTTCTAGAATTTTTTTGAGTTCATTTGCTATTTTCTATTGCTTATTTGAATTTCTAGTATTTTCTAAAATAGAAAATCTATTGAAAATCTCAAAAATCCTCTTGGGCCGAATTCCCTTGGAACCAGCCTATTTTCTCTCACCTCGACCCAGCCCACTTGGCCCATTCCTGTGCGCAGCCTAGCCGCGCGTGAGCCCCGCCTCCGATTGACATGTAGGCCTCGCATGTCAGCCCCTTCCTCTCTCTGAGCGCAGCCGCACCCGGTCCCCTGCCAGCGCATCCGTGTCGTATGTGAAATGGTCTCGCGCGAGCCTTCGCCACTAACGTGTGGGCCCCACCCCTATTACTGTGCTTCATCTCTGATTCTGTTTGGATTCGATCTCCGCCACTGCGTGCCGTTTTTGGGTGTTCGTGCCCTGGACTGTCCGAGCCGATCGAGTATAAAAGAGGGGCAAGCCGTTGGACTTCGCATCCCTTCCGCAGCCGCCAAAGCCCCAGTGCCAAACCCTAGCCGCCGTAGGAGCTTGAAGAGGAGATTGCACCACCGCCATGTCCGACGAGCCGTTGCTCCGCCATTAGTGCCGCTCGAGCCCGACCGTCGCTGCCATTGTCATCGCACAGAGTTGCACTTCATCCTAGACCCCTTCATTCCGCCTGAGCGTCATTGGAGGAGTAATTCCGTCGAGCTTGAACCATCTTCGCTACTCAACGCTCGTCGTCGGTCGCTCCCGTCGTCCTCTCGCCCAAGTGAGCACACCGGCGACTTCCTCGTCACACCAGCTACCCAACCCGCACCACCATTCACCTCGTTGTGGCCCAGATCGTCGACAACCATTGGGTCCCGAGCCTCACTGGCATTGAAGTCGATGTGGACGCCACATGTGCAGCTACCTCACTCCTGGTGTTGACATGTCACGTGCGTGTCAGCCTCATTAGTGCGTGCGTGGCACGATCCACCAAACCCAGATCTAATCGGATCGGTGGATTGAGTCCACCGTGAGTCGTGCCCCTGACTTGTGGGTCCCCCATGTCAGGATTTCCTTTTATTTCTTTTATTTTTGAAATTCTGAGGGCTGACGTCAGCATGCGCAATAATCCAATTTTTATGTTGAAGAATAATTGGAAATTCTGATAAATCCTAATTAGGGTATTTTCTTTAGATTTGAACTTCCAAAGCCCATATCTTTTGCATCCGAACTCCGATTGACTGCATTCAAATTTCTAAATTCATCTAAATTCGAGATCTATTTATCTAAGATTTTTATTTGATTTTTGGAGTTTGTTTTGCCTCTGTTATTTATTTGTTTTGTTTATTTATTCCGTTTGCGAGTAGACGTAAATACTTTGGAAGATTTTGGAGATGGAGAAGTCCAACAAGACCAAGACTCGTACCTAGATCTATTCCAAGGCAAGTCATACCTTTGATCATGTTGAATCCTAGTTTTCAAAATACTTTGATTCAAATTATTGAATTTACTTTAAGTATTTATTTAAATGCTTTTGGGATTAGTTATTATTCCAATTTGTTATATATCCACTTTGTCTATTGTATGCCATAATATTTTGTCACCCTAGATTGGTTTATTATTTAGTTGGTATTATTATAGCACCAACGTGGGTTGGTTAGATACAATTAGATTGCTTAGCAATGCTACTAGTCATCATCTCATATGAGTCACAATTGTAAACCTGACTAAGTGATTATGGAGTATATGTAAAACTGTGTGCACTGTGTTCTATTACTCGTGAATGACATACATTGCACTCAACCAACAGGGTCGGAAAAGATTTCGACGGAGGCAAGTGGTACTGAGTTTTGTTATGGTGGAGTTATATGCATGGCAATAATAAGCTGTGTGCATAGGGAATAATAGCTAGAAATTGGAAGTCTTACCTCGGTCAATTAAGGACTTAGCTTTGTGCGCCATTGAACTGAGCCTTACCGTATGACCACATGCCTAGTATGGGATGGGCCTAACTTAGCAAGTTATGGATTCTTGGCATTGATTACTCAGGTAGTAGGTTAGGTTGTGTTGGATGGGTGGAGGTGTGTACTACTAGGTAGTTGCACCGCGGGACGATTCGCCGCTTCCCTGTTTAACGATGTGTGTCGAACTGGCTTCCTGTGTGGGGCTGTCTAGCGGTTAAGCGCAATGGAAGTGTCAATGTTGATATGAAGTTTCTGAAACGTTTTGTTATGATTAGTGCTAGCTACACTGATTGTATCATGTGGGTAAAGTGTACAACCTCTGCAGAGTGTAAATCAATCTATTCGAATAGCGGCGTCCGCGATCATGGACATACTCGGGGATTTCACATGAGGGGTAGTGTTCATAAAACTTTGGGAAGAGATAGTTGTTTGACCTAAGTCATATGGTTGTGTGAATTAATCTTATTAGCTTTGTGTCTTTGTGAAAACAACTATTAAACTATTATTGTTTATTTGTTTTGAACTACATTTCAATCTATTATTTGTATTCAATTGCAAATGTTACTTTTATGCAAAAGAACCATAGAAACCATTTCCTTTGGTACAAGCTTGCATCTATACAATGCATTCTGTGGTATGTCTTGCGAGTACGGTTGTGTACTCATACTTGCTAAATCAACTTAGCAGAAGAGGAGTCATCGCCTGCCTTTGAGGAGGAGTTTGTCGAAGGTGCTAATCGTTAGGTCATTGATCCCAGTCAGTTGCCTGTGGTGAATAATTGGGATTCGCTAGATTTTATTTTATTCTGCTGCTTATTTCTTTATTGCTAGCCCCGTGTGGCATAATTAATCGTTTATGTTATTATTCGACTTGTGTGGATCGATATTCATCTATTCTTTGTTATTCAAATTAATAGTTTATGTTATTATTCGACTTATGTGGATCGATATTCATCTATATTGACACTATGTGCACTAGCGTGATCATGGACTAGTGCATTATACACAGAGGGTTCAGAATTGTATTTTTGGGTCATGACACTGTTCACATGAACAGTGCCCATAAACAATGCCATCGTCCCTAGGGTTCCCACCTCCTGGCCGCACCCCTCATACAGGAGCCATCGCCCCTTAGCAAAATTCGGATTTTGTTTACTTAAAAGTTAGCTACAATTCAACTTCGTGTATTGGTTTGTGTCGACTAGACCAACCATAATACCGCTTTCGGAATCCCAACTTTATCAAATATTTCAATCCTAGTTGCAATTTTAGATTTTTATTATCTTGTTCTTACGTGTTCTTCGATTGCATGTGGGAACAGACCTTCGTGGTCAGGTCGATCGTGCTTCTAGCAAGGTCAATAACAATCTTAAAGTTGGTTCAACGATTGATGGGCATATTGGTCGTGTGTGATTGGTAGCAGAATCGTGAGAGTCGTCTTTGATGTAGGCCGGGTGCCCGATCTTTCGATGAGATTGATAACTATCGATTTTGGTGGAGGTGACTCTCGCGATCCGACTACAACAGTACGACGACGCTTGCGCCTTAGCAATCATTGAACCAACTCTGAGATGTTATTGACCGTGCTAGAAGCGCGATCAACCTGAACACGAGGTTCAATTCCTGCGAGCAATCAAAGAACTAGCAAGAATAAAATATAGGCAATCTGATATTGCAAATAAGAATGTAGCATAGATGGTATTGAAAATCAAATGTGGGATCCCGAAGGCTGTCTTGATAGGTGGTCGTCCGACACAATTGAAGAACATAAGTTTGCACAATGGCTAAACCTAAACTCAACGAAATCCGAGTTCTAGCCAGGGAGGCGACGGCTCCTATATGGGAAGACGACCAGGGGTGGCGGCCAGGGAAATGGATGCACGCCCCTAGGGTTATAAGGCCCATGGGCCCAAGAGGAGGTGACGCAGCACCCTTTTTACTCGGGCAAAAAAAAATAGACATGAATTGTTTTGTTTATTGTGGCCGACTCGGTTGGAATTTGAAGCTGAGGTTGGATCCATTGGAAAATAGACTTGATAAGCTTTCAATGAAGTTCAAGAACGCCCCAAACGGAGTCTGTATGAAGAAGTTACGGCCGTTTGAACTTAGTGCTGTCGCAGTAGTCCGAACTCGAATCCAAAACGAGCCCAACTCGAACTTTTTCTTGGCTCCGACCCAAAGTGATGTGATGACCTCCATTATGCCTTCTATGCTTGTCCATGACTCCACATACCTCTCCTTGGTCCTTTCCCATGTTCCTAAGCATAATTAAATCACTTGCATTAGGTAGCGATCTATTCTCAATAATATATAAACCTATGAACGAATTCATCTGGTGATTAAGTTGGCAAACACGAGCTGAGTAATTGGTCCTTGTAACACCGGTTGTGGATCAGTTGTGTGTGCAGCGCGGTTGTATCCAAGTTAGAGATGTCCTCATTAGTCTCCACCTAAATTGAGTGATCCATCTCACTGAAAGATCGGGATACCCCTTGTCGCATCACTTGAGTTATCCCGACAATGATTTTGTCATATTATTTCTCAAGGTTTCTCTCCTCGTTGAACCACACCACCACCGTCATCTTCCTCGACGTTGGTCCAGCCCTGAGCATCTCCAAGCCTTTCCTAGCCTCAGGTAGCCTCACTAAATCTTAGAGGAGCTTGGGCACTCGCTCTTTTGGATGCTGCAGAGCTTGTTTGTGCTTGTGAATGTTGGCCGTTAGTTGTAGTGCCACCCCTCTCCGCCTAGCCGCCAGTACAGGCCAGCTCAGCCGCCGTAACTACCACCATTAGGTGTGCTTGGCTATTAGCTTTCTATCCTTGCCCATGGTCGGCGCCGCTGTGGCCGGAATCGCCGGCGGTGAGCTCAAAACTAAGCTCGGAAGTGTTGTCGTACGCCGACAACACTGTAGCATGGTCATTAAAGTTAAACATGATTATTAGCATTAAATGGTTGTCCTAACGGGCTAATAAGTCACTTACACGTAGGTCCTCAAATAGAAAACTATTGTGATAAGTAAAAACGTTAGTGTATGACATGTGGGCCTAGCCCTTAAGCGCCATGCGCTGTGCATGAGCGCGGGTGGACCAAGTCCTTTGGACCGTGTCACTGACGATGGGTCCCACATGTCAGTACGTGATTTAAATCGAGTTAAATTAAAAATGCACTATTCATCGGGCCCACCTATCAGCTTTGAGTCTTGGCGACGTTCAGACCACTCCGAACCAACCTTATCTTCTCGATCGGATGGCCCAAACGTTTTTAGCTCATGAAGTTAAAAGAAAATCCAGAAATCAATTAGCACACTAAAATTTGAATAACTTCAAAAAAGCATAACTAGATCACCTTAACTTCAAATCTAGCAAAACCAATTTTGGTAATTTTCATTTTAACTGAAATTTATTCTAAAATAGGTTTCAAACTTGTCTCAGTCACAAAAAATATAATTTTTGAAGAGTAATCCAAAATTGAGTTATTTTTGAACTAGAAAATGCTATTAACTTTGAAAATTCATAACTAATTCATATGAACTCCAAATGAGATAAACCAAATTATTTTGATCTTATAACTTTATCCTCTATTTATCTATGTAATCCTTTTATCCACCACTACTCTACACATTTTCACCAAATAATTAAATTCAGTGAATAGTAAGAGATCCTAATTAAATTGGATTTTCCAGAAAACTGAAATTCAAACTGCCTTAACTCTCACATATTAAATCTAAATGGAATAATTTTTGCACATAAATTCATCTAAAATCTTGACTTAGCTACTGCAGAAAAATCATGCATTTTTTAGCACTTTAAATTTTAAGGTATTTCTCGGTGTTTATCGATGTATTTATTCTACAGTGTCCGAAATAATCAACGTAGACTCCTTTTCCACCAAGAGTGAAAAACTCAAGTTCTATCTAGGCAAGCATCATTTGTACTTTCTTTTGCATCATATTAATCCTAGTTTTTAATAAGTTAGTGTTTGAAATGCAATGATATTGCTTGCATGTTATTTTTGTATATCGATATGTTATGAGTAGTTAGTTATGTCCTACACTTGCTGGCTATCCTTGATTATTCTATTATACATATGCTTAAGATAGATGCTTGTGATGATATGAATGTCTACGCCGAATGCTTAGTCATTGCGGGTCTAGAAAACACATTAGATCAATTGGAGGGATTATCTCGTCAATTGTGGGAGACACATAACCTTTCTTATATTTATTTTTGTCTAGATCGTTGGATCTGATTTTTGAGTTAAACTTTGTGTTGTTAAATGGTTTTTGGTCTGGACAAGTGGTTGTTAGCATGGGTGCTGTTATGCACGAGACTCGGGTATGTGGTTGTTTTGTCCATACCGTTAAGGACCGAACTTTGGGCTGTTGTTTCCAAACACCCTTCATACTTCCATATGCGGATTGGGAGCCATTTGGTCAAGTAAGGGGAGGGTTTCATTGGGTTGAGTTCCAGGTGGTGTGAGGACACTTGTGTTTGATCATTTGTCCATAGGAGCCGATGTAATTGCTATAGTGTGCTTGGGAGCACCATTTTTTGTTATTTACACTTGGTTATGGACAACACTTGGTTGCGAATGACACCATTAGTAGACTCAAATTAAAAGTTGATGTGGTTACAACTTGGTTTCGGCATGAATGGGATGTTCTGTGAGACCTCGGTTTATTAAACTTGTAATACTTAACCTTCCACTGGTTCTAGTATCACAAATAGAATAATCCGCGTCTCGATGAATATGTGCCTCCCGAACAAGCAAACACACATACATCAATTCCAAGCATGCATCATTTCCATACAATGAATATAACAAGTCTACTAAAAGACATACATAATATAAGTTATTACAACACAAATGACGGCCAAATGACATAAGTAGCAAATAAGTAACAGGAAGCAAAGTTGTCATAAGATGGCTTAAACCAAAAGACGACCGGTTAGCCACATAACACCGGGGGCAACCGAGGGCCGCCAAGCTAATCGCCCAAATCGCCACAAAGACAACTCACAAAAGTGAGGTCCATCGGACTCACTACCATCCTCTGCACAACACAGCAATGCGGTGAGTACAAAAATGTACTGTAAGACTTACGAGTAGCAAGCCTATACATAGCTACATGAAAGTTTGTATTCAAAGGAATGTGGTTATATGGTTCTTTGGACGCGTAAAGCAAGTTTCATTTGCAATATTGTAATAAGTTGAACAACAGTTTGTAAAATCTGTTTTTAAGCATTTAAATAATAGCGAGTAAACATAAGTAACAAGTATCCACCTAGAAGTAACTTTCCCCAAAGCCACCACATCATAGCATGAATCCCTGATTCATACCACCCATCAAGTTTTAATTTTAAAATGTTGTAGTCTAACTCTTGAAAAGCTTATCCAAGCGTGTCCATAACCTAGGACGAGGCTATTCGAATAGTTTTAATCTCTGCAGGGGTGTACCAATGTACCCACACTTCGCATCGCCTTTTGCCAAGCTATTAAGCACACTTCCTTTGGTATGCGGCACGGCTAAGTCCTCTGAACCCTTTCCAATGGAATATGCTAATCAAGAGACGCGCGTATGGGGTTAATCCTTAGTGATCTGCGAGCGAAATATGGATCACAAGGACCCATACGTGGAGCAAGATACACCGGCCTCGGCGGGTGTTCTCCTCCCTACAAACGTGTCCATGTTGCATATAATCAAATATGCAACCCACCACGCGACTCATTAATTAACACAGCCCAAAGTACTCAGCTAAGAGAGGTCCCATATCCCTCTAGTGTGGTTAGCACGCCTGAATGCTCGGATATGAGATACTCACAAGTAGTTCGGTCCTTAATTGACCGGCACCATTCCAATCACACCCAGAAGATCACACCATCATACCATTGTGCCCAAGTCTAAATTGTTTTCATTTTCAGTTTTAGTTTTGCAATTTAGACAAAGCACAAGGCTGAAACATACATATTATAACAGTTTGTGTGATCAAGGTTATCGACAAGTCGATAACCGCCCATTTCTACCGATAGCTAAGCATGGCTAAGCATAATGACACGTAAACTACTAAGTGACAAGGGTCCATCCAATAACCCAAAATCACAGACAAGTAACCTAGGCTTCATAGTAGAGGAATAAACATTTCCTAACGATAATGCATCTAGTAGGCCAACTACTGACAATAGTTTAAAACAACATAGCAATGCATACATAGAATTTGCAAACAATATATTAGACTTTGAAAGTAGTAGGAACAATATGATCAAATGAATGCTACATCGCTTGCTCTGGTGAAGTGCAGAGTCGATGGGCTGCTTGTGGCTCAATATCAAGATTAATAATATTGTCTTGAACCCTAACTTGAAAAGGCGATAAGCAAATAAGAACGAAGAACACCAAATGAAATTCCAACAGCAAAACACATCCAAAACTAATAAAATTCATACTACAGCTAGGGAATGATCTAAGACAATGACAGGAACAAGAATTATGCAATTTGGACTTAACATGCAAAAGATATGAACAAAATTTTCTTTCTCAGCCTTATATCAACCTAATTAATAATTAGCACTGTTCATGACGAAATTTTCTAGAGTGATCTAAGGTCTGAAATTTTTATAGCAGGTAGATTATGACATCCTAATAACAGCAAAGTTGGATTTACTAAATTTGGAGTTATACACATTTACTTATGATTTTTCTAAGTTGCAAATCTAATGCAAATCATTTTACAGAATTATGAACATGCTCAAATCCTATTTTATATGAAAGTATACTAACAGACGAATTTAACAAAATTGATTTTGCACAATTTGGATTTATACAGAAAAAGATATGCATTTTTCAAGATTAAAACTATTTCTGGAATATTCAAAATGACAGAAAACAAGTTATTTCTAGCTACACAATTTTCTGCTACTGGAATATGCTTAAATACATTTTTATAATAACCTAAAGTGATAACCAAATTTATTACAGTTGGAATTATCTAAAAAGCAGTTAAAATGAATTAGTTATGAGTTTCTAAAGTTTTTATATCATTTTCAGTTGTGAAATAAATACTTACCGAAATACAGACAAACTTCAATAAAAGAAAACGACGTGGACGCTCGGCAACCCTTGATCTAACATCCTACGGCTCACGCGCAAAACAGCAAGCGCCGCGCGCCAAACCTGTCGGAGCCCACCGTTGGATCAAGATCCAACGGCGCACTGAGTGTAAGCATTCGGACGATGCGGTTGCAAACACAATCTCAGCCGTTGATCGCGAGATCGACGGTCGAGAATGATCAAGGCAACCGGAGGGTCCGAATGCACTCACGATCAAGGCCGCAGATCTAAAAATGAACGGTAGCTATTGATCGCATTTCAAAGGGAGATGCTGACATGTGGGACCGCATGTCAGTGACTGAGAGTCATGACCGCAATGTTTTAACCCGCGTGCACAGTGCACTGGGCCCACTTGTCGATGGATCGAGAGGCGGTTAGGACAGGATTAAAGATTCTAATGATTACCATTCATTAGGCACTAATGACTACTGGAATTTGATTTTAATCCCTCGGGCCCACAAGTCAGCGACCCAGAGGAGATTCCGACAGCGATTTAACCGCGGACACATTAATTAACCAATGATTAGCATTAATGATGTCGGAACAGTGTGGGATTGAACCAGAGAGTGATTTAAGGCTATTGGGCCCACTGGTCAGTGGCTCAACGACAATGATTAAGACATAATTAATAACCCATGATTAGCAATTAATGTGTCTTAATCAAATGACGAAAACGGGAGCTGCTGTCGGCAAAACCCGAGTGAGTTCAACGGCAAATCGCCGGCGACACTGGCCGCGGCGGCGCCGAACAAGAGCCAAAATGGATTCGCAATAGCACAACCAATCTAATGGTGGCATTCTCACCGGCGGTGAGGGACTAGAACGCCGGCTAGCCGGAAAACGAAAATGGGAGCTTACTGCTAAGTGCGAAAATAGCGAAAAGCTCCACTGCAAGCCTAGAATGCGGGTGCCAAAGCTTCTAAGGACTAATAAGAAGCTACCTTAGGGACAAGAAGCTTCGAAGATGGCCGGAGATGCTCGATTACGGTGAAAGCTCGCCGGACACGAAGAAGAAAGGTTGAAAACGACACCCTGGGCCAAATGGGTGATACCAAAGCATCAAAATAGCTTCATTAAGGTCCACAGAAGCCATATGAGCAAGTAATTGGAAAATGGAGCACTCACCTGAGCTGAGGAAGAAGATGACCAATTTCGGCCGAATTTGAACAAACCCCAAATTGGACAATTCCTGAGAATCAAATCCAAAATTAAGTGAGGGGAAATGTTCAAGGAAGTAAATAGATAAGGTTAGGGCAAAGAAACGCGAAGGAGGACCACTGGAACACCAAGAACACCAATGGAGCTTCACGGGTCAACAATGGCGGTTTGCCATTTTTGGAGGTGTTAAGCTCCAATAATGAGAATGAAGCTTGATGGTGGTCTAAAGGAATACCAGGAAGCATTGAGAGTGTTTATAAAGCCATGAAAGTATTAGGGTTTGCACCCTCCCCTCTCGGGCGGCAAAACACAGAACACAATGCGCGGCCGACAAGGAAAAAGGGGTGTAGACGTGCATTAGGGCATGGCCTAGCTCAGAGTACCTCCCATACCCCTAAACGTCGGCTAGGGCAGCTTTAGGGAGCAAGAAATGACACTGCCATTACTCCCCCCACAGTGCTCGCACGGCTCAAGGTTGAAGATGACCAGCGCAAAAAGCTCGGGCGATTCACGGCCGTTGGATGAGACACGAACGGCTGAGATAGCGCCACGCCTACGGGCTTTAAAACTCAACGGAGATATTGCGAACTCTACGATTAGAAATGAATGGCTCAGATAGCTCCACGTTGCAAACTCAATTTACAACGAAGGGGTACGCGAGCGTTGGATCTTAATCCAACGGCTCTGATTCAAAAATGCAACCGGAGGGTCCGAATGTTTCGGGAAATCTCAATGGTTGGATGGAGATCTAACGGTCGACAATCAGACTTGCAACCGGAAGGTCCGAAGTGATACACGCGCGCGGGCCGTGCGATTTAGATCTAACGGTTGAGATCCACCGCGCGTTTTAAAGAGTGGCTCGGTGCATTTAGTTGACTGGACCAAGTCGATTGGCTCGAGCCCGAGTCTGACTCGAACCCGAGTAACAGTAAAACCCAGTTTGACTTTGAAATAAAAACAAAGACTTTGAAAGATTTATTTGAGGTAGCAAATTAACTCCAAAAATTATGAAATTTTTACAGGAGCTTGCTAACCCAGATATCAACCTTGAGTAAAATTTTCAGAGATTTTTATCCTTCGAATAAACCTCCAAAAATTCTGCAAGGCTCTGTTTTAATGGTTGACTGAGAGTCAAACAGGTTTGACTGCCTCTAAAAATATTCAAACAATTTCTAAAAATTGTGAAATTTTTCAGAGGGGTCACATACCATCACAGAGACTTAGGAAAAATATTTCCAGAGGATGATCATAAGATTTGACAAGATTGTTTTTGCAATGTCAAGATTTGGATCAACAAGACTTGTGACAGTGTATTTCCATAATTCCTTGTACAAGAATTGATTGGCACAAAAAGGAAATACATGATGTAAGAAAAAGTTTTAATTTCTACTGATTTTCTTACATTTGAAACACAGGCCCAAGATTGGGATGTTACATGTTCATATATTTTTAGTTTATCAAAGTGGGCAAACACTTTGGTATTGCTTGATCTATATAATTATCTATGTCTTGTGAACTCTTTTTCTTAAATAATGGTTTACAAAATGGATTTTGAACACTAGATGGTGTAGGAATGTAAGTTGTTGTATTTTCTGCAAAACTAAGCCACTAATGCCATTCTTTTGATATCCTTCATGCATAAATACTTTTAATTTGTGTAAAACTTGCGAGTAGAATTGTACTCAATCCGGCTTTGCAAATTCAGGTGAGGAAGACTTCGAGCCCGAGGAGCTCGTTAGTGCCGATTTATGCGATGTTGACGAGTAATGCTATCATTTAACTCTCAGTCGGTTGCCATGGGTTATGGGGAACACCATGCTGGACTTTTGGTTTATTTACGTCACTTCCACTACTACTTGTTGTTCTTATTTGAATTTGGCCGATCGACCGCTTTGTAATAGTTGTAGACTTAAATATTATGTTGTATGACTTTTGGATTATCATGTATGATTGTTGTATGGATGTGACTAATGTTGTATGTGAGTATGAGTGTGTTGGTTGCTGATCCTGGAACAAACATAGCCTCATGCTCGCTATTGATGGATTCCCTATTAACTTGTTTAAGTGTGTGCTTGGACCGATTTGAGAACCAGTCATCATGCTGTACTTGTAGAGGAGTAATACGCATGATCATTGGGGCTCTAGCTCGGTCATGCCTCCCACTTAGATGGAGTTAACTTGGAATTCATTTACTCGAGGCTCAGAGTTATTTCCATAAGACCGGGAAGGCCTCAGTCTTGCAAAAATAACACGGTGGTCCTCGGAGCACGCTTCTTCTCAGGTTTGAACCACAATGTAAAGCATATTATCAATTTTTAGCCTTATAATAATCTGTACGAGTTAGTGCATCAAGCTACAAAGGTAGAACGACAATTGCAAGAGGATGCCAAGTTTACAAGACCATCTTCCTTTGTTGCTCATACACCGATCAGTGGAGGTAAATTTGTATCCAGATCACCAGCTAGCAAGAGCACAACTCCCAGTGGTGGTTCAAACTTTCAGCCATCATCTAGCAAGAAAGTGGAAGCCCCTCCCAATGCAAAGAAGACTTCAAATCCGGCAGCTAGTGGCACTTTGTCAGTGGGTTCCACAACGAAGAGTAGTGCTATACAATGCTTCAAATGCCTTGGCCATGGTCACATGCAAAGGGATTGCACGAATAACAAGGCAATGTTGATGATGGATAATGGAGATTATGATTCAACTAGTGAGGAAGAAGTTGAGCCTCTTGTTCATTTAGAGAGATATGAGGATGCACATTGTGAGTCAAAGGAGGAGGAGGTGGATGAGGTGGTATATTGTGACCCCGGGGTTGGTCCAATACTTGTGTGCACTCCATCAGTGTTGAGTGTACAACCAAAATATAACAACGAACAGCGCTGCAATCTGTTTAAAATAAGAGCTCAAGTTAGCAAGGATGGTAAATTTTGCAAGGTAATCGTTGATGGTGGAAGTTGTCACAATTTGACCAGCAAAGAGCTTTATACTAAGCTTGGATTAAGATACAAGAAACATCTGCATCCATATCAAATCCAATGGTTGTATAAGCATGGGTCCACGAGTGTTGGATATACCGTGGATGTTTAGTTTGAGATTGGCACTTATCGTGACACCGTGGAATGTGATGTAGTGTCCATGAATGTATGTCACTTGTTGCTAGGAAGGCCATGGCAATATGATCGTGCCGTGATTCATAATGGACGAACCAACCAATACAAGCTCATGTGGAACATCATACTTTGACTATTAACCCCTTCTCAAATTGTAAATGATAATATACAAAAGATAGAGGCACAAGTAGAAAGTGAGAAAGGGAGAGAGCAAAAAAGTGTGATTCCACAAAAAGTGAGTGAGAGCCACATGCCAAAATCGAGTGGAACAAGAAAGAATGAGAGAGAGCAAAAGTTAGTCATGGTAGCCACTAAACCTGATTTGAGAGAGATGAGAGATGATCCCACTTTGATGCACTTTGTATTGCTGTACAAAGATGCTTCGCTTTCTACTGAATGACTTAACATCTCTTCCAAGTGTTGTTTCTCAGGTTTTGCATGCTTATGAGGACGTATGACCGGCCGAGGTGCCCGCTGGTCTACCTCCCATTAGGGGCATTGAACATCAAATTGACTTGGTCCCGAGTGCTCCTCTTCCCAACAGGCTACTGTATTGTACAAGTCCAGAGAAGACAAAAGAACTTCAGTGACAGGTGCAAGCGCTTTTGGAAAAATGGTACGTACACGAAAGTCTTAGTCCTTGTGCCAGTCCTATCATTCTTGTTCCTAAGAAAGATGGTACATGGAGGATGTGCGTAGATTGTAGAGCTATTAACAATATTACTATTTATTATCACCATCCTATCCCTAGGTTAGATGATATGCTTGATGAATTGAGTGGTTCTACTATTTTCTCTAAGATTGAGTTGCGTAGTGGATGTCATCAAATTAGAATGAAACATGGTGATGAGTGGAAAACAACCTTTAAAACAAAATTTGGATTGTATGAATGGTTAGTGATCCCTTTTGGGTTATCTAATGCCCTTCGTACATTCATGCGCTTAATGAATCATGTTTTGCGAACTTTCATTTGGAAATTTGTGGTAGTCTATTTTGATGATATTTTGATATATAGTTGTACCTTGGATGACAATGTTGAACACATTTGACAAGTGCTAGAAGTGCTTAGGACTGAAAAGTTGTTTGCCAATCTTTAAAAGTGTACTTTTGTAGTAGTATGGTGGTGTTCTTAGCCTATGTTGTTTCAGCTCATGGAATTGAGGTAGATGAATCGAAGATTGAAGCTATACGTGACTAGCCTACTCCTGTTAATGTTAGTCAAATTCATAGCTTCAATGGGCTTGCTAGCTTTTATCGTTGTTTTGTGGAGGATTTCAGTACCATTACTGCCCCATTAAATGACTAACTACAAAGGGAGTTCCTTTTGAGTGGGGAGCATCACAAGATAAAGCCTTTGCTGAATTAAAGAAGTGTTTGACTAAAACACGATTGCTTGTTTTACCTGATTTCACTAGAACTTTTGAGATTGAATGTGATGCTAGTGGAATAGGTATTGGTAGTGTTTTGATGCAAGATCGCAAACCCGTACCATACTCTAGTGAGAAACTTGGCGGTGCTCAATTGAATTATTCTATGTATGACAAAAATTGTATGCTCTTGTGTTTGTTTTAGAAACTTGGCAGCATTATGTATGGCCTAAAGTGTTTGTCATACATTCTGATCATGTGGCTTTAAAACACTTGAAAGGACAAGCTAAGTTGAATCGTAGGTATGCTAAGTGGGTTGAATTCATTGAAACCGTTCCATACATTGTTAAATACAAGGAAGGCAAAGAGAATGTGGTAGCTAATGCCTTGTCTAGAAAGAATGTGCTTTTAAATCAATTGGAAGTAAAGGTTCCAGGATTAGAGAGTTTGAAAGACTTATATGCTTCTGATCATGAATTTTTAGAACCATATTCTAAATGTAAAGATGGGAAAGGATGTGACAAGTACCATATCCATGATGGTTTCTATTTCGAACTAACAAGCTATGTGTTCTAGATTCGTCTGTGCATTTGCTCTTGTTGCAGGAATCTCATGTAGGGGGATTGATGGGACATTTTGGTAGGGAGAAGACCTTCATGATGTTGGCCGATCACTTCTATTGGCCAAAGATGAGACGAGATGTTGAGATGTTTGTTCAGTGTTGTGTGACATGCCATAAAGCTAAGTCTAAGCTTAATGCACATTGTTTGTACACCCCACTACCGTGCCTAGTGCTCCTTGGGAAGATATTAGCATGGACTTTGTTTTAGGATTGCTTAGGACTAAGAGAGATAGGGATTCTATTTTTGTAGTTGTGGATAGGTTTTCTAAGATGACACACATTATTCCTTATCATAAGAGCAACGATGCGTTGTATGTAGCTGACTTGTTTTTCAGGGAAATAGTGAGATTGCATGGCGTACCTTGAACCATTGTTTCAGATCGTGATGTGAAATTCATGAGCTACTTTTGAAAGACTTTGCGGGCCAAGCTTGGGACAAACGAAGGTGGTGAACCATACACTCTCAATGTTGTTGCGGACAATGATCAAGAAGAACTTAAAAGAGTGGGAAGATTGTTTACCCCATGTTGAATTTGCACATAATCAGGCGGTGCATTCTACTACTCAATTGTGTCCATTTGAGGTGGTGTGTGGCTTCAAACCGATCACGCCACTTGATTTGCTACCACTTCCATTGCAAGAACGTGCTAATATGGAGGCTTCCAAATGTGCTGATTTTGTAAAGAAACTCCATGAAAAGACTAAAGCGGTAATTAAAATGAAGGTATGTTCTTATGCTTCCAAAGCTAACAAAACTAGAAAGAAAATGTTGATTGAACCAGGTGATTTAGTTTGGGTTCATCTTCGCAATGAACGCTTTCCGGAGAAGCGTAAATCCAAGTTGATGTCACGTGGTGACGGTCCTTTTAAAGTGCTTGCTAAGATTAACGATAATGCATATAAGATTGAGCTACCAGGCGATGACTATGCGGTCAGTGCTACTTTTATGGTTGCTAATTTGTCACCATTCTTTGGGCAAGACGACACAGAGTCAAGGATGACTCCTTTTCAAGTGAGGGAGGATGATGTGTACGTCCCTATGACTACTACTTCAAGTGTACATGAGATTGTTCATGAGGTACCAACCGGTCCAATGACTAGAGCTCGAGCCAAGCTATTGAACCAACAGGTACTTTTGTTTCTTAATGAGTTGCCTATTGACGATAATAAGAATTGGTTACTACCTCATGCAAATACTTTGTGCATTATTAGGTTTGACAAGGAAGTTGCATGGGAGACTAATGGGGAGAAGGAAGCCTATAACCAAGTGGAACACTATGAAGGCTTTGGAGCTAAAGCAATACAGGAGACTCATGAAGGATCAAGGGAAGTCATTCTCAATTGTCTCTCCAAGGTCTACGACCGGTTCAGAAGGTCCATGACCAGTCCCAGAAGGTCAACATCTATGACCAGTTTCCAAAGGTCTACGACTAGGTTTTCGACCAGGTCCTTTGCTACGACCAGGTCTCCGACCAGGTTGCCAACCAGGTCCATGACCAGCCCCACAACCAGGTCCATGACCAGTTCTTCGACCAAGTCTACGACTAGGCCCACCACCAGGTCCATGACTAGGCTCATGACCAGGTCCACGACCAGTTCTCCGACCAGGTCCACAACTAGGTATTGAATAGTACTCGGTGGAAGCTGTACTCGGCGGAACAGTGCTGTAACACCCCAGCCCGACATGAGCCTGGAATGCTACTGAACTAACCTTAAATAACCCTAACCAAGGCAATTTTAATAAATTTCGGCAGAACCTCCCCTGTAAAATCAATTACATTGAGGATTCCAAATGCACAAGTAAATCACAAATAATCAAGCCATCAACTCTAATCCTCAATAGATAATCAAATCATGCTAAGTGTCTAACATAACTAGAGAAGTATAAAGTTCCACTACTCATCATTAATACACTTAACCCACTGCATGAGACAAAACATAATAAATCTTTGAGCAACTCGCCCAGTAATAGGAAACACAGTCTGAAGTTTATTCATCTTTATTTGGTTCATGATGTGAGTGTGTGACTATCAATTTACTTCCCCCCATGCATGTCGTTCTTGGATCGAGTACCTAAAACAACAATAAAAGCAAGAGTGAGCCCACAGACTCAGCAAGTACATATTAACAATTATAACATCAGCATCCAAAGCTAGAAATGCAACAATAGAACATCTCACATGCAAATGCAATGCTCAAGGATCCTTTCTCTTTATCTCTTTTGTATTTTACTGGTAATGCAAAGTATGCAACCGTCGCCGATACCCATGCCTCGTGCTCGCAAGCACGGGACCAATTGCCAATTACTTCGCAAGTAATGGGGACCTCAAGCCCACACTCCACGAGTGTGGGGATCTCGGGCCCGTCACATTCATGATGGGGATCTCAAAGGAAAACATACTTGGTCACCACGTGACCAAGCCTCAACATGATCTCAATATGCACATGCTCATCATTTAATCATCATCAAATTACCACAAGACGATAATATCATACGACAATAGAGCATAGACATATTTGGAGCATCCACCAATCTTAAACCAACATCATGCCAACAATCTCACTATGCTATCACATATCGAAAAAGCACACAAACATGACCAATCAATCACAACCACAAATCAAACAATGCACTTGCCTTAACAGCGCGAGAACGGTGGACGCGACGAGGGTGCTGCCCCTGGAACTACGCTCCCACCTGAATATAAAGATACCTCAATCTAAGACCAACATTCTGAACCAAGAGCAAAAAGAACAACACAAATGAACTTGCTAAACTCCCAAGTGTTTCCCAACTCCCAATTTCTAGCGATCGGATTGGCGCACACTGTGGACTGTAAACTTCTAAAATACATAACTTTTTGCTCAGGTGTCCAAATAAGATGTTCTTGGACTTTCTGAAAAGTTAATTAAATTATATAAATAAACTTAGTTTGGGAGCCCTTTTGATTCTACCATCTACTGCCCCTAGCAATCCAATCTATCAGACATCAGAATTCACGTTGGGTTCTCTGGACAGTACACTAAAACCTCCATAACTTTTGCTACGAGAATCCAAATCTTGCGTTCTTTATCTCTATGAAAAGGTACAGAAATTACCCACATTTTTCGTTATATTGAGGTCCCCTGATGCTCCCTTTAATTAGCAGTTATAACCACTTTTCTACAGACTGTCCAGAATCTGACAGAACAACAGGACAGCAATACTAGAAAATTCATAACTCCTAGACCGTTAATCGGATTTGGGCGATCTTGGCGGCCAACGAAAGCTAAGAATATAACCTACAATTATCTAGCAGACCAAAACCTCTGATTCGGCCTCTAACCACATGAAATTAACCCCGCAAGCTTCTGGACAAATCTGCACGAACAGCAGGCAGATTGCAACCTAGCCAAAAACTACCCGATTACTCTTCTATGACTAATTACCCAACAACAACAACGCGTTACCCTTGATGCCGCTGAAGGTCTCCTTCTTCCTTTCTTCTTCTTCCTTTCTCTCCTTCTTTTCTCCTCTTTGCATAGAGGGGGGGTGCTACAGTGCGGCGCTATACTACCAGGGGCGCGGTAGTGTAGCAACTAGGGTTTCCCCCCCTCTTTTTATTGGTGGCCAGCCCCTCATGGGCCAAGGCCTGAGGCCCAGGTTGCCAAAAAACTGCAGAAAACCCCTTTATCTAATTGCTGCTAAATCTATTTTATATTTGGTCCTTCTCCGAATTCACATAATCTCTCCCGAATACTCTTTCGAATATTCTCGAATCCTTTTGGGGTATTACAAGTGCTAGGCGGGAACAGTATTCAATATGAACCATTTTTTGTGTGAACAGTACTCGATATAAACAGTACTCGGTGTGAACAGTGTGTTTCAGTTAGGAATTGGATTCGGAATCCTTCACCGAATCGATTAGTTGCGCTAGCCCTAGTTTTGTTGTGTGACCTAGGGCTAAACTACAAATACCACCAAGACCCCTCATGTATCCTCAGACCATTATTATCATAAATAATAGATTGCAAAGTTTTGCTCTTGTTCTTCTTTGTTGGCCGAACCAACTTGTAGGGTAATTGGGAGTTCAATCAAGATCGTTCAACCTTTCCATTGGGAATTGGGAGCACGGTGATTTCACTTGGTGGTCAGTGAGATCGGCGCGTGTGTTCTTGCAAATTATAGAGTGCTAATCCTTGCACGGGCAACGGAAGATCACCATGATTCAAGAGGGACATGTGAGTATTCGATCCTATGTCGAGAAGATCGGGCGACCCCGTATTAGGTAGTACGAGTGTTACTTGAATTAACAACGTCACCAAAGTTTAGTCCTTGATAGTCCGAACAAGACAACCACATACTCGAGTCTCGTGCACAAAGGCACCCACACTACAACCACTTGTCCATACCCAAATCCTTTTTAAATTTACCAAAAAGAACTAAACAACCAGATTCGAAGATCTGGACCAAAGGTAGAAAAGATAAAGGTGAGGTGCTTCCCAAGGTCGATGGAATAATCCTATCAACTTGACTACCGACAACTCTAGACTTGCATGGCTAAGTGACAATCAACAAAATAGAAATATCATCACATCCATCTATCCTCAAGCATATATGTACTGGGAAAAAAAACAAGGATAGCATCAATAGTAGGACATAACTAGCTATACAACACAAAATATTGACATAACGAAATAGCATAGAAGCAATATCATTGCATTTCAAAATGCTAACTTATCAAAAGCTGGGATCAACATGATGCAAAAGAAAGTTCAAATGATGCTTGGCTTGCCTAAATTCTAATTATTCACTCCCGGTTGTGTAGTCATTCACGTTCGGCACTTCGGATTCTAAAGAAGACGACAACGAATAAACATCGAGAAAAACCGAAAAATAAAATGCTTAAAAATGCATGAAATTTATACATTAGTGATATCATGAATTTAGGTTAAAGAATTATTCTAATTGGACTTCATATGTAAAAGTTATAGAGGTTTGAAAATCGAAAATTTGGAAAATGCTGAAAAATTCAGGTTTTGTAGCTTCTGTCCGAAAATTACTGTTTTTGCTAAAATTTGTACAACAGTGGTGGTGATAAGGATTACATGGTTAGACATATAATAAAAATTTATGATCAATAAAAATTAAATCATCTCGTTTGGAGTTCATATGAATTAGTTATGAATTTTTGGGTTAAAAGACTTTTTAGTGTAAAAATAATTTTTTTATTTTTCTACTATATTAAATAATTTTTATACATAGGCTGACCTAGCCTCTATAAATTATAGGTGGGGCCTATGTATTTTGTTTTATTTTTAATTTATTTCCTTAAGGAAAACGTCTACAAAGTCATCATCGAGATAGTCAATCCAACACATAACGCTCGGACTCACAATCTTCTAACTATACAACCTATCCGATAAATGTACTAAATCCACCAAGTTATGGGCATATGACCATAACTAAATCCATCACTTGTTCTTTGCTAGACTAATTAAGTTAATACTAACTATCTACCTCTACTAGTCTAACCTCGGCAAGTCATAACCGCATACACTCAATTTTTCACCGATCGAGGTTTAATTGACTAACTGACACCTAATGAGCTTTACAATATAATTGCACATCCGATATTTAATAGCTTGCTAATCGATCAACTCATATCTACATCACCGAAATAGCCATGTACGACATCTACCAATCCAATCACATACGTGCCTCTACGATCAACTAATTAATCATTTATCTACTAATCCAATTGAGGGCACGATTCCATGAACTCGGCACATATGACTTATCTTCTAATCACATAGCAATCCAATCATTTATCCATACTCAAATAATCTATTGCTACCTTCTCCCAATTCTAGCATAGATGACTCACATAACTATTACCTAAAACATCCAATCAATTTGCTCATGCTTAAATAAATCATCCGATTCAATTAATCCAATAATGTATTTAATCCGACATCCACCGAGCAACAATACACATATCCTGCCATAATAAACTAATTATTCACATTAACTAATATATCAACACATATCACACACAAGCACAAATAGGACCTAACTGGAGATTTACACAGGTCAGAGCTACTATACTACAGCATGCAAAATAAGATGGCATGCTTATGATGATTATTCAACATGCACAATAATATCATAAACGCGGAATGCAATTAATCATTAAAGATTTTACCGCGACGCTAGGCGTGCGAAAATATCACTAGACGTCGTCTTCTCGGCACTCGTCCGTGTCCGTCGTAGTCATTGCCATTTCGCATCCACTCGGCCTCTCGTCCACATCCGTTGTAGTCGTTGCTGTCCCCCATCTTAGTGTTGTCGCATTCATGGTGCCAATGCCGGTCGTCCACCACGCCAGCCTCACATCTCGTCGGGCCCGACCGCGTGCATGCATGGCTCCGGCTGCATGCACCGCCACTCGATCTCGTCGGCTCCGCCATCTCGGTGTCGCCGTGCATGGGCAGACCATCCATGGGTCGAGGGTGCTATACACCCATTTTCTTTTGTAAAATATCTGGTACATAATAAGTATATTAGATGTATATGTTATTAGTTAGGCCAAAATTATATATTTGTGTCCACAAATGAATTCGGCCTGTACTCCCCACACCTTGTGCGCGGGCCATGTAATACATTAGGCCCATTTTCCTGTCAACTCCAGCCCATCAAACCCAAACCTCCATTCTCTCTCTCATCCTATGGCTGTTTGTGTGTAGGGGTAGGGGTGCTCCGGCCTCCAAGTGGCGAATGAGCGAAGACGCGGGCTACAAAGGTGAGCGATAGTCGGTGGACACGGCGCTACATCGCGACGGCAAGCAGACGTGAGGCAGCGCAGGGCGAGCGTGCAGCAGCGAACCTACACTGCGACACAAGCAAGCGGGTGGTAGCGCAACAAACAGGGAGGAAGGGAACGGGCGGCACCAAGGGAGCAACGTGGTGCCCGGGAGGGAGCGTGGCGGCGAGAAGGGAGCAGCATATCTAGCTCACCGTCATCATCTTCTCTCCAGATCTAGGTGTGTTCCTTGCGCACCACTTCTTCTCCCTAGCTCTACTCTGCTCTAGCTCCAGTTCTTTCTGGAGTCTAGCCCCTCTGCTTTCTTGATTCTTTCCAATGGATGTTGTACAAAAATACAATTTT
This sequence comes from Ampelocalamus luodianensis, assembly GCA_036346255.1. Taxonomy (NCBI): domain Eukaryota; kingdom Viridiplantae; phylum Streptophyta; class Magnoliopsida; order Poales; family Poaceae; genus Ampelocalamus; species Ampelocalamus luodianensis. The sequence continues at coordinate 31,879,233 of CM070619.1, forward strand.
TGCCTTGGATAATGAAAAGATAGTTGAGCCCTTGTTACATATGTTTACATGCTAATTTTTACTCTATGGAAGAAACATTCTTATATGGGGTTCTTGCGGACGGGAAAAGAGTAGGATCAACAAGGTATGCAACTGTCATATTTTTTTTTTTTGAAAAGAAAGCAGGAGCTAAACGGATCACTATTAGAGGAAGAAAATAAGTTTTAGCAGTCTAGTTGCTACAACCCAGAACAGAAAAAAAGTAAGAAAACAACAACGACCAAGCACAAGGTTTTCTTTTGAAAAAGAAGACATGAGCTCTACCAATCACTATTAGAAGAAGAAAATAAGTTTTAGTAGTATAACTGCTACAACCTAGAACATAAAAAATAGAAAAAAACAACAATAGTCAAGCACCAAGCACAAGTCTTGGCCGCACCCTGCAAAAACAACATAACTCAGCAAAATATGAAGCTTAGAGCTAAAATAGATCTATACCTAGTTTCCACCTTCTCAATTGTAATTGATATCTATAATTTGCTATTTAATTCATGCCTTTATGATTGCCTTATATCATCCATTTCCTTGTATGAAATCATTAATTTCTATATATTTTGTACTTTATTATATATACGCGTATCGTCGTATCAATGTTTTTTTTTGGAGAAATGATATTTCACGGTATCGGCGTATTGGTATCGACATATCTAGACAACCTAGCTCCGAAATCCGAACACCCATCCTAAAAATTCTAGATCCACCACTGGTCGTGCCACAGCGAGCCACCACTTTCTGCTCCTCCTCGCTTCCTACTGTTGATCAACCATCGGCGAGCCGCTGTAGTGCAACGCCTCGGCCTTGCGTCGCCAGGCTGCAGCGAGCCTCCACCGTCTTGGCTGCTCTGCCTCTGCCTCGCCTTGTCGCCGCCGGGCTATGCGCCATAGCTCCACTAGCCGGCTGTCACTACAGCACGCCACCTCGCCACCCCGTCCATGGCGCCTCGACGTCATCCCCTCGGTTTTCGTTGTCGTCTTATCACCATTGTTGGTGATATGTCCTAAAGGCAATCATAGAGATGATTGTATCACGTCTATGTTTATGAGTTATTGAATAAATGTTATCCTGTTCTTTGAATGAATCATTGGTTATAAAGATTAACAAGTATGTGACTTGTCGGCGAAGCTCTTTAACTTAAATGATGTCGTTCTAAATTGTATCCCTAGTCGAATGTCACTGGTCGGAACACTATTGACCCTACAACCAGCACATGTATTGATGGATGACCATGTTTCACCGGTCATGTGTAATACCCCGAAAGTGTGACAAGCAATAGTCGGGAGATGTTAAGTGTTCGGGAGAGAAATAAATGAAATTTCGGGAAGGACCAGTTGGAAAATGCGCAAAATAAAAGTTAAAAAGGGGGAATTTCTGATTTTTGACCCAACCTGGGCTTGGGCCCTGGCCCATGTGGCCTCTTGGGTGGCCGGCCAGGGGGGGCACCACCTCCTTTCCCCCCCCCCTCCAACCCTAGCCGCCCCATTTTCCCTTGCGCCCTCCACCTCCTTTCCCCCCTTGTGGCCGCACCCCCTCCCTCCCCTCTCCCATGCGCCCCCTCCCCTCTAGCAGCCCTCCTCCATGGTTCTTGCCCCGCTGGCCAGCCAAGTTTTCCCGTGACCGCTGCCGATCAAGTGGAGAAGGAGAAGGAGTTCCCGGCGGTGTTGGCCCTAGGTGGAAGAAGGAGGTAAGGAGAGGAGACCTTCCTTGTGGGGGTAATCCGTCGTCTTCCCACATTCTACATGGGTAACGAAGACTCTTCCCCGCTGAATTTCTTGTATTAGATGCGTTTATGAATTCGTTTAGTGGATCGGTCGCCGACTGCTGTAGATTGCATTCTGTCCAGAACGTTGCGCGGCCGGTTTCAGGTGGTTAGAGGCCGAATTTGGGGTTTTGGTCTCCTAAAGAGTTGTAGGTTATGTTCGTAGCTTTCAGTGGCCACCAAGATCACCCAAATCCGATTAACGGTCAGGAAGTTATGAATGTTTTAGTATCGCTGCTCTGTTAATCTGTCAGTTTTGGGCAGTCTGTAGAAAACTGGTTATTACTGCTAGTTAAAAGGAAAATCAGGAACCTCAGTATAACGACAAATGTGGGTAATTTCTATACCTTTTCATAGAGATAAAGAACGCGAGATTTGGACCTTCGTAGCAAAAGTTATGGAGGTTTTAGTGTACTGTCCAGAGAACCCGACGTGAATTCTGAGGCCTGATAATTTGGATTGCTAGGGGCAGTAAATGGCAGAATCAAAAGGGCTCCCCAACTAAGTTTATTTAGGTAATTTAATTACCTTTTCATAAAGCCTAAGATCATCTTATTTGGATTCTTGAGCAGAAAGTTATGTATTTTAGAAGTTGACTGTCCACAACGGTACCAAAACGATCGCTAGAAATTGAAGGTTTTGTTAACACTTGAGAGTTAGCGAGTTCCGTTATGTTGTTATTTATGCTTTTGGTTCAGCATGTTGGTCTTAGATTGGGGTACCTTTATGTTCAGGTGGGAGCGCGGTTCCAGGGGCAGCACCCTCTTCGCGTCCACCGCTCTCGCACGGTTAAGGCAAGTATTCGGGTTGTTGCGTAATTATGTTTGGGTGATAAGATTGTTTGTGAATGCTTGCAGTAACTATGCACGGATGTTATTGTGATGAGTTCTCAATTATCTTGATGAATGCAAGTTATGGTAAAGCTTTCTTTGTACATTGCTAATTCATACATGGTGAGGTGTACACGTTGAACTCTTGTGTATGAAAGATGTTGACATAGAGCATATGCATAATTGAAACATGTTTGAGACTTGGTCGTGTATGCATGTTTTTTATATATGATAGCAAAGTAAAGTGGCTGGCATGATGTTATGCTCCAAGTATGGTTATGCTCTATTTATGTTCAATGTTATTGTATTTGGTATATTGATGATGAATAGATCGTGCATGTGCATATTGAGATCTTGCTGAAGCTTGGTCACGTGGTGACCAAGTATGCATTTCTTTGAGGTCCCCGTCATGTATGGACGGGCTTGAGGTCCCCACATTCGTGGAATGTGGGCTACGAGAAAAGAGGTCCCCATCATTCGATGATGGGCAAGGTCCCTATACATGTGGTGTATAGGCTCTTGGTCCCGTGTGGGAGGGCACGTGCATGGGTATGCAAATGACGGTTGCATACTTTGCATTACAGTAAAATGCAAAAGTTAAAGAGAAAAGAAAGTGCACTTGAGCATCTTGCATCTTGCATCGCATGAGCATATGACATGTTTATAATTGAGATGGTAGATGGTTGTTAATGTTACAGTTGTCTATGTTATTGTGGCAATTTAATGTACTTGCTGGGTCTTTGGACTCACTCTTGCTGTTGTTGTGTTTTTAGGTACCTCTTTACAAGAACGGCATGCATGGGAGGGAAAAGTAGTGGTTGCACAATCGCACGAACTACTCACATTTGGACTAATAGATTGATAATTTAGTAGTTGAGTAATTGCATAAAGAATCTCTTATGATTACTCACTATGCTTGGGATAATTTGTAATAGAGTTGATTAGAGGATTATGAATGTTATTCTGTTTATGTTTTAGTTGTTTAGCATGCTATGGATGATGTAGTGATGTTAGCATAGTTATGGTTAACTCTTGTTTTTGTTGGAGGCTGGATTAGTTAACTATGTTATATTTAAATGTTGGGACCTCTGGTTTAGTAACTAAACAAAGGAGGATCTGTCGGATTTTAGAGAATTATTTCAATGTTAAAATGTTATTGTGTTAGTTTAGTAGCATTCCAGGCCTTTGTCAAGCTGGGGTGTTACTGTTGGTATCAGAGCCAGGTTGTAGGTCTGTGGTGACTAGGTTATTTAAAAATTGCTTATGTTAATCAACTTAAAAGTTTGACACACTGGTGCACAGTAGGATGGGTATGGGCCAATCATTGCATTTACATTTCCGTTATATCGTTTTGATTATTGTTGATATGAATTGAGTTTGGCTGCTTATTAATTAATTATTGTGATTATTATGTGTGGGGATAACCCATGGTTAGAGGTGGAGGTAGTGGTTGTGATCCTAGGCTATACCAGGTTACACCACCGTTCGTGGAATAGGAATAGCGAAGTGTCCACACCGGAGATCGTAGTACAGGCGTTGTTATCGAGTATTTTTTTTTAGAAGAGTTGTTCTCTCCTTTGAAATTTGATTTGGTCAACTCTTATCTTGTGGTGATAGATGAGTTTTTCCTTGGGCTTTTAGTTTATCCCGGTTGAGGGGTTGCTTTGAATTTATTCTTCTATTGGCTTAATTTGTCCCGTAAAGAAATCGTTGCTTTCCCAACCGATGGGTTATTCTTGCGGCTGGTAAACTTGGTTAAGTTGACCTTCGTGTTGGAGTTTGTCTTTCTTATTGGAAAAAAAAAACTTGACCCACTTATTCTTGTGATGTTTTTGGTTAATGAAAGCTTTCTTTTGCAAGTCCTTTAGTACGTGAAGGCCTTGACACAACGTATCTCTCTTGGGTATTTTGAGCGTTGAAGATTAATGGTTATGTTATGAGTTTCAAGTTGAGTCCGCAGTGTGTGCATGATCGATCTTAACTAAGGTCCTTATCAAGGAAATTTGAATAAGTGGAGGTTGTCCTCTAGTGGTTCTTGATGAGCTGTGACTATGAGTATGACAATATTTAGTTGGAATCAATAGAGTTATTAAGCGGTGTGGTATTTTGATGAATTGGTCTGATCGTTAGGATTGTGGAATCAGGTAGATTTATTGGATAGCATGGAGTAATGTATCTCTATGGATTAGCCTACCCATTAGTGATGGTTATGTTAAGAATGTGTTTGAACGATGCCTTAGAGGATATCAAATTTGGAAATTTTCAGAACTGGTTACTTGATGATCATACATAATTGCTAGATTGAAACATGTATATTAGATTAGACGAACGTTGAGGTAGCATGTTGTGAAACCTCGTTATGCAGTGAGATGAGATTATTAAATGTTGACTTTGTGTTTATAGAGGGTTATGTGACTATAAATAGAAGTAGGACCCTATTTGCATACATGATACATACAATCGACAATTGATAATGATAGAAGTAACACTAATGGTTGAGTGGATGAATAGTAAGTGGCCTCGATAGGGTGCTTTGTAAATTATCAATTGATAGTATGAACTAGTTAAAATAGGTTTGTTTCAACCTTGTGACTTGTGTTTCTTTTGGAGAAGTTTATGACGGGATAAGAGGCTATGATGAATCTCGCTAAGAGTGTATTATTTCATCATTAGTGTGATTGCCAATAAGGGATTATGATTATAATATTGAATATTTTGTATAAAGGGATTGGATCACTCGCGGATGTTGATTAAATGATTATGTTTCGATTCAGCGTTTATGATTTTTTCAGACCTCATATTGGTGTGGTAGCTGAATTTGTTTAGAGCAAAGTGACGTGTTGAGAGGTTTTATTAGTTCCTAAGTGGTTTATGTGTTGTGATCTTCAAACACTCTTTGTCAGAATTGGCATGGTGATGTCAGAACTAACGAAAGTCGAGTGAAGTAGAAGTATTTGAGAATGAAGTAAAGTTTTGTAACTTGCAGATTATTGAAGTTTGTCTAAAACCTTTGTTCTTGCCCTTAAGAGTTGTCCGAATTTTAAAAGCAATGCTTTTATTCTCGTTTGAGGTTTGATATTCTTTGGTTGTGGACGTGTTCCTCAACTTTGTTCTTATCTTTCGGTTTAGAAACAGCTTTATCTGATTGTTTCTCTTGATCTTGTAACTATTGTAAGTGGTAACGTTTTCCTTTGTGCTGAAATTTATCTCTAATTGCCTTTTCTTCTAAGAAAGGGTTAACCGAATCAGATTGCAAAGTCTCATCGGTTGTGATTTGGCACCTAGATAGTGGTGGTCTAATAGATGGTTTGGTGAACCTTTAGGTGTCGGGTTGTGCAGGAGGCCTGGAGTAATAAATCGATTTATTAGAATAATCCTTGGAGAGGATTTGAGTTAAAAAATATTTGTCTTTGGAGCTACAGATTTCGTTGTTGCAACTAGTAGGACCTATAGCGAGATGTAGTCCAAGATTTGGTGTTCTTTTGACCGAGCATTAGAATTAGCAAGTATGGAAATCTGGATCAATTTATTAGAGTATCGCAATTTGGTAGTATTGCGAGGCTATGAAAGTTATTCTTGATGATGTGGTTTAATGAGAGTGGAATTACAAAGTAATCGAACCGCCATGTCAATTAATGGGATAATGAAAATGTTGAGTAACATCAAGAGTGATTTGGCTTTAAATGAGTAACCTTCGAGAGTTATAATCTTTGTAAAGGTAAACCGTCAGAAAACATTTTCATGATGATGCTAATGAGTGAGTATGTTCGAATTGTGGATTTCTGGATTTAATCGAGGATTTCCTATCTTTTATATGGGAAGTTCGTTGTAGGAGTCTTGGAGTTTAATTTGGGCTTGCATTTTTATGCTAGACTTGGGGCACCCAATGATTATGTGTAGAGGAAGTAGATTAAGTGTGGGTTTGAGCAGTGAGATGATCATTGATAGAGCCCTTTTAGAGAAAGTATATGAATGTGAGAGCTATGAATTCCAAGTTGTTTATTTCTAAAAGATTGAGGTGATGTGATTGCGTGTGTGATCTATTTTGAGATGCGTTGGAAGTCATCTGTCAAATTAATCATGTCGATAGAGGAGTTGTTGAGAGAAAATTTTGGTGGCGTCGATAGAGCCTTTATACGGGTTGTGGATGATGTATTTCAACTTGAGTGTAACGTTGAGATTGACAAGTTAAGAGGGATGAGTTGGTGTGTTTTGCGATGAACTGAAACTCCAAAGTTGAGAGAGATTTTATTCCTAAAAGAGATACTGAGAAATTGATACTTCCTCAAAGGAGTGAATTGTTTCCTCGATTCTCGTTTGAGTTTTGTGTTGTTGACCAATGTCTTTCGTAAGTTGAGTTTGACCCGATTTTGGTATGTATGGTTCTTATCGGTTCAGGAAGAATAAAGGAAGTTTTTGATTTGGGCATTTAAAATGATTCCTCCTTTGGTTTTCGTGATGTTTATTCGCAAACTGCCACTTGGAAGGTGGAAGGGTTTTCGTGATGAAATTCGATTTTTGGATTTGACTCTTTAGCACCGCTACTGTAACGCTTTAGTTGCGATATGAATCCTTCTTTTTCGATGGGTTTTGTTGGTCAAAGAGTTTGCTTAAAGAGAGTTTTGTCGATGTTTTTGGTTAAAGGAGATGGTCCTTGCTTTAGTGAGGAGTTTATTTGAGAAGGTGGAACACGAGTTTCGTGTTCTATGTGCATGTCGTGTGGTTGGTATCTTTGGGAAGGTTAACCCAAGATACATTGGGTTGTTCTCGCTAGTTGGCGTATCGCCGATCGTCCCGAGTCCGCGCGAGTACGTAACGTCTTGTATGTTCGGTGTTGAGTGAGTACCGGAGATCCGAGTTTGAAGCTTCGTTGCGCGTTGACCATCGAGTGAGATCTTACCTTGAGTCTTGTCCGTGAGTGTACCGAATGTTGGGTCGAGTGATAGATCAAACGTCAGATCACGCCCTTGTGTTGTGGTCCTCGGTCCAAGAGAGGCCACTTGGGAAGTTGGAGTTTCGCGTGCGTGAGCTTTAGCGGTGTTGTTCACACCGGTATGTGGTTACCGTTGTTCGCTCACGAGTGGTCGCTCGTCGCTTACATGTTTAGATTCGGGTCGAATCTCATTAAGGGGGTAGACTGTAATACCGAAAGTGTGACAAGCAATAGTCGGGAGATGTTAAGTGTTCGGAGAGAAATAAATGAAATTTCGGGAAGGACCAGTTGGAAAATGCGCAAATAAAAGTTAAAAGGGGAATTTCTGATTTTTGACCCAACTGGCTTGGGCCTGGCCCATGTGGCCTCTTGGGTGGCCGGCCGGGGGCACCACCTCCTTTCCCTCCAACCCTAGCCGCCCCATTTTCCTTGCGCCCTCCACCTCCTTTCCCCTTGTGGCCGCACCCCTCCCTCCCCTCTCCCATGCGCCCTCCTCTAGCAGCCCTCCTCCACGGTTCTTGCCCGCTGGCCAAGTTTTCCGTGACCGCCGATCAAGTGGAGAAGGAGAAGGAGTTCCGCGTGTTGGCCCTAGGTGGAAGAAGGAGGTAAGGAGAGGAGACCTTCCTTGTGGGGGTCATCCGTCGTCTTCCCACGTTCTACATGGGTAACGAAGACTCTTCCCCGCTGAATTTCTTGTATTAGATGCGTTTATGAATTCGTTTAGTGGATCGGTCGCCGACTGCTGTAGATTGCATTCTGTCCAGAACGTTGCGCGGCCGGTTTCAGGTGGTTAGAGGCCGAATTTGGGGTTTTGGTCTCCTAAAGAGTTGTAGGTTATGTTCGTAGCTTTCAGTGGCCACCAAGATCACCCAAATCCGATTAACGGTCAGGAAGTTATGAATGTTTTAGTATCGCTGCTCTGTTAATCTGTCAGTTTTGGGCAGTCTGTAGAAAACTGGTTATTACTGCAAGTTAAAAGGAAAATCAGGGAACCTCAGTATAACGACAAATGTGGGTAATTTCTATACCTTTTCATAGAGATAAAGAACGCGAGATTTGGACCTTCGTAGCAAAAGTTATGGAGGTTTTAGTGTACTGTCCAGAGAACCCGACGTGAATTCTGAGGCCTGATAATTTGGATTGCTAGGGGCAGTAAATGGCAGAATCAAAAGGGCTCCCCAACTAAGTTTATTTAGGTAATTTAATTACCTTTTCATAAAGCCTAAGATCATCTTATTTGGATTCTTGAGCAGAAAGTTATGTATTTTAGAAGTTGACTGTCCACAACGGTACCAAAACGATCGCTAGAAATTGAAGGTTTTGTTAACACTTGAGAGTTAGCGAGTTCCGTTATGTTGTTATTTATGCTTTTGGTTCAGCATGTTGGTCTTAGATTGGGGTACCTTTATGTTCGTGTGGGAGCGCGGTTCCAGGGCAGCACCTCTTCGCGCCCACCGCTCGCACTGTTAAGGCAAGTATTCGGGTTGTTGCGTAATTATGTTTGGGTGATAAGATTGTTTGTGAATGCTTGCAGAACTATGCACGGATGTTATTGTGATGAGTTCTCAATTATCTTGATGAATGCAAGTTATGGTAAAGCTTTCTTTGTACATTGCTAATTCATACATGGTGAGGTGTACACGTTGAACTCTTGTGTATGAAAGATGTTGACATAGAGCATATGCATAATTGAAACATGTTTGAGACTTGGTCGTGTATGCATGTTTTTGATATATGATAGCAAAGTAAAGTGGCTGGCATGATGTTATGCTCCAAGTATGGTTATGCTCTATTTATGTTCAATGTTATTGTATTTGGTATATTGATGATGAATAGATACTGTGCATGTGCATATTGAGATCTTGCTGAAGCTTGGTCACGTGGTGACCAAGTATGCATTTCTTTGAGGTCCCCGTCATGTATGGATCGGGTTGAGGTCCCCACATTCGTGGAATGTGGGCTACGAAAAGAGGTCCCCATCATTCGATGATGGGCAAAGGTCCCTATACATGTGGTGTATAGGCTCTTGGTCCCGTGCGAGGGCACGTGCATGGGTATGCAATGACGGTTGCATACTTTGCATTACCGGTAAAATGCAAAAGTTAAAGAGAAAGAGAAAGTGCACTTGAGCATCTTGCATCTTGCATCGCATGAGCATATGACATGTTTATAATTGAGATGGTAGATGGTTGTTAATGTTACAGTTGTCTATGTTATTGTGGCAATTTAATGTACTTGCTGGGTCTTTGGACTCACTCTTGCTGTTGTTGTGTTTTTAGGTACCTCTTTACAAGAACGGCATGCATGGGAGGGAAAAGTAGTGGTTGCACAATCGCACGAACTACTCACATTTGGACTAATAGATTGATAATTTAGTAGTTGAGTAATTGCATAAAGAATCTCTTATGATTACTCACTATGCTTGGGATAATTTGTAATAGAGTTGATTAGAGGATTATGAATGTTATTCTGTTTATGTTTTAGTTGTTTAGCATGCTATGGATGATGTAGTGATGTTAGCATAGTTATGGTTAACTCTTGTTTTTGTTGGAGGCTGGATTAGTTAACTATGTTATATTTAAATGTTGGGACCTCTGGTTTAGTAACTAAACAAAGGAGGATCTGTCGGATTTTAGAGAATTATTTCAATGTTAAATGTTATTGTGTTAGTTTAGTAGCATTCCAGGCCTTTGTCAGGTTGGGGTGTTACATCATGGATATAGGAATATCGAATAAATAATGTGAACACATGTTAGAGAACACGGTGTTGGATTGACCCACCTTGAGACACTGTTGAGATTGTCATGATTCTATGTGTCATCAGTTGGTCTCAAGCAATGATAATGTATAATCCTTAGACTTGAGATCAGCACAGTTTCCTACATACGTAATAGTACACTTTGGGGTTGCCAAACACTACTCCGTAACTGGGTAGTTATAAAGGTAGCTTTCAGGTATGCTGTGAAATATGTAGAGAAATATGACTAGTCGGATATGGGATTTGCCCCTCCTAACATAACAGGAGAGATATCTCTGGGCCCCTCGAAGTGGTCGGCATAACAGGAGAGATATCTCTGGGCCCCTCGAAGTGGTCGGATAAAGAAAGTTCATGACCATGCCACTGGTGCGAACCAATTGTATGGAGATACGAGCTGGTCGTAGGCTGATCTAATGTAATCACTGAGTGGTTGATACCTGGTTATAAGGAGTTACAAGCTGGTCATGACTAAATATGAACTAGTCGTGTAGAGATACGAGCTGGTCATTAGTGATAAGGACCTAGTTTAGATCATATTGCATTAAGGTTCGTCCGATAAAATTTGTGTGTATTCGGGAATCGTTATGTCCTACTAGGAACCGCTAACAACTCGTGGTCAGAAGAGATTTTCGAGTCACAACCGAACTACACATGAACCTACAGCTTAAGGACACTATATAAGGATATGCTTGAGGCTATTGGGAGGTAGACGAGAGGAAAGACACGAAAGTCAAGACTCGAGTTGCTCCGCCAAAACCCTAGCCGCCATCTTCCTGAGAGCTCTACTGTGTGAGTTGGTGCTAGCACACCAGCGTACGGTGTTCCTTCGCTGGACGTGTGGAAACAGTAGAGGCACTACTGCGGTTGCTATTGTGCTTGAGGACAATTGGTGATCTTCACAAGGAACGTTGGAGGTTGCTAGAGGAGACGATTGACTACGAGGACGTTGGACGATCAACTACAACCACTACATCGATGCGCTCTTCGTTAGACCAGGCTACTCCCGCTCTTCTTCCGCTGCACTGTGTGTCTGGTTGTAACGATATGTAATCACCTACTTGTTTGGCTTCCTAGTTTACGTGGTAGAATTTTTGAATTATTCTTATCGTAGCCTGCCCATATCTGTTCAGTCGTGCCTCCTTGCTTGGATGCCGCTGCATGCTTGGAGCCACCGACTGCTCAAAAATGCATAAAATTTATACAGTAGTGATATCATGAATTTAGCTGAAAGAATTATTCCAATTGGAGTTCACATTTGAAAGTTACAGAGGTTTGAAAATCGAAAATTTGAAAAATGCTGAAAAATTCATGTTCTGTAGCTTCTGTCCGAAAATTACTGTTTTGGCTAAAATTTGTACAACAGTGGTGTAATACCCCGTTCAATCCTAAGAATTAAAATTGAATTTCAAACCATTTTATCGGGATTTAAAATAGAATTTCAGAGTTTCTGTAAAAGGAGGATTAAATCTTGCGCCAAAGGCCCATAGACTTGGCCTATTAGGGGCACCCTATAACACTAGATGCACTGTAGCACCCCCATGCTACAGTAACTCCAGCGTTACAGTGCACACACCCCTCCATTGCTGCTATCCAAGAAGAAGGGGGGAGGGAGAAAAACCCTTCGGGTGCCGCCAGCCAAGGAGAAAAGAGGAGGAGAAGAGGAGAGATGGTCTTCGCGGGATTTCTTCATCATCCTCCTGGGTGCTGCAAGGGTAACGGATGTCAATCTTTGTTGTTTGATTAGTAGTAGAAGTGAAATTGCTTAGAATTGATTGGATCGAATTGCTGCGATTAGAAAGTCAGTTATGTCCAGATTGTTGCGTAGCCAATTTGGCAATCTTAGATGCCGAATCAGAGGATCCCATCTCCTAGAGTTACGTGGGGTTCGTTCTTAGCTTTCAGTGGACGTAAAGATCACTTAATTCGACGTACAGTTCAAAAGTTATGATAGTTTTCGTCTCTATTGTTCAGAATTCTGACGAGAATGAACTGTCAAGTTATCTTTTAAAATATGATCATGTTAATGGAAAATTCAGGGCTTTCACCCAACTAGGTTATTGTAGGCCTTGGTCTTAGCTTTCGATATTGATAAAGAACACTAAGTTTGGATCAGCCAATTAGAAGTTATGGCTATTTTCGTGCTGCTGCCCGGTTTTGTCGAGTAGTTCTGACAGACGGTGTTTATCGGTTGTAGATAATTTCATTACCTTTCAAGAAAGCCTGAGTTTACGTTTTACAAATTTCAGAGTAAAAGTTATGTCACTTTTACTACTGCTGTCTATTACGACATCCGGCTAGAATGTAGTTCAATTCGCATAAAGTATGCAATGAAACGTTGGAGTGCGTTGGGGTATGTGTTACGAGTAGTGTCTTGACATCATGGTTCTTATTGAGTAATCTAATGGGGGTAGGAGGTGAGGCTCCGAGGTTAGCGGCATCGTTGTTGCCTCCTAACGCATCGCAACGCTAAAAGCAAGTACACTGACGTTTGTATGATTTGTGTATGTTGGATGCTTGATGTTCGTATTGTGTTTTCATTTGATACGCGAGAAGTTTCAATGATTATGTTCCTTTCGTATGTGAAATTCATATGTTCGGAGATGATGCTAGTCATTATTCATAAGTACATTCATACATCCATTTCCATGTTCCGTCCACGGGAGTGGAGCTCCACGAGAGTGGAGTCTAAAGTCCCATCAATTCCAGTATGGGCATGTGAGTCCTACCATTCCAATGTGGGCAGTTTTGGACGCCCGTATGAAACGTTCTTCATACGGTAATTTGGATCCCCGTATTTTGTTAAATACGGGCTTAAGTGAACACCGACGGGTGTGTCACTAGCTATACCGGTATAAGCATGAGTGCAGTCCATTCAATTCAAAAGATCCATTCATTCCATTCGTGCATTAAACATTCAGTGCTATGTTCATTTTTTTTAACGTTGCGTCTTGTTCATATCTGCTGTATATTTAATTATCCATTGTACTTACTGAGTCTTGGACTCACTCTTGCTTTGTTTGTTTATTTTAGGTGATCGTTGAGGATGACTCTATTGGGAGGGAGTAGACACGCACTATTCACTCATTCACCATATTCCAGTTTTAATATTAAGACTTGATTCTACCTTTCATACGTTTAGTGATGAACTGTAATAAATGAAGTTAAATATGGTTGATTATTTCTACCTGTGATACTTGGTCATCTCTTTTGATATGCTAGTATGGATTTATTCTTTATTCCTGTCACTGTTCTATTAAATTTGGAACTCTTAAAGTCCTTCGATGAGTAGGGCTTAAACCCTCTGCTTGATGGTTGTATGTTAGAATATTTAGGTGACATCTTGGCTTCCGAATAGCCAGGGTGTTACAAGTGGTGGTGATAAGGATTACATGGTTAGATACATAATAAAAAGTTATGATCAATAAAAATTGAATCATCTTATTTGGAGTTGATATGAATTAGTTGCGAACTTTTGAAGTTAAAAGACTTTTCGATGTAAAAATAATTCTTTTCTAAGTTTTCTACTACGTTAAATAATTTTTATACATAGGCTGACCTAGCCTCTATCAATGACAGGTGGGGCCTACATATTTTCTTTTATTTTTCATTTATTTCCTAAAGGAAAACGTCTACAAAGTCATCATGGAGTTAGTCAATCCAACACATCACGCTCGGACTCACGATCTTCTAACTATACAATCTATCCGACAAATATGTACTAAATCCACCAAGCTATGGGCATATGATTATAACTAAATCCATCAATTGTTCTTCGCTGGACTAAGTAAGCTAATACTAACTCTCTACCTCTACTAGTCTAACCTCGGCAAGTCATAATCGCATACATTCAATTTTCCACCGATCGAGGTTTAATTGACTAACTGACACCTAATGAGCTTTACAACATAATTGCATATCTGATATTTAATAGCTCATTAATCGATCAACTCATATCTACATCACCGAAATAACAATGTACGATATCTACCAATCCAATCACATACGTGCCTCTACAATCAACTAATTAATCATTTATCTACTAATCCAATTGAGGGCACAATTCCGTCGACTCGGCACATATGACTTATCTACTAATCACATAGCAATCCGATAAATGTACTAAATCCACCAAGTTATGGGCATATGACCATAACTAAATCCATCAGTTGTTCTTTGCTAGACTAATTAAGCTAATACTAACTATCTACCTCTACTAGTCTAACCTCGGCAAGTCATAACCGCATACACTCAATTTTTCACCGATCGAGGTTTAATTGACTAACTGACACCTAATGAGCTTTACAATATAATTGCACATCCGATATTTAATAGCTTGCTAATCGATCAACTCATATCTACATCACCGAAATAGCCATGTACGACATCTACCAATCCAATCACATATGTGCCTCTACGATCAACTAATTAATCATTTATCTACTAATCCAATTGAGGGCACGATTCCATCCACTCGGCACATATGACTTATCTACTAATCACATAGCAATCCAATCATTTATCCATACTCAAATAATCTATTGCTACCTTCTCCATATTCTAGCATAGATGACTCACATAACTATTACCTAAAACATCCAATCAATTTGCTCATGCTTAAATAAATCATCCGATTCAATTAATCCAATAATGTATTTAATCAACATACACTGAGTAACAATACACATATCCCGCCACAACAAACTAATTATTCATATTTACCGATATATCAACACATATCACACACAAGCACAAATAGGATCTAACCGGAGATTTACACCGGTCTAAGCTACTAAGCAAGTTTTATATTACAACATGCATAATAAGATGACATGCTTATGACGATTATTCAACATGCACACTAATATCAGAAACGCAGAATGCAATTAATCATTAAAGATTTTACCGCGGCGTCCTCCGTCTCGATGCCGTCGCATGCATGGTGCCAACGTCGGCCGTGCATCGCGCCGGCCTCGCCTTTGGTCGCCGTCGAGCCCGACCGGCCACCGGCGAGCAGCTGCCGACGTCGCCGCTCTGCGCTGCAGTGCAACACCTCGGCCTCGCGTCACCGGGCTGTAGCGAGCCTCCACCATCTCGGCCGCTCCGCCTCTGCCTCGCTTTGTCGCCGCCAGGCTGCGCGCCGCTGCTCCGCCGGACGGCCGCCGCTGCAGCACGCCGCCTCGCCACGCCGTCCATGGTGCCTCAACGTCATCCCCTCGGTTTCCGCTGTCGCCTTGTCACCGCGCCTCCTTGCTTGGATGCCGCTGCATACCTGGAGCCACCGACTGCCTTGCTCCTGGTGCAGCACCGTGTTCTTCCCTTCCACTTCTCCAAAGCGCTCCATGTTGGCCCAGATTGTTCTCACCACACACGCGACTAAGTGGACACACTCACGGCGAGATGACTTCACCGGAGTTCAGAACGAAGAAACAAAACAGAGGCGTTTTTGGTGCTACACAGCCACTCCGGGTTTTCTGCTTCTATTGTTTCTGAATATCAGACGAGCTACAACACTCTGAACAAAATACGACAACTAACTGAGAAACACACACGCACACGAACTGGTAACATCCAGTCCGGATTCTAAGCCACTACTCCACCCAACACTTAGTTTTGATCCTGATATCTCGGATCACGAACCATTTCTACTAACAAAATACTCACACGTTCTGAAGTTCTGCCAGAACTTCAAACATCAGACAACCCAAACTGAATGTAGTTCAGTTCGGTTATTCAACCAGAACACAAAGACAGAGCTAAAGCAAAGCACACGACTGAAGCAAACCCAACAAGATTAACACCTACACTCAAACGTTCATGCATGCGAGAACTGATTGGATGAACGGAATGCTCTCGAGACGACGAACGCCGCTGCGTAACATGCAAGTTCGGTTCTTCATTTTTAGTGGAGATTTGAAGGAGAGAAGGAGGGTGATGCGGCGAAAGTACGCTATGCTAATTTTACGCGTGTTCCTGTTATTTCATATGTGCTAGAGGAGCACATGCGCGTGTTTACACAATCGCGCGTGGGGGAAGACGGCCGTGTGGTGCATGAAGAAAACCTAATGCATGGACATCATACCCAAGGAGCAGAACATGTGTGTGTATGCGCAGGTGCATATGTTTGGGACCCGGGAGGAGGCGAGATGGAAGTTGGATTACGTGAGTCTCATTTTTATTTTATGCCAACTACTCCTAATCAAGATATTTGGAAGGAGCTATACAAGGACGTGAGATATTGTTTTGGGTTCTTTGCTGTACGTGGACTCAAGGGAGATAAGATGGAAAGAGTATATGCTGTTCGGATTTTTACTCAACGTGATTTCCTTTCTCACGTGAAGATGAGCTTGTTTGATATCCTTTCTCTTTGTGCATGCGGGTGGGGTCCACCAGAAGCCATGACAGCCATGTTTGGTGGAATAATTATTTGGTTACAGCCAAATTTGGGTAAACTAATTATTTGCTTTCCGATATGTAAAAGGAAGCATACGTATTTTTAGTTTGCATTAGGACTTTTAGTCAAATATCCTTGTACGTGTGCATTAGCACTTCTAGTCGTGTGCGTGTATGCATATAAAAGCTAAAGGCCTTCGGCCGAATAGGGGAGTTAAGTTTTGAGTTATGAAATAAAACACGTGTGTGTATTGGCCTTCGGCCGTTAGGGTTCATCCCTGTTCTTGGTGTGTTCTTGTGAATTCCAATCTTGGATTTCATCGTGGCGTGGTGGTTTCTAGCTGTGGTGCTAGGAGTTGCTCGTTAGATCTTTGATCCCTATTTCTCGTTCGTGTACTGTGGTGTGCGCGGGCGTAAGATTTATTTATCCAGGAACGGATTGTTGTTTTGGATTACTGTTCACGTGTATGCTACTGTTTACGTGTATGCTACTGTTCACACGAATGCTACTGTTCATCCGACGCTAAAAGAAGAAGCCGACGCACTACTGATCTTCGAGTTCCACCGTGAAAGATCGGGCAACCCACAGATTTATTCTCGTCTTGAGGTTGATCCGCATCAGGTGGTATCAGAACGCCAAGTTGTTCACGGTGCCGAAAGTTGCGACTTGGATCATCGAGATCCCTTCCGCTGATTGGTCGGCTGTGGCGTCGGCGGATCAAGAGAAGCTGCTGTCTAAGTCCTGCCAAAGGAAGCGCTGGAAGTCTCAATCAAATTTCTGAATTGTTTATTGCATCTCAATTGAGTCCATCAATTCGATTTGATTGCTGTTGTGCACATTCTGTTGGAGGCGGTTTTCTGTTCGTGCTTAAGAGGAGCCGCTGGCGTCAATTTCGGTCGTTGCGTGCCGGCCGAAAGTCACCTGGTGATTTCATCCGCAATAACCGAATTGTTTATTGCATATCTACAGGGGGTATTGATTACTTGAATATATTACTGTTGTTTGAGTAATCCAGGAGAGAGGGGCTGAAACGCTGTTGCACATTCACCATAAACAACTTGTTTGCTGCTGCCAAATTGCAAAAATTTTGCTGCTGTTATGGTGTCTTCGGAGGAGAGCTTCAGGAAGTTGAGTTGCAGCGTTTTGTATGAAGAGGAAGGCTACGGTGTGGATTGGACTTTTCACTCTCGCTGCAAAGTGAGGGAGATAGTTTGTGCCATGTCAATTGACTGCGAGAGTTCGATTAATGCTGCTAGTATCGAACTAGTTGAGAAGTTGGGGTTGCCAATGATACTGCATCCAGAACCTTATGTACTAAAGTGGTATTCCGGCGTGCTCAAAATCACGAACCAAGTCAAGGTATTGTTTTTATTGGGCAAATTCTCTTGCGAGGTTTTGTGTGATGTTATACCAGTCGCTATGGTTTCGTGTCATCTATTGTTGGGAGGACCGTAGTGCGAGCAACAAGGTGCAGTTACACAGAATTGGAGCACCCAGGGTTGTACCTTTACATCTAAGGGTACACCGTTCTGTTTGCTTCCCATAAATGTCCAGTTGATTCAAGATGATTACAAGAAGAAGTTGTTAGAAAGGAAGGCACAGGAAGAAGTGAAGAAGGAGGCCGAAGCTACTGAAAATTTTTCAGTCCCCGTGCAAACTTTCGAAGATGGTGAGAAGACCAACTCGAAACCGAGGACGATTTCGCTTGAAGGAGGGGAGGATGATGCGGCGAAGGTACGCTCTGCTAATTTTACGCGTGTTCCTATTATTTCATATGTGCTAGAGGAGCACATGCGCGTGTTTACACAATCGCGCGTGGGGGAAGACGGCCATGTGGTGCATGAAGAAAACCTAATGCATGGACATCATACCCAAGGAGCAGAACATGTGTGTGTATGCGCAGGTGCATATGTTTGGGACCCGGGAGGAGGCGAGATGGAAGTTGGATTACGTGAGTCTCGTTTTTATTTTATGCCAACTACTCCTAATCAAGATATTTGGAAGGAGCTATACAAGGACGTGAGATATTGTTTTGGGTTCTTTGCTGTACGTGGACTCAAGGGAGATAAGATGGAAAGAGTATATGCTGTTCGGATTTTTACTCAACGTGATTTCCTTTCTCACGTGAAGATGAGCTTGTTTGATATCCTTTCTCTTTGTGCATGCGGGTGGGGTCCATCAGAAGCAATGACAGCCATGTTTGGTGGAATAATTATTTGGTTACAGCCAAATTTGGGTAAACTAATTATTTGCTTTCCGAGATGTAAAAGGAAGCATACGTATTTTTAGTTTGCATTAGGACTTTTAGTCAAATAACCTTGTACGTGTGCATTAGCACTGTAACACCCCAGGACTCACATTACCCTGGAATGCTACTAAACCACTCTACAGCTAGCCAATAATTTCAAGATAAATTAATTCGGCAACATCTCTAGACAAAAAGCATTAAGCGGAAGCATAAACATCTAAGGGAATAAAGATAACGGTAACAAGTTCAATAATTAAACAACCTCTAGCAGATTAATCAAAGAATGGTTCACAAGTCCATCCTTATTAAATAACATAATCCTCCACAAATAGTTAAGCATTTGGCTAGAATTTCATCGACTTTATTACAACATGAGTTGATGAACCATGTGCATTATTGTGGTGCCGCTCTACCCATCCCATGAATGCTCAACAATCACCTGTAGGGGGGAAAGAAAACAAGGGTGAGATAAAAATCTCAGCAAGCAAACTGTTTACCCGGCTATTCAGACTACAAACAAACATACAACATCATTAAAGTATCCAAATATCCACACCCATAATGTGAATCCACATTCATTTACCAGCCAATTAAACTACAAAGATATTAAGCATCAATATCCAATCCCCATAATGATCACAATTATAGCCTCAACCATATTTACTACCAATGATAGTAAAATATTAACAATTGAATCTTGATCAATCGCTCCATGTTAATCACCACTACCACTACCAATGACAATAAAGTATTAGCGTGTTTTACCTCATAACTTTACTATTTCTCGCATCCACAACTGCTATCCACAATTACCACAAGAGAGAAGAATCTCATGCCACAACCACAACCTCTACCATACCACAAGGGTGAACCCCATTCCACAACCACAACCACATTACTCATACCACAAGAGACTCTCATGAGTCAATTTCACATTGCAACCGTGAAGTTGCGTTTGTTTGCAAAAATAACTTCACCTCAATATCTTGCACAAGTATGCAAATGATCTTTCCACAATGTAATGCATATGTATGCTATGCTCCACGCACCTTTACCCAACAAGGTAAAGATATGCATCGTGCTACGGCAATGCACGATGTTGTACCGACTGATCGCGGCTATAAGCGCGACATCCACAATGCAAATGTCATGATATGTCATGAATGATATGATAATCATAAACCACAAGAATTTAACCACGAAGGTCAACAACATACTCATCATGAATATTTTCTCATAATCCACATGTGTCTCATTAAGCACAATACCATCGTGTCATAAGACCATTACCACATAACCCACACTGATTCACCAAGATCAAAATCAATCGATATAGATGGAACTCTATCACATAGACCACCACATGATCATCATGAAAATAACCACAAGGAATTAACAACATGTCCACCTTGAGTTTATTTTCATATTCCGCATTTGGCTCATTAAGCGAATTACCACGATACTACCCAAACTCATCCAAACATAGCAATTGATTAATATCTTGCTACCACATTTTTACTTGGAAAACATGTAACCATGGCATATCATTTAACATTACGTCAATCATGCATAGTGCAAATAGTAAGAAAACGGGTTAAACCGTAGCACAACCGCTACATTTACTTGCCTTCCACGATGCGACGCGTTAGCCGGCAAAGCTGATACTCCTAAACCTGAGGCTTCACCTCCTAAACAGGTAAAATAATTTCAATTAAGACATAATATACTCAGCGCTACTAATCGGCAATCTACAACGCTTACTTGACGACTCAAAACGAGTTTACAAAGCTGAAACCGAAAACAACGCTTTCCTGCCATATACTGATTCTGGACAGCAGCACGGTAAATGACATAACTCATGAACTGGAAGTCAAAATGAGGTAAACCCAATTTCTGTAGATTCTTAACTGAATAATCTACAATACTCTAGTTGACACGATAAACCAATTCGGCCATAATATTAGGCTAACCATTGTCTGAACTTTCAGTACAGAAACTGCCTACTCAATCGAACAGCAAAACTAAAATGACCATAACTTTTAATAGGTAACTCCAAATTGATCGTTCTTTATCAATCCGAAAAGGTTATCGAATTACCTACAATAACCTAGTTGGGTGAACTTTCAGATTCTACCAAATTCCCATTCATATTTTAAGAAATAACCAGACAGATTATTCTCGTCAGATTTCTGGCAGCAGATAATAAAATGATCATAACTTTTGACTCAGACCTCGGAATCGAGTGATCTTCGCGCCACCGAAAGCTAAGAACATTATCTAAATAACTCTAGGAGATCAAAATCCTAATTCTGCTTCTAAACACACGAAACAAGCCGCGCAAGAAACTGGACAGAATTGAATTTGTAGCGCAGCAATTCAATCCAATCAAACCAATCGAATTCGCATCTAATACAACTTAGACAGCAAAGAACGCTCTCGTTACCCTTGTAGAACCTTGGGGAAACGCTGGTTGAATCCATGAAGAAGATCCCTTCTTCTCCTCCTTTCTCTCCTTCTTCTTCCTCCCAAGACCAGTAGCAAGGAGCAGCAAAAGGGGCGACATGGAGGGCGTGGCAGCAAAGGGAGGAGGGTTGCTACAGGGCGGCGGGTACTGTAGCTGCGTGCTACAGTAAAAAGACCTAGGGTTTGTTGGCCCTTCTTAAACCAACTTCCCACTTGGGCCAAACAACGTGGGCCGAAAGCCCTAGATTAAATCTCCTCTAAAAAAACAGATTTCTCTGTTTAATTCCTGTTAAATACCTTTCTCATTTCAATTAATTCTCTAATGTTAAACAGGATATTACATAATCACTATACTTTCCTGTTAAGAGAAATCCCTCTCTAAACTATATTGCACTTGAAAATTCAATAAATTTCTCTTCCCCGAATAATAATTCTCTACCGATTAATTTTTATTAATCCGATTCTTCACTTCTCACACTTCCGGAGTATTACAAGCACTTCTAGTCGTGTGCGTGTATGCATATAAAAGCTAAAGGCCTTCGGCCGAATAGGGGAGTTAAGTTTTGAGTTATGAAATAAAACACGTGTGCGTGTTGGCCTTCGGCCGTTAGGGTTCATCCCTGTTCTTGGTGTGTTCTTGTGAATTCCAATCTTGGATTTCATCGTGGCGTGGTGGTTTCTAGCTGTGGTGCTAGGAGTTGCTCGTTAGATCTTTGATCCCTATTTCTCGTTCGTGTACTGTGGTATGCGCGGGCGTGAGATTTATTTATCCAGGAACGGATTGTTGTTTCGGATTACTGTTCACATGCATGCTACTGTTCACGTGCATGCTACTGTTCACGCATATGCGACTGTTCATCCGACGCTAAAAGAAGAAGCCGACGCACTACTGATCTTCGAGTTCCACCGTGAAAGATCGGGCAACCCACGGATTTAATCTCGTCTTGAGGTTGATCCACATCAGAGGGTGAGATGAACATGTACAAAGCTTGGTGACTATAAATGAGTTCTTGTGCTCCGTTGGAAAGTGAGTTGGCAGCGGGAGAAAGATGGTTTGGTTGGGTGGGGAGAAGAGAAATGACTAAGTAGGGAAGAGAAAAAGGGAAAGGAGGCAGGGAGTAGGATGGTGCTGGACATGAATAAAAATGGCAGGGGGGAAGAGGGATTGGTTCGGCTGGGTGCCCAAGTTGGGGAAAGACAGGTGGGTGAAAAAGGTGCTGGTTAAATAAATGAGAGATGGCTGTGTAGTGAATTGTTTTGGTTGGGGAGTTGGGGAGTAAAACAAGGAAATGGCAGTGGGTGGAAGGATTCGGCTGGGCAAAAGAATAGATAGGCAGTGGTGTTTTATGGTTTTGACTGAGGGAGTGAGAATAAATGAGCAGTGTAGGAAAAGAAATGGAGATGGGTTAGGGAACAGAATTGGCAACACACTGTTTTATCTTCTACTTCTTTTCTCCTCTTGGGAAATCGCTCAAGCTACTATGCATGCGAAAATGAATTGCAGAAATGGGTTGGTCGTGCGATGACGATAGCGGTGGTATGACATGCATGGCTTCGTTTTGAATTTTTGATGAGATTTGAAGGAGAGAAGTGAAAGGAGATAGCAGGGAAGGAAAATAGGGGATGACAGGTAAAGAAGGGACACGTAAGTGTCTCGCATGCTGGTTGGTTGAACTAGAAAAGAGTGGCGATACTAATGCATGCATAATGACTTCATTTATGAAACGCATGCGAAAACAAGAATGCAAAATAATTAAATTTAAATGCAGTCTTTTAAATAATTCGATTTAATATTGTTTATCATTATTATTTTTGTGCAACCTTTTAAACAATTTGATTTGATATTAAAAGCAACATTTTAATTAAACACGAGAAAATTTGAAAACATGAGCAATTATTTATTTGATCGCCAAAATAAATATTAACATCCCGATTCTGAAAATCGGGGTGTTACATTCTGTTCCAAGGTCGGCGAGAGATAATTCTTTGGACCAAATATCATACAGGAAGCACAAGAGCACGTTGACGCGATAAAAAGGTGCTTAAGGGAAGCGTAGTCACAACAAAAGAGCTATGTTGATCATCGCCGCTATGAGCTAAGCTTCGAAGTAAATGATTATGTTTATCTCAAGGTCTGACCGCTGCGAGGCATCCGCCGTTTTCAGGTTCACGGGAAACTAGCACCTCGGTATATCGGACAGTACCAAATCGTCAAAAGGAAAGGCGAAGTGGCATATCAACTAGAGTTGCCACCACAACTCTTAGATGTGCATGACATATTCCACATATCGTAGTTCAACAAGTGTCATCGAGCCCCGACCGAACTCACTCAATTGGAGAACATTGATCTCCAACTGAATCTTTCTTGTTGTGAGCACTCGGTCCGAATCTTAGGCGAAGCCATGAGGCATACCTGCAATCGTGCCAACAAGGTGCTAAGAGCTCAGTGGAGCAACAAAGATGAAGCTACGTCGGAACAGGAAGATTGTCTTAGAACCGAGTTTCCTACTGCTTTACCGAGCCAATTGAATCTCAGGGACAAGATTGTTTGCAAGGGGGCAGGTCTGTAACATCCCAAAAATCTAGGATTATTTTCAAATATGTGAAAATGTGAACTTTTTTAAAAGTTTTGATGCATACTATTGTCATTCAATTTTTCCGGGTTTTCATTCAAGGTTTTGTTTGATTTTAAAACCTAAGCATCAATTTTGGAAACATAAACCTAATGGATAATAACATAAATTGGAATAAAATATGATAATTAAAAATCCAAACTTAGCATAATTCTACTGTTAATAAATGGCAAAAATATTCTCACACATGTTGTGAAACTTACCTCAAATCAAATAATAAAAGTGCATGCAAATAGAAACTTAAAAGATTTTTTAGAGACAATATAAACAAACAAAACCCTAGAAACATTACACAATAATCTACACTATGTTAGGAGTCTCCCTTAAAAATTTCATAATTTTTGGAGCTAAATTGCTAGGTCTAATAATTTCCCAAAACCTCAACCTTTAATGTTTATGGAAAAACCTAATCTCTTTATCCTCTCCCGCTGACTGGTGGACCCCACCCATTAGGGTCTTTCTTCTACACAGAGCCAGCGCTAGTGCTAGCTCGCCCAGGTGCCATGTCCACGTGGTCGCGCTTAATTTGCACCAACGCGCCAACCACCCGCCCACCTACCCGGCTGGCATACCCCCGGTTTCCTCCCCTCGCTCGCATCACTCGTTGCCCGACCGAACCAACCCCTGCTCGTGCCCGCGTCAACGCATCTGAGCATGTCGCCGCTGGTGCCCGCCGGTTTCCCCTCACGTTTTCTCCGCCTCCCGCCTATAAAGGGATCGCCCTAGCTTGCCTTACCACCCCTCGTTTCTCTTCTCGCCATTCCCCACCCCTTTCTTCTTCTCCGCCAAGCTCGAGCTCGAGAGAAGCGCGAGCTCCATTGTCGGCTGATGCTGCCATCACCATTATCGCCACTCGGTAAATTTGTTTCCCTCGTCGTGTGCGTTAGCATGTGTTCCAGGGCACGAGAGAGATTTCCCCTTACTCAATTGTTCTTTTGGTCCGTAGGAACCGCCAAATTTCTTTTCTTCTTCATCACCGGCTATTGTTGCCGCACCGCCGCCCTTTGAGATTGGCCATGCCCTGAGCCGATTCTCTACACCAGAAGCACCTACTACTACAATAAGGCTAATACTGGATGCCTCATCATAAACGGTTGATCAAAACCGTCTGTATTATATGAAATCACATATGGTTTTGGTTTAGAGACCGTTTGTGTAACTAGATGCGCGAAAAACTGTCTGTGAAGAGGTAATATCACAGACGGTTCATATCGAAAACCATCTGTGAAGTATCACAGATGGTTCTAAACACGAATTGTCTGTGATAATTGAAGACTTCACAGATGGTTTTTAATTATAACCGTCTGTGATAATATCGCTACAGTTCCCGTGAGTTTCTTCGACACCGATGAGTACTTTCTTCGTCGCTGATGCGTCTCTTCATCGCATTAATGCTTCTTCAACTCCCTGATGCATCTCTTCATCTCACGTGCCCAATTTATTCTTTGTTTTATAGAAAGAATCATGTGCCATTGAAGATGATCATCATCCCCACATATAACTCTACTCTTCTAAAGCAGAAATGACCCCTTTTCTATTTCCTTGTTGTCGACACTAATGGCCTACCTGGCCATACTGTACGAGCACCTCTCCAACTGTACGTTGGCGATTGCGACAGAAAGATACTATTTCAACAGTGTCCTCACTCCTCCGCCCGAGGATTTGCCGGAGAAAGTGGCGGCCACCTTCCGCCGTCTTGACATCCTCCTCCGCCGCGTTTTCTGAGTGATCTCCCACTTCCGGTGAGTTTACCGTGTCATCGATATGGTCCTCCACAATGACGTTGCACGTCTCCAGGAGGCTCACCGTCACTTGGACTACTTAATCGAGACAGCAGGCGACCGAGTCGACCATGTCGAGACCCTTCAAGCAAGGGAAGAGAGCCTATGGGCTCAATTCTTCTTGATTCAACAGTTTAAGGGTCTTCAGGTGACACTCGAACGAGTACGTTAGCGGGTGGACGCATTTTGTGCCGATGAGTACGAACTGTCCAATGCCGACACCGCCGCCTACGAAGTTTTGAAGACGGAGATAGCAGCCTACCTCCGCCACTAGAAAAACTTTGTTTATTTAGGTTTTTACATTTTTTTAATGTTTGTAAGAAGCGACTGGCCACACTGTTTGCCCATATGTAAATTCCAAAATGAAAAAAATCTAGTTTGGAGGTGATCGAATTACTATATATGTTATATATATCACAGATGATTTAGTACGAATAAATATCCATCGGTTATTGTAACACCCTGGCTATCCGGAAGCCAAGATGTCACCTAAAACATCTAACATACATCCATAATACTAAGAACTTGAAACAAGTATATCAACTAAAGACAAACATTAAGATAAACAGACATGGTGAAGGTATCCTTCCTTCACCTTCTAAGTTATTTAATATGAACATCAATAAAGAAGGTTCACACGCAGTAATAAAACAACATCCAGGTGGAGAAGGTATCCTTCCTTCTCCAATTATAGTTTAATTATTACAGTTCACCGTTAACGAATCAAATATGGAACTAAAGTTTAGTCTTGAACATGAATTTGATGTTGTGAACAAGTAGTGCGTGTCTACTCCTCCCAAGAGCCAACATCGGGGTTACCTAAAATAAACAAACAACGCAAGAGTGAGTCCACGACTCGGCAAGTACATATATCAATAAGATAATCATTCAATATGAATAAGACAAACTCATCATCGTGTTCGATCACATCACAACTGACTACATATGAAGACATGATATGAATGCTCAAAATCAAAGGAATGGACTGCACACATGCATATATGCAGATAGCCGTGAAACACCCGTCGGTGTTCACTCAAGCCCGCATCTTAACAAAAATGCGGGATCCACTTCCGTATGAAGAACGTTTCATACGGTGTCCAACATTGCCCATCTTGGAGTTAATGGGTCTTACATGCCCATTCGGAATTAATGGGTCTTTCAAATCCACTCCGTGGACGGACATGACAATGTCCAACACCGCCCACACCTGGAATGGTGGGACTTGCAATCCACTTTCGTGGATGAAACATGCATAATGAATGCATAGAATGGAATACGAATATTGAAAGACATGATAACAAAACATGGATTCAACACATATGAAAGAACATAGACAATCCATCTTCTCTCGTATCATACAAAATCACAGCATGACCATAAAAACATTCATCAATCACAATCATTAAAGGTGGCAATGTACTTGCCTTCAGCGATGCACACGCGTTAGTCGGCAAAGGTGATACTCATAAACCCGAGGCTTCACCTCCTAAACAAGTAAAATAATTTCAATAAGGACATAATATACCCAACACTACTAATCGACGTTAAACACTGCTTCCCTGATGACTCTAGTCATTAAAACAAAGCTTAAACTGAAATCAACAATTTCTTACATAACTTAATTCTGGACAGCAGCACGGTAATTGACATAACTATTGGTCTGGAACTCGGAATGAGGTGAGACCAATTTCCATGGATTCTTAACTGACATATCTACAAAACTCTAGTTGGGCAAAAGTTTAGATTTTGCCTCTAATAAAATTTGGCCCACGGCTCAAATCTGTTGACTGAATTAATTGACAGAAATATCGGCTAAAATAAAATATCCATAACTTTTGTTGTACAACTCCAACTTGGACGTTCTTTATCAAT
Organism: Ampelocalamus luodianensis; assembly: GCA_036346255.1. Lineage (NCBI taxonomy): Eukaryota > Viridiplantae > Streptophyta > Magnoliopsida > Poales > Poaceae > Ampelocalamus > Ampelocalamus luodianensis. The sequence goes on from CM070619.1 coordinate 31,906,940, forward strand.
CTGAAAAGGTTATGAAATTACCTACACTAACCTAGTTGGCACGACATTCAAATTTTGCCTTTAACAAAAAGTGGCACACGGGTCAAAACTAGAGATAAAAACTAACATACAATATGGACAGACTGACATACAATCTGGACAGTCACAAAGAAAAGTGCATAACTTTGATCTATAAATCCAAATGAGGTGTTCTTTATCAATCCTGAAAGCTAGTGATATCATCTTCAAAAGTTGTTATGGGCAAGACCTCTGAATCACCCTCTAACTAGGCCATATATCAACCTATACAGAGACTGCTAATTCTCGTCAGGATTCTGGACAGCAGATAATAAATCTATCATAACTTTTGACTCGAAAGTCGGAATTCAGTGTTCTTGGCGGCCACCGAAAGCTAAGAACAAGACCTACAAAACTCTAGGAGATCAAATTCCTAATTCTGCCTTTAGGTACACGAAACAAGCCACGCAATAAACTGGACAGAATTGGAATTACAGCAGACCGCATATGAACCGATCAAACCTAATCAAATTCGCCTCTACGATTAACCAACAACGACAACCGAGAACCGTTACCCTTGGAGCACCAGGAAGACGATGAAGAACCTTGTAGAGGATGACCCTCAATCCCCTTCTTGATCAACAAGTCCGCAAGCTCCAGCCCTTCCTTCGCGAGGCCGGCAGCGGGAGATCGGCATCAAGGAATGGGAGGTGCTCATCCATGGATGGGCAGCTCCAAGGGAGGAGATGGAAGGGTGCAAGGAGAGGGAGGGTAAGGGTGGCGGCTGCAAGAGGGAGGGGAGGGAAAGAATTCGCCAAGGGGTGGGGGTAAGGGCAGCTAGGGTTTAGAAGGAGGGGCAGCTTGGGCCTTGGGCCCTAGGGCACCTTCCCCTTAATGGCCCACTCGGGCGGCCAAAGGGATGGATGAGCTTGGGCCGGAGGTCCATACTCCAAAGATCCCCAAAACTTTGAATTTAATAAAGTTTCCAACTCCGAATAAAATTAAGCGCTACCGATTAAATTGATTTATCCCGATTATTGACTTCTCACACTTCCGAGTATTACATTCTACCCTTAATGAGATTCGACCCGAATCTAAACACACTTAAGCGAAAGAACAACCACGATCGAGAACGAACAACGGTAACCACGCACTGCTAGAACAACATCGGCTAAATCTCACGCACGCGAAACTCCAACTTCCCAAGTAGCATCTCCTCGGACTGAAAATACAACACAACACAACGACGAACACGATGTCCGATCTAACACTCAACCCGGCACTTCCGGTACACTCATCGGACAAAACTCGAGGGTAAGATCTCACTCGATGGTCAAGCGCGCAACGAAATCTCAAACTCGGATCTCGGTACTCACTCAACACGAGAACATACAAGACGTTACGTACTCCACGCATGGACTCGAGACAGTCCTGGCGATATGCCAACTAGCGAAAACAACCCAATGACACCGAACCACACGACAAGCACAAAGAACACGGAACTCTTATTCCACCTCTCAATTGAACTCTTCACTGAAAACAAGGATCACCTCCTTTAACCGGAAACATACAATCGAATTCTTTTTAAGAAAACTCTTTTACCGACAAAACATATCTGAATAAGAAAGATTCACGCCACAACTATACGTTACCAACTGGGTACTGAAGAGTAAAAATCAGAAATCAGAATTTCATCAAGAAAACCTTTCCACTTTCCAAGTGGCAATTTGCGAATAAACGTCACGAAAACCAAAGGGGAAAAACACTTGAATGCCCAAATCAAAACTTCTTTTATTCTTCCTGAACCGATAAGAACTACACATACCAAAATCGAGTCAAACTCAACTTACGAAAGACATTGGTCAACAACACAAAGCTCATGCGAGAATAAAGAAAACGCTTCACTAATCAAGAAGACATCTTTTTCCTTAGTTTCACTTTTTGGAATAAAACATCTCTCCAACCTTGGAATTCGAATTCATCGCATACCACACGGTCTCAACCATCTTCATTTAACATCCTCAAGTTAGGGTTAAACCGAAATACATCATCACCTCCAACTTCCAAGAATAACACGTCGGAATCCTCAGCACACATAATCATATACTTCATCAAGGGTTCTATCAATGAACATCCTACTGCTCAGGAAACGCCGTAATTCCCCTTTCTCTACACACGATCATCGAGCGACCTAAGGTCTAGCATAAAAGTGCAAAGCTCAAATTCGACCTCCAAGTCTCGTACAATGAATTTCTCTTATAACAAATAATGAAATCCTCAGATTAAATCTCTAAGATCCCCACAATTCCGACATACTCACTCATTGACATCATTAGGAATCACTCATACAACATCGCGATACTTCAATAGTGTTACTCTATAAAATTTGATTACGGTTTCCATACATTTGATAATCCCCAACATTTCAACATGAACCAAGGTTCTGGAACTACACTATACCATAGGTCCTACTTAGTCGAACATTATACAACTTTACTTCGAAACCAAACATTCCATCTGAATCAACTTCCCTCCAAGAGGTTCAGGTCAAAACCAACTCCTCTTCTATTACTCCTCCAATAACTGGGTAGCAAAATCTCACCCCTACAATCACTTAACCACCACCAAACAAACAACAACTTACGAGTTGTAAAACTTTACAGCACAAAACGGTTGATCCTTTCTCAAAAGAAAGAGGCGAACAAGAAAAATTTCACCACAGAAAAGTTGCTGCTCACAGTGAGCACGAGACCAAAAGAGATAATTTGGTAACGAAGATCTGGGAAAACGAAAATTGAGTTCACCGTGGAGTGCACGCCTCCCTTGAAAAGGGAATAGCAAATAACCACCAACAAGAAGAATGACATTGCGATTGAAACTCGACAACTCTTGAGTGAAAAGAGCAAAAAAGTTTATGAACAATTCAAATAACCACAAGTTACAAAACTTGACTCAAATTCTCAAATATTCCTACTGCGCTCTTTCCATTAACACTGTAATTAATTCTTTGACTAACATCGCTTTGCCACAATGATCAAGATAAGGTCTTTAGTCCAAACCACACGGACTAAATAAGAACCAATAAAATTCTTCAATACGTTATATTTATTCAGAACAGTTCAACTACACAAGAAACATGAGATCCAAATAATCTCAGCCACCAAACTCAAACATTTCCAATTACAGATTTCTTAAAAAAACAAGTAGATTATACTCCTCTTAAAGGAACCAACATAACTTCTTTGATTGCAACCTCGCGTTGCCAACTCGAACTAAAGAGTCTTTAAAATTAAATCACACAAATCTCTTAAGAAGCAACAAGACAATTCAATACCTCACTTTATTTAAAATAATTTCAGCTACGGATGATTCAAGAGCTCAAAGAAAATATCACAAAGCTAAACTTGAAATATTCTCATCTGAACGATATCACCAAAGCGATCAAATTACTATGGGTATTAACATCAATTTCACAACAACAATTAGAAAACACTTCAAAAGACCCACGTGAAAAGAATGAGTTGAAACTTTCTCAAAAGAAGAGACAAATGGAAACGACTTTCACCAACTAGAAAACTCATCTACCACTACTTGAACACGGACCAATGAAGAAACCAATTAAGCAATGAACTCAAAGAACATAAGTGGAGTCCACAGTTGAGCATAAGCCTCACAAGAAGAGAATATCGAACCTTAACAGATAAGAACAAATAAGTATTCAAAATCGAAGCACTTGCATCATTGAAGGACCATTGCAACTTTGTAACATATCGTTACTCGATAAACTTCATTTACCACATAAAGCATGAACCCCCAAAAGATCATGAATACAAAACTTGAAATTTGATCATTTAGAAAAATATCACCATGGGTGATCAAATTACTACGAGAATTAACCTCATTCTCACATTTTGACTATTTAATAATATCGACAACATACACTAGTACCAAGAGTCATCAAACTTTATTACTCCATCCTAAAACTTCCCAAAGGGAACACAAACCACAAGGTTGAAACAAATTTATCATAACAAGATTATGCTAAGCAATAACAATATCACAAGGCACGCTATCAAAGACTACTTACGAAATTCATCTACTCAACCGTTGGTGTTGCTCAACACCTTCTTCAAATACTCATTAACAAATGATGATTGTACTAATCATGTGTGTTCATACGGTACTAATTTCATTTGCAATCATATCACCATATATAAGCATAGATTTACATTTCACCTTTGTTCAGAAATCATTTCAAAACATGATTAAAGATTCACTAACATAATTTCCTATAAACAAGGTTTCATGAGTCGTTACACCAACACCCATCCGGTACTTTATACAAGTTTCAACAATTTTAGCATACCAGAAATAGATAAATCTAACTCTTAAGTAAGATCTATAGGTTACGAACGGATATGGACAGTCTTTATTTAACATACACCAAGTATCATATACAAGGACATTTCAAATTAATCAATTTCACTTTCATGGATGGTAATTAAGAATAATTGATTTGCACCATGTTAATAACCGACTTGGTAACTCATATCGTAACATTTTATTCGTTTAGTTATAACTTCTCATTTTAAGCATGACAAGTCAACACAAAGGATTCTAACGCCTTACTTCAAGAAAAAGAGACTTCAAACCTCAACGCCCAAGTAATCCAAAAGAAACACATAAAGCCAAAACTCTCCCATGCAAACGAACTTACAACGGAAACTCTCACTAACCAAGCTATCAAGCGATTAAATGAGTCATTCTTCTTCAATGAGAAAGAAGGAGCAACCATGAAAACATCAATCTTGCCAATTGCCAATGATCACAAGTGGTAAAAGCAACTCAATAGTCGAAAATCAATAATTGTTTGAGAGAACCAAGAGGATCTATGGAAACCATAAACTATCATGATCCACGAACCCGGAGAAATTCATCGCCACCACAGGCAAGAATCGCCAAATTCGAAATCAAGGAAGAGAACAACTCTCTAAAGCACTTCACGCTAACACACGAAACTATGGTACTCGGGGTCACTACTCCTCTAACCACGTCTGCGAACAGTGGTGTAACTGAGTGAATCGGAGTAACAACCACGACCTCCACTTCTTATCATCCGTTAGTGACACGCATAATCAATTATGAGTATACATATGATCATCTCATGACAATCATAGAATAAGTTCACGGATATAATACATCGCATCATATCATAGATTAACAACAAGAAGGATAGTATAGAAGCAATTCAACAATTGCTCAACGGATGAACATAATAATAATAGAGATGCGGAAGCAATGTACTTTTCAACCCCACCTCACGTACACGTGTGTTATTTTAATATTCTTCTATTAACCACGGACCTAAAGCCCGCTCTGATACCAACTAGAACACCCTGGCTATCCGGAAGCCAAGATGTCACCTAAAACATCTAACATACATCCATAATACGGAAGAACTTGAAACAAGTATATCAACTAAAGACAGCATTAAGATAAACAGGACATGGTGAAGGTATCCTTCCTTCACCTTCTAAGTTATTTAATCCGAACATCAATAAAGAAGGTTCACACGCATAATAAAACAACATCCAGGTGGAGAAGGTATCCTTCCTTCTCCAATTATAGTTTAATTATTACAGTTCACCGTTAACGAATCAAATATGGAACTAAAGTTTAGTCTTGAACATGAATTTGATGTTGTGAACAAGTAGTGCGTGTCTACTCCTCCCAAGAGCCAACATCGGGGTTACCTAAAATAAACAAACAACGCAAGAGTGAGTCCACGACTCAGCAAGTACATATATCAATAAGATAATCATTCAATATGAATAAGACAAACTCATCATCAGGTTCGATCACATCACAACTGACTACATATGAAGACATGATATGAATGCTCAAAATCAAAGGAATGGACTGCACACATGCATATCTGCAGTATAGCGATGAAACACCCGTCGGTGTTCACTCAAGCCCGCATCTTAACAAAAATGCGGGGATCCACTTCCCGTATGAAGAACGTTTCATACGGGTGTCCAACATTGCCCATCTTGGAGTTAATGGGTCTTACATGCCCATTCGGAATTAATGGGTCTTTCAAATCCACTCCGTGGGCGGACATGACAATGTCCAACACGCCCTGCTTGGAATGGTGGGACTTGCAATCCACTTTCGTGGATGAAACATGCATAATGAATGCATAGAATGGAATACTGAATATTGAAAGACATGATAACAAAACATGGATTCAACACATATGAAAGAACATAGACAATCCATCTTCTCGTATCATACAAAATCACAGCATGACCATAAAAACATTCATCAATCACAATCATTAAAGGTGGCAATGTACTTGCCTTCCGCGATGCGACGCGTTAGTCGGCAAAGGTGATACTCATAAACCCGAGGCTTCACCTCCTAAACTAGTAAAATAATTTCAATAAGGACATAATATACCCAACACTACTAATCGACGTTAAACACTCGCTTCCACGATGACTCTAGTCATTAAAACAAAGCTTAAACTGAAATCAACAATTTCTTACATAACTTAATTCTGGACAGCAGCACGGTAATTGACATAACTATTGGTCTGGAACTCGGAATGAGGTGAGACCAATTTCCATGGATTCTTAACTGACATATCTACAAAACTCTAGTTGGGCAAAAGTTTAGATTTTGCCTCTAATAAAATTTGGCCCACGGCTCAAATCTGTTGACTGAATTAATTGACAGAAATATCGGCTAAAATAAAATATCCATAACTTTTGTTGTACAACTCCAACTTGGACGTTCTTTATCAATCTGAAAAGGTTATGAAATTACCTACACTAACCTAGTTGGCACGACATTCAAATTTTGCCTTTAACAAAAAGTGGCACACGGGTCAAAACTAGAGATAAAAACTAACATACAATATGGACAGACTGACATACAATCTGGACAGTCACAAAGAAAAGTGCATAACTTTTGATCTATAAATCCAAATGAGGTGTTCTTTATCAATCCTGAAAGCTAGTGATATCATCTTCAAAAGTTGTTATGGGCAAGACCTCTGAATCACCCTCTAACTAGGCCATATATCAACCTATACAGAGACTGCTAATTCTCGTCAGGATTCTGGACAGCAGATAATAAATCTATCATAACTTTTGACTCGAAAGTCGGAATTCAGTGTTCTTGGCGGCCACGAAAGCTAAGAACAAGACCTACAAAACTCTAGGAGATCAAATTCCTAATTCTGCCTTTAGGTACACGAAACAAGCCACGCAATAAACTGGACAGAATTGGAATTACAGCAGACCGCACATGAACCGATCAAACCTAATCAAATTCGCCTCTACGATTAACCAACAACGACAACCGAGAACCGTTACCCTTGGAGCACCAGGAAGACGATGAAGAACCTTGTAGAGGATGACCTCAATCCCCCTTCTTGATCAACAAGTCCGCAAGCTCGGCCCTTCCTTCGCGAGGCCGCGCGGGAGATCGGCATCAAGGAATGGGAGGTGCTCATCCATGGATGGGCAGCTCCAAGGAGGAGATGGAAGGGCGCAAGGGAGAGGAGGGGTAAGGGTGGCGGCTGCAAGAGGGAGGAGGGAAAGAATTCGGCCAAGGGGTGGGGGTAAGGGCAGCTAGGGTTTAGAAGGAGGCGGCTTGGGCCTTGGGCCTAGGGCACCTTCCCCTTAATGGCCCACTCCGGCCGGCCAAAGGATGGATGAGCTTGGGCGGAGGTCCATACTCCAAAGATCCCCAAAACTTTGAATTTAATAAAGTTTCCAACTCCCGAATAAAATTAAGCGCTACCGATTAAATTGATTTATCCCGATTATTGACTTCTCACACTTCCGGAGTATTACAGTTATATATATCATAGTTAAAGCAAATTTTCAGTAGTATATAAATTTGAACAATATATATGCTCAAAACATAGAAATTTGAACAACCTTATCACAGACGGTTCTATAATAGAACCGTCTGTGATATGAGACCATATCACTGACGGTCCACGTCACTTTCTGAATATAGCGACGTCCAATTACCTATTGACAACATCTAGGTAATTGGATGTCCTGACGCTCTCCTAGCAGTCATGCTTCTTAAACTTGTATAGGCTCGATGAAGTTACCCGTAGCTGCTGTCTCATCCTCCTCATGCTGCGTGAACAATCCTCTGAAAGTGGCTGAGGGACTACGAACAATATATATATATATATATATATATATATATATATATATATATATATATATATATATAATCGCTTTTAAAAGCATAAGCAGCCACTGCTTTGAGACTTTATAGAGAAATGTAATCACAGGCGGCTTATAAGCAACCACTGCTTGGAGACTTTATAGAGAAATGTAATCACATATGGTTTTAGCTATAAACCGTCTGTGATATGTAACTACCATAGACGATTTCATCTAAAAATCATATGTGATACATCATCTATCACAGACAATTTTATCTACAAACTGTCTGTGATAGTCAACTAGCACAGACGGTTTTGAGTTAATAACCGTCTGTGATAGTATGTATCACAGACGGTTCGAAAACTATCTGTGATGACCTCATGTCATTACAGACTCATAAACTCAGACGGCTCACAAAACCGTCTGTGATGACGTTTTTGAACTGTCTGTGAAGACTTTTTCTGTAATAGTGACCCCGACGACACATTGAAGCTTTCCCAAACCATCCCGAGCCACATCTTCTCCAAGCTTCCTCAAGCCTTGCCTTTGCTTCCGGTGAGATCCTAGTGCTATATAGTAGCTCATGCTCTTGTTCTTTAGTTGGAAGTGTCGTTGGCATGTGGCAGCCATTGTGGCAGTAGCGCCGCCGCGGCTGAACCTCATCATGCCACCGCATTGGGCCCCCGTCCTCGCCATCGGTACCAGTGGGTCCGCAATCCTGTGAGGAACTTATTTTGGGCATTACGGGCCGCCGCCATGGCTCACCTCACCGGCGACAAGCATGGCCGAGAAGCTCCCTGGAGCTCATCTGCTTGTCTGAAGCCGACAGCCACTGTAGCGCATCATTAAATGACCAAATCCCTGTCGGGTTAGGGCAAAGCGTTAATTAGTGCGGATTTAATTACTGCTGTGTTGCGCTGACGTGTGGACTTGCCATCAGAAATCAAGGAGTATTAAATTGGTTGATTATCTATAACTCACAACACATGGGCCCCAAAGCATTAAATTGCACAATACCTCTTGGTGAACCCGTGCGCTGTGTGTGTGGACCTTCGGCCAATGGACTATTTTGTGCCCCATTTGTTAGTAATGAATTTCCTTTAAAAAATAAATGAAAAGAAAAGAAAAACACATGGGCTCACCTGTCATTCACTAGGGTATTTCCAAATAGAAAACAAATCAAAATGAAAAAGAAATACTGTGCAGTGGACCCACCTGTCAGAGAAAATTCTCTCTTTTTTCTATTTTCTGAATTTTCAAACCGAACCAAATTAAAATCTTAATAACTTTTGCATAAAAACTCTAAATGAGATTATTCCTTTTTATAAATTTATCTAAAATCATGCTCTACGAGAATAGGCAAAAATAAGCTCTTTGGTTATCTAGTTATGCATGTTTATCTAGTCATGCATGTAGGCTGTTTAGTTTGTTGCAAAATCTAGTTCTGAGTCCGTAGCGCGCGGGTGCATGCGTGTTGAATGGCATTGTGCACGTTTGGCATGAGGAGTGCTAGTTAAGCGTATGGTACGCGTGTGCGTGATTTATGGAGTCTGTTACTTAGTTTGTTAAGTATTGATTTGTATCGATTTGTTTCGTTAGTATTGTAATATAAAGTATCATGGGAGATCAGACATAATAAGTATGAGAGAAAATGGTCTCAACAACGTCTTTGCTCTCATCTATCCTGTGTGTATGTTCTTGTTACTAGTATATGCTTTTGTAAATCATTGATTGAGGGGCTGCAAACCAACAGTAACCATGCACCGAATGCGCATGCACCAATCAGACATACATCGAATGTACCCAAATTCTCGCGTATCCTGCGAGCCGGTAAGGGGAACAGTTTGTGCTTTAGGCTGCTCCCAATGCTTCACCCTAGCCAGTATCTTAAGGGTACCATGTAAACAAAGTGTTGAGATGACAGTAGATTAAATGAGGTGAGAGATTGTTACAGTATCTAAATAAGAGACCGCTCTGACTCGAAGTCATAAACAGGAAAATTAACTCATTTCCATCTTGTACACACCATCTCCTTGAGATTCTACATCTAATTAATTAAAAGGATCTAAGATACTACACATAAAAAACCATGCATTGGAAAGATGATATCCTAACATTCCTTATACACTAAAAAATTACACTAAGATATCGCGTATTGGGAGCAGTCTTAGGGACAGGCACATCAAAATCGTGGGCGGGGACTTCGAAGATTGTCTGCGCCATCGGCTTTCCACAGGTGAAGGCTGCGGCCTCCTCGATGGACATCTCCGCCACTCGATCTCTTTAATGCGCATGCTTGCTTTACAGATATGATGATACAATTGATCGTTACTTACATTGGAACTTGTGGGTTATCTGTTGGTGGGAAAGATTAAACTCTACGTAGATTGAGCACCTAAATATCTACTACTACAGATCAACTTTACAACGAACAATGACATCGTCATTAGTTATGTTTCCGTGTTTACAGATTTTATGAGTATTACAATTACCGTATATAAGATCCTATTAGTTTTGATCATTAGATTCAGTTTAATTCCATCACTAAGATCACTACGCAGCTGCTCGATTCGCAATGTAACTTTTAACCCAGTCGTGCGTCCGCAAAAATCCCGAAACATGATTAAAGCACGTGTACAAGACCAGAACTAAATCAAATAGGAAACTGAAGCCTGCAGCCGTTTATATTTTGTAATCAACCTGAAGAAGCAGTAGGAGTGAGTGAGCCGCTCGCACTCACATAATTTTCTCTAATAGATTTGTCTTATTGAGGTTTGTCCAGCTGCGTGAACTCGGCTACGAAATATAAGATGTTTTGGATATTGACATAGTTTTCATCATGTAACTTTGACGATTCATTGTTAATATGAATATGTTCATAAAATATAAAATTATTATATTATGAAATATTTTTCATGATATAATCCTCACATGACCAATAAGAATAGTTTTTTTTCTATATTAGTGGTCAAAGCTAAGAAAATTTGACTACATGCTTTCTACCATGTTATATAATGTCATAAAATGTGACTACAACAGAATAAAATGTAACATCCTAAAATCCTAATTCCAGGATTATGATAAATAAATGCATTAGAGAAAATTTCCTTGATCATCTGCATATAAAATATGCTATGTTGTATTTGGATTCTTGAATTAAAAAGCAAAACTTGAACTACAAACAATTAGGTGCTAAAAAGGAAATAGAAAAAATAAAGTACATAAATTTAAAGGATAGAATCATTTCGGGCATATTATCCCAGGTATAATTCACCCAAGATTTTATATGAAATCTTGTTTAAGAAAATAATCGCAAAAGCACAAAACAGAAAATTCTACGAATTTTGTAGAAATTCACAGAAGGTTTAAACCTCTAAATTTTTTATAGGAGCAACAACATAAGGTCAGAAGCTTACACAAAAAGTTTCATTAAATTTTGAAGTATTTTGACTAGTGAATTAAACAGGCAAAGAAATCAACATAAAATAGAAATCCTAAATCTAACCTCTCTCTTACCTCGCTGACTGGTGGGCCCCCATCATAGGGATTGTCTTCCACCACGCCTTTACACTACGCCCATTCCCTTGCCCAGCTATGCCTCGCGCCTACCCATACGCCGCCAAGACACCCGAGAGCTCCGCTGCCCCTGCTCAACCTCCACCTCATCCGTCTCCACTGCATCATCTATATAAAGGCATCCCCGAGTTTCACCTCATACTTTCCAACTCCGTGCGCTCATTCACTCCTCCTCTACTCCATTGAACCGAGCTCTAGAGCCCAAGGAGTGCAACCCTAGTTTTGGCCGAGCGCCACCGCCTTCATCCTCAATGCCGTTAAGGGTTCCTAGTCAATCCTATCACGTCATCTCATGTTTCAGCACATTAGTAAGCATTCCCCTCATTCGATTTTGCCTTTGATCCTTAGGAACAACCAAATTGAGTCGTCTTCCTCGTCTCCGGCCGGAACACTGCCTCAAGCCCCGTCGGCGATTCACTGCGCTTTGGACCAATTCCTCGTACCTGAAGCATTACCTAGACCCACTGGAGCTTCTCCAATCATTAGACTCTGCTCTCCATCAGCCAAACCTCTCCTCCACGCAATGCTCACCGTGTCACCTCAGCTCAACGTCGACAACTCACCTCGGACCATCTCCAGACCTCCTTCCACTTCTAGTATGCTCCTAGTAGCCCATAGAAGATCGTGCGTGCGTTAGTTTGTCAAGGGCATAGCTCATTTGAGCTTTGGCCTTTTGTCGTACCTGCTCCACCGCTCAACACTGGTGCGACACCACGTCAGGCCACCTCGGGACTCGCCGTCGGTACCGTGGGTGCGCAATAGCACAAAGGTCCCATTTTGGGCACTCTCCGACCTCGCCAAGCCTCACCTCGCCGGCGAGACACGCAAGCGTGAGCGCCATTGCATGGCACAACAGTGATGAGCATTGTAGCTTATCATCAACGTGCCTAATCCCAACATTAGTGCTAATTAAATCATTAACTGTTTGGTTAGTTCTAATAAGTCGCTGACGTGTGGGACCAAGCTTTAGATTAAACAAAATCTTAAATCAAAATAGTCAAACAACTTAACCCATTCGGACTAGTCCGATCGGACCCAAGCGAACGTTTGGACAGTCCGAACAAATCGATTGTTGGACTCAAACCGAGTCACTGACAGTGGACCCCACATGTCAGTCTAAGCGAAAATCTAATGAAAATTAAAAAAATATGCTTTCAGTTATGAGGAGAATATGTCTTCCTTCACTGGAAAGCGTAAACCACTTTAGTACATGCATGGGATTACACTTTTTCTGTTAGAAAACGTATTTCTCAACTTTATTTGATTTTCCCAACCGAACCAAATTGAAACATTAATAACTTTTGCTACAAACTCCAAATTGAATGAAATTTGTCTCTAAATTCATATAAAATCATAATCTACCGAATATGTAAATATATTTAATTTTGGTTGTGTTGAATTTATTGGTTGTTATTTAATTCATTTTTGACTCTTTTTAGACGTTGATAATTCAAGTTATTGTTGCGACGATCAATCCAACTTATCTCCAGAACATCAAGAGCAAGGCAAGCACCCCCTTTGATCAGGTTGATCCCAATATTTTAATTATTGTATGTTGTTTTGTAGATCCTATTATGCATGCGTGTATGTTGTGTATGAAAAATGCTATTATTGGGAAAATGGTAGTTGTAAATCCTACGTGCTACATATGTCTCCTTGAAATATTGGTCCTCTTCTGTTGTAGCCATTAGATTAAGGGTCAGACAATATATAATGTCATTTGGGATTATTTGAGTGCGATTATTGCACAAATGCAACTAGAGCGATAGATTTTCTAAAAATTCATAAAAGGACAATATGTTAATTTAAGAATTTATGATATTTTAAAAATGGTCCAGAGGTGTTATCTCTATTATTTTATAAAAATAAAATAAAAACTTTAGTCTTTAGACTTGAACGAGTTATATTGTATTCTGAATGAGAGATCTCGCCTGTAGTCGATTAAGGACTGAAGCCAGCAACTTCGAGACTAAGACCTAATCGTACAACCATATGTGCTAGGATGGGGTAGGCGTCGCCAACTAAGTTATCAAAATCTTAGCCTTGCATGACAGTAGGCAAAAGTAGTGCGCGCATTGTCGAAGGACTGGCATGCCGACACAACTGCAGATGCCTCACTTTGATGGGTTTCTATCCGAGCGAGTGAGGGACTCACTCAACGGGTTTCTATCCAGTTGAGTGAGGCTCCTCATTCGATGTGTTCTGTTGTTGTTATCATTATTATCATTATTATTATTTTTCCCAATGGATGAGGTCCATGAGGATAATGATTCGCAGGACTAGTGCAAGGTTAGAGCTAGATAATATAAAGACTGAGTCACAAACTCTAGGCTGCTTACCTTCGGTAGTGAGCAGTGATATAGATATATTCTAGGTAACTGGAACACCGCATACTAGCTATGGGTAAAGTTGTTGTCGGGACCCAAAAATACAATTCTGGACCCTCTGTATATACTGCACTAGTCCAGGATCACGCTAGTGCACACAGTGGCAACATCGATGAAATATCATTTCCATATACAAAGATGACTAATAAATAGACAAATAACAATAAATATCAGAGTAAAGACCTTAAGGTCAAAGCTTACAATTAATGCCTCAGAAGGCGAATAGCTCAATGAAGCTGCGGCGGGCAAGCAGAATAACCGGTGAAGCCCATCAATATGCCCACAGGCAATCGGTGAGTCTGCGACCTAGTTCTCCTCGATCCTTGAAGTAGACCTTGTTGACCGAGCGATTCCTCCATTTCGTAGGTTTGGCGCAAGTTTTACAATAAGCGTGAGTACACAACCGTACTCGCAAGTCATACCACGAGAATGCAATGTATAGATGCGAGCTTATTCCAAAGGAAAAGGCTTTTGTGGTTATTTTGCGAAATGCAATATTTGCAATTGAATATGAATAATAGATTGAAAGCATAATTCAAAACAAATAGACAATATTAATTTAGCAGATTGTTTTCACAAAGACACATAGCCTAATCAAATTCTTTCACACTGATCATATGACTTAAATCACACATTGTCCCTTCCCAAGGTTTTATGAAAATCTACCCTCGTGTGAAATCCCGAGCATGTCCATGACATGACGCAGACTATTCGAATAGATTGTTTAACACTCTGCGAGAGGTTGTACACTTTACCCACAAGATGCAATCAAGCTGGATCGGAGTGATCACAACAAAACCTTTCGAAACTTCATCTCAAACATTGACACTCGATGTGCTTACAAACCGCTATGCCAACCCTAACGAAGTGCTTTGGCATAACACACATCGTTGGACGAGGAAGCGGCGAATCGTCCGCGATGTGAGCCGCCGCGAGGTGAAACACACCTCCACCACGGCACATAGCCTAACCTACAACACGAGTAATCGATGCCAGAATCCATAACCTCGAAGTTAGGCCCATCCCATACCGGGCATGTGGTCGTCTGATAAGGCTCGAGTTCAATGGCGCACAAAGTTAAGTCCTTAATTGACCAAGGCAAGACTTCCATTTTCTAACTAGATCACCAGATTATCATTCCCATCACAAAGTCCACCATATCACGACTTCCACCACTTGCCCCGGTCCAAATCCTTTACCACCAGTTGGTTTTAGTGCAACACATGCCATCACGAAGTAATAACACATAGCACACGCATTTTACACAAGTTCCATAGTCACTTAGTCACATTTAATAATTGCAACTTTCATGAGATGTGAGACTCGTAGCATGGCTAAGCAATCTACTCGTACTAACCAACCCACGTTGGTAATACCATAGCACCAACTAAATATGAACCAATCTAGGGTGACAAAAGATTATGACATATAATAGACAAAGTGGATATAACAAATTGGATTAATATCTAAACCCAAAAGCATTTAAATAATTACTTAAAGTAAATGCAATAATTTAAATCAAAGTAATTTTGAAAACTGGGTTCAATATGATCAAAGGTATAACTTTCCTGGCTATAGCAATGATGTTCTCATTTTATCTTCAATCTTCTACTTGCTTGTTCTTCAGCTCCTTCCGGGACTTCGGCGTCTAACGAGAAAGAAAGCGCAAAACAAACTAAATTCAAAAAGACAAATCAAATAAACTCCAAATTGAAATTGAATGGTACTAAAAGGTAGATATTGAATTTAGATGAATTTAGAAACTTGAATGGGTTCAATCGGAATTCGGATGAAGAAGATATCGCTCTCGGAAGATTGGAATTCACATGAAATGATGAAAAAGCTCTACGGAATATTCTCAGAATATTCTATTCCGAAAATATTACAAAAAGAATAAGTGTATGATAGGTGGGACCGACTGATATTTATGAATTTCTAGAATTAAAATAATTCCAGAAATAAGGTAGAGAGAGTGACAAGTGAAACCAATAAGATAAAAGGACTTTTCAAGAATTAAATTAATTCCCGAAAATAGGATTATGGGTTGACATGTGGGCCACTGGTCTATGGACTAGGTCCACAGAGATATGCTAGTCCACGGTGGACCAAGCTCATAGACAAGGGTTTGACTAAGGTTGGTGACATACGGGACCGCATGTAAGAGAGAAATAACTAGGGTTTTAATTGGGGCGATGACATGTGGGGTCTACATGTAAGAGAGATAGATAAATAACTATTATCTTGTATGACATATGGGGCCCATTGCAATAGAGAGCAATGGCAACATGGAGAAGCAGAAAGAAAACTAACGAGCAACGAAGCAACGGCCAAAACAAAGACACGAGCAGTAAGGCAAACTAGTGATTCTTGCTCATAGAGTTGCCGATGAGCGGAGGCGAACGGCGTTGGCGAAGGGCAAAGCGAAAAGGAAACGGCGAGCCGGAGATGATGGCGCGATCCGGACGTCGATTCGGCTCCATGCGACGGCGGCGACGCGAAGAACGCCCGGCGACGGCGGCCTCGCGGCGCGTAACGCCGGTGACAATCTGCGAAAAGGAGGTGAGCACGGCGTAGAAGCGGCGCGAACTCAGCGGTGGTGGAGTTGAAGCGAGGATCAGCGGTTGCGGAATAATTGGCGGAGAAGGGCGGCGAACAAGAGGCAAGAGAGCGCTCGATTCTCGCGCGATGGATGAAACTTGAATCCCAAGATCACGAAAAATAGGTATTGACGAGGGGCACAAGATGGCGCGATCGGATTTTGAAAAAACTCACCGAGTAGCGAGCGCGATGAACATGTTTCGCTTGAGGGCTTGACATGGCGGCGGTGCTCGGTGATCTTGGGCGAAGAGGAAGGAACCACGGCGTAAAGCAACGCGGCGTGAAGCCAACGCGCATGACGGTTGGCGGAGGGCGTCGGATGGCGTGGTTCGCGGAGAAGAACCTCGGTTGGAGCTCAGTTTTCTGCAGATTGCGGCGAAAATAGAACGGTTTGGAGGAAACCAATTCAGGGGATTGGAAGAGGAGATCAATACGGACGCGTGAGCACAAACCGTTCGCTTTTATATGCAGCGTAGAGAAAGATATGGAAATTTGAAGATTTGAGTTGGAAACGTGAACGCTCTGGACTCTGCTGGCCGCGTTCGGTTCTGGAGGTTCACGATGATGAACAGTACCACGCGATTTACTGTAGCACATGGGCAGGAGAGAGAAAAGGCTGAATTTTCGGAATTAAAATAAAAAGCCGAAATTCAAGGAGGTCAAATAAATAGAAAACAAATCCGGAAAAATCTCAGAAAATACCCAAAAATTCCTTGAAACACAAGGAAGCCAAATAACACAAGTTTTTATTTAATTCACGTTTATATTAGTCAAATTAAATATTTTTAATTTAGAAAATTCCCAATTAAGCTTTATTAATTCAAATAAAATTGGTGAAATTTTTCAGGGACCTAAACTACTCAACAGATTTTTGAAAAGCCAAATTTTGGGACGTTACAAACCTCCCCCCCCCCTTAAAGGAATCTCGTCCCCGAGATTTAGGCTGGCTATAGAATAGGATGAGGAACTCCGCCTTCGGGTTCACTTCTTGCTTTCAAATTGCTTTGACTTTGACTGAATCGCTCTTCTGACCACTTACAGAATAACGCCTTGCTTCTTGCTAAACTTCTCGCTTCACTAAAAACTTGACAAACTGGCTCTTGGCTGGAAGGCATCTTGAAACTTGATTGCTTCTACCGGGGCTGCTTGATCGGTGCTTGAGGGCACTTTTGGAGTGGAGGAAATCTTGCTGCTGACTGGCAACTCGGGTTGGCAAACTATCTCTTCTTTCGCGCTTCGGAATCTGAACTAACTGACACATATTTCTGTCAACTCTGTCATACACTTCTTAGCACAGAACTTCAACAGGTAGTCTGAAGATAGACATGGTTGCGAAGGTGATAATCTGTACAGTCTGCGTAGCTTTTCTGCTTGAACCAAGCTGCTTAAATTCCTTTGAGGATCAAGGATCCTTGGTCTTCTGTTTCATGATTAATGCAACATCCACATACTTTGTAATTTCATCTGCTCCTAGCTGAGCGATGATTTACACAATCAACCACTGTGAACTTCAGATGGTGACAACTGCGACTGGCTGACATCTGGGTTGTAAGGAAACTCTGCACATAACACTTACTTGCTCGACTTGGTACTCTGAGTTAAGGCACAACTCATTAATCTTTTCAATCTGTTTATTGATTTAGGGTGATACACAATACGGACTGAAATGACCACCCAAGCATCATCTGAGACTGCATCGCTAATACAAGATAATTTGGGATCCTTGATGCGACACTAACTTCTCTGACATGTCGTGCAAATTGATCATCTCTATAGATCTAATTCTGCACCCATGCTGATGAATACCATCTCTGTCGTATACAACCTCTGTCGTATACCACTCGCTAGAACGATCTCGGGCTAGATGATCTTGGCAGAATGAAGCGACAAATTTCGTCAAATGATCAACAATCACCCTTCAAGACATTATATCCGATTGGGTCTGGGAGATCCTTATCGAATTCTCGATGATAGGAGTACTTTGACTAGCCTCGACATGTTGGCTAACTTTCGACATACCAAAGGGTAACCCATTGGCGATATTTAGCTTTATTTTGGATCATCATGATTCAACTTTGAGATCTTTATGCGCCTTGGTACTTTCGGGAAAAATGGAATGCTTACACTCAAATGTTGGTTCGAGCATCAACTACTTGAGTTTCTTCTCATTAGATATGCAAATATACTCATTGATTCATGGATCATCCTATACGCCTTCATCGGGTTCTCACGCTTTTCTTTGCTTACGTGAGGACGGAGTTTCCTTAACCGCTTGTCATTCCAGCATCGGTCAACACGATTTCGACATCGGTTCGAACTCGGGTTCAACAAATATCCTTTTGAATCGACTCAAGACTCAACCGACTTCCACAAGTAACTGGTGATGATCATGATTCTTACGGTAGCTCTTACATTTCAAAGTATACGCTCTTGTCTTGATCGGCACGAGAGCAGTTTCAACTTCATGGTTCTCAATCCAATAACCATCTTTGTTGCTCCACGATAGCAACTTGAATTATGACTAAGATAATTTACTACTTGACACTTGATTATTAGAAGCTGGCGTGAAACTTCTTAGCACACAAATTCTTGGATGATCCATGATAAAAGCTATCAAGGTTCTTTACGGTATTTGTATCGAACATCTTGGAGTTGTGATTAATCTCTTCGAAATTCTTACAAACTCGGTTCACTTCTAGCGATGCAGGTGAACTTCTCTTCTTACAACCGGTGAGGGTCTTGGCTAACTTGAAACGCATTTGTCTCATCGATCTTCAAGCGACAACTGTCTCAAAAGCATTTGTTTCATCGGTATTCAAGCGACACTTGCTAAGGCGGTGGGTTTGATTAAACCTTTGCCTTTATCTGAGAAAATCACCTGATCAGCTCTATCATTTTTGCAAACTCGTTTAACAACTTTTATCATAATTCATCTCTGACGTAATTCCTTCTAGAATTGGCTGATCCTGGGTACCAAGTCAAAGACAAACTTGACTTCTAATCTGATTGCATCTTGTATAGATCATTTGCAATGGCAATTGCATACTCTCTTGCGGATATGGACATTATCCAATGATTAGATTCTTCAATCATTTACCATTGTCTCATTGCTATGCAAAATAATGAGTTGGAATTCAACATCACATTCCATAATTCTGGCTCTACGGTCTTCCATCATCATGACTTAACGCTTGATTACTCAACTTGCAAAGGCAGACTCTTGGAAAGGTATCCAATGATTTAATATCCAGCAATTTCTTTTTCTCCGTAACTTGCATGCAAAGATGTCCACATTTTTAGCTCTCCAACAAAGGAAAAGTTACATTGATTCTCTGACTTTCTTGGTAACATCATCGTTCAAACGTTTCTTCTTTGGCGCCGTTGGACACGGATCAATTGCATTACCACCTCTGGGAGTTAAAATCTTGGTGAATCGACTTACGGTATTCTTGCATCTGGAGTTAGTGAGTGGTTCCACTGAGGACACTGGCTGACGTAGTGACCTTCCTTGCGACAACTGTAACATACACGTAGCGGACATTGTGGCTTGCCTGGTGATATTGCACCGTAACGACTAACCTTCTTGAAGGTTGAAGTTTGACGCTTTGCAGGGCATCTCTTGGCATAGTGGCCTTGCTTTACCACACTTGAAACACACTCTTGATGATACTGGCTTGCTTCTCTTTTGAGGTGGGTCGCCAAGGTCGATCATCTGCCTGTGTCATTCTTTAGCTGACATATCTTGTACTGACAATGGTTTGCCTTCTTTTGCTAATGTTCGTGATGGCTCGAAAATTTTCAGCGACGTTGTGTTCTGGGGTCAATACCGAATACATGGGCGCTGACTCGGACAATGATCATTGCCTTCACATAAGAAACATGTGATCTTTCTCATCGGACATTCTCTGATAGAATGGTTTCCTTCACAACTGGAACCATTGATATTGTGCTCATCGGCACTATGGCCTATTTCTCCACAGTGGGTACATGCACAATCTTCTGACTTATCTGATTGGCAGTACTTCAACTGACAACGGCTAGATTTGGTGTAGGATATCGAAATAGCAGGTTTCTCTTGATCACTCTTGCTTGATATCGCATGCTATTGGCACAAAGTGGTGGTGAACTCTGCCCAAGTGATGGTGTGCTCGTCTTGATGGGCAGCGCGAAATTTTTCCCACCAATCTAATGCAACTCCTTCTAAATGATGAGCAGCATAGAAAATTTTATCATTATCATTGCAGTGCACAATAGTTAGCTTTTCTTCTATGGTGCGAATCCAAGATTCGCATCCTTGAGTATGGTTGATCCTTCAAAAGCAGGTGGCTTGGTCATAAGAACTTCTCAAGCTCGAGCGAGAAGTACGTCGTTGGGATGGCAACGAGTTGTGCATCATTGCATACATTACTATTATGCGATGGTTGCATCGTCACTTGCATGATCGATTACGAGTGGCGGGGAGTCGCTCGGGTTTTGATGTGTCTGTAACACCCCACCCAACATGAGCACGGAATGCTACTAAACAAACCTAATAATTCTAATCATAGCAAACTTAATAAATTTGTGAGAACCTCCCTTGTAAAGTTAATTACGGAGGTTCCAACATTCAAATGAATCATAAATTAACCAAACTACCATCTAGAGACATCAAAAGATAATCAAAGATATGCTACATATCCAGCAATCGATGAAGTATAAAGTTCAACTACTCATCGTTATTACACTTAAACCACCTCAAGACACAAGATGTAATAAACCTTTGAGCATCTCGCTCATTTACTAATAACAATTACTATCGAAGATCATTCAACTTTATTTAGTTCATGTGGCATGTGTGTGACTAGCAGTCTACTTCCCCCATGCATGTCGTTCTTGGCTCGGTACCTAAAACAACAACAAGCGCAGAGTGAGTCCACGGACTCGACAAATCTGAAATAGAAGCCATAACATCAGCATCAATATCTGAAGATCAACAACAAACACTTCACATGCGGATGCAATGCTCAAGGATCCTTTCTCTTTATCTTTTACATTGTGCATTACACGTGTCACGAGTATGCAACCGTCGCCGCATACCCATGCACATGCGCGCGCACGCATACGAGGACCAATTGCCCATTACTCGCAAGTAATGGGGACCTCAACCCACAATCTCGTACTCTAGCCAATTTCACTACCGAATGAACTTGTCAAAATAATTTCTAACACAACTCAATATAGATTTCACCCACTATCACATCCCTTAATCCGTTAAGGATGAACAATTTTGAAATTCACATCCCACCCTCTCATATACTAGCTCCAAAGGATACTATCAATGATCAGTCCACTACTCTGAATCCACTCTTATTCTACCATACGCACATAATCATTGGCATCGAAGGTTCTAATATAAAAATGCAAAGCCCAAAATCAACCTCAAGTCTCCTGCAATGAATTTCTATTATGATTGATAGGAAATCCTTAAATTCTTTCACTAAAATTTCACATAGCTCAACAAAAACTTAATCATTAACATCCACGCTCCTCACTAATGAAGTAACAGTCCCAAGGCGATTTATTTCACAGGCCTTAGACCTTCTCTAATCCACACCAATCCAATTCGATTTACACAACCACAATATACCCGTTCGCAAAACCTTAACTGTTTGACCAAGATTCAAACATACTCAATCACCAACGTCAATTAATAAATAAATTCTTGACCAAGTTATACTTAGAGATAATCTAACCCCATAGGGTTACCTCACGAGGCGAATCATACTTGATCATAACTCAACAATTCTGCTATCCCATTAATTAGTACAACACTTAGGTTTCTCCACACGCTCTCTCATTAACCTTCACCATCAAAACTCTTACGCACAATCATACTAAGTATCCAATTGCGATACTCGATAAGTTTATCAAGAGTCCATAATTTCGTTAATCCCAATATTCCAACATGGACAAAGGTTCTTTGGATCATAATTCGCCTTAGGTTCCACTAGTCGAAACACTAATCGATTGTTTCCCAATGACAATCATTCCATAAAAATCTCTCAAAGAAGTTATAGGTCAAAACCAATACACCTTCTCTTTATTCTTCACATAGACTGGTTCCCAAAATCTCACCACTACAAAATACTTGTCCACCTCCAACAGATCACCATAATACTCTCTATTAGACTTGGCAACACAAGTAGGTTAAATCCTTTCTCAAAAAGGAAGAAACAAACAAATACAAGGTTCAACACACAAGCAAGCTTTGCTCGTCGGAATGAGCACGAGACCAAGAGTAACAATCAAATAGTAATGATCTCAAAAAAAACAAAACACAAGTCCACAGTTGTGGGCACATGTCCCACAAGAAGAAATTTTCAAACCTCCATAAATCATGATAAACATTGCTAAGGAAACCCAAGAAACTCTTAAGCTGCAACGACAGAAAGGTTGCAAATTACAATTCTCAACCCCAACCTCAAATGCTTATGGTACTCATTTTAGTCAACAATTAAAACAGTTTTCTTTGATTACATCATTACTTGTCAACCCAAGCAGGTAGTACCTTTAAAACCAAATCACATTAATCACTTAAGAACTAAATAGAACCTTCCAATCGCCTCATTGGTCAAACTAATATCATCTCGACATAAATCATGAACAACCAAAGGATCAAGAATGCCAAACTCCAAACATTTCATTTATCAGATACTACTAAAAGCAATCGACTTATTTTTTCTTCTAGAAGAATCATCACCACTCGAGGCGTCACAATCTCTTGTGGGCAGTCTTATCGACCCAAGAATAATTCACTCTTAACAAGATTCGTTATCCTCAACTCTTCCCTTATTAGCCACCAAGGCTCACCAAAATGTGACATACCCTTTATCATCTCATCCTCAAATGAGTGCATACGATTCTTACACCCTCACTACAACAACCATTTTATTTAGAGGAACTAACTACACAATTTAAAAGGTTATTCCAAAGCCCTTCCATCAATGACATACTATTATCCGATAGTTCTACCATCATGTAATTATTGTTCATCTATTAAATCCCATCAATTTTCCTCTTAGTAAAGCTCAACACCAAACTTTAATAGTCAATAATTGCACCTAACAATTACATATAATCACTAAAGATCCACCAAGGGTTACTCCAAGATTAATATCCACTAACACAATAATCTAACTCCTTTAACTCCTTTTGTACTTAACCATCCCAAACGGTTAGGTTAATCCATTGCGATCCGTTAATCCAATTTACCAAAGAAGTTTACCAAATGTATCACTCTTAATGATCAAATCAATTCATAAATGTTCCACCCTTCTTGTTAACTCTACGGTTTACAATTAGGTATAGTTGTACTGTTAAACACGGCTCATCAAGAACTACTACAAGACACTTTCAAATTTATGAGCTTTCCTTTGAAGGATCTTAGTTATGATCGATCATTCACACACTCTGCAGACCTCACTGATAACACATATCATTCCCATCAATTTCTTTGTTTATAACCTCCATCTTAACCACAAGAAGACATCGCTAAAGAATTTAATATTTTCTTTCATAAAGAGAACCATTCAACTTCAACACTCGAAATACCCAAGGAAGTTACATTGATTCAAAGCTTTCTTGTACTAAAGGACTTGCAAAGCGAAACTTTTATTAACCAAAAACATCAAGTGAAATAATGTGGTCATGTTTTCCAATAAGACAAGCAGAACTCCAACACAAAGGCCAATCTTTACAATTAACCAAATTCGCGGCATGGATTAACTCAACGATTGGGAAAACAATAAATGCTTTAAGGGGCAAAGTAAACCAATGGAAACGCATCAACTTTTCTCAAAGTAACCTATCAACCACAAGAATGAATAACCCAAGAGAAACTCATCAATCTCAAGCTGGATAAGAGTTGACCAAATTCAAATTCGGGAAGAGAACAACTCTTTTAAGTAAACTCGCTTCAACGCTTTTTTACACGATCTCTTAAGTGGATACTTCGCTATTCCTATACCACGAACGGTGGTGTAACTGGTATAGCCGGGACCACAACCACTACCTCCATCTCTCAACATGGGTTACCCCACATAATAACCATAGTATTATGCTATAGATATATGAGATCATCTCAAAGCAGAATCATTAATACAACTCAGCGGAGCGTAAATGCAATGCTTGACCCATCCCATCCTCGTGCACGGTGTGTCGGGTTTATAAGTTCATTAACCATTACAAAATTTTAGCAATTTAAGTTGCCTAGGTTGTAAATCCAATCACCACGGACCTACGCCGCTCGATACCAAGCTGTAACACCCCAGCCCAACATGAGCACGGAATGCTACTAAACAAACCCTAATAATTCTAATCATAGCAAACTTAATAAATTTAGTGAACCTCCCTTGTAAAGTTAATTACACGGAGGTTCCAACATTCAAATGAATCATAAATTAACAAACTACCATCTAGAGACATCAAAGATAATCAAAGATATGCTACATATCCAGCAATCCGATGAAGTATAAAGTTCAACTACTCATCGTTATTACACTTAAACCACCTCAAGACAAAGATAGGTTTGAGGTTGCCAATTAAGAGAAATGAGTTAATGCGTTATGCAATGATTTGGGATCCTTTGGTTTAAGAGAAAGTAATTTCTTAAAGAAAGATTGTGGTAAAGTGGCGTGATCTTAGATAGTGAGATGCTTTCTTAGTTCTTACTTGAACTACGTGGTTATGATGGATGTCGATTATAAAATTGAGTTGGTTCTTGTCGGTATGTGTGATTCCTTCCGATTAGGAAAAGGGTAAAGCGGTTTTTTTTGAGTGATTTCGCTTTTGGCTTGTGTGGCTTTTATTTCTAAACGCCTATTTTGGAAAGTGGAAAGGATTTCGTGGTAAATCTATTGATTTTGGTTTGGGCTCTTCTAAGAGAAGGTGACTTTAAGTTGGATGCATTTTGACTCCTTTGTTTTCAGTTGAGTTTTCGGATAAGTGAGTTGGCGGCGAGTTCTTTGTGCGTCCTTATACAGGAGATCTTGCTTGCTTAGGTAAAGTGATCGATTGAGTGTTGGAACAAGAGTTCTGCGGGTTCTGTGCGACGATGTACCGGTACAAAAGGAAGTTTAACCAAAGGTGTGTTGGATAGGTTCCTTAGTCACGGAATATGTAGATTGGCATATCGCTAGGACCGTCTCGAGTACTTGCGCGAGTACGCAATGTCTTGTGTTCTTCGGTCTTGAGAGCACATGAGAGGTCGGAGCTTAAGTTTTGTTGGGCTGTTGACCACAGTAAGACCTTACTTTTGAGTCCGTGTGTGGAGCGTACGTAAGGGTCGAGATTAGTCTTGAAGTGAAAGGCGTTATCCGTCAAGGTGATGGGATCATATAAGTCCGAGAGGAGGCGTCTTGTGAAGTGGAATCTCGCATGCGCGGCGGTATGCGGGATTGTTCACAGCGGGTGGGTGGTAACGTTAGTAAGTTTCAGCTGTGATTATTCCTTGACGTTAAACGTGGTTAGAATTCGGGGACGAATTCAGTTTAAGGGGGGTAGAATGTAGTGCCCCAGAATAGAATTCGGGAAGAAACCTAGTTAAGTAAAAGGAAAAAGTATTAGGAAGTTGTTTCCGGCGAAGGACTAGTTGGAAATTATGTTATAGCGGGAGAAAGAGGGGGGTTTTTGAAAGTTTCCGAAAACTTGGGCCTGGGCTTTGGCCCATAGGGGCCCATGTGTGGCCGGCCAAGGGGGGGAGAGCATCTCCTTTTCCCTCCCCCCTCCTAACCCTAGCCGCCTCTCTCCCTTGCCCCATCCCCTCCACCCGTGAGCCCTCCTCTCTCCCTTAGGCAGCCGCCCCATCCTCTCCCCTGCGCACCACCCTTGCCAGGGTCTCCCCAGCTGCTGTACTCCCTTGCCCTTGCGCCTCCCTCGCTGCCGGCAAAGCCCCGCCCGTCTTCCTCGCTTGCCGACTCGGAGAAGAAGGAGTTCGCTGGTGGTGATCGGCTATTGGAGGAAGAAGAGGAAGAGATTGGGACCATCTTTGGGGAAGAGCTCGCTGGTGGGTGCTCGTCGTGCCCGACAAGCGGTTCTTCAAGGGTAACCACGTTTTCCCCTCGTTTAGATGCCTTAGCACTTAATTGTTCTATGTCGGTAATTCTGTCGCCTCATGGCAGATCGCGTTAGAGGACGTTTTGATATAGTTAAGTGCGGATTCAGCCTCGGGCGTCTCCTAGAAAGTTGTAGAGGACGTCAATAGCTTTCAATGAAGTGCTAGATCATAATTTTTGGACCCCTGTAGCAAAAGTTATGATTTTATTGAATGCAGCTGTTCTGCAACCCTGTCAGTTTCTGGACAGGTTTTAGTGATATGAACTTTGCGATCAGTTAAAGATATAATTAGAGGATCTCAGTATAACGAAAGTTGTAGATAATTGTCGTAGCTTTCAGGGAAGCACAAGAACGCGAAATTTGGTTAAACGATCTGAAAGTTATGATAGTTTTAGTGCGCTGTCCAGAAAGGGTGACGTGAAATCGATGTTTTGTTAATCAGGTTAAAAGTGATTTTAGATGGCCGAATCAGGAGCTCACCAACTAGGTTTAGTTGGGAAATTTGATAACCTTTCAATGAAGTCCAAGAACACGTAATTTGGACCTCTGTACAGAAAGATATGAATTTTAAAACTTAACTGTTCACAGAAGGTACAGAACAGCAATTAGAAATTTGGAGTCGGGATTGGGTTGCGAGCTATTGCCGTTGTGTTTGTTTTAGAATTCATGTGGTTCGTTACTGTGGTCTTAGTCTATGTTCTTGATTGAATTTAGGTGGGGGAAGAGTACCGGAGGCAGCACCGACTTCACGTTCCCAGTTCTCACGTGGTTAAGGCAAGTGCATTGTTTGATTTGTGAATGTGTTTGGTGGTCATGATTGTGTGCTTCGATATGTGGTAGCATAGTGAGATTGTTGGCTTGATGTTGATTTAAGATTGATGGGTGCGTCATATATGTCCATGCTCTATTGTTGTATGTACTTCTTGTCTTGTGGTAATTTGATGATGATTAAATGATGAGCATGTGCATATTGAGATCATATTGAGGCTTGGTCATGTGGTGACCAAGTATGTTTCCTTTGAGATCCCGTCATGAAGGTGGCGGGCCGAGATCCTCACTGCGTGGAGTGTGGGCTTGAGGTCCCCATTACTTGCGGAGTAATGGGCAATTGGTCCTGTGCGTGCGCGCATGGCATGGGTATGCGGCGGCGGTTTTGCCTGCATTACCGGTGTAATGCACACGAAAGATAAAGAGAAAGGATCCTTGAGCATTGCATCGCATGTGAAGTGTTTGTTGTTGATCTTACGTATATTGATCTGATGTTATGGCTTCTATTTTACTTGCTGAGTGCTGTGGACTCACTCTTGCGTTGTTGTTGTTTTAGGTACCAGAGCCAAGAACGACATGCATGGGGGAAGTAGGCGCTAGTCACACACATGCCACATGAACTAAATAAAGTTGAATGATCTTGAGATAGTAATTGTTATTAGTAAATGGCGAGATGCTCAAAGGTTTATTACATCTTGTGTCTTGAGGTGGTTTAAGTGTAATAACGATGAGTAGTTGAACTTTATACTTCATTTGGATTCTTTGGATATGTAGCATATCTTTGATTATCTTTTGATGTCTCTAGATGGTAGTTTGGTTAATTTATGATTCATTTGAATGTTGGAACCTCAGTGTAATTAACTTTACAAGGAGGTTCTGAAATTTATTAAGTTTGCTATGATTAGAATTATTAGGGTTTGTTTAGTAGCATTCCGGGCTCATGTTGGGCTGGGGTGTTCGGTGTCACCTCGGCCTGGAGATAGTTGTTGGTCATCGTGCGCTCTGATGCGACACTAGCGACGTCTGACGGCTTGCTTGATTATTACGATTCATCAAATTGACTAAGTTAGCGGTGGTCCGATCTCTTTGGGTCATCCTGTGGTTCATGTTTTGCATCATCGCGTTCATGGATTGAGTCCGAGCTACACGAATTGTTCCATGGCTGGATCTGCTACTCTGAGTGCGACAAGCGTCACTAGAATTGACAACATACGAAAGCGCACATTGTCTCAAGATTACGGATAAGGTTGACTCACCGGGCTCTTCATCAATGGTGACGGGGCTTATAGATGAGAGGGAAAAGCACAAGATAAGGGAAGAGAATCTACTAAGGGAGTAGGTTTAACCCAAAGAACACCAAGGAACACACAAATAGCCGGAAAGCTATTAAGAAACATAAAACTCACAGAAAAACTACACTGAAGAAAGAAAACAAAGATCTAATCGTCTAGTCGATTAAACTCTAACTTAACAGGGAAACTTGGCTCAACACACGGGAGGAACCTATGCTGATTTATCCTATATGGCTGGTCTGAAGAAAACTTGAACTGGTCACGGTCTTCATCAAACGTTAACTGCTTGTGATCCTTGGAGGCGAAGCTTGGAGAAAGTAGGGGCGACGTACAACTTCTTCTTGGTCTTGAATTCTTGCGACGAGCTTGTCTTGAACATTTAGGGATATGTCGATACGTTGTTGTTTGGTTGCATGGTCCTCAAACAGTTGCTCAAAACAGCGCTTGGGCATCCATCAAGACATTTGACATGGATAACGATGACTATAGAAGTTATGAGGGGAGAGAGTCCAATTTAATACTCCAAATAGCGGTGGAAGAATATAGATGAGAACGGATAGAATAGAAGAGTATAGAATAGACAAGGTGAGAATAGCACATCATTAAGATTTTCCATTTGTAAAATAAGTTTTGAAGTTTCCTTACAAACGACCATTCTAACTAAGGTCACGACCTACAGTTGATATGGCTCTGATACCACCTCTGTCGGGACCCAAAAATACAATTCTGGACCCTCTGTGTATACTGCACTAGTCCAGAATCACGCTAGTGCACACAGTGGCAACATCGATGAAATATCATTTCCATATACAAAGATGACTAATAAATAGGCAAATAACAATAAATGTCAGAGTAAAGACCTTATGGTCAAAGCTTACAATTAATGCCTCGGAAGGCGAATAGCTCAATGAAGGCTGCAGCAGGCAAGCGGAATAACCGGTGAAGCCCATCTATATGCCCACAGGCAATGGTGAAGTCGCGCGACCTAGTTCTCCTCGATCCTTGAAGTAGACCTTGTTGATGAACGATTCCTCCATTTACAGAGGTTTAGACGCAAGTTTTACAACAAGCGTGAGTACACAACCGTACTCGCAAGTCATACCATAGAATGCAATGTATAGATGCGGGCTTATTCCAAAGGAAAAGGCTTATGTGGTTATTTTGCAGAAAAGCAATATTTGCAATTGAATATGAATAATAGATTGAAAGCATAATTCGAAACAAATAGACAATATTAATTTAGCAGTTGTTTTCACAAAGACACATAGCCTAATCAAATTCTTTCACACAGCCATATGACTTAAATCACACAGCTGTCCCTTCCCAAAGGTTTTATGAAAATTTACCCCTCGTGTGAAATCCCCGAGCATGTCCATGACCGCGGACACGGCTATTCGAATAGATTGTTTAACACTCTGCAGAGGTTGTACACTTTACCCACAAGATGCAATCAACTAGATCAGAGCTGATCACAACAAAACCTTTCAGAAACTTCATCTCAAACATTGACACTCCCGATGTGCTTACAAACCGCTATGCCAACCCTAACGAAGTGCTTTGGCATAACACACATCGTTGGACGAGAAGCGACAGATCGTCGCGATGTGAGCATGCGAGGTTGAAACACACCTCCACCGGCACATAGCCTAACCTACGGCTGAGTAATCGATGCAAGAATCCATAACCTACTAAGTTAGGTCCGTTCCATACCAGGCATGTGGTCGTACAGTAAGGCACAGTTCAATGGCGCACAAAGTTAAGTCCTTAATTGACCAAGGCAAGATTTCCATTTTCTAACTAGATCTCAAAGATTATCATTCCCATCACAAAGTCCACCATATCACACGGCTTCCACCACTTGCCGGTCCAAATCCTTTACCACGGTTGGTTTTAGTGCAACACATGCCATCACGAAGTAATAACACATAGCACAGATTTTACACAATGTTCTATAGTCACTTAGTCACATTTAATAATTGCAACTTTCATGAGATGTGAGACTCGTAGCATGGCTAAGCAATCTACTCGTACTAACCAACCCACGTTGGTAATACCATAGCACCAACTAAATATGAACCAATCTAGGGTGACAAAAGATTATGACATACAATAGATAAAGTGGATATAACAAATTGGATTAATATCTAAACCCAAAAGCATTTAAATAATTACTTAAAGTAAATGCAATAATTTAAATCAAAGTAATTTTGAAAACTGGGTTCAATATGATCAAAGGTATAACTTGCCTTGCTATAGCAATAATGTTCTCATTTTATCTTCAATCTTCTACTTGCTTGTTCTTCAGCTCCTTCGGACGATTCCGGGACTTCGGCGTCTAACGAGAAAGAAAGCGCAAAACAAACTAAATTCAAAAAGACAAATCAAATAAACTCCAAATTGAAATTGAATGGTACTGAAAGGTAGATATTGAATTTAGATGAATTTAGAAATTTGAATGGGTTCAATCGGAATTCGGATGAAGAAGATATGGCTCTCGGAAGATTGGAATTCACATGAAATGATGAAAAAGCTCTACGGAATATTCTCAGAATATTCTATTCCGAAAATATTAGAAAAATAATAAGTGTATGATAGAGAGAGTTACAAGTGGGACCAATAAGATAAAAGGACTTTTCAAGAATTAAATTAATTCCCGAAAATAGGATTATGGGTTGACATGTGGGCCACTAGTCTATGGACCAGGTCCACAGAGATATGCTAGTCCACGGTGGACCAAGCTCATAGACAAGGGTTTGACTAAGGTTGATTAACATACGGGACCCGCATGTAAGAGAGAGAAATAACTAGGGTTTTAATTAGGACGATGACATGTGGGGTCTACATGTAAGAGAGATAGATAAATAACTATTATCTTGTATGACATATGGGGCCCATTGTAATAGAGAGCAATGGCAACATGGAGAAACAGAAAGAAAACTAACAGAGCAAGCTTAACAAAACAAAGACATAAGCAGTAAGAGAGCAAACTAGTGATTCTTGCTCATAGAGTTGCCGATGAACGGAGGCGAACCGGCGTTGGCGAAGGGCAAAGCGGAAAGGAAACGGACGGCCGGAGATGATGGCGCGTCCGGACGTCGAGATCGACTCCATGCGGCGGCATGCGATCGGAAGAACGCCGACGGCGGCGGCCTCACGGCGCGTAACACTTCGGTGACAATCTGCGAAAGGAGGTGAGCACGGCGTAGAACGCGGCGGCGAACTCAACGGTGGTGGAGTTGAAGGCGAGGATCAGCGGTTGCGGAGTAATTGGCCGGAGAAGGACGGCGAACAAGAGGCGAGAGAACGCTCGATTCTCGGCGCGCGGTGGATGAAACAGAATCCCAAAGATGCGAAAAATAGGTATTGACGAGGACACAAGATGGCGATCGGGTTTGGAAAAACTCACCGAGGTAGCGAGGAACGCGATGATCACGTTTGGCTTTAGGGCTTGACATGGCCGGCGGTGTTCCGGTGATCTTCGGGCGAAGAGGAAGGAACCATGACGTAGAACGCGACGACGCGAAGCCAGAGGACGTCGGATGAAGGCGTAGTTCGCCGGAGAAGAACCTCGGTTGGAGCTCAGTTTTCTGGAGATTGCGACGAAAATAGATCGGTTTGGAGGAAACCAATTCAGGGGATTGGAAGAGGAGATCAATACGGACGCGTGAGCGCAAACCATTCGCTTTTATATGTACCGTAGAGAAAGATATGGAAATTTGAATATTTAAGTTGGAAACGTGAACGCTCTGGACTCTGCTGGTTGCGTTCGGTTCTGGAGGTTCAGGATGATGAACAGTACCGCGTGAGTACTGTAGCACATGGGCAGGAGAGAGAAAAGGCTGAATTTTTGGAATTAAAATAAAATGCCGAAATTCAAGGAGGTCAAATAAATAGCAAATAAATCCGGAAAAATCTCAGAAAATACCCAAAAATTCCTTGAAACACAAGGAAGCCAAATAACACAAGTTTTATTTAATTCACATTTATATTAGTCAAATTAAATATTTTTAATTTAGAAAATTCCCAATTAAGCTCAACCTTCGATGACTCCACCCAAACCATCTCCACACGCACCATGCTCTCCAATTCAACTTTTGAAGGACATCGCCCCGACCCCGCAGTCGCTCAACTTTTGATGACTCTACCCCAACCATCTCGACACGCACCATGTCTCTCCAACAGACCTCCATGAATGCACCTCAACCTTCGCCGTAAGCCCGCTCATCGGCTCTCGTGGAGAAGACACCGAACGAAAAGTGTGCCGTGACGGTTCCCGAGTCGCTCGACAGAGGAAGACGCGAGCGGGCAAGTCGCTCAGACAAATCGAAATCGAAGAACATTAAGGCGCTTCGCCTCCTAACCCTAAGAAATACTCTTTCTAAGTCCGCTGGCACTTGAGCACGATTAGCCTACGCCGGATTAGGTTGTCGAGTTTGCATAGCCGGTACTTGCGTAAGACCAAAGAGAAAGGGTGCGCGATGGAATCACCGATACACTGAGGACTATTTCTCCACGAGCCGCCCTTCATCGTGGGCTTTCACGACTTATTCGACCTATTCAACCTCAAAGCCCTCGATGCCTCACTTCTACGATGCCGACACCGTAAGTGTGTACAATCAAGTTCTACATTCACGCATTCACGTAATATAACAACTCATTGCTTATGTATAGATACATGATTAAAACCGCCTGGCGATTGAAAGAACTGGGTTTCGACTCCACACGTGGTCTCGAACAAACCATTTGGCACGATCCTACGCCGAGAAATACATAACGCAGGATTGCTTGCTCAAAACTACGTGGACTACATAATGGTGCCCTACAACCGTATAAGTGCTTCACTACTTGCTATACAAATTTCATTTGTACTTTATACGCAGATGAACTTAGGTTTAATGACTATAGCGACATACATGAGTAGGCATCACCGATCCTTCTAGTCATTATACAAAGAGGAATCGAATCAGTACTATACCTTGATTCCCTAATGAAAAAGGCCACGACTTCACCCTTGTGCAAGAAGTACTGACAGTGTGCTCATTTCCTCCATACATAACTCTATTGTAGTCTTCCTTCGCTTGAAATGGCCGAGGTTAACTTTTTGAAACATGTAGGTCGCTCATCTCCTATATTGCCGAGGAGGGCTAAGGAACGAACGCCACACTTAATCACAGGACGCGATTTCAAGACGTATACAACACAATAATCCTATATCATACTGTAATAATGCGCCTCGAATCGACTATACCTATATATGTAATTCTATTTTTTCGTTGTCGCCAAAGAAAAGCGTAAGAATGTGCATTCTACGCTTGCCATCATATGCGATTCTCATGAGTGCTAGGTTGCTTGATCCCGAGGTTGGTCAATCTCGCAATAATTGCTAATTATAAATTTAAATATATATGTGTAACACTTTACTCTTGTTTGTAGGTTTTGAATATAGATTTAGATTCACTCGCTCGTAAAGAGATCTCTGATGTTCGAGGGAGGCTTTGCACCTTCATCATGACGGATATCATTGCGCCAACTGAGAGTTTCACTATCGAACTACTTCAAACAATTAATATATATTTGATATAGTTGTAATTCACTTTGAATAGTTGTAATTCAATGGTACACTAGCGACAATATTTGATATATGTTGGTTTGTAATTGACAATGATCACTTTGGGTTGTCCGTTGATTTATCTGTGATGTATCTATTTTCTCACCGCTATTTTCATGGCATGGCTAGCAATTCCCGAGGCTAATAAAATTTTTAAAAATAGTTAGGCGGAAGTATTCATCGCTGCACGGTTTAACAATCAAACCGTCAGGAATATATATCCTGCATCGCTTCTATTTAATAACCGTCAGGATATACATATATCTCGCACGGTTCGTAAATAGAACCGCTCGGGATATCTTTATCACAGACGGTTCTATTTACAACCGTCGAGATATGTATATCATGACGTTAAATAATTAGAACTGCTCGATATGTATATCACGGACGGTTTGTAAATAGAACCGTCAGGATAATTAGATAGCATGCATTTCCTTCTTAGAGCCGTCGTGATAATTAGATAGCACAGACGGTTATATAATTAGAACCGTCTGCGGTTAGATTTATCACGACGGATTTTTAACCGTCGTGATAATACTCGCTTATCACAGACGCAAAAACAGACGTTCGAACCGCCTGTGATGACTGTTCAACCGTCTGCGTGATGAGGCTGTGTAGTAGTGCAATACAGCAATGTATGGAATACGTAGTTGTGTTGCCAACATTTTATTCGGCTAGTATGTACATAGCAGCACTGCAACATGACACGCACACATAAATATCAAGGCTGGCTAGTTGACGACAGGAAGAGCGCCGGCGTTGCCGCCATCCGGAGAGGAGGACTACCACCGTTGTCACCTCCTGGAGACGAAAATTCATCGACGATTTCTATTATTAGTTTTCTGAGTTTGGCGTAAATTCTGCCCTTTCAGCTTTCTTCTCATCTATTTTATCTAGCTTAAGTAGATTACCCTTTGCTTTACTTTAGCACATGATTGTATGGATGTGATTACCAAATGTTGTGAATGTGTGTACTAACTGTAAATTTACCATCGGGTTTGTGTTTCAAATGTAGAGAAAATATGTAGAAATTAAAACTTTTGTTGCATCTTGTTGTTTTTGAATTTTCTTGAACCTTTTCAAAGGATTTCTTGACTTCAAAGACTTAATGCTTCAATTGTTTTGAATCATAGCCCTTTTAAAAAAAACTTTTTAAAAATCTTGTGATCATCCTCGGGAAGGATTTCTAGCTTCGGATCATCCTACGCCTCTCTGAAAAATTTCAAAATTTTTAGAAATTATTTGCTATTTCAAATGGCCGGTCAAACCTTTCCAATCCTTGGTCAAACCCTTGCTCAGAACCTTAAGAAATTTTTGGAGAAAAATGCCCTGCATAAAAACCTCTGAAAATGTTTATACAAATTTCCTAGAGTTAGCAAGCTCCTGTAAAAATTTCAGAATTTTTCGGGTTAGTTTGCTACCTTGAAAATTTTTCCAAAGTTTCTACTCTAATTTCAAACCCTAGACTAAGTCACTGTTGGGCTCGAGTCAGACCCGAGCCCAACCTCTTAACTTGGTTGAACCCAACCCCCTAACTGTACTCGGGCACGATCACTTTGAGCCGTTGGATCTCCATCCTACCGCTCTCCTTCTTTCAAACGTTTCGACCACCTCGTGTCCTTTTTGCAAAGACCACCTCTAGGTCGTTTTACAAAGACCACCCTCTGTGATCCTCATGATCACTCCCAAGTGATCTGGACCATCCAAGACCACCCTCAGAGGATCTAAGCCGTCCATGACCACCTCCAAGTAATATGAGCCGTTCATTTCCGTTTCAACCATCAAAGGGTTTGGGACTCGTTCCTTTTTGACTCAGTCTAACCCTTTCGTTCGTTGTGACCCAAGCCACTTTGTTTTCTCACGATGACAGGTGGGTCCCCAGTCTGGTCATCTTCTTCTTGCGAACTTGTGTCCGAGTGTCGTGTTGTCAGGAACAGCTCATGGGAGTGGGTGTGATGTAGGCCTTGATGCAACTAATTTTACCACGGGTCCCCTTCTTGTTGTTCGGGCCATTTGTCCCCATCATCTTCTTCATCTCAGAAGCACTAGTCATCGTCGCAACACACCACCGTCCATCCTCCTCTCTCTAGCACTCGAGATAACTCCTTTATAGTCCGTTAGGTCTTGGGTACACAGCTCTTGTTGGACGAGTACATAGATACTTTAGTTTTGCATTTTGTCGTGCTTGTCGCCGACGGTCATCTCCAGCCTAACCGTCGGTGAAAGCATTTTAACCTTGGCTTTTGGTACCTCTAGGTGCACCTCGCTATTTAGAACCCATTCTGTCCTTGGTTCACCGCCATGGCCGGAGTCGTGTCCGGTGAGCTCAAGCTCAAACTCGGGTTTTTCGTGCCTTACGCAAGCGCGCCATCATAGCGTGATGATTAACATTTAATCTCTCTAGGCTTAATCATTAGCCTTTAATTACAATCCTTGTCGATAAAGCACGTGTTGGCATTAAGTATGGGACCTCCGGTCTATGTGCAAATATGGGCACCTTGCACTTAGCTTTAGGTTTGGTTGATGACATGCGGGCTTGCGCAAGAACCCGTTGTGTAGCACTACGTGCGCAATGAGTCCTTGGCATGTGGGCCCCGCTTGTCATGCTGACCTCTCTCTTAGATGTCCAGAAGTCTCGTTGCTTTTGGTAGTCAAGACCACCTGTTGGTCTTTTGCAAAAACAACCCTCAAGACATCCCTCGAGGTCCTCTTTGCAAAAGACTACCCTTCGCCTTTTTGTAAAGAAAACCTTCAAG
Source organism: Ampelocalamus luodianensis (assembly GCA_036346255.1). Lineage (NCBI taxonomy): Eukaryota > Viridiplantae > Streptophyta > Magnoliopsida > Poales > Poaceae > Ampelocalamus > Ampelocalamus luodianensis. The sequence goes on from CM070619.1 coordinate 31,944,212, forward strand.
ACCTCTTAGGTTAGATCTTAGTCGTTAAAGACCTCTTTGGATTTAATCTTGACCGTTAGGATCACCCTCTGTGTTTCCGCAAAAGACCACCTGTGGTCGTTTTTGCAAAAACCACCTTCAGGACCACCCCCGAGGTCCTCTTTGCAAAAGATCACTCCTTGGTCTTTTGTAAAGAAAACCTCAGGACCTCCCTCCTTGCAGATCTTAACCTTTAGGACCACCCTGGGTAGATCTTGACCGTTCAGGACTTCCCCATGGAGATATGAGCCATTCAAGACCTCCCCTCTTTTAGACCTTATCGTTGAGGACCTTCCCGTGGAGATCTTGACCGTCTAGGACCTCCTTTGGTAGATCTTGGCCGTCCAGAACCTCCCCTCGTTTAGATCTTATCGTTTAGGACCTCCTGTGAGTAAATCTTGACCGTCCAGGATCTCCCCTTGGAGATCTGAGCCGTTCAGGACCTCCTCTTGTAGATATTTAACCTTAGGACCTCCCCTGCAGCTCTGGACCGTTAGATCTAGATCCAATGGTCTAGACCTCCTCAGCGCTTTCGGAGTTCCAATGTTTCAATCCTCTTTTGCCGTTCATTTTTAGATCTGCGGCTCAGATCTCGTGAACTTTCGGACCTCCGAATGTGACCTTAATCTAAACTGTTCCTTTTTAGATCCATGGCCCAGATTTGTTGAGGCATTCGGGAAGTCTGAATGTCCCATCTCTTGTGGACCGTTGGATCTAAATCCAACGGTGTGCCTGTAGGCACACGTCGTGCGTCCGCGCATGTGTCCTGCTTTCCGATCTTGCGTGGGCGTTGGATTTAATCTCAACGACCCGGGTTTTCCCTTTAGGTTGGTAATAACTAATTTTCGAAACCTTTTATTTATGAACTGTTAATTGTTTTAAATTTCAGAATTTTATAACTAATTCATTTTAGCCCCATTTTAGGTAATTCAAATTGTGTTAAATTTCTGTTTAACTGAACTTTAATCTAAAAATGTATTTAGACACTATTCTGCAGAAAATTATGTAGGTGGTATTAGTTTGTCTAGCATTAATTATTGTTCTAGAAATTCATTAAAACTTGAAAAATGCATAAGTAATTCTCTGTAACTCCAAATTTAGTAAACTAAAATGTGTTAGGTCTCTCTGTTAATATTCTTTAGTATAGAATAGGTTTTCATTATGCCCTTATTTACGAAAAATGCTATGCACTAGTTTTATAACTTAGAAAAATCATAAGTACTTCAATTTAACTCAAATGAAGTGAACCCATTTTTGCTGTCCTTAGAATGCGGGATATGTCTACCATAAAAATTTCATGTTCAAAACTTTCTGAAAATTTGTGCCATGAACAGTAACAGAAAACAATTTAATTTGAATTTTTCAGCAGATTGAAAATATTTAGGCTATAACTTTTGCATTCTTAGTCTAAATTGAATGATTCTTGTTGCTAAATTCATTTAAAATCATATTCTACCTGTTGTGTAAATTTCATAGATTTTGGATGAATTTAGTTTTTGAGCCTTTTTCGATGTTTGTCGTTTTTATTAGATCTTTTCGTTCTTGCGATAGGTTTCAAAGAAATTGTTAAGTGCGAGAGTGATCCTCTGCAGCAAGAGAACTACCAGCAAGGCAAGTAGATGTAGCATCATTTGATCATATTGCTGCTATTATTTTCAAAGTCTAATATCTTGTTTGCAAAGTCTATGTATGCATTGTTATTTTGCTATTAAACTATTGTCGATTAGTTGACCCATTAGATGCATAATCTGTAGGTAAATATTTATCCTCTACTATGAGCCTAGGATTATCTTCTGTGATTTAGGGTTAGTTGGATGAGCCCTTGTCACTTAGTAGTTTCTGAGTTAATGTTGCTTAGTCATACTTAACTACGAGTAGAATTGGGCGTTGTGTGGAAGCTTATTATGTCTCTATGTTCACACAAAAACTTATTATGTCTTTATGTTTAGCACCTTGTGCTATGCTAATTTGAGAAAACTAAAACTGAAAAATAAAATATTTTAGATTTAGGCACAATGGTAAAATGATGTGCTTTTGGGTGTGTGGTTGGTGCAAAGTCAACAGGACCGATTACTTACGCCACCATACTGAGCATTTTGTGTGCTAACTACACTAGAGGGAAATGGGACCTCTCTTGACTTAGTAGTTTGGCGTGTGTTAGCTCCGAGTCGAAGGAGGTTGTAGGAGGCAGATATTCGGTAGCATTGTAGTTGCCTTTTGGCTTACAATGTAGCGTATGGATTTCTATCCACATGAACGGCTTGTAGTTAATACACAATATGGGAACCGTCTCGTAGGACTTAGTCATGCCGGTAATCCTTTGGAAGTGTGCTTAATCATGTGGCGAAAAGACGGTTTGAAGTGTGGGTAGATTGGTACACCCCTACAGGGTTTCAAACTATTCGAATAGCCTCGTCCTAGGTTATGGACACGCTCAGACATGCCCCGTGAGAATTAGACTATAATATTTTCACTAAAACTTGATTGGGTGATGCGAATCGGGATTAGGTGCTATGTTGTGGTGGCTATTGGGTTAGTCACTTCTAGGTTGTTACTTATGTTATTATTTGTTACCTTCTGTTATTTCAACAATTTAAAATAAATTTGACAAATTGTCTTCACTCTATTACAATATTGCAAATGAAAATTGCTTTATTCGTCTAATTAACCATATAACCATTCCTTTGTTTTAGCCTACATGTAGCCATATGTATAGCTTGTTTGTGAGATTTCTTTGTGGTAGGTGCGACTAACTTGGTGCGCTCGATCGGTTGCCTTGTGGGTTATATTGGCTATACGGTTGGTTTTTGTTATAACTATCTTATGGCGCTTTTGCTTACATTGTCATTTATGTTACTTTGATGTCTTTTGGCGATCGGCTCTTTTGTAATAATCTATATTATGTATGTCTTGCTAGATTTGGTATTGTAAGTTGTATGAAAATGATGCATGATTTTGTAAAGATATACGTGTGCTGCAATTTTGGGAAGCATATGTCCATCGAAGTTTAGGATATTTAATTGATAATACTAGAACCATTTGGAGGTTAAGTATTAGAGTTAAATACCCCAAGTCCTCACATAGCCTTTAATCCTGGGAATAGCATGGAATACACATAAGGTCTTCGGGTATTACACGCCTAGAGTCCAACATAAAATTTCAATGATTTAAATTTTAGACAATCCTAAATAACAAGCACATCAACACTACTACAAAACAGGCAATAGCAGACAACTCATCACAGACGGTTCCAAAGGAGCCGTGCGCCATTGAAGCTCTCTGACGGTTCCCTTTGGAACCGATGCGAAGCGCTGTCTGTGATATGTCCTCATCACGAGCGGTTCTTATTACCAACCGTTTGTGATACTTCTGCACGGTTGGTAAAAAGAACGTCTGTGATGAGGACATATCCGCCCACGATGCATAATAAAACCGTCTGAAGTATCACGGGCGATTCGTACGTATGAACCGCTCTTGATGAGGACAACTTATCGCGAGCGGTTTGTAAATAAAACCGTCGTAAGTATCGCGAGCGGTTTTAATTCTAAATGCTCGTGATAAGCTACTATCGCGAGCGGCTCTATTAAATAACCGTCAGTGATATTATTATCACGCACGGTTTTATTTAGAGCCGTCTGTGATATTATTATCACGCACGTGTTTTATTTAGAGCGTCTCATGATATCCAACCTCTTCTCCGCGCGATGTGTCTCTTCACCATCGCTGACAATCTCTTTCTGCCTCCCACGCCGATGATACATCGTCTCTTCGTCTCACGTGCGATTACTCCTAATTCTTTATATAAGGCGGAATAATTCACCAAAGATTAAACTCCTCCCATCGCTCTTCGTCTCACGGTTTTGAGTACGCGTTAATCGCCAAGGTGAGCATGCGAGCGATCGAGGAGCACCAAGGCGAGGAGGTCGGTGATCGCCGCTCTTTCTCACGATGTCGCGTGCGTCGACATCGCCGGCACGTGATGGCGTGAGCTCCTCGCCATGGAGGACCTATGCGCCTACGATTAACGACGTACATCTTTATGTCTACAATATCACGTGCATTACATACTACTATTTATTCTAACATCTTGAATGTATGTGCATGATAGTTGCAAGGCCTTGTACAAGGTGTCAAGGAGCGCGCCGTGAGGCGTGGCGTGGCTGGGCGAGGAGGCGATGAAGTGGCACGACAACGAGCGCTACCTCGCCCGTCGTCAACCACGCGCGTAGGCAACCCGAGGGCTTGTTTCATCGTCGGCGTCGGGCTTGTCTTGCGCCCCAAGACATGCAACGTGCGGCCTCATGTTCCTTGAGCGGCGGCCATGGCCGGCCACAAAGCCGCTGCCTCGTGCTCGGTCTCCTCTCTACTACGGCCGGCGAGATGCGCGGGCGTTGGGAAGAACTACATCGCCGGTCGAGGCGAGCGACGGCCGGCGGGTGCGAGCGGCCAAGACCAGCCGGGAGTGCGGGCGGTGCGAGGCTCGCCGCGGACATGGTCCAGCGGCGGCATGGGGAAGAAGGCGGGCCACCGGGCCGGTGTGGCGCTTTCGGAGGATGGCCACGGTGCACGAGCATTGGTCATGCGGTGTGGAAGGGTGGGACGACTCACGTGCGATCTTCGCGTGACGCATGCGAGGATTAGGCATGAGTATACCGTTTCTTTGCAAAGGTGTTAGACTATTTACCATAAAATTTTAGTTTTTAGGTTTCTAGAAAGGTGGTGCAATTGGACTATTTTCCAAATTAAATGAATTTTTAATGCACCAAAATATCACGGTCCACAAGGGCGGGGCGATTACAATTCCACGTTGACATCAAAATATACGTCGACATATTACAAGTTCATAACACATGATGTTATGGAATAAATTAATTACAATGGAGTAATTTCTTAATTAAAATATAGTCATTCATGATGATCGCGCGCATATAGCTAGCTTCCTCATTGGGTTCTTCCTCGAGCGATGTCAGTCTCCGAAGGCAGGCAATCAAATTGATTGTATTCTTCCTCGTCCACTACATTCTCAACTCCGACAATCCTTCTTTTCCATGAAGAACTTCGATGGCGCTTCTTATTTGCGGTCCGGTTACATAGAAGACTTGAACAACTTGGTTGCTTGATGCGAATGGTTCGTCTTTTGTCCGACACGATCGAGGTCCACGGTAGTGACGCCGTGCATTTGTCGACCTTCACATGTGGGAGATGGACCCAACGGCACCGAAATAGTGGGATCTTGAAAAGCACGTAAGTCGAGCTCCCATATCTCTCTATTTGCCCATAATCCCGAGCTCCTCACCCATTGGTGCGAATGCATCTATGCGGACACCCTGCTCGACTTTGTGCTCTTCCTATCACGAGATGCCGTATAAAATGTGTACCCATTTATGTCGTATCCTTGCCATGTGACAATTGTAAATTGTGGCCTTTTGCCAACCATAGCAGCGTATCATCACTTGATGACCTCCGTCATGATCGCACATTTACCCATTCGTTGAGCGAGCGGTTGTGCTCTCGTGATCCAAACCTCGGCCCGTGCTGATTCGTTGGCGTACCATGTCTTTGTGCTCGTCGATGTACGGGACGGTTCGGTCATGTGTTGCAAGACCGTGAAATGGGCTTGAGCGTCACGTATCAGATCGGGTGATTGATTTCCGCCAGATGGTCCGATACCATCGGACTTCCCTCATGGCGAGATAGAGGCACACCTATCGGTTCCACGAGAGCCATGTAGTCGACCGCAGAACTCAATGACCTCTTGGTTGCATAACCTTGATGATGCGCCCTCGGTCCGAGATCGATTCCGTCACGTAGGACTTGAGAATTCCCATATACCTCTCGAACGGGTACATATGACGTAGGGAACACTGGACGCATATCTTTATCTCTTTCACAAGATGAACAATGAGATGGACCATAATATCAAAAATGATGAAGGGAAATACATCTCAAGTTGACATAGAGTCGTCACCACCTCGGCACTAGCAGAGCATCTAGTCCTTGGGATCGATGACCTCTCGAGCAATTAAGTTGAAGAAATAACACGACCTCAAGATTGCCACTGGACCTTGTTCTGGCAAGATACCCCTAATTGCAGCAGAAGCATTTGTGTCATCATCACATGACAATCATGAGACTTCATACCAATTAATTTCAAATCTTGCATAGAAATAAGTTTCTTAATGTTAGCGGAGTAACCGAGACGGGACTTTGACACCATGCAAGCTTTGGCACAATTCATTTCTCTCGGCCTTGGACATAGTGTAGCAAGGCGTGGAAGGTATGTTCGTCCTTTATCGGTCTCTTTACGGTGCTAACTCGGTCCTTATGTTCATATCAACCAAGTCGCTACGTGGTGCGTTAACACCATCCTTTGTTTGCCACTAATGTTCATTAAGAGACCAATCAAGCTTTCACATACATTCTTCTCCACGTGCATGGCGTCGATCACGATGACGAACTTCTAAGTGCTCCCAATAAGGCAAGTCCCAAAAAATTGACCGCTTCTTCCGGATGTTCTTCGACGGGTTTTAATTTACATCCCTTCCCAAGCACAACATCGATATCATAACCATATCATAGACCTCTTTCCCTCTAAAAGCCCTTGGAAGAACTGTCCTCCTTATTTCCGTCGAATTATTTTTCATCTTGCGGTATGGGTGACTCACGGGAAGGAACCTCACGGTGGCCCATATATACGTTTCTGTGAGTTGTTCACCATACACTCTCCGTAGCATCTGCAGATGCATGACCAGGGCTTTGGCTCCTTCGTCTTTGACAAGCCGACGTTACCAGGCGGAAAATCATTGATAGTGCAGAACAACATGGCGCGTAAGAAGTTCTCTCGTTTGTCGCATCCCATACTTGTACCCCTTCGTTCCCACAGTGTCACAAGATCATCCAGTAATGGTGCTAGGTACACATCAATATCGTTCCCAGGTTGCTTGGCCCTTGGATAAGTAGTGACATCAAAATGTACTTCGCTTCATACGGCCAAGGAGGAAGGTTGTACATACATAGGTTCACGGGCCATGTGCTATGTCGGTACTCATGTTACGAAAAGATTCATTCCATCTGACTCAAGCCTAACCTTATGTTCTCGGTTCCGCACGAACTCTTTGAAGGTCCGATCGAAGTTTCTTCCTTGGTAGAATCGGCGGTGTCTTAGTTTTCCATCTTTCTTACGCCCTCAGAGTGCCAACACGCAATCTTGCCTCCTTCGGTTCGCAAATAAACGCTTCAAGCGTGGGATCAGGATGGATACCACAACACCTTAGCAGAGGAGGTCCTTGCTTCACCTTAGCAGTATTCTTACGCATGTATCGGGATGCTTTGCACACGGGACATACATGCAAGTCGCATACTCTTTACGATCTGAGATACAATCGTTCGGACATGCATGTATTCTTTCTACTTCCATTCCCAATGGACAAAGAACCTTCTTGGTTTGGTAGGTGGTCTTTGAGCAACACGTTTCCCTCTGGAAGAATGTCCGCTAGGAGACCTAACAACGCCGTGAAACTCTTGTCGGACCAACCATTGCTCGCCTTCAATTTCAGCGGTTCAAATGCGGTTGACAACCTTGTGTATTCCGCTTGCGACCAGGAACAAAGGTTTCCGAGTCCTCCATTAAGCGCTCGAATTTACAAAACTCTCTCTCAGCGTAGTTTTCACGCATCGCTGTGTCATCTGATCCAGTTGTCATCGTCGACCTATCGTCATCAAAAACACATCCACATCCGGCATATCGTTGACTTCCTCGTCGATGTCATCATTATTAACTTCACGTATAATCTGCTCTTCACCGTGGATGGTCCAACATGTATACCCTTTTTGAAACCCCTTCGAATCAAGTGCCCTCCCGATCTGCACGGGTTGTTAAAATCTTGATTACCGCAATCAATGCATGGGCCGATTACATAAATTCTATCCCTTATTCACCATATCTGCTCCGCGGCTCTTAAAAGCAATCACGCCATTAATGTACTCTTCACTCCTACAGTTCGCACCGTACATCCGATTCGGTCCATCTCGCTACACATGTAACAATTAGTAGTGTTAAATTATATTAATAAACTGCAAATACGTTACTCCTCCTATTAAGCCTAAATACGTTACTCCTCCTATTAAGCAAATATAAAGAGTTAAAGATCGTTACCCTCGGAGCTCACAGCCCAAAAAATTCCTAATATCCGCGAGATTCCTCACCTTGTCCTTCTCCTTGAGGCCAATGAACAGGGCAAAGAGAAGAGCCACATCGAAATGCACCAGCTCCCACATAGCTTATCCCACTCACAAAAACACTCATTCACAACACCCAAACCGGGAAGCTACCACCAGCCAAGCCTCACAAAGCAAGCATGCATGCAAGCCAAATGACCATAAGTTGCTAGGGCAACCACAACCAAGAACAAGGCAAGCAAAATAAACAAGCCTCCTACACCAACACAGAGCAAAGCTTCTCAAGCCCCTCTATTCCAAAGAAAGATCGCGCTAGCGCTAGAGGGGCCTCTGTCGGTCTTTATATTTATAGGGTGAAATATCACGGCGGTTCTTATTTCCAACCGCTCAGCGATACGGTATATCACTGACGGTTCTCCACAAGCGCTCGTGTGTTGAACTACTGAGCGGCTCCATGTGGCAACCGTCATGGATATACTCAATATCACAGACGTTTATAAAGTATAACGTCACGTGATATACTCACATCACGACAGTTCTATTAACAAACCGTGCGTGATGTGAATATATCAGCGACGGTTCTACTTATTAACCGTGCGTGATATTGAATATATCACGACGGATTCCACATGGAACCCGCTCGTGTAGTTCAACTTTATGACGATTACTAATAGGCGTGCGGCGGATGAGGATATTATACAGATGGTTCTTCATTCAACCGTCGTGATAGCGTCTGAGCATGTATATGCGCCAAATAATTAACAAAATGAATTTTGCCCAGTAATAAATAGATGATAAAGACCATATCATCACGCAACGATAAAAAGACCATATCATCATAGACGATAAAAATTAAAGACCATATTTACATCACAGACAATAGACTGGCCTTATCGTTTTTACATCACAGACGATAAAAAAAGGATGAGCGATCCTATCTTAGTCTTCAAATCTTCGTACGCATTCTCGTCGGCTTGGTGGGGCGGGATCGTGTCGTCTCACCAAACGCCTCCACCTGTGACCTTGCACGCTCAATTTCCTCTTGTATATGTTCGGACTCCGTAATCAAGTCCCATATAACCCAGAGGCCATCAACCCTGGTCTCCACGTCTCGGCTAGCTGGCCAGCTCTCGCAATGTCGAGAGTCGTCCCTCGACTCTCTGGGCTGCATCTCGGTGCGGACCAAAGAGTTCCATAGGACAATCTCCACGACGAGGTTTACTCGTGGATCTTTAGAGAAACCTCGCTTGAGTTTGTTGGAGGAGGAGCTCCAATCGACCGATGATCGCCGTTATGGTCTCCTGTAGATCGGAGGGTCTACAACGGATTGCATTACGAACGGACGTCTTGTTCGCGACTTGGGCGAGTTGCGTCGAGAGGTGCGAGTACACAACCATAATGTAGGCCAAGATGCACGGGGCGAGAGAAGCCATTTGGAATTTGTGGAGAGAGAGGGATGATCAAGGATCGAGGTTCGTGAGAAACTCCCTCGATAAGGTTGTCTATTTATACAAAAGAAGTAGTAAAGCCGGAGCGAGAGACGAAGAGACACTCGCGCGGAGATGAAGGGAATGAGATCCATAGCAGAGACGGCTCTATGATGGATCCGTCTATGATAAGATATCGCACGGCTTTATCTAAGCACCGTCCAGTGATATCATCAATATCCTGACGGCTCTATTGAAGCACCGTCGTGATATACTATCGCGCACGGTTCTTTAATAGAGCCGTGGCGTGATATCTAAATATCACGACGGCTCTATTAAAGAGCTCTGCGATAGTATATCATGACGGTGCTTCAATAGAGTCGCTCGTGATATTTTTATAAAAGGCGCTTTACTCGTCACTTCGCTCTCGCGCCCAGGCTCTCGCGCGCTCTCTCGGCTCTCTAGGGTTCGCCTGTTCACCTCCCAGCCAGAAGACCAACGCCGCGCCCCTTCATCGGACGACGCCGCCTCGCCGCCTCGCGCGGCCTCCTCCCGTGTCGGCCTCCTCCGCTGCCGGCCTCCTCTCTCCTGCGCGGCCTCCTCCCCGGGCTGGTCCTCCTCCTGCACCCGCCTCCTCCCGTGCCGTCCTCCTCCGTGTCGGCCTCCTCCGGCGCCTCCCTCCTCCCAGCGTCGGCCTCCTCGCACCGGCCTCCTCCTTGCACCGTGAGTTGTTGTGCGGCATCCTCTCTGTGAGTATTCCTAAAGATAATATGTGAACTGAATCTAGTACTAAAGATATGGCAAATTGATCGATGGGCTTTGTTGACATGCTCAGGATGAACTTTGTCTTATCTTCGAGATTGAATGTGATAGTTAGTTGATTCTTGAGCTCTATTGTACAAATTACTTGCTACTTTCAATTTCATATCTCGTTAATTTGTTACTTTCGATTGAATGCTAGTTATCACAGGCGGTTGAATGCCATCACAATTTGATATCTTTGTTAGTTCATTCTTGAGCTCTATTGTATTGACGAACCGTCTGTGATGTGACTTTGATAGTCTTTGATAATGTGAACTGAAATTGATCAGTGGGCTTTGTTCTGGTTCGCTCTGTGATGAACTTTTCTCTTATACTGAGATTGAATGTGATAGTTAAGATCATTTTCGGTAACAGCTGAGATCATTTGACAGTTAAGCAAAGTATTGTTTAGAGCTCATAGTTTGAATTTATACTATCATATTCATTTAATGAAGAGTATAGACAATAGGATTGAGATGGCAAAGATTTGTTCTTTGCAACTCTCCTTCCGAGCACAAACTACCATCAATCCTTCTTTATATTATACGTTTGTGCATCATTTTCGGTTAAGTTGAGTAAATCCGCTTGAATCGGTCGATTAGAGCTTACGATATTGCTTCGTGCATATATAGATAGCAAGTAAGTGACATGGCGTCCGCACCATCTTCGCCGCCATCCGGATCTCCGAGAAAGAGGTGCGACTGCAGATGGCGGAGGAACATCGAGAATTCCTCCGAGCCTAATGACAAATCACGGAGGTCAATGCCAATGGGATCCCCGTGAGTCCCCCAAAGGCGGCCGAGATTCCGAACCTTGTGCGGATACTTGGAAGGAACGGGTCCCCATCACCACACCGAGTGGGACACGTGGCCGGATATTCGAGAAGCCAGTGTGGGACGAAGTTTTAAAATCGCTCACTTTCCCAGCGCAGACTGGCGCGCGTGGAACGCAACGACAGCGTTGCTCTCGATCGGAAAGGCGTGGAGGATCTTCAAGAGCGTGCTTGTCACAAAGCACGTGAACACGGGCTCGAACGCCCTTCACGTGTATAAATTCTTGTCGCGGGATATATGGGGCGCCTTTGTGCAAATGAAGACGACGCTGAATTTCTTGAGGAAAGTGCACGCACAAGGCTCTCTGCATACTTAACACTCACCCCACAAACTCGGCACCGCTGGCACGCAGTAAAACCGCCGCAATGGGCGGCGAGGACGCGAACGAAACAAGGCCATTTGCGAGATCATGCACTAGCAGCGCTCTCTCCCGGTTAAGAGCGAGGCATCGCCACGTCTTTCGTGAAATCTCTTTCACAAACCCGCAGACTGATGTGGCCAACCGGTGGTAAATGCCTCGAACTACCTAGTTGTTAATAAGTCTATAACTTCATAATGTATATAATAACATGATGACCTCTTGCAGCAAGAATTGAGTTCCGCATGTTCAAGGCTCCTTCCAGCGGCATAGGAGAAGGATATACTAACTACAGCTGCGGGAAACAAGGAGCACCTGGTGCGCACGCGAGGCAAAGGGGTTAACGTATTTTGGAGGGATGGATTCCCGCAGCGACTACCGCATGATAGAGCAGTGAAGAGATCCAAGGCCGAGTAACGACACGGTGTTGGAACATGTGTTTACTTCAAAATTTGAAAGAAGAGAACGGGTGCTATGCAAAATTTGAAGAAAAAGATAGCAAGATTGCAGGACCAAGTGAATCAACTACTACCCTCAACAACCACAGAGTGACGCCCGCTGTTTTGCAGGCGTCCTCCTCAACATCGGAGTAGCGCCACGCCCACGCAAAATTGTGAACACGATGATGTCCAATTACCTATCGGCGACATCAAGGTAATGTACATCTCTGAATGCTCCAAAGATAGACCTATAGGGACGCCTTAGCTAATTGCGTGATCGTTTTGTAGGAGCCGACGACCGCACACTCCAAGTGAGGATGGTTGGGATGTCTATTGAGGTCGGGCGGGGTGGTGTATCCATGCAATGAAGGGATAGTGCAGACGGTGCCCAGTGGCGCAGGTTACGCCAGGTCCGGTGGACATGGTACATGATAATTTTAGGGCCGCCCCGGAGATTCGTCCGAACGAAGAAATCATAACACTAGGGGATGCCCGCATGCGGTTTTATTCGAGTGGCAAAGAAGGACATCACCACTCGACCGCAGCGTCGCCTCAACCTTCGGATGACTCCACCCAAACCATCTCCACACGACCATGTCTCTCCAATTCAACTTTTGAAGGACATCGCCCCGACTGCCCGCAGATGTCGCCTCAACTTTTGATGACTCTACCCCAACCATCTCGACACGACCATGTCTCTCCAACAGACCTCCATGAATGCACCTCAACCTTCGCCGAAGCCCGCTCATCGGTTCGTGGAGAAGACACCGAACGAAAAGTGTGCCGTGATATCGGTTCCCGAGTCGCCTCGACAGAGGAAGACGCGTGAGCGGGCAAGTCGCTCAGACAAATCGAAATCGAAGAACATTAAGGCGCTTCCGCCTCCTAACCCTAAGAAATACTCTTTCTAAGTCCGCTGGCGACTTGAGACACGATTAGCCTACGCTGGATTAGGTTGTCGAGTTTGCATAGCCGGTACTTGCGTAAGACCAAAGAGAAAGGGTGCGCGATGGAATCACCGCCGGATACACTGGAGGACTATTTCCTCCATGAGCCGCCCTTCATCGTGGGCTTTGACGACTTATTCGACCTATTCAACCTCAAAGCCCTCGATGCCTCACTTCTACGATGCCGATACCGTAAGTGTGTACAATCAAGTTCTACATTCACGTACATTCACGTAATATAACAACTCATTGCTTATGTATAGATACATGATTAAAACCGCCTGGCGATTGAAAGAACCGTGGGTTTCTCGACCCACACGTGGTCTCTCGAACAAACCATCTTGCGCACGCATCCTACGCCGAGAAATACATAACGCAGGATTGCTTGCTCAAAACTACGTGGACTACATAATGGTGCCCTACAACCGTATAAGTGCTTCACTACTTGCTATACAAATTTCATTTGTACTTTATACGCAGATGAACTTAGGTTTAATGACTATAGCGACATACATGAGTAGGCATCACCGGATCCTTCTAGTCATTATACCAAAGAGGAATCAGTATTTATACTCAGATCAGTACTATACCTTGATTCCCTAATGAAAAAGGCCACGACTTCACCCTTGTGCAAGAAGTACTTGACAGTGTGCTCATTTCCTCCATACATAACTCTATTGTAGTCTTCCTTCGCTTGAAATGGCCGAGGTTAACGCTTTGAAAACATGTAGGTCGCTCATCTCCTATATTGCCGAGGAGGGCTATACAAGGGAACGAACGCACACTTAATCACGGGGCGCGATTTCTAAGACGTGCTACAACACAATAATCCTATATCATACTGTAATAATGCGCCTCGAATCGACTATACCTATATATGTAATTCTATTTTTTCGTTATCGCCAAAGAAAAGAGTAAGAATGTGCATTCTACGTTTGCCATCATATGCGATTCTCATGAGTGCTAGGTTGCTAGGATCCCGAGGTTGGTCAATCTCGCAATAATTGCTAATTATAAATTTAAAAATATATGTGTAACACTTTACTCTTGTTTGTAGGTTTTGAATATAGATTTAGATTCACTCGCTCGTAAAGAGATCTCGGATGTTCGAGGGAGGCTTTGCACCTTCATCATGACGGATATCATTGCGCCCAACGGAGAGTTTCACTCTTGAATCACCTCAAACAATTAATATATATTTGATATAGTTGTAATTCACTTTGAATAGTTGTAATTCAATGGTACACTAGCGACAATATTTGATATATGTTGGTTTGTAATTGACAATGATCACTTTGGGTTGTCCGTTGATTTATCTGTGATGTATCTATTTTTCTGCCGCTATTTTCGATGGCATGGCTAGCAATTCCCGAGGCTAGCCTAAAATTTTTAAAAATAGTTAGGTTGAAGTATTTATCGCTGCACGGTTTAACAATCAAACCGTCAGGAATATGCATATCCTGCATCGTTCTATTTAATAACCGTCGTGATATACATATATCTCGCATTGTTCGTAAATAGAACCGCTCGGGATATCTTTATCGCAGACGGTTCTATTTACTTAACCGCTCGAGATATGTGTATATCGCTGACGGTTAAATAATTAGAACCGCTGCGGGATATGTGCATATCACGACGGTTTGTAAATAGAACCGTCGTGATAATTAGATAGCATGACGGTTCTTTAATAGAGCCGTTCGTGATAATTAGATAGCACGAGACGGTTATATAATTAGAACCGTCTCGTGTTAGATTTATCACGCAGCGGATTTTTAACCGTCGTGATAACCGCTGCTTATCACAGACGCATAAAAACACAGACGGTTCGGAACCGCCTGTGATGACTATTCGAACCGTCTGCAGTGATGAGGCTGTGTGTAGTAGTGCAATACAGCAATGTATGGAATACGTAGTTGTGTTGCCAACATTTTATTCGGCTAGTATGTACATAGCAGCACTGCAACATGACACGCACACATAAATATCAAGGCTGGCTAGTTGACGACAGGAAGAGCGCCGGCGTTGCCGCCATCCGGAGAGGGAGGACTACCACCGTTGTCACCTCCTGGAGACGAAAATTCATCGACGATTTCTATTATTAGTTTTCTGAGTTTGGCGTAAATTCTGGCCCTTTCAGCTTTCTTCTCATCTATTTTATCTTTAATCTTGAGAAATTTTTGTTCCTTCATTGCTTTCTCCTCAAGCTTCTGTATCTGCTTGTTCAGCGACTGAACCTGCAGCGACAAGACAATCATCACACACGAAACATGTATAACTACCGAGTGCGCATGACCAATCATACATTATATGCATGTATATAAATTTTCGCATACTCTACGAGCCGGCCAGCGGAAGAGTTTGTTCTTTCGACATATGCGCATTAAAGTTGTGGAGGAGATTCGGAGATTTTTTGCGGCATCGGCTTTTCGCATGTGAAGGTATGGTGCGGCCTCTTCGATGGACATATTCGCCACTCGATCTCTTTGTTGCGCGTGCTTGCTCTTTGCACCCGCGGTACTGGAGCTTGACGCAAGGATCGCCGGTGCTGGAGGAGGCAGTACATTACTGGCCAAGGCTGGGTTTCCAGAAGGCAACCGCCCCGCCGTCGGTGCTGCGGCAGCGCCTGCATGCACACACGTATATAAACACATTACCATTAAAAGCGATAATGGCGCTTGAAGTATTGTCTGTCGCAAAATATTATTATTATGCTTATCGTCAAACAAGATGGATATGATTCAGTCGGTCGTTACCTTCCATCTGCCCGCTAGTACCACTCCGCATCCTGCCGAGCATATTCGCGACGAAGTTTTCAACCCACTCGTTCGTCCGCTTGAAAAGCCTGAAAAAAAATCGAGAAGGCAACGCAGTTAAAGAGCGCTAGGGGACGTGTATGCTACATATACAACTGACGAAAACTCCAGTGAACAGCTCGCTTACTCCACATAATAGAGTTCCACTGCTGGGTGCTGTCCAGCGACCCCAGCGTATGTGACCTCAACTACAGCGTGATCAAAGGTCCCAGGGTCGCAGCTATGGATCCTGATTTTCATCTGGCGAGACTCTGCATGTATGGGTCAATTTGACAAGATTTATTAAGGAGCTAGCAATATGTGTGACCAGTCTTGTAAGTACAAACTAATGGTCTAGTGATACTGCAACTACACAAAATATAGATGTTATATACGTGAGCACGTACGTACCACTCGCGTGTGCTACCTCTCTTAGCACAGAGCAGCGAGTGCAATCCATATGTTTTGTTTCGAACGGTTCGAACAAAGGTTCGTCGTCCATGGGGACGTCCTGCGCCTTGTCCGACTGTTCCAAGCTCTCAAAGATAGCAGCAATATCCTCTTCGGTTAACTCCCCCGTGAACGCTAAGCCTTCTAGCAACGTCGTCTTGCTCTCGGCCGGAGGAGCGTCGGCGAGCGGAACCTCGCTACTTTCCGCCGCCGGTAGAAGCAGTTGCTGCTGGCCTTGCAGCACAGGCGCCTGCGCCGGTGCAGGTGGAGCCGCGGCAGGGGGCAGGTTCTCGGCCTCAGGCGCCGAGATGACAGGCGAACTCTCCGGAGCGGCAAACAGCGGGTACTTGGGATCCATGGCTAACGTAAGGTAACTCGGTGTCGAAGGATAGTAGCCGGGCTTGACAAAGGCACGGATGGGGGAGAAGGGGTACAAATACGGCGCGTAGGGGCGTCGGTTCTAAGGAGTTGGGGCAAGCGCGCGCGTTCGGACACGACGTTTTCGAGCGCGCGTAGGTGGCCGAACGTGTTCAGACGCGCGCGCGCGCGTTTACCCTGCGGGCTGGCGGTTTAATTGAGGAGGGCTGCAGTTGGATCCGTAGCGGACAGTGTTGATGTGCTATGTTGGGAACTTGAGATCTGATTTTGGACGGACCCGTTGTGGCAACTGGCGGCCGGCGTGTGTACGCGCATGTGGGTGAAAACAGTACAACTATAAGTTGAGTCACGTACACGTGCGTAGTTGAGTCACGTGCATGTGCGTCTCAAAATAAAAAGTCATACGGATATGCGATTAAGTAGATCTAACCGTGCATTTAATAATTCTGGCCGTTCTATGTGTATTGGGAATTGATACTATACCTACGTTCAGACGGAGGACTAAAAATCGGACGGCTCAATCTCTCAACTCGCACGCCCACCGAACGCGAAGCCACGATCAATTCTCATCCACCCACTCGCTCACTCGCTCTTATCCCCATCGCCTTATCCCCATCGCTATCGCCTGTAACTCCACCACTCGCTCTCTCCTCCATCACTCGCTCTCTTGCCCGCCTCCCTCCTCCCCTCAACCTTCCTCCCCCACCAGTCCACCACCGCCACAGCCTCTGCCTCCTTCTTTCCCCCCGCTCCTCCGCCTTGCACTCGCTCACACCGCTGCCCCTCTCCACCACCGGCGATCCCCAACGGCGGAGGAGCGTCGTCCCCAAGCTCTAGGCGGATCCGACGACCACACGTCCTCCCAGCGCTCTGGGCGCCCGGATCCGATAGCGGAGCTTCTACCCCAAGCTCTAGGCATCCAGATCCGGCGGTAGCGCGTCTCCCCTGAGCTCGAAGCGTCCGGATCTGACGGCATGACATGTTCTCAGGCCTCCCTGTAGCCGGATCTAGTGGTGGCCACCTACGAGGACGCTTGCACCAGCCTCCCAGTGGTCGGATCCCTTGGCCCCATTCTCTTCGTCCCCTCGGTCGAATCCGTCTCTATCACCCCCAAGTGTGGCGGCGCGGTGCTCGGCCACCTCGCCGTTTGTGGCTACGGCCGCGACCTGCGCCTCCTCTACGGGGGGAGGCAGCTCGAACTGGAGGCCACCATCGCTGCGCTCCAACTCCCGGCAAACTCCACACTGCACCTCGCCTCCCGCCTTGGCTCACCCCTACATCCCTACTTCTCGGCCTACCCGCAACTCGCGCCCGCTCCTGGCCTTTCAGCCCAAGGCTTGGCCCTCTCACGGTGCCGACGAGCCCCTTGAGCGCCTCCCGTGCCCTCGCGCTGCCCCCTCTCTGGTGCCCCTCGCAAGGCCTATGGCGCCGTCGTGATTGCCGTGCTGTCCGGAGCTCAAGGCCGAGCCTGTGAGGGTGATGCCGGTGAGTTGCAAGTGTTGTATGTGCCCTAAAAAATGTTGCATGTTGCAGTTATAGAATTTTTTTTATTGCAACAAGTGATTTGAGATGTTGGTGGAATGTATTGTTTAGTGTTGCAGTAACAAATGTTTGAGAATGAGATTTTTCCAGAAATTTTTTGAATATCGCAGGTGTTGCATGTGCTCAGTTCATGATGTTGTTGTTGCGGCAACAACGACTAGCGCTCTGTCCTATATGTTGCAGCCGTTGTATTGTGATGTTGCAAGTGTTGTCATGTGATGTTGCAACCATTACCGAAGGATGTTGCATGTGGTGTGCCGAACTAGCTCTCGGACGTACCGTCTGAGCTAGTCGCTCCGGAATAAAAAGTCATACGCATATGCGATTCAGTAGATCTAACCGTGCATTTAATAATCTTGGCCGTTCTTTGTCCGATGGAAGGCCAAGATAGTATTGTGATTGCATGCTTGTTCTACATGCATACATGCGAAACGTATCAAAATTCAAAATTGTACTTGTTCTGAGGGTGGTAGAAAAGAAAGGGATCTATCATAACTTACACCGGAAGAAGTACAACAACGGGAACATATCATGTATTATTTTTAGGCCACGTTTGTTTAGGCTGTTGACTTTTTGAGTTGCGTGTGAATGATAAAAAGTTTGAATTGTTCTTGAGGGTTTGGAGGATCTGTTTATGCATATATTTAAACTTATTTTTTAATGGAATTTAAACTATGGCAATACATGGAAGTGTACATATGAAACAAAATAGATATCGCTCGTATGTGCATGCGTGTGTACCAAGGCTGAACCAAATAACAGTACAAGAAAAACATGCATACAACAACACATAACTCGCAACGGAAAGCACATGCGTTGCAGGGCAAACTTATTCACCACGCATGATGCCTGCTTATCCCACCACCTCCCACGTCCAAATAAAACTGCTCGGCTGCTCCCTATAAACCCATCTTATCTTGACTTCCTTCCTCCCTTAATCGGTTAGTCCCTTTTGTTTCATCTTCCTCTAAAAAAATCCCCTTCCTTCTTTCCAAAAAATCCGCCGCCCCGTCCCTTCCCCCAAATCTGTGCCACTCCCCACTCATTGCCACCGCGCTGCTCTCGCCCACTGTTGCAATGCACTCGCCCACCGCTGACCCACCCTCGTCCTCGTCTGCATCCTTCACCCCTCGCCCGTCTCCCCCGAGCTGCCCTCGAAACTCCGCGCTACGCCCCTTGCCTGCATCCTCCTCCTCCATCGCCCATCGCCACTCACCTGCCTCCATGCCACCCTCGCCCGCCGCTGCCTGCCCCTCGCTCGCCGCCACTACCCCCTTGCCCCTCACCCGCCTCACTCATCCCTCGCATCCACGCCTGTCCGTCCCTCCCATTCGCATCGCACCGACCTCCTCTGCGTCGCATCTCTTGCTTCACCTCCTCCATCCCCGGCTTTCGACGATGTCCTCAAGCACCGCTACTCCGACTTCATTGTCCACGAAGTCGCCCGCGACGGCTCCCTTGTCCGCCTCACCTCCTTTGATCTCCCCGACGAGGTACGCGCATTTCCTGACAACACCATGGCGATGTTTGGTTCACAATTCACACATCCGATCCCAATTTCACTGCCAATTGTGGATTACAGTGAGTGGATGCGAAGGAGGAGGAGAAGGTGGCACCGTGGGCAAACATGGACCACTTGCAGGCTCTCGAGTCATTCCATGCACTCTGCGGTGACGCGGACTACGATGCGTTGCGGGGGCTTCTCGAGAGGGTTTCAGTCGGGGAAGGGAGTGATGTCTCGCCGGTTATTCTCTCGGCTGACACCGACAAGGCTCATCAATCGGTGGGTTCGGTTCCCGGTTGGTGATTGTTTGTGTAGTTGAGTTGTGTGGAACGATGCAATTTGGGTGTTTATTTGGTTGTAGGAGGTGCATAACTTCTTCAAGAAGAACTTCAAGTTCTTTGTCACGGACACGGTGGAACACAGCGATGGGGTTCAGAAATGCATTAGGGTGCAGTTGGGATTAGTAGCAGGGGGAGGGAGGGGTGGTTCTGATTGGAGAGATGATAGGCCATTTGATAGTAGAGGGTCAACTAATTGGCCAGATCATATTGGGAAGTTCATGAGGTGACACTACTACACACAGCCTCATCACAAACGGTTAGGAACCGTCATCACAGACGTTTTTCGAACCATCTGTGTTGTTACGTCTGTGATACGTTGTTATCACAGATGGTTCAAATATCCTAATATCACAAACGGTTCTAATTTATAACCGTCTATGATATATATAATATCACGAGCACGTTACATTTTACTAACCGCCTCGATATCCTAATATCCATGCGATTAGCTCGTTACCAACCGTCTATGATATCGCTTAATATCACGAGCGGTTCGGTTATCAACCGTCTCGATATCCTAATATCCGCAGATAGTTACGGTTACCAACCGTCGTGATATCATCATATCAACGACGGTCGGTAACTAGAACCGCTCGTGATATCATAGATATCACGAGATGATTTAACTATCGAACCAAATGCAGTGATTGTTCTTTAATCCTAACTAAATTTTTTTGATTTTCGGCTAGTCTCAGGAATTGCTAGCCATGCCCTCTGAAAACAAGCATGCAGAAAATAGATACATATCACAGATGAATCAATCGTTGATAACTCAAAGTGATCATTTATAACTCAAAATCAATTACAAAAGAATTACAACTACTCAATTATTGTTGCTAGAGTTACAATTCGAATTATAACTACTCAAAGTGAATTACAATTGAATCAATTGTTTGAAGGTGGTTCAGTGGCGTCGACGGAGTGAAACTCTCCGTCGGTGTGAACGATATCCATCATGATCAAGCTGCAAAGTCTCCCTCGAACCTCCAAGAGCTCTTTCGTAATGAGTGAATCTAATTGTATGTTCAAGCCCTGTAGCTAGCAGGAGGAGTAAAGTATTAAGCATATATATATATATATATATTTAAATTTATAATTAGGAACTAATTATTGCGAGATTGACAAACCGCAGGATCCTTCATCTTAGCACTCATGATTTCATGCATATAATGGCAAATGTAGAATGCACATTGTTCTTGTTTTTTGGCGACACTTGCAAAATAGAATTACACACACACACACACACACACACACACACACACACACACACACACATATATATATATATATATATATATATATATATATATATGTATAATCAGTTCGAGACGCATTATTACGAAGTATGATATATGATTATTGTGTTGTAGCGCGTACCAAAAATTGCGTCATGTGTTGCAGTGTGGCGCTCCATCCCTTGTATGCCCTCCGTCGGCAACATAGGTGATGAACGACCTACATGTTTCAAAAAGTTAACCTCTGCCATTTCAAATGAAGGAAGACTACAATAGAGTTATGTATGGAGGAAATGAGCATACCTATCGAGTATTCCTTGCACAAGGGTGAAGTCGTGCATTTTGCTGAGTAGGGAATCAAGGTATATTACCTTGTTCCTCTTTGGTACAATGACTAAAAGGATCCAGTGGAAGCTACGATCATGTATGTCGCTATAGTCATTAAACCTAAGTTCGTGCTGCGTATAAAGTACACATGAAATTTGTATAGCAAGTAGTGAAGCACTTACTTCTGGTTGTAGGGCACCAGTATGTAGTCCTTGTCGTCCTGAGCAAGCAATCTTGCCGTTTTGTATTTCACGACGTATGATGCATCTTCCTTGATGGTTTGCTCAGAGACCATGTGTGGGTCGAGGAAACCCACCGGTTCTCCGCATCCCCGGGCATTTTTCATCATGTATCTATGTATATAAGCAATGAGTTGTGATATTTTCATCATGTATCTATACATAAGCAATGGTTTGTACACACTTACTATGTCCAGCATCATAGAAGCGAGGCATCGAGGGCTTGGAGGTTGAATAGGTCGAATAAGTCGTTGAAGTCCACGACGAAGTGGCGGACTTCGTGGAGGAAATGCTCTTCGTGTATTTGACGATGATTCCGAATCGCATCTGCTTATCTTTGGTCTTCACGCATGTACTAGGTATGCAAAGACCGACAACCTAGTCAGTGTAGGCTAATACTGTGTTGCTCACCAACGGACTTCCGAGGGAGTATTTCCTGGGAGGCAGAGGTGCCTTAATGTTCTGCGATTTCGACTTGGACTTAACGACTTTACGCTTACGCGCCTTCCTGTGAGACGAATTAGGAACCGATCTGGCGGCACGCTTTCCGGTTCCCTTCGTCTTGTCCACGGAACCGTCACGGCGGCATGCTTTTCTAGTTCCTTCGGGCGTCTTCTCCACGGAACCCGCACGACAACAAAGCTTTTCGGTTTCTTCAGCGTCTTCTCCACGGAACCGAGCACGGCGACACGCTTTTACGGTTCTTTCGGCGTCTTCTACGGAACCGATGAGGCGGGCTTCGAACCGAAGGTTGAGGCGCACTACGTGGTTGTGTCGGATGGTTGAGGTGGAGTCATCGAGGGTCTGTTGAGAGGCATGGTCGTGTCGAGATGGTTGAGGTGGAGTCATCGAGGGTGCTGTTGGAGAGGCCTTCTGAATCGAAGGTTGAGGCGGCATTGCAGGGTCCAAGGCAATGTCCTTCTTAGGTCTCTGGATAAAAGTGTACAAGGCATCCCCTAGTGTTTTGGTTTCTTCGTTCGGGCAAATCTCCAGTGGGATGGCCCTTAAATTTTCATGTACCATGTCCACTTGGACCTTGGCGTAACCCTGCGCCACCTGGGCACTATGCTGCACTGTCCCTTCCTAGCATGGATACGCCATCCCCCGCCCAACCTCAATAGACAACCCAGCCATCCTCAGTTGGAGCGTGCAGGGCGCCGCCTCCTACAAAACGATACTCAATTAGATAAGGCGTCCTATAGGTCTATCTTTGGAGCATTCCAGATGTACATTACCTTGATGGCGTCGATAGGTAATTGGACGTCATTATGCTCAGAATTTTGCGTGACGCCGACGCTACTCCGATGTTGAGTAGGACTGCTCCCAAAATAACAGAGGCGCTTGCGCATCGGTTGAGGAGTTGATTTATTCGATCCTCCAATCTTGCTATATGTCCTTCAAATCTTGCAGAAGCCTCATTTCCAGCGGTGGTCGTACTCGCCTTAGATCTCTTCCTACTCCTGTATGTGTAGTAGTCGTCTGCGAATCCATCCCTCCAAGGTACGTTAACCCCTTTGCCTCGTGTGTGACCCGGGTGCTCCTTGTTTCCCAGGGCCGTAGATAGTATATCCTTCTCCCTGCCAGATTGGAAGGAGCCTCCGGAACATGCGGAAGTCAATGCTTGCTGCAAAGAGGTCATCATGTTATTATAGACACTATAAAGTTATGAACTTATTAACAACTAGGTAGTTCGACATATTTACCACACGTTTGGCCACCTCCTGGTCTGCCGGGTTTGTGAAAGAGATTCCGCCCGAAGACGTGGTTGATGCCCTGCTCTTAACCAGGAGAGAGCGTGCTCGTCTGTGATCTCAGCAAATGGTCTTGTTTAGTTCTCGTCCTCCGCCGGCCATTGCGCGGATTTACCCGCGTACCCAGCAGTGCCGAGTTTGTGGGGGTAAGTGTTCAGTGTCTGGAGAGCCTTGTGCGCCGCACTTTGCTCACGAAATTCAGCCGTCGTCTTCATTTGCACAAAGGCGTCCCATATATCCCGCTATAAGAATTTATACGTCGTGAAGGGTGTTCGACCCGTGTTCACGTACTTTGTGATAAGTGTGCTCTTGAAGGTCCTCCACGCCTTTTCCATCACGAGCAACGCCTGCCGTTCCACGCGTGCCATGTCAGCTTTTGGGAAAGTGAACGATTT
This sequence comes from Ampelocalamus luodianensis, assembly GCA_036346255.1. Lineage (NCBI taxonomy): Eukaryota > Viridiplantae > Streptophyta > Magnoliopsida > Poales > Poaceae > Ampelocalamus > Ampelocalamus luodianensis. The sequence goes on from CM070619.1 coordinate 31,968,168, forward strand.
TAAAATTTCTTTCCACAGCTCGCCTCTCCAATCATCCGACATAGTGTCCCAGCTTAGTGTAGTGATGGGGACTCGTTCCCTTCCAAGTATGCCGCAGATGGTCCGGAATCTCGCCACTGCTTTGGGGGGACTCACAGGGATCCCATTGGCATTGACCTCAGTGATGGTCATTAGGCCCGTAGGAATTTTCGATATTCCTCTGCCATCTCGCGTGCGTATCACTTTCCTCGGAGATCCAAACGCATTCGGTGACGTCGATGACGACGACGAAGATGGTGCGGACGCCATGTCACTTATTTGCTATCTATATAATAAATAACTAAAAATAGTTGGCACAATGTTCCTTTACATCATACAGTAAAACGTTTTTAAATATTTCAAATGACACTATATGTCAGTAGTAGCACAAGCAAAAGGGATGTAAAATAATATGTATAGAAATAATATAATATTGTACATAAATTAATATGTAATTTCAGATATTAAATTTACGCTAACAAGGCGATCAGTGGTCAATGTTTGGTCCATAACTGAAATCAGAGCAAGCTATATATAGATAAATTGCAAGCAGATGAAAATTATGCATGATAGTTTGTGCTCTCAGAAGGAGAGTTGCAAAAGAACAAGTCTTTGCCATCTCAATCCTATTGTCTATACTCTTCATTAAATGAATATGATAATATAAATTCAAACTATGAGCTCTAAACAATACTTTGCTTAACTGTCACATGATCTCAATCATATTCTAAAAGCAGATTAAACTTCCATCAAACATTCAATTAATCTCAGATAAGACAAAGTTCATCACAGAGCATGTCAACAAAGCCTCTTGATCAATTTGCAATATCTTGAAGACTAGATTTAGTTCACAGATTATCAAAGACTAACCTATGCATGCACAGAGGGTCTCCAACACTAACCCATGATGAAACCCTAGCAATATCACCATCGGTGCCGTCCACAGAGCAAGGGAAGGAGTAGAGAGAGTAGTAGAGGGTAGAGTACTGTGGGTAACAGATATCAAACCGACAAAGCAAGTAATACAATAGAGCTCAAGAATGAACTAACTATCACATTCAAACTCAGTATAAGACAAAGTTCATCACAGAGCATGTAAACAAAGCCCACTGATGAAACCCTAGCAATATCACCATCAGTACCCATCATAGAGCAAGGGAAGGAGTAGAGAGAGGACTAGAGGGTAGAGTACTGGGGCGAGAAGGCCGGTGCAGGGGAGGAGGCCGACACGGGGTCGATGGTGCGGGGAGGAGGCCGGAGCAGGGGAGGAGGCCGACACGGGGTCGATGGTGCGGGGAGGAGGCCGACACGGGGTCGACGGCGCAGGGAGGAGGCCGGTGCAGAGGGAGGAGGCCGACGGAGAGGGGAGGGAGGCCGGTGCAGAGGGAGGAGGCCGACGGCGAGGGGAGGGAGGCCGGTGCAGAGGGAGGGTGCCGACACGGGGAGGAGGACGGCGTGGGGAGGAGGCCAGTGGAGAGGGAGGCGGTGGCAGCGTTGGGGCACTAGGGAACTGGGGAACCCTAGAGGAGGCGAAGGAGCTGAATGGGCGGGCAATGGGGAGAATAAATGGGTGGGAGATAAATAGGTGGGCCGTGTATCACAGACGGTTCTACTAAAGAACCGTCTGTGATGCGGGAATATCACAGACGGTTGCATAATAGAACCGTATGTGATGACGGAATATCACAGACGGTTATATTATGAAACCGTCTGTGATATTCCCGCATCACAGACGGTTATATTATGAAACCATCTGTGATATGACGATTATATTATGAAACCGCTGCGTGATATTCCGCATCACGCAGCGATTATATTATGCAACCGTCTGTGATATCGACAACCAATATCATGGCAATCATGACACAAGTCCATATGAATAACCTGGTGACAAAAATCGATTTATCCACTATTTATCCCCTCACAATTCGTTTGACTTCAAAAATTCATATCTAATTCAACTCAACTCCAAATTACAATGAACGTCCACATTGCCATCAATATATATTAAATATGACAAGTCCACAACACATTAACACATGACAATGCAATAAATTAATTACAATAGAGTAAATTCTTAATTAAAATATAGTCCTTCATGATGATCGACGCGCATGTAGCTAGCTTCCTCACTGGGTTCTTCCTCGAGCCTGATGCCATCTCCGAAAGGAGGCAACTCGTCAAATTGATTGTATTCTTCCTCGTCCACAATATTCTCAACTCCGACAATCCTTCTTTTTCCATGAAGAACTACGTGGCGCTTCTTATTTGCCGGGTTGGTTACATAGAAGACTTGAACAACCTGGTTAGCCAATATGAATGGTTCGTCTTTGTATCCGACACGTTCGAGGTCCTTTGTAGTGACGCTGCACTTGTTGACCTTCACCGTGGGAGATGGACCGACAACACGTGTAACACCTCAAATTTCAACATGAGCTCGAATGCTATCAAGAAAACATTAACAAAGCTAAACTAGACAAATACTAAATTCGGTAGAACCTCTTTTGTATAGTTACTATACGGAGGTTCCCAAAAGATAGAAAGTAAATCATAACTAAATATTTCTAACATCCAATATCATCACTAAGCATTAAAAACATGCTACTCACCTAGAACATATTCAAAGTTAATCAAAGTATGTTACTCATCATTATTACAAATAACCTCGATGCATGAGGCCTAACCACGATCATTTCTTAAGCGGTTAAGCTTAATTATTAATGGACACACTAAGAAGATTAATCAACTTTAAAGAAGCATGACAGTGTGTGACTCCAACTCAAGTCTACTCCTCCCATGCATGCCGCTCTTGTAAAAGGTACCTAAAACACAACAAAAGCAAGGGTGAGCCCAAAGGCTCGCAAGTACCAATAATGAAACATTAAACTCATAATTACAACATCAACACTCCATTCCAAAGCTTTACTCGAAAAACATATCACATGATGTATGAATGCAAATATGCAATGCATCTTTTCTTTCTCTTCCACTTTTCGCATTTCACCGTAATGCGAGATATGCGACCGCCGCCAAGATACCATGCCCGTGCTCTCAAGCACGAGGACCAATTGCCCAATACGCAAGTAAAGGACCTCAAGCCCACACTCCACAAGTGTGGGGACCTCAACCGTCATATACATGGGGATCTCAACAAATGCTTAGTCACCACGTGACCAAGTTTTCATTATGTCAACATGATGCATATGCACAAATCTTGAATCATCATAATCATACCTCCTCAAAGAACATCACTTATGAATTTAACTCATTCATACTTCTATCATTCATGTTCATAGACATTCATACACTCAAGCAACCATGCATAATACATATTTTCACAACATTAATAATCATGTTCAACAACATCTATAACACTCTAGCATCCATAGATATCACATTTATTCATAATACTAGCAAACAAGTACTTGCCTTAATCGCAAGGGACGAAGGCGCAGAGAGGGCGCTGCCCCGAACCAATCCCTCACCTGAATATAAATATAAAGCATGCTAAGACAACCATACTGAACCAAAACTTAGCCAAAAGCACAACTGCACTCGCTACACTCTCAAGCGCATTCCCAATTCCAACTCCTAAAGTTCGATCTGTCCCCTCTGTGGACAGCCATAATCTAAAATTCATATATTTTTGTACAAGAGTCCAAATGAGGTGTTCTTGGACTTCATTGAAAGGTTGTAAATTTCCTCAACTAAACCTAGTTGGTGGGCCTTCCTGATTCGGCCATCTAATACCCCTATCATACTAATTAACAGAACATCGATTTCACGTCAAGTTCTTTGGACAGTACACTAAAACTATCATAACTTTCAGCTTGTTTGTCCAAATTTCGCGTTCTTGGGCTTCCCTGAAAGCTACAACAATTATCTACAACTTTCGTTATTCTGAGATCCTCTAATTTTCCCTTTTACTGATTTTTAAAGTCAGATTACTAAAACCTGTTAGAATACCAACAGATTTGCGGAACAGCAGCGCTACGAAATTCATAACTTTTGAACCACTCATCCAAACGATGCGATCTTGTACTGTAAAGAAAGGTATCGACATCGCCTACAATTCTCTAGGAGGCATCCTGATCAGATTCTTCCATTAAATAACTCAAAAACGTCGCCCAACCCGATCTGCTTTAGTCAGACCTAAATACCGACATTGCTAAAGATCAATTAACCCACCAATTGAAAGGGGATCGGTCTTACCTTGAAGAACCGCCGCCAACGTGATGAACACCACGTGACCCCTCTTCCTCTCCCTTCTCTCTTCTTCTTCTTCCTTCTTCTTGGCCGCCACGAAGGGGAGGAGGTGGAGACGCAAGGAGGAAAAGAGGTGGAGATGCAATGGGGAGGAGGGCTACTACAGTGGCGGCGCTACAGTGTGTGCTACAGTATCATGGCTGCCGCCCCTCTACTTGGATGGTTGCCCTAATGGGCCAAGGTGTTGTGGGCTTTAGCCCACAGCCCAAGTTTTTCGAATTACGCAAAATCCCCGAACTTCTAAAACCACTCCCTCTATTCAATTCTCCTCCCTACAATCTTTCTTCTCATTTAAATAAATATTTGGAGTGTTACACACGAAATAGGGGATCTTGAAAAGCACGAGTCGAGCTCCCATATCTCCTTTATTTGCCTATAGTACGAGCTTCTCACCATCGGCATCGAATGCATCTATGCGACACCGCTATTCGGATCATGCTCTTCCTATCCCGTTTGTCATATAAAATGTTTACCCATTTATGTCGATCCTTGCCATGTGACAATTGTAAATTGTGGCCCTTTTGCCAACCATAGCGGCGCATCATCACTTGATGACCTCCCGAGTGATTCGCACCTTTAACCATTCGTTGAACCGACGGTTGTGCTCTTGTGATCCAAACCTCGACCGGTCCGATTCGCTGGCGTACCATGTCTTTGTGCTCGCCGATGTACGGGACACTTGGGTCATGTGTTGCAAGACCGTGAAATGGGCTTGAGCGTATATATCGGATCGGGAGTGATTGATTTCCTTCGATGGTCCCTATACCATCCAACCTTCCTCATGACGAGATAGAGGCACACCTATCGGTTCCACCTGAGCCATGCAGTCGACGTAGAACTCAATGACCTCTTTCGTTGCATAACCTTCGATGATGCTACCCTCCAGTCGAGATCGATTCCGTACGTAGGACTTGAGAATTCCCATGTACCTCTCGAACGGGTACATATGACGTAGGAACACAGGGCCACATATCTTTATCTCTTTCACAAGATGAACAATAAGATGGACCATGATATCGAAAAATGACGGAGGGAAATACATCTCAAGATGACATAGAGTCGTCACCACCTCGGCCTGTCGAGCATCTAGTCCTTGGGGATCGATGACCTTCTGAGCAATTGAGTTGAAGAAATAGCACAGCCTCAAGATTGCCACTCGGACCTTGTTCCGCAACATACTCCTTATTGCAACAGGAAGCATTTGTGTCATCAACACATGGCAATCATGAGACTTCATACCAATTAATTTCAAATCTTACATAGAAACAAGTTTCTTAATGTTAGCGGAGTAACCAGACGACTTTGACACCATACAAGCTCAGCACGATTCATTTCTCGGCCTTGGACATAGTGTAGCAAGTCGGTGGATGGTATGTTTGTCCTTTATCGGTCTTTTTCGTGCTAACTCGGTCCTCATATTCATATCAACCAAGTCACGCTATACGTTAACACCATCCTTTGTTTTGCCACTAATGTTCAAGAAGAGACCAATCAAGCTATCACATACATTCTTCTCCACGTGCATGACGCCGATGCGATGACGAACTTCTAAGTGCTCCCAATAAGGCCGATCCCCAAAATTGACCGCTTCTTGATGTTCATCCGATGGATTTTTAATTTACGCCCTTCCCAAGCACAACATCGATATCCTTAACCATATCATAGACCTCTTTCCTCTAAAATCCCTTGGAGCCGAACTTGCCCTCCTTATTTCCGTTGAATTGTTTCTTCATCTTGCGGTATGGGTGACTGGAAGGAACCTATGGTGATGCATATACACAGTTTTATACGAATTGTTCAGCCATACACTCTCCGTAGCATCTAAGCGGTGCAGCGGGCTTTGGCTCCTTTCGCATCAAGCCCACAGTTACCAAGGGCAGGAAAATCATTGATAGTGCAGAACAACATGGCGCGTAAGAGAAGTTCTCGCTTATACGCATCCCATACTTGTACCCCTTCATTCCACAAAGGTCACAAGATCATCCAAGAATGGTGCTAGGTACACATCAATATCGTTCCCAGTGTTTCTTGACCCTTGGATAAGTAGTGACATCAAAATGTACTTCCGCTTCATACACACCAAGGAGGAAGGTTGTACATACATAGATTCACGGGCCATGTGCTATGTCGGCCGCTAATGTTACCAAAGGATTCATTCCATCCGACTCAACCCTAACCTTATGTTCCTGCCCGCATCGAACTCTTTGAAGGTCCGATCAAGGTTTCTCTGTGAGGACCCCGGTTTATTCGGCTTGTACTGTTTAACCATCCACTTGGTCCTACAAAGACAAATCAAATAAACTAAGCCTCGAGATATGTATACTTCCCGAATTGCAGTATACACACCCGTTACAAAATCATGCATCAATTCCATTCATACACATAGAGCAAGCAAAGCAACAATCGAAAGACATAGATAATATAAAGAGAGTTATTACAAAGAGAGGCCGACTGCCAAAAGTCATACAAACAAGTAAATACACAAATGAAGCAAAAGGACCATAAGATGGCTATAAACAAAAGCCAATCGGTGTGCCTTTACCACAAGGCAACCAACCGGACTGCTAAGCTAATGCGTCCCAAGCAGCGCATAACACACTCACAAAAGTGAGGCCCTTGGGGCTCACCTTCTTCCTCTGCAACAATTAATATTAAGTAAAGCGGATGAGTACAAAACTTGTTTTTGTACTCGCAAGACTCGACGTGTGAGATAACAGAACTATAATTAACTACATGCAAGCTTTATGTAAGTGGATGAGGCTCTGGACTTATTTTCAAAGATAAAGCAAGTTTCATTTGCAATAAGGTAATAGATTCAAAGCAAGTTTGCAATTAACTTTTATTGTTCAAATAAAAGAGAGACAATTATAACAATAGATAGATGACAACACCAACCTAGAAGGGACTAACCCATAGTCACCACAACAATAGCATGAAGTACCCCTTCATACCACCCTTGTCAAGTTTAAGTTTTTAAAAGGTTGTAGTCTAGTTCTTGCACGACCTTACCAAGCATGTCCATAACCTAGGACGAGGCTATTCGAATAGTTTTAACCCTGCAGGGGTGTACAATGTACCCACACGATAGACCGCCTTTCCACCAGCCACGGTTAGCATACTTCCTTTGGTATGTAGGCACGGCTAAGTCTAACAAGACACTTTCCAATGGACGATGCTAATTAAGAGCCGCAACCCACGGGAGAAGGACACATTAGACAGCCTAACCGTTCTGCTAATGCTCCTCCAACACACACACACACACAAGAACACACCCACCGACCAGCTCATAATTAACACCCCCAAAGTACTTAGTCAAGAGAGGTTCCATATCCCCTCGTGGTTAGCACGCATAAGCGCTTGGCTTAGTGACACAAGTAACTCGGTCCTTGGGGACTTAGGCACCATTCCAACACACCCAACAGATCACATCAACATACCATTGCGCCCAAGTCAAGATATAGTTTTGTTTTCAGTTTTGATTTGTAAATCAATAACACACAAGGGTTGGACATAATGGAGTAGTATAAGTATTTGTGTGATCAAGATCATCGACTAAGTCGATGATCGCCCAATACTACCGATAACTAGGCATGGCTAAGCAACATTCATTCGTAATCTACTAAGTGAGAAGAGTTCATCCATCGAACTCTAACCACGACAAATAACCTAGGCTCGGGTAGTAGAGGATAACCATTTACCTACAGTTATGCAACTAGAGGTCTAACTAATCAATTTAACAACAAAATAGCAATGCATACATAGAAGTTAAACAAAATATTAGACTTTAAAGTAATGGGATCAATGGGAAGTGATCAAACTGCTTGCTCGCTTGTTGTTGCTCAAAGCATTGCGGAGGGTCCTTCTCGGGTTACCGCAAATGTGAAGCCTAAGCGAAAGAGCGAAAACAACCAATAAGACGAGCAACACTTAAGCGAAAGAGCAAGCAAAAATTATCCAAATGCGATTAAATTTATACACAAGGTAAAATACTAATATACCTAGACATAGAAACTGGAAAAACTTAATTTGGATTTGTGGTGCAAAAGATATTCCCTAAAAACCTATTTTCGACCATAATTAGGTACTGTAGCAAATATATTTTCTAGAAAGATTTTGAAGCTGAAATTTTTATGGTAGCTACCTACTGGTGTAGTGATAATCCATATAAAATTTCAGGTCACTTGAAGTTATAACGAATTAGTTATGATTTTTCTAAGTTCTAAAACTAGGACATCATTTATATCATGAGTAAAGACCACTAGCAAACCGGTCCTTCACTAAAGTTCATCCCTAAAGGAAATTAACAAAATATAGTTCGCTCTATTTGGACTTACAGAGAACAAGTTATGGATTTTCTAGCTTTTACAACATTTTGGAATATTTAATAAAGGTGAAAAGGCTAAAATCGATCCTCAACATTTACGGTTCTTAACGAACTGAAACATTTCTAGATTAATCTCTATCCTAAAAGAAAATTAATACTACTGAAATCACCCAAAAAGGATCTATAATGAAAAGATATGAATTTCTAAAATTTTAACAACATTTTGGTGGAAAGATAAAACTACCGAGGAAATTATATCCATTAACCGAAAAGAAAAGCGTGGTGATTATGGACCGTCGATCTGGATCGGACGCCCACGCAGCGCGCGGCGCACAAACACACACGCACGTAACCCACGAGGCTCACCGTTGGATCAAGATCCAATAGTCCGGTCGAGATGGCAATCGGATCGAAGCGGATGCTCGCCCATCTGGCCGTTGATCAAGCGATGAAGAAGGCTGGGATTGAGGAGCCTTCGGACGATCCAAATGCTCCCACGATCCCGCCACGTCCAAGATCGAACTACCGAGGTTGATTGAGCCGTTCACGATTTGAACAGGGCCATCGGCAATAGGGGCCCACCGGTGGCGACTCTAAGTCACATGTCGGGTTTAAACGCACGCGCACGTGGGGTTTGACGACGGTGGGCCCCCGTAAGCTTGGTGAGGAGGCGGTTTAGGACAGCTAATGATTACTAACCCATGATTAACAATGATTAGGCATTAAAGAACGTCATTCATCGTGTCCGAACGACCTACGCGCTGCGTTTCGTCCGACAACACAACCGAGCGATCCGAAGCTCACCGCGGCGACTCGGTCGTGGCGGTGTGAGCCAAGGGCAAAATGGGACCGCAATACCAATGCGCACACATTGGTATCACTCACCCGCGATAGTGCCCGTAACGGCAAGGAGTCGGCGGTGAGCACCGTGACAAAAACGCCGAAGGCGAAAATGCTCAAAAACTCCGCACTGCCTAAGTAGCGGGCGCCAAGGCTTCTAGGGACTACTAGAAGGGTACCGAGACCGTGGAGCTCGGAGGTGGCCGAGGTGGCTCCGCGACGAAGAGCGGTGTCGTGCACCAAGAAGAAGAAGTGGAGATGACGACTGAGAAAAAGGGTGAGACCGGTCATCACAACAGCTCCACAATAGCTCATATATGCTTCATGAGCAAAGAATTAGAAATGAAGCTCCTTCAGGAGATGGGGAAGAAGGGGTGAAGTTCGCCGAATTGGGGAACTCCAATATCACCCGACTCTGAGGAGACAACCAAAATTGAATGAGGGTTAAGGTTCCACGAGATTAAAGTAACAAGTTGAAGCAAGAAATGGAGCAAGGGAGCCACTGGAACTAGGATGCCCACGAAGCTCGGTTGCGGCCAACAATGGCGGGTTTGGTGTTTCGGTGACTTGAGCTCGAGCACGAAAGAAGGTGCTGACTGGGGTTGCGGAAAGGTGAAAGGAGGGCAAAGGAGAAACTTGAGGGCTTCTTATAGCCGGAGGACAAATAATTGAGCAGAACCCTTCTTGCGGGTGCGCTCGGTTCATGGCGCGGCCGTGGGCGTGCCGAGAGGATGGGGGCAGGTAATGGGCGACTTTGAGGGCACCCTGGCACGCCTTAAATGCAAATAGACGTTGCAAGGACGAAGAGTGGACTTGACTCTACCCTCCCACGCTGCACACGCCATGACGCTGGCGCACGCGCGCAAGACAGAGGCGGCGGGAGGTTGGGGAAGATGACCAGGGCGACGCGGGGCCACAAGACAGAGAGAGGGATGAGGCGGCTTGGGTCGCAGGCCTAAGGGGCTGAGTCCAACCCGATTAATCTTGGCCGTCGGATTAGGTCCGAGCGGCCCCGATTACACGCCCACTTTGAAAGCAATGGTGCAACTGGGGCTGGTCGGCCGAGTCAAAAGACTCGAGCAGGTTCGACTTCGCGCCGAGGAATAGTGCGAATCGCTTTAGGTTTTGATTTTAAACCTGAAACTTTGGGGATTTAATTGAGGTATCAAATCAACTCCAAAATTTATGAAATTTTAACTGGAGCTTCCTGACCTTAGGGTTAACCTCCCCTAAAATTTCCAGGAATTTTTGTGCACTGGGATTTTCTCAAGAATTTCCAGAAGGCTAATTCAAAGGCTTGACCAAGGTTTGACTTGCCTCTAAAATATTTCAGACATTTTCCAAAAATTATGAAATAATTCAGAGGCATTACCAAGCAACCTTAGAACTAATGAAAACTATTTCCAACGGTTTGACACAAGATTTCACCAAGGATGTTTTTGAATTGATAATTGAGGGTTTTGACTTTGAATTTTCCAAAATCCTTTTACAAGAATTTCAGAAAAGTTTCAAGAGTAAAAGGATGAAGGAAAAGTTTTAATTTACCCTCATTTTATTACATTTGAAACACAAGCCAAAATGGGGATGTTACAAACCTCCCCCCCTTACAAAAATCTCGTCCCGAGATTTGGTTCACTCGGAAAAGAAAGAGGGGTAGTCTGCACGAAGACGATCTTCTCGCTCCCAAGTAGCCTCATCCTCGGAATGGTTTGACCACTGAACTTTAAGGAACTTGATGGTCTTGTTCCTTGTTCTTCGCTCAGCCTCCTCGAGTACGCGAACAGGGTGCTCGCGACAGGTCAAATTCTCTTGCACATCTAGTGTTTCCAACGGAGCTTCCTCTGTTGGAACACGGAGGCACTTCTTAAGCTGGGACACATGGAACACATCATGTACCTCGCAAGTGCAGCGAACAACTCCAACTTGTAGGCGGCTCCTTCTTCTCGATGACACGGTATGGACCGACATATCGAGGAGCTAACTTGCCCTTGACACCAAAACGCGGTGACCTTCGGAGGAGAAACCTTGAGATAAACGGTCATTGGGCTCAAAGCTCAACTCACGACGACGGCGATCCGCATAGCTCTTTTGCTCGGATTGAGTCGTGCGTAAGCAATCACGAATGAGTGGACTTGACCCTCGGCCTCATTAATCGAAGTCGGGCCAAAGAAAGGTCTCTCACCGGTCTCAGACCAGTTCAACGGGGTCCTACACTTTCTCCCGTATAAGGCCTCAAATGGTGCCATGCCGAGACTGGCTTGGAAGCTGTTGTTATAAGAAAACTCGGCGAATGACAAGCACTTCTCCCAATGCTTCCCATAGGAAAGGACACAAACTCGCAGCATGTCCTCCAAAACTTGGTTGACCTCTCTGCCGACCATCATTTGGGGTGAAATGTCGAATAAAGAAAGACGAGTTCCCATAGCCTCTTGCAGGCTATGCCAAAATCGAGACGTGAACAGCGAACCACGATCTGACACAATTGTCTTTGGCACACCAAGCAAACTCACGATGCGGGCTAGGTAGAGCTCCGCCAGAAGACCCACTCGAAGGTCGGTCTTGACGGTAGAAAATGAGCCACCTTAGTCAATCGATCGATGACGACCGGATGGCATCATTCTTCTTTGGAGACCGTAGACCGTGATAAAGTCCATCCCGATCGAATCCCACTTCCACTCCGCACTGGTAAGGGTCGGCGGCCAGTGGGACGCCGATGCTCGGCCTTGACACGACGACACACGCCGCACTCGACAACGAACCTTGCGATCTCCCTCTTCTTTGGGTCCACCAAAATCTCGCCGGAGATCATGATACATCTTCGTGGCCCCGGATGAATGGATAACGAGAATCGGGCTTCGCGGAGGATCAAATCCCGCAACTCCATGTCCTTTGGAACCACGGCGTTGTCCGAACCTCACGACACCAAGCTCATCTACGGAGAAGCACTTGGTCGTTCCATTCTTGACATTTTCCTGATGCGGTTCACTCCAACATCCGATCGCGAGCGGACTTGATCCGATCCACCAAGGTTGGTTGTACAACCACGAGAGCGAGGAACCATGCGCAACCAAACCCAAGTTGAGACTGGAACTCCTCCGAAGGGGTGATGCTCACGAAGCAACAATGCATTGCAATGCGCTTTGCGACTAAGCGCGTCGCAACGACATTGGCCTTGCCGGATGGTAGTGAATACCCATGTCATAATCCTTGATCAACTCCAACCATCTCCTTTGCCTGAGGTTCAGATCTGGTTGGGTGAACAAATACTTTAAGCTTTTGTGATCCGAATACACTTCACAGCGATTACCGATTAGGTAATGTTGCCAAATCTTAAGTGCATGGATCACGCCGCCAACTCCAAGTCATGGGTAGGATAGTTGAGTTCATGAGGTCTCAATTGCCTTGATGCATAGGCCACTACCTTGCCTTCTTGCATAAGACACAACCGAGGCCTCGACGAGAAGCGCCACAAAAGATATCAAAGCTTCGACGGACATCGGGAGAACAAGAACGGGAGCGGTGGTCAATCGCCGCTAAGTGCTTGGAAACTTCCCTCGCAATCAGCGGACCACGAACTTCTTGTCCTTCTTGAGCAACTCCGTCATCGGCCGCTATCTTGGAGAAGTTCTGATAAAGCGACGATAATATCCACTAAACCAAGAAAACTCGAACGGTGACCGGCGGGTCGACTCGAGAAAGCACGTCACCGATCTTGCTAGGATCCACGCCACGCCTCCGCCGAAAGAATATGGCCTAAGAAGGCTACTTCCTTCAACTGAACGCGCACTTGTCGAACTCGCATACAGTGGTGCTCACGGCTTGCCCAACACAAGCCTCAAATGCTCTGGTGTGTTCCTCATCGCTCTTGGAATAGATAAGGATATCATCGATGAAGACCACAACGAACCTATCCAAATACTCCATGAACACCGAATTCATGAGGTTCATGAACAAGGCGAGCATTGGTCAAGCCGAATGACATGACGGTATACTACGTACAAGCCATAGCGAGTAGAAAAGTCGTCTTTGGAATATCCTCGTGTCGAATCCGAACTCGATGATATCCCACTCTCAAATCAATCTTGGAGAAGACTCGAGCTCCGGTTAATTGATCGAAGAGGTCATCGATATGGGGCAAAGGGTACTTGTTCTTACTGATTACTTCATTAAGTGGACGGTAATCAACGCGACATCTTGCAGCGCCTTGTCCTTTTCGACAAAGATTGCCGAGCATCCCGAGAGATGAGCTAGGGTGGATGAAACCCTTCTCTTGAAGCTCACCCACTGCTTCTTCAACTCCACCAACTCAAGCGGGTCCATCCGGTAAGGCCTCTTTGAAATCGGGCGATGCATCGGAACCAACTCAATGACGAACTCGAGGTCTCGAATCGTGGCATCCCCGAAGGTCGCCGGGAAGACATCAACAAAGTCACGCACCACCGACTTCACGAATATCTAGAGTCGGCCGCCGAGCGCGAAGAGATGCGGACTCGCAGCCGGTGAAAGCGAACTCGCCGCCGAAGGATCGTGAGGTAGATGAGCCTCCTAGCGCAATCAATTTGTCCCATGTGCCGAGACAACCAATCCATGCCTAGGATTACATCTAAGCTCGCCGATCAAGGAGGATAAGGTTTGCCAAGAATCCTACCCTCTATCTCGACAGGACATCCCTACACTCAAACTCCCCCTCAACTCCGAACCGGAGAGCGAATGAGCAATGGGACCAACAATGGAGTAAAAAGAAGACCCCCACAGCAGCAAAAGACTCAAACAAATGAATGAGATGCGCTGAATCAAACAAATCAGAAAGCAGGAAAGATTTAACCGAAAGGGTACCCAACACGACGTCGGGTGCCTCCTGTGCCTCCTCGCGGAGATGAGGTTGACGCGCCACTACCCACGCCTTGGGTAGCGGGACAACCTTTCGATCCCGGGAGGACCACCTCGCCCGCGCCCTCCATTAGGACGAGGCCGCTCCATCTATTCACGGCAAGTATTGGCATAATGCCCTTCGGTTGCACGAAAAGCAAGTGACCGGCAGCCGATTGCGGGCCCACCTGCTGCTTCGCAGCGACGTGATCGGGCACGCTCGCGGAGGGTGAGGAGCTGGTGCCGCGGCCTCGGTGGTAGTGCGCCACGCAACGGGCCTCGGGTAGGCCCGACACGGGACGAGAGGCCGCCTGCAGGCGGACTGGGCTGGGCCTCCCACTTGCGCGGGACTCGCCAGCGCTTCGCCTTGTGCTCAGCAACAATGGCCTTGTCTACCAAGGCCTCGAAAGTCCAAAGTCCACAATGGAGAGCTTGTCTTGCGGCCTCGCACAAGCCCTCCATGAACTTCTCTCGCTTGGCCTCATGGTGGCCACCTCGGATGGAGCATAACGAGCCAAGTGGTTGAACTCGCATGGTAATCCATCACCGACTTACGCCCTGCTTGCGAGCGAGAAACTCCTTCTTCTTCACTTCATCAAGCTCGGAGGGATGTGAGCTCGGCGAACGCCGTCCGAACTCATCCTAAGAGACGGTGGTGGCGGGCTGCATGGCCAGAAGTTCTCCCATCAGAGAGTGTGCCCCTGCGGTGATGGGAGGCAAAGAGTGCCTGTCCGGTCCAGGCGAGCAACGTCGAAGCACGCCAACTCGACGCAGCCGGTCATCCGCGCCCAATGGGTCCTCGGACTGAGAAGCGGGGGGCGAGTGCGAAGAAACTCACCAAACCCCACGAGATCGATGTCAGCCCCCGCCCGGATCCCGAGGCACCGGTCGGGCGGAGGTGTTGCGCGCAATAACATCCAAAGCAGACCCTCCTGTCCTCTCGAGCAGTTGCGCTCGATCCGAAGAAGGACTCAGCCATGGTCTGAGGAGGCGAAGCTCCTCATCCAAACCAGTCGCGACCTCGGCATTGCGAGTACCTCCGGCCATCTGGTTCAAGAAATTTAGGTTAGAAACCAAAACACTAATACTAGAAGTTGATGAAAGCGAAAAGCTAACGATTAGGGGAATAAGATATCACCCTAACCGAAAGCCAAGAACAACAAGTACCAAACTTTAAATGTTTCCAAAGAAGCTCCAAAACAGTAAGGGAAACACCAAACCAAATCTCAATTTCTCAATGCCATCAACCCGTATTGAATGAACGAGCAATGGTTTGAGAAGATAAAATTTCAGCATGCTATCTCAAGTCTAACATTTCTCAAGAGCAAGGTTAAGGCGATAAAGATAACGTTAGATACTTAGCTACTAGTATCACATCTTACCCTTTCATTTCCACAAGTTTTTAGTTGATTATCCTCTCATTTTCTACCCTATTTAGAAACCTTTGAGCCTGCTGTCCGGAAATCGAATGCTCGCTGTCCAGATTTCGCATCCAAGCCTCCTAATTGAAATCTTCAACTTCGGAAGCTTCAAAACCTTGCAGAGGGCAGCTAACACTTCAATTTGCCAAACTCATTGGTTCCCAAAACCCAATTTAAACGACAATGACTATCTTTTGAGAGAAGGAAAGGAGAACAACTTTTAAAACTCAAATTAGAGCAAGATGAGATAGAAAGCTAAGATAGGTAAGGAATAAAATCTGAGAACTTACTTAAGCTTTCATAAATCATTTGATACTTTGAAATTTAGTTTTCCAAAATATCCTAAAGACGATCAAGCTTGGGTTACTACGGTCGGAATGGCTCTAATACCAACTTTTGAGGACCCGGTTTATTCGGCTTGTATGCTTAACCATCCACTTGGTCCTAACAATTACAAATCAAATAAACTAAGCCTCGAGATATGTATACTTCCCGAGTGCAGTATACACACCTGTTACAAAATCATGCATCAATTCCATTCATACACATAGAGCCGAGCAAAGCAACAATGAAAGACATAGATAATATAAAGAGAGTTATTACAAAAGAGAGGCCGGACTGCCAAAAGTCATACAAACAAGTAAATACACAATGAAGCAAAGGGCCATAAGATGGCTATAAACAAAAGCCAATCGGTGTGCCTTTACCACAAGGCAACCAACCGGACCGCCAAGCTAATCGTCCCAAACAAGCAAGAACACACTCACAAAAGTGAGGCCCTTGGGGCTCACCTTCTTCCTCTGCAACAATTAATATTAAGCAAGCGGATGAGTACAAAACTTGTTTTTGTACTCGCAAGACTAACGTGTGAGATAACAGAACTATAATTAACTACATGCAAGCTTTATGTAAGTGGATGAGGCTCTGGACTTATTTTCAAAGATAAAGCAAGTTTCATTTGCAATAAGGTAATAGATTCAAAGCAAGTTTGCAATTAACTTTTATTGTTCAAATAAAAGAGAGACAATTATAACAATAGATAGATGACAACACCAACCTAGAAGTGACTAACCCATAGTCACACAACAATAGCATGAAGTAACCCTTCATACCACCCATGTCAAGTTTAAGTTTTAAAATGTTGTAGTCTAGTTCTTGCACGACCTTACCAAGCATGTCCATAACCTAGACGAGGCTATTCAAATAGTTTTAACCTGCGAGGGTGTACCAATGTACCCACACGATAGACCGCCTTTCCACCAGCCACGGTTAGCATACTTCCTTTGGTATGCGAGCACACTAAGTCTAACAAGACACTTTCCAATGGACGATGCTAATTAAGAGTCGCAACCCACGGAGAAGGACACATTAGACACCCTAACCGGTGCTAATGCTCCTCCAACACCACACACACACAAGAACACACCCACCGACCACTCATAATTAACACCCCAAAGTACTTAGTCAAGAGAGGTTCCATATCCCCTCGTGTGGTTAGCACGCATAAGCGCTGGCTTAGTGACACAAGTAACTCGGTCCTTGGGGACTTAGGCACCATTCCAACACACCCAACAGATCACATCAACATACCATTGTGCCCAAGTCAAGATATAGTTTTGTTTTCGTTTTGATTTGTAAATCAATAACACACAAGGGTTGGACATAATGGAGTAGTATAAGTATTTGTGTGATCAAGATCATCGACTAAGTCGATGATCGCCAATACTACCGATAACTAGGCATGGCTAAGCAACATTAATTGTAATCTACTAAGTGAGAAGAGTTCATCCATTGAACTCTAACCACAAACAAATAACCTAGGCTCGTGTAGTAGAGGATAACCATTTACCTACAGATTATGCAACTAGAGGTCTAACTAATCAATTTAACAACAAAATAGCAATGCATACATAGAAGTTAAACAAAATATTAGACTTTAAAAGTAATGGGATCAATGGAAGTGATCAAACTGCTTGCATGCTTGTCGTTGCTGAAATCTGATGCGGAGGGTCGTTCTCGGGTTACACGCAAATGTCGAGCGTGGCGAAAGAGCGAAACAACCAATAAGACGAGCAACACTTAAACGAAAGAGCAAGCAAAATTATCCAAATGCGATGAAATTTATACACAAGGTAAAATACTAATATACCTAGACATAGAAACTGGAAAAACTTAATTTGGATTTGTGGTGCAAAGATATTCCCTAAAAACCTATTTTCGACCATAATTAGGTACTCAGAGCAAAAATATTTTTAGAAAGATTTTGAAGCTGAAATTTTTATGGTAGCTACCTACTGGTGTAGTGATAATCCATATAAAATTTCAGGTCACTTGAAGTTATAACGAATTAGTTATGATTTTTCTAAGTTCTAAAACTAGGACATCATTTATATCAGTAGGAAAGACCACTAGCAAACTGGTCCTTCACTAAAATTCATCCCTAAAGGAAATTAAAAAAAATTAGTTCGCTCTATTTGGACTTACAGAGAACAAGTTATGGATTTTCTAAGCTTTTACAACATTTTTGGAATATTTAATAAAGGCTGAAAAGGCTAAAATCGATCCTCAACATTTCTGGTTCTTAACAGGGCCTGGAAACATTTCTAGATTAATCTCTATCCTAAAAGAAAATTAATACTACTGAAATCACCCAAAAAGGATCTATAATGAAAAAGATATGAATTTCTAAAGTTTTAACAACATTTTCAATGGAAAGATAAAGCTTACCGAGGAAATTATATCCATTAACCGAAAAGAAAAGCGTGGTCGATTATGGACCGTCGATCCTAGATCGGACGACCACGCGCCGACGCGCGCGCACAAAGACACACGCAGAACCCACTGAGGCTCACCGTTGGATCAAGATCCAATAGTCCGGTCGAGATGGCAATCGACCGAAGCGGATGCTCGCCCATCTGGCCGTTGATCAAGCGATGAAGGGTCGATTGAGGAGCCTTCGACGACCCAAATGCTCCCACGATCCGGGCACGGATCCAAGATCGAACGGCCGAGGTTGATTGAGCCGCTCACGATTTGAACAGGCTCATCGACAATAGGGGCCCACCGGTCAGGCGACTCTAAGTCACATGTCGGGTTTAAACGCACGCGCATGTGTGGGGTTTGAGGACGCGGCCCACCCGTAGCTACCGAGGAGGCGGTTTAGGACAGCTAATGATTACTAACCCATGATTAACAATGACTAGGCATTAAAGAACGTCATTATCGCGTGTCCGAACGACCTACGGCCGCTGCTGTTTCGTCGACAACACAACCGACGCGATCCAGAGCTCGCCACGCGACTCGGATCGTGGCGGCGTGAGCCAAGGGCCAAATGGGACCGCAATACCAATGCGCATACATTGGTATCACTTACCTTGGCGATAGTGCCCGACGGCGGCGAGTCGGCGGTGAGCACGGTGACCAAAACGGCGAAAGGCGAAAATGCTCAAAACTCCGCACTGTCTAGGTAGCGGGCGCCAAGGCTTCTAGGGACTACTAGAAGGGTACCGAGCAGGTGGAGCTCGGAGGTGGCCGAGGTGGCTCGGCGACGAAGAGCGTCGGCAGACCGAAGAAGAAGAAGTGGAGATGACGACTGAGCAAAAAGGGTGAGACAGGGTCATCACAATGACTCCACAATAGCTCATATATGCTTCATGAGCAAAGAATTAGGAAATAAAGCTCCTTCTGGGAGATGGGAAGAAGGGGGTGAAGTTCGGCCGAATTGGGGGAACTCCAATATCACCCGACTCCTGAGGAGACAACCAAAATTGAATGAGGGTTAAGGTTCCAGAGGATTAAAGTAACAAGTTGAAGCAAGAAATGGAGCAAGGGAGCCACTGGAACTAGGATGCCCACGAAGCTCGATTGCGGCCAACAATGGCGGGTTCGGTGTTTCGGTGACTTGAGCTCGAGCAAGAAAGAAGGTGCCGACTGGGGTTGCGGAAAGGTGAAAGGAGGGCAAAGGAGAAACTTGAGGGCTTCTTATAGCCGGAGGACAAATAATTGAGCAGAACCCTTCTTGCGGGTGCGCTCGGTTCATGGCGGCCGTGTGGCGTGCGAGAGGATGAGGGGCGTAATGGGCGACTTTGAGGGCACCGCACGCCTTAATTGCAAATAGACGTTGCAAGGACGAAGAGTGGACTTGACTCTACCTCCCACGCTGCACACGCCATGACGCGCGCGCGCGCAAGACGAGGCGCGGGAGGTTGGGGAAGATGACCGAGGCGACGGGGCCACAAGACAGAGAGAGGGATGAGGCGGCTTGGGTCATCAGGCCTATGGCTGAGTCCAACCCGATTAATCTTGGCGTCGGATTAGGTCCGGCGGCCCGATTGCACGCCCACTTTGAAAGCAAGCGGTGCAACCAGTTGGCGCCGAAGTCAAAGACTGAGCGAGCCGACTTCGCGCCCGAGGAATAGTGCGAATCAGTTTAGGTTTTGATTTTAAACCTGAAACTTTGGGGATTTAATTGAGGTATCAAATCAACTCCAAAATTTATGAAATTTTAACTGGAGCTTTCTGACCTTAGGTTTAACCTCCCTAAAATTTCCAGAATTTTTGTGCACTGGGATTTTCTCAAGAATTTCAGAAGGCTAATTCAAAGGCTTGACCAAGTTTGACTTGCCTCTAAAATATTTCAGACATTTTCCAAAATTATGAAATAATTCAGAGGCATTACCAAGCAACCTTAGAACTAATTAAAACTATTTCCAAGGGTTTGACACAAGATTTCACCAAGGATGTTTTGAATTGATAATTGAGGGTTTTGACTTTGAATTTTCCAAAATCCTTTTACAAGAATTTGAGAAAAGTTTCAAGAGTAAAAGGATGAAGGAAAAGTTTTAATTTACCCTCATTTTATTACATTTGAAACACAAGCCAAAATGGGGATGTTACATTCTCCATCGATGTAATCAGCAGGTGCCTTAGCTTTCCATCTTTCTTACGCTCCTCCGAGTGCCAACGCAGCAATCTTGCCTCCTTCGCCATTGAATAAACGCTCAAACGTGGGATCACAGGCAGATACCACAACATCTTAGCAGGAGGTCCTTGCTTCACCTTAGCAGTATTCTTACGCTTGTATCGGGATGCTTGGCACACGAGACATGCATGCAAGTCTGCATACTCTTTACGGTAGAGGATACAATCGTTCGGACATGCATGTATTCTTTCTACTTCCATTCCCAATGGACAAAGAACCTTATTGGCTTGGTAGGTCGTGCTGGGCAACACGTTTCCCTCCGGAAGGATGTCTGCTAGGAGACCTTACAACACCGTGAAACTCTTGTCAGACCAACCATTGCTTGCCTTCAATTTCAGCAGTTCAAGTACAGTTGACAACCTTGTGTATTAAACTGCGCGAGGAACAAAGGTTTCCCCGAGTCCTCCATTAAGCGCTCGAATTTACAAAAATCTCTCTCACTGTAGTTCTCTTCTCCATCGCGTAGCATCTGATCCAGATTGTCATCGTGCGACCTATCCTCATCAAAAGCACAGTCCACATCCGGCATATCGTTGACTTCCTCAGCGATGTCGTCATTATTAGCTTCTTGTATAATCTGCTCTTCACCGTGACTGGTCCAACATGTATACCCTTTTTTGAAACCCCTTCGAATCAAGTGCCCTACGATCTGCGTCGGGTTGTTAAATATCTTTAGATTACCGCAATCAATGCATGGACAGTACATAAATTCTATCCCCTTATTCAACATATCCTGCTCGGCGGCTCTTTTAAAAGCAAACACACCATTAATGTACTCTTCACTCACACGGTTCGCACTGTACATCTAGTTTCGATCCATCTACGCTACGCACATAATAAATTAGTAGTGTTAAATTATATTAATAAAATGCAAATACGTTACTCCTCCTATTAACCAAGCACACTAAAATTGATTAAAGATTAACGCACAGCAAATATAAAGAGTTACCGATCGTTACCCTTGGAGCTCACAACGAAAATTTCAAATATCCTGCTAGATTCCTCACTGGCCTTCTCCTTTAGACCACAGTGCAATGTGAGAGCTAAGTGGACAGGGCAAGAGAAGATCCACAGCCGAAATGCACCTCCCCCATAAACTTCTCCCTCTCACAAAACACCCACTGCCAAAACAAAGCACTCATTCATAACACCCAAACCGAGAGCTACCACCAAAGCCAAGCCTCATAAAGCAAGCATGCAAGCCAAATAATCATAAGTTGCCAGGGCAACCCACAACCAAGAACAAGGCAAGCAAAACAAGCAAGCCTCCTACAGCCAACACAGAGCAAAGCTTCTCAAGCCCCTCTATTCCAAAGAACAGATCAGAGGCACTAGGGCAAGGGGTCTGTTGGGTCCTGATATTTATAGGGGTGGAATATCACAGACGGTTCTTATTACCAACCGTTTGTGATGTGGAATATATCCGACGGTTCCTTGCTACCGTTTGTGATATGTCATTATCATGACGGTTCGTAAATAGAACTGTCGTGATATATCTCACATCATGCAGCGGTTCTTATTACAAACCGCTGTGATATGGAGGATATCATAGACGATTCAAAAGGGAACCGTCTGTATAAGTTCAACATAGACGACTCTTCATGGAACCGTCTGTGATGAGGATATTATCACAGATGGTTCTTAATGGAACCGTCTGTGATAGCGCATCTGAGCTGTGATATGCGCAAATAATTACTAAAATGAATTGCCCAAGAATAAATGCAGCGATAAAAAGACCATATCCTATTTACACATCACAGACGATAAAAAAGACTATATTGTTTTTACATCACAGACGATAGATAAAAAGACCATATCGTTTTACATCACAGACGATAAAAAGGATCGGTGATCCTATCTTAATCTTCAAATCTTCATAAGCCGCCTCGCTGGCGATGAAGCGGGATCGTGATCGTCTCACCAAACGCTCCACCGTGACCTTGCACGCTCAATTTCCTCTTGTAGATGTTCGGACTCTTTAATCAAGTCCCATATAGCCCAGAGACCATCAACCCTGGTCTCCAGAGTCTCTGCTAGGCGGACCCGCTCTCCTGCAATTTTGATGTCGTCCTCGACTCTGGCTGCATCCTCGGTGCGGACCAAATAGTTCCATAGGACAATCGCACGATGAGGTTTACTCGCCGGATCTTTGGAGAGCCTCGCGGTCTGTTGGAGGAGGAGCTCCAATCGGCGGATGACGGCCGTTATGGTCTCTCTGTAGATGCGAGGGCCTGGCGATGACATTGCGAGCGAGCAGCTTGTCGCGGCTTGGGCCAAAGTTGCGACAGAGAGGTGCAGTACACAACCACAATATAGGCCGATGCAGTGGGACGAGAGGAAGCCATTTGGAGTTTACGGAGAAAGGGGATCAAGGAGGTTCGTGAGAAATCCCTTTCATAAGGGGATGTCTATTTATAAAACAAGTACTAAAGCTGGAGCAGGAGACGAAGAGATGAAGAGACACATCGCACAGGAGACGAAGGGATTGAAAGGCATATCACAGACGGTTCTAGCATGGAACTGTCTGTGAAATATCATAAAATATCACAGACAGTTCTATCATGGAACCGTCTGCGATATGTAATTATCACAGACGGTTTGTAAATAGAACCATCTGTGAAATACGTCCTGTATCACAGACGGCTCTATTAAAGAACCCTCAATGATAATAGTATATTACAGACGGTTCAATGAAAGAATCGTCTGTGAAGTATCATAGACGGTTTTATTTACAAACTGTCTGTGATAATGACATATCACAGACGGTTGCAAAGACGGTTCCTAAGTAACCGTCTGTATAAGTTCAACACAGACGGTTCCAAAGGAACCGTCTGTGACGAGGCGTCCATTATTAGCCTTTTTGTAGTAGTGTGATGACAATCTGTTTAACTTGTTCGCTTATTGTCCTAAGATTTTTAACTGTTGTTTTTACTTTTCATTCCACATGTATGACTTACTTGATAGGCTTTATTTGTTTAAATTTGGTAACACAACTAATGTAGCTGCCGAGCACTCTTTTATAGATGTGTAGTAAGGAATGTAATGTATTGTGATGCATCTAATTTTCCTGCTAACTTGTGTTGTAACTGGAGCTACCGTTCTGGGACATTGATTAGGTTTCACCTTTACAAAGAGAACAAGGACACCCAAGAAGCATTAGGAGTAATAGGAAAAATGTTAGGACTTCAGTATATCTTGGCTGCTATTTCATAACATTGTGTTTGTGTCTCATAACTTGCTACTGATGTGCTAGTCTTGGTGTTGCTACTTGCTTCGAATACATATGTGTTGCATGCTGCATGTGTAGGTCTTTTTCCTTCTGCTAGAAGCAGTTAGGGCATAGTGCTTGTGCTCGCTTCTTATTTATGGGGCTTCTTTGAAAGTGATTAACTTTGTTGTTGGGCCTTAAGGGACAATAATCGCAAAAACTTTTCTTCTTGTCCTCTATTTCGCTGACCAAGAACATTTATGTATGATGATTTTCATGCTATTTGATAGATTTGGTTATGTATTTTTTCCTATATATAAATAATTTCCCATTCCTGTTTCATGGTTATGACCCTTCGCATACATTTTCTTGCAATGGCTACTTTTCTGATTCTTTTTATTATTACTAGGTGACTGTTTTCAAGGTGCTAGCCAACAGATTGGCTGCACTTAATTATCGACTATTTGGAATTAAAGTTGGAAACTTTTGGTAGGTGATGGTGATCAAATACATTATCGAATTATCCTCTTTGTAGATATCACTACAATATAATTGTCCTATTTCCTAAATTGCTCACATCAGAATCAGCTTGTTGCATCCAAGGTCTGCTTTATGTACAACAAGAAGCACAAAAAGCTAATGGCTACGTTAAGTAGCCTCTTTGCGATGTCCTCTTTGGGATGACCTTCCTTGATATTTATCATAAGTTCCTTGAATCGGTGTGGGCCATCTGTGAGGATTCTTCCTCAAGGTCACTAAGGAACATGGAGGTATTTTCTTCATATCATCTCTACT
This sequence comes from Ampelocalamus luodianensis, assembly GCA_036346255.1. Classification (NCBI taxonomy): domain Eukaryota; kingdom Viridiplantae; phylum Streptophyta; class Magnoliopsida; order Poales; family Poaceae; genus Ampelocalamus; species Ampelocalamus luodianensis. The sequence goes on from CM070619.1 coordinate 31,992,890, forward strand.
CATTATAAATTTTTGATGTGAATTTCTTTTTCCTTTGATAAAAATGTTCTTCACTTTTTTTCTCTTTTTCAGATTGAGAAGATATAATTGACGGTTTGGACTGTTCGGTAAACTTGTGTGTAGAATGGGGAATGGAACGGAGATTTTTTTTATAGAACCATGGAGGCATAGAGAACGAAGACTTTCCACTAAAAGTATAGATATGTACTTACATTTATGTTTTAGGATGTATTATGTTATTAGATCATGATGGTACCAACTGTGCATTCTTCGAGTCTAGACTTGGGAAGCCAGTTGGAAATTCTTTGTAATGAAACAATTTTTTGTTGATGTCAATGAAATTTTTTTGTTATACACTTTGATATGTGTGTTTTGTTTAACCCTGCGGGCCCTAATTGATAAGCCCGGCAAAGATGGAGAGAAAAGGACACCTTTGCGATGATTAGATTCGTTGTAAACAATCTGGATGCGATTTGCTAGTGTGCAATGCCAACGCATATATATATATATATATATATATATATATATATATATATATATATATATATATATATATATATATATATATATATATATTGACACTATATCAAAATATGCGTTGTAACCTTACAACACTTTTATTTACATGTTACCAACACTTATATATGTGTTGTCACAGACCTTGGCAACGAAATGCTTTGGTATAGACCCTAACAACATTTATTTGAACTTCTACCAATGCATATATGCATTGCTAAAGGGGTGTTCATGTTGAGTGTAAATTGCAAATTTGAACGTGTAGGCATATATAAATTGTAACATCCCAAAAATATAAAGTTGGGATATTTGTACTGTTAATAAAACGAGGAAGTATTTTGAGCATATTTTTGAAATTTTCCATAAATCAATTATTTCAATTGCATACAAAAAGTTTCTTGAAAGAATTTTTGAGAAAAATGCAGAACAAATAAAAATTTGAAAAAAAACTCACAATAAAGCACACTATGTCGGGAGCCTCCACAAACATTTTCAACATTTTTGGAGCTCATTTGCTATGTTTAGAAATTCGTCAAACTGTTAGTCTTTTCTGGAAAATTCAAACCTAATTCCTTTTCCCGCCACCCTTATTGGGCCGAAACCCAGCGTGGCCCAACTCCACGCGCCCGAACCAACCCACGCCAGCACACTCACTCCCTCTCGCTGACATGCCGGGCCCACGTGTCAGCACCCTTCTTCCACCCCGTGTTGCACCTGCACGCCAGTGTGCTCTCACCCGATCCGCTGCTCGCCCACAGAACACGACCACCGCCCAAAGTTTTCATGCTCAGCTGCCCCCGTCGCTTCTACACTGTGTTCCGCATCACCCTGGCAGTGCCAACACCCTATCCCAGCATGTGATAGCCATCCCTGTTGTCATTTTCTTGTGTAACCATTGCCATCTCGCTGCTCTTGCCGTGTAATTCTCCTTTGTATTTAAAGCTTGAACCCCGTCATCATCTTCCTCAGCCCGCCCACTTTCCATTTTCGCGCACACCCGAGTTTATTGATCCTTGGTTTCGCGGGAATGGGCATGTCGTTCTCGACATTGGTAAGCGTGCCTCTGCACTATTGCCGCTCTGATGAGCTTCTTTTTCCACGACGTGCGCGTCATTGTGACCCTTGAGCTTCACCCATCCTTCTCCTTTGCTCAATGTAGCCCCCAGAAGCCCCGTAGCGCAATCGTACTGCTTCGTCTTCATCTCCAGCATGCACCCAAATCTCCGCCATCGCATTCCCATCGCTCCGATGAGTTTGAGCTCAACCCAAGTGCGTCAAAACACGTTCCATCTCCTAGTGATGCTATCCCCCTACTTAACGTTGTCTATCTCATAATGAATCATGCCCTCGCACCCTTTTCCCCATTTCTGGCCGCTATCACCATTTCCGTTGCTCTTTGCTAACTCAGTGAGTCCTTGTTCAATTCCTTTCGTCATCACCACTGTCAGCATGTCTTTGAGCTATTGCGCACCTTCTTGTAGCATAATCAACATCGAAATGTGCAATCACCATGAACTACTTCGCCGCCGCCACTACTCATCGTTGACAAGCTGCTCCAATACATCTCCAACCTCATCATCCCCACCTTCATGATCATGGTGAACTCTTGAATCTCATGCACACTTTTGATTTGCTGAGGGCGAGTAGGTTCCAACATTTTCCCCATAGCCACCCATGGCGCCACCGCGGCCGCATGTTGTCGGCTTGCCTCCAGTGACCCTAGGACCTCGCGACCGGTCCGTTAGCACCACCTAGACTCACTAAGTCCAGTGCGCCCATCCTTTGCCCCGGAGGATGCCTCCTATGCCTCCTATGCGAAACCCGTCATGGACTCGAGGCGCTCTGCCGCTCCTCACCGCCACACCGCCTTCGGCCATCTCTTTCGCCACCACCACCATCCATAGCTTTGCCAGGTCACCCTCTTTCCATCCCGCTGCTCAACATCGCCATTCATCGTGTCATTTGCCGCCGGCCTGCTCGCCATGCCTTCGGCCATGCACAACCCTACTTCTCTCTCCCTTTCTCTCACTAATAGTGTGTCCCACTCGTGTTTATGATTTGATTAACACTAATGATAGTAGTCAAGTGTATTAAATCACTGACAAGTGGGACCAGTTGAGAAGATAATAAAAAACATAATTTTAAACATGTTTAGCAAGTGAGTCACTAACATGCGGGACCCACGTACTGTTTTCGGTATTAAATTAAATACATTTTAAAAAACTGAGAGACTGACAAGTGGACCCCACGTGTCAGTGGATTAAAATCAAATTAGGTATAATCATTTAGTTAATAATTTATGAATAGATGACATGTGGGACTGTCACTGTTATTGCTAATAAAATAAAAAATAAAAAACCCGAGAGACTACATGTAGGGTCCACATGTAAGAAAATGATTTTTAGGAAAATGTAAAAATTGAAAATCCATCTTTAGTACAAAAGAAATATGCTTTCTCTATAGGAAAGTGTAAATTTTAGAAAATACACTTTCGACGTCATCCTTTTATTATTTTTAGGATTTTTCAAAACGAGCAAAATGAAATGCTAATAACTTTTGCATGTGTACTCCAAATTGAATGAATGTTTTTTATAAATTCATATATAATCGTGCTCTATCTCAACATGTAGAAATGTTTTTTTATAAATTCATATAAAATCGTGCTCTGTCTGAATATGCAGAAATATTTGGATTTTTTTGCTATATAATTTATTTTACTATTTGTGATTTGTTATCGACTCATTTGAATACATGTCGGAAACGCGGACGAAATATTTGACGATCCTCCACCTCATACTCAAAGCTACCAGAGCAAGGCAGCATCCTTTGACCATGTTGATCCCATTATTTCAATTACTTTACTGCGTTTTGCAAAAATCTTTGTGTATGTGTGTATGTTTGGCTAAAATTGCTAAATTTGTGGATAACGGTAGTTAAAATCCTATTGTATGCATGATCCTCCTTGAGATGTTGATATCCATCTCTTTGTAGCCTTTAGGACATAGTTTAGACAATAGATGATGTCAATTCGGATATTTCGACTATGAATAGCAACTAGATGCTTAGTCGTGCCTAGTTTTCACTAAATTTGAACACTTGATGAAAATTGTGTATGGATTTGGGAGATTTTGAAATATTGGACCAGAGGGTTACTGTGTTAATTTGTATAAAAATGAAAATGAAAACTTAGTCTTTGAGTGAGCGAGTTATATTATAATCGAGAAGTGTGAAACTTGTATGTCACAAGTAGAGTAGGAGAGATCCTCGCTCGGTCGATTAAGGACCGAAATCGGTGTATCCAAGCTAAGCCTAAGCATAAAATCACATGTGCTAGTTATAGGATAGCCTTAGCTAATTATGTCATTTGGGACTAGCCTTGCATGTTGGTAGGTTGCAGTAGTACTGTAATACCCTGGCTATTCGAAAGCTAAGATGTTACCTAAAGGATTAACATACAACAATAATGCGGAATAATTTCAACAATATAACAATTAATCTCGAATAAACATCAACATCTAAAGGAACAAATGTAGGAATTTAATCTGAATCCATCGACAAACCACATTCTCTAAATATCCAAGTATATTGAGTCAATTAAGTTATTCCTATCAATAATCTAATCAAGGATCACATGCAATTATTGAATCAATCATAAACATAATGAAGGATAACATACTCCATTTATTACAATCCAATACTTAACGAATGATTGGAAAGAACAAGTTCATATGGTTAATAGTGAACAATGTGAAGTGAAAGAAAGAATGTGAAGTGAATGATGTGATCCACGTGACTAAGCCCTCCCATGCATGCCATCTTCAATGGTTACCTAAAACAAATAAACACGGCAAGAATGAGTCCACAACTCAGCAAGTACAATAGAATAAAGCGAACCATACTTAATATGAACATATCAATTATGAAATAGAATGCGAAAGTAGAACAAATGAATAAGAACACAATATCACAGAATAGAAAACGAAGGTAGAATGGATGAAATGCATAAACTCCACTTCTGCTTATACCAGTATAGCCAGTGACACACCCATCGGTGTTCACTTAGGCCCCACATTTAACAAAATACGGGGATCCAATGCCATACTGGAATTGATGGGTATTTATATCCCACTACCATGGGTAAATCATGAACAATGTATGAATGAATACGTGAATTTGTAGGAAGGAAACTCAAGAAGCATGATTCACATACATGAAACGAAATAGAAATCAATGAAACCTACTCACCGACCATAGCACTCATTCATGGCATGAACATAAAACACTATGAACAAACAATAGCAGTACATTACACAGTGTACTTGCCTATATTGGAATAATGGGACTTCACTACCCACTCTCGTGGATGAACATGGAAGAAGGAACGAATGAATATTTCGAACGTAAACATACCACCGAATAATCATGGTTTACCAATTATGAAGGGAAACGAGAGATACTAGAATTACCCATTGCATAATCACCAATAAAGTAGAAACAAAGCATCAAACAAAACTATTCAATTGTACTTGCCTTTCGAACTGCAGTGCGTTAGCAGGCAAGGACGTAACCACTAATCTTGAACCTTCTCCTCCTACACAATTGAATTACTTGAAATAAGGAACAACATGAATAGGATGTTACTCGAAACACTTAGTCGCATCAATCTAAACGCAAGGTTCACATGGTCAATCTATCCAATTAACCCGACAGTTTAGTATAATGATAAACTGGACAGCGGTACTAAACACCTCATAACTTTTGATCTGAGAATTGAAATAGAGTGCACCCAGATCCTATGAAAATATAACAAAAATACCCACATTAAACTAGTTGGGTGAATCCTCTAATTCGGCCAAAATATTAAAAGCTAACAATTAGATGAAAGTCTAACACAGATTCTGCCTAGGAGAAACAGACAATAGTAAAGAAATGATGATAACGTTCGTTCTAAAACTCTGATTAGGGTGTTCTTTAACATTCTGGAAAGGTTATTAAAAATACTACAACAACCTAGTTGGGTGGAAACCACAATCGCCTTTAACTTCATCATAACTTAATAGACAAATTGATGCTTAATTCACGTTAGGTTTTCCGGACAGCAGGAAAGAATCTATCGTAACTCTTAAACCATATATCAGAATTCAGTGATCTTTGCGTCCACTGAAAGCTAAGAACGAACCCCACATATCTCTAGAAGATGGGATCTTCAAATTTGTAACTGAAATACATGAAAATCATCGCACAAGGTACTAGACATAATAGATCTACTAGCAGTAGGAAGATCGATCTAATCAGCCTAACCGAATTCGCATGTAACATGAATCAAATAGCGAAGAAAACCCTTAGTTACCCTTGAAGACTCGTAGGAACACGATGATCAATCTCCCGAAGAATCTCCTCTTCTCCTCCTTCCTCCCTTCCCCTCTTTTTCTTCTTCCTAGGTCGAAAGCACACAAGAACAAGATGGCAACAAGGGCTAAGGGTGGGAGGGTCTTTCAGAGTGAGGAGGGCATCAGAGCAGTGGTGTGCTCTGATGCAGGTTAGGGTTCCCCCTCCTTTTGTTGGTGGCCGTTTCCCCCATGGGCCAAAATGGTTGATTTTTCTCCTGGCTTGACTTTGGGTTCTGACCCATTCCTCTAAATTCTAAAACTTTTTCCTCTTTTTATTCTCTTAATTCCTTCTCTAATCTTATTGCACTCACTAATGATAATCGAGGATATTACACTCTACCACTGTAGAAAGAATTCGGCCCGAATTCTACTATCACCATTCTACCGTAAAGAACACCAAAACTAAAAAAAATAACAACAGTTAACATGTCTTCGACGTGAACAACTCTAGACAACGCTCGCGCATTCGACACTCCAACTCCTAAGTTACCTATCTCTTGGATTGACGTGACCACAACACCATGACGTAAACAATGCTCGTCCTAACACTCAATCTGACCTTTCTAAGTACATTCATCAGAAGAGATTCGAAGGTAAGATCCTACTCGATAGTCAACGTCTTTAACAAAATCTCGAGCTTTGAATGGCTCAGTTACTCACTTAGCACCAGAACATACCAGATGTGGCATTCCTTGCGTATGGACCTGAGAAGGTCAAAGCGATACGCCAACTTTCTAATCCCTGCAACTGTCGAAAACGAACCAATGTACCTGGGCCAACTTCCCCTTTGGTACAAAAGCACACAACATGCTCAATATCGAGCTCTTCATCTAATAAGAAGCACCTCAGTTAATTAAGAATGCTGTGAGAACTCGTTTTTAAACAATTTGTTTTACAAAGAGAATCAAAGAAAATAAAGAATTCTCGCCGCAACCACGTAATGCCAACTCTCCACCAAAAGGGTCAAATTCAAAATTGACAATTCATCCTGAAAATAATTCCACTTTCTAATTAGGTAGTTTATGAATGAACACCACGAAAGCCAAATGAGAAATCACTCGAATACCCAAATCAAATACTTCTTTATTTTGTCCGAATTGGAAAGAATCATACATGCTAGTACAAATACCAACTCAAATTGCCAAAGATATCACCAACAACACAAAGCTCAAGCGAGAATAAACAAAACGCTTCACTACCCAAGAAGACATCCTTTTCTTAGTTTCTTTTTAGGAATAAATTTTTTTTCAACTCTTGGAATTCGAACTCATCGCATACCCCACGAGCTCAACCTCTAAATTTGACATCCTCAAATTATGCTCAAACCGAAATACATCATCCACACCTTTGTGAGGAGGCTATATTGATCCCACCGAACACTCTAGACAACTCTTCTACTGACGAAATTAATTTGAGAGAAGGCACCCAAAGCACCTCAAAATAAATTCCACGCAATCATATTGCCTCCAACTTTCAAAAATAACTCAGAATCATCAGTACACACGCTCATGTACTACATCAAAAGGGTTCTATCAATGCTCATTCCACTGCTCAGGAAACGTCATTATTCTAATTTCTCTACACATAATCATTGGGCGACCAAAGGTCTAGCATAAAAATGCAAAGCCCCGATTTAACCTCCAAGACCTCTACAACGAGCTTCTCTTATAACAAATATGGAAATCATCGGATGAAATCTCTAATATCCCCACAATTCTAGCATACCCACTTGTTGACATCATAAAAAATCACCCACACAATCTCGCAATGCTTTCCAATTGCATTACTCTAAAAAAATCAATCAAGGTTTCCATACCTTCGATAACTCTAATGTTCCACCCAAAGTGAACAAAAGACTTTGGACCACAAATTACTATAGGTTCTATTGATTGCAACAATGCAATTAGTTTAGTCTTAAAGACAAACATCTTGTATAACTGAGATTCTCTCCAAGAATCATACATGGAACCAATTCATCCTCTAATGCTCCTCAAATAACTTTCAACCCAAGGTCTCGCAACGACAATTAAAAGACACCTCGAAAGCCCCATGTGAATATAATAGATTGATTCCTTCTCAACAGAAAAGACAAATGAAACAATTTTCATCAACTAGAAAGAAACATTTACTACCGCGTGAGTGAACACAGGACCAAGGAAATAATAGAAGTGACTAACCATAGTCACCACAACAATAGCATGAAGTAACTTCATACCACCCATGTCAAGTTTAAGTTTTTAAAATGTTGTAGTCTAGTTCTTGCACGACCTTACCAAGCATGTCCACTAACCTGGAACGAGGCTATTCAAATAGTTTTAACCACTGCGGGTGTGTACCAATGTACCCGATGATGAACCGCCTTTCCACGATTGCGGTTAGCATACTTCCTTTGGTATGCAGGACTGGCTAAATCTAACAAGACACTTTCCAATGGACGATGCTAATTAAGAGCAGCAACCCACGGAGAAGGACACATTGCCAGGCAACCTAGCCGTGCGCTAATGCTCCCCTCAACACCACACACACACACAAGAACACACCTGACCAGACTCATAGTGCACCCCAAAAGTACTTAGTCAAGAGGTTCCATATCCCCTCGTGTGGTTATGCATAATAAGCGCTTAACCAGTGTGACACGTAACTTTCGGTCCTTGGAGACTTAGGCGCCATTCAACTTACCCAACGAGATCACATCAACATACCATTGTACCCAAAGTCAAGATATAGTTTTGTTTTCAGATTTTGATTTGTAAATCAATAACACACAAGGTTGGACATAATGGAGTAGTATAAGTATTTGTGTGATCAAGATCATCGACTAAGTGGATGATGCTTAATACTTCGATAACTAGGCATGGCTAAGCTAACATTAAATTTAGTAATCTACTAAGTGAGAAGAAGTTCATCCATTGAACTCTAACCACGATAAATAACCTAAAGGCTCGGGTAGTGAAGGATAACCATTTACCTACAGATTATGCAACTAGAGGTCTAACTAATCAATTTAACAACAAAATAGCAATGCATACATAGAAGTTAAACAAAATATTATTGACTTTAAAAGTAGCGGGATCAATGGGAGTGATCAAGACTGCTTGCGCTGCTAACTGTACTTAAAGCTGACTGTTGGGAGGATTGGTTCTCGGGAGTTCACGCCAATGTCGAGCGTAGCGAAAGAAGCGAAAACAACCAATAAGGCGAGCAACACTTAAGCGAAGAGCAAGCAAAAATTATCCAAATCACGGTGAAATTTATACACAAGGTAAAATACTAATATACCTGAACATAGAAACTGGAAAAACTTAATTTGGTTTGTGGTGCAAAAGATATTCCTAAAAACCTATATTTTAGACCATAATTAGTCATATGCAAAAATATTTTTAGAAAGATTTTGAAGCTGAAATTTTTATGGTAGCTACCTACTGGTGTAGTGATAATCCATATAAAATTTCAGGTCATGAAGTTATAACAGATTAGTTATGATTTTCTAAGTTCTAAAACTAGGACATCATTTATATCGGTAGGAAAGACCACTAGCAAAGTGGTCCTTCACTAAAATTCATCCCTAAAGGAAATTAAAAAAATTAGTTAGCTCTATTTGGACTTTACAGAGAACAAGTTATGGATTTTCTAAGCTTTTACAACATTTTTGGAATATTTAATAAAGATTGAAAAGGCTAAAATCGATCCTCAACATTTCAGTTCTTAATGAGACTGGAAACATTTCTAGATTAATCTCTATCCTAAAAGAAAATTAATACTCACTGAAATCACCCAAAAGGATCTATAATGAAAAAGATATGAATTTCTAAAGTTTTAACAACATTTTCAATGGAAAGATAAAGCTTCGAGAAATTATATCCATTAGCGAAAAAAAAAGACGTGGTGATTGTGGTGAATCGATCCTAGTCATCAGACGGCCACCGCGCCTGGCGCGCCACGACCTACCTTGCCTGAAGCCACGGAGCTCACGGTTGGATCAAGATCCAATAGTCGGATCGAGATGGCAATCGGGCCACGGCGGATGCTTTCGCCCATCTGAGCCGTTGATCAGCGCGATGAAGGGGCTGGGAGTTGAGAGAGCCTTGGGACCGATCCAAATGCTCCACGATCGAGGCACGGATCAAGATCGAGCAGTGAGGTTGATTGAGCCGTTCCACGATTTGAAGCGAGAGACTCCCGACAATAGGGCCCAGTGGTGACTCTAGAGTCATGTGTCCGGGTTTAAGCGTGCAGCGCTGCGAGGTTTGAGGCGGCGGGCCCACACAGCGGTGAGAGGCGGTTTGAGGACAAGTAATGATTACTAACCCATGATTAACAATGACTAGGCATTAAAAGCGTCATTGCATGTCGAAACGACCTACTGGCCTTTGCGCGTTTCGTCAACAACCACAGCCCGTGTGATCCGGAGCTCGCTTGGCCGGCTTTCGCGTCGTGGTGGCGTGAGCCAGAGGCAAAATGGGACCATTAATGCCAATGCGCGCACATTGGTATCACTTACCTTGGCGATAGTGCCCCCGAGCGGCGTGAGTCGCGGTGAGCCGCCGGTGACCAAAGCGGCGAAAGCGAAAATGCTCAAAACTCCATGGCGTCTGAGTGTAGCGGGCGCCAAAACTTCTAGGGACTACTAGAGAGGTACTGAGCAGCTGGTGGAGCTCGGAGGTGGCGAAGTGGCTCAGCGGCGAAGGCGGCGGCCAGAGAAAAGAAGTGGAGATGACGACACTGAGCAAAAAGGGTGAGGCAGGGTCATCACAACGACTCCACAATAGCTCATACTATAGCTTCCCAGGCAAAGAATTAGGAAATAAAGCTCCTTACGGAGATGGGAAGAAGGGGTGAAGTTCGGCGAATTAGGGGAACTCAATATCACCCAAACTCTGAGGAACAACCAAAATTGAATGAGGGTTAAGGTTCCGGAGGATTAAAGTAACAAGTTGAAGCAAGAAATGGAGCAAAGGAGCCACTTGGAACTAGGATGCCCCTGACTTCGATTGCGGCCAACAATGGCGGAGTTGGTGTTTGGTGACTTGAGCTCGAGCAAGAAAGAGAGGTGCAGGCGGGGTTGCGGAAAGGTGAAAGGAGGGCAAAGGAGAAACTTGAGGGGCTTCTTATGGCGGGAGGACAAATAATTGGCGAGAACCCTTCTTGCGGATGCGCTCGGTTCATCAAAGCTTGCGGTGGGCGTGCGAGGATGAGGAGTAATAAGGCGACTTTGAGGCACCACTGGCGCCGTATGGTACCAATAGGCGTTGCAAGGGCGAAGAGTGGACTTGACTCTACCCTCCCCACGTTTGCACGCGCCGCCATGGCCATTTGCGCAGCTGGCAGCCAGCGGCGGGAGGTTGGGGAAGATGACCAGGCGGCGGGGCCACAAGGCAGAGAGGATGAGGCGGCTTGGGTCAGCGGGGCCTATGGGGCTGAGTCCACCCCGATTAATCTTGGCGTCCAGTTAGGTGCGGCGGCCGTTACCACGCCACTTTGGCTGCCCCAATGCAACGATTGGCGTGAAAATCAAACTTCCGAGCGAGCTATTCCTTGAGAATAGTGCGAGAATCAGTTTAGGTTTTGATTTTAAACCTGAAACTTTGGGGATTTAAGTGAGGTATCAAATCAACTCCAAAATTTGTGAAGTTTTAACTAGAGCTCTCGACCTTGGGTTTAACCTCCCTAAAATTTCCAGGAATTTTTGTGCACTGGGATTTTCTCAAGAATTTCAGAAGGCTAATTCAAAGCAGACCAAGTTTGGCTTGCCTCTAAAATATTTGAGACATTTTCCAAAATTATGAAATAATTCGGAGAGCATTACCAAGCAACCATAGAACTAATTAAAACTATTTCCAAGGGTTTGACACAGATTTCACCAAGGATGTTTTGAATTGATAATTGAGGTTTTGACTTTGAATTTTCAAAATCCTTTTACAAGAAATTTCGAAAAGTTTCAAGAGTAAAGGATGAAGGAAAAGTTTTAATTTACCCTCATTTTATTACATTTGAAACACAAGCCAAAATGGGGATGTTACATTCTCCAGCGAGAATCGGCGAGGTGCCTTAGCTTTCCATCTTTCTTCACGGCTCCTCAGAGTGCCAGCGCAGCAATCTTGCCTCCTTTCGGTTTACGAATAAGCGCTTGCAAGCGTGGGATCACGATGGAGATACCACAACATCTTAGCGAGAGGTCCTTGCTTCACCTTAGCGGTATTCTTACGCTTGTATCGGGATGCTTAACACACCAGACATGCATGCAAATCTGCATACTCTTTACGGTGGGGATACAATCGTTCGGACATGCATGTATTCTTTCTACTTCCATTCCCAATGGACAAAGAGACCTTATTGGCTTGGTAGGTCGTCTTTGGGCAACACGTTTCCCTCGGAAGGATGTGCGCTAGGAGACCTTACAACATGTGTGAAACTCGCGTCGGACCAACCATTGCTTGCCTTCAATTTCAGAGTTCAGTCTGATTGACAACCTTGTGTATTAAACTGTGGGGAACAAAGGTTTCCCAAGTCCTCCATTAAGCGCTCGAATTTACAAAAATCTCTCTCTCTGCAGTTCTCTTCTCCATCGCGTAGCATCCAGATCAGTTGTCATCGTGTGACCTATCCTCATCAAAACCAGTCCACATCCGGCATATCGTTGACTTCCTCAATGATGTCGTCATTATTAACTTCTTGTATAATCTGCTCTTCACGGTATTGTGGTCCAACATGTATACCCTTTTTGAAACCCCGCCGAATCAAGTGCCCTACGATCTGCGTCGGGTTGTTAAATATCTTTAGATTACCGCAATCAATGCATGGACCAGTACATAAATTCTATCCCCTTATTCAACATATCACCTTTCGTGGCTCTTTTAAAAGCAAACACACCATTAATGTACTCTTCACTCTGCAGTTACATACTTTGTACATCTAGTTTGATCCATCTACGCTCACTACATAATAAATTAGTAGTGTTAAATTATATTAATAAAATGCAAAATCGTTACTCCTCCTATTAACCAAGCACTAAAATTGATTAAAGATTGCCTTGACAGCAAATATAAGAGTTCAGATGGGTTACCCTTGGAGCTCCAACGAAAATTTCAAATATCTGCTAGATTCCTCAACGGCCTTCTCCTTTAGACCACGAGTGCAATGTGAGAGCGTGGTGGGCAGGCAAGAGAAGATCCTGACCGAAATGCACCTCCCCATAAACTTCTCCCTCTCTCAACCACCTTTGCCAAAACAAAGCACTCATTCATAACACCCAAGCGAGAGCTACCACAAGCCAAGCCTCATAAAGCAAGCATGCAAGCCAAATAATCATAAGTTGCCGGGCAACCCACAACCAAGAACAAGGCAAGCAAAACAAGCAAGCCTCCTACGGCCACCTGAGGCAAAGCTTCTCAAGCCCCTCTATTCCAAGAGAACGGATCGGAGGCACTGGGGCGGGAGGTGCATTAGGTCACGATATTTATAGGGGTGGAATATCACAGAGGCAGTTCTTATGCAACAGCGTTTGTGATGTGGAATATATCACGACGGTTCCTTGCTCTGTTTGTGATATGTCATTATCATGAGACGGTTGCGTAAATAGGGCCGTGCATGATATCTCACATCGCAGACGGTTCTTATTACAAACCCGTGCGTGATATGAAGGATATCATAGAGCGATTCAAAGGAACCGTGCAGTATAAGTTCAACATAGGCGACTCTTCATGGACATGAAATGCGATGAGGATATTATCACGAGATGGTTCTTAATGGGCTACCAAATGCGCGATAGCGTCTGAGTTATATATCGCAAAATAATTACTAAAATGAATTGCCCGTATAATAAGCAGACGATAAAAGACCATATCCTATTTACACATCACGGACTAGATAAAAAGACTATATTGTTTTTACATCACAGGCGATAGATAAAAAGACCATATCGTTTTACATCACAGACGATAAAAGGATCGATGATCCTATCTTAATCTTCAAATCTTCATAAGCCGTCTAAATCGCCAGCAGTGAGAAAGCGGGATCGTGGTGTCTCGCATAGCGCCTCCACACCTGACCTTCACGCTCAATTTCCTCTTGTAGATGTTGGACTCTTTAATCAAGTCCCATATAGCCCGAGACCATCAACCACGGTCTCCGAGTCTATCTGCTAGGGCGGACCCGCTCTCCTGCAATTTTGATGTCGTCCTCGACTCTGCAGGCTGCATCCTCGGTGCGGACCAAATAGTTCCATAGCGCCAATGCGCACGATGAGTTTACTGGCGGATCTTTGGAGAGCCTCGCCTTTGATGCAGTGGGAGGAGCTCTCAATCGGCGGATGGCGGCCGTTATGGTCTCGGTAGATGCGAGGGCCTGGCCAAGCGATGACATTGCGAGCGAGCGGCTTGTCGCGGCTTAGGCGGTTGCGACCGAGAAGTGCGAGTACACCACACAATATAGGCCGATCAGTAGGGACAGAGAGGAAGCCATTTGGAGTTTACGGAGAAAGGGATCAAGGAGGTTCGTGAGAAATCCCTTTCATAGGGATGTCTATTTATAAAACAAGTACTAAAGTTTGGGCCGAGCGAAGAGATGAAGAGACACATCATACGGGAGGCGAAAGGGATTGAAAGGCATATCACGACCGGTTCTAGCATGGGCCCATGCGTGAAATATCATAAAATATCACGCAGAACGTTCTATCATGGGCAAGTGCTGCGATATATAATTATCCTGAGCGGTTTGTAAATAGAACCATCACATGAAATACGTCTGTATCATGAGCGGCTCTATTAAAGACCCTCAATGATAATAGTATATTACTGAGCGGTTCAATGAAAGAATAAATGCATGAAGTATCATGAAACGGTTTTATTTTAAAGCTATGCCTTGATAATGACATATGACAGCGTTTGCAAAAAGCGGTTCCTAAGTAGCAAATGCATATAAGTTCAACAGAGCGGTTCCAAAGGCGAAGTGCAGCAACAAGCGTCCATTATTAGCCTTTTTGCCAGTAGTGTGATGACAATCCATTTTGCTTGTTAGCTTATTGTCCTAAGATTTTTAGCTATTGTTTTTACTTTTCATTCCATGTATGACTTACTTGATAGGCTTTATTTGTTTAAATTTGGTAACACAACTAATGTAGTTGCCGAGCACTCTTTTATAGATGTGTAGTAAGGAATGTAATGTATTGTGATGCATCTAATTTTCCTGCTAACTTGTGTTTATGGTTAGAGCTCTGTTGCAGGACATTGATTAGGTTTCACCTTTACAAAGAGAACAAGGACACCCAAGAAGCATTAGGAGTAATAGGAAAAATGTTAGGACTTGGTATATCTTGGTTGCTATTTCATAACATTGTGTTTGTGTCTCATAACACTCACGATGTGCTAGTCTTGGTGTTGCTTGCTATACGAATACATATGTGTTGCATGCACTGCATGTGTAGGTCTTTTCCTTCTGCTAGGCTTGATTCGGGCATAGTGCTTGTGCTAACGCTTCTTATTTATGGGCTCTTCTGTGAAGGTGATTAACTTTGTTGTTGGGCCTTAAGGGACAATAAGCACAAAAAACTTTCTTCTTGTCCTCTATTTATACCACCAAGAACATTTTATGTATGATGATTTTTTCATGCTATTTGATAGATTTGGTTATGTATTTTTCCTATATATAAATAATTTCCCATTCTGTTTCATGGTTATGACCCTTCGCATACATTTTCTTACAATGGCTACTTTTACGATTCTTTTTATTATTACTAGGTATTTGTTTTCAAGGTGCTAGCCAGCAGTTGGCTGCATAATTATCGACTATTTGGAATTAAAGTTGGAAACTTTTGGTAGGTGATGGTGATCAAATACATTATCGAATTATCCTCTTTGTAGATATCACTACAATATAATTGTCCTATTTCCTAAATTGCTCACATCGAATCAACTTGTTGCATCCAAGATGCAGCTTTATGTACAACAAGAAGCACAAAAAGCTAATGGCTACGTTAAGTAGCCTCTTTGCAAATGTCCTCTTTAGGATGACCTTCCTTGATATTTATCATAAGTTCCTTGAATCGATTGTGGGCCATCTGTGAGGATTCTTCCTCAAGGTCACTAAGGAACATGGAGGTATTTTCTTCATATCATCTCTACTCATTATAAATTTTTGATGTGAATTTTTTTTCCTTTGATAAAAATGTTCTTCACTTTTTCTCTTTTTGATTGAGAAGATATAATTGACGGTTTGGTGTTGTATAAACTTGTGTGTAGAATGGGGAATGGAGCGAGATTTTTTATAGAACCATGGAGGCATAGAAGGCGAAGACTTTCCACTAAAAGTATAGATATGTACTTACATTTATGTTTTAGGATGTATTATGTTATTAGATCATGATCGGTACCAACTGTGCATTCTTGAGTCTAGACTTGGGAAGCGATTGGAAATTCTTTGTAATGAAACAATTTTTGTTGATGTCAATGAAATTTTTTGTTATACACTTTGATATGTGTGTTTTGTTTAACCTGAACACCCTAATTGATAAGCCCGGATGTAGAAAAAGAGGACACCTTTGCGATGATTAGATTAGTTGTAAACAATCACGGATGCGATTTGCTAGTATGTGCAATGCCAGCATATATATATATATATATATATATATATATATATATATATATATATATATATATATATATATATATATATATATATATATATATATATTGACACTATATCAAAAATATGCGTTGTAACCTTACAACACTTTTATTTACATGTTACCAACACTTATATATGTGTTGTCACAGAGACCTTAACCTTGAAATGCTTTTAGTATAGACCCTAACAACATTTATTTGAACTTCTACCAATGCATATATGCATTGCTAAAAGTGGGTGTTCATGTTGAGTGTAAATTGCAAATTTGAGCGTGTAGGCATATATAAATTGTAACATCCCAAAATATAAAGTTGGGATATTTGTCACATTAATAAAGCGAAGGAAGTATTTTGAGCATATTTTTGAAATTTTCCATAAATCAATTATTTCAATTGCATACAAAAGTTTCTTGAAAGAATTTTTGAGAAAATGCAGAACAAATAAAAATTTGAAAAAACTCACAATAAAGCACACTATGTGAGAGCCTCCACAAACATTTTCAACATTTTGGAGCTCATTTGCTATGTTTAGAAATTATTCAAAGCTGTTAGTCTTTTCTGGAAAATTCAAACCTAATTCCTTTTCCCGCCACCCTTATTGGGCGAAACCAGCGTGTCCCAACTCCTGCGCCCGAACCAGCCCACGCCCGGCCTCACTCCCTCTCGCGACATCACAGGGCCCACGTGTCGGCACCTTCTTCCACCCGTGTTGCACTGCACGCTTGATGTGCTCGCACCGATCGGCCATTGCTCGCCCACAGAACACGACCACCGCCCAAAGTTTTCATGCTCGGTTGCCCGAAATCTTCTACTGCGTGTTAGCATCACCACAGCGGTGCCAACACCCTATCCACATATGATAGCCATCCTGTTGTCATTTTCTTGTGTAACCATTGCCATCTCATTGCTCTTGCCGTGTAATTCTCCTTTGTATTTAAAGCTTGAACCCGTCATCATCTTCCTCGGCCCCGCCCACTTTCCATTTTCGCACACTTTGAGTTTATTGATCCTTGGTTTGCCGGGAATGGGCATGTCGTTCTCGACATTGATAGCGATGCCTCTGCACTATTGCCGCTCTGATGAGCTTCTTTTTCCACGGCGTGCGGCGTCATTGTGACCCTCAGGCTTCACCCATCCTTCTCCTTTGCTCAATGTAGCCCCGAACCCAGTAAGCGCCAATCGTCTTTGCCGTCTTCATCTCGGCATGCACCCAAATCTCCGCCATCGCATTCCCGCCGCTCAGGTGAGTTTGAGCTCAACCCAAGTGCGTCAAAACACGTTCCATCTCCTAGTGATGCTATCCCCTACTTATGCGTTGTCTATCTCATAATGAATCATGCCCTCGCACTTTTTCCCCATTTCGGCGCTATCACCATTTTAGTTGCTCTTTGCTCTTTCGGTGAGTCCTTGTTCAATTCCTTTCGTCATCTGCACTGTCGGCATGTCTTTGAGCTATTACACACCTTCTTATATGCATAATCAACATCGAAATGTGCAATCACCATGAACTACTTCCGCATGCCTACTACTCATCGTTGACAAGGCTGCTCCAATACATCTCAACCTCATCATCCCCACCTTCATGATCATGGTGAACTCTTGAATCTCATGCACACTTTTGATTCTGCAGGGCGAGTAGAGTTCCAACATTTTCCCCATAACAGCCACCATGGCGCCACGCGGCGCATGTTGTCGGCTTGCCTCCCGGTGACCCCTAGGACCTCGCGGCCGGTCAGGTAGCACCACCTAGACTCACTAAGTCCGATGCGCCCATCCTTTGCCCCGAGGATGCCTCCTATGCCTCCTATCACGAAACCCGTCATGGACTCGAGGCGCTCTGCGCTCCTCACACACACACGCCTTGGCCATCTCTTTCGCCACCACCATCCATAGCTTTGCGAGTCACCCTCTTTCCATCCGCTGCTCAACATCGCCATTCATTGTGTCATTTGCACGGCCGCTGCTCGCCATGCCCCGGCCATGCACAACCCTACTTCTCTCTCCTTTCTCTCACTAATAGTGTGTCCCGCTCGTGTTTATGATTTGATTAACACTAATGATAGTAGTCAAGTGTATTAAATCACGCGACAAGTGGGACCGATTGAAAGATAATAAAAAACATAATTTTAAACATGTTTAGCAAGTGAGTCACTAACATGCGGGACCCACGTCTTATTTTGGTATTAAATTAAATACATTTTAAAAAAGCGAGAAATGACAAGTGGACCACGTGTCGGGTGGATTAAAATCAAATTAGAGTATAATCATTTAGTTAATAATTTATGAATAGATGACATGTGGAATTTATCACTTTGTTGTTGCTAATAAAATAAAATAAAAAAGACAGAGACTACATGTGAGGTCCACATGTATGAAAATGATTTTTAGGAAAATGTAAAATTGAAAATCCATCTTTAGTACAAAAGAAATGCTTTCTCTATAGGAAAGTGTAAATTTTAGAAAATACACTTTCAGCGTCATCCTTTTATTATTTTAGGATTTTCAAAGCAGGCAAAATGAAATGCTAATAACTTTTGCATGTGTACTCCAAATTGAATGAATATTTTTATAAATTCATATATAATCGTACTCTATCTCAACATGTAGAAATGTTTTTATAAATTCATATAAAATCGTGCTCATATGCAAATATCTTTTAATATTTGGATTTTTCTTATATAATTTATTTTACTATTTGTGATTTGTTATCGACTCATTTGAATACATCGGAAAGCTTAGCGAGACTGAAATATTTGTGATCCTCCTTCCCTCATACTCCTAGCTGAGCAAGCAAGAGGCACATCCTTTGACCATGTTGATCCCATTATTTCAATTACTTTGCCGTTTTGCAAAATCTTTTGTGTATGTGTGTATGTTTGGCTAAAATTGCTAAATTTGTGGATATGAGTAGTTAAAATCCTATTGTATGCATGATCCTCCTTGAGATGTTGATATCCATCTGCTTTGTAGCCTTTAGGACATAGTTTAGACAATAGATGATGTCGAATTAGGATATTTCGACTATGAATAGCAACTAGATGCTTAGCTGGCCTAGTTTTCACTAAATTTGAACACTTGATGAAAATTGTGTATGGATTTGGGAGATTTTGAAATATTGGACCCGAGGGTTACTGTGTTAATTTGTATAAAAATGAAAATGAAAAACTTAGTCTTTGGCTGAGCGAGTTATATTATAAGCGAGAAGTGTGAAACTTGTATGTCACAAGTAAGTAGAGAGAGATCCTCGCTCGGGTTCGATTAAGGACCAAACCGGTGTATCCAAGCTAAGCCTAAGCATAAAATCACATGTGCTAGTTATAGGATAGCCTTAGCTAATTATGTCATTTGGGACTAGCCTTGCATGTTGGTAGGTTGCGTGATAGTCTTTGTAATACCACAGCTGTTGAAAGCTAAGATGTTACCTAAAGGATTAACATACAACAATAATGCGGAATAATTTCAACAATATAACAATTAATCTCGAATAAACATCAACATCTAAAGGAACAAATGTAGGAATTTAATGCAGATCCATGAACAAACCACATTCTCTAAATATCCAAGTATATTGAGTCAATTAAGTTATTCCTATCAATAATCTAATCAAGGATCACATGCAATTATTGAATCAATCATAAACATAATGAAGGATAACATACTCCATTTATTACAATCAATACTTAACGAATGATTGGAAAGAACAAGTTCATATGGTTAATAGTGAACAATGTGAAGTGAAAGAAAGAATGTGAAGTGAATGATGTGATCCACGTGACTAAGCCCTCCCATGCATGCCATCTTCAATGGTTACCTAAAACAAATAAACACGGCAGAATGAGTCCACAACTAACGTAAGTACAATAGAATAAAGCGAACCATACTTAATATGAGACATATCAATTATGAAATAGAATGCGAAAGTAGAACAAATGAATAAGAACACAATATCACGCAGAATAAGCGAAGGTAGAATGGATGAAATGCATAAACTCCATACCTTATACCGATTATAGTGATGACACACCGTCGGTGTTCACTTAGGCCCCACATTTAACAAAAATCACGAGGATCAATGCCATGCTTCGGAATTGATGGGTATTTATATCCCACTACCATGGGTAAATCATGAACAATGTATGAATGAATACGTGAATTTGTAGGAAGGAAACTCAAGAAGCATGATTCACATACATGAAGCGAAATAGAAATCAATGAAACCTACTACATAAACCATAGCACTCATTCATGGCATGAACATAAAACACTATGAACAAACAATAGCGGTACATTACGGTGTACTTGCCTATATTGGAATAATGGGACTTCACTACCCACTCGTGGATGAACATGGAAGAAGGAGCGAATGAATATTTGAGCGTAAACATACCACGAATAATCATGGTTTACCAATTATGAAGGAAACGAGAAGATACTAGAATTACCCATTGCATAATCACCAATAAAGTAGAAACAAAGCATCAAACAAAACTATTCAATTGTACTTGCCTTTGAGCTGCGATGCGTTAGCGAGCAGAGAGCGTAACCACTAATCTTGAACCTTCTCCTCCTACACAATTGAATTACTTGAAATAAGGAACAACATGAATAGGATGTTACTCCGAAACACTTAGTCGCATCAATCTAAGCGCATAAGTTCACATGGTCAATCTATCCAATTAACCCGCAGATTTAGTATAATGATAAAGCTGAATGAGTGTACTAAACACCTCATAACTTTTGATCTGAGAATTGAAATAGAGTGCACGGATCCTATGAAAAATATAACAAAAATACCCACATTAAACTAGTTGGGTGAATCCTCTAATTCGGCCAAAATATTAAAAAGCTAACAATTAGATGAAAGTCTAACATGATTACGCTAGGAGAAAGCAGACAATAGTAAAGAAATGATGATAACGTTAGTTTCTAAAACTCACGATTAGGGTGTTCTTTAACATTACGTGAAAGGTTATTAAAAATACTACAACAACCTAGTTGGGTGGAAACCACTGAATCTGCCTTTAACTTCATCATAACTTAATAGACAAATTGTGATTAATTCACGTTAGGTTTTCCGGACAGCGAGGAAAGAATCTATCGTAACTCTTAAACCATATATAGAATTCAGTGATCTTTGCGTCCTTGGAAAGCTAAGAAAAGAACCCACATATCTCTAGAAGATGGGATCTTCAAATTTGTAACTGAAATACATGAAAATCATCGCACAAGGTACTAGACATAATAGATCTACTAGCAGGTAGGAAGATCGATCTAATCGGCCTTATGGTGCGCATGTAACATGAATCAAATAGCGAAGAAAACCCTTGAGTTGCCCTTGAAGACTAGTAGGAACACGATGATCAATCTCAGAAGAATCTCCTCTTCTCCTCCTTCCTCTTCCCCTCTTTTTCTTCTTCCTGGGTGAAAAGCACACAAGAACAAGATGGCAACAAGGGCTAAGGGTGGGAGGAATGCTTATGCAGACGGAGGAGCCTTTGTAGCGTTGGTGTGCTTCTGATGCAGATTAGGGTTCCCCCTCCCTTTGTTGGTGGCGTTTCCCCATGGGCCAAAATGGTTGATTTTCTCCTGCTTGACTTTGGGTTTCTGACCCATTCCCCTCTAAATTCTAAAACTTTTTCCTCTTTTTATTCTCTTAATTCCTTCTCTAATCTTATTGCACTCACTAATGATAATGTCAGGATATTACACTCTACCACCGTAGAAAGAATTAGGCGAATTCTACTATCACCATTCTACGAGAAAGAACACCAAAACTAAAAAAATAACAGCGATTAACATGTCTTCGAGCGTGAACAACTCTGAACAACGCTTCGTGCATTCGACACTCCAACTCCTAAGTTACCTATCTCTTTTGATTGGCGTGATTACAACACCACATAGCGTAAACAATGCTCGTCCTAACACTCAATCGACCTTTCTAAGTACATTCATCGAAAGAGATTGAAGGTAAGATCCTACTCGATAGTCAGCGTCTTTAACAAAATCTACGAGCTTTGAATGGCTCGGTTACTCATAGCACGAACATACGGATGTGGCATTCCTTGCGTATGGACACTGAAGGTCAAAGCGTCACGCCAACTTTCTAATCCACATAGCTGCAAAACGAACCAATGTACGGGGCAACTTCCCCTTTGGTACAAAAGCACACAACATGCTCAATATCGAGGCTCTTCATCTAATAAGAAACCTCAGTTAATTAAGAATGCACCATGAGAACTCGTTTTTAAACAAGCTGTTTTACAAAGAGAATCCAGAAAAATAAGGAATTCTCGTCGCAACCACGTAATGCCAACTCTCCACCAAAAGGTCAAATTCAAAATTGACAATTCATCACAGAAAATAATTCCACTTTCTAATTAGGTAGTTTATGAATGAACACCAAAGCCAAATGAGAAATCACTTTCGAATACCCAAATCAAATACTTCTTTTATTTTATCGAATTGGAAAGAATCATACATGCTAGTCAGCGCCAACTCAAATTGCCAAAGATATCGATCAACAACACAAAGCTCAGCGAGAAATAAACAAGCAACTTCACTACCCAGAAGACATCCTTTCTAAGTTTCTTTTTAGGAATAAATTTTTTTCAACTCTTGGAGTTAGACTCATATCGCATACCCACAGGCTCAACCTCTAAATTTGACATCCTCAAATTATGCTCAAACGAAATACATCATCCACACCTTTGTGAGAGGCTATATTGATCACCAGACACTCTAGACAACTCTTCTCTTGTGAAATTAATTTGAGAAGGCACCCAAAGCACCTCAAAATAAATTCCACATAATCATGTGCCTCCAACTTTCAAAAATAACTCGAGAATCCTTGGTACACACGCTCATGTACTACATCAAAAGGGTTCTATCAATGCTCATTCCTTTGCTCGGGAAGCGTCATTATTCTAATTTCTCTACACATAATCATTGGGCGACAAGGTCTAGCATAAAAATGCAAAGCCCGATTTAACCTCCAAGACCTCTACATGAGCTTCTCTTATAACAAATATGAAATCATCGGATGAGGTGGATCACAACGGTACGTGGTTACCGTTGTTCGTTCTCGCGGGTTGTTCTTTCGCTAGTGTGTTTAGATTCTGGGTCGAATCTCGTTAAGGGTAGAATGTAATACTCGTATGTGAGAAGTCATCATTCGAGATAAATTAATCTAATCAGTAGCGATTAATTTTATTCGGAGAGGGAAATTTGTTTAAATTTCAGTTTTTGGGGCACTTTTGATCTTGGGTCTCCGACCCATGTTTGTGCAGCCTTGAGGCCAGCTTTAAGTGGGCCAAGAGGAGGCACCCCAAAGCCCAAGCCGCCCCTCCTCCTAAACCCTAGGCCGAACTCCTCCTCCCCTTTTCCACCCTTGGCCGCCACCCTCTCCTCATCTCCTTCCTGCGCCTCCACCTCCACCCCTTCCCATGGCAGCCACCTCCATTCCTCCCCTTGGCAACCATCTCCTCTCCGTTGGTGCTGCCGGCCGAAGCAAAGAAGAAAGGGGGAAGTGGGGGAGAGGAGATCATCGTGAGGGTTTCAACGATTCACACATGTCTTCGAGGGTATTCATCAACTTCCCCGCTGTTGGTTCAATTCGTTCTTGTTAGAAATCGTTTGTTTAGTGGTAGACGTGATTCGGATCGTTTTTGATTAGATCGAACTGCTGCGTTCAGAAAATCAATTCTGTCCAGATTGTTGCGGGGTCTGTTTCGTGGCTTTAGAGGCCGAATCTGAGTTGATCATCTCCTAGAGATATTTAGGTCTTGTTCTTAGCTTTCAGTGGCCGCCAAGATCACCTCATTCCGACTTTCGAGTCAAAAGTTATGATAGATTTAATATCTGCTGTCCAGAATCCTGACGAGAATTAGCAGTCTCTGTATAGGTTGATATATGGCCTAGTTAGAGGGTGATTCAGAGGTCTTGCCCATAACAAATTTTGAAGGTGATATCACTAGCTTTCAGGATTGATAAAGAACACCTCATTTGGAGTTATAGATCAAAAGTTATGCACTTTTCATTGGGACTGTCCAGATTGTAGGTCAGTCTGTCCAGATTGTATGTCAGTTTCTATCTTTAGTTTTGACCCGCGTGCCACTTTTTGTTAAAGGCAAAATTTGAATGTCGTGCCAACTAGGTTATTGTAGATAATTTCATAACCTTTTCAGATTGTTAAAGAACACTCAATTCGGAGTTGTAGTTTAAAAGTTATGGACGTTTTAGCTCTGCTATTCTATTTGCTCAGTCAGATTCTGTTCTGCTGTTTCGTTTGGCCGTTAGCAATTTAGTTTGGCCGAATTGGGTTATCTCGTCAACTACAAAGTTGTAGATATATTTGTTAAGCTCGTGTAGGATCTGGGCTCATCTCTTTTGGAGTCCCAGATCATTAGTTTTGGTCTTTACCGTGCTGCTGTCCAGATGGGATTCCATGTTGCTGCTGGAATTTCAGATTTGGGTTATGACTATGTTTTTGGGTGTGCAAGAGGGTATTGTAGAATATTAATTCATGTTGGGCTCTATGTTGTTCTTATTTCGGTTACTTAATTGTTTAGGCCGCGAGGCTACGGGTTTGGGGCGCCATCGTTGCACGCTAACGCGCGTAACGCGAAGGCAAGTACTTTGTTGATTTTAAGTCGTTGTGATTGTGAATGTTTACATGAATATAATGTGACATATTGTGTTACCCGAGATCTTTGAACTGGTTATGTTCTTTCATTATGTGGAGTATATCTCGAGAGATGGTATTATCCTGTTCATGTTCATATCATGCATCCTTTTATTCATGTTATGTCCACGGGAGTGGATTGTAAGTCCCACCATTCCAATGTGGGCAGATTTGGACATTGTCATGTCCCGTCCACGGGAGTGGATTGAAAGACCCATAAATTCCAGTATGGGCACGTAAGACCCATCAATTCCAGGATGGGCAGCTTTGGACACGTATATGAAACGTTCTTCATATAGGACTTGGATCCCCGCACTTTTGTTAAGGTGCGGGCTTAAGTGAACACCGACGGGTGTGTCACTCGCTATACCGGTATAAGCATGTGTGCAGTCCATCCTTGAATATATTCATTAATGCCATGCATTCCTAAGTTTTCATTCGATGTATGTTCATATTCTTTTATGATGTTGACTTGTTCATATGTGTGTTATGTCCCTTTTACTGTACTTGCTGAGTCGTGGACTCACTCTTGCGTTGTTTGTTTATTTTAGGTAACCCCTGATGTTGGCTCACATGGGAGGGAGTAGACACGCACTACTTGTTCACATCATCAAATTCATGTTCAAGAATAAATTTTAGATCTATCATACATTCGTTAATGATGAACTGTAATAATTAAATTATAATTGGTGAAGGAAGGATACCTTCTCCACATTGATGTTGATGTTCAGTATTAAATAACTTAGAAGGCGAAGGAAGGATACCTTCGCCATGTCCTGTTTATTTTTTGTGCTGCCATTAGTTGATTAACTTATTTCACATTCTTCCGCATTGTGTAGATTGTTAGAGTATTTAGGTGGCATCTTGGCTTCCGAATAACCAGGGTGTTACAAAGCAATAACAATATCACAAGGCAAGCTATCAAAGACTACTTACGAAATTCATATACTCAATTGTTGGTGTTGCTCAACACCATCTTCAGCGCTCATTAACAATTGATGATTGTACTAATCATGTGTGTACATACGATACTAATTCCATTTGCAATCACATAACCATTTATAAACATAGATTAAACATTTCACCTTTGTTCAGAAATCATTTCAAAACATGATTAAAGATTCACTAACATAATTTCCTATAAACAAGGTTTCACGAATCAATACACCAGCATCCATCTGGTCCTTCATACAGGTTTCAACAATTTTAGCATATCAGGAAATAGGTAAATCTAGCACTTATGTAAGAATATGGACAATCTTTATTTAACATACACCATGTATCGAATACAAAGACATTTCAAAATTAATCAATTTCACTTTCATAGATGATAATTAAGAATAATTAATTTGCACCATGCTAACAACCCAACTTAGTAACTCACATCATAACAATTTACTCGTTTAGTTATAACTTCTCATTTTAAGCATGATAAGATATCACAAAAGGATTCTAACACCTTCATTCAGCAAAAGAGAGACATTAAACCTCAACGCTCGAAGTAATCCAAAAGAAATACATAAAGCCAAAGCTTTCACATGTTAAAGCACTTGCAATAGAAAACTTGCAATATCTGATATACCAATCAAATAAAGGAGTCATATTTTCCAACAAGAAGTGCATAACCCCCATGAAAAGATCAATCTTGCTAATAACCGACATTCACACAAAAACAACAATAGACCAGCAGTCAGGAGAACAAGTATTCGTATTATGGAGCCAATAATGACTAATGAGAACTCATCAGTTGAAATGTAAGCAATAACTCAAGAAAAGTTCATCAACCTCGGCAGGACAAGAATTGGACAAAATTAAAAAATCAAGGAAGAGAACAACTTTCTAAAGCAAGTCACGCTCAACACTGTAACTTTGGTACTCAGGTATCTACTCCCTATCCACATACCACGAACGGTGGTGTAACTCGTGAATCGGGGGCAATGACCACGACCTCAACTTCTTAACATCCGTTATTAACACGCATCAACAAAATAATCAATTATGAATATACAGGATCATCTCATGACAATTATAGTATAAATTCATAGATATAGTATATCATAATATTTCATAGATTAACAAAAAGAACGATAATCAGAAGCAATTCAATACAATACAACATAATGAAACATATCACCAGAAACGCGGATGCAATGGATTTTCCAATCCCACCTCATCGTACAAGGTGTCAATTTAATATTCAATTACCACGGACCTAAACCCGCTCGATACCAATCAGAACACCTCGCTATTCGAAAGCCAAGATTTAACCTAAAGGATTAACATACAACAACAATGCAGAATAATTTCAACAATATAACAATTAATCTCGAATAAAGATCAACATCTAAAGGAACAAATGTAGGAATTTAATCTGAATCCATCGACAAACCACATTCTCTAAATATCCAAGTATATTGAGTCAATTAAGTTATTCCTATTAATAATTTAATCAAGGATCACATGCAGTTATTGAATCAATCATAAACATAATGAAGGATAACATACTCCATTTATTACAATCCAATACTTAACGAATGATTGGAAAGAACAAGTTCATATGGTTAATAGTGAACAATATGAAGTGAAAGAAAGAATGTGAAGTGAATGATGTGATCCACGTGACTAAGCCCTCCCATGCATGCCGTCTTCAATGGTTACCGAAAATAAATATACACGGCAAGAATGAGTCCACGACTCACCAAGTACAACAGAATAAAGCGAACCATACTGAATATGAACATATCAATTACGAAATAGAATACGAAAGTAGAACAGATGAATAAGAACACAATATAACAGAATAGAAATTGAAGGTAGAATGGATGAAATCATATGAATGGATGAAATGCATGAACTCCACTTCTTCTTATACCGGTATAGCCAGTGACACACCCATCGGTGTTCACTTAGGCCCGCATTTAACAAAATGCGGGGATCCAAGGCTCGTATGAAGAACATTTCATACGGTGATCCAAATCTGCCCACATTGGAATGGTGGGTCTTACGTGCCTATATTAGAATTGATGGGTCTTTACATCCCACTACCATGGGCAAATCATGAACAATGTATGAATGAATGAATACGTGAATTTGTAGGAAGGAAGCTCAAGAAGCATGATTCACATGCATGAAACGGAATATAAATCAATGAAACCTACTTACCGACCTTAGCACTCATTCATGGCATGAACATAAAACACTATGAACAAACAATAGCAGTACATTACACAGTGTACTTGCCTATATTGGAATAATGGGACTTCACTACCCACTCTCATGGATGAACATGAAAGAAGAAACGAATGAATATTTCGAACGTAAATATACCACTGAATAATCATGGTTTACCAATTATTAAGAGAAACAAGAGATACTAGAATTACCCACTGCATAATCACCAATCAAGTA
Organism: Ampelocalamus luodianensis; assembly: GCA_036346255.1. NCBI lineage: Eukaryota > Viridiplantae > Streptophyta > Magnoliopsida > Poales > Poaceae > Ampelocalamus > Ampelocalamus luodianensis. The sequence continues at coordinate 32,021,503 of CM070619.1, forward strand.
GAACAAAACATCAAACAAAACAATTCAATTGTACTTGCCTTTCGAACTGCGATGCGTTAGGAGGCAAGGACGTAACCACTAATCTTGAACCTTCTCCTCCTACACAATTGAATTACTTGAAATAAGGAACAATGTGAATAGAACATTACTCGAAATGCTTAGTCGCATCAATCTAAACCTAAGGTTCACATGGTCAATCTATCCAATTAACCCGATAGTTTAGTAGAACGATAAACTGGACAACGGTACTAAACACCTCATAACTTTTGATTTGAGACTCGAAATGGAGTGAACCCAGATCCTATGGAAGCATAACCAAAATACCCACATTAAAATAGTTGGGTGAATCCTCTAATTCAGCCAAAATATTAAGCTAACAATTAGATGAAAGTCTAACACAGATTCTACCTAGCATAAATAGACAACAGTAAAGAAATGATCATAACTTTCGTTGTACAACTCTGATTAGGGTGTTATTTAACATTATGGAAAGTTTACGAAAAATACTACAACAACCTAGTTGGGTGGAAACCCTGAATCTGCATTTAACTTAATCATAACTTAATAGACAAATTGACAGTTAATTCATATCAGGTTTTCAGGACAGCAGGAAAGAATCTATCGTAACTTTCAAACTGTATATCGGAATTCAGTGATTTTTGCGTTCACTGAAAGATAAGAACGAACCCCACATATCGCTAGGAGATGGGATCTTCAAATTCGTAACCTAAACACATGAAAATCATAACACAATATACTAGACAGAACCGATCTACTGGCAGCAGGAAGATCGATCCAGTCAACCTAATCGAATTCGCATCCAACAAGAATCATACAGCGAAGAAAACCCTTAGTTACTCTTGAAGACTTGTAGGAAGACGATGATCAATCTCCCGAAGAATCTCCTCCTTTCTCCCTTCCCCTCCTTCTTCTTCTTCCTTGGCCGAAAGCACACAAGAACAAGATGGCAGCAAGGGCTAAGGGTGGGAGGTTACTATAGCAGACCGAGTTACTGTAGCGGTGGCGGTACTGTAGCAGTGGCTTGCTACAGTATAGGTTAGGGTTCCCCCTCCTTTTGTTGGTGGCCGTTTCCCCCATAGGCCATGGGCCAAAAGGGCTGCTTTTCCCCCTCGCTTGACTTTGGGTTTACAGCCCATTCCCCTCTAAATTCTGAATTTTTTTTCTCTTTTCATTCCCTTAATTCCTTCTCTAATCTTATTGTACTCACTAATGATAATCGGGATATTACAAGTACAAGCATGTCCAGGTAGGCTTGCTCCAAGGGGCTCCCTTCGCCAAGGTGTCAGGAACAAAGCTTGCTGATACACATGGTGAATGCCTCACTGAGACGGGGAGTACTCAGGTGAAGTGAGGGTTGTCATACGTTGGGCTAGTGTAAGGTTTGGACTAGGTGATGTAAAAGCTTCGTTACGAACTCTAGACTGCATACTATAATGTTGTGTATGGAGGTATCGAGGGGTACCAAACAAACTAGAGACCTCGTATCATGTGAGTAAAGTTGTATACCTCTGCAGAGTGTAAATCCATTTAAATAGCTATGCTCATGATCATGAGCATGCTAAGTGCGGTCACATTAGGTATAGTCTCTACTTTTGCGAAAACGGTTTGTTGGAAAATGTTGGGATGGTTGGTTGGTGTGACTGCCATGTCTATGGCTAAGAATGAAATGTTAATTGCAGATAAGGATGGTTGTGGTTTTGCTATTATTAAGTTACATACTTTTTATTTCGATATCTATTAACTGCTCTTTCAAATTTCCGTTGCAAATTAATACATATCGATATTGCAAATAAAACATGCTTACTGGTGAAAATAACTTGCATTTATAATTATGTTGTGATACACAACAAGTCTTCCTGAGTACAAAATGTACTCAATCTTGCTTAAATTGTTGATCAGAGTATGAGGATGAGCAAATTCCGGACGACGCTTTCTTGCTCCCAGTACCAGAGGGTACAGGGACGGGTCTTGCTAGGGTCTTGTCCTTGTCAGTTGCCTAAGGGTATGGATGGCACTCCACTGGACATTTTATGTTTATTTGTTATGCTTCCACTGTTTAACTTGCTACTTGTATTTTAATTTGGCCGGTCGGCCGTGTAATATATACTTTTCATATAAACGCTTAAGTTTAATGTCCTATGTTTGTTTCATATTGTATGTATGATGTATGGATGTGATTATCCATGTTGTGGATGTATGTACTATCCACTTATCATGGGACTAGTATGGTATACACACGAGGATTTCTGGTATTTCAAGCCAAAGGTCCGACATAAATTTTGGACATTGCGTAATGAAAGAAATTAATATAGAAAGGCAAATATTAGCTGACCAAACAAAATACATGTCAAACACCGAGCTTCGACTACTAGTCCCATGATCAGTGGCTAGTACACACATCCACAACATTGGCATACACTTCCATACATAATTATATACAACATAAAACAAATATGGTACATAAACTTAAGCGACTACATAATTTTACAATACACGTCCAACTAGCAAAATAAAAAACCAAGTATCAGAAGTAGCAAGTAAACAGCGGAAGTATATTAAACAAAACACAAAAGTCGAGTGGTATGCCCATCCAAACCCTCAAGCAACTGACAAGGACAGGACCCTAGGAAGACCTATCCCCGTACACTCCGGTACCAAGAGCAAAGAAGGCATCGTCTAGAATCAGCTCATCCTCATACTCTGATCAATAATTTAAACAATATTGAATACATTTTGTACTTAGCAAGACTTGTAGTGTATCATAACATAATTATATATGCAAGGCTAACAAAGGATGAGACTCTATAAGTTATTTTTAGTATTAAGCAAGTTTTATTTGCAATATCCATATGTAATAGTTTGCAGCATAATTTGTAAGAGTAGTTGACTGATATTGAAATAACAAGTATGTTACTCAAATAATAACGAAATCATAGCCCTCCTTGGCTGTGATCAACAATTTATTCTCAGCCATAGACATGGCACTCACACTCAATCATCCCAGTATTTCCAAACAAACCGTTTTTGCAAACATAGAGACTATACCCGATGAGGCGTCATTAAGCATGCTCATGACCGTGAGCATGGCTATTTAGATAATTTTATACCCTACAGAGGTGTACAACTTTACAGACAGTATATGAGGTTTCTAGTTTGTTCAGTATCCGTCGATACCACCGCTCACAATATTTGAGTAAGCAGTATGGAGTCCATAACAAAGCCTTTATATCACTTAGTGCTATGCTTGCACTAGCCTGGTGAGCCATTCGCCGTTGCGTCAGCAAACTTTTTCCCCGACACTGTGGTGAAGGAAGCCCCTTCGAGCAAGCCTACCTGGTCATGCTCGCACTACTGTGGCCTACCAGCATGCAAGGCTAGTCTTTGTTGACTTCATTAGCTAAGGTCATCCCACACCGACACATGTGGTTGTACACTTAGGTTTAGATATGATTCACTCGCGCTCGATCCTTAATTGACTCGAGCGAGGATCTCCCCCTATCTACTTATGAGATACACCTCTCACACTCCTCATATTATAATATAAGTCACTCGCATCACAAACTAAGTTTTTTATTTTCATTTTTATGGCACGATCACGCTACAGAGTTCTCGGGGCTACATCAAGCAACGAAAGAGTATCAGTGAGGCAAGGGGCGCATGATGATGTAGGCGGCGAGGGAAATGAAGCTCACTAGAGGAAATAGTAGCGCAGAGCATGCTCACCGGTGTCAAGAACGATGCTCTCATTTTTTATGAACCAAGGAGCGAGATGCTCTAATTCTTGGTGGGTGGCAAGAATTACGAGCTAAGGGATTCGTGACGTGCTCAGAAGTTTAAATACTAGTGAGTTTGGTGTGATAAAGGTGGTGAGATAACAGCAGGCGTGGTGAGAAAATGAGCTCACGTTCGGGCTTCTCCGCTCGCGTGGGAAAAGGTGGCAACAGGATACTAGCTGTAACACCCCGGTTTTCAGAATCGGGATGTTAATATTTAATTTGGTGATCTATTAAATATTTGACTTTTAAAAAAAAATACCGGTGTTTAAGTAAAAATATTGTTTTTAATACATCAAATCAAAATTGTTTAAAAGGTTGCACCAAAAATAATAATAATCAGCATTATTAAATCAAATTGTGTGAAAGACTGCATTTAAATTAAAATACTTTGATTTCTTGTTTTAGTATGCATTTCAAAAATCATATTGTCAAGCATTCATTCGTATCATCACTCTCTTTTCCGGTTCGATCGACCGCAGACGAAACACCTGCGTGTCCATTCTTTTCACTGCCATTTTTCTCTCTTCACCCACTACCATTTTTTTTTCACTCCCAACTACCCAGCTAACCCCATTGCCCACTTATTCTTATACCCAACAGAAAACTCATTCATCCACTGCCATTCTCCATCTCTATTTCTTTATTCACATCCAAAGACTCCACCGCCAATTTTTGTTGCGAGAGTCCCATCGTTTCACCACTGCTACTGCCATCTCCCCAATCCAACCACTCCTCACTTCCATTGATTTATTCCCCAACCAAGGAAAGCCTCACCACACTACCATTCTTCCTCTCCCCAAGACCCCAACAGAGCACTACACAGCCCCTTTCCCATTCTTTATTCAGCACCAAAGCTCTCCATGCTGCATTTTCTTCCCCCAATAACACTACCCTTTCCTCTCACACCACGTCTCTTCTACCACCAAACAGCTCTTGGCCATTTCTTTGCCCCAGCCGAGTAACCCACCACTATGTATTTACTTCTTCCAACACACACAACCATTCACTCATCCACACAACCACTTCATTTCTTTTATCCCCACTGTCCTTGTCACCTCCCACGCCATATCCTCCCCCAACAGAAAGATTGCCCAGTTTGTTTCTTCTTGGCATGGACACACCTGCATCTCTCCACTTCTCTCCTCCCAATCACCAACAAAAATCAAGAATCCAACAATGCATATGGTGCAGCCTCGATCCTCATCACAAGAGCAAGTCATTCATCCAATTAGTTCTTGCATGCATGACCGGTTGAGCAAATTGAAGAAAGAGAGAAGAGGCGGTGTGCTGCCTTTGGCTTGCAACAACTAGCAAGAAGAAGGGAGAGCATTTGAGCAGTGGCTTGGTGGAGTGGTGCGCTGCACAACAGTGATCAAGAGCAGGGATGGGCATCTTCGTGTGCGCTGGCAATGGTGCATGCGGAGGCGAAGCTAGCGACAGCAAGTCGGCAGCTACAACGGCAAGCACACGACACCGAGGAACTGCAGCAGCGCTACAGCGGCACGGGGGCGCGGCAGCCCGGCGATGAACTTGATGAGGTGGTGGCGTGAAGACGATGGCGCCGAGGCACTGGAGGTGGCGCTGCTCGGTTTTGGCTGAGGTGAGGAGGCAGCAGCTTGCCGAGGCGAGGCATGCAAGTGACTTGGACTGTGCGGTGTCTGGGACATCAGCACAGTGTTGAGGCACCATGGATGTGAGGTCAAGGCGCAGCGCTGCGGCGTGGCATGAGCTCACCGGTGACCGATCGATGGGAGGAAGAGAGGAGGAGCGGATAGCGGAGGCTCGCTGTGGCACGGTGGCACAGAGATGGCGGAGCCGATGAGGCCAAGCGGCGGTGCATACAGCCAGAGCCATGCATTCATGCAGCTGGGCTCGACAGTGACCGAAGGCACGGCCAAAGGCGCTGCAGCAACAAGGCGAGGAAGACCGCGAGTGAGTTGAGCACCGAAGACGACGACGTCGAGGGCGAGCGAGGCGTGGCGCATGCGGTGGCACTATGATGACGAACATGGACGAGGAGCTGGACGTGGTGTTGGATTGATCTCCCTCCCAATTAGCCCAACGACTAATCGGGGCCTTGATCCGCGCGACGATCGGGCGCCACCATCTATTGGCCGGTGGGCCCTTGTCACGCGCATTACATAAAGGGGTGGGGCTTGTGTAACACCCCACCAAAGATTGAGCCCGGAATGCTACTAAAATTAAATTAAACTAAACTAAACTAAGACCAATTACAAATTTTCAAGCAAAACCTCCTTTGTATAGTCACTATACCGAGGTTCCAACAATTAATCATGGCATTTATCAAAGTCTTCAAAATCAGTTCAATCAAGCATGCAGATAATCACATAAACATAACCAAAATTTGCTATTCTCATTATTACAATTAATCTGAAACTCAAACCATCTATAAGTAATTCTTATGATTGAGTGGTAGTGCGTGCATCCAAATATCTAGTCCCTCCCATGCATGGTCTTGCGCTTGTACCTAAAACACATCAAAGCAAGAGTGAGCCCAAAGACTCAAGCAAGTACCAACAAGGCTAAGCAAGTTATCATTCATAGCATCAACAATCCAAGATAAACAATGCACCAAAGTATAGCCTTCATGCTCATGTGAATGCAACCAATGCAATGCACCTTTCTCAACTTTATCTCTTTCGCATTTTACCGTGAATGCGGGGTATACAACCGTCGCCAGTGTACCCTTGCGCGCCCACCGCACAGGGACCAAGAGCCTATACACCACATGTATAGGGACCATTGCCCATCATCTTAATGATGGGGACCTCTTTACTCATAGCCCACATTCCACGAATGTGGGGATTTCAAGCCCGCCATTTACATGACGGGACTCAATCAGATGTGCTTGGTCACCACGTGACCAAGGCACTGTGATGCTCTCAACATGCGTATGCACCATGATAACGCCCTTCATATGCAGGAACTCAACATATTATCATTAACATGTAAGCATTAACAACAACATCATACATAAATAAACTTATTCATACTTCTAGCATTCCACATCATTGATATTCATAGCATTCTAGCATCCATGAATAGCACATTTAATCATAATACTAGCACACTTGAACAATCACTCATGAATATCAATTAATCATTTCTCTAGTATCCTTCATCCTTAATCTTACTTACCATACTATCAACCTTGCATGGTTATTACGCATCAAAGTATTAGCATCCTCTATCAAACAATCATAATTAGTCACTCAAACAGAGTGTTTGCATTCACCAAGATAAATTGGAACTCATCACCATAACATCCATGCATAGCTATTATGAGCCAAACACAAACAAATACAAGATACAAGCATAAATATACAATAGCCCGAATACTTGCCTCAACTGTGCGAGAACGGTGGACGCGAAGAGGGTGCTGCCCCTGGAACCGCGCTCCCACCTGAATATAAAGGTATCCCAATCTAAGGCCAACACGCTGGACCAAGAGCATAAATAATAACAAAACAAAACTCGCTACTCTCAAGTGTTAACAAAAACCCCCAATTTCTAGCGATCGTTTTGGTGATCACTGCGGACAGCAGACTTCAAAAATTCATAACTTTCTGCTCAGGAGTCCAAATAGGATGATCTTGGACAATCTGAAAAGGTAATTGAAATGTCTAAATAAACTTAGTTGGGGAGACCCTCTGATTCGGCCATCTACCAGACCTACCAATCTAATTAATCAGAGCAAACATTTCACGTCGGGTTTCTGGACAGCGACAAAGAAACTATCATAACTTTCTCTACGTTCATCCGAATTCAGTGATCTTTAGCTTCCCTGAAAGCTAAGAGGATTAGCCTCATTTTTCGTTATGGTGAGACCCTCTGTAAACCCCTCTAAATAAGCGCTTCAATCAGGTTAACTAACACTAGCATATCTGCTTCTCTCCAGAAACACAGAAGTACTAATAAATTCATAACTTTGGCTACCGAAGTCCGAATGACTTGATTCTTGTCGGCAATGAAAGGTAACTACGATAGCTACAACTTTCTAGGAGACACCCAGACCCAAATCTGCCTCTAACCTAATCAAAACCGACAAACTTCACTGCTGCAGAATACCGACGAATTGACACCCGAAAATTAGACAACTAGAAAATGACCTAAAGCAAAGAACCACGGGTTACCCTTGCCGAAACGAAGAGAGCACGCAGCGGGATGAAGACCACCACGCTCGCTGCATGGATCCCTTCTTCTCCTCTTCTTCCTTCTCTTCTTCTCCTTCTTTCTCTTCTTTTCTCCTTCTTCTTCCTCCTTGGCCGGCTACAAGGAGCTCCTTTCCTCCTTGGACAGCAGCAATGGAGGTGGTGGGAGATGGAGAGGGGCAAGGGAGGTGGAAGGAGGTGGAGAGGTGGAGAGGGGAGAGGGGAGGCGGCCGGTTGGGAGTGGGAGGAGGAAAGGGGAGGGAGGGGAGTAGGCTAGGGTTTGGGGAGGAGCCCCCTGGCCGGCCACCTAGATGGGCCATGGCCCAGCCAAGCTGCCGCCAAATTGCTCTTCCCCTCAAAACTGCAGCACCGACAACAATCCAATTAGTCCCTCCCGACGCCCGCTTGATCCTTCCCCAATAATCGACTCTCCCGAAATAAAATTTAATCTTCCTCGATTCAAATCTTAACTCACTTCCGTGATATTACGCTACCCCTTAACGTGATTCGACCCAATCTAAACTCCAAACTTCAAGAAATAAAACCGAGACTGAAACTTAACAATGATACCAACGCGATCAACTCTTTCTAAACTTCGCCACGCGAGACTTCAACTCTCAAGTGGCCTATCTCTCCAACGAAGAGACCACAACACCAGACGTAAATCGACGTCTGACTAACGCTCAACTCGACATTCCGTACACTCATCTGACAAGACTCAAGGGTAAGACCTCACTCGATGGTCAACGGCGCAAACGAAACCTCAAACTCGATCTCTCGTACTCACTCAACACCAAAACATACAAGACGTTACATACTCGCGCACGGACTCGAGACAAACTCGCGATACGCCAACTAGCGAGAATAAGCCAATGTATCTTGGGTTAAACTTCCCAAAGATACCGAACCACCGACGTAACTCACTTTAAACACACTTGCCATCGACATAGCCCAACTGAAAATGAAGGACTCTCATCGCAACCAAACGTTACCAACTCGGTACTAAAAGAAGTCAAATTCAGAATCGAAGATTATCACGAAAATTTTTCCACCTTCAAGTTAGAAAATTTGCAAATAAACACCACGATCGCCAAAAAGAGAAATCACTCGAATATCCAAATCTATCATTTCTTTTATTCTTCCCTGCATACAGATAAGAACCAACATGCCAACATAAAGTCAAGCCCCATATGCGAAAGACATCCAACAAAACTCATAGTTCAAACAAGAATCAAGAGAGCGCTCAAGACTCAAGGAAATAATCTTTTCTCAATTTCTCCTTTAGAAATTAAAATTTCTCACAACTTTTGGAATACCGATTCATCGACAAGACACTAACTCACATTTTAACTTGGCGATCTCAACGCCAAACCCAAATCAAAACACCTTGTCAACACCTTTGAAAAGGGACTCGATGATCTCACAAAACATTCTCTAACCGATTTCCTTTACTGACGAATTACTTTGATAGATAACTTCTGATGCATCCCAAAATGGATCTTCGCACGTAATCACGTTACCTCAATCTTCAAGAATGGGCAACTCGGAATTCACATCACATATTCTCATGTATTTTATAAAAATATTTCTATCAATGACCATCCCACTGCTCAAACCCACCCTTATACTACTTTTTCACATTATCCATATGCTCAAAGTTCTAGCATAACAATGCAAAGCCCAAATTTAACCTCCAAGATTCTTGCAATGAAATTCTCATATAAAGTATAGGGAAATCCTCAGATTAAATTCCTAAAAATCCACAATTCCAACATACTTACTCATTAAAATCATCATGAAAATATTTTCTTGACCAGTTAACCATTACAAGGATTATAACTCTCAGAAGGTTACTCATTTAGAGCCAAATCACTCTTGACATTACTCCACATTTTCCATTATCCCATTAATTGACATGACGATTCGATTACTCTATTATCCCACTCTCATTAAACCACATCATCAAGTTTAACTCTCATAGCCTTGCCATACTACCAAATTGCGATACTCTATAAAATTGATCAATATTTCTATACTTTCAAGATTCTAATGTTCCGTCCAAGTGAACCGAAGATCTTGGATCACACTCACTATAGGTTCTACTAGTCAGTAATAATGCAATCAGTTTAACCTCATAAGACAAACTTCCATTGAGTTAGACTTCTCTCAAAGAACTATATTACGAAATTATTTCATCCTCCAAAGCTCATCGAACAGATTACAACCCACGCTTTCACCACTACAATTATTCAACACCTCAAAAGACTCAGTGAAAGATTAGGTTGATTCTTCAAAAGAAAGAGCGAATGGAATCAATTTTTTTCAACAACTTGGAAAACATGAACCATCGCAGCGAACACAAGACCAAGGAAACTGCCACTTAGGCCAAGAACTCGAAAAACATAGGGAACGTCAACAGTCAAGGGCTCAAGCCCTACCGATAGCGAATACCAAACCACAAAAGAGAAGAACGAATACCCTTTGAACATTGATAAACCCTTATGGAACAATCGCATAAGGTTTAAGTACTCTCAAATAAACCGCAAGATGCGAAACGACTTAAATCTCAAACACTTAACTTCTCTCCTTCCTTTAACAAGGATAGTTATTTTCGTGATTACTACATCACCTTGCCACTTAAACAAGATAAGCTCTTATGACCAAATCATAGGAACAACTTGAGAACCAATAAAATCTTTCAACATATCACTTTGCTCAAAGCAACTCAATCACCACATAACTCAAGAGGTCCAAATGATCCCCACCGCAAAACTCAAACACTCTTACAAAATCTCATTTACTTAAAGACGATCAAATTACTTTACTTCTAAAAGAATCATCACCACACACTCAAGTCACCATCTCTTGCAAATAGCCTTACTAACATCGAATAATATACTCAACACGAATATTTATCATCAACTATTCCATTAAAAAGGCCCCGAGTTTCACCAAAAGTTCCATACTATCCTTTCATCCCATCTTCAAAACGAGTGTATACCAAAACCATACAACATCAATACATCAACCTATTAAACTTAGAAGGGTCTACTATACAATTGAAAAGCTCTACCATAACCCTTTCATCAAGGTCACATTATCAACCGCTTAATTCAACTCTTAACGATGTTCATCATCAAACTTCAACACACAACAGCTTATACCACCACCATTGTTGTTATCAACTAGCTTCATTATGAAATCTAGTTGCTACCTACTTTTATTCCCAAATCACATGGACATTAACAAACACGATCCAATCTGCTCCTCCTCGTATTTGGATTTCAAAAAAAAACACTAAAACTTCAAAAATCAAATCTTCTATCGATCAAAAGTCTTAACAATGATACAACCAAATTCATCGCGTCATTCTATACGTAAGAACTACATAGAACTCCTCATAACTTCTAGATTTACCAATATTCAACTCTCACAACCGGTTATACACAGCCCAAGAATTAATCATACTAAGGAATACATAAACTGTATTCCTCTAATTTTTTCTTTCCACACAATTAAATTAATCCATGGGAACCAAAGAACCCAACAAGTTTAGCAACCTAAACAGCTTTAATGACCGACTAGTTCATCAAGGTTCCATACTTCTTGATATCTCTTAATCACTACTCATATATACCGCTCATCAAGAACTAAGAAAAGACAACATCAACTTAATCAATTTCACTTCCAAGGTTACTAATTAATATTAATTATGCACCATACCAATGACTCATCTTGATACCCATACCATATCAAGTTATTTGATTACAATCTCGATTTAACCATAACGAGGCATCGCAAAAAGATTTTAACAATTTCCAATGTAAAAGAAATGCCTTAAACTTCAACACTCAATAATCCAAAAGGAACACATAGAGCCAAAGCTTTCTCATGCTAACAAACTTGCAACTTCAAACTCTTAATACCCAACTATCAAACGAATAAATGAGTCATTCTTTGCTAAAGAGAAAGAAGGAACAACCAAGGAATTATCAATAATTGCCAATTGAGAAAGATCACAAGTAGCAAAGCGACTCGACAATGGAAAGCAATAATTGTTTCAGAGAACTATAAGAGACCATTGACACTCAACAACCACCATAAACCAAGAACCCAGAGAAATTCATCATCCATCATGATCAAGAATTTGCCAAGATTGAGGTCAAGAAAGAAATCAACTTTCTAAAACAGCTCACGCCAACTCTTGCAACTAAGGTATTCAGGGTAACTACTTTATGCGTCTACCACGAACGGTGGTATAGCCTGACAAAGTCCAAGGCCACAACCACGGTCTCCACTTCTTAACAACCATTATCGACACGCATAAACAATATAATCCAATATGATTATTCATGATCATCTCATGGCAATCATAGAATAGATTCATAGATATAGAATATCATAACATCTCATTTCATAGATTAACAACAAAAAAGGATAGCACAGAGGCAATTCAACAATTGCTCAACAAATGAAACAAAGCAATAGATAATGCGGAAGCAATGTAATTCCCAACCCCACCTACTGTGTACAGTGTGTCAATTTGATATTTTTCTATTAACCACGGACCTAAAGCCCGCTCGATACTAATCAGAACACTTTTTCAAAGATTGAGCCCGAATGCTACTAAAATTAAATTAAACTAAACTAAACTAAGACCAATTACAAATTTTCAGAAACCTCCTTTGTATAGTCAGCTATACCGAGGTTCCAACAATTAATCATGGCATTTATCAAAGTCTTCAAAATCAGTTCAATCAAGCATGCAGGATAATCACATAAACATAACCAAAATTTGCTATTCTCATTATTACAATAATCAAACTCAAACCATCTATAAGTAATTTTATGATTGAGTGGTAGTGCGTGCATCCAAATATCTACTCCCTCCTATGCATGCGGTCTTGCCAGCCAAACCTAAAACACATCAAAGCAAGAGTGAGCCCAAAGACTCAAAGAAGTACCAATAAGGCTAAGCAAGTTATCATTCATAGCATCAACAATCCAAGATAAACAATGCACCAAAGTATAGCCTTCATGCTCATGTGAATGCAACCAATGCAATGCACCTTTCTCAACTTTATCTCTTTCGCATTTTACTGTGAATGCGGGGTATACAACCGTCATTTGTGTACTTTTGCTCGTGCCCACCGGGCACAGGGACCAAGAGCCTATACACCACATGTATAGGGACCATTGCCCATCATTTTAATGATGGGGACCTCTTTGCTCGTGAGAGCCCACATTCCACGAATGTGGGGATTTGCCCGCTCATTTACATGACGGACTCAATCAGATGTGCTTGGTCACCACGTGACCAAGGCACTCAGATGCTCTCAACATGCGTATGCACTATGATAACGCCCTTCATATGCAGGAACTCAACATATTATCATTAACATGTAAGCATTAACAACAACATCATACATGAATAAACTTATTCATACTTCTAGCATTCCACATCATTGATATTCATAGCATTCTAGCATCCATGAATAGCACATTTAATCATAATACTAGCACACTTGAACAATCACTCATGAATATCAATTAATCATTTCTCTAGTATCCTTCATCCTTAATCTTACTTACCATACTATCAACCTTGCATGGTTATTACGCATCAAAGTATTAGCATCCTCTATCAAACAATCATAATTAGTCACTCAAACAGAGTGTTTGCATTCACCAAGATAAATTGGAACTCATCACCATAACATCCATGCATAGCTATTATGAGCCAAACACAAACAGTCACAGCATACAAGCATAAATATACAATAGCCCGAATACTTGCCTCAACTGTGCGAGAACGGTGGACGCGAAGAGGGTGCTGCCCCTGGAACCGCGCTCCCACCTGAATATAAAGGTATCCCAATCTAAGGCCAACACGCTGGACCAAGAGCATAAATAATAACACAACAAAACTCGCTACTCTCAAGTGTTAACAAAAACCACCAATTTCTAGCGATCGTTTTGGTGATCACTGCGGACAGCAGACTTCAAAAATTCATAACTTTCTGTTCAGGAGTCCAAATAGGATGATCTTGGACAATCTGAAAAGGTAATTGAAATGTCTAAATAAACTTAGTTGGGGAGACCTCTGATTCGGCCATCTACCATACCTACCAATCTAATTAATCAGAGCAAACATTTCACGTCGGGTTTCTGGACAGCGACAAAGAAACTATCATAACTTTCTCTACGTTCGTCCGAATTCAGTGATCTTTAGCTTCCCTGAAAGCTAAGAGGATTAGCCTCATTTTTCGTTATGGTGAGACCCTCTGGAAACCCCTCTAAATAAGCGCTTCAATCAGGTTAACGAACACTAGCATATCTGCTTCTCTCCAGAAACACAGAAGTACTAATAAATTCATAACTTTGGCTACCAAAGTCTGAATGACTTGATTCTTGTCGACAATGAAAGGTAACTACGATAGCTACAACTTTCTAGGAGACACCCAGACCCAAATCTACCTCTAACCTAATCAAAACCGACAAACTTCACTGCTGCAGAATACCGACGAATTGACACCCGAAAATTAGACAACTAGAAAATGACCTAAAGCAAAGAACCACGGGTTACCCTTGCCGAAACGAAGAGAGCACGCAGCGGGGATGAAGACCACCACGCTTCCGCTGTGGATCCCTTCTTCTCCCTCTTCTTCCCTTCTCTTCTTCTCCTTCTTTCTCTTCTTTTCTCCTTCTTCTTCCTCCTTGGCCGGCTGCAAGGGAGCTCCTTCTCCTCCTTGGACAGCAGCAATGGAGGTGGTGGGGAGATGGAGAGGGGCGCAAGGGAGGGTGGAAGGGAGGTGGAGAGGTGGAGAGGGGAGAGGGGAGGCGGCCGGTTGGGAGTGGGAGGAGGAAAGGGGAGGGAGGGAGTAGGCTAGGTTTGGGGAGGGAGCCCCTGGTCGGCCACCTAGATGGGCCATGGCCCAGGCCCAAGTTGCCGCCAAATTGCTCTTTCCCCCTCAAAACTGCATCACCGACAACAATCCAATTAGTCCCTCCCGACGCCCGCTTGATCCTTCCCGAATAATCGACCTCTCCCGAAATAAAATTTAATCTTCTCGATTCAAATCTTAACTCACTTCCGGATATTACACCGGCTCTAAGCACGAGGTTGGCCTGAGCCGCATGCCCATCGACACGAAAACCCTAGACCGATCTCTCCGCGCAGTGAGCGACGGAAGCTTCACCAGAGGCGCCGCTACCACCTCCCAGCTGTCATCAAACGCCGCCACGTGGAGACGCCGTTTCTTCGACGACCGCCGCCGCCTCCATGGCCGGCCTCCTCTACCCGACGGCATTCTCTCCTCTCCTCTCTTCTTCCTCTCGGATGAAGAACCCCAAGGCAAGAAAAGAGATGCAAACATTGGTATCGAGCCAACGGAAAAGAGGATCGGCCTTACCTTTTGCGCCGCCGGCCGCCGCTCGCACGGCCGCCGCCGCCGGTCGCGCTGCCTCGACCGCTGCAGGCGTTACGCTGCCGTCGCTCGGGCCTGCTGTTCGCCGCTGCTCGCGATGCGCCGCCGCCGAGTGCCGCACCTTGTTCGCTGGGAGCTCACCCGCTGCCCGTGAGCCGCGCGTTTGGGCTGCCGCCGAGCCGCCGGTTGGGCGCCGTAGTTTTGCCGCCGGGGGCCGCCTCCGCCGCCGCCATCGACCGCCTCGCTCGCAGCGAGGCCGCGAAGTCGCCGCCGCCAGATCTCGCGTCGCCGCCGCCGGCGCCTCCTCCGCGCGAGGGACACCGCCGCCGCCGCCGCTTGCGACGCGCGCCGCCGCCATCCGCTCGCCGCCGCCGGCGCTCGCCCTCCGCGCGGAAGCCGCCGCCGTGTCCGCGTTTCTACCGGAAGGAGCGGATGTGGGCTAGGGTTAGGTTTGGGTGTTATCCCCAAACGCGCTCCATCTCGGCCGTCCGATCGACGGACGGTCGTAGCTCTAGCCGGCCGCATGAGAGTTTTTGGGCGGGCCACGCGCTGGAGCCTGGCCGAGCGGCGCTGGGCCAAATGGCCATTTTGAACAAGAAAACCGAAAAGAGATTTAATATTTTTCAAGCATTTATGAGTGAATTTGATTGAATTTTGATCCAAAATCTCTGTAATTGTTGTTGCACCAACGTGTTAATTTTTCAGAGATTAAAAGTGTACAGTAATAATGCTTCTGATAAATAGAGTTTTCTTTCCACACAGATTTAAAGATATAATTTTTCATTATTAAATTCGAACCAACGGGAGAATTTAATTTTAGAAAAATAGACATAATTTCCAGAAATTTTATGATATTGTTATTTTCTGACCAACGTTGATAATAACAATATTGTAATTTTTAATTGATGATTTTATGCGTTATTTCTATTTCTGCCCAACGGTGATGTAGATTTAATGTATAGATAAAATTGATTTAATTGTATGTCGTATTTTTTACCAACGTTGGAAATAAGGCATATAATTTTGCTGTTATGTTCTCACTTTATTTGAACTATTTTTCAGGCGGATACAACTTGATGAGTTGTATCAGAGAGATCCCCACTCTCAAAGGAGATAATTATGGAGAGTGGAAGAAAAAGATAGACTTGGCGTTTATCTTGGCTGAGGTGGACTGGGTCCTCACTACAGCACATCCCACTGAGCCTATGGCACCAGTGAGGGATCAAAATGAGGATGATACTGCTTGGCATAAAAGACAGAGGGACCATGCTCCCTTACAGATGTCTTATGACCTTGAGCATAAGAAATGGACCACAGCCAACAAGAAATGTTTGGCTGTGATAAAGAACACGATTGAGCCCACAATTGTGGGCTCAATCGCAGAATGTGACACTGTCACATAGTACCTTGAGAAAATAAAGAGTCAGTTTACTGGCTCTTCAAAGACATACGCTACACTGGTGATGAAGCACTTGTGACGTAAAGGTACTGCGGTGGCGGTGGCATAAGAGAGCACATACTAAGGATGAGCAACTTGGCATCCAAGCTTAAACCAATGGATTTGGCTCTCAAGGATGAGTTCCTTATTCATTTGATTTTTGCTTCCTTGCCGGAAAAGTTTGACACCTTTGTTGTCAACTACAACATGCAGCCCGAGAAATGGGACTTAGAAAAGTGCATAGCTATGTGTGTGCAAGAAGAGGAAAGATTTAA
This sequence comes from Ampelocalamus luodianensis, assembly GCA_036346255.1. Lineage (NCBI taxonomy): Eukaryota > Viridiplantae > Streptophyta > Magnoliopsida > Poales > Poaceae > Ampelocalamus > Ampelocalamus luodianensis. The sequence continues at coordinate 32,038,612 of CM070619.1, forward strand.
ATCCTCACATGGTGGTTCTATCAACTATGTGAAGGACAACAAGAAAAAGAACTTCAACAGTAACTTCTCCTCAAGGAACAAGGGAAAAGCCCATGTCCATCAGCCTCAACAGAATAAGTTTGCAGTAGAAAAAGATCAGTGCCTTCATTGCAAGAAAAAGGGACATTACAAGAAAGATTGTCCCGATTTCTTGAAAATGATTATGTCAAAGAAAGGTGAGGACATTATTACCTTCATAAATGAGTCCCTGTATGTACAATATTCAAAATCTACTTGGTGGATTGATTCTGTGCAACTGCTCATGTTGCCAATAATATGCAGGATTCCGCTCGATGAGGAATACGCAAAGAAAAGAAAGATGCATTAAAGTCGCAAATGGAGTCCAAGTGAAGTTGAAGTCATATGATCTTTCATTAGAGCTAGTGATGGCTTCACTCTCTTACTTAGAGATGTTCTTTATGTTCTCTCTTACAGAGGAATTTGATTAGTGTTTCATGTTTGGACAATGATGGTTATGATTATCATTTTGGAAATGGCAAGTGTGAAATAATGTTTAATAAAGAATGTGTTGGTCTTGCCATCTTACAAAATGAGCTTTATTTGTTATCATTATGTGATGATGTGAATGTCGTATGCGATAAAGGGAACGTCGCGTGCAGAAAGTGAATGAATCTCGTCTACGAATGTAAACAGAAACGAAGAGAACTCTAGATGCGTCGTTAAATTATGGCATCGCTGCTTAGGCCATATTTCGAGGAGAATAGAAAGACTAGTTAAGAATGATATTCTTCCTCCATTAGAGTTCTCAGATTTAGAACAATGCAGTAGACCGTGATTAAAGGAAAATATGTAAAGAAAATTAAGAAAGACGCTAAAAGAAGCACAGTGAATTCTACAAATTATTCACACAGATATTTGTGGTCCTTTTCCGTGAAAAGTGTGGATGGATATGACTCGCTCATAACATTCACGGATGATTACTCCTGCTATGGTTATATTTATCCGATCAAAGAAAGAAATGAAGCCTGATAAATTCAAGATATTTAAGGTGAAGTTGAAAACCAACACGATTTAAAGATTAAGATAGTCCGATTCGATCGTGGGGAGTACTACGTCGACATACCCCATATGGACAAGTTCTGGACCTTTGCAAGGTTCTTACAGAAAATGGTATAGTGGCTCAAGATTCTACACCGGCGAACCTCAAAGAAATGGAGTAGCTGAAAGACGCAACCGCACTCGATGGATATAGTGCGAAGCATGATGAGCTATTCCACACCGCCATTGAGTTTATGGATGGAGGCGTTGAAAACCACCATTCATATTCTCAACAGAGTGCCTAGTAAGTCGGTGCCCAAAACACCGCATTTAGTTGTGGATGGAAGAGTTCTCACTAAACCACTTACGTGTGTGGGGAGTCCTGCTGAGGCTAAAGTATTTAACCCAAACCTTGGGAAACTTGATCCCAAAATGAAGTTGCCATTTCATTGGCTACCCCGAAAGTCAAAAGGTTTTCGCTTCACCGTCCGCATAAATATACAAAGTTTGTAGAAACGAGACACGCTGTCTTCTTAGAGGATGAAATGATGAGAGGAAGTATGGTAGCTCGTGAGATTGACCTTGAAGAGAAGCTGTATGCGCCACTCCGATGATTCAAGAGCCATTCTTCATACTACTCGCCGCATTGCCGCACCGATTGCAAGACATCGTGGTGCCAAGACTGTTATTGTTCCTCCCGTGGCAACAATGAATGAGAATGAGGAACCTGTTCTTCAGATCCTATAGAACCCATTGCCACGATGAGGGGAGCAACAAAGAACCTCAAAGTAAAATGTACCAAATGAGGAGGCCCCAGGAGGTCTCAAAGAGTAAGAAGATCAGCTATTTCGATGATTATCGATTTATCATACAGAGGAATTTCAAATGGAGGATGATCCCATCTCATTTGAAGAAGCCATGAGAAGCTTAAAATTCTTCAAAATGGGTTGAGGCCATGGAAGAGGAAATGAGGTCCATGAAGGCTAATAAAGTCGGGACTTGGAAATTATTCCTAAAGGAGCCAAAATAGTAGGCGTGAAATGGGTCTACAAGACAAAACTTGACTCCCAAGGGAATGTAGAAAGATACAAAGCGCGACTTGTGGCAAAAGGCTTTACGCAAAGAGAAGGGATTGATTACAATGAGACTTTTTCTCCATCTCATGTAAAGATTCTTCGTAATCATAATGGCATTAGTAGCACATTATGATTTAGAGTTACATCGATGGATGTAAAGACGACATTTCTTAATGGGGATTTGGAGGAAAATGTTTACATGGCACAACCAAAGGTTTTGTCATGGAAGGAAATGAAAGAATGGGATGCCGTCTAAAGAAATCGATTTATGGGTTAAAGCAAGCTTCAAGACAAGGGTACTTGAAGTTTGACAAGACAATAAGAAAATTTGGGTTTAAAGAGAATGTAGAGGACAACCGTGTTTATGCAAAGTTTAAAGATGGGAAGTTTATCTTCCTAATCTCGTATGTGGATGATATCCTACTAGCTAGTAGTGATGTTAGTCTACTACTGGAGACTAGAAGTTTTTGTCCTCAAACTTTGATATGAAAGATCTTGGTGAAGCTTCGTTCGTTCTAGGATCAAATTCACCGGATAGAAACAAGGGATATTGGGACTGTCACAAAGGCATACATAGAGAAAGTCTTAAAGAAATTTGGTATGCATAAATGTAGTCCTTCACCCGCACCTATAGTCAAGGGCTACAGATATGGGGATTTTCAATGCCCTAGGAACCAAAGATGAGATCGATCAAATGAAAGCGGTTCCATATGCTTCACTGTTTGAAGCTTACAAAGATGCTCAAGTATGCACACGGCCCGACTTAGCATTTGTTATCGGTTATTTGGCGATTCCAGAGCAATCCGAATAGAACATTGAAATTGATAAATAAAGTCTTGCGTTATTTGCAAGGAACAAAAGGCCTCATGATGACATACGTAAGATCGATTCACTCCATATAGTGGGGTATACTGATTCTGATTTTATGGAGATGATAGAAAGTCTACATCCGATATGTGTTCACTACCGAGGAGCTATATCGTGGAAAAGCTCAGCAATCGTCACTACATCGCCCACAATGTATGCCGATTTTGTAGCATGTTATGAGGCTACGGGCGTGAACCGCTAAAGAAGTTCATACCGGCTTAAAAGTGGTTGACGACATCAATAGACCACTTAAGTTGTATCGCGATAATGAACTCCGCAGAACGTATGACCACAACAATAAGTCAAGTGGTGCTGCCAAACACATTGACATAAAGTATTATGTTGTGAAAGATAAAGTTCGGGATCAAATTATAAATCTTGAGCATATAAGTACAGAAAGATGTTAGCGATCCGCTTACTAAAGGTTTACCACCCAACGTGTTCGACAACATGTAGCCTATGATGGGTTTAAGGAAAGCCTATGATTCTGGACTAAAAGATGGCCCAAAGGATTAAAGTAACTATTTCAAAATCGAGAGGTGTATTGTAATCACAAATCTATCGGCGATTGACCGTGATTTATGAGACATGTTCTATGCACTAACTGTGATGGAATAAGTAAAGTCAAAGTAATTAAAAGTTAAAGTATAGAGGAGATCAAGGGGAGAATGTTGATTGATCTCCTTCCCAATTAGCCCAACGACTAATCGGGCCTTGATCCGCGCTCGACGGGGCGCCACCATCTATTGGTCGGTGGGCCCTCGTCACACGCAAGACACGTAAAGGGTGGGGCCGCGGCTAAGCACGAGGTTGGCTCGAGCCGCACACCCCACCGACACGAAAAACCCTAGACCGATCTCCGGGCGCAGTGAGCGACGGAAGCTTCACCTGAGGCGCGCCGCTACCACCTCCGCTGTCATCAACGCCACTGACCATGGAGACGCCGCTCTTCGACGCATCGTCGCCGCCTCCATGGCCGGCCCTCTCTACCTCCGACGGTATTCTCTCCTCTCTCTCTTCTTCCCTCTCAGATCAAGAACCCCAAGGCAAGAAAAGAGATGCAAACACGTGGATGTGGACGAGTTCGACGACGACTACGGTGGACGCGGACGAGAGACTGAGCGGACACGAGATCAGCGATGATTACAGCGGACGTGGACACGGAGCCGAGAAGACGACGGCCGAGAGACCGAGCGGACGCGGGATCAGCGATGACTACGGCGGACATGGACACGGAGCCGAGAAGACGACGGCCGATGACGATTCGCACACCTAGTGCCGCGGTAAAAGTCTTTAGTGTTATTTTTGTTACCACGCTATGATATTAGTCGTGCATGTTGTATATTAGTCACGAGCATAGCATCTATTTATGCATTTTTAATTATAAAAATGATTTGGTAGCTTAAGACCGGTATAATTCTCCGGTTGGGACGTATTTGTGCGTAGGTGTGATTATGTGATGAAATATTATGGATACGATTAATTATATCGTTGTATCAGATTATGTATATTGTTGATTGGTGAATGCTAGATTAAGTATATTATTGGATTAGTGGATTGGATGATATTATTTTGGAGTCGCATGGAAATTTGTGGTGATTTTGGATGATAAATTATTTGGAAGTTTTTCCGTGTTGGATTAGTAATTTTAGGAGTTAGGATGCATAAGGATTTTATAATTTATTATTGATGGATAGCTCTTGTGATGATATTTAATGAGATATGGAGGTTGAATCAGATTATTTATTTAATCAAGAGTGGATTGATCGGATGTCTTAAGTAATAGTTATGAGAATCATTTGTGCTAGAATTGGGAGAAGGTAGCAATGGATCATTTAATTGCGGATGAATGTTTGGATTGCCTTATAATTAGTGAATAAGTCCCATGTGCCGAGTTGATAGAAATGTGCCCTAAATCGAGTTAGTAGATAAATGATTATTAGTTGATCATAGAGGCACATGTGTGATTGGATTGGTAGATATCGTACGCGACTAGTCCAGTGAAATGGATATAAGTTGATTGATTAGTGAGTTATTAAATGTAGGATATGCTTTTAAATTGTAGAGCTCATTAGGTGTCGGTTAGTTAAATAAACCTCGATCAATGAAAATATTATTGTGTGTGAATATGATTTGCCAAGGTTGTAACACCGTGGCTATGCGGAATGTAACATCCCAATTTTGGACTTGTGTTTCAAATGTGAGAAAATGAGTAGAATTTAAAACTTTTTCTTACATCATGTATTTCCTGTATGCTCTAAACAATTCGTGTGCAAAAATTATGGAAATACAAAGTCACAAGTCTTTTGATCCAAAACCTTGTCTTCCAAAAACATTCTTATCAAATCTTGTGATCATCCTTTGGGAATATTTTTCTTAAGTTCCTGGGATGGCATGTGACCCCTCTGAAAAATTTCACAATTTTTAGAAATTGTTCGAATATTTTTAGAAGGCAGTCAAACCTATTTGACTTTCAATCAAACCTTGAACCAGAGCCTTGCAGAATTTTTGGAGAATAATTCACTGCATAAAAACCTCTAAAAATTTTACACAAGGTTAATATCTGAGTTATCAAGCTCCAGTAAAAATTTCAGAAATTTTGGAGTTGTTTTGCTATCTCAAATAAATCCTCAAAGTCCCAGCTGCTTTAAAACCCAAAATCTGTTTTCACTGTTCTCTGTAAGTAGCCGACTTGGCTCGAGTCACTTGTCTTGGTTTAGTCAACTAATCGCACAGGCCTCCTTTCTAGCGCGCCCAATCTCAGCCGTTGATCCTAAATGCACGCCCACCATGAGAACATTCGACCGCGCGAATGCGCCGATCCTTTTGAACCGTTAGATCTTGATCCAACCGCCCCGAGTGTCCGAGAACGCTCGACTTCAATGTCATAGTTAATCATGGCCGCTCATTTCTAATCCATGGGCTTCCGACCTCTTCCTTTGTTTTAAACCTCAAGCGTGGGCGATATCACCGCCCGATCAAAACCAAGGGCTCAAAATCGCCCACCTTCTTCAACCTCGCTGCAGGCGTGAATAGAGAAAGAGAGAGGAGGCATGGTGTCACAAATTGTGTTCCTTGTCAACACCTCTTTTGCCAAAGAATTGTAGGGGCAGTGTTTTCGGCCTTACCCATGCCCTACTGCACCCATCACTTTTTTCTGCTATGGCAACTCTATGACCCTAACACCCATGGATCTTGTTTTGTTGGCCAAACCCTAATCCTTTAGCTATATAAGGTCCCAAAACCCCTTCCTGGTGTTCTTTTACATGATCCAAGGCTCCTTCATCATTTTTGGAGCTTAATACACCAAAAACACCAACTCACCATTGTTGACCCGTGGAGCTCCATTGTGGATCATAAAGCTCCAGTGGTTCTTCTTCAAATATTCTTGTACCCTTTTCAACTCCTTAATGCCCTAATCATTTCCCCTCACTTAATTTTGGGTTTCATTCACAGGAGTTGACAAATTTGGGGTTTGCTCAAATTCGGCCGAAACCATCCCCTTTCTTTCTCAGCTCCAGTGAGTGCTCCATTTCTCAATTGCTTGCTCATGAAGCTTCTATGGGCTATATTAGAAGCTATTATGACCACCCAAAGGTGTTCATTTTTCTCAGTTGTCTTGTTCGTGTCATCTTCTTCAATTCTACGGTTCTTTCATCACAAAGCTCTCGCCATCTTTGAAGCTCACTCGGTCAAGGTAGCTTCTTATTAGTCCCTAGAGGCCGTGGCACTCGCTTTCTTGGACCGCAGCAGCTTTTGCTATTTTCGCTGGCAGAAAAGCCCCGCCTCCATTTTTCTCGCTCGCCGCTGCTTAGGGCTTTCGCCACGGCGAGGTCACTACCATCGGGATCGCAAGACTATTGCGTAACCCATTTTAGTCTTAAGATTGCGCCGCGTGGCGGAGCGCCGGCGACGAGCTCATCTTTGCCGCTCGGTTTTTGCCGACGGAACTCCCTCTGTGCCGTGGCTGTTAAGACACAGTTAATGTCTTAATCAGTGGGAGAAATTAAGTTGTCTTAAGCCGCCCATCGTACACCGACTGGGCCCAACCTCTTTAAAACCCCGCCGCCTAAATCAACACCGTTAGGACATCATTAATGCTTAATGATTGATAATCGGGTTTAGCATTAATAGGTCGCTCGAGATAACCCTTGGTCGCCGTGTGGCTCAGAGGCCCTAAGCCGCAGCCCGTGGTCATTAGACAAGATGGGGGCATTAAATGCTAATCATCGTTAGCATTTAAGGTGTCCAATTAAAACTCCTCTAAGCAAAACATTAGGACACATTTAATTGCTAATCGCTGGCTTTGTAATTAAACCATCGCCCTATTTGACCTCTATCTCACCGACATGTGGGCCCGCATTGAAACCCCTCGCACTTAAGGCCCATGCGTTGCACTTTGTTGATCTTGGACCGCCGATCTCGTGATCAACGCCCAGATCTGCGGAACATTCGACCTCCGATGACCAAACACTCGAGCCGCCCATCTCACGACCGTGGCGAGATCGTAGTGCATTCGACTTCGAATGTGCTTGCGCTTCAGGCCCTCCATCTCTAGATCTACGGCCGAGGTTGGTTGGAGACATTCGGCCTCCAAATGTTTCCATCCATGTGGGCGCTGGATCTAGATCCAACGGTGATTCTCGTAGGATCGCGGCGCTGCGTATATTATTTCAGGCGCTGCGGCCCGCTTGATTTCGCATCAACGCCCACGAGCGCCCACGCTGCTTTAGTTCTCATACGCTTGACTTTAATTCAGTAAGTCTTTATTTATCAACTAAAAATTGTAGTAAACTTTAAAAACTCAAAACTAATTCTTGTTAACTCCTTTTAGGTGTTTTCAACTCTAATAAATTCTTTTGTCACTAAAGTTTAATATGAAAATGCATTTAGGCTTATATTTCAGAATGTAAAATTGTGTAACTAAAATAACTTAATTTCGCCATTTTGAATATTCCGAAATAGAATTAAAACTTGTAAAATACATATCTTTTCCTCAAGTTATGTTTCAGAAGTAATCGGTGCTAAGTTTACAACTTAGAAAAATCATAAGTAAATCATTATAACTCCAAATTTAGTAAACTCAACTTTGCTGTCTTTAGATGTCATAATCTACCGCTATAAAAATTTCGTGACTTAGATCGTTCTAGAAATTTTTGCCATGAACAGTACCAGTAATTAATTTAGTTGATTAAATAGGCTGAGAGTGTATTTTCGCTATAACTTTTGCATACTAAATCCTAATTGCATTATTCTTGTTCCTAAAATTGTCTAAAATCACTCTCTTGTTGCTGTATAAATTTCATTAGATTTGGATGTCTTTTGTTGTTGGAGTTATTTAGTGTTCTTCGTTCTTATTTGTTTGTCGCTTTTCGCTAGGTTCTAAAGATAATATCGATATTGATTCTGAGCCACAGCCATTAGATCCTGCACTCCAGCAAGGCAAGAAGATGTAGCATCATTTGATCATGTTGTTCCTACTATTTTTAAATTCTAATATATTGTTTGCAAATTCTATGTATGCATTGCTATGTTGTTTTAACTATTGTCTATAGTTAACCCAGAGATGCATTATCGTGAGGCAAATGTCAATCCTCTACCATCGAGCCTAGGTTTATCTTGCTGTGATTTTGGGTTCGTTGGATGAATTCTTGTCGCTTAGTAGTTTACGAGTTTGTTGCTTAGCCATGGTTAGCTATCGGTAGAAATGGGCAGTTATCGACTTGTCGATAACCTGGATCACACAAACTTATTGTTATAATCTCTATATTTCAGCTTTGTGCTATGTTTAAATTGCAAAACTAAAACTGAGAGAAAAATAATTTGGACTTGGGCACAATGGTAGGATGGTGTGATTTTTGAGTGTGTTTGGAATGGTGCCCTAGTCATTTAAGGATCGAGTTACTTGCGCCACCGTTCTGAGCATTCTTGCATGCTAACCACACTAGAGTGTATGGGACCTCTTGACTTAGTACTTTGGCGCAGTGTTGGCTACGCAGCGCAGTGGGCGTGTGTGTGTTGTGTTGTGGTAAAGATGAATTATATGTAGGAGCATTGTAGTTGTCCAAAGAGCTTTACCCCGTGGGGTAGTTGTCTTTTTGACTTTACAATGTAAGCGTATGTGTTTCTATCTATACGAGCGACTCGTAGTTAGTACACAATATTGGAAATGTCTCATAGGACTTAGCCGTGCCTGCATACCATAGGAAGTGTGCTAAATCATGTGGCTTAAAAGCGGTCTGAAGTGTGGTACATTGGTACACCCCTGTAGGGTTTTGAACTATTCGAATAGCCTCGTCCTAGGTTATGGACACGCTCAGAAATGCCCCGTGAGAACTAGTTTCCAACATTTAAATTAAAACTTGACGGGTGGTATGAATCAGGGGATTCATGCTATTTGTGGTGGCTATTGGGATAGTCACTTCTAGGTGATTACTTGATAATTATTGTTACTTGTTGTTATTTCAATGCTTAAAAACTGACTTGTTAAATTGCTTTCAATCTATTACATTATTGCAAATGAAACTTGCTTTATGCGTCCAAACAACCATATAACCAAAATCCTTTGATACATCTTTCATGTAGCTATGTATAGGCTTGTTACTTGTAAATCTTGCGAGTACATTATTGTACTCATCTGCATTGCTTGTTGTGTGCAGAGGAAGAAGGTGAGCCCGAAGGGCCTCCCTTTTGTGAGTTGTGCTGTGGCAGTGTGTGGTGCGATTAGCTTGACGGCCTGGTCGGTTGCCCTGTGGTGTTATGTGGTTAACCGGTCGTCTTTTGGTTTAAGTCATCTTATGGCACCTTTTCCTTCCGCTGACATTTAATACTTGTCATTTGGCCGGTTGGCTGTTCTATAATAACATATTATTATGTATGTCTTTTGGTAGACTTATTATCATATGATGTATGGAAATGATGCATACTTTTGTATGATGTATGTGTGCTGCAATTTCTGGGAAGCACATATCCATCGAGACACGGTGTATTTTGTTTGTGGTACTAGAGCCAATGGAAGGCTAAGTATTACAAACTAAATAAACCGGGGTCTCACACGGAAGCCAAGATGTTACCTAAAAGACTTATATACAACAACATTACAGAATAATTTCAACCATATTTCAACTAATGACATAAGGAGATCAACATCTCAAAAGATGAGGATAAGAATTGAATAAGAATTTAACAACATATCGAACTCTATCATCCAATCATATTGAGTCAAATATGATAAGGCTATTATAGGTTTATACGAAGATCATTAAGCATTAACAGGTTCAACCAAGTCATAATAAATGAAAGTCTAAATCATCAGAACTCCATTTATTACAATCCAACTTATTAAATGAAAGATAATAACAAGTTTAACTGTTTAACAAGGTGACGAATGTGAAGTGAAAGAAGTGATTCATGTGACTAATCCCTCCTATGCATGTCGTTTTCAATGTTTACCTAAAACAAATAAACACAAGAAGAATGAGTCCACGACTCAACAAGTACAATAGAACAATATGAATAATACTGAATAAGAATAGCAATCACGGAATTGACTACGAACGTAGCACAGCTGAAAAAGAACATAGCAACATAGAAGAGAATTCGAATGTGGAGTGGATGATTAAGGTTTTATCATCATATAATAGAATATGAATGTAGAATGGCAGAAACCATACGAATGAATGAAATGCATGATCTCCACTTCTGCTTATACCGGTATAGCTAGTGAACACCCATCGATGTTCACTCAGGCTCGCATTTCACAAAATGCGGGGATCCAAGGCCCATATGAAGAATGTTTCATAACAGGGATCCAATTTGCCCACATTGGAATGGTGGGGCTTACATGCCCATACTGGAATTGATAGGTCTTTACATCCCACTCCCGTGGGAGAATCATGAATAATGAATGAATGAATGAATGCATGAATATGGAAGATGAAATCTCAAGAAGCATGTATTCTCATATATAGAACGAATCAGAAATCATTGAAAACTACTCCTAAACTATAGTATTCAGTCATGGCATGAACATCAAGCACTATGAACAAACCACAACCGATGGAAGTGTGGCCCGATCTTCCGAAAGGTACTGATATGTCGATTGTAGAGAACACGACGTTGATGATCCAAAGGTTCCGACCGTAACGGATCGAACTCCTCGCAATCACTACACCACCGCTCGTTGGTTGTCAACCGTACAAACGCGGCTGACTCGCTAAGAAGGCTATCTCCCGCAAGTTTAATCGAGAATACAAGCAAGAGAGTAGAAGATGCAATCTGAAATTGTATTGCGAATAATAATGAAGTTCACAGAGTGGGGTTCCTCAACGCGAACAAACGGTGAAACTGCAAAGTGGCAGAATAATCTAAGAAAAACCCCAAATTGGACTAAAGTATGAATGTTCCAAATCCCGAGGCAGCAGAGGGAGTGGAGGTGTTCCTCGCGATGACCTCCAGGATCCGCATATGATCCATCCGGTTCCTCTCGATCTGAGCGAGAACCTCAGCCATGGTCGGAGGAGGGGGAAGCTCCTCATCATGACCAAATGCCGATCACACGCTGTTTCTTCCAGCCATCCTGTTCCACAAAGTAAATTAGCAACAACTCTGGAACAGAAGGCATGGAAAACAATTAACAACTCTACAAATAAACTCTAAAAGCTTAAGAACCAGCATAAACCCACATCAAGATCACAATTTATAAAACCAACTCCCCAATATGGCTAACTCGTATGGAAGAACGAGCAATCAGTTTTAGGAAGGCAATTTCAGAATACAACCCTTAGTTTAACATAGCTAGAAAGCAAGGTAAAAATCACCTAAGGAAGGGTTAGACGCTTAGCTAACTTATATCACTTCTTACCCTTTTATTCCCACAAGTTTTAGTTGAATTATCCTCTCATTTTTCATTATGTACACTACAAATAGCTAACTATCCAGAATTCCAGGTTTGCTGTCCAGATTTTTGCCTCTATTCTCCGGCCAAAATCCTTACTCCAAAGAGCTCTAATCTTTATCCAAACAGCCAACACTTCAAATTAAATCCTCATGGTTTTCCCAAACCAATTTAATCCGACAAACAACTATCTTTGGAAGAAGATGAGAGGAAAATCAGACCTCAAAACTTAATAAGACAAGGTAAGGTGAGCAAGCTAAGATAGGTAAGGAATAAAATCTGAGAGCTTACTTAGATTTTTCATAAATCATTTGATATTTGCAAACTAAGCTTTCAAAATATCATAAGGACGACTCAATCTAGGGGTTTCACGGCCAAGATGGCTCGATACCAACTTTGTAGAGACCCGTTTATTTAGCTTATAATACTTAGCCTTCCATTGGCTCTAGCATCACAAACAAAATACACCGTGTCTCGATGGACACGTGCTTCCTGCACTGCAGCACATATACATCATTACAAAATCATACATCAATTCCATACATCACATTAACAAGTCTACCAAAAGACATACATAATATAGGTTATTACAAGATGGGTGACTGCCAAAAGAGATTAAAGAGAAGAATAAATGAAGCAAAAGTGCCATAAGATGGCTATAAACAAAAGCCAATTAGTGTGCCTTAACCCACAAGGCAACCAACCTGGATCACGAGCTAGTCGTCCCAAAGCCGCACATTTCACAAAAGTAAGGCCCTTGGGGCTCACCCTCTTCCTCGCACACAACAAGCAATGCAGATGAGTACAATAATGTACTCGCAAGACTTACGAGTAACAAGCCTATACATAGCTACATGTAAGTCAAATCAAAGGAAATGGTTATATGGTTGATTGGACGATAAAGCAATTTTCATTTGCAATAATGTAATAGATTGAGAGCAATTGGTAAAATCTGTTTGAAGCATTGAAATAACAATGAGTAATAAAGAAATAATCAAGTAACCACCTAGAGGTGACTAACCCAATAGCCACTACAACATAGCACTAATCCCGATCCGTACCACCCATCAAGTTTAAATTAAAATATTGTAGTCTAACTCTTGAAAGACCTTGCAAGCGTGTCCATAACCTAGGACGCAGGCTATTCGAATAGTTTTAAACCCTACATGGGTGTACCAATGTACCCACACTTCATCGCCTTCTTGCCAAGCTATTTAGCACACTTCCTTTGGTATGCCGCACGACTAAGTCCTACGAGACATTTCCAATGGGTTGAGCTAATCAAGAGCCGCACGTATGTGGGTTATCACCTAGTGGACCACCTTACCGTCCCCACTAGGGACCCATATGTGAGTAGGATACCTGCCTAGGCCGGTGCTCCCTCCCTACAAACATGTCCATGTTGCATATAGTTAAATATACAACCCACCACGCGACTCATTAATTAACATCCCCAAAGTACTTAGTCAAGAGAGGTCCCATACCCTCTAATGTGGTTAGCATGCAAAAATATTTGGTTTAGTGTAATAAGATGTTCGGTCCTTGTTGACTCTGCACCAACCATTCACACCCAAAAGCACACTATCTTACCATTGTGTCCAAGTCCAAATCATTTGTTTTCAGCTTTTAGTTTTGCAATAAGACATAGCACAAAAATCAAACATTAGGATCATAATAATGTTGTGTGGTCAAGGGTTAGACGCTTAGCTAACTTATATCACTTCTTACCCTTTTATTCCCACAAGTTTTAGTTGAATTATCCTCTCATTTTTCATTATGTACACTACAAATAGCTAACTATCCAGAATTCTAGGTTTGCTGTCCAGATTTTTGCCTCTATTCTCCTGGCCAAAATCCTTACTCCAGTAGCTCCTAATATTTATCCAAAACAGCCAACACTTCAAATTAAATCCCTCATGGTTTTCCCAAAACCAATTTAATCCGACAAACAACTATCTTTTGGAAGAAGATGAGAGGAAAATCAGGACCTCAAAACTTAATAAGACAAGGTAAGGTGAGCAAGCTAAGATAGGTAAGGAATAAAATCTGAGAGCTTACTTAGGATTTTTCATAAATCATTTGATATTTGCAAACTAAGCTTTCAAAATATCATAAGGACGACCAATCTAGGGGTTTCTACGGTCAGTATGGCTCTGATACCAACTTTGTGAGACCCCGGTTTATTTAGCTTATAATACTTAGCCTTCCATTGGCTCTAGCATCACAAACAAAATACACCGTGTCTCGATGGACACGTGCTTCCCAGAATTGCAGCACATATACATCATTACAAAATCATACATCAATTCCATACATCACATTAACAAGTCTACCAAAAGACATACATAATATAGGTTATTACAAGATGGGCCGACCGGCCAAAAGAGATTAAAGAGACAGTAACAGCGGAAGCAAAAGTGCCATAAGATGGCTATAAACAAAAGCCAATTAGTGCGCCTTAACCCACAAGGCAACCAACCGGACCGCCGAGCTAGTCGTCCCAAAAGCCGCACATTTCACAAAAGTAAGGCCCTTGGGGCTCACCCTCTTCCTCTGCACACAACAAGCAATGCAGATGAGTACAATAATATACTCGCAAGACTTACGAGTAACAAGCCTATACATAGCTACATGTAAGCTGAAATCAAAAGAAATGGTTATATGGTTGATTGGACGCATAAAACAATTTTCATTTGCAATAATGTAATAGATTGAGAGCAATTGGTAAAATCTGCTTTAAGCATTGAAATAACAATGAGTAAAAGAATAATCAAGTAACCACCTAGAGGTGACTAACCCAATAGCCACTACAACATAGCACTAATCCTCGATCCGTACTCACCCATCAAGTTTAAATTAAAATATTGTAGTCTAACTCTTGAAAGACCTTGCAAGCGTGTCCATAACCTAGGACGAGGCTATTCGAATAGTTTTAAACCCTACAGGTGTACCAATGTACCCACACTGCATCGCCTTCTTGCCAAGCTATTTGGCACACTTCCTTTGGTATGCCAGCACGACTAAGTCCTACGAGACATTTCCAATGGGTTGAGCTAATCAAGAGCCGCACGATATGGGTTATCACCTAGTGGACCACCCACCGGTCCCCACTAGGGACCCATATGTGGAGTAGGATACCCTGCCCAGGCTGGTGCTCCTCCCTACAAACATGTCCATGTTGCATATAGTTAAATATACAACCCACCACGCGACTCATTAATTAACACCCCAAAGTACTTAGTCAAGAGAGGTCCCATACCTCTAATGTGCTTAGCATGCAAAAATGCTTGGTTTAGTGTAACAAGATGTTCGGTCCTTGTTGACTGGCACCAACCATTCACACCCAAAAGCACACTATCTTACCATTGTGTCCAAGTCCAAATCATTTGGTTTTCGTTTTAGTTTTTGCAATAAGACATAGCACAAAATGAAACATTAGGATCATAATAAGTTTGTGTGGTCAAGGTTATCGACAAGTCGATAACCGCCCATTTCTACCGGTAGCTAAGCATGGCTAAACAACATACTCGAAAGCTACTAAGTGACAAGGGCTCATCCATCGAACCCAAAATCACAGCAAATATTCCTAGGCTCAGTAGTAGAGGATAAACATTGGCCTACAAATTATGCATCTAATAAGTCAACTAATCGACAATAGTTTAAAACAAGATAGCAATGCATACATAGAATTTGCAAACAATATATTAGAATTTGAAAATAATAGGAACAACATGATCAAATGATGCTACATCTACTTGCCTTGCTGGAGGGCAGGGTCAGGTTGCTGAGGATCAGACTCAAAGTTGATAATCTCTTCGGAACCTAACACGAAAAGGCGATAAAACCAATAAGAATGAAGAACACCAAACAAAACTCAACAGTAAAACTCATTCAAATCTTATGAAATTTATACAGCAGCAAGGTTATGTTTTCAAATGAATTTAGAAAGAAGAATCGGGTCATTTGGATTAAGCATGCAAAAGTTATAGCTAAAACAAGTTCTCTTAGCCTGTTAATTCTTATGAAATTAATTATTGGTACTGTTCATGGTGAAAATTTTTAGAATGATCTAAGGTCTGAAATTTTTATGCTAGGTAGATAATGGCATCCTAAGGTCAGCAAAGTTGGGTTTACCAAATTTGGAGTTAAAATGAATTACTTATGATTTTTCTAAGTTGTAAACCTAGTACATGTTACCTTACAGAAAAGAAATCATGATCAAAACCTATTTCATATTAAAGTATGCTAACAGAGAAATTTAATAAGATTGAGTTTGCACATTCTGGAGTTATACAGAAAAAGATATGCATTTTACAAGTTTTAATTCAATTTTTGGAATATGCTAAAATGGCTGAAATCAAGTTAATATTATTTACCAAATTTTATGGCACATAACAATGTCTAAATGCATTTTTATATTAAACTTTAGTTAAACATGAATTTATCCCAACTGGAATCATCTAAAAAGGCTTTAAAATGAATTAGTTATGAGTTTTCAAAGTTTAATACAATTTTTAGTTGACAAATAAAAGCTTACTGAAATAAAATCAAACTTATCGGAAATAAAATGACGTGGACAAACGCGGGCCCTTGATGCAAAATCTAACGGCCCACGCGCATGGAGAATAGCGCATGCGTGCAATCCTACGGGGGCTTACCGTTGGATCTAGATCCAACGGTCCACGCGAAATGAGCCGTTCGGGCGACGCGATTGCCGCGAACAACCACGGCCGTAGATCTCAAGATGGAGGGCTCAGAGCACTGTGCCCTTCGGGTGGTCCAAACGGCCACGCGATCTGAGCCACAGATCTAAAGATGGACGACCCCGAGTGATTGGGACATTCGGGGGCCCAAAAGTCCCGCAGATCTGGGTCGTTGATCACAAGATCGACGGTCCACGATTAGCGCAAACTACACATGTGGATTTTAAGTGCGGGGGAGGTTTAAGTGCATGGGCCCATATGTCAGTGAAACAAAGGGCGCATTAGGACAACTAATAAATGCTAAACCCGAAGATTAGTGATGATTAGCATTAATTATGTCCTAATGTTTTCGCACAGAGAGGGTTTAAGTGGCTGGGGGTCCACATGGCAGTGACCCATTAAGTTATTTCAGACACCAATTAAATGCTAACCAATCATTAACAATAATTAACAATCATTAGCGCATTAATGATGCCCGAATGGCAACGACACGGAGAGGGACTCCCATCCGCAAAACCCGAGCGAGAAAAGAGGCTCGCCGCCGCCGGCTCTGACCACGGCGGCGTGACCTAAAGACTAAAATTGGTTCGCAATAGGTTGCGGTCCCGATGGTGATGACCTCGCCGACGACGGCGGCCTAAAACGCCGGCGAGCCGGAAAATAGCGATGGTGACCAACTCGACCGAAAATGAAAATAGCCAAAAGCTCCACATTGTCCAAAGAAGCGTGTGCCATAGCATCTAAAGACTAATAAGAAGCTACCTTGACCAAGGAGAGCTCCAAAGATGGCCGGAGAAGCTTTGACAGAGGATAAGCCCGCTGGAGTTGGTGAAGATGAAGTGGAAATAAGGTCCTGAGCAAAAATGAACACCACCAGGTGGTCAAAATAGCTGCATTAAGACCCACAAAAGGTCCATGAGCAATTAATTGCCAAAAGAACCACTTACCGGAGCTGAAGAAGAAAAGTGGTAGAATCGGCCGAAAAGATCCAAACTTAAAATTGGTCCATTCCTGCGAATATCAACCCAAATTAAGTTAGGGGAAATGCAAAGGAGGTTAAGGAGGTTAGGGTGCAAGAAGAATTGAAGATGAACCACTGGAGCACCCAAGTTCACAATGGAACTCCACGGCCTTCAATGGTGATTTGAGAATTTCAGTAGTGTTGAGCTCCAAAAACAAAGAAGAAGCTAGGGGTGGTGTAAAGGAACACCAGGAGGGGTCTTGGGGGGGCTTTATATAGAGGGAGGATTAGGGTTTGGCAAAAATGAAAGCCCTAAGGTGAGCTCGGTTCATGGAGTTGCCATGGACCAACGAAATGATGGGGGTAAGTGAAGGTTAGGACATGGGAGCCGAAAGCCTGGGGCGCATTTAATGCGAAGAGCCGTTGACGTGCGAGGGGACGGGGCACTGGTCTCTCCTACTCCCTGCCATGGCGAACACGCTGGTACAGGAGCTAGAGGAGGAAGAAGAACAGAGAAGAGAGACTATGACCGTCGGATCTGAGATGGACGGTCACGATTAAAAGGGTCCGGCTGAGGGTTTCTATCACTCAACTCAATCAGGGCGGCCCGATCAAGAACGAACGGTTGAGATCAATTGAGACATTCGAGTGACCCGAATAGCCCAATGAATCAGGACGGTTGGATCTTAATCCAACGGTGCAAATGGATTGGCGCGTCCGCGAGTTCCGAACGGCCCAATCAACGCGGGCTGTTCGATATTAATCCAATGGCGGAAAAGCCACGCGCCCTTTGGCTTGCCCGCTGGTGCAATTAGGCTGTTGGGTTCAACCAGGAAGTGTGGTTGGGCTCGAGTCTGACTCGAGTCCAACACAAGTTTGACTAAGGGTTTTAAATAAGAGCTGAGAGCTTTGAAAGGTTTTTAAAGGTAGCAAACTAACTCCAACAATTCTGAAATTTTAACAGGAGCTTGCTAACTTAGATATTAACCTTGAATAAAATTTCTAGAGGTTTTTATGCAGTGCATTTTTCCCCAAAAATTCTGCAAGGTTCTGGTTTAGGGTTTGAATGAAAGTCAAACAGGTTTGACTGTCCTCTAAGAGTATTCAAACAATTTCAAAAAAATTTCAAATTTTTCAGAGGGTTCACATACCATCCCTAGAACTTAGGAAAAATATTTCCAGAAGATGATCACAAGATTTGACAAGATTGTTTTAGGAAGACAAGGGTTTTGAATCAACATACTTGTGACTTTGTATTTCCATAACCCTTGTACAGGAATTGTTTACAACATACAGGAAATACATGATGTAAGAAAAAGTTTTAATTTCTACTCATTTTCTTATATTTGAAACACAAGTCCAAAATTGGGATGTTACAAGCCAAATTAAGCAGAACATCAAGGATGAGACAGTCAAGTGTTTCTCAGAAGATGAGCATGGTGTTGTGTGGTTTGGACAGCGCCTTGTTGTTCCAAAGGTCGTGGAGTTGCGGGATTTGATCCTCCGCGAAGCCCATGACTCCCCCTTGTCCATCCATCCTGGGGCCACCAAAATATACCAAGATCTTCATCAGAGATTCTGGTGGACCCGAATGAAGCGCGAGATTGCCAGGTTCGTTGCCGTGTGCGACGTGTGCTGTCATGTTAAGGCCGAGCATCAGCGCCCAGCAGGCCTTCTTCAGCCTTTGCTAGTGCCTGTGTGGAAGTGGGATTCCATCGACATGAATTTCAACACTAGTCTGCCCCATACTTCTTCAGGGAAGGATGCCCTATGGGTTATCATTGATCGGTTGACCAAGGTGGCCCATTTTCTTCCAGCGAGCTATGATTGGTGTGAACCAGTTGGCGGACCTCTACATATCCCGCATTGTGAGCTTGCATGGTGTTCCACGAACGATTGTGTCAGATCGTGGTTCTCTTTTCACCTCTCGGTTTTGGCACAGTTTGCAAGAGACCATGGGGACCCGTCTTACTTTCAGCTCAGCTTATCATCCCCAAACTGATGGTTAGACGGAACGAGTCAACCAAGTGTTGGAAGATATGCTTCGTGCTTGCGTTCTTTCCTATGGGAAGAATTGACAGAAGTGCCTACCGCTTGCCGAGTTCTCCTACAACAACAGCTTTGTATGGGAGGAGGTGCAGGACCCCACTGAACTGGTCAGAAACTGGTGAGAGGTAGTTTTTTGGCCCAGACTCAATCAATGAGGCCGAAAGCCAGGTTCAGTTGATTCGCGAGCATTTGCGTGTGGCCCAGTCCAGGCAAAAGAGCTATGCGGATCGCCGTCGCCGTGAATTGAGCTTTCAGCCCAATGACTTTGTTACCTCAAAGCCTCACCTTTGAAGGGCCATCGACGTTTCGGCATCAAGGGCAAGCTGGTTCCTCGATATGTTGGGCCTTATCACATCATCGAGAGAGTGGGAGTGTTTGCATACAGATTAGAGTTGCCAGCTACACTCGAAGGGGTGCATGATGTGTTCTATGTGTCACATCTGAGGAAGTACCTCTGTGTTCCAGCCGAGGAAGCTCCGTTGGAAAATCTCAATATGCAGGAAAATTTGACCTATCGCGAGTATCCTATTCGTATTCTTGAAGAATCTGAACGAAGAACAAGGAACCGTGTCATAAAAGTTCCTTAAGGTTCATTGGTCAAATCATTCTAAGGATGAGGCAACTTGGGAGCGGGAAGATCATCTTCACGCGAACTACCCGTCTTTCTTCTCCGAGTAAACGGAATCTCAGGACGAGATTCTTGTAAGGGGGGGGGGGAGATTTGTAACATCCCAATCTTGGACTTGTGTTTCAAATGTAAGAAAATGAGTAGAAATTAAAAAAATTTCTTATATCATGTATTTCCTATTTGTTCTGGACAAACCTTGTAAAAGAATTATGGAAATACAAATTCACAAGTCAATTGATCCAAATATTGACCTTTCAAAAACATCCTTGGCAAATTTTGTGATCATCTTCTGGAAATATTTTTCCCAAGTTCTTGGGAAGGTATGTGACCCCTCTGAAAAATTTCAAAATTTTTAGAAATTGTTTGAATATTTTTTTGGAGGCAGTCAAACCTGTTTGACTATTAGGCAACCCTAGCTCAACAACTTGCAGAATTTTTGGAGGAAATTGCACTACATAAAAACCTCTAAAAATTTTACGCAAGGTCAATGTTGAAGTTAACAAGCTCCTGTAAAAATTTCAGGATTTTTCGAGTTAGTTTGCTACCTTTAAAAACCTTTCAAAGTTCTCAGCTCTTACTTAAAACCCTAAGTCAAACTTGTGTTGGACTCGAGTCAGACTCGAGCCCAACCTCACTTCTTGGTTGAACCCAACCGCCTAATTGCACCAGCGGGCCAGCCAAAGGGTGCGTGGCATTTGCACCGTTGGATTGCTATCGAACAGCCCGCGTTGATTGGGCCGTTCAGACCGCGCGGTGGCGCTAACCCATTCTCACCGTTGGATTAAGATCCAACCGTCCTGATTCATTGGGCTGATCGGGTCACCCGAGTGGCTCAATTGATCTCAGCCGTTCGTTCTTGATCGGGCCACCCTGATTGATTTGAGCGTTAGAGACCCTCACCGTTCCATTTAATCGTGACCGCCCACCTAAAATCCGCTTGGCCGCAGCTCTCTTCTCTCGTCTTCTTCTTCCTCCTCCGCTCCCGTATCGCGGCACACCATGGCAGGGAGTAGGAGAGAGCAGTGCCCCGTCCCCTCGCACGTCAACGGCTCTTCGCATTAAATGTGCCCCAGGCTTTCGGCTCCCATGTCCTGATCTTCACTTGCCCCCATAATTTCTTTGGCCCATGGCGCTCCATGAACCGAGCTCACCATTGAGCTAGGTCCTGCTCAAACCCTAGCTTTCCATCTATAAATAGCCCCTTATTTCCCCATTGAGTTCCTTTACACCACTCTAGCTCTTTCTCTGTTCTTGAGCTCAAACCACTGAAAATCCCCAAACCGCCATTGTTGACCCCAGAGCTCCATTGTGGCTCGTGGTGCTCCAGTGGTTCATCTTCAAATCTTTTGCACCCTTTGAGCTCCTTAACCTCCTATGCATTCCCTAACTTAATTTGGTTTGGCATTCTCGTGAAGTGTCAAATTTGGGGTTTGTTCAAATTCTACGAAATCGTCCCCTTTCTTTCTCAGCTCCGGTAAGTGGTTCTTTTTGCAATTAATTGCTCATGGACCCTCTGTGGGCCTTATTGAAGCTATTTTGACCACCAGTGGTGTTCATTTTTTGTTCAGGCCTTTATTTCCCCTTCATCTTCTTCAACTCCGGCGAGCTTCCCCGTGGTCAAAGCTTCTCCGGCCATCTTTGGAGCTCTTCTTGGCTAAGGTAGCTTCTTATTAGTCCTTAGATGCTATGGCACCCGTTTCCTTAGACAATGGTGAGCTTTTTAGCCATTTTCGCATTCGGCCGTTTTGGTCACCAACTTTGATCTCCGGCTCGCCGGCGTCCTAGGCCGTCGCCGCCATCGAGGTTACCCCCCACTGGGTGCGCAATTGTAACATCCCAATCTTGGACTTGTGTTTCAAATGTAAGAAAATGAATAGAAATTAAAACTTTTTCTTACATCATGTAATTCCTGTATGTCATGAACAATTCCTGTACAGGAATTATGGAAATACAAAGTCACAAGTCTTTTGATCCAAAACCTTGTCTCCTAAAAACAATCTTGTTAAATCTTGTGATCATCTCCTAGAAATATTTTTCCTAAGTTCCTGGGATGGCATGTGGCCCCTCTGGAAAATTTCACAATTTTTAGAAATTGTTTGAATATTTTTAGAGGGCAACAACCTGCTTGACCCTAGTGAAACCATAACTCGAACCTTGCAAAAATGTTTGAGAAAATTTACTAAATGAAACCTCTCAAATTTTTATACAAGGTCAATATCTAAGTTAGCCACTCTGTAATAATTTCAGGATTTTTGGAGTTGTTTTGTTGCCTTAATCAATTCCTCAAAGTTTCAGCTCAAGTTGAAAACCCTAAGCTGGTTTCACTGTTCCTTGGGTTCGAGTCAGACTCGGGCTCGAGCCAGTGGACTTGATCGAACCAACTAGCCGCACTCAGGCTCGCTCAGTGGGCGTGTGCGTTGCGAGCCGTTGGATTGCGATCACACGATCCATGTTTGTGAGGGCGTTCGGACCTCGCGGGAGCGCCCACTCCTTTGTGCCGTTGGATCAAGATCCAGCCGTCCAGATTGTTGGGCCGTTCGGAACTCGCGGACGCGCCATCTATTTTGCACCGTTGGATTAAGATCCAACCGTCCAGATTGTTGGTGCTGTTCGGGACGCTCGAATGCCCCATTTTATCTCAGTCGTTCGTCCTTGATCGGGCCGCCCTGATTGTCTCAAGTGATTAGAAACCCTCAGCCGACCCTTTTAATCGTGGTCGTCCATCTTGAATCCAACAGTCACAGCGTCTTCTTCTGTTCTTCTTCCTCCCCATGCGCCCGTACGCTCGTGCGAGCCATGGCAGAGAGACGCTTCGCCTTGTCACTTCGAGCTCGCCCTCGTCAACGTCTCTCTATGGGGCATTAAATGCGCCCCAGGCTTTCGGCTCCCATTAAATGCATCTTCACTTGCCCCCATAACCGAGCTCCATGAACCGAGCTCACCTTAAGGGTTTCAGTCTTGCCAAACCCTAATCCTTCCTCTATATAAAGCCCCCTAGAGCCCCTCCCGGTGTTCCTTTACACCACCCATAGCTTCTTCTTTATTTTTGGAGCTCATCACCACTGAAATTCTCAAATCACCATTGGAGGCCGTGGAGCTCCATTGTGAACTTGGGTGCTCCAGTGGTTCATCCTCAACTCTTTTTGTACCCTTTCGAGCTGCTTACCCTCCTATGCATTTCCTCTAACTTAATTTGGTTTGACATTCTCAGGAATTGTCAAATTTTGGGTTTGTTCAAATTCGGCCGAAATCGTCCCCTTTCTTCCTCAGCTCCGGTAAGTGGTTCTTTTGACAATTAATTGCTCATGGACCTTCTGTGGGCCTTAGTGCAGCTATTTTGACCACTAGTGGTGTTCCTTTTTTGCTCAGGCCGCTAGTTCCACTTCATCTTCTTCAACTCTGGTGGACTCCTCCTCTGTCAAAGCTTCTCCAACCATCTTTGAAGCTCTCCTTGGTCAAGGTAGCTTCTTAGTCCTTAGATGCTGTGGCACACGCTTCTTTGGACAATGCAGAGCTTTTTGTGCTTTTTCGCTTGCGGCCGTTTTGGTCACCGTTGCCTTTTTCCGGCTCGCCGGCGTTCTAGGCCGCCGCCATCGAGGTTATCACCATCGGGACCGCAAGGCTATTGCGAACCCATTTTGGTATTTTGTGGGCATCGCCGTGGCCGGAGCCGCCAGCGACGAGCCCCTCTTTCTCGTTCGGGTTTTGCTGGACGAGAACTTCTGCTCTGCTGTCGTCGTTAGGACACCATTAATGATTAATCATTGTTAATCATTGCTAATCATGGGTTAGTAATAAATGGTTGTCTTAACATTGCTTGTGTGTCACTGACGGGTGGACCCAATCATTTAAACCCCCCCCCCCCCGTCAGCCCTGTGCAAACGCCGTTCGGACATCATTCATGTTAATCATTGCTAATCATTGTTTAGCATTTAATTACTGTCTTAAACTGGCTATAAGTCACCGACATGTGGCCCGCGCATTTAAAACTGCCAGCACACTTAAAACCCTCGTGTGTTTTATGCATGTATCGTGGACCGTCGATCTTGTGATCAACAACCCAAATCTGTGGGACTTGCGGGCCTCCAAATGTCCCAATCGCTCGGGGCCGTCCATCTCATGATCTCGCGCGGAGATCGTGGGTACTTTCGACCCCGATTGCAACGCCAATATCACCGTCCGATTTCCTTCCTTCGGTCGAGATCGATTGAGGCATTCACGTCGCCCGAATGTCCCTACTCGCGTGGACCGTTGGATCTAGATCCAACGGTGGCTTCCTTTTAGGATGGCGCGTGTGCGTATTCCTAGCGCGTGTGGGCCGTTAGATTTTGCATCTAAGGCCCATTTTCGTCCTTGTCGTTTATTTCTGTTAAGTTTGTTTATATTTCGGGAAGCATTTATTTACCAACTGAAAATTGTTTTAAACTTTAGAAATTCATAACTAATTCAATTCAAATACTTTTTAAATGATTCCAATGAGGTTAAATTCTTTATTAACTAAGGTTTAATATAAAAATGTTGTTAGACATGTTTCTGTAGTAGAAAGTTTTATAGACAATAATAACTTGATATCAGCCATTTTAGAATATTCCAGAAAATGAATTAAACCTTGTAGAATGCATATATTTTTCTGTATAATTCCAATTTGTGCAAAATCAATTTTGTTAAATTCCTCTGTTAGTGTACTTTAATATGGAATAGGTTTTGATCATGGTTGTGTTTCTGTAAAATAACATGTGCTAGGTTTACAACTTAGAAAAATCATAAGTAATTCATTTTAACTCCAAATTTGGTAAACCCAACTTGGCTGGCCTTAGGATGCCATTATCTACCTAGCATAAAAATTTCAGACCTTAGATCATTTTGGAAATTTTCGCCATGAACAGTACCAGTAATTAATTTTTTTGGAATTAACAGGCTGAAAGGAATTGTTTTAGCTATAACTTTTTCATACCTAGTCCAAATAGCCTGATTCTTGTTTATAAATTCATTTAAAATCATAACCTAGCTGCTGTATGAATTTCATAAGTTTTGGGTGACTTTTGCTGTTGAGTTTCATTTGGTCTTCTTCGTTCTTATTGGTTTATCGCCTTTTCGTGTTAGGTTCCGAAGATATTATTGATCTCGATTTTGAGCCTCAGCAGCCAGACCCTGCCCTACAGCAAGGCAAGCAGATGTAGAATCATTTGATCATATTGTTCCTATTATTTTCAAATTCTAATATATTGCTTGCAAATTCTATGTATGCATTGCTATCTTGTTTTAAACTATTGTCAATTAGTTGACCCACTAGATGCATTTTCAGTAG
Source organism: Ampelocalamus luodianensis (assembly GCA_036346255.1). Classification (NCBI taxonomy): domain Eukaryota; kingdom Viridiplantae; phylum Streptophyta; class Magnoliopsida; order Poales; family Poaceae; genus Ampelocalamus; species Ampelocalamus luodianensis. Next base: position 32,064,138 of record CM070619.1, read on the forward strand.
GCAAATGTTTATCCTCTACTACTGAGCCTAGGGCTATTTGCTGTGATTTTGGGTTCGTTGGACGGACCCTTGTCACTTAGTAGTTTACAAGTTGATGTGCTTAGCCATGCTTAGCTATCAGTAGAAATGGGCGGTTATCGACTTGTCGATAACCTTGATCACACAAACTTATTATGATCTGTATGCTTTAGCCTTTGTGCTATATTTACTTGTGAAAACTAAAAACTGAAAATAAAATGATTTCGACCTGGGCACAATGGTAAGATGGTGTGTTTTGGGTGTGACTGGAATGGTGCCCGAGTCAATTAAGGACTGAACATCTTGTGAGTACCTGTTATCTAGGCAATTTGTACGTGCTAACCACACTAGAGATATATGGGACCTCTCTTGACTAAGTACTTTGGAGGGTGTTAATTAATGAGTTGTGTGATGGGTTGTATGTTTAACTATATGCAACATGGACATGTTTGTGGGGAGGGAAGCACCCGTCTCGGCCGGTGTATCCTACTCCACGTATGGGTTCTTGTGATCCATATTTCGTCGGTAGATCACTAAGGGTTAACTCCTATACGTGCGGCTTTTGATTAGCTCAATCCATTGAAAATGTCTCGTAGGACTTAGCCGTGCCGGCATACCAAAGGAAGTGTGCTTAATAGCTTGGCAAAAAGCCGGTCTGAAGTGTGGGTACATTGGTACACCCCTACAGGATTCAAACTATTCGAATAGCCTCGACCTAGGTTATGGACACGCTTGGGTAAGCTTTTCAAGAGTTAGACTACAATCTTTTAAATTCAAACTTGATGGGTGGTATGAATCAGGGATTCTTGCTATGTTGTGGTGGCTATTGGGTTAGTCACCTCTAGGTGGTTACTTGCTTATTTTATCGTTACTCGCTGTTATTTTAATGCTTAAAAACATATTTTATCAATTGCCTTCAATCTATTATATTATTGCAAATGAAAATTGCCTTATGCGTCCAAACAACCATGTAACCATTTCCTTTGATTTCAGCCCGCATTTAGCTATGTATAGGCTTGTTACTCGTAAGTCTTGCGAGTACATTATTGTACTCATCTGCATTGCTTGTTGTGTGTAGAGGAAGAGGGTGAGCCCCAAGGGCCTTACTTTTGTGAAATGTGCGGCTTTTGGGACGACTAGCTCGGCGGTCCGATTGGTTGCCTTGTGGTTTGAGGCACACTAATTGCCTTTTGTTCATAGCCATCTTATGGCACTTTTGCTTCCGTTGTTACTGTTACTCTATTGTTATTTGGCCGGTCGGCCCACTCTTTTGTAATAACTTATATTATGTATGTCTTTTGATAGACTTGTTAATGTGATGTATGGAATTGATGCATGATTTTGTAATGATGTATATGTGCTGCAATTCTGGGAAGCACATGTCCATCGAGACACGGTGTATTTGGTTTCTGATGCTAGAGCCAATGGAAGGCGAAGTATTACAAGCTAAATAAACTGGGGTCTCAAGCAATAGTATTTACAACCCATTTTGGCACTTTGTGTAACACCCCACCTCAACATTGAGCCTTGAATGCTACTAAAATTAAATTAAACTAAATTAAACTAAGACTAATTACTAATTTTCGGCAGAACCTCCTTTGTATAGTTAACTATACCGAGGTTCCAACAATTAATCATAGCAATTAACAATAAACTCCATATTCAAGTTCATTCGAGCATGCAAAATAATCTAAATAACATAAACAAAACGTGCTATTCTCATTATTACAATTAATCTGAAACTCAAAACCATCCATAAGTGATTCTCAAGCAGTTTACGTATTATTGGAATAAAACTAAATAGCAGTCGCCTTAAGGATGAGTGGTAGTGAGTGCATCCAAACATCTACTCCCTCCCATGCATGCCGTTCTTGCTAGTTGTACCTAAAACATATCAAAGCAAGAGTGAGCCCAAAGACTCAGTAAGTATCAACAAGGCTAAAGATAAGTTCACTGTCATAGCATCAATATACCAAAATAAACATTACACTAAACATAGCCTTCATGCTTATGTAATGCGACCAATGCAATGCACCTTTTAAACTTTATCTCTTTTCGCATTTTATCGGTGAATGCGGGTATACAACCGCCGATGTATACCCTGCCTCGCGTGCCCTCCGCCACGGGGACCAAGAGCCTATACTCCACAAGTATAGGGACCTTTGCCCATCATCTTCATGATGGGGACCTCATTAATCGTTGCCCACATTCCGCGAATGTGGGGACCTCAAGCCCGTCATTTACATGACGGGGACCTCAACTATTCATACTTGGTCACCACGTGACCAAGACCCAATCATGCTTACTACATGCATATGTACAATGACATCATCTTTCAAACATATGAATTCAACATGTACATAATCACATGAAAGTATTAACAACATACAAAGGAAACTTTAACCATAACTTGCATTTACCAAGATATATTGTAATTCATCACATTAACATGCATGCATGACTAATACGAACAAGATACAATCAAACTCAGCAAACAATCATAATTATTCCTCAACCCGAATACTTGTCTCAACCGTGCGAGAACGGTGGACGCGAAGAGGGCGCTGCCCCGGGATCATGCTCCCACCTGAATATAAAGATAACCCAATCTAAGACCAACATACTGGACCAAAAGCATAAATAACAACACAATTGAACTCACTAAACTTCCAAGCATTTCCAATCTTCCAATTTCTAGCGATCGATTTGGTGTTCACTGCGGACAGTCAACTTCTAAAATACATAACTTTCTGCTCAGGAGTCCAAATAAGATGTTATAATACTTTCTAGAAAGGTAATTACATTACCTAAATAAACTTAGTTGGGGAGCCCTTCTGACTCTGCCATTTACTGCTCCTACCAAGCCAATCTACAGAGCATTAATTATCACGTCGGGTTCTCTGGACAGTACACTAAAACCACCATAACTTTTTTTACGAAAGTCCAAATCTTGCGTTCTTTATCTCTCTGAAAAGGTATGAAAATTACCTACATTTTTTGTTATATCGAGATCCTCTGATTTCATTTTAACTAATAGCTTAACCCAGTTTCCTACAGACTATCCAAATACTCACAAATCAGCAGGACAGCGACACAAAAAAAATCATAACTTTTGATCCGTACGTCGGAATCAGGTGAACTCAGCGGCCACCAAAAGCTAGGAATATTTTCTAAATAACTCTAGGAGATGAATATTTCTTATTCGGCCTATAATAACCCGAAAACAGACACGCAAGTAATGGACATAATTCTGAAATTAAACGCAGCAGTTCAATGATTATCTAATTGATGGCAATAACGAATCTAACTTGATTCAAAACAGCTAGGAGACGAATCGTTACCCTTGAAGACACTAATGAACTCGCTGAAAACCCCACAAGGATCTCCTCTCCCCTTTCTTCTCCCTCTCCTCCACCTTCCTTTGGCCGCAAAGAATGGCGAAGCACCACAAAGGGGGAGGACATCAATGGAGCGCAAGGGGAGGAGGTGTTGGACCAAAGCGTCAATGGAGAGGGAGAGTGGCGGCTCTAGGGGGGAAGGAGGGGCAAGGGCAGGGGATCTAGGGTTTCAGCCGTCCTCCCCCCTTTCCCACTTGGCCGGCCTCCACATGGGCCTCCTGGGCTAAAGGCCCGAGGCCCAGGTTCTCCCTACTTTATTTCTGTGCAGCGAACACTTCGGAGGTCGTAACTTTCTCTCCTGAACTCGGAATGGAGTGATTTTTGTCTTCAAATTTAGATAACTCATAGCACTTCAACTTTCTATTTGTGGAGTTTTTCTTAAAATGCCGTCTTCATTACGAAATTTGCCTTGAAAGTTGACTCGCCATGACCTTGGTTCTCTGTACGGCCTGCCTTGTGGGCCCCATATCTCAAACCTTAGAACTCTAAATTAGGTAAATGAGGACTCTAAATTGTATTGTGGAAAATTGTAAAATTATCTACAACTTTGTAGTTATGAGGTTTTTCATTCGAAGTCGTTCCAGTCGTGAAAATTACGTTGCAAGATGATTACAGATTCTATCATGTTTCTGTGCGAGGCAAATAATGAATCTCTCAATCTCCTTATATTCTCTGTACCTAAACAGGGTATTACACTTTGCGGGCGCCGCCGTGGCCGGAGCCGCCGGCGGCAAGTCTCCCTTTGCGCTCGGGTTTTTGCCGGACGAATTTGTCACTCAGCGTTGTCGATTAAGACATCATTAATCACTTAATCATTATAATCATTAGTGGTAATTAATATGTCCTAATCTGGCCCTTATGTGCCACTATCGGGTGGGCCCGCGCCTTAAACACGCACTGTGCGCGTGCGCTTAAGCCCCGTGGCTTCTCTGTCGCTGCGAGTGGGCCCAAGACCCCGTGCGTGTTTTGAACTTCAATCGTTTCGCCTCCATTGTTTGATCAATGGCTGAGGTTCATTGGGCCGTTCGGATCATGAATAGTGCCCAATTGATCTCGGCCATCCATTTTAAATCCAATGGGGCGCGCGGCGTATGTATGTGCCGCCCTCGTCGTGGCGCGTGAGCCGTCCGCTGCCGGATCAGCGGCCGAGATCTTCGAGGACTTGCGAGCCTCCGAGCACTACACGTCACTAGAGCCTGTCCATCTCTCGATCAACGGTCAAGATGGATGTGCCGCTCGTCGCGAAGGTTGCCGCGCCTGAGCCCTCCATCTCTAGATGCGTGGTCGATTGATTGGGCCGCTCGGTCACCGAACGCACCACTCATTTTTGACCGTTGGATCTAGATCCAACGGTGGGTCCGGAGGGCCTCCGCGCTCGCGTGCGTTGTGTGCGGAGTGCGTGGGTCGTTAGATTCTGCATCAAGGGCCCATGTTTGTCCACGTCGTTTTATTCTGATAAGTATTGTTTTATTTCGGTAAGCCTTTATTTGCCAACTAAAAATGGTATTAAAATTTTAAAAACTCATAACTAATTCATTTTAATTCCTTTTTATGTGATTCCAACTATATTAAATTCATGTTTCACCAAAGTCTAATCTAAAAATGTATTTAGGCTTGTTTCTGTAACAGAAAACTTTGTAAACATTATTAACTTGATTTAAGCCATTTTAGAATATTCCAGAAAATGCTTTGAAACTTGTTAAATGCATATCTTTTTCTGTATAACTCCAAAATGTGCAAACTCAATCTTATTAAATTCCCCTGTCAGCATATTTTTATATGAAATAGGTTTTGATCATGTTTTCATTTCTGAAAAGTATCATGTGCTAGATTTACATCTTAGAAAAATCATAAGTAATTCATTTTAACTCCAAATTTGGTAAACCCAACTTTGCTGACCTTAGGATGCCATTATCTACCTAGCATAAAAATTTCAGACCTTAGATCATTCTGGAAATTTTTGCCATGAACAATATCCTTAATTAATTTAAATTGGATTTTTCCAAGCTGAGAGAATTTGTTTTACCTATAACTTTTTCATACTTAGTCCAAATGACCTGATTCTTGTTTCTAAATTCATTTAAAATCATAACCTTGCTGCTGTATAAATTTAATAAGATTTGGATGAGTTTTGCTCGAGTTTTGTTTGGTGTTCTTTGATCTTATTGGTTTTATCGTATCTTGCGTTAGGTTCTGAAGATATTATCGATCTCGAACTCGATCCTCAAAGAACCTGATCCGCCTCCAAGAAGGCAAGCAGATGTAGCATCATTTGATCATGTTGTTCCTATTATTTTCAAATTCTAATATGTTATTTCCAAATTCTACGTATGCATTGCTATCTTGTTTTAAACTATTGTCGATAGTTAACCTACTAGATGCATTTTCAGAGGCAAATGCTTATGTAATATCTCAAAATAACCTCCCGAGGATCCAAGGCCATTAGACAAAAGAGGATACGTAAAAACGAAATATTTTAGAGTTTTTAGGGGGAGTTGGCTCGTGCCGGTATAAAAAGATCGTGGGGATTAGGGGATCTAGAAAACCTAGGCGCTCTTTTGTTTTCCGTGTGCCACCGCCAGAAAGCCAATCTCCCCGTGTGGAAGCCTCGCCTGGTGCCGCTCGCCGCACGCCACTCGCCACGTGAGGCTCCCGCAGCGCGGCGCGTGTCCCGCCTTTGGTGCCGCCGCATGGTGGTCTGTTGTTAGCCGGCCGCATGCGCGTGGGTTCGATTAGAGCCACCGACGGCCGCCTCGCCAAAGGTTCGTGGTTTTATTTCTTTTTCGCCGCGCCGCTAGTCACCATCGGAATCAGCGCTTTGCCGAGTGTCCTGCACTCGGCAAAGCCCCAAATGCACTCGGTAAAGGCTTTGCCGAGTGCCACACTCGCGCACAACACTCGCCAAAGAAACCGGCAAAGCCTTCTTTGCCGAGTGTCTTTTCGGACACTCGGCAAATCCTTTGTCGAGTGCCGACCGAATTTCTGCAAAGAAAAGTTGCCGTGATGGTGAGGCAACGGTGACGCGCATTTGCCGAGTGTAAAGTGAAGACACTCGCAGGGTTCGTTTGCCGAGTGTCGACGCCATCGACACTCGGCAAATACCGAACTTTGCCGAGTGTCGCCGTTATGACACTCGCAAAGACGTGAACTTTTTCGAGTGTTATGACCATGACACTCGGCAAAGTTGCCGAGTGTTATGACCATGACACTCGGCAAAGTTGTGACACTCGGCAAACGAGGTTCCCAGGTGCCCAGGATTGGTTACTTTGCTGAGTGCCTTGGTCATGACACTCGGCAAAGTTGTGACACTCGGCAAACGAGGTTCCCAGGTGCCCAGGATTGGTTACTTTGCCGAGTGCCTTGGTCATGACACTCGGCAAAGTGACCAAAAACAGCACATTTTATTTATTTATTACTTTCCAACCAAACAATCATCACATTTATATGACAAACATCACCAACATCACATATATATCACAAACATCACATGTGTCACAATATATCACAATAAGTTCACAAGTAATCCATCATTCACAACCACAAGTGCTGAGTGCGACAAATGAAACCACAAGTAATCCACAAATAACAAAGCAACTGTTCATGGCGACTGTCGGGGGTGATGAGGCCCAAGATTCGATCCCGGCAACTCTCCGAGGTGACGAGGCACATCATTCGATGCCGCCGATTGATTCTGCACAAAGGAGAAGAGATTGCATGTGTGAGACAAGATAAATATATACCATACATGACTAAAACATTCATACTCCACTAGGTTCCAAGTAGTGTTATGGTTTGATCCTAAGCATGAACATACAAACTAAAACATTCATACTCACAGGAGTAGTTGCATGAGGAGGTGGAGGTGGAGCGAATAGCCCAGGTGGTAGAGGTACACCCGTAGCGGCGCCAAGACTTTGCATGTACTGAAACATCTCCGCCAGCCTCCGCTGCTCGGCCTCCCGCTCGGCCGCCATCCTCTGCCGGTCGGCCTCCATCCTCACCTCCATCTCCTCCCGTAGCCTCCTCTCTTCTTGCATTTGGGCCTACAATACTTCACCCAGTATGTTACAATAATGCAAAGTTAAGGTATGTAAAAATCAATTAACGATTTAATAAAACAGAATAACTCGAGTGCTCCATCCAGTAGTGCAAAGTGTCCTATTGTGGACGATGGTCGCTCGAGTGGTGCTCCTTGCTCGAATCTGTGAGAGAGTGGGAGTACTGGACGTGTCGAGTGTGCCATCGCCAAGCAAGTACCGCCCATGCTTCTTGCCTCCTCCCACCCTCATGACGACTTCTCCATCAAGGTCCTGGGTGCTCGGATCGCATCGTCCCATCGACCGACCTTGCCATCAACGTGTACTCACCGAGGCGGCCGTGGACGGCCGCGACCGTCAGACTCGGCGGTCCTCGGGTTGTAGTCGACGCCGACGTCGCCTTGCCCTTGTGGGCCAAAGCAAATGCCTTGAACTAGGAGCAAGGCTGGCCACCATGGTGTGACGCATCGCGAAAACGAGCAAGATGATTAGAAATCATGTAGAATTGAGCGTTAGAATAAATAAATGAATTCGCGCACCCATCATTGTGCGTATCCGTCGAGGCTAAGGCTGCCTTGATGGTGTGGTATACCGCATCATCAAACGCCGCTCCGCAAGCTGCCAGCGCCTCTCCCACTCTGGGCCGCACCACTTGTCCACCATCTCGTGCTCAAGATCGGGATGCCGGACGCACCACCACTAATCGCCAATACGTCATCAAGTATATGGCATATAAGAAGATCAAATTAAGCCTACTTAATCTCAAAAGAAATCAGTATTAATGTCCTATATTTACCTCCGTGCATCGCGTCGTCGTCATGCTTCTTGCGTCAGCTTTGGTGACCTTCCTTCCAAGGAAGCTCGCGTTGTAAGTTACGATGGCCTGGACGCGCGCCTCGTAATGCATGTCCTTCACGAGTTTTTTACAAACTTTGTTAGCCACCAAAGCCGCCCTGTCCTCAAATCCCTCCTCGCATCTGAAGAAATCCTGCATATAGACGCGATGTATCCAGTCATTATTTCAAGAATGTCCAATGAATGCGATGTATTGAGCAATGTATTGGGAGGAAGACTTACCCACAGCTCGGCCTTCACCCGCTCCGCCTTGTTGTTGAATACCCTGCCACCGATCTTCAAGATCGCTCGCGGCGACGAGTGGCCAAACGTAGGCCAGCTCCCACACTCCACAGACTCAACCGGGTGGAAGTGTTCCTCGCACGAAGCCCGTGATGCCATTGACATGGCGTGTGTGAGCACTCAGTAGCCACCATCGCCCAATTCCGCCCAAGTGATTAAGAAAATTATTAGTTTCTATTGTGATTTTCAACATATCATATGAAGTAGTGATAACATCTAAAGTTACTTACTTTTGCCCCGGGTCGAATCACGCAAGGCTCGTGAAGAGGTATCGGTCGCCGAGGAGGCTCGTGGGACCTCGCAAATAGATACCCGACGAAACAGAGGAAGCGGAACCCCATCGCCGCCTCCTCCTCGCCGCCCTCGCAGCGGCACTCGTCGTCCGATCGCGAAACCTCCTCCTCCACCTCGCCCTCCCGCGCACCTCCTCCTCCACCTTGTCCTCCCGCGCACTGCTCCTCCTCGCCACGCGACGTGGCGGCAGCGACGGCTCCCTCTCGCGCTACTTCTCCTCCTCCTCTCCGTCGGCTCCTCAGTGCAGCAGCAGTGGCCTTAGACGCCAGAAGCGACGCGCTGTTCCTCGTACCGTCCGCCATCGTTTTTTCAATCACCTGCAATTAAAAAAGAGTAAACCAATAAGCACAGATAAACAAGACGTACTTAGAAAGAGATGCAAAATAAACAAAACATAATTACAAAATAACATAGTATTACATGTATTAGAAATAATCTTCATGATCGGGATTAGCTGGATCATAAGTCTCATCATCACTATCAACCATGTCTAAATAATCAACACTATCCGAAGGAGCAATGTTGTCATCATTGTCATTGCCTAAACGTAATCGCTCAAGCATTTGTAAGTCCACATTTTGCACCTCATCTCCAGCGTCCTCGTCAACAACCCTTTCATTGTCTACTTCCATTCCGATCGCTTTTAAGTCTATCTCAAACCTCCTTCTAGCCCTCTTCTTGAAAGAACTCTCCGTCATATGTGTTTCTGGCCTAAGTTGTAATCTTCATCGCTTGGGACAGGTAGTTTACCGTGTGGCGATACCTTGTGCACAACATACCAACCCTTAAGATGCTCTTTGGTTTGGCACGTATGACGATAATAAACCTCGCGTGGCCTGTTGAGCCACAATATAGACATCGCTCTCTGGTAAGACTAATCTCGTCGAATTTCGACTAGCCCAAGATTAGAGTCCGTCTCGTTACTTCAGATCAAACCAATGGCATTTGAATATGACAGATTAAGAGGTTTGCAACCATGAAACTTGAGTTCGTATATTTCTTCAATTGTTCCATAATACTGACCCCATCAAGGCGGGCGTAAAAACTCGGAACTTGTGGTTCTTCGAATGACTCTACTCGTAGCTTGTTGTGTGAAAGCTATATCCATTCACGCCATATCCGTAAATGACCTGACCCTATAGGCAAAGCCATCGGCAACCTGTCTCAACTCGGTACTCATAGACGCATCCCTGCCCTGCAAGCTCAAGCAGGATAGATCGTTATATTATTCGCACGCACGAGGAACTTGGAATGTCAAACTAAGTACGAGGTAAATTGGACGGTACCTTCCGCTTGAACCAAGAAATGAAATCGGGCATTCCATGTCCCGCACTCGCCTAAGAAGGGTATCGATTCTGCGGGTAGGTTCCCTTGATTGTAGCCGCACTGATGAAAAATTCCTGCACCAACGAGAAACAAGGGGTTGGATGTAGAATAGTGACAGCGTATTGAACAAGTTCATTGAGAACTTACCGCATGTACGGCTCCACTTCGTCAAGGTTGGTCAACACATATAGCATGATAATGCGCCACTGTTCATGTTTCACGGTCTTGGGGGTCGATGCACTTGCGCTTCCGAGTTGCCCTCGGAAAAGGCTGAGGTTCGATTCATTTTCGCCAGCATTGTAACGAGGGGGTGGATTATGCACGCTAGGAAGGTTCTCACTATAGTATGTTGTTGTAAAGTTTGACACCTCCTCCAGAATGTATGCCTTTGCAATGGAAGCCTCAATTTTGCATTTATTTTTACATTTCTTTCGAAGAACCTTTAGACATCTCTCGATTGGATAGCACCAACGGGCCTGCACGGGCCCCCCCATTCGTGCCTCATACGGGAGGTGCAAAATCAAATGCTGCATCGGAGATCTTCTCCAACATACAGAGCAACACAGGTGCCACTCTTTCCAAGTCTGCAATCACGGTCCGAGATAACTCCTTGGTACAAAGCTGGCGGAAGAAATAGCTCAACTCTGCCAGCACTAGCCAGACATGCTCAGGGACATAGCCTCGAACCATCGCATGAAGAAGCCGCTCAATCCATATGTGGTAGTCGTGACTCTTCATCCCATTCACTCGCAGAGTAGATAAGTTCACCCTCCTCGGATTCGCATACCCATCGTGGAACATTAACGCTTGCAACCATTCAAGCACTTCCTCCTTTGGGGCCCGGTCAAGACGAATTCGCCTTAGGCCTTCTCCATGTCTTGCCGCTCTAGAGGCTGCATTTCTTGCTTTGGTCTATCGCATAACGCTGCGATCCACTCTAGCCTTAACGTTGTCCTTTGTCTTATCAGAATGTCCATGATTGTTGCCCAAAGTGCCTCTGGCGACATTCTTTTCAAAGGTGCATTACATCAATGTTATGTGGAAGAAGAAGGTCATCAAAATAGGGAGCCTCAACAAGCCCGAGTTATGAGTCCACATATGTTGCTCACCATATCTCGTAAAACCACCTTCTTCTTGGTTGACTCGAGAGCCTCTATCCGAGCACGAACCGCGGCACTAGATCATCATCTGCGGTGGTGTGGTCCAGTAACTCGACACCTTCGTAAAGTTCTTGATGTCTCGTCCGAATGCATGGTCAAGAGGAGGAATTGACGATGTTTGTCGAACGAATAATACTTGCCACTCTTACGCAACCAAATGAACTTGTGAGCCTTACATGCGGGCATGGGAACTTCCCGTGAACACACCAGGCACAGAATAACCCATACGCCGGGAAGTCATGCAGGGAGTAGTGGTACCAAACATGCATTTTGAAGTTTGTCTTTGTAGCTCGGTCGTATGTCCATACTCCTTCCTCCCAAGCACGGACCAATTCATCAAACACAGGCTCCATGAACACACCCATATTATTCCCCGGGTGTTCAGGAATTATCAACGATAAGAATACGTTCTGTCGTTGAAGGAGGACGCTGGGGGGGAGATTGAGGGGGATAACGAACACGGGCCAACAAGTGTATGGGGTAGCTAGCATTCCATAAGGATTGAACCCATCTGTTGCCAGCGCAACACGTACATTACGAGCCTCTAGAGCTTTCTCATGATGAATGCCATCAAAGCGGGTCCATGCTTCACCATCGGATGGATGTACCAGCTTGTCAGGATTGTATCGTTTGCCATTTTTGTGCCATGTCATCTGTTTCGCGGATTCCTCGGTCATGTATAGCCGTTGGATCCTCGGTATGAACGGAAGGTACCGTAGGATTTTCACGGGGATCCCAAGCTGCCTCTTCTCGCCATCACCAGAGTCTACCTCCAGGAACCTAGAGGATTTACACTTTGGATAGTACTTTGCTTCGTGTTCTTTCCTAAATCGGATGCACCCCTTCGGACAAGCATGTATCTGCTCATACGACATCTTAAGTGCACGAAGTAGTTTCTGTGACTCGTACATGCTCTTTGGCAGAATGTGACCCTCCGGAAGTGTCGCCAATAATCGTCAACATACCATCGGCATGCCTCGACTCAGCTACATCGACTTTAATGCCATTACGCGCCCAATGGCATCCAGCTGAGAAACCGTTGTCCGCCGTGAAGGGGTCTCGTGCGCCGAGACATCATGTCGTAGAACGCCTTTGCGGTTGCCTCCATCTCCTCCTCCCTACGCCCTTCAACAATCGTAGCTTCGTGATAGTCATCTAACATGTCTCCTACCCCAAAGATCGCATCACAATCCTCGACGCGTGGTCTCACGACCTCCTCTCTCATACGATCGGCTTCACCATGGTACACCCACCGGTATAGTCCGCAGTAAATCCATTCTTCCAAAGATGTTGCCCCATGACCTCCCTTGTTTGTCGACGCCTGCTTGCACATCTTCTGCGCAGGACACCAAGTTGGACGCGCTCCTTTACTCGGGAAATGCCGCCCAAGAAAGCATCGGTCTTCTCGATCCATTCATCGGTGGGCGGACCACGACTTGAGCGGCCCGTACATCCAATCACGGTCATCCATCCTCTAACACATATATCGTGAGTAATATAACCATCTATTAGGTGAGGATAGGTCCTAATCCCACTCGAGATGTGTAGATGAGGTTAGTTTCATGCTCTCTCCTATCCGAGACAGAATTTGGTAGCACCTCCGCCGCTCTCCAAATACACGCCCCGGCGGAGAGTGTGTATCCGGAGAACAACAGGAGATGATGCCAAACTCGCTCTCGGATCGAGCGCACCATGGAAACTAACCCCATCTACGCATCCGCATGGCTGTCCAAAAACGTGGACACTCAAAGCAGATATTGTTATAGATATGCAAAGATCTCGCATATTTCCAACCGTATCTCTTTCGAACAGAGACGCCTAATCAAGTTACGTGATCTACGAACATGATACAAAAAGAGGGGTTCTACCTTGGGTGGCGGTGGAGTCAGGCTAGCGGGGCCGTGGCGGGACGGTGCAGTGGCGAGGCGACGCGTGCAGTGCATCGAGTACTCGGCTGCCTCCGACGATGTCTTCTCTGCAAAAAGGGCAGAATCATCACAATTGAAAATTTGATGAACCTCCTCGCATGCAGTGAGGTTTCCAAAACATGTAAGAAACCAACGACACGAAAACATAATATTGTAAAGGAAACAAATTAATGATGCACGATTTTTATTTAGCCATACTAATACTCTTGTATATATTGACACTCAAAATCACAACAAATATTTGTGAACTGGGGTGGTTAATATTGTAAAAAGGAAAAACCATGACAAATATTTGAGCGGTATTGTTGATTCTCAGTTGCCTGTAATTTCTTTTTATCAGTCAGTCACTTAAAATTGGATAAATATTAAACCTAAAATTGCAGTGCTAAGTAATATGCAATTTTAGCATAACTTTTTTTTGCAACTTTGGTTCTATTTGGTTTTGTATTTTTAGGGCTCACCTGGTTTAGTTTATTCTTGTTTAGGTTACAAAGTTTTATCTCTCAGATTTTGTAGGGTTCTCCGAACTTCAATCTTTTTTTCTGTTAGAATAAATCTTTGTTCATTCTTTGTTCAGTAGCTAGGTGAGGGTGGGGATGAATAGACAACCCCATATTTGAGAATGGGGAGGTAAATAGCTGAGTTAAAATATTACCCATTTAAGCGGTCGATAACAAATAATTTGTTAAAAATGATGTTATAGGACATGCACCAAACAAGAGCCTAGCTAGAAACTAGTGGCCATTTGTGAGCTTGCACTTCCACTAAAACAAAAACTAAAATGAAATGGGAGTACGGCACTAGTCGTGCTTTGTTGTGAGATGGATAGGGCGGATGAAACCTAAAAACGCCGCTTTATCAATTTGGTCCCATGCCACAAGCGTTTGCAGGGAATGAGTTGTTCTGTCTCCAATACTCGACGTAGTCTCGTCATGCTCGCCATCATGCACCATCGGCTCCTCATCCTACTACCGCCGCCACCACCACCACCACCGCCACCACCACCCCGCCGCCACCACCACCACCGCCGCCACCACCATTCCACAGCAAGAAGGGAGGAGGAAGGAAGGCCATACCTAGTGGACGCCGGCCGGGCGCTCGTTGCCGCGGCGGGGCGGCGCCGGGCGTGGTCGCGGGCGACGTGGCACCGGCGAGGCCGGGCCGCGGCGGGCGCGGCCGGGCCTCCTCCTCCTCCTCCTCCTACTCGGCCGTGACGGCGGCGCGGCGCGGTGGTGGCGGCGCGCGCGGTGGAGCGCGGTTGAGTGTGCGTGTTCGGGCGTGTGCGTGCCTCATATTTAACCTCTTTGCCGAGTGCCCGCGATCCGCACTCGGCAAAGAGGTTATATTTAAAAACCCTTTTCTTTGCCGAGTGCCTCGATATGACACTCGGCAAAGAGCTAACTTTTTGCCGAGTGTTTCTTGGTGGCTTTTCGGCAAATTTATTTTATTTTTTCTTCCTTGCTCCAAACTTTTTCTACTGCCTTTATACAGTTTCTGGAACTACATGTTCAAATTTGGCACATTTCTCGATGTGTTTGCTATATTTAGTTAATTTATTTCATTTAATTGAATTTTTTGGGATAAGTCAAATTTGAACGCAAGTCATTGAATAATGGAAAAAATGAATGGAAAAATGATATTCATGTTCTCGAGGTTAGAATAATATTGAAATCCGCAATGAAAGGAAATTTCAACATCTTGTTCACTAAACATGACCACGAACTTGTGGGCGAATTGTTTTTAAATTCTATAAAAAGCAAACGAAGTCGGAAAATCATGAAATTTGTCAAGATGTCATGATATCATACGTGGAGGCTGTGGTAAAAAATTTAAAAGGTTTCGCACAAGTTATCACGGCTGCTGCTTCCAAATCAAAGCATCTCCAAAGAAGATTCATAGAGTTGAGAAGGATCCAGTCAGATTTGAAAGCAGCTGTCGTGACAACTTGTGCGAAACCTTTTAAATTTTTTACCACAACCTCCACGTATGATATCATGACATCTTGACAAATTTCATGATTTTCCGACTTCGTTTGCTTTTTATAGAATTTAAAAACAATTCGCCCACAAGTTCGTGGTCATGTTTCGTGAACAAGATGTTCGAAATTTCCTTTCATTGCCCGGATTTCAATATTATTCTAACCTCAGTAACATGAATATCATTTTCCATTCATTTTTTTCCATTATTCGAATGACTTGCAGTTCAAATTTGACTTATCCCAAAAAATTCAATTAAATGAAATAAATTAACTAAATATAGCAAACACATCGAGAAATGTGCCAAATTTGAACATATAGTTCCAGAAACTGTATAAAGGTAGTAGAAAAAGTTTTGGAGCAAGGAAGAAAAAATAAAATAAAATAAATTTGCCGAGTGCCACCAAGAAACACTCGGCAAAGTTAGCTCTTTGCCGAGTGTCGGGATAGGACACTCGGCAAAGACCTGATTTGCCGACTAACGGCGGTGGCCACCGTTAGCTGCTGCGGTCATTTGCCGAGTGGTGACGTTTGACACTCGGCAAATACGGTCTTTGCTGAGTGTCTTCTCCTGAGACTCGGCAAAGAGCTACCTTTGCCGAGTGTCTGTTATTCGTCGAGGGTTTTATTTTATACACTCGGTAAAAAGTATATTTGCCGAGTGCCCGATATAATGCACTCGGCAAACTTGCGGGCACTCGGCAAAGGAGCCGTTTCCGGTAGTGAGTGTACGGCTAGATTAATGCGCTTCCAGTGATTGGAATTTTCTAGTAGTGCAACGCTGGCGAGTAGTTGTCTAAGTTGTGGCGGCGTTGCCTTAGGCCGCCTCAATGGTGGGTTTCACTTCCCGTTATTAAGAGGCGCCACGTCGACTGCGACTAGGAATGATAAATGAAACCGTCTCTCTCGGTGGGAGTTTCATTCCACCGCTTTCAAGTCAAGTGCGCAGGAGTTAATATGTGCATGAAGTTGTGATCCCGAGGGCATGAGATTGAAACTCGCCGGCCTCAATGCGGTTTCAGCTGGTTTCATTGCTCGGTACGGTGACGAGCGGGTTTCACCTAGATGAAACCCTCTTCCTCTCTCTCCTCATGAATACTTTGCCAACTAAGCAAATTTACTGATGTGGCGTATCATTAAATGAGAATGAAATCTCTTTGAAACCCCCAGTTCTCTCCTCATGAATACTTTGCCAACTAAGCAAATTTACTGATGTGGCGTATCATTAAATGAGAATGAAATCTCTTTGAAACCCCCATTGAGACTGGCCTTATGCATGGCTAGATAGGGCTGGTTAGTACTTGACTAGTTAAGTGGTGATTATTTAATTGGAGTGTTAGGAGAGAGAGATTAACTAATAGTGTTGCATCTGTTTCTTTAATGGGAGTTAATGGGAGTAGTTGGGGAGAGAGATTAGTATAAAAGTGCTGCATGTTTAGTTGTTGCATGCCGTAGGCTGCTAGTGACTCGGCTAGAAAAGATGCATGCATCAGCTAGTTATTTAAATTGGATAGTTAGTGATGCACTGCTAGGGTTTTTTTTTAATGGGTTCTGCATGTAGCTAACTAGTAGTGCAAGATCTTTTGGTATGCATGCATGTTTAAATAGTAAAAGTGAGTTATTAGATAGTTAGTGCTGCCTGTTTTATTATCATGTTTCTGGTCAGAGAGATATCGAATAGTAGGTTGGATTAGTCTGTTGTTTTATTGTACGATTTATTCGGGTATCTTAATGGCGAATTTTGGGAATATCATCTAGTAGTTAATGGTAGATAATTTCAGTATCTTTCCATAGAGTATTTAATCATGTCAAGCGGACGAGTAATTTTCAAGTTATGTTTTTAGTAAGGCTCGCCGTCCAGAAGATGATAGATTGATATTTTTGGAGGAAAAAAACGAGGGGTTAGATGATTTAATTAGAAGTTATGGTAATCTAAGAAAATGTGATGAATTTTGTGAAGAGTCCAGAATGAGGTGGTTTGCCATGATCGGACTTGTGAGTCAAAAGTTACGCCCTTTTTAGTACCAGGATAGCAAAAGGTGACTGTTCGGTATTTGGGGAGCGATTTGGATTTGGGGGACGTGTAGGAGCGTTGTCAATTAATTATTGTTCTTGTAATGCTGTAGTTTGTATTGAAATTTGAGTATTTATTGTAGGAGAGACGTCGTGCTTATTGCCATCTTCTAGCCAGACCGTGCATCGCAACTCCATGGGAGTGGAGGAGGTCCCCGATCCTCGAGGAGGAGCGGGCTTGAGAGTGAACGTTGTCGCGAGCGTTCACTCATGCTATACCGGTACACGCGAAAGAAGTGCATGTGAACATATAGAATAGGGTTGCATTGAGATATGAGTTGAATGTGTGTGAAAATAAAGAGAAGAGCATGTCATGAGAATATTAATAGAGGACATGTGATGATAATGAAGTTATTGAATACTATTAATTTATCTTTGCTCGTTGTATATCGATGTAATTGCTGAGTCATGGACTCACCCTTGCTCCTTTGTTGTTTTTAGGTGATCGTTGATGGCGCCACGTTTGAGAGGGACTAGAGCACATGGGATACTTTCATATTTCAGACTCATGATTATTTGCCATGAGAACCATTTGATTCATTATCACTGGACTACTGTTAGAATATGTTAGAAATTGAATAAACTTAGATGAATGTTTTCGACTAGTCTATTTTGTTCCAATGTTTTGGATTTACTGGTTTGGTGCTGTTTTAGACTTATTATCTTGCTATATTTTCCTCGCTTATTCATACATGCTTGACAAATCTTTATTCATGATCTATTGTGACCCATTTATGGACTATATTAATGCTTTGGTTGTTGAATTTTTTTAGTGTGCTAATGAATATTAGTTCAAAAGGTAGGTTAATAGCATTCCAGGCTCAGTGTTGGGCTGGGGTGTTACAGTTGGTATCAGAGCAGACTTTAGGTCCGTGGTGAATAGATTAACAACTTAGGTAACCTAAAATTGCTAAATTTGCTTTATGGTTGTTAACATAACTAAAAATTTGCTAATGGTAAACTAATTTAAAATTTGACACACTAGTGCACCATAGGTTAGAGAGTGGGACGAGTATTGCTTTTATGCTTATGTTATGTTGTATACGTATGCATGATTTGATATTGACCGTTGAGCTTATTGTGTGTTATTGATTGTGGTTGATAGCTATGCCGAGAGGTAGAGGGCGTGGTCGTGGTGGCCGCGATCGTGGAGGCCGTGGTGGAGGCTAGGGCCGCGGGTGTGGTCCCGTGGAGCCACCTCCGGTGGCAGTTGAGTCAGTAGCTGAGGGGGTTGCTGTTGACCCGCCTCTGGTTGGGGGCCAGGATGAGACCCCTGCTTTGTTGAGAGAGTTGGTGGGAGAGATTCGTGCTCTCCGCCAACAGGCACCGGCAGCCCCTGCTGTTGCAGCATCTATTGCTGCCCCAGTCGCTCCTCCACCTGCACCTGAGTCGCGGATGACGCTTCGAGAGTGGATAGGGCTGAGGTTGGATCCGTTTGACGGGTCAGGCACGCCGGTCCAGGCAGCGGACTGGTTGCTTTACATGGAGCGGCAGTTTGGAGCTTTGGAGATGTCCTCACATCAGAGGGTCCGTTTTGTTGCCTTTCAACTGAAAGGGCAAGCGGACATTTGGTGGGATGGCGTGTTGTCATCGAGGACCGCCGCTTAGGGACCAGACACTTGGGAGGACTTTGTTGATCAGTTCAAGGCAAAGTTCTACCCCTATTCCTTCGTTGAGAAGATGGAGGTTGCCTTAACGACTTTTGTGCAGGGGAAGAGGTCCATTGCTGAGTATGAGGCTGAGTTTAACAACTTGGTTCGCTTTGTCCCTTCGGTGGCGAACGATGATCTTCAGAAGGCCAAGAGATTTCGTCGGGGTCTCAACTCTGAGTACCGCCACGTGTTGGGGCTACTCCACTCTGTGACTTCAGCTCTGTTGTGGAGCAAGCCAGGGGCATGGAGTTGGAGATGCAGCTCACAAAGGGGCAACAAGCCTCTGGTGGACTTGTTGCTTCCGGTGGTGAGCAGAAGAGGAGCTCTGGTGAGGGGAGTGGGTCTGTTCAGCGACCTGCTTTCAAGAAGTTTAAGGGAGGACCGCCGTCCTCCAAATCTAAGCAGTCGAGGTCGTTTTCTTCGTCGGCGCCCCGTCCTTTTGCAGGTGCTCCAGCTGTTCGTCCGATGCCAGGGCAGGGCATGCTTTGCTTCAAGTGTGGTGATGGACACCGCGCTGCTGAGTGCTCTTGGACGGGAGATTGCCGTCAGTGTGGCCGACCGGGTCACAAGGAGTGGGTGTGTCGCCAGAACCCAGCTAGTGTGATCAAGTGGGAGCCTGTGCCAGCTTCTTCTTCAGTGGGTCCTGTTCGAGGATCTGTCCAGATGATGGCTACTCCTTACGACCGCCACTTCTTCGCGGCTTGGCGCCCCACTGGTACTATCGGGTACCGCCGCCTCCGGCACCACTTCAGGTTGCACGACCAGCTTTACCTGCACCACCACAACAGATGGTCGGGGCTCTCGCCGCCCCGACGCCGTCTTCTTTCGCCGTGGCGCCACCTGGACTGTACGCCATGCCTACCGCGGAGTCCGCGGGACGTCCTGATGTGGTGACAGGTACTTTGCTTGTGGATTCGTTTGATACTTTAGTCCTTTTTGATTCAGGGGCTACTTATTCGTTTGTTTCGACGGTGTTTACTAAGAAAGGAAACCTGAGTATGCAGTTGATTTCTCTGTCAGTGTTGGTTAGTTCTCCTGGGGGTATCATTGCGAGCTCCACCATCTGTCCTGGGTGCTCTATTGTTATCGATGGGGAGAAGTTCACAGAGAATCTGATGGTCATTCAGTTGGAACCTTTCGATGTTATCTTGGGCATGGATTGGCTGCACTCTTACCGAGCCGTGATATCCTGTTTCTGTAGGACAGTCTCTGTGCAGACTCTGTCTAGGGGTACTTTGACCTTTCAGGGGAGTGCGCCTCCGCGCTCTCTTTTGGTGTTGGCCGGATTGTTTCCGGGTTAGCATGCGGTGAAAACTTGACTTCTCTTAGCTCTTGCTGAGAAACCGAGTGTGGCTTCGCGGATTGAGGAGATTCCGGTGGTTAGTGATTATCCAGATGTGTTCCCGGCTGAGCTTTCGGGCATGCCACCTGCGCGAGATGTGGAGTTTCGCATTGATCTTGTTCCGGGCACTCGGCCCATCTCGTTGTCACCATATCGACTGGCACGTCCATTTCAGGGTGAGTTGAAGAAGCAGTTGGACGATTTGTTGGCTAAAGGTTTGATCAGGCGTAGTGTTTCGCCATTGGGAGGTCCTGTTCTATTAACAGAGAAGAAGGATGGCAGTTGGCGCATGTGTGTTGATTATCGTGCGCTTAATGCAGTTACAATCAAGAATAAATATCTATTGCCCCGCATTGAGGATTTGTTTGACCAGTTGAATGGAGCCCAGGTGTTCTCCAAGATTGATCTCCAGTCAGGGTATAATCAAATCCGTGTGCGTGCACAAGATGTAGAGAAGACAGCTTTCTCCATCAGGTATGGGCATTATGAATACAAAGTTATGTCTTTTGGACTGACTAATGCACCTGTCGTTTTTATGGAGACCATGAACAGCATGTTGCACGAGTATCTAGATGACTTCGTGGTGGTGTTCATTGATGATATTCTTATCTATTCCAAGACCGATGAGGATCATGAGCGTCACTTGAGGCTAGTATTAGAGATTTTGAGAGAGCACAAGTTCTATGTCAGGTTGAAGAAATGTGAGTTCTGGATTTCAGAAGTGGGTTTTCTGGGTCATGTGATAAATCCTCAGGGCAATGCTGTTGATCCTAGCAAGGTCTCTACAGTGGTGGATTGGAAGAGCCCGACTAATGTGAAGGAGGTGATGAGTTTCTTGGGTTTGGCTGGTTACTATCGGCGTTTTGTGCAGGATTTCTCTATCATCGCCAATCCGAAGTCTCAGCTTACTCAGAAAGGTGTGAGATTCCAGTGGACTGATGAGTGTGAGCTCAGTTTCAACACTTTGAAGGAGAGGTTGGTGACTTCTCCTATTCTCACTCTTCCTGAGCCAAGAAAGCGTTTCATAGTCTTTTCAGATGCGTCTCGAGTGGGTCTTGGCTGTGTGCTTATGCAAGACGGTAAGGTGATTGCTTATGCGTCGAGGCAGTTAAAGAAGCACGAGCAAAATTATTCCACTCATGACTTGGAATTGGCTGCAGTTGTCTTTGCTCTCAAGATTTAGAGGCATTATCTATACGGCAAGTCTTGTGATATTTTCACAGATCACAAGAGTCTCAAGTATATCTTTACTCAGAAGGATCTGAATTTGAGGCAATGGAGGTGGCTGGAATTGATCAAGGATTACGATCTTACTATTCCGTATCATCCAGGTAAGGCCAATGTTGTTGCTGATGCTCTTAGTCGCAAGGCAATTCCTGCTACTCTAGATTGCCTCATTGCTGATTTTGATCGTATGGGGATATCCTATTGCTATGCGGGCACGGCACATGTGGAGACACAGTTGATCCTTGGGTTAGCTATTCCCGACCGTGTGAGGGAAGCACAACAGAGTGACCGATTATTGCAAGAGGTCAGAAAGCGTCTGGATGAGGGCAAAGAGGGAGATTTCAGCATGGATGAATCTGGTGCTTTGCGGTTTAAAGGTCGCCTTTGTGTGCCACAAAAGGCGGAGGTCAAGGGTGACATCTTGAGGGAGGCTCATCGCACACCATACACTGTTCATCCTGGTGAGACTAAGATGTATCGAGATCTGAAACAA
Source organism: Ampelocalamus luodianensis (assembly GCA_036346255.1). Lineage (NCBI taxonomy): Eukaryota > Viridiplantae > Streptophyta > Magnoliopsida > Poales > Poaceae > Ampelocalamus > Ampelocalamus luodianensis. The sequence continues at coordinate 32,086,199 of CM070619.1, forward strand.
AATTTCTGGTGGAAAAGGATGAAGGTGGACATTGCTAATTATGTGGCTTCTTGTGGTGTTTGTCAGCAAGTGAAAGCTGGGCATAAGCGTCCTGCACGGTTGTTGCAGCCTTTGGAGGTTCCCCAGTGGCCTTGGGATGACATCTCTATGGACTTTGTGGTGGCATTACCTCGTTCACCGCGAGGGAAGAATGCAGTTTGGGTAGTGGTGGATCGTTTCAGCAAGTCTGCGCACTTCATTCCTATTCGCACGACAAGTTCAGCGAGTGATATAGCTCCTATTTATGTGCGTGAAATAGTGAGACTGCATGGTGTGCCAAAGACCATCGTTTCTGACAGGGATGCGAAGTTTGTCTCCAAGTTCTGGGAGAGTCTGCAGAGTGCTTTGGACACACAACATCGTCTTAGTACAACGTTTCACCCTTAGACAGATGGGCAGTCAGAGCACACTATTCAGATTTTGGAGGATATGTTGCGGTCTTGCGTTCTGTCTTGGAGGGGTAGTTGGGAGGATCAGTTGCCACTTACAGAGTTTGCTTATAATAATAGTTACCATTCCAGTATTAGAGCAGCGCCATTCGAGGTTCTGTATGGGCGGAAGTGCAGATCGCCACTTTGCTGGGATGTAGTGGGTGAGAAGGCAGTTTTAGGTCCAGACTTGATTCAGAAGACCATTGAGCGCGTGGCCATGGTGAGGCAGAATCTACTAGCAGCTCAAAGCAGACAAAAAAGCTATGCAGATGTGAGGAGGCGTGACTTGGAGTTTGCGGTGGGTGATCAGTTGCTCTTGAGAGTGTCCCCCACCAAAGGCATTGTTCGGTTTGGTACCAAAGGGAAGCTTAGCCCAAGGTACGTTGGACCGTTTCCGATTATTGCAAGAATTGGGAAGCTGGCTTACCGCTTGGACCTTCCTGAGTCCATGCGCGGGTGGGGTTCACAATGTGTTTCACGTCTCGATGCTGAGAAAGTTTTTGAGAGACCCAAAGCATGAGATTTTGTTGGAGCCACCGACTATTGAGCAAGACCTCACAATTGAGTCGCATCCGGTGCGTATTTTGGAGAGATCGGAGCGAGTACTGAGACACAAGACGTTGGTATTCGTCAAGGTGCTGTGGACGCATCAGACCGAGAGAGAGGCGACTTGGGAGTTGGAGTTTCGCATACGCGAGCAATATCTGGAGTTGTTCACGTCGGGTACGTGTGATTCATTGTTTAATTTCAGTTGTGGTGGTCCTTTAGTGTAGAACGACAAGTAGAATTCGGGGTCAAATTCTGTTTAAGAGGGGTAGAATGTAATATCTCGAAAATAACCCTTCTGAGGATCCGTGCGTCATTAGACAAAAGAGGATACGTGAAAACGGAATATTTTAGAGTTTTTAGGGGGAGTTAGCTCGTGCCGGTATAAAAAAAACGTGGGGATTAGGGGATCTAGAAAACCTAGGCGCTCTTTTGTTTTCGCATGTCCCGCCGCCAGGAAAGCCGATCTCCCCAGCGTGTGGAAGCCTCGCCTGGTGCCGTTCGGCCGCACGTCGCTCTCGCTACGTGAGGCTCCTGCAGCGTGCGCGTGTCCCGCCTTTGGTTGCTGCCGCGTGGTGGTCTGTTGTTAGTCGGCTGCATGCGCGTGGGTTCAGTTAGAGCCACCTGACGGCTGCCACGCGTCCAAGGTTCGTGGTTTTATTTCTTTTGGCTGCTGCGGCTGCTAGTGTACGGCTAGATTAATGCGCTGCCAGTGATTGGAATTTTCTAGTAGTGCAACGTTGGCAGTAGTAGTTGTCTAAGTTGTGGGCGACGTTGCCTTATGCATGGCTAGATAGGGTTGGTTAGTACTTGACTAGTTAAGTGGTGATTATTTAATTGCAGTGTTAGGAGAGAGAGATTAATTAATAGTGTTGCATGTGTTTCTTTAATAGGAGTAGTTGGGGAGAGAGATTAGTCTAAAAGTGCTGCATGTTTTGTTGTTGCATGCCGTAGGCTGCTAGTGACTCGGCTAGAAAAGATGCATGCATCAGCTGGTTATTTAAATTGGATAGTTAGGGATGCACTGCTAGGATTTTTTTTAATGGGTTCTGCATGCAGCAAACTAGTAGTGCAAGATCTTTTGGTATGCATGCATGTTTAAATAGTAAAAGTGAGTCATTAGATAGTTAGCGTTGTCTGTTTTATTATCATATTTCTAGTCAGAGAGTTATCGAACAGTAGGTTTGATTAGTCTGTTGTTTTATTGTACGATTTATTCGGGTATCTTAATGGCGAATTTTGGGAATGTCATCTAGTAATTAATGGTAGATAATTTCAGTATCTTTCCATAGAGTATTTAATCATGTCAAGCGGATGAGTAATTTTCAAGTTATGTTTTTAGTAAGGCTCGCCATCCAGAAGATGATAGATTGATATTTTTGGAGAAAAAAAACGAGAGGTTAGATGATTTAATTAGAAGTTATGGTAATCTAAGAAAATGTGATGAATTTTGTGGAGAGTCCAGAATGAGGTGGTTTGTCATGATCGGACTTTTGAGTCAAAAGTTACGCCCTTTTTAGTACCAGGATAGCAAAAGGTGACTGTTCGGTATTGGGGGAGCGATGTGGATTTGGGGGACGTGTAGGAGCGATGTCAATTAATTATTGTTCTTGTAATGTTGTAGTTTGTACTGAAATTTGAGTATTTATTGTAGGAGAGACGTCGTGCTTATTGCCATCTTCTAGCCAGACCGTGCATCGCAACTAGTAAAGGCAAGTGCATGGTGACAGCGATCAACGATTGATCTCTGTATTTCTTTATCGTTCATTACCATTATTGTTGTGCTTTTATTTGTATTTAATTGCAAGCAATAGAATGGTATGATTATATCTTGTTGACAAACATGAGAAAAATTGGATATGATGAATATGATGAAATTATGCATTTTTGCATTCATAAGCATCTTTGCATATGAGCAGGTGATCATGATTGATCACAACTCCACGGGAGTGGAGCAGGTCCCCGATTCTCAAGGAGGAGCGGCCTTGAGAGTGAACGTTGTCACGAGCGTTCACTCATGCTATACCGGTATACGCGAAAGAAGTGCATGTGGACATGTAGAATAGAGTTGCATTGAGATATGAGTTGAATGTGTGTGAAAATAAAGAGAAGAGAATATCATGAGAATATTAATAGAGGACATGTGATGATAATGAAGTTATTGAATACTATTAATTTATCTTTGCTCGTTGTATATCGATGTAATTGCTGAGTCATGGACTCACCCTTGTTCCTTTGTTGTTTTTAGGTGATCGTTGATGGCGCCACGTTTGAGAGGGACTAGAGCACATGGGATACTTTCATATTTCAGACTCATGATTATTTGCCATGAGAACCATTTGATTCATTATCACTAGACTACTGTTAGAATATGTTAGAAATTGAATAAACTTAGATGAATGTTTTCGACTAGTCTATTTTGTTTCAATATTTTGGATTTACTGGTTTGGTGCTGTTTTAGACTTATTATCTTGTTATATTTCCCTCGCTTATTCATACATGCTTGACAAGTCTTTATTCATGATCTATTGTGACCCATTTATGGACTATATTAATGCTTTGGTTGCTGAATTTTTTTTTTAGTGTGCTAATGAATATTAGTTGAAAAGGTAGGTTAATAGCATTCCAGGCTCAGTGTTGGGCTGGGGTGTTACAGTTTATCCTCTACTACTGAGCCTAGGGCTATTTGCTGTGATTTTGGGTTCGTCGGATGAACCCTTGTCACTTAGTAGTTCACGAGTTGATGTGCTTAGCCATGCTTAGCTATCGGTAGAAATGGGCGGTTATCGACTTGTTGATAACCTTGATCACACAAACTTATGATGACTCTATGTTTTGGCTTTGTGCTATGTTTAATTTCAAAAACTAAAAACTGAAAACAAAATGGTTTGGACTTGGGCACAACGGTATGTTGGTGTGCTTTTGGGTGTGACTGGAATGGTGCCCGAGTCATTTAAGGACCGAGTTACTTGTGATACCGTACTGAGCAATTTGCATGCTAACCACACTAAAGGGTATGGGACCTCTCTTAACTAAGTACTTTGGAGGGTGTTAATTAATGAGTCACGTGGTGGGTTGTATATTTAATTATATACAACATCGACATGTTTGTGGGAAGGGGAGCACCTGCTAAGGCTAGTGTCTCCTACTCCACGTATGGGTCCTTGTGATCCATATTTCGTCAGCAGATCACTAAGGGTTAACCCCCATACGTACGGCTCTTGATTAGCATTTTCCATTGGAAAACGCCTTGTTAGACTTAGCCGTGCCCACATACCAAAGGAAGTATGCTAACCGTGGCTGGTGAAAAGGCGGTCTGAAGTGTAGGTACATTGGTACACCCCTGCAGGGTTTGATCTATTCGAATAGCCTCGTCCTAGGTTATGGACACGCTCGGATACACCCCATGAGAACTAGACTACAACATATTAATTAAAACTTGATGGGTGGTAGAATCGGGGACTCGTGCTATGTTGTGGTGGCTATTGGGTTAGTCACCTCTAGGTGGTTACTTGATTATATTACTGTTACTCGCTATTATTTCAATGCTTAAAACAGATTTTACCAATTGCTTTCAATCTATTACATTATTGCAAATGAAAACTGTTTTATGTGTCCAATCAACCATATAACCATTTCCTTTGAATTCAGCTCACATGTAGCTATGTATAGGCTTGTTACTCGTAAGTCTTGCGAGTACATTATTGTACTCATCTGCATTGCTTGTTGTGTGCAGAGGAAGAGGGTGAGCCCTAAGGGCCTTACTTTTGTGAGATGTGTGGCTTTTGGGACGATTAGCTCGGCGGTCCGGTTGGTTGCCTTTTGGGTTAAGGCACACTAATTGGCTTTTGTTTATAGCCATCTTATGGCCCTTTTGCTTCCGTTGTTACTGTCTCTTTAATCTCATTTGGCCGATCGGCCCATCTTGTAATAACTTATATTATATATGTCTTTTGGTAAACTTGTTATTGGTGATGCATGCTTTTGTAAAGATGTATATGTGCTGCATTTCAAGAAAGTACATATCCATCGAGGCACAGGTTGTTTTGTTGGTGATGCTAGGGCCAATGGAAGGCTAAGTATTACAAGCTTAATAAACCAGGGTCTCACACACGACCTCTCTAGTTTGTTCGGCATCCGTCGATACCACCGCTCACTAGCTTAGGTAAGCAGTGTAGAGCACGTGACAAGGCCTTTACAAAGTTCTACCTTAAAGTATTTATGCCCGCTACGGTTTGGCTTCCATTGGACTGACCGTCCTCCATGAGCCCCCTCTTGTGCCAGGTGGGACTACTGTCTGACCGACACCCACACCAGTAACATGGCACAAATAACAATGAGATATCACAAATTAATAAGCCAGGTCCCCTCCCCATACTCAGGACATGTGGTTGCACGGTGAGGCATATCCCATTATAGGCATAGCAAAGGAACGCTAAGAGGCCGGTCCTCAATTGACTTGGGTGTCTTTCAAAACAAACCCTGGGTCTTAATCTTAACCAGAATTAAGCCCGTGAATAAACTTGCACCCATCATTCATCCATTTCGCCCAAGTCCAAACCCATTTTGATTTATTTTCCAAGTAAAAACATTTTATAAACCTTCTATGGTAAAACAATACCATAGATCCAATTTAAATCAAATTTGAAAGATTTGGCTAAAAACTTCCCAAATACAAGATTTGATCTAAGCATTGGCTAAGTATATGATTAATTTTAGTATCATTTTGTCTAATGGTGACAAGATATTCACGTTCAACATTCAAATTGGCCATACAAGGAAAATTAGAATAACTAGGCAATTAAAACAGGGAATGAAACTAATTATACAAACATATGCATGCATTAAGTAATTTAAAAACTGAAAATAACTTTAAAGTAATGGGATCAATATGATCAAGGGTATAACTTACCTTGCTTGATGAGGTGATGTTGTTTTCCTTAACAGATCACCTGGTACTGAGATGATGTTGTTTTTCTTAACAGGTCACCTAGTACTCACAAGTACTTTCTCCAGGTAGTCCCAGTGTACAATCACGATGATCATACAGTTAAAATCAATCATCTTATGTGCTCTTCAAATGGCGTCGAAAACTGACTCTCCGAAGTCGTCGAAATCTATACGCGAAATAGGACAAATTCAAATAACAACTCAAATGAACTCCAAACTAAATAATTTTGGTTTAGTTGGCTAGATCTTGAATTTAGACAAATTTAGAAATTTAAATGGACTCAATTGGAGTTTGGATGCAAAAGATATGTGCTTTGGAAGATTGCAATTATATGAAATGATAGAATTAGGGTTTTTCAGAATTATTGCAATTATTTTCCTAAAGGAAAATCGAATAATGACATCAGGCTGACGTCATCGATTCATTTTTGATTTTCCAGCCGAATTATTTTTATAAAGGAAATTGGTTTTTCTCACAAACATGTGGGCCCGCGGTCAATGGACCGGGTCCACGGCTCGTTAATGGTCCATGATGGACTCGGTGCATGTGAACAATGCTGCGGGGGTGTGTGAGGGCGTGGGCCGCCACATAGGTTGTGACGTGGACACATACGCGCGGGCGTGGCACTGAGTTGGCGCATATGTGGCGGCCATGTGGCGCCACATGGCCGACTACGTTAGTGACGACGGGGGCGGTGCTCGGGGCCCGATGGCGCCGGCGAACGGCGGGGTTTCAACCGCCGGTGAGGTCATGACCGGCAAGAGGGGACTCTAACGAATCTAATGCTCACCTTGGAAGCTTGAGGTCGTGATGAAATGGTCGGCGGCGAGCTCAAAAGGCGGCGGTGATTCTCGGGCGAAGAGGTGCCAGCGATTGGTTGGGTCCCCAGCGGAACTAGTGCGCGCTCGGGGTGGCATGGGTGATGGCGATGCCGAAACCGAGGTCCACGCCGACGATGGGCTTTCACCGGCGTCAGGAACGAAGAAAGAAGAAGTTTCGGTTGCACAAAGAAAAACTCGAGATGGAGGGGGCGGCCCAGGTGCGTACCTTTATAGTGCGACGACGGCATGGAATCGACGTGGGGAGCAAGAAGCTCGTGCGGCGTCTTCGGCGGGGATTGAGAAATTAGCGTGAGAAAGGAAAGGGAAGAGACGGGATCAGGCGTGGTATTTAAGGGCGAAGTGATTGCTCAAAAAATCACATGAATTTCAGGTGATCTTGTAACACCCCAGCTCAACATGAGCCTAGAATGCTACTGAAGAAACATTAAAGAAATCTAAACTAGGATAATTTGTTAAATTTTGGCAGAACCTCCTTTATATAGGTAACTATACGGAGGTTCCGACAGATAAAAGAATATCATAACTAAATATTCCAACATCCAATATCATCACTAAGCATTAGAAATAGGCTAATCATCTAGAACATAATCAAGGATATCCAAAATATGTTACGCCTCATTATTACAAATAACCCGATGCATGAGGCATAACCATAATCAACACTTAAGCAGTTTGCTTATTTACTAAAAGACATTCCAAAATTTAATCAAGTTTTAAGGGTGCGTAGCAGTGTGTGAATCAACTCAAGTCTACTCCCTCCCATGCATGCCGATCTCGCAACAAGTACATAAAAACACAACAAAAGCAAGAGTGAGCCCAAAGACTCAGCAAGTACCAAAACAGAATCATTAACCTCACAATTACAACAACAACATTCAAATCCAAAGCTTTACTCGGAAACATAGCTCATGATGTATGAATGCAAATATGCAATACATCTTTTCTCTTCCACTCTTTTTCGCATTTCACTAGTAATGCGCGATATGCGACCGTTGCCGCATACCATGCCTGTGCTCGCAAGCACAGGGACTAATTGCCCAATACTCCGCAAGTAAAGGGGACCTCAAGCCCACACTCCACAAGTGTGGGGACCTCAAGCTCGTCATATATGTAACATCCCAAAGTTATGTTACCAAAATAAAATAAATAAAGTTATTGGATTTTCTGAAATTTGATAGAGTTTATTTGCCTTATTTGAATTTCTAAAGTTGCAAAAGTCAAAAGTAAAATTTATTTGAAGTTCTTTAAGTTTTATTTGGTTTTATCTGAAAAATAAAAATCTAACTAATTTCTGGAATTTTCTGAGTTTTTAAAAGCTTTTTCCTAAATATTTCAAAGCCAAAATAATTTATGTGCAAAAACTATAGCCAACTTTAAGTTGGAACTATTTTATTTAGGTCCAAAATAACTCTGGGAATTTCTGTGAATTTTCTCATAATTTTTGGATTTATTTTGCTATTTTCTAAAGCCTAAATGAATTACTGGAGTTAAATCAATTGGAAAAGCAATTAAAAATCCGGCTAAACCCTTGGGCCGAAACCTCCGGCCTGTCCCTCTCTCTCCCGCGCGCCAGCCCACACGGCCCACCTTCGCACACCCGCACCCTCTCTCGCCCCCACCGTCCGATTTACATCGGAGGGCATCCACGTCCCCACGCCACCCCGCCTCCTTCGCGCCATCGGATCCCCATCCAACGGCCCACACTCTCTCTTCCCCGCGCCTTCTTCTTCCCCAAACCACCTACACGTCGCTGCCATTACCGCGCCAAGGGAGCTAGTCAACGCCGCTTTCTTCGCTCGAACGTGCGCACCAGAACCCTCGCATCACGCCGCCCCTTCTCCCACCCGTTACCCCCTCCATTTTGCACGAAATCGCCGGAACTCCGCAACCCCTCCGCGATCCCCGCCAGCATCCCGCGCGCGATCTCGCTCCCCTCTCCTCCCCGAGCCCTATTTAAGCGAGCACCAGGAGCCCTCTTCCTCCCTCATTCCATCCCCAGAACTCACTCCTCCTCTTCCCTCTCCATTTCGCCGGAATTTGGGCTTGAAGGATCCCGGCTGCAAGAGCTTTCTTCTTCGATTCCGGCACCGACACCGCCGCCGCGTCATCACCATTGTCACCAACGGCTTCACCACACCGCCGCCTACCTGGTGCTCGTGTCCGCCCCGCCCGAGTGCCGCCGGAGCGCCTCGCCGCCACGACTCGAACGTCGCCGCCGCCTAGCTCCTCGCCGCCGGCTAACGCCGCCGCCTCAGGTGACCAAACCATGCACGTTTAAACCCCCATGCTTCCCTCTCTCTTTCGGTGCCTTCGCCAGCCGCCACCGTGCCGCCGAACGCCAGCGAGCCACGGGCCGGAGCGCCGCCGGACTTGTGCCGACGTGGCTCGCCCATGTAGATGCCACCCATGCGCCACCTCAGCAAAAATTTCCCCCGTGGCAGCCCTGTGGCGCCACATCACCGCACCGCCAAAGACATAGCCCGCAGATATGCGTGCGGTGGACCGCGCCCACCCTAGTCCGTTGACTGGACCATGGACTTGGTCCATTGACCAAGGGGCCCACATGTCAGCCACTGTGGTATTTTCTCCGAATTGTTTTAATTTCAAAATTCCTTCGCTGACGTCATGTTGCGCAATAAAGCCATTTTCCTTTAGAAAAATAATTCCCAAAATTCAAAAAAAACCCTAATTCTATCATTTTATGTATTTCCAATCTTCCGAAGCTCATATCTTTTGCATCCGAACTCCGATTGAGCCCATTCAAATTTCTAAATTTGTCTAAATTCAAGATCTAGCTATCTAAACTAAAATTATTTAATTTGGAGTTCATTTGAATTGTTATTTGAATTTGGCTTATTTTCACGTTAGATTTCGACGACTTCAGAAAGTCAGATTTCGACGCCGTTTGAAGAGCAACCTAAGAGGATTGATTTTGACTGTATGATCATCGTGATTGTACACTTGGACTACCTGAAGAAAGTACTTGTGAGTACTAGGTGACCTGTTAAGGAAAACAACATCACCTCAGTACCGGGTGATCTGTTGAGGAAAACATCACCTCATTAAGCAAGGCAAGTTATACCCTTGATCATATCGATCTCATTATTTTAAATTTATTTAATTCTGTTTTTAAATTACTATTGCATGCCTAATTTTTATCCAGTTATTTTAATCCCCTATTTAAATTCTTAGTTATTCCAATTCCATGTGTATAGCCAATTTGAATATTGATTATCAATTCCTTGTCACCATTAGATAAAATAATATTGGAAATCATTAAATGCTTAGCCAATGCCTAGATCAAATCTTGTATTTGGGAAGTTTTTAGCCAAATATTTCAAATTTGAATTAAATTGGATCTATGGTATTGTTTTACCATAAAAGGTTTATAAAATACCTTTACCTAGAAAATAAAATGAAAATGGGTTTGGACTTGGGCATAACGGATGTTTGGTGGGTGCATCTTCCTGCACGGGCTCAATCGTGTATGGTTGAGGCCCATGGGTTTTGTTGGAAAGTTGCCCAAGTCAGTTAAGAACCGGTCTTCAAGTGCATGATGCTAAGTCATACCGTACCACCACATGTCCTCACTATGGGTAGTAGGACCTGGCTGACTAATTTGCAAAGTTCCATCGCGGTCAATCCAACTGTTTCGGTGGGTTCTCTTTCATGACTATGTTGTCCCACCTGGCTCAAGAGGGGGCCCGAACCCGGAGGTTTTCATTCCAAAGGGGGTGGCGAAACCTTAGAGAGGGTAGACAGCGGAAGGATGGCGCATTGTAAAAGCCTTGGCACATGCTCTAGACTGCTTACCTAAGGTAGTGAGCGGTGGTATCGACGGATATCGAATAAACTAGAGAAGTCGTGTCTTGTGGGTAAAGTTGTACAACCTCTGCATAGTGTCAAACTATTCGAATAGCCGTGTCCACGGTCATGGACATGCTAGCAGAACTGCTCAAAGTTAGACTTTGGTTTTGTTTGAAAAAGTCTTCTTCAAAACTAGTTTATCCAAATGGGAATTGGGCAGATAGCCTTGTGATAGGAGGGTATCCTTCACCATTCATGTGTGAATGTTATCTGACTATAAAATTGAGAATTTATAAAAGGAATTTTAGTTATAGAATAACTGTTTTGGAATTTAGTACAAGTATTTAAAGAAAATGCTGCTTTATGCAAATCAACCAATGAGCCATCCTTTGTTACATCCATATATGCATGTCATTCTGTTATTTGACGGGTGTAACTTGCGAGCACGGAAGTTGTGCTCATACTTGCTTTATGCAAATAAATTTCAGAGGAGAAGGTCTTTGCTTTCGGTGTGGATCTCGACGATTAGGCCGCTACCCTAGTCGATTGCCTGTGGCAGATTAACTGGACCCTACTACTACTTCGTCTTCCGCTGTGTTCTTTCTTGTTGGCTTGTAAGCCTCTTTTGTAATAAACTTTGTTAATTATTAATAAAGTTCTAATATGATTTTGTTACCATATTTGTTTACTGTGTGAACTAGCTACTGATCATGGGACTAGTTCAGAAATGCACAGAGGATTTGAGAGTGTTTATCCCGGGTCTGACAATATACATGACGGGGATCTCAACAAATGCTTGGTCACCATGTGACCAAGTCTTCATTTTGTCAACATGATGCATATGCACAAATCATGAATCATCATAATCATACCTCCTCAGCAACATCACTTATGATTTTAATTCATTCATACTTCTATCATTCATATCATAAGCATTTACCATTTTTAATGAACATATCACACTATCAACCAAGCATAGCTAATATGTACCAAAACATAGCACTCACTATCAACCAATTCATAATTACTCTATCAAACAGATTACTTGCCTTAACCGTGCAGGGACGAAAGACGCGAAGAGAGCGCTGCCCCTGGAACCAATCCCTCACCTGAATATAAATATAAAGCATGCTAAGACAACCATACTGAACCAAAACTTAGCCAAAAGCACAACCGCACTCGCTACACTCTCCAACGCATTCCCAATTCCATCTCCTAAAGTTCGATTTGTCCCCTCTATGCACAGCCATAGTCTAAAATTCATATCTTTTTGTACAGGAGTCCAAATGAGGTGTTCTTGGACTTCATTGAAAGTTTATCAATTTCCCCAACTAAATCTAGTTAGTGGGGCTTCCTGATTCGGCCATCTAATGCCCCTATCATACTAATTAACAAAACATCGATTTCACGTCAAGTTCTCTGGACAGTACACTAAAACTATCATAACTTTCAGCTCGTTTGTCCAAATTTCACATTCTTAGGATTCCCTGAAAGCTACGACAATTATCTACAACTTTTGTTATACTGAGATCCTCTAATTGTCCCTTTAACTGAACGTGCAAGTCATATTACTAAAACACGCCGAATACCGGCGGACTTGCGTAACGATCGCACTAAGAAAATCATAACTTCTGCTACACAGGTCCGAAATAGCGATCTTGTACTTCATCGAAAGCTAGCGACGTCCTCTACAATTCTCTAGGAGACGTCCAGAACTGAATCTGCCCATATCTACAACAAAACGTCGATCTAACACGAGTTGTCCTGAGCAGGCCTGATTACCGACATTGCTACAACAATTAAAGGTGCATCTAATCAGGGGAAAATAGGGGTTACCCTTGATGAACCGATTGCTGGGCATGAAGAGCACCCACCAGCGATCTCTCCCCACGAAGATGGTCTTCTCCTCTTCTTCTACCTCTGTCACATCCCCAAATTAATAAAGAGGATTAATATGCACCTTATAAGCATGCATCATGTTTTCAAGCATTTATTTAATATATTGCATTGGAAAAATCTCAAACAAAGTTGAAACATACACTTCCATTTTTAACTCCAACTATAAATAGCAACAAAAACTTGTGAATGTCTGTTGGAAATAATTTATTGAAATACTATATGAATTATTAAGAATAAATATGATTTTTTTCAAATTTATGGGACTAGGTTCAGCCTTCATAAAAATACAAACACAATTCAATGGCATTCTTAAGTTGAATTTGGATTATATAAATTATATCATCAACAGTGGGTTTTAATAATTTTTATGGGAACTAGACATTCCTGGAAACCCCTGTGATTTATTTCACATTTTTAGGAAATTTATTGCTATTTTTAGCACCCTCGTCAAAGTCGAGGAACTAATTTTATTCTCAGTCAAACCCTAGACCCCAAACCAACCACCACTGTTCCTCGGGCTCGAGCCCACCAATGAACCACTTAGACCAACCGCCTAAATGCACTAACACATGCAGATGTTGGATCTAAGATCAACGTCCCCGACCTCCCTTTCTTTTTGGCAGTCCGGATGCCACCTTAGATCGTGAGCCGTTTGATCAAAATCCAACGACCCATGACCTCCTTTCACTTATAACAGTCGTGACTGCCTAGGTGATCGAGGACCATTCGATGAGAATCCAACGGCCCACGACCTCCCCTTTTTCCTCTGACTCGCGCGCGCACAATTGAGACGCTGACACCACGGGCCTGCGCTGTCAGTTTCATCTCTGACCTTGCGCAGGAGCTAAGCTCCATGCGGCTGAGCTTTTCCGACGTGCTCTGAAACGCTCCGGTGACGCCGTCAATCCACCGCCCAGTTGACCACTCCTGGAGCTCCCTCACTCCACGCTGCCTACACTACCGTTATCTTTCCTAGCTTAAGACCTGTCCTCGCACTCCATTTTTGCCATCTTTCCTCTCGGTGGCTAAGGAAAGAGGAGCTCCCTTCTCGGACCTACATGGGTAAGTTTCCCTCCAGTAGTTCCTCCCTGTTTTGAGATCCTTTCCATGTCCATTTTTGCTAATGAAAGCTCCTATGCTTGTAGCATCTGATTCATCTTTGAGCTCCCATTGTTCTCCAAAGAGCGCACCAGAGGACCTCCCCTTGACATTTTCAGTTTCGGTAAGTTGTCTTTGTTCTTGTTCGACACCTTATGCCTCAAGATTTAAGATTGATAGCCCTCAATCGTTTCTTTTATCCATGCATGACAGCTTTTCGGGAAATCGAAGTCTTGGTCTTTTGTCGGTTCAAAACTCTGTTCACCATCCTTTGTCAAATCAGGTAAGATATCTGCACATCTCCTATTTGATACCATGTCCAGCACTTCTTGTAACCTTTCCGACCTTTTTCTTGTGGGTTGCTTGTACAGATTGCCCCCTCTGTGTCGAGCCATACCGTCACCATCGTCTTCTCCAAAATCGGCACAGCTCCGACCACCTCCCATCTTCTCCGAGCACCTTCCGAGCTCAGGTAGCACCCTAATAGTCCCTAGGAGCACGGGCACACGCTTAAGAGGACGCTGCGGAGCTTCACTTTGCTGTTTGCATTTTTGCCGTATATGTTAGTGCCACCCCTCTCCAGCTTGCCGCCGGCACAATCCACCACAAGCACTAAGAACACTCCCATTAGGTGCGCAATCCTATTGCGAAGCTATCGCGGCCCTTGGCCGGCTCCACCGTGGCGAGTAGCGCAGGCGAGCCGCCAGGCGAGACCACTGGACGAGTGTCCCGTTGTCGTACACGGACACGTACTGTAGCTGGGAGGTTGGAGTTAAGCGGCAATCATTAGGATTTAATAGATGTCTTAACGGAAGTCAATGGGCAACGGACTTGTGGGCCCAAATCACTTAAGGCCTCGCGCCCTGTAGTTGTCCCACAGAGGACCTCTCTCGGGGTCATTTTTGTAAAATATCACCCCGCAGGACCTCCTGTTATTTTCATCTAGACCGTCCAGACCTCCTTAGGTTCATCCCGACCTTTGGGACCTCTTAGACCTCTTTGGACCATCCAGGATCTATTAGATTTCATCTGGACCATCTAGGACCTCCTAGAGCTCATCTTAGCCGTCCAGGACCTCTTTGCTCCAATCTTACCACATAGGACCTCCCTGTGGTTGTTTCGCAATAACAACTCTTATGACCTCCTTGCAACCCGTTTTCCAGGACCACCCCCAAGACCTCCTGTAATAGCCCCAGTTTTAAGGAATAGTAATAATATGCTTTATGAACAGTAATGAGATGCTGTTCATAACATCACTGTTCAATTTTGAAATTTGGATGTGTTGTTACAATCTAAAACTTTCCTTTTTAGTCAAAATCCAAAACTTGTTTAAAGCTTCAACTGAAAAATACCAGTTAATGTTGGTATTACGACTGGGAAGTATTTTTATTAAAATCGGATAAATTATCTTGGCCCAAAAACAATTTTATTGAATTTTTAGAAATTATAAGGCCTTGAGAAAAATAATTGATTTTAAATAAACCTATTCGGGTTAATGTAATTATTTATGTATTTTACAAAGTGAAACAGTGAATTTTAAATTTTATTTGGGACATATATGGTCCTAGTAGCATCTTTGCAAAATTTCATATTTTTCCAAATTTATTTGCTATTTTTAAAGCTCGAGTTAAACTTTTAGAGCTTTAAAAGGAGTTGGTCAACTTTGTCGGTCAAACCTTAGCCGGTTTGCACTGTAGCGACCGAGCCATATGGGTTTAGGTCTAAACTGACCGCATCTGTCACGTTCGGGCGCATGCCCAAACTTTCGGTGATCACGAGCCGTCGATTCTTAGATGGACGATCAAGATTTGCGGAGCTGAGCGGGCTATCCACGTACTCCGTGCAATTTACACCGTTGGATCTTTATCCAATAGCCCCGATCTTGATTTAAGATCCTAAAACGTATCTCCAATTGTGGCCATTGATTTCCAAGTGAACGGGCCGGATTCATTGGGCCGTTCGGGCCATCCCGATGAGTCACGCAATCCTAACCGTTAGATCTAAATCGTGTGGTGCATCATTTTCGGGATAAGTCACCCTTAAATGGTAAACACTAAAATGCACCTGAGTCGTTGGTTCCTCATTAAACGGGCCAGATTTTGTGGGCTGTTCGGGTCACCCGAAGGCACCACTCAATTTCCACCGTTGGATCCCGAGCGAACGAACCAGATTGATGGGCTGTTCGGGCCACCGAACCTCAACCCAATCTCCACCGTCGATCTTAAATACAATCGCGCCGCCTTTTTCGTTTTGAACTTAAAGGCGCGCATTTGTTTGTGACCGTCGGATTTCAATCCAATTGTATCTCTTCGGCTGCGTGCGCATAAGGTCAGACCCTGATCTGACCATGGGATTTGAATCCTACGGTGCTCCTTATTGCTTGTGGGATTACAACTGGATCTTGGTATGGCCGTTAGATTAGAATCGTGCGGCCATATTGAAAGATACCGGTTGAGTGTTATTTATCCATCTTATCGCTGCCGTCCACTTCCAATCGAACGGTTGACAATCTTTTGAGCTTACAGTGAACCCTGTTGTCAAAATTTGACACGGCTGATAGAGGGGCCCGCATGTTAGTGACGCGCCTCTCTTCCTCCTCGCGCCTGTGCATCGCTGCCTACTTCGTTGCCGGAGAGGTGGTGTTGCGCCGTGATTTTGGCAAACCTTTCTTTGACATCTGGCACTAAATTGCCACCGCATCAACTCTAGACACTTCCTGTTTGCTCTCGAGGATTGATATCTATATAAACCCTAGCTTTTTGAGCTCACTGCCATTGTTGACCGAAAGCTCTCCTCACATTCTGTCTTCTTTCCCAGTGAAGCTTTCTTGCTTGCACTCCTTGCTCATCTATAATCATGCCTAATTCACTTAGTAATATGAGTTTTGGGCATCTTTTGAAGGTTGAACGAAGGTTTGCTCTCTGTCGACTTAAGTCTGTTGGAGCACCACTTCGGTGAAGTCTTGCTCCGACAGGAGAAGAGAACTTTGCAATTTCCCTGTTTTCGGCCGAAAACCCAACTTCATCTTCTCCAGCTCCAGCTGGTAAGTTTAGACCTTAAGTCTTGTCATCTTAAGGACCCTAAGGATCTCAGTAGCTCACATGAATCACTCATTTGTGCATGTGATGCTCAAATCTTACTTTGACTGAAAAGTTACTTTTATAGCTTTTCAGTCTTTCATATCGTTTATAACTTTTCCACCAATTCTAGTGCAACTTCTCAGTTTAGATGGCCTCCTACTTAACCTTAGCATCATAAGCAATAATCTTTTTTAAAAACATGATACTCTCAAATCGGCTAAATTGTCAAACCTCCTTCCCCTGCTGTTTTTGTCGGATGAACCGACAAGAACTGTGGACTTTTTCCTTTACTGTTAATTTTATTGATTAGGGTTAACAAAGGTAAGTCTAGGGTATCATCTTTCTTAAATATTAGGTTTAACTCCAGCTAGAATCTTGTGTTCAAGTATATTACCAAATCAACCGAAAATCTCCACTTCTTATCCTTGTTGTTTGTTGTCGGTCCAACTGACAATGCACACAGCAAGAATTTTTAGTTTCTAATTCTTGTCAACTAGTGAGTAAATGATGAGTTAGGTTACTACCCTAGTTATGAATGCTCTTAGTCTAAGCAAAATATTTTACTTGATACATGTTTAGATCACCAAACCCCTCTTTTGTAAGCTGTTCTGTTTTCAGTTTTTCAAATCTGAAAATGTAACTTTAACCTAAACCCTAATTCCTGACAATTAGTGGTAGTAGAGGGTAATATGGGTTATTATCTTTATTGGGGTACATATAACTTAAGCATGTTGTTAACCATGCATTACCATCTTGATCGTACATTTTCTCTTTATCTTTTAATTGCTGTCAGTTCTTGTGTTCATTGGATGATATTGTTTCTTTTAGAATCTGATTCTTCTGAAGTAATTGAGTCCAGTTCTGACCCATCAACACATGAACAAGAAGTTTATTACTATCAAGGCAAGCATCCTCTTTGCACCATGTTGATCCCAATTGTTTTGAACTATAGATTTACAAATTACAGTGACACTGTTGCATGCAACTTTCTAAAAACTATTGTGCTCTGTTCGCAGATAGTTATAACCTGACAATTGTGGCTTGCCTTAAATCTGATCATACACTCAAACTTAGAGTAGTGCTGTATACTACAACACTTAATTTCAGAAATTGCTTAGCCATGCAGTCTGTAGAACGTTAGTGTTTGACAAGCTTATCTTGTCAGACTTGGGGACAATAAATGAATTTCCATTTCTTTTGATTCTTTGTTCAGTCTTTTAAACTGAAATGAAACCCAACTTGGTTTGACAAACTGACTTTAGATCTGGACAAGTGGATGCTAGTGATGGTGCCTTAGTGCACGAGAATTGGGAAATGTGGTTGTCTTGTCTGGATTGATTAAGGACTGAACAAATTGAGTTGAAGATTCAAGCCCCAACGTACTTCCACACACAGTGTATGGGCGCTTGGTTAAGTAAAAGGTTAATACTATTGAGTTGGAAAACAGGGGAGTAAGGACAGATGTATTGATCTCATATGACATATATGCTTAAGTCTGCGGGCCGTATCATATGTCATATGTGTTTTATATCAGTATCATGTGTTCTTAGGAGGGTGAGGTCATACATGCGTTCAATCATATGTGTGTACCTTAAGGATTTCGATTGCAATCATATATGTGCAAGGGTGCACAACACTACTTTCTGTCAATTGGGTCGGCATCGCCGACACAACTTGCGTGCCTCGCTTAGCAGGTGCTATCAGACACTTGTACTGAGCGGGATCAGTCACACATGGGTAGTCCAACTCAATAGTGTTAACTTGTTAAAAAATACCAAATCTCGGTTTACCCGGCCGACATACCAAAAGCAATATGCTATTATTCCGGAGGCTACGGGCTAACTGAGTCGTGTGGGTAAAGATGTACACCCCTGCAGGGTATTAAAACTATTAGAATAGCCATGTCCACAGTTACGGACAACGCTTGAGTTGAATAGATCTTTGTATAGATTTTTGAGGCACAACTTCTGGTTGGGGTATGGTTCGATTGGAGGGTTCCTCATGCAATTTTTATTCTGTTGGTGGTGGCAGCCACTTTACTGTTAATTATGGTTTATCATTATGCTCTCTATCAATTACTGTTTTGAGTCCAAATTGGTTTTTAAAGTTGCTTTACTAATACCTAGCATGTGTAGGGTTAAGGAGTATTGCTTTATGCGAAAAAATTGCAACCATACAACCTTCCTATTGTTAACCTTATGCACGTACAATTTCTATTCCATTGGTTAGGTTCTATCAAACACTTTCTTTTTATAGTTTGTGTAAGTCTTGCTGAGTACCTTCCGTACTCAGGTGCTATAACCTCTTGTTGCAGATGAGGATGGTTATCTGTATGAGATGCCCGTTAGCGCCGATCAGGGCGACGCTAACGAATGAAGTTATTTCTAATCTCCACGCAATAGCCTGCGGGTGACGGGGCCATTGGTGGTTTTGTTGTTTAGTTTTGCTTCCGCTGTTAGTCTTTGTGGTGACCAAAGTCACTTGATATTGTAGTACCAGATCGAATTGTAACCTTCTGTTTAATTATGTAAATGTATGCCTTGTATGTGTATGATGCAATGTTGTTTAAGGATATATGTGCAATGGTCACTGATCCTGGAAACCATTGTAAGACATATATCCGGGAACCTGAATGTTGGATTTATACCTTGTTAAATTTATGCTTATAGTATGATTTTAATTAAGGACTGAAAAGTTCTTAATTATTAATTATGCTTTTAGTGCAATTTTTAATTCGGCATAAATTCCAATAATCCAGGGTCCTCACAGCGTTGGTATCAGATCATACGTTGCCTGTAGGTTTGAAATAGCATGGCCGTTAGCAGAAATTATTTTCAAGCTAGTAAAATAATTTCGGAAAGTTTAAGTATGATATCTTTTATTTCTTATCTTCCCTAGTATCAATTCTTTTCCCAACTTTTGGTTGGTTTTTCAAGAATAAATTGCTCACTTACCTTGCCTTTTGTCTATAGATGAGCGGGTGGTATTTGGTTAAAGAGACCTGAACTGAAGATGTAGATGGGTTTCCGGCTTTGCTGCGGGACATGATGTGGCGGGCCAACTTCACCTATCAGCCGGAGTACGCCATCTATCGACGAGACCGAGGGCCAGGGATGGTAGAGACCGCGCCATCATCAACGTCATCGCCAGATAGGTGGCGAGTAGCATCCCATACTGTGTCCAATCGCATACCACTTCTGAGCCTATGGCTATTCAGAAAGCTACTAGTAGGATGATGAGCCTTCTTCGTCATGATTTGACGGAGTTGTCTCAACCACCCTATGATCACTTCCCGAAGCAAGGCCCTAGTGTAGAAGTGAGCACGTTTGATGAGATTCAGTTTGGGGAAGACCCTCAGGTGCGACAGTTGGTGAGGATGGTTCGCATCATGGACCAAATCCATCGCTGCCTTGTTCGAGAGCTGTGGGAAACTCGACATCGTCTTAATGAGGCCCAGGAGTACCTTAGACTTGGAGTCAATGTGAATCGCGTTCCTCGCCACATGCTTTATGGTGACAACGAGGTCTCTCCAGCTGCTGTTGCACCACCAGATTTTCGACTTCCAGAAGTGGCCGGGTTTGTTCCTATTTATGGACAAGTGCGTCAAGCCCGATGATCAGTAGCTTTCTCGCACTCTGCGGATCGCACCTCACGGAGGTCATCACCACTACTAGGTTCTCCGAGGCGTCTCATCACCCTTTGATCCCATAGACACGGGTTCCCCTGGGGCTCATCTGCTGAATGAGTTCCCGGTGAACTTTAACCGTGCGTGATCTTTATGCTAGTTCCTCGACGATGAACCCTCGTGGATAAGTGTTCTAATCGACTAGTAGTTGTCCATAAATAAATGTAATAAGGTAGTTTTTGTTAATTCTGGAAGTTGTAAAGCTTTTGCTTGGATCTTACCCATAAATGTCTACCGACATATATATGGGTGCTATACTAAACTTATGGTGGTTGTAATGGATCATGTGTTCTTTTGGTGTTAAATTTGGTGCATTTCATATCATTATGCATGTTAAGTTTATTACTTCTTTCTTTCTGTCCACTTTTTGTTTGTGCTTTGCTAGAGTGTACTCTTGTTGTGTTGCTAATTGTTGTATGGTAATAGAATGACATGACCTACTACTCGTTCGCGAGCACAACAAGAAGAGGGACCTTCACCCCAAAGATCCCGTCTTGTTTCTGCCCCAACTCCTCATCCTCAGGGGGAGCATGCTGAACCTTCTAGTTCGCGTGGTCCACAAGGTGGTCGCAATGAGGAAGAGCTTCCTCCGCCGCCTACCATGGCTGATGTGCTCATGCAAATTGAGCGCAACAGGATGGACTAGACGCGTATTTTGGAGCAAATTGCGCGCAACACTTCTTCCACTGTCACACCAGCTGTCAGAGCAAGAGGCCATCATGTACAGGGAGGTCTTGCTGATTTTCGACGGACCAACCCGCCAGTGTTCTCCAGTTCTCAAGACCCGATGGAAGCTGAAGATTGGCTTCGGAATATTGAGAAGAAGTTATTAATTGCTCAATGTTCCGAAATGGAGAAGGTCCTATTTGTTAGTTACCAGCTAGATGCAGCGGCTAGTCTCTGGTGGGACAACCTCCTTGCTATCCAGCCTGCTGGACACGTCCCTATTTGGGATGAGTTCATGGAAGCCTTTCGTGAAGCTCACATTCCTGAAGGAGTGATGATGATCAAGCAACAGGAGTTTCTCGCTCTTAAGCAAGGGCGAAAAACTGTGACCGAGTATCTGTAACACCCCAAGACCCACATTACCCTGGAATGCTACTAAACCACTCTACAGCTAGCCAATAATTTCAAGATAAATTAATTCGGCAACATCTCTAGACAAAAAGCATTAAGCGGAAGCATAATCATCTAAGGGAATAAAGATAACGGTAACAAGTTCAATAATTAAACAACCTCTAGTAGATTAATTAAAGAATGGTTCACAAGTCCATCCTTATTAAATAACATAATCCTCCACAAATAGTTAAGCATTGGGCTAAAATTTCATCGACTTTATTACAACATGAGTTGATGAACCATGTGCATTATTGTGGTGCCGCTCTACCCATCCCATGAATGCTCAACAATCACCTGTAGGGGGGGAAAGAAAACAAGGGTGAGATAAAAATCTCAGCAAGCAAACTGTTTAACCGGCTATTCAGACTACAAACAAACATACAACATCATTAAAGTATCAAAATGTCCACACCCATAATGTGAATCCACATTCATTTACCAGCCAATTAAACTACAAAGATATTAAGCATCAATATCCAATCCCCATAATGATCACAATTATAGCCTCAACCATATTTACTACCAAAGATAGTAAAATATTAACAATTGAATCTTGATCAACTGCTCCATGTTAATCACCACTACCACTACCAATGACAATAAAGTATTAGCGTGTTTTACCTCATAACTTTACTATTTCTCGCATCCACAATCGCTATCCACAATTACCACAAGAGAGAAGAATCTCATGCCACAACCACAACCTCTACCATACCACAAGGGGTGAACCCCATTCCACAACCACAACCACATTACTCATACCACAAGAGACTCTCATGAGTCAATTTCACATTGCAACTGTGAAGTTGCGTTTGTTTGCAAAAATAACTTCACCTCAATATCTTGCACAAGTATGCAAATGATCTTTCCACAATGTAATGCATATGTATGCTATGCTCCACTGCACCTTTACCCAACAAGGTAAAGGTATGCATCGTCTTACTGACAATGCACGATGTTGTATTCGCATCTGATCAGCGGCTATAAGCGGCGACATCCACAATGCAAATGTCATGATATGTCATGAATGATATGATAATCATAAACCACAAGAATTTAACCACGAAGGTCAACAACATACTCATCATGAATATTTTCTCATAATCCACATGTGTCTCATTAAGCACAATACCATCGTGTCATAAGACCATTACCACATAACCCACACCGATTCACCAAGATCAAAATCAATCGATATAGATGGAACTCTATCACATAGACCACCACATGATCATCATGAAAATAACCACAAGGAATTAACAACATGTCCACCTTGAGTTTATTTTCATATTCCGCATTTGGCTCATTAAGCGAATTACCACGATACTACCCAAACTCATCCAAACATAGCAATTGATTAATATCTTGCCACCACATTTTTACTTGGAAAACATGTAACCATGGCATATCATTTAACATTACGTCAATCATGCATAGTGCAAATAGTAAGAAAAATGGGTTAAACCGTAGCACAACCGCTACATTTACTTGCCTTCCACGATGCGACGCGTTAGCCGACAAAACTGATACTCCTAAACCTGAGGCTTCACCTCCTAAACAGGTAAAATAATTTCAATTAAGACATAATATACTCAGCGCTACTAATCGGCATTCTACAACGCTTACTTGACGACTCAAAACGAGTTTACAAAGCTGAAACCGAAAAACAACGTTTCCTGCCATATACTGATTCTGGACAGCAGCACGGTAAATGACATAACTCATGAACTGGAAGTCAAAATGAGGTAAACCCAATTTCTGTAAATTCTTGACTGAATAATCTACAATACTCTAGTTGACACGATAAACCAATTCGGCCATAATATTAGGCTAACCATTGTCTGAACTTTCAGTACAGAAACTGCCTACACAATCGAACAGCAAAACTAAAATGACCATAACTTTTAATATGTAACTCCAAATTGATCGTTCTTTATCAATCTGAAAAGGTTATCGAATTACCTACAATAACCTAGTTGGGTGAACTTTCAGATTCTACCAAATTCCCTTTCATATTTTAAGAAATAACCAGACAGATTATTCTCGTCAGATTTCTGGCAGCAGATAATAAAATGATCATAACTTTTGACTCAGACCTCGGAATCGAGTGATCTTCGCGGCTACTGAAAGATAACAACATATCCCACATATCTCTAGGAGATGCAATCTTAAAATTCAGCCTCTAAATACACGAAAAAACCCACGCAAGGTACTGGACAGAATTGAATCTTCTGCAGCCCAACAATTAACCAACAATTCTAATCGGTTTCGCATCTACTAAGGATCAAACAGCGGGGAAGGCATCTCGTTACCCTTGTAGAACCTTGGGAAATGCTGGTTGAATCCATGAAGAAGATCCCCTTCTTCTCCTCCTTTCTCTCCCTTCTTCTTCCTCCCGAAGACCAGTAGCAAGGAGCAGCAAAAGGGGCGACATGGAGGGCGTGGCAGCAAAGGGGAGGAGGGTTGCTACAGGGGCGGCGGGTACTGTAGCTGCGTGCTACAGTAAAAAAGACCTAGGGTTTGGTTGGCCCCTTCTTAAACCAACTTCCCACTTGGGCCAAACAACGTGGGCAAAGCCCAAGATTAAATCTCCTCTAAAAACTGATTTCTCTTTTTAATTCCTGTTAAATACCTTTCTCATTTCAATTAATTCTCTAATGTTAAACAGATATTACATAATCACTGATGGATACTTTCTGTTAAGAGAAATCCTCTCTAAACTATATTGCACTTGAAAATTCAATAAATTTCTCTTCCCGAATAATAATTCTCTACCGATTAATTTTTATTAATCCGATTCTTGACTTCTCACACTTCCGAGTATTACATTCTTCCCACCTTTAAAGGATTCGCCTCGAATCCAACTCTCTGCACCACAAAGAAAAGAACAACAAGCAAACAAAGAACCCAAACTAGGTGTACTCACCACCTCGAAGAGCTCGGGTACTTCTTTCGCAAAGATCCTCCAGCTCCCACGTAGCCTCTCTCTCCGATCGATTCGTCCAAAGGACCTTCACATACTTGATGGTCTTATTCCTCAAGACTCGCTCGACGTATCTAAGATACGAATCGCCGACGCTCCACGGTGAGATCTGCTCCACCGTGACTGCTCCAGTCAAGCTTGTGTTCGGATCCGCAAGTATTTCCTCAAAGATAGACACATGGAAAACATTGTGCACACCACTCAAAGAGTTTGGCAACCCAAACGATAAGCCAAACTACCCACCCGAGCAACCACTTGAAAAGTACTGATGTACTGCGGGCTAAGCTTCGGTGGTACCAAATGAACAATACCCTTGGTTGGAGACACCCAAAGGAGCACAAGGCTTCCACCGCAAACTCCAATTCTCGGCGCGAACATCCGCATAATTCTTTTGTCGCCCCTGAGCAACCAATGAGTCCCGCCATTTTGGCAAAATTTCCATAATAACTATTAAGACCACCTTCTCAAACCATCATCTTTCTTAAAACACTTTCTCTTATTAAATATACTGGATAACACGACATACCCTTTTAAAGAATTTGATCACAAATTCCACTCACATCATTCTACTAGAAGCACAACGGTATCTTTTGCAAATAGAACCCAAAGAATGTAAGAGTAAAGAGCTCTCAAGCATCACACTAGCAACCAGCTTTCCTTCAAAGGACCACGATCCAAATCAAAGGATTCACCACAAAATATTTCTACTCACAAAAGACAATTGAAGAACCACACCACATAAGCTAAGAGTGAAAATCACTCGACAGACTAAAACAATCAATTTCTTTTCCTAATGGAAAAGACTACGCCTCAACATAAGTCAACTCAATTTGCAAATGGACTCGCCATAAACACACAAAGAAAATAAGAATCAAGAGAGCATCGCACTACTTGACATAACAATAATTTCCCAATTCATTTCTTTTAATAATTTAACTTCCTTGAACCAAGGATTTTCAAATCATTACCCAACACACCAACTCATTTATCTCAAGTTGGCCACCTCAACAATTAGCTCAATTGAGTACATCATCTACACCATTGTAGATAGACTCTACTGGCCCCGCAAATCATACTCTAACCCAAAACCACGACCAACAAAGGCTTCAGAACCCACAACAATTACCATGTTCTTAGAAGAAGAGGTAAGAAGAAATAAATTCCAAGATACGAAAATGGTCATCATCACAGTAGCCAAAAGACCAAAAGACCAAGGGAAAAAAATAGATAGCATTGAGGTTGGAAAAACACCAGATAGATCATCTGTACCTCAAATACTTATAGTACAACTTTTTCTTTCAATAAGAAACAATTTTTCTTTTATAGCAAGATCCCGCCAATTCCAACAAAGGATGCTTGAAGACCACAACACGAGATTGAGATAAAACCAAAAGATCATTCAACATGTCGCTTTACTCAAAGCAACCTCGGCTATCACACAAGTCATAAGGTCCAAAAGATTCCAACCAGTAAATCTCACACCCTTCAATTCAATTAGTATTATGGAATTAACAAATTCCTTTATTTTTAAAACATTCAACACCATAATCACAACTACATGCTGTCAATTGTATTCACAACAAGATAAAACATTCTTTGCAAAAATCATCATATCATCTCACTCCTTCATATTTTTTCCAAAAGGAACACCATAAATCACTTCATCATGTTCTTATTATCCAAATAAGATTCCAACTACTTAATCTAGTTAAACCTAGTGCATAAGCCATCATATTAAAACAAACTCTTTAACAAGATGATATTAGAACATAACAACCTCACAAAACATGCTAGTATGAATCTCTTATTAGATTTCATACATTTATCTCGTACTGATGCTCAACTCTAGTTTAGCAAAAAGGTAATTACACTCTAGCCATTCTTTGTCAATAATTGATTATTAATTTTTCATCAAGATAGCATTAATGATCCTATCTCTAATTTGCAATCACAAAGACAATAAAGAGCACTGATTCAATACTCCACCTTATGTTAAGATATTAAAAATAAAATAACTTTAAACATCAATAATACCACTTTATGAGACAAGATTCCACAAGTCAATACATCACTGTATCCATTTCTTTATACATATTTCAACAATTTAGCATGGTAAAAGTTACATAAATTTAACAGTTGTACATGCTCATCAAGTATGTAAAGAGAGGACATATAAAAGGTTAATCTTATTAAGGCAATATTCCAACACCTCCTTACTTGACCATCCCGAATGGTCAGATTAATTACTTAAGATCAATCAATCCAATACATCCAACAAGTTGGGAAAATTAAACAACTACAATAATCAAAACAATTGTTTTTCATATTCCTTGATAAATGCATGAGTTCTACACATGTATCGCTAAATTTCTTAGCCAAAGATCTTCAAGAAACTACAACAGACAACATCATATTAATCGACTTCACTTCTAAAGATGTTAGTAGAACTTAATGATGTACCACACTAACTTTTCAACTTGATAATTCACAATCTATCAATTATTTACATAATTTCCACCTACTACTTAAACACAACAAAACATCACAAAGGGGTTTTAACACTCCTTCTAGAGAGAAATCAAACTTCAAAAGTCGAAATAACTCGTAAGAAATGCATAGAGTCAATGCTTCCACAAGTTAATGAACTTCCCACATAAAGCTTTGATTCTCTCTAAAAAAATCAAACGAAATACAAGAGTCATGTTTTCCAGCAAGAAAGATGGAACAACACGGAAAATACTAGTCTCTCCAAAAGCACTGCTCACGAGCAGTCAAACAACCCATCAATCAGAAAGAAACAATACTTGGCCTCAAGAACAATTAGAGGCCTAATGACAACCAACAACCGCAATAAACAGCTAACCCAAGAGAAAATCATTAACTGTAATAGGCCAAGAATCGGCCAACATCAATTCAAGGAGGATAACACTTTTCTAAGAAACTTACCCATGACATCCGCAACTAAGTTACCCGAGGTAACTGCATCAAAATCCCCGTACTACGAACGGGGTATAAACTGGCAATGCACAAGGCAACAACTGCAATCCCTACCTCAAATCATTGACTATCCTCACTCAAAGCGATCATATAAACAAATCATAAACATACAAGATTATCTCCAAGCATGAATCATCAAAATAACATGTCAAAGCTTGAATGCAATGCTTGTCCCATCCCATCCTATCTGCACCAAAGTGTGTCAATTTAATATTTTTAATTACCACGGACCTAAAGCCCGCTCTGATACCAACTGTAACACCCCAAGACCCACATTACCCTGGAATGCTACTAAACCACTCTACAGCTAGCCAATAATTTCAAGATAAATTAATTCGGCAACATCTCTAGACAAAAAGCATTAAGCGGAAGCATAATCATCTAAGGGAATAAAGATAACGGTAACAAGTTCAATAATTAAACAACCTCTAGCAGATTAATTAAAGAATGGTTCACAAGTCCATCCTTATTAAATAACATAATCCTCCACAAATAGTTAAGCATTGGGCTAAAATTTCATCGACTTTATTACAACATGAGTTGATGAACCATGTGCATTATTGTGGTGCCGCTCTACCCATCCCATGAATGCTCAACAATC
This sequence comes from Ampelocalamus luodianensis, assembly GCA_036346255.1. NCBI lineage: Eukaryota > Viridiplantae > Streptophyta > Magnoliopsida > Poales > Poaceae > Ampelocalamus > Ampelocalamus luodianensis. The sequence goes on from CM070619.1 coordinate 32,114,277, forward strand.
ACCTGTAGGGGGGAAAGAAAACAAGGGTGAGATAAAAATCTCAGCAAGCAAACTGTTTAACCGGCTATTCAGACTACAAACAAACATACAACATCATTAAAGTATCAAAATGTCCACACCCATAATGTGAATCCACATTCATTTACCAGCCAATTAAACTACAAAGATATTAAGCATCAATATCCAATCCCCATAATGATCACAATTATAGCCTCAACCATATTTACTACCAAAGATAGTAAAATATTAACAATTGAATCTTGATCAACTGCTCCATGTTAATCACCACTACCACTACCAATGACAATAAAGTATTAGCGTGTTTTACCTCATAACTTTACTATTTCTCGCATCCACAACTGCTATCCACAATTACCACAAGAGAGAAGAATCTCATGCCACAACCACAACCTCTACCATACCACAAGGGGTGAACCCCATTCCACAACCACAACCACATTACTCATACCACAAGAGACTCTCATGAGTCAATTTCCACATTGCAACTGTGAAGTTGCGTTTGTTTGCAAAAATAACTTCACCTCAATATCTTGCACAAGTATGCAAATGATCTTTCCACAATGTAATGCATATGTATGCTATGCTCCACTGCACCTTTACCCAACAAGGTAAAGGTATGCATCGTGCTACGGCAATGCACGATGTTGTACCGGTACGGTTGCGGCTATAAGCGGCGACATCCACAATGCAAATGTCATGATATGTCATGAATGATATGATAATCATAAACCACAAGAATTTAACCACGAAGGTCAACAACATACTCATCATGAATATTTTCTCATAATCCACATGTGTCTCATTAAGCACAATACCATCGTATCATAAGACCATTACCACATAACCCACACCTGATTCACCAAGATCAAAATCAATCGATATAGATGGAACTCTATCACATAGACCACCACATGATCATCATGAAAATAACCACGAGGAATTAACAACATGTCCACCTTGAGTTTATTTTCATATTCCGATTTGGCTCATTAAGCGAATTACCACGATACTACCCAAACTCATCCAAACATAGCAATTGATTAATATCTTGCCACCACATTTTTACTTGGAAAACATGTAACCATGGCATATCATTTAACATTACGTCAATCATGCATAGTGCAAATAGTAAGAAAACGGGTTAAACCGTAGCACAACCGCTACATTTACTTGCCTTCCACGATGCGACGCGTTAGCCGACAAAACTGATACTCCTAAACCTGAGGCTTCACCTCCTAAACAGGTAAAATAATTTCATTAATACATAATATACTCAGCGCTACTAATCGGCATTCTACAACGCTTACTTGACGACTCAAAACGAGTTTACAAAGCTGAAACCGAAAACAACGTTTCCTGCCATATACTGATTCTGGACAGCAGCACGGTAAATGACATAACTCATGAACTGGAAGTCAAAATGAGGTAAACCCAATTTCTGTAAATTCTTGACTGAATAATCTACAATACTCTAGTTGACACGATAAACCAATTCGGCCATAATATTAGGCTAACCATTGTCTGAACTTTCAGTACAGAAACTGCCTACACAATCGAACAGCAAAACTAAAATGACCATAACTTTTAATATGTAACTCCAAATTGATCGTTCTTTATCAATCTGAAAAGGTTATCGAATTACCTACAATAACCTAGTTGGGTGAACTTTCAGATTCTACCAAATTCCTTTCATATTTTAAGAAATAACCAGACAGATTATTCTCGTCAGATTTCTGGCAGCAGATAATAAAATGATCATAACTTTTGACTCAGACCTCGGAATCGAGTGATCTTCGCGGCTACTGAAAGATAACAACATATCCCACATATCTCTAGGAGATGCAATCTTAAAATTCAGCCTCTAAATACACGAAAAACCCACGCAAGGTACTGGACAGAATTGAATCTTCTGCAGCCCAACAATTAACCAACAATTCTAATCGGTTTCGCATCTACTAAGGATCAAACAGCGGGAAGGCATCTCGTTACCCTTGTAGAACCTTGGGAAATGCTGGTTGAATCCATGAAGAAGATCCCTTCTTCTCCTCCTTTCTCTCCCTTCTTCTTCCTCCCGAAGACCAGTAGCAAGGAGCAGCAAAGGGGCGACATGGAGGCGTGGCAGCAAAGGGAGGAGGGTTGCTACTGGGCGGCGGGTACTGTAGCTGCGTGCTACAGTAAAAAGACCTAGGGTTTGGTTGGCCCCTTCTTAAACCAACTTCCCACTTGGGCCAAACAACGTGGGCGAAAGCCCAAGATTAAATCTCCTCTAAAAACTGATTTCTCTTTTAATTCTGTTAAATACCTTTCTCATTTCAATTAATTCTCTAATGTTAAACAGGATATTACATAATTATCGATGGATACTTTCTGTTAAGAGAAATCCTCTCTAAACTATATTGCACTTGAAAATTCAATAAATTTCTCTTCCCCGAATAATAATTCTCTACCGATTAATTTTTATTAATCCGATTCTTGACTTCTCACACTTCCGGAGTATTACAGTATCTGCACGAATTCAATTTCCTTGCCCGTTATGCACCTGATGATGTTTTGACTGACCTTCGTCGTCGGAACCGATTCTGAATGGGCTATCGAGAGCTACGGATGGTCGTGGCATTGCGACTTCGTGAATTTTCAGCATCTTGTTAATAAAGCCATTATCGCTGAAAGCAAAAGCAAGGCTTTAGAGGAGTCACGTAAGCGACAAAGGGCTACCCAGTTCGCAACTAGTAGCCGTTCAGTAAGGCCGCGGTTGTGGCAGCCTCAATTTTCTCGAGCACCAGTTCCAACTCCACCAAGGGCGCCAGTATTTACATTTTGTCCACCTCCACCTCGTGGCAGCCCAAGTCTAGTGAAACCAGCCACCTACTATTAGCAATGTCGGCCCGGTGTGATTTGTTATCATTGTGGATGCCCTGGGCATTTTGCAAGTCAGTGTTATGCAAAGGCACGTGGGTTGCCTCCAGTTCAACCTTCTCCAGCTGTCGTGCGTCCAGCATCATCTCCAAAGACAGTTGTCAAACCTGATCCAGCTCCAGCCCGAGGCCGTGTGAATCAAATCACTGCTGAAGAAGCGGCCGAGGCACCTGATGTTGTTCTCGGTATGCTCCTAGTCAATTTCAGCCCAGCTACCATTTTATTTGATTCTGGAGCATCCCATTACTTTGTTAGTAGATAGTTTGCTGTTCCACATCAATTGGACATGCATCCTTTGCACCCACCGCATGTTATTTACTCACCAGGGTCAGTCCTTAAGACTAATCAAATCTGCCATAATATCAACATAAACATTCAAGGGGTAGACTTTCGGGCCAATTTAATTGTGACAGACTCTAAAGGCTTAGATGTCATCTTGGGGATGGATTGGCTGTCTAAGAATCAAGGGCAAATTAATTGTGCCCGACGATCTATTTCTATAACTAATAAAGACGGCATTTTAGTCATTTTTCAATCTAAGACAGTCGATTCTAATCTTTGCGCCTTGCAAATGGATGCCACCCCTACTGTGGAGTCGGTACCAGTTGTTTGTGAGTATCCTGACGTCTTTCCTCAAGACCTTCCAGGTATACTACTAGATCGGGAAGTGGAGTTCGTAATTGAACTAGTTCCTGGAACTGCTCACATATCTAGAAACCCTTATCGAATGCCTCCTAATGAGCTGGTTGAATTAAAGAAACAGCTTGGAGAATTACTTGACAAAGGATTTATTCGACCGAGTTCCTCACCTTGGGGATGTCCGGCCATCTTTGTGAAGAAGAAAGATAAGACTTTGCAGATGTGTGTGGACTACCGTCCGTTAAATGAAGTCACCATCAAAAACAAGTATCTCTTGCCTCGGATTGATGATCTTTTTGATCAGTTAACTGGAGCCCGAGTCTTTTCAAAAATTGATTTACGATCGGGCTATCATCAAATCAAGGTTAGAGCTGAGGATATTCCAAAAACAGCCTTCTCTACTCGTTACGGGTTATACGAGTATATTGTCATGTCCTTTGGCCTAACAAATGCTCCGGCTTGTTTCATGAATCTTATGAATTCGCTATTCATGGATTTCTTGGATAAGTTTGTTGTCGTGTTCATTGATGACATTCTTATTTATTCTAAGTCTGTCAAAGACCATGAGCAGCATTTGAGACTTGTGTTGGAAACACTTCGCAAGCATCAGCTGTATGCTAAGTTTAGCAAGTGTGCCTTCTGGCTCAGGCAAGTCGCATTTTTGGGACATGTGTTATCTGAAGGAGGTATCACTGTTGATCCAAGCAAGGTGCACGATGTACTAGACTGGAATCAGCCCAAAAATGTTTCTGATATCCGAAGTTTTCTTGGACTTGTGGGTTATTACCGTAGATTCATTGAAAATTTCTCCAATATTTCAAGACCTCTGACTCAGCTTTTGAAGAAGGAGAAGAAATTTGAATGGCCAGTCAAGTGTGAAGAGAGCTTTCAGCTTTTGAGAAAACTCTTGACCAAAGCTCCAGTTCTCACTCTTCGAGATATTCATAAGAGCTTCGATATTTATTGCGATGCATCTCGCCATGGACTTGGTTGTGTGCTCATGCAAGAAGGTCAATTTGTGGCGTATGCATCCAGGCAGTTGCGACCTCACGAAGTCAATTATCCTACTTATGATTTGGAATTGGCTGCCGTAGTCCATGCATTGAAGATTTGGAGACATTATCTTCTCGGTAATCGTTGCGAGATTTATACTGATCATAAAAGCCTAAAGTACATATTCACTAAAGATGATTTGAATATGAGACAGAGAAGATAGCTTGAATTGATCAAGGACTATGATATGTGTGTTCATTATCATCCAGGCAAAGCCAATTTTATGAACCCGAAGGTCCGATTGTTGGCCCGATCTTTCGATGAGAACGATAAGTTCGGTAGTAGTCGCTCAACTCTCACGATCCTGGCTACGAACTCGCAAGGCCCTAAACCACACAATCGCTGAACTGCTCGACAAGTCGTTATCAACCGTGCACGAATACCCGGTTGACCTGACCACGAAGGTCGATTCCTGCATACACCGAAGAAGCACGCAAGAACAAGATAAACAAGCAATCTGAAATTGCAAATATGAATTGAAATATTTGAATTGAGTTGGGATTCTGAATAAGGATCTTAATTGGGTGGTCTAGTCGACACACGCAAAAGATACAAGTTGCAACGAAGGCAAACTAAACATAAACAAAATCCAAGAAAACTAGAGGGGTGCGGCCTCCTTAAATAGGGGATGAGGAGCCACACAACTAATAGAACTAGCGGCGTGGGATTAAACTCGCGGATTACTGTTCATGTGAACAGTAACCACACCCCTAAGTGGCCCCATGGCAGATGGGCCAAGTTCAGTATGATTACAAAGCCCAGATTGGCCCAAATAATTGATATGATGTCTTCTTTTGATGATTGCGATTATTCCAAAAGGAATTTGAAGATGAGGCCGGATCCGTTGGAAAGAGGACGAAATAAACTTTCAATCAAGTACTTGTGGACCTCAAACGGACACCGTATGAGAAAGTTATGCCTGTTTTAAGTTGATGCTGTCGGCTGATTCGGAGGCCGAATCGATTCCAAAACAGTCCAGCTCGAACTGCTTGCTTCTCTTGGACCAAAAGTGACATGGTGCTGCACATATATATATTTCATCATTAGGTAGCATCATATAGTTCATATAATATAAAGACACTCCTAAAAATGAGCTCACCTTATAATTTAAGTGAAGCGTACGAGCTCTTATACTTAGAACATTAAACATAGCAAATATGGTTGTATCCATAGAGGTCATGTCCTCATCACAATGTTGTGGCTGATGCTTTAAGCAGAAAGTCATAGTGCAACTGCATATCATCTGTACCTCTGGCTAAAAGCTTGTGTGCTGATTTTCAGCGCTTAAGTCTCGAAATGGTGGGAGAAGGATTTCTCGCTGCCTTAGAAGTAGAGTCCACACTTGAAAATCAGATTCTGGAGGCTCAGAAAACTGATACCAAGGTAGCTGAGATCAAGGAAAATTTGAAGGCAGGTAAAGCCAACGAATTTTCTGAAGATGCCCGAGGTATCCTTCGATATCGCAATCGTTTGATGGTACCCTTAGATCCTCAACTGAGAGGGCTAATTCTTAAAGAGGCTCATAACTCCAAGTTTTCCTTACATCCTGGAAGTACTAAGATGTACCAGGATTTGAAGAAGATATTTTGGTGGATCCGAATGAAAAGGCAAATTGCTCAGTATGTTGCTGAATGTGACATTTGCTAAAGGATTAAAGCCGAGCACCTGAAGCCAGCTGGTACCCTTCAACCTTTGCCTATTCCACATTGGAAATGGGAGGAAGTCGGTATGGATTTTGTTACCGGCCTCCCAAGGACTAAAAATGGATTTGATGCCATTTGGGTAATCATTGATCGCCTGACAAAGGTGGCTCATTTTATTCCTGTCAAAACCAACTTCAATGGTAAGCAATTAGCAGAGCTCTATATTGCTAAGATTGTTTGTCTTCACGGTGTTCGAAGGTCATTGTTTTAGACCGAGGGTCTCAGTTCACTTCTTATTTTTGGAATTGTCTTCATCAAGCTATGGGGACTAAACTCTCTTTCAGCACTGCGTATCATCCTCAAACTAGTGGTCAAACTGAGATGGTGAATCAAGTGATGGAGGATCTCCTTAGAGCTTGTGTGCTGTCATATGGCCAGAACTGGGAGAAGTCCTTGCCATATGTGGAGTTTGCCTACAACAACAGCTACCAAGCAAGTATTCAAATGTTATCTTTTGAAGCTTTGTATGGAAGAGCTTGTAGGACTCCATTGAATTGGTAGGAGTCTGGTGAAAGACCATTCTACGGTCCAGACTTGGTGGTAGAAGCAGAAGAGCAAATTCGCCTGATTCGAGACCATTTGAAAACTGCCCAGTCACGTCAAAAGAGCTATGCCGACCATCGTCGTCGTGAGTTAAGCTTTGAGGTAGATAACCATTGTGAGGACCCTGGAATATTGGAAATGTGCCAAATTAAAATTATACTGTAGCATAATTCTTAATTAAGGAACAGTTCTGTCCCTTTATTAAAGATCATGCTAGAAGTATAAATTTAACAAGTAACAAATCCAAGATTCAGGATTCCCGGATACATGTCTTACAATGGTTCCCAGGATCAGTGACCATTGCACATATATCCTTAAACAACATTGAAATATACACATATAAGGCATACATTTACATAATTAAACATAAGTTTACAATTTAGTTTAGTACTACAATATTAAGTGACTTTGGTCACTACAACGTCTAACAGCGGAAGCAAAATAAAACATCACAAGCCACCAATAGCCCAATCACCCGCAGGCTATTGCGTGAAGGAAAGAAACAGCTTCATTCGTTAGCGTCGCCCTGTTCGACGCTAACGGGTACCTCATACAAATACCCATCCTCACCTGCAACAAGTGGTGAAAGCACCTGAGTACGGAAGGTACTCGCAAGACTTACACAAAACTACTAAAAGACTATGTTTAGTAGAGCCTAATCAAAGGAATAGAGCTTAACATGCATAAGGTTGTCAACAGTAAGGTTATAGTGACATTAAGTTTGCATAAAGCAATACATCTTAACCTACACATGCTAGATTTTAACAAAAGCAATTTTATAAACTGATTTGAGCTAAAAACAATAAGTAACATAATATGTAATTATGAACCACAACAATAAGAAAGTGGCTTTCCACCACAACAAAGATATTGCATGAATTCCCCCCTTCATGCCGAACCCAAAACCCAAATAGTAGTTTAAATCTCAGCAGTACATGATACTTTTCATGTTTCTCAGTTGAAGAAATGCCTTCGTGTTCCTACCGAGGCCACTGCTTATGAGAGTCTTGATCTTCAACCAGACCTTTCCTATCAAGAGCAACCTGTGTGTATTCTCGATGAAATGGAACGCAGGACAAGAAATCACACCGTCAAGTTCTTAAAAATCCATTGGGCTAATCACTCGGAGGATGAAGCCACTTGGGAGCGCAAAGATCTGATGAGGATGGAGCACCCCACCTCTTTTTTGTTTAAAATTGCCTGTACATAAGGAAGGCAAGATTAAACAAAGCAATGTAAAAGAAGATGTAATAACAACACCATGTTGTTTTGTATGATCTTCGTTTTGTTAGCTTTGAAAGCAATCAAGACAACAGATGTTGTGATATTTCTTTCTATATTTGAAGGAAATTAAGATAGCAGATGTTGTGTCTCTAGAAAAGATTTACTTAGCCTCATTCCTTTCCAACTTCTAATCTGCTCGGAATCTCGGGACGAGATTCCCTTAAGGGGGTAGGTTTGTAACAGCCCTTGTTTTAAGGAACAGTAATAATATGCTTTATGAACAGTAATGAGATGTTGTTCATAACATCACTGTTCATTTTTGAAATTTGGATGTGTTGTTACAATCTAAAACTTTCCTTTTTAGTCAAAATCCAAAACTTGTTTAAAGCTTCAACAGAAAAATACCAGTTAATATTGGTATTATGACTGTGAAGTATTTTTATTAAAATCTAGATAAATTATCTAGGACAAAAATAATTTTATTGAATTTTTAGAAATTATCTAGGCCTTGAGAAAAATAATTGATTTTAAATAAACCTATTCGAGTTAATGTAATTATTTATGTATTTTACAAAGTGAAACAATGAATTTTAAATTTTATTTGGGACATATATGGTCCCAGTAGCATCTTTGCAAAATTTCATATTTTTTCCAAATTTATTTGCTATTTTTAAAGCTCCAGTTAAACTTTTAGGGCTTTAAAAGGAGTTGGTCAACTTTGTCAGTCAAACCTTAGCCGGTTTGCACTGTAGCGACCGAGCCATATGGGTTTAGGTCCAAACCGACTGAATCTGTCACGTTCGGGCGCGTGCCCAAACTTCCGGTGATCACGAGCCATCGATTCTTAGATGGACGGTCAAGATTTGCGGAGCTGCGCGGGATATCCACGTACTCCGTGCAATTTCCACCGTTGGATCTTTATCCAACAGCCCCGATATTGATTTAAGATCCTAAAACGTATCTCCAATTGTGGCCCTTGATTTCCAAGCTAACGGGCCGGATTCATTGGGCCGTTCGGGGCATCCCGATGAGCCACACAATCTTGACCGTTAGATCTAAATCGTGTGGTGCATCATTTTCGAGATAAGTCACCCTTAAATGGTTAACACTAAAATGCACCCGAGCTGTTGGATCCTCATTAAATGGGCCAGATTTTGTGGGCTGTTCGGGTCACCCGAAGGCACCACTCAATTTCCACCGTTGGATCCCGAGCGAACGAACCAGATTGATGGGCCGTTCGAGCCACCGAACCTCAACCCTATCTCCACCGTCAATCTTAAATCCAACCGCACCGCCTTTTTTGTTTTGAACTTAAAGGCGCGCATTTGTTTGTGACCGCCGGATTTCAATCCAGCGGTATCTCTTTGGCTACGTGCGGATAAGGTCAGACCCTCATCTGACTGTGGGATTTGAATCCTACGGTGCTCCTTATTTCTTGTGGGATTACAACTGGATCTTGGTATGGCCGTTAGATTAGAATCGTGCGGCCATATTGAAAGATACCGGTTGAGTGTTATTTATCCATCTTATCGCCGCCGTCCACTTCCAATCGAACGGCTGACAATCTTTTGAGCTTACAGTGAACCCTGTTGTTGAAATTTGATACGGCTCACAGAGGGGCCCGCATGTCAGTGACGCGCCTCTCTTCCTCCTCGCGCCTGTGCATCGCCGCCGACTTCATTGCCGGAGAGGTGGTGTTGCGCCATGGTTTTGGCAAACCTTTCTTTGACATCTGGGACTAAATTGCCACCACATCAACTCTAGACACTTCCCGTTTGCTCTGGAGGATTGATATCTATATAAACCCTAGCTTTTTGAGCTCACTGCCGTTGTTGACCGAAAGCTCTCCTCACATTCTTTCTTCTTTCCCAGTGAAGCTTTCTTGCTTGCACTCCTTGCTCATCTATAATCATGCCTAATTCACTTAGTAATATGTGTTTGGGGCATCTTTTGTAGGTTGAACGATGGTTTGCTCTCTGTCGACTTAAGTCTGTTGGAGCACCACTTCGGTGAAGTCTTCCTCCGACAGGAGAAGAGAACTATGCAATTTCCCTGTTTTCGACCGAAAACCCAACTTCATCTTCTCCAGCTCCAGCTGGTAAGTTTAGACCTTAAGTCTTGTCATCTTAAGGACCCTAAGGATCTCAGTAGCTCACATGAATCACTCATTTGTGCATATGATGCTCAAATCTTACTTTGACTGAAAAGTTACTTTTATAGCTTTTCGGTCTTTCATATCGTTTATAACTTTTCCACCAATTCTAATGCAACTTCGCAGTTTAGATAGCTTCCTACTTAACCTTATCATCATAAGCAATAATCTTTTTTAAAAACATGATACTCTCAAATCGGCTAAATGGTCAAACCTCCTTCCCGTGCTGTTTTTGTCGGATGAACCGACAAGAACTGTGGACTTGTTCCTTTACTGTTAATTTTACCGATTAGGGTTAACAAAGGTTAGTCTAGGGTATCATCTTTCTTAAATATTAGGTTTAACTCCAGCTAGAATCTTGTGTTCAAGTATATTACCAAATCAGCCGAAAATCTCCACTTCTGATAATTGCTGTTTGTTGTCGGTCTAGCTGACAATGCACACAGCAATAATTTTTAGTTTCTAATTCTTGTCAACTAGTGAGTAAATGATGAGTTAGGTTACTACCCTTGTTATGAATGCTCTTAGTCTAAACAAAATATTTTACTTGATACATGTTTAGATCACCAAACCCCTCTTTTGTAAGTTGTTTTGTTTTCAGTTTTTCAAATCAGTTCCTCATGCAATTTTTATTCTGTTGGTGGTGGCAGCCACTTTACTGTTAATTATGGTTTATCATTATGATCTCTATCAATTACTGTTTTGAGTCCAAATTGGTTTTTAAAGTTGCTTTACTAATACCTAGCTTGTGTATGGTTAAGGAGTATTGCTTTATGCAAAAAAAATTGCAACCATACAACCTTCCTGTTGTTAACCTTGTGCACGTACAATTTCTATTCCATTGGTTAGGTTCTATCAAATACTTTCTTTTTATAGTTTGTGTAAGTCTTGCTGAGTACCTTCCGTACTCAGGTGCTATAACATCTTGTTGCAGATGAGGATGGTTATCTGTATGAGATGCCCATTAGTGCCGATCAGGGCGACGCTAACGAATGAAGTTGTTTCTAATCTCCACGCAATAGCCTCTAGGTGACAGGGCCATTGGTGGTTTTGTTGTTTAGTTTTTCTTCCGCTGTTAACCTTTGTGGTGACCAAAGTCACTTGATATTGTAGTACTAGATCGAATTGTAACCTTCTGTTTAATTATGTAAATGTATGCCTTGTATGTGTATGATGCAATGTTGTTTAAGGATATATGTGCAATGGTCACTGATCCTGGGAACCATTGTAAGACATATATCCGGGAACCTAAATGTTGGATTTATACCTTGTTAAATTTATGCTTCTAGTATGATTTTAATTAAGGACCGAAAAGTTCTTAATTATTAATTATGCTTTTAGTGCAATTTTTAATTCAGCATAAATTCCAATAATCCGGGGTCCTCACACCTCCTGGGGGGTCTTTTTGCACAGACCACCCCAGGACCACCCTAAAGACCACTATGCAACCATTTTGCAATGACCACCCTCTGGACCACCCTGGTCGTGTGCACTAGACAACCCCAAAGACCTCTTCGTGACCATCTTTCAAAGACAACCCCAAAGGCCACCCTCTGGCCATTTTCTCTTGCACAGACGACCCTCAAGACCTCACTTAGGTTTTTCTGTACACTAGAAACTGTATTAACTTGATAAATGCATAACTCACTCAATTCAACTCCAAAATGAGTGAAACCACTTTTGATAATTTTTATTTTTAATGAACTTTATTCTAAAATAGGTTTCAAACTGGTCTTTATAACAGAGAAGGTAGTTTTGGAAAACCCTATATTAACTGTATTATTTTTACAATAGGAAAAGTTGATGACTTAGGAAATTCTTAACTAAATCATATAAACTCCAAATGAGGTAAACTCAACTGTTTTGGACTTATAATAATATTCTCTATTTAACCATATAATCATTTGTTCCACCACGGCTCTGCAAATTTTCAACAAATAATTAAAATCTGTGAATAGTGACAGATTCTAATTAAATTGGAATTTCCAGCAAACTGAAATTCAAACTGCCATAACTTTCACATACTAAATCCAAATGGAATAATTTTTCCACCTAAATTCATCTACAATCATGACTTAGCTACTGTAGAAAAATCATGCATTTTTTAGCATCTTGATTTTTGAGGTATTTCTCGGTGTTTATATCGGTCTTTATTCTTTAGATTCCGAAGTTATTGATATTGACTCCTACGCTACCGAGAGTGAAAAACTACTCTTCCAGCAAGGCAAGCATCTTTTGAACTTTCTTATTGCATCATATTGATCCCAGTTTTTATACATTAGCTTTCAAAATGCAATGATATTGCTTGCATGCTATCTTTGGTATATCATTATTTTGTGAGTAGTTAGTTATGTCCTATCCTTGCTGGTTATCCTTGATATCTTCCATACACATATGCCTAAGATAGATGCTTGTGATGGTACGATTGTTGTATGAGAATGCTTAGCCATTATGGTCTAGATAACGTAATAGATCAATTAAGGAATAGCTCGTCAATTGTGGGAGACACACAACAACTCTTAATTTTCTTTTGTCCAGATTGTTATACTTGGTTGTTGGTTTAAACTTTGGTTATGTTAAAATGGTTTTAGGTCTGGACAAGTGGTCGTAAGTGTGGTGAGGTTATGCATGAGTTTTGGGTATGTGGTGGTCTTGTCCGGACCCTTAAGGACCGAGCCTTGAACTTTCAGTCCAAGTAACAAGCGTGCTACCACATGCGGTATATGGGTGTCATCTGGTTAAGTAAGGGGAAGGTTTTATTGGGTTAGACCGCAGGTGGTGCAAGGACATAGGGACCGTGAAATCTCTATGTTCCTCAGGAACCCAATGTAATATATACTGTGAATAATGACCACGATTACCTATGTTAATCACAACAACATACTAACTACCTTACACTGGCCCATCCAATGCAACGTGTGTGCCCGCTTAGTATTTGCTATATGCTTATGTCTATGTTGGGAGTTATCTCGTACGGGTGGTCTATCTCAATAGGATCTTCTTGCTGAAAATGATCGTATCTCGATTCTCCCCTGCCGGCATACCAAAGGAAGTGTGTCATTAACCAGAGGCATCCGGGGGCTTACGGGCTAGTCGAGTCATGTGGGTAAAGTAGTACACCTCTGCAGAGTTTAATCTATTCGAATAGCCGTATCCACGGTTATGGACAACACTTGGTTTTTGGATGAGTCATTGTATAGACTTTAAATTAAAAGTTGACATGGTTATAACTTGGTTCGGCATGAATGGGATGTTCATGTACCTTAGTGTATCAAAGTGGGCAGCCACTTTGGTATTGCTTGACCTATATGACTATCTATGTCTTGTGAAATTCCTTTCTTAAGCAATAGTTTACAAAAATGGCTTTTGCAAACTAGATGGTCTAGAGATATAAGATGTTGCATTTCCTGCAAAACTAAGCCACTAATGCCATCTCTTGAATAACCTCTAAGCATAAATATTTTTACTTTGTGTAAGACTTGCGAGTACCTTGTACTCAGCCAGTTTGTCTACTGGCTTTCAGGTGAGGAAGATTGCGAGCCCGACGTGCTCGTTAGCGCCGATTTAGGCGACGCTAACGAGTGATGCTGTCATTTAACTCCCAGTCGGTTGCCGATGGGTTATGGGCATACCTTTGCTGGACTTTTGGTTTATTTACTTGCTTCCGCTGCTACTTTATGATTTCATTTGAATTTGGTCAGTCGGCCACATGTAATAGTTGTAGACTTAACTCTTATTGATGTATGTCTTTTGAACTATGAATGTATCAATGTTGTATGTGAGTTTGGGTATGTTGGTCGCTGATCCTGGGAGCCAACATGACCTCATGCTCGCTATTCATGAATTCCATTCTAACTCACTAAGTGTGGTCTTGAATTCTCTAGAGGACCAATCATCATGTAATACTTGCAGAGGAGCAGTATACATGATCATCGGGGTTCTAGTTTCAGTCAAGACTTCTCACTTAGATGGAGTTAACTTAGAATTCATTTACTTGAGGCCCAGAGTTATGTCTATAAGACCTTGCTTAGTCTCGGTCTTGCAGACTTAACCCGGGTGTCCTCACAGCGTTGGTATCAGAGCCATACCGACTGTAGGTTAGAGATAGCGTAGGCGTTAAGTTTAGAAAGTCCTTGGTCAAAATTATTTTCAAATTATCAAATTACTTTCAGAAAGTTAAGCTAGGAATATCTTTATTCCTCATCCATCTTAGTATCGTCTCTCTCCTTATTCTCATTTGATTTGCAAAACTAACTTACCTTGCCCTTCTAGTCCTTTAGATGAACCCTCTATACCTTGTTCGGGAGACCCAAACTGAAGTTGTGGATGGATATCCGGCGCTTCTAGAGATATAATGTGAAGAGAAACTTTGCTTATCAACACCAATACTCCATCTACCATCGGGATCGAGGATCAGGATCAAGGATGGAGGAATATTTGGCAGTGATCAATATCGTTGCCAGACGCGTGACAAGGAGTATCCCATACGGATTCTAGGCGCGTGGCACCTCTGAGGCCACGGCATTGCAGGAAGTGGCTCGTGTGGCGCTGAGCCATCTTCTTCATGACTTGACGAAGTTAGCTCAGCCTCCATACTACCACCTTCCTATGCAAGCACGTGGCGCAGAAGTGAACACTGTTGCCAGGATCCAGTCTGGGAAAGACACTCAAGTACGACAGCTGGCAAGATTGATACACATCAAGGAGCAAATCTATAAATGCTCAATGCATGAGTTATGGGAGACGCACTTCATCTCACCATGGCTCAAGGGCGTCTGCAACCCATATGCAACATAAGTTTCCCTCTATGCCTCACCAATCCTGATAACCCCAAAGACACGGGATCACTGTAACACCCTAGCCTGACAAAGGCCTGGAATGCTACTAAACTGACACTATAACCATTTTAATATTGATACAATTCTCTAAAATCTGACAGAACCTCCTTTGTTTATTTACTAAACTGGAGGTTTCAACCTTTAAATGTAGCATAGTTAAGTAATCCAACATCCAGCATAATCAAGGGACCACCAAAACTATGCTAATCATCACTATATCTTCCAAAGCATGCCAAACGATTACAAGCATAAACAAAAGGACATCCATGATCCTCTAATCAACTCTATTACAAATTATTCCAAGCAGAGGGAGTAATCATAAAGAAATTTTTAAGCAAGTTTCTCTTCTACTAAATTATCAATCTATCAATTCAAATGTGAGTAGTTTGTGCCATTGTGCAAACGCTCTAAGTCTTACTCTCTCCCATGCATGTCGTTCTTGTAAAGGGGTACCTAAAAACACAACAACAGCAAGAGTGAGTCCCAAGACTCAGCAAGTACAATAAATGGCAATAATAACATAAACAACTTTAATCATCAACATCCATCTACAATCTCTATTATAAACATGTCATATGCTCATGCTATGCAGGATGCTCAAGTGCACTTTCTCTTTCTCTTTATCTTTTGTATTTTACCGGTAATACAAAGTATGCAACCGTCGCTGCATACCCATACGTGTGCTCGCAAGCGCAGGGACCAATTGCCCAATACTCCGCAAGTAAAGGGGACCTCAAGCCCACACTCCACAAGTGTGGGGACCATAAGTCCACCGTTTTCATGATGGGGACCTCTTTTCAATGCCCACATTCTATGAATGTGGGGACCTCAAGCCCGTCATCTACATGACGGGGACCTCGAAAATGCTCAGTCACCACGTGACCAAGCCTCCAATATGATAGCATGATGCACATGAGCAAAACTTTAAACCACCATAAATTTGTATTCACAACAACGTCATACATGAATACACTTATTCATACTTCTAGCATTCATCATCGTTGACATTCATAGCACTCTAGCATCCATGAATAGCACATATATTCATAATACTAGCAAACATGAACAATCACTCATGAATAACAATTAATCATATCTCCAGCATTCACCATTCTTAACCATACATATCACACTATCAACCATGCATTGCTAATATGTATCAAAATATTAGCACTTTCTATCAACCATTCATAATTATTCTATCAACCAGAGTACTTGCCTTAACCGCGTGAGAACGAAGGATATGCAGAGGGTGCTGCCTCCGGGACCAATCCCCCACCTAAAAAATACATTTAAAAGCTTTCTAAGACAATAGTAATGGACCAAATAAACCATATGAGCAAGCACGAAATAGCAAAAGCTTGTAACACGACCCCGACTCCAATTTATTAAATGCTGAACTGACCCCTCTGTAAACAGTCATATTCAAAAATTCGTATCTGTTAGTACAGGAGTCCAAATGAGATGATCTTGGACTTCATTGAAAGGATATCAAATTACCCACCGAAACCTAGTTGGTGGGCCTTCCTGATTCGGCCATCTAATATCCTTTTTAAGCTGATTAACAAAACATCAATTTCACATCAAGTTATCTGGACAGAACACTAAAACTATCATAACTTTCAGCTCGTTTGTTTAAATTTTTCCTTCTTGTGCTTCCCTGAAAGCTACAACAATTATCTACAACTTTCATTATACTGATATCCTCTAATTCTCCTTTTAACTGATCGAACCAGTCAGATTACTAAAACCTATGAAAATACTGATAGATTCGCGGAACAGTCGCACTAATAATATCATAACTTTTGCTACAGAGGTCCAAAAAATACGATCTTGCACTTCATTGAAAGCTATTGACGTCCTCTACAACTTTCTAGGAGATGACAAAGACTGATTCCGCACTTAACTACATCAATACATCCCTCTAACACGATCTGTCCTCAGGCGATAGAACTACCAACAAAAAACAATTAAGCGCTAAAACATCTAAACAAGGGGAAAACGAGGTTACCCTTGAAGAACCGATTGCTGGGCACGATGAGCAACCACCAGCGAACTCTCCCCCCAAAGATGGTCCTGTTCCCCTCACCTTCTTCCTCCTCCAACAGCCGGGCACCTCCAGCGATCTCATTCTTCTTGGCCAATCGTTCTCCCGGGTGATCGCCTTCTTCCTCCAATTGGGGTGACTACTGTTCACGGTACTATAGCGGCGGTGGGTACTGTAGCACGCCATGCTACAGTACCATTTCTAGAGTTTCCTTCCTCTTTTTATTGGTAGCCAGCCCCTCATGGGCCTAAATGCTGTGAGCTGGAAGCCCATAGCCCAAGTTATCGAAATTATGCGTAAATCCCCCTGTAATCTCCTGTTAAAACACTTTTCTAATTGGTCCTTGTTTCTAATTTATTTCTTCTCTCTCGAATACATTTGGGGTATTACATTTACCCACCTTAAACAGAATTTGACCCCAAATTCTAAACACGCTTAGGCGAACGAACGACCACGAGTGAGAACGAACAACGGTAACCACGTACCTATTGTGAACAACACTGGCTAAAGCTCACGCACACGAAACTCCAACTTCCCAAGTAGCCTTTCCCTCGGTCTGAAAATACCACAACACAACGACGTAACACGACGTCTGAACTAACGCTCTACCCGGTACTTCCAAGTACACTCATCGGACAAGACTCAAAGGTAAGGTCTCACTCGATGGTCAACGGCGCAAACGAAACCTCAAACTCTGGATCTCCCAGGTACTCACTTAACACAAGAACATACAAGATGTTACGTACTCCGCGCACGGACTCGAGACAGTCTTGACGATACGCCAACTAGCGAAAACAACCCAATGTATCTTGGGTTAACCTTCCCAATGATACCGAACCACACGACATGCACATAGAACATATAACTTGTGTTCCCCCTCTCAATTAAACTCTTCACTAAAGCAAGGATCATCTCCTTAAACCAGAAACATACGACAAAACTCTCTTTAAGCAAACTCTTTTACCAACAAAACCCATCTGAAAATGAAAGATTCACATCGCAACTAAGCGTTACCCACTCGGTGCTAAAGAGTCAAATCTAGAAATCGAATTTCATCACGAAAACCTTTCCACCTTCCAAGTGGCGGTTTATAAAAGCATCACGAAAACCAAAGGAGGAATCATTTTAAATGCCCAAATCAAAAACTTCCTTTATTCTTCCCGAACCGATAAGAACCACACATACCAAAATCGAGTCAAACTCATCTTACGAAAGATATTGGTCAACAGCACAAAACTCAAACGAGAATCGAGGAAACGATTCACTTCTTTGAGGAAGTATCAATTTTTAAGTATCTCTTTTAGGAATAAAATCTCTCTCAACTTTGGAGTTTCAGTTCATCGCAACACACTAACTCATCTCTCTTAACTTGACATTCCCAACATTGCGCTCAAGTCGAAATACATCATCCACACCTCCGTATAAAGGCTCTATCGACGCCCCCAAAACTTTCTCTCAACAACTCCTCTACCGACATAATTAATTTGACAGATGACTTCCAATGTATCTAAAAATAGATCTCACATGCAAACACATTACCTCAATCTTTTAAGAATAAACAACTCGAAATTCCCAGCACACACATTCATATACTTCATCAAAAGGGTTCTATCAATGATCATCCCATTGTTCGAAATCCACCCTTATTCTACTTCCTCTACACATAATCATTGGGCGACTCAAGGTCCTAGCAAAAGAATCTGAAGCCCAAAACTATACTCCAAGACTCCTACCATGAACTTCTCATATAGAAAATAGGGGAAACCTCAAATTAAATCTCTAAAATTCTCACAATCCAAACATACTCGCGCATTGACATCAACACGAAAACATTTCTTCGATCCAATTATCTTTATCAAGATTCTAACTTTTAGAGAGTTACTTACTAAGTCCAAGTCTTTCCTAGCAATAATCCAACGTTCTCGACTATCTCATTAATCGCTTTAACGGTCAGATTACTTTGCTAATACTACTCTCATTTCAACACCATCATAATTCATCTGCACAACCGTGCAAGGTACCCAATCGTGACACTCTAATACATCGAGTAAGATTCTCCATCCTTTCAAAAATTCTAATGTTCCACCCGAATTGAACAATGGATCTTGGATCACAAATCTTCATAGGTTCTAATGGTTGCGATAATGCAGTCAGTTTAGCCTCAAAGGCAAACATTCTGTATAATTAAAATTTTCTTCAAGAATTACAAACGAAATTAGTTCATCCTTCAATGCTCCTCGATTAACTTACACCCCAAGGTCTCACAACCACATTGAATAACCACTTCGAAAACCACTGTGAAACGAATCAGTGGATCCTTCCTCAAAAGAAAAGGCAAATGAAGACATTTACTGCTTGAAATAAACACAGGACCAAGGGAAATAGTCACTTAGGTAAAGAACTCAGAAAACATAGAGGAAGTCAACAGCTGAGGGCTCAAGTCCTGCTAAAAGCGAATACCGAACCACAAATGGGAAGAAAGTATTCCCCTTTGAAAATTGGTAAATTCTTATGGAACAAATACATAAGGTTCAAGTACACTCAAATAAACTGCAAGTTGCGAAACGCGACTTAAATGTCAAATACTTTTACTTCACTCCTTCCTTTAACCATGAAAGTTATTTTATGTGATTACTACATCACTTTGCCAGCTTAAACAAGATAAGCTCTTAAGACCAAATCATAGGTACCACTTAATAACCGATAAAATCTTTCAACATGTCACTTTGCTCAAAGCAACTCAATCACCACATAACTCAAGAGGTCCAAATGATCACCAACGCAATCTCGAAACACTTTTACTAAATCCAAATTATGAAAGACGATCAAATTACTTTATTTCTAAAAGAATCATCTCTACACACACAAGTCACAATCTCTCGCAGATAATCTTACTAACATCAAGAATAATATACTCTGAATACGAATATTTATCATCAACTATTCCATTAGAAAGCCCCCAAAGTTTCACCAAATTGTTACATACTACCTTTTCATCCCATCTTCAAAATGAGAGTATACCCAAAACCATACAACCTCACTACATCGACCTCTTAAGTTATAAGGGGTCTACTACACAATCGAAAAGCTCCTACCAAAACCCTTTTATCAATGACACATTATCATCCAATTATTTCACAATCATGTGGGCATAAGCCACCTCTTATATCATATCAGTTCAACTTTTAGCGATGCTCATCATCAAACTTCAATACACAACAGTTATACTACAATCATTGTTGTTATCAACTAGCTTCATTATGAAATCTAGTTGCTACATACTTTCCTTCCCAAATCACATGGCTGTTAACAAGCACATATTCAACTGTTCCTCCTCACATTGGATTTCGGCAAAAATACACTAAAACTTCAAAAATCGAAATCTTCTATCGATCAAGAGTCTCAACAACACTACAACCAAATTCATCGCGTCATCCTACATAGAAGAACTACATAGAACTTCTCCCATAAATTCTAAATCCACCGATATTCAATCCATTCAACCAGTTGTACACAATTCTAATAACTAATCATACTAGGGAATATGTAAATATAGCATTTCCTCTAGTTTCCCTTTCCATATATTTAAATTAATCCATGGGAACCAAAGAACCCAACAAGTTTAGCAACGTAAATGATTTTAGTGACCAGACTAATTCATCTATGTTCCATACTTATTAATATCTCTTTTTACTCCAAATAGGTATGGTCATACTCTCAGTCACTACTCATATATACAGTTCATCAAGAACTAGTAGAAGACAACATCAACTTAATCACTTTCACTTCCAGGGTTACTAATTAATATTAATTATGCACCGCACCAATGGTTCAACTTGATACCCATACCATATCAAGTTAGTTGATTACAATCTCTAATTTAACCATAACAAGGTATCACAAAAGGATCTTAACAATTCCACCAGAAAAGAGATGCATTAAACTTCAACACTCGGAATAATCCAAAAGAAATACATAGAGCCAAAGCTTTCTCATGTTAACAAACTTGCAACAGAAACTCTCATTACCCAAACCTTCAAACGAATACATGAGTCATTTTTTTCCAATGAGAAAGAAGAAACAACCATGGAATTAACAGTAATGCCAATTGAGGACGATCACAAGTAGTAAAAACAGCTCAATAGTCGGAAAACAATACTTGTTTCAGAGAACCGTTAGAGACCATTGAAACACAACAATTAACATGAACCACGAACTCAAGAGAATTTCATCATCCACCATAGAACAAGAATTTGCCAAGATTGAGGTCGAGAAAGAAAACAACTTTCTAAAGCGACTCACGTTCAACTCACGCAACTAAGGTATTCGGGGTAACTACTTTATCGTCTACCACGAGCGGTGGTATAGCTCGACAAAGTCCAAGGCCACAACCACGGCCTCCACTTCTTAACAACCAATATCGACACGAATAAACAATATAATCACATATGATCATACATGATCATCTCATGACAATCATAGAATAGATTCATAGATATAGAATGTCATAACATATCATAGCATAGGCAAGAAAGATAGCATGAGGCAATTCAACAATTGCTCAACAAATAAAACATAACAACGAGATAATGCGGAACCAATGTAATTCCCAACCCCACCTACTGTGCACAGTGTGCCAATTTAATATTTTTCTATTAACCACGGACCTAAAGCCCGCTCTGATACCAACTGTAACACCCTAGCTTGACAAAGGCCTGGAATGCTACTAAACTGACACTATAACCATTTTAATATTGATACAATTCTCTAAAATCCAGCAGAACCTCCTTTGTTTAGTTACTAAACGGAGGTTCCAACCTTTAAATGTAGCATAGTTAAGTAATCCAACATCCAGCATAATCAAGAGACCACCGAAACTATGATAATCATCACTATATCTTCCAAAGCATGCCAAACGACTACAGGCATTAAAAAAAAGGACATCCATGATCCTCTAATCAACTCTATTACAAATTATTCCAAGCAAAGGGAGTAATCATAAAGAAATCTTTAAGCAAGTTTCTCTTCTACTAAATTATCAATCTATCAATTCAAATGTGAGTAGTTTGTGCCATTGTGCAAACGCTCTAAGTCTTACTCCCTCCCATGCATGTCGTTCTTGTAAAAGGGTACCTAAAAACACAACAACAGCAAGAGTGAGTCCCAAGACTCAGCAAGTACAATAAATGGCAACAATAACAAAAACAACTGTAATCATCAACATCCATCTACAATCTCTATTATAAACATGTCATATGCTCATGCGATGCAGGATGCTCAAGTGCACTTTCTCTTTCTCTTTATCTTTTGCATTTCTACCAGTAATGCAAAGTATACAACCGTCATTGCATACCCATGCCTGTGCTCGCAAGCGCAGGGACCAATTGCCCAATACTCCGCAAGTAAAGGGGACCTCAAGCCCACACTCCACAAGTGTGGGGACCATAACCCCATCGTTTTCATGATGGGGACCTCTTTTTAATGCCCACATTCTATGAATGTGGGGACCTCAAGCCTGTCATCTACATGACGGGGACCTCGAAAATGCTCAGTCACCACGTGACCAAGCCTCCAATATGATAGCATGATGCACATGAGCAAAACTTTAAACCACCATAAATTTGTATTCACAACAACATCATACATGAATACACTTATTCATACTTCTAGCATTCATCATCGTTGACATTCATAGCACTCTAGCATCCATGAATAGCACATATATTCATAATACTAGCAAACATGAACAATCACTCATGAATAACAATTAGTCATATCTCCAGCATTCACCATTCTTAACCATACATATCACACCATCAACCATGCATTGCTTATATGTATCAAAATATTAGCACTCTCTATCAACCATTCATAATTATTCTATCAACCAGAGTACTTGCCTTAACCGCGTGAGAACGGAGGATATGCAGAGGGTGCTGCCTCCGGGACCAATCCCCACCTAAAAATACATTTAAAAGCTTTCTAAGACAATAGTAATAGACCAAATAAACCATATGAGCAAGCACGAAATAGCAAAAGCTTGTAACACGACCCGACTCCAATTTCCTAAATCTTTGAATCGACCCCTCAGTGTGCAGTCATATTCAAAAATTCGTATCTGTTAGTACAGGAGTCCAAATGAGGTGATATTGGACTTCATTGAAAGGATATCAAATTACCCACCTAAACCTTGTTGGTGGGCCTTCCTGATTCGGCCATCTAATATCCTTTTTAAGCTGATTAACAAAACATCAATTTCACGTCAGGTTATCTGGACAGAACACTAAAACTATCATAACTTTCAGCTCGTTTGTCCAAATTTTTCCTTCTTGTGGTTCCCTGAAAGCTACGACCATTATCTACAACTTTCGTTATACTGAGAACCTCTAATGCTCCATTTAACTGATCGAACAAGTCAGATTACTAAAACCTGTCAAAATACTGATAGATTCACGGAACAGTCGCACTAATAATATCATAACTTTTGCTACAGAGGTCCAAAAAATATGAGCTTGCACTTCATTGAAGGCTATTGACGTCCTCTACAACTTTTTAGGAGATGAAAAAGACTGATTCCGCACTTAACTACATCAAAACATACCTCTAACACGATCTGTCCTCGGGCGATAGAACTACCAACAAAAAACAATTAAGCGCTAAAACATCTAAACAAGGGGAAAACGAGGTTACCCTTGAAGAACCGATTGCTGGGAACGATGAGCAACCACCAGCGAACTCTCCCCAAAGATGGTCTGTTCCCTCACCTTCTTCCTCCTCCAACAGTGGGCACCTCCAATGATCTCCTTCTTCTTGGCCAATCGATCTCCCGGGTGATCGCCTTCTTCCTCCAATTGGGGTGGCTACTGTTCACAGTACTGTAGCATGCCATGCTATAGTACCACTTCTAGGGTTTTCTTCCTCTTTTTATTGGTAGTCAGCCCCTCATGGGCCTAAATGCTGTGGGCTGGAAGCCCATAACCCAAGCTGTCGAAATTATGCGTAAATCCCCCTCTAATCTCCTGTTAAAACACTTTTCTAATTGGTCCTTGTCTCTAATTTATTTCCTCTCTCTCGAATACATTTGGGGTATTACAATCACCTAGCTACTATTGGTTAGATCCGTTTCCAAAAGGATTTAATCGGAACCTTTAGGATTGAAGCTTAGTAAGCTGGCTGTTCGGTTATGAGTTCAGTGAGCATATGTCCTTAGATCCTTGTAAAGGGTCTATAGTTGTTAAACTTTCAATGTTGTTTTGCAGGAGCTTTGGTTTCGGGCAATTACTCTTGGCCTACGGGCCTATATGGATGTAATTGTAACCGGAAAACTCCTTATCATTTCTATGGATCTTATGTTGGCCTTTTTGCTTTCGTGTCTTCTCTTGGTGTTAATTTGTGTGCATTCATTGTCATATCGCATGATAGTTTTAGATCTTCTCCTTGCTGTCCAAAATATCTTTCGCACTCATTCGAGTGTATTCTTAGGCTATGTCCTAACCATCTTTGTCACAACAGGATGGTAGGACCTAGTAGCACGCATATCGTGAGCACAGTGGCTCTTTGAGTACAGTGGCTAGGGTTTAGTCCTCCCCCTCCCTTGCCTTCTAATGGGTCGCTAGCCCACTTATGGGCCTTGGGCCACTATGGCCGGCTCCTCTCCTCTCGAATATGAATTGGTGGCCCATTTCTCTCCTAAAATTCTGAATTTTCTACCTTATTTCTCTTAATTCTCTCTCAATTTAGTTATTCTCTCTCGAATATTCTTTCGAATACTTTTGAGTATTACATTCTACCCCTTAAACAGATTCGACCTCGAATTCTACTCACCTAACGCTAAAGAATAACCACACTAAGAACTTACTAATATTACCACGCACTGCTGTGAACAATCCGGATAATTCTCGCATGCGAGACCCCAATCCCAAGCCGCTCTCTCGGACTAATGGGACAAAGGCACCTTGTCACAAACCAACGACTTGTGCCTCAAAGACTCGCTCGACCTCTCTAACAACGCACTGGATGCTACTCAAAGGTCAGCGACTTCCACGAAACTTCAAACTTTGGACCTCTTTGTTGCTCACTCAGCACTGGAACAAACAAGACGATATGTACTCCGCGCATGGACTCAGTACGGTCCTAGCGATACGCCAATCTACAAATTCCCGTGACTAAGGAATCTATCCAACACACCTTTGGTTAAACTTTCTTTTGGTACTGAAGTACACCGTCTGCACAAAACACACAGAACTCTTCTTCCAACTCTCAGTCGATCATTTTACCTATGCAAGCAGCATCTCCTTTACCAAGGGACGCACAAAGAACTCGCCTATCAACTCACTTATCCGAAGAACTCAACTGAAAACAAAGGGGTCAAAATGCATCCAATTCAAAAACATCTTCTCTTCAAAGAGCCCAATCCAAAATCAATGGATTTACCACAAAATCTTTTTCACTTTTCAAATAGGCAGTTTAGAAATAAATGCCACACAAGCCAAAAGCGAAATCACTCGAAAAAACCATATTAACCATTTCTTTTTTTTTTCTTTGCTGGAAGGAATCACACATACCGACAAGAACCAACTTAATTTGTAATTGACATCCATCATAACCATGTAGTTCAAGTAAGAACTAAGGAAGTATCTCACTATCCAAGACCACACCCTTTTCCACAATCTTTCTTTTAAGAATTTAACTTTCCTTTAAACTATAGGATCCAAATCATCGCATAACACATTAACTCATTTTTCTTAAATTGGCAACCTCAAAGCTATGTTCTACCAAACATAAAATCCACACTTATGCAGGGAGACTCTTCCAATCCACAATATCGTTCTCTAACCAACTTCTCTACCGAATGAATTACTTTGACAAAATAATTCCCAACACAACTCAATATAGATTTCACCCACCATCACATCCCTCAATCCGTTAAGGATAAACAATTTGAAATTCACATCACACACTCTCATTTACTAGCCCCAAAGGATACTATCAATGATCATCCCACTACTCAAAATCCACTCTTATTCTACTACTTTTACACATAATCATTGCCAACCAAGGTTCTAACATAAAAATGCAAAGCCCAAATTCAACCTCTAAGACTCCTACAACAAACTTCTCGTATAAAAGATCGAGAAATTCTCAGATTCATTCACTAAAATTCCCACACTCTAAACATGCTCAATCGTTATCATCCACATGTAAATATTTTCTCGACCAAATTATCTTTTAGAAGAATTCTAGCTCACCGAAGGTTATCCACTAAAACCAGGGTATACTTGCTGCCAACTCAACCTTACCTACTATCCCATCGATTGACATTACGGTTATATTACTTCACTAATCCTTCTCTCATTAAACTACACTATCATAGATCACCTACCCAACCTTGCAAAATTACCCAATCGCGATACTCTAACACATTGATCAAGCTTCCAGACTTTCGATAATCCCAACATTCCAACATGAATGAAGGTTCTTGGATTATACTTCGCTATGGGTTCCACTAGTTCTAACACTAATCTGTTTTATTTCAACAATAATCATTCCACTTAAATCCAATTCTTTCGAAGAGTTATAGGACAAAACCAAATCACTTTCTACTGATCTTCAAATAGCTTGGCCCCCATAGTTCTCACTACGATCATTTACTTGACCACCACCAACCAATCGCCACACTACACTCTGTAAGACCTTGCAGCCCACTTCGGTTAATCTTTTCTCAATAGGAAAGAGCAAACAACTACAAATTTTAACACACGAGAAACACTACTCCTCACAGTGAGCACGAGACCCAAGAGAAAAAGTTAAATAGCGTTGATCTCGAAAAACAAAAGATGAGACCACATTTGAAGGCAAAAGTTCACAAGAGGGGAGTTTCGGACATCAATAAATCACAATAAAACACTGCTTTTGAAACTCAAGAAACACTTAAGTGGCAACGAAAGGAAAGTTGCAGGTTACAATCTTGAATTCCAACCTCAAATACTTATGGTACACCTTTTTTTTCTTCTCTTTAACAGAGAAAACAATTTCCTTTGTTTACATCACCACTTGCCAACCAAAGAAGAAGTACTTCTGAAACAATTCACATTAATCACTTAAGAACCCATCAGAATAATCTCACGCCTCGCCTTTCTCAACAATTTCAGTCACCACATTAAGCATGAACTACCAAAAGCTCACAAATGCAAAACTCCAAACTTTCCTGTTCGTATTCTCGAAGAATCTGAACGGAGAACAAGGAACCGTGTCATCAAGTTCCTTAAGGTTCAGTGGTCGAATCATTCCGAGGTTGAGGCAACTTGAGAGCGGGAAGATCGTCTTCGTGCGGACTACCTGTCTTTCTTCTCCGAGTAAACGGAATCTCAGGACGAGATTCTTGTAAGGGGGGGGGAGATTTGTAACATCCCAATTTTGGACTTGTGTTTCAAATGTAAGAAAATGAGTAGAAATTAAAACTTTTTCTTACATCATGTATTTCCTATATGTACTAAACAATTCTTGTACAAGAATTATGGAAATACAAAGTCACAAGTCTTTTGATCCAAAACCTTGTCTTCCAAAAACAATCTTGTCAAACCTTATGATCATCTCCTGAAAATATTTTTCCTAAGCTGCAGGGTTGGTATGTGACCCCTCTGAAAAAGTTCACAATTTTTAGAAATTATTTGAATATTTTTAGAGCGCAGTCAAACCTGTTTGACTTTTAGTCAACACCCTATTCCAGAACCTTGCAGAATTTTTGGAGCAAAATGCACTGCATAAAATCCTCTGAAAATTTTACACGTGGTTAATATCTAAGTTATCAAGCTCCAGTAAAAAATTTAGAATTTTGGGAGTCAATTTGCTATCCCTAAAAATTCCTCAAAGTCTCAGCTCAATGTAAAACCCAAAACGAGTTTCATTGTTCCTCAAAGTGCGGACGGTCTGGGCTCGAGCCACTTGACTTGGCTCAGTCAACTAACTGCACCCGGGCTCACTTAAAACGCGCATTCAATCTCAGCCGTTGGATTTAAATCGCACGGCTCACGTTCGCGAGAACGTTCGGAACTCGCGATCACGCCAACTCATTTGGACCATTGGATCAAGATCTGATCGTCCAGATGAATTGGGTTGTTCGGGTCACCCGGTTGTCACCTCTAGTCGTGACCATCCATTTTAGATCCAATGCACTCGATCTCCTCCTTTGTTTTAAACCTTTGGGGCCTTGAGCAAATCTCAACCGCTGGATTAAAATCGGACCGCCCACACTCGCCCTGGCTTTTCTCTGGTCATCTTCTTCCTCAAGCCGTACATGAACAGTGTATGGCATGGCCTCAGTCGTGTCTGCTCCCTCGACAACGTCTCCCTGGTCGGCATTTAGTGGGTGCAGGTGCTTTCGGCCGTAAGCATGCCCTACCCTGCACCCCATCATTTCTCTTTTTTGGTCCATGGTTGTGCTATAGACCTAGCTCACCCGAAAATCTTGTTTTGTTGCCAAACCCTAATCCTCCAGCTTTATAAGCTCCCCAAAACCCCTCCTAGTACTCCTTTACACCACCCCTTGGCTCTTCTTTGCTTGTAGAGCTAAAAACACCAAAACCACCATTGTTGACCCGTGGAGCTCAATTATGGATCTTGGTGCCCCAGTGGTTCATCTTCAATTCTTCTTATACCCTTTTGAACTCCTTAATGTCCTATTCATTTCTCCTAACTTAATTTTGGGTTTCATTCACAGGAACCACTCAATTTTACGTTTGGGTCTTTTTCGGCCGAAATCGCCCCCTTTCTTCCTTAGCTCCGGTAAGTGGTTCTTTTGACAATTAATTGCTCATGGACCTTCTATGGTCCTTGATGCAGCTATTTTGACCACCAGTGATGTTCATTTTTGCTCAGGCCTTTATTTCCACTTCATATTCTTCAACTCCGGCGAGCTTCCCTGTGGTCAAAGCTTCTCCGGCCATCTTTGAAGCTCTTCTTGGCTAAGGTAGCTTCCTATTAGTCCTTAGATGCTGAGGCACATGCTTCGTTGGACAATGCAGAGCTTTTTAGCCATTTTCGCAATCGGCTGTTTTGGTCACCATCTTTGATATCCGGCTCGCCGGTGTTCTAGGCCGTCACCGCCGTCGAGGTTACCCCCACTGGATGCGTAATAGTATTTGCAACCCATTTTGGCACTTTGCAAGCACCGTCGTGGCCGAAGCCGCCGGCGATAAGCCGCTGTTTGCGCTCGGGTTTTTGTCGGACGTAGTCGTCACTGGGATTTGTCGATTATTAAATGTTAATCATTATTAATCATTGAGTTAACATTTAATGATTGTCCTAAAAGACTTAATGGGTCACTGCCATGGAGGCCCGCCTATTAGAACCCTCTCGGTGCTTTTAAACTCACGTGCGTGAGTGTGCAGCGCTTCGTCGATCGTGGAACGTCGATCTTTTGATCAACGGCCTAGATCTGGGGAACTTTCGGGACCCCGAAGGTCCGAAATCGCGTGAGCCATCCATCTCTAGATCTGCGGCTCAGATCGAGGGGCCGTTCGGACCACCCGAAGTGCTGTAGGATCAAGGATAACCGACTAGAGGGGGGTGAATAGGAGGTTTTTAAACTTTTAAACAAATTAACGAGATAAGCTAATTAATAACTTAGTCTAAGCAAGTTATACTTCTAGCTAAGCACTACAAGCACAAAGATCAAGCTAGAAATATAAATACGGAAGAGTAAATACTAGGAATAACCACAAAGAGACAACGATGTTTTCCCGTGGTATTGAAGACTTGCCGGTCTTCACTAGTCCACGTTGAGGGAGCTTGAACCAATCAAGCCGGCTCCGCGTATTAAGCCTTTCCTCGATCACTATTGGTTGTTCTTCCTCCACTCCGGAGATGGTGAACATCAAACCACTCACAATATGGGCACCGGGCCTCTTCACAATCTTCTTGAAGAGATCACCGTGCAATCACCGCCAAGCCGTCTAGGAGTTTGGCAAAACTCCAAGAGTAATAAATCAAGACCTTCACTTGATGACACTCAAGTGCAAGAGGATCAACTAGAATGATGAATGCACTTGAATGAGCTCAACAACCTCTCAAAGAGTGAACAAATGAATTTGAGGAGTTGAATGAATGCACAAGGCTCTAAGGATGTCAAATGTGGTCTGGCCTTTTGTCCTCGAGCAGGTGGGGGGGTATAAATACCACTCACCAACAAATAGCACCGTTGGAGAGGAAAACCCCAGAAAAACAGCGAATCGCGGTACTACCGCCAAGTAGATGCGGTACTACCGCACTTTACCAACTTGCACAGTAACGGCTAGAAGAGAAGACAATAAATGCACTGACATAGCCGTTTGAAATGCAGAGCGGTACTACCGCCACGAACTTGCGGTACTACCACTTTTCCCGGTCATACCGCCCGAAGACAGCGGTACTACCGTTCCACGAGAAAAACCAAACTGCATTGCTTCTGGAAAAAACGTACCGTCGAAGAGTCGGTACTACGGAAGTGAGCGGTAGTTCGCGTTTGCAGCGGTACTTCCGTTTTGAGAGGTGACCCCAAGACACCCAGAAAACATGTTCTCTGGAAAAAACGTACCGTTACTAAGTCGGTACTACCGCAGGTTTGCGGTAGTTCCGCTTTTCAACAGCGGTACTACCGTGATGAGAAATTTGCACCGAGACCCAGCCAACATGCTCTCTGGAAAAAAATATATCGTCTTTTATGCGGAACAACCGGGGTGCGGTAGTACCGCACTACAATCCCGGTTGTACCGTTTGCCGGTAGTTCCGCGTGAACACGCCGGTACTACCGAAGTCTGGACAATACAACGGATGCTTTTCAGGAGAAAACAATTTCATGCATGATTCTAAATTGATCCACAAAGCACATGAATGACTGACAAGTTACTTGGACATGATCCCTCTTAATAGTACGATATTTATCCTATAATCCGGTCTTCCAACCATATATCCATCCTAAGACCGGTAAAAGGTAAAAGATTTTAATCTACTAGTACCTTGTCTTTGAACTAATTTGATCTTCACGATATCCTTTAGCATGCATCTTCAAGATCGTACTTACCATTTGGACTTAACCTTGCACATACTCAACAAACACATAAGTCCATTTAACACATATCATCATTAATTACCAAAACCAGATTTTAGGGGCCTAGATGCTTTCAATCTCCCCCTTTTTGGTAATTGATGACAACATAACAAATGTTTGAGGAAGATTGATTTGAATATACTCCTTGTGTGAAACAGGTATATATTCTTTTTGTAACTTAACAAAATTCTAAAAGGAATTGAAATAGAGTTTTATTCTTGTTAAGTTGGAATAAGGAAAGCTCCCCCTAAACATGTGCATATAAGATATGGACGAGCTTTGCAAGCACAACAATTTTAAGAAGTTTAGCAGAGTTTCTTTAACATGTTAGATTTCGAGGGAAATGCAAGTAATAAGAGAAGCTTAACTAACAAATGCATTTCAAGAGAGAGAGAACATAGATAATAATCAACAAGTGCAACAGATAATTAACAACACACACTGAATAACACAACGACAAAATAAGTTCAAACAAGCTCCTTTACAATCAATACTATTTCTACTTCTACTTCTCCCTTTGGCATCAAAGTACCAAAAACATCAAGCGAGAGGACCCGGACAAGAAGGAGCTCGGGTCTGGAGGCTGAAGCTGAGGAGGACGAACATCCGTAGGAAGAGAAGCTGAAGAGACTGGAGCAACCGTAGCCTGAGGTGCTGTGACCACTATGGGAGGAGCACCAGGTGGAGTACGGGGACGACGCCACGTGAAACGCACAGGAGATGATGGACGCGGAAGAGGTGGAAGACGATGTTCCATAGAGTCAACTGTCTCTGTCAGGGCGGCAAGTCTGTTGTTAGTCTCATTCTGAAAATCTGTAAGAGCTGTCCTCATCTCCTGCTGAGTGACCTTAATCTACATCAGATTATTAAGAATGAGAGACTGAGTGGTAAGAATCGGCGAGAGTGGCTTGGCTCAGAGCCTTCTGCATTTGCCTCCTCAGGGCAACATGTTCGGTGAGCTCTGGCTCTTCTTTGCATGCATGAGCAGGAGGTCCTTCTCTTGGCTTGTAGGCTTTATGAGCGATGCCTAAACCTCCTTGGTACTCAATTTTGCTGAGTATTAGGGCCATGATAAAAGGAGCATGATAAATCCTTTTTAACCTGTCATCTTTTGAAGAAGCGATACTTCTGATTATGACATCTGCTACATCAAATTTCTTCCCCTTGGAGATAAGATCAATAATGTTCCAAGCATGTCCACACGAGCATCAAAATTTCCACTCTTAGGAAGAATAGTGTGATTAATAATCCTATTAATCGATCGAAATGGGTAGCAAGCCATGAATTTTTCTGGAACAAACTTGGCATTTCTGTCATAATGCTCTGTCCAGCTAGGAACCATTAGGGCAGGTCTGTCATAAATCTTCTCCCACTTGCTGGAAGAAGATACTCGCAGGACACGCTCAAGATCAGTCTTAGTGCACTCCACATAGCGTGTCACTGTCATCCATTTCATCTTGGTGAAATCTGGAGAGACATAGAGAGTTGCATAAAATTGCCTTATGATTTCCTGATCATAATCATGCTTCAGAGAGACAAGTTCATGAAGACCAGCTCGTTGAAACATCTCATATATGCCATTATATTTTTCCAGATTGTTAATGTGTGGCCATTTTATCCACTTGTGATCAGCAAACTTTCTGTTCTGGCCATATATCTCTTCATAGACTTGCTCTTGGAATTTTGTATGAAATCAGGATTGATTGAGTTGCTAGGCGAGGTAGTCGATCCTTATGTCGCGAACGGCATAGTCATCACCTGATATGAGCCTTAAGTTAATTTGAGGCTCTTCCTGATCTTCCATCTCTTCATCAGATGTTGCTGGAATTTCTTCTTCTGTATCAGATCCAGAACCTGACCCAGCTCGTGAGGATACTTCCTTATCTTCAGAATCATAATCCGCTGGACCTTTGCCTTTGTCATGAGATCCTTCTATTTGATCTTCAAGAGGATGGGAGGAAGAAGATTGACCTCTACGAGATCCAACAGATTGGCGAGTGGCATTCCTTGTCCTTGCCATCTGGGTAATGAGATGAACGGTTACAAGGAGATCAAAGGATCAAACAAACTAGGATCAAAATGAATGAAATGACATTTGTGGTTCTGTTAGTAAAAACGGTAGTACCGCAAATCTTGGCCGGTAGTACCGCGTCCGGTAGTACCGAGCTCAAAGAGCGGTAGTACCGTGCACGGTAGTACCGTGACCAGGAGGCGGTAGTACCGCTTTTACTGAAC
Organism: Ampelocalamus luodianensis; assembly: GCA_036346255.1. Taxonomy (NCBI): domain Eukaryota; kingdom Viridiplantae; phylum Streptophyta; class Magnoliopsida; order Poales; family Poaceae; genus Ampelocalamus; species Ampelocalamus luodianensis. Next base: position 32,147,734 of record CM070619.1, read on the forward strand.
CAGTTCTAGGGTTTTGATTTTTAAGAGAAATTCGATGTTTATTGTGATTTGAATCCAGGGAATAGATGTATAAACATCAATAAACATCAAATATGTTGATTTACCCAACTAGAACCACATAGAACCGCAACATTTTAGATCATTCGAGATTTAGACCTAGGGTTTGAAATAATCCGGTAAAAGCGAGGTTTTTTAGATGATTTACCTTGAGATTGGAGGTGTGGAACCCTAGAGATGCTAGGAACCACCAGGAAGTGAAGAATCGCCAAAGAGATTTGAGGATTTTTAGAATGGATTTTGAGTTCTTCGGGAAGAAGAGAGGGGGAGAGAGAGCACCCGAGAGAGCCGAGAGAGGAAGAGGAGAAAAGAGAAAAACGGTAATACCGTTCGGAGAGAAGGATAGAACCGGGTGAAGAGAGCAGAACTCGTGAAGCGGTAGTTCCGCGCTTTACCTCCGGTAGTACCGCGCGGCGGTAGTACCGTGATTCAACGCCGGTAGTTCCGATTTTCTCGGGAACTGCAAAGATCAGCTCTGCATTTCTTCGAGATTTTGAATAATTTGCAAATGATCCTTAGCTTGACACTCAAATAAATATTGTTAAGGATCATTATGCATAGAATTGACTAATGTCTATATATACGAATATAGTTTTTATGAACATAGATATTCTTAATAATAATAATATTTTGAAAGCATTTTTCTTTTAAAAAAATTCGATTAACACCCAATCAACCAAGATACATGAGGCAAGATTTCAACCAACATTTGAATAGTCTATGACATTTAATTCATTCCTCAATTTGCAAAACCGGCCTTCATCTAGTGGTTTGGTGAAAATGTCCGCTAATTGATCTTCGGTTCGGATGTGGCTAATTTCAATATCTCCTTTGCCCACATGATCTCTCAAGAAATGGTGACGAATATCGATATGTTTAGTTCTTGAGTGTTGAACAGGATTATTTGCTATTTTCACCGCACTATCATTATCACATAAGAGAGGCATATTATCAATTTTAATTCCGTAATCCATCAAAGTTTGCCTCATCCATAGCAATTGAGCACAACAACTACCCACAGAAACATATTCGGCTTCGGCGGTGGATAAAGCTATGGAGTTTTGTTTCTTGGATGACCATTATACTAAGGATCTCCCTAAGAATTGACAATTCCCGGAGGTGCTTTTTCTATCCACTTTGCAACCCGCATAATCGGAGTCCGAGTATCCAATTAAATCAAACTTAGCACCTTTAGGAAACCATAGGCCAATGCTAGAGGAATGCTTTAAATATCTTAGTATTCTTTTTACGGCCATCAAGTGGCATTCTTTTGGAGATGCTTGAAACCGTGCACACATGCAAACACTAAACATAATATCAGGCCTAGATGCGGTGAGATAGAGCAAGCTACCAATCATAGATCTATAAAGCTTTAAGTCTACTGATTTACCTCCCTCATTTAGGTCGAGGTGACCGTTGGTTGCCATGGGAGTTTGATAGTTTTGCATCCTCCATGCCAAATCTCTTGATCAAGTCCTTTGCATACCTTGTTTGACTTACAAAAGTTCCATCTTTGAGTTGCTTGATTTGAAGTCCAAGGAAATAGCTTAGTTCTCCGATCATGGACATTTCAAATTCCCTAGACATCATATCACCAAATTCTTTGCAAAAGTCTTGATTAGTAGATCCAAAAATGATATCATCAACATAAATTTGACATACAAAGAAATCATCATCTAATACTTTAGTGAACAACGTTGAATCAATTTTCCCAATTTTGAATCCTTTTGAAACTAGAAAATCTCTAAGGCGTTCATACCATACTCTAGGAGCTTCTTATTTAAGACCATAGAGCGCCTTGGAGAGTTTATAGACATGATTTGGATTCTTAGGATCTTCAAAACCGGGAGGTTGTTCAACAAAAACAAGTTCGGATATTTCTCCATTTAAGAAAGCACTTTTGACATCTATTTGAAATAATTTAATATCAAAGCATGATGCAAAAGCAAGTAGTATACGAATTGACTCAAGTCTAGCTACGGGAGCAAAAGTTTCACCGAAATCCAAACCTTCGACTTGAGAGAATCCTTGTGCGACCAATCTTGCTTTGTTTCTTATAACCATACCATTTTCGTCTTGCTTGTTTCTAAACACCCATTTAGTACCGATGACATTGTGTTCCTTGGGTCGATCCACCAATGTCCAAACTTCGTTTCGGATGAAATTATTAAGCTCTTCATGCATTGCAATCATCCAATCCGGATCTTCAAGTGCTTCATCTATATTCTTTGGCTCAAGACAAGAGACAAAAGAGTAATGTTCACAAAATGAAGCAACACGAGATCGAGTTTGAACACCCTTACTTACATCACCCAATATTTGATCTATTGGATGGTCTTTTGCAATCGCATTGTGGATTTTTGGTGGTAGGTTGAATGGTTGATCATCTTCATTATTGTTTTCTTTCACTTGAATTTGACTTGTTGTGGAAGAGGTAGGAGGTTCAACTTGAGTAGAAGGTGACGGTTCATCTTTCGGTTTGATGTCGCCAATTTGCATATTTTCCATAGCCTTTCTTAACAATTCATCACCTACATCATCCAAATTCTCATGCCCTTCTTGGGAGCCGTTAGTTTCATCAAATTGAACATCGTGTCTTTCCTCAACTAAACCGGAGTTTTGATTAAAGACACGATATGCTTTGCTATTTGAGGAGTAACCAAGCAAGAAACCAACATCACACCGACTTGCAAATTTTGAAAGACGAACACCCTTTTTCAAAATGTAACATTTGCAACCAAAGACACAAAAATAAGAGATGTTCTGTTTTCTTCCAACAAGGAGTTCATAGGAAGTCTTTTTCAAAAGGCGATGCAAATAGAGACGATTTATGGCATGACAAGCGGTGTTGATTGCTTCCGCCCAAAAACTATCGGAAGTATTATATTCATCAAGCATTGTCCTAGCCATTTCAATTAATGTACGATTTTTTCTTTCTACAACTCCATTTTGCTCTGGAGTGTAGGTTGTGGAAAGTTCGTGCTTTATTCCAAGTTCATCACAAAAGTATCCAACTTTAGTATTTTTGAACTCGGAACCATTATCACTACGGATTTTCTTTATTTTGAAATCAAATTCATTTTGAGCCCGTTTAGCAAAGCTTTTGAAAATTCCGGAGGTTTCACTCTTGTCATCTAGAAAGAACACCCATGAATATCTAGAGTGATCATCTACGATAACTAAACAATAGCTATTTTCCCCGATACTCTTATAGGTTGTTGGCCCAAACAAATCCATATGTAAGAGTTCCAATGGTCTAGAGGTAGACATGATACTCTTGGAAGGGTGAGAGCTTGCGACTTGTTTACTGGCTTGACAAGCACTACAAAGTCGATTTTTCTCAAACTTCACATCTTTCAAACCAACAACAAGATCATGTTTGAAAAGCTTTTTAAGTTGAATCATGCCAACATGAGCTATCCTTCTATGCCAAAGCCAACCCAAAGAAGTTTTTGCAATTAAACAAGTTTGTAAGCATGAAGCATTTGAGGAAAAATCAACCAAGTAAAGATTTCCAAATCTATAGCCTTTGAAAACTAAAGCATTTTCCTTTACACTTGAAATTGACACACCTTCATTTGAGAAAGAGCAAATTAAATCAAGATCACATATTTGGGCAACGGATAATAAATTAAAATTAAGTGATTCAACTAAAGATACATTCGAAATGGAAAGGTCATTTGAGATAGCAATTTTACCCAATCGTATTACCTTTTCTTTACTATTATCTCCAAAGGTGATCTTGTCACTTCCTTTTACGTTCTCGAATGTGGTGAACATTTTTCTATCACCAGTCATGTGTTGAGTGCATCCACTATCAAGCACCCAATGTTTTCCACCGGTCTTGTAGTTCACCTACAAAACAAGAATCAAGTTCTTTTAGGTACCCAAATTTGTTTGGGTCCTTGGAGGTTAGTGACCAAGGTTTTAGGCAACCAAATGGTATTCTTTTTAGCGCCTAAAATTGAAGTGCCAATAAATCTTGCAATTATTTTACCATCAATAGATTTCTTAAGTATGTAGCAAATATCATAAATGCCAAAGGTTTTAACATTAATATTTAAACAAGTATTTGACATGTGTCCTACCTTACCACATTTATTGCAATATTTACCATTTTACTTAATAAACCTTGGAGGCTTGTTTACCGGTTTCTTACCTTTCTTGGGTACATACCCAAGTCCTTCCTTATTGAATGAGCACCTTTGCTCACTCAATAATTTGTCAAGGGTTGCTTTACCCTCTCTGGAAAAAACATACCGCCAAGTAACAAACGGAACAACCGGGGTACGGTAATACCGCACTACAAACCCGGTCATACCGTTGAGCGGTAGTACCGCACAACAAACACCGGTACTACCGATCATCCTGACAAAAGTAGACTTGGCAAAGAAAAAGGAATCCAAATGCATGCATGATCCTAGATTGATCCATAAGGCACAAGAACATGCTATCAAGCTACTAGTCATTATCCCTCTTAATAGTACGGTATTTAACCTATAATCCGGTCTTCCAGCCATTTTTCTTAAGACCGGTAAAAAATGAAAGAAATCAAAACCACTTGTACCTCATCCTTGAACCATATTTGATCTTCATAAGTCCTTTAGCATGCATCTTCACAATTGTTTTCTCCAAAGAGACTTAACCTTGTAAATACTCAACAAACCAATAAGTACTTTAGCACATATTATCATTAATTACCAAAACCAATTTTTAGAGGCCTAGATGCTTTTCAATCTCCCCCTTTTTGGTAATTGATGACAACCTAGTTAATATGTGGGAAGAAATATTTTGAATATACCCAAAGTTGTGAAACAAGGTATATTCTATTGAAGGCTTAACAACACAAATCTTGTGAAGAGAGAATTATATTCTTGTTAAGCCAGAATAAAGAAAGCTCCCTCTAAACATGTGCATTTAATTTTAGAGAACATTTTGTGAGCACATGTAGAGATTTTGACAAATTTTTGGCAGAGTTTCTTTAGCTTGCTGGTACTGAGGAAAATAATTTGCAATGAAGAGAGAATAAACTTGACAAATAATCCATAACCAACAAGTCTTAGCAAAGTTTAATACCATAACAAAGAGTGAACTTTTACAATCATAAGCAAGCAAACAACCTTTAACAAGTACCACTTAATTAAACATAATGTAACAAAAGACTATCTCCCTAACTCCCACTAGAATTTTCTTTCCTACTTCTCCCCCTTTGGCATCAAGGAACCAAAAACCATCAAGCAGCTGGATCCTGAGGAGGAAGAGTCGAGGGATCCTGAGGAACTGGAGCCTGAGGAGGTGAAGTGACTGGAGCAGAAGTGGATGTCCCAACTGGGGGATTTGGACGGCGACGAGTAAAGCGCTGAGGAGTCGAAAGGAGTTGTTCCATAGAATCAACTGTCTCTGTCAGAACAGCTAGCCTATTTTGAGTCTCAGTCTGAAACTCTTTCTGTTCTGTCCTCATCTCCTGCTGGGTGACCTTAAGTTGTAAGAGGTTGTTTAGGATCAAAGTCTGATTTTTGAGAATCTGAGCTAAGGTGTCTTGACTTTGAGTAACATCTCCAGCTGCAACCTCTGGAGCAATTTCTTCTTGCTCTACCTGCTGTCCCTGAAAGTGAATGGGAGGATTTTCTCTAGGCTTGTAAGCCTTATGAGGTGATCCCAACCCTCCCTGATACTCCATCTTGTTCAGAATCAAGGCCATCATAAAAGGAGCATGATGAACTCTTTTGACTCTGTCATTCTTTGAAGAGACAATGCCCCTGATGATAACATCAACCACATCAAATCTCCTTCCATGTGAGATATTATCAATTATGTTCCATACATGCCCCCTTACAGCGTCAAAATTTCCACTCTTAGGTAGGAAGGTATGATTAATAATCCTATTAATCAAGCTGGGAATGGGTAGCAAACCATGAATCTTCCCTGGAGTGTACCTGACATTTTGATCATAGTATTCTGTCCAGGCAGGAACAAGCAGAGCAGGTCTTTCAAAAAGCTTATCCCAATTTCCAGAATGTGTTTTCAGTACACGCTCAAAGTCAGCCTTAGTACACTCCACATATCGTGTAACTATCATCCACTTCATCTTCTTGAAATCAGGAGAGACATATAAAGTGGCATAAAATTGTCTGATGATCTCCTCATCATAGTCATGTCTGAGAGCTACCAAATCATGAAGACCAACTTGCTGAAAAAGCCGATACACACCATCATATTTTTCTAAGGAATTTATGTGCTGCCACTTTATCCATTTATGATCTGCAAATTTTCTGTGATGACCATAAATTTGCTCATAGACTTGCTCTTGGAACTTGGTGTGAAATCTGGGATTTATGGAGTTGGAGGGCAGAAGATATTGATCTTTGTGTCTCAAAATTGCGTAGTCATCAGCTGATATGAGGTTTAGATCAATCTCAGGTTCTTCTGGGTCTCCCATCTCCTCATCAGATTGGGCCTGGACTTCTTCTTCTGTGTCAGACTTAGATCCAGAACCTGACCCACGCGGTGATGACCCTTCCTCACTCTCAGAACCATCTGCTGCAAGTCCTTTTCCTTTGCGTGATGGATCTTCAATAGGGTCGGTAGGAGGTTGGGAGGAGGATCCTCTAGGAGTGCCAGCCGTCTTGCGAGTCACATACTTGGTCCTCGGCATCTTTACAATGAGAGGACAGGTTACAAGGAGTTCAAAAGATCAAACAATCTAGAATTAATTTGAATGGAATGATTTTCTGTTTAGTCAGTAAAAATCGGTAGTACCGTTGCCCTTCAGCCGGTAGTACTGTGATGCGGTAGTACTGCCATTGCCTGGCCGGTATGACCGTATCACGGTAGTTCCACGTTTATGAACACGGTAGTACTGCTTTTACAGACAGGTGCTAGGGCAAACAATTTCACGTAAAAATTGATGTTTCCTTTGGTTTGACTCCAAGAAATTGATGTAATAACATCATTAAACATCAATTATGCTATTTTGCCCAACTAGAATCGCACAAATCATCAACATTTCAAATTTTACTAGAATGAGACCTAGGGTTTGATTCAAATGGTAAAACGAGGATTTGGAGAAGTTTTACCTTGAGGAATGAAGGAGTTGAACCGTAGAGATGCAAGGATTCACAAGGATTTGACGATCAACCGAGGTTTTGGAGGGATTTAGCCGAGCAGATTTTCGGGTGAGTGAGAGAGAGAGAGAGAGAGACGAAGTGAGAAAGAGGCTCGGGAGTAAAAGTTCCCGCAGAGAGCTATCTTCCTTTTCAAAAACCGATGCGGTAGTTCCGCCCTTTGGCCATTGGTAATACCGCAAAGAGGTCGTACCATGGTTATCGTGCCGGTAGTACCGCACTGCAGTCATACCGCACAAATCCCGTCGGTAGTTCCGATTATCCTGGAACTTCAACAACAGTTCTGGATTTACTTTGGACAGGAATAATTGCAAATGATCCTTAGTTTTGCAAACAAATAAGAGTTATTAAGGATCATTATGCAAAGAATACAATATAGTTTAGGAACATAGATTTTTTATGAACATAGTTATCTTTAATAAAATTTTGAAAATATTTTCTTAATAAAAACTTTTGAATAACACCAAATCAACCAAAATACATGAGGCAAAATTTCAACCAACGTTTGAATAGTCTATGACATTTAATTCATTCCTCAATTTGCAAAAACAGCCTTCATCTAATGGCTTGGTGAAAATATCCGCTAATTGATCTTCGGTTCGAATGTGGCTAATTTCAATGTCTCCCTTGCCCACATGATCTCTCAAGAAATGGTGGCGAATGTCGATATGCTTGGTTCTTGAGTGTTGGACAGGATTATTTGCTATTTTCACCGCACTATCATTATCACACAAAAGAGGTATTTTATCAATTTTAATTCCATAATCCATCAAAGTTTGCCTCATCCATAGCAATTGAGCACAACAACTTCCCGCGAAAACATATTCGACAAAGATGGATAAAGCTACGGAATTTTGTTTCTTGGATGACCATGATACTAAGGATCTCCCTAAGAATTGACAACTCCTTGAGGTGCTTTTTCTATCTACTTTGCAACCCGCATAATCGGAATCTGAATATCCAATTAAGTCAAATTTAGCACCTTTAGGAAACCATAGGCCAATGCTAGAGGAATGCTTTAAATATCTTAGTATACTTTAAATATCTTAGTATTCTTTTTACGACCATCAAGTGGCACTCTTTTGGAGAAGCTTGAAAACGTGTACACATGCAAACTCTAAACATAATATCGGGCCTAGATGCGGTTAGATAAAGCAAACTACCAATCATAGACCTATAAAGCTTTAAATCTACTGATTTACCTCCCTTATTTAGGTCGAGGTGACCATTTGTTGCCATAGGAGTCTTGATAGGTTTTGCGTCCTCCATCCCAAATCTCTTGATCAAGTCTTTTGTATACTTTGTTTGGCTTACAAAAGTTCCGTCTTTGAGTTGCTTGATTTGAAGTCCAAGAAAATAGCTAAATTCTCCGATCATGGACATTTCAAATTCCCTAGACATCATATCACCAAATTCTTTGCAAAAGTCTTGATTAGTAGAACCAAATATGATATCATCAACATAAATTTGACATACAAAGAAATCTTCATCTAATACTTTAGTGAATAAGGTTGAGTCAATTTTCCCAATTTTGAATCCTTTTGAAACTAGAAAGTCTCTAAGGCGTTCATACCATACTCTAGGAGCTTGTTTAAGACCATAGAGCGCCTTGGAGAGTCTATAAACATGATTAGGATTCTTAGGATCTTCAAAACCGGGAGGTTGTTCAAAAAATACAAGTTCGGATATTTCTCCATTTAGAAAAGCACTTTTGACATCCATTTGAAATAATTTAATATCAAAGCATGATGCAAAAGCAAGTAATATACGAATTGACTCAAGTCTATCTACGGGAGCAAAAGTTTCACCGAAATCTAAACCTTCGACTTGAGAGAAACCTTGTGCGACCAATCTTGTTTTGTTTCTTATAACCATACCATTTTTGTCTTGCATGTTTCTAAACACCCATTTTGTACCAATGACGTTGTGTTCTTTGGGTCGATCCACCAATGTCCAAACTTCGTTTCGGGTGAAATTGTTAAGCTCTTCGTGCATTGCATTCATCCAATCCGGATCATCAAGTGCTTCATCTATATTCTTTAGCTCAAGAGAAGAGACAAACGAGTAATGATCACAAAATGAAGCGACACGAGATCGAGTTTGAACACCCTTACTTACATCACCCAATATTTGATCTATTGGATGATATTTTGAAATTGCATTGTGGATTCTTGGTGGTAGGTTGGATGGTTGATCATCTTCCTTATTGTCCTCTCCATTTAGTTGTATTTGACTTGTGAAAGAGGTAGGTGGCTCAACTTGAGTAGAAGATGACGGATTATCTTTGGGCTTGATATCACCTATTTGCATGTATTCCATTGCTTTTCTTAAGGCTTTATGACCTACATCATCCAAATTCTCATACTCTTCTTGAGAGCCATTAGTTTCATCGAATTGCACATCATGTCTTTCTTCAACTAAGCCGGAGTTTTTATTGAAGACACGATACGCCTTGCTATTTGAAGAGTAACCGAGCAAGAAACCAACATCGTAACGACTATCAAATTTTGAAAGACGAACACCTTTTTCAAAATATAACATTTGCAACCAAAAACTCGAAAATAAGAGATGTTCGGTTTTCTTCCTACAAGTAGCTCATAAGAAGTCTTTTTCAAAAGACGATGCAAATAAAGCCGATTTATGGTATAACAAGCGGTGTTAATAGCTTCCGCCCAAAAACTATCGGAAGTATTATATTCATCAAGCATTGTCCTAGCCATCTCAATTAATGTTCGATTTTTCCTTTCTACAACTCTATTTTGCTCCGGAGTATAGGTTGTGAAAAATTCGTGTTTTATTCCTAGTTCATCACAAAAATCTTCAACTTTAGTGTTCTTGAACTCAGAACCATTATCACTACGGATTTTCTTTATTTTGAAATCAAATTCATTTCGAGCCCGTTTTGCAAAACTTTTAAAGATTCCGGAGGTTTCACTTTTGTCATCTAGAAAGAATACCCATGTATATCTAGAGTAATCATCCACAATGACTAAACAATAGCTATTTCCCCCGATACTCTTATATGTTGTTGGCCCAAACAAGTCCATATGTAAGAGTTCCAATGGTCTAGAAGTTGACATGATACTTTTGGAAGGATGTGAATTGGCGACTTACTTTCCGGCTTGACATGCACTACAAAGTCGATTTTTCTCGAACTTCACATCTTTCAAGCCAACAACTAAATCATGTTTGAAAAGCTTTTTAAGTTGAATCATCCCAACATGAGCTAGCCTTCTATGCCAAAGCCAACCCAAGGAAGTTTTTGCAATTAAACAAGTTTGTAAACATGATGCATTTGAGGAGAAATCTACCAAATAAAGATTTCCAAATCTAAAACCTTTGAAAACCAAAGCATTATCTTTTTCATTTGAAATTGAAACACCTTCATTTGAGAAAAAGCAAATTAAACCAAGATCACATATTTGAGCAACGGATAATAAATTGAAATTTAGTGATTCAACTAAAGATACATTAGAAATAGAAAGGTCATTTGAGATAGCGATTTTACCCAATCCTATTACTTTTCCTTTACTATTGTCTCCAAAAGTGATCTTGTCATTTCCTTTTATGTTCTCGAATGTGGTGAATATTTTCCTATCACCGGTCATGTATTGGGTGCATCCACTATCAAGCACCCAATGTTTTCCACCGATCTTGTAGTTCACCTACAAAACAAGAATCAAGTTCTTTTAGGTACCCAAATTTGTTTGGGTCTTTGGAGGTTAGTGACCAAGGTTTTAGGCACCCAAATAGCATTCTTTTTAGCGCCTAAAATCGAAGTGTCAATAAATCTTGCAACTATTTTACCATCTATAGATTTTTTAAGCATGTAGCAAGAATCATAAATGCCATAGGATTTAACATTAATATTTGAGCATGCATTTGACATGTGTCCTACCTTATCACATTTATGGCAATATTTACCACTTTGCTTAACAAACCTTGCACGTTTGTTTACCGGTTTTTTACCTTTCTTGGGCACATACCCAAGTCCTTCCTTATTGAATGAGCACCTTTGCTCACTCAATAACTTGTCAAGGGACGTTTTACCCTTGAAGCATCTTTTCAAGCTCTTAGCTTGGTGACTTCCTCTTTCAACTCATGATTTTCAACAATTAGTAAAGGGTCACAAGTATTATTCATATCAACAATTGAATCAACATTTGAGCAACAAGGTATGGATAGCAAGTCATCACAAGAAGTATATATACTAGACATGGATTTAGCATTTGAAACATTTTCTACTCTAGGCATCTCATTCATTAAATCACAAGTAATACCAATATTTGAATGAGATTTTTTCATATCTTTTAGGAGAAGAGAATCATGAGCTTCCTTTAGCTCCTCATAAGAGTCTTTTAGAGAGATATACTCTTTCTTTAAGACTTTAAATTTTGATTTCTCTTTTCCAATATATTCATTTAAATCTTCAACCATGTCCATTAATTCATCATATGAAAGAGCATTATCGTCAATGGATTTTACCTTATCTCCTTTTGCCATGAAACATGTAGGAGACGCGAAGAGTGAAGGAGCTTCCTTTATGGCGATACCGACAAGTCCTCTTTTCTTAGAAGACTCTTCATCACTTGAATCGGAGTCGGAATCCGAATATTCTTCATCGGAATCCCATTCTCCAATGTGAGCTTCATTTTTGCCCCTTTTGTGAAGCTTTTTGAAAAGCTTCTTCTTTCCATCGAATTCCTCCTTCTTTGATGGTTTATCTTTGTCATCCTTCTTGTTGGGGAAATTTGAGATTATGTGCCCCTTTTCATCACATCCATAACAACGAATGTTGCTATATCTCTTGTTGTCACTTGAGGATTGCCCTTTCTTGTACTTGTTGAAGTTGAAGTTTCGATGTGGGCGTCTTCTCATGAATTTCTTCATTGTCCTCACAAGGAGAGCATACTCTTCATCCGAGTCTTATTCTTTATCCTCATCATCACTTGACTCCGCTTTAGCCTTGAAGGCGGTAATTTTCTTCTTGGATGAAGATGACTCCAAGAGCTCTTCCTTGTCCTTCTTGTATAGCTCGTTAGTGATGAGGTTGCCCAAAAGTCCGGTTGGTGTCAGTCTTGGCAACTCGGGAGAGTTAAAAATAATGTCACCAACGCCTCGTATTTATCCAGAGCGCCCTAAGCATCTTGCGCACAACATCAACATCAAGAAGGTTAGTACCAAGACCTTTGAGTTCATTCACAATGTTGTTGAGTCTTGAATACATCTCGGTGATGTTTTCATGAGGTAACATTATGAATGTCTCATATTTAATCCCAAGCCTATGCAATTTGGCTTCTTTGACCGTGGATGTGCCCTCATGAATTTCGGAGAGGGTCGTCCAAATAGCGTGAGCGGTTTCCAAGTTGCTCACCCTATTAAACTCATCCGCGTTCAAGGCACCAAAGAGAGCATTTATAGCTTAAGCATCTAAATGAGCATTACGATTATCTTGATCCGTGGAGTTTGTGGGATCAAGAGACATAACATAACCCTCATTTACAATTTTTCATATGTTCGGACTCATAGCCTTTAAGAAAATGGACATTCTAATTTTCCAATAAGAATAATTTGAGCCATCAAACAAAGGAGTCTTTCCTATAGGCACACCCGCACTAGCCATCCTTTCTCTCTTAGACGGTAAAGTCTAATCAAATTGAGAGACCTTGCTCTGATACCACTTGTAGGATCAAGGATAACCGACTAGAGGGGGGTGAATAGGAGGTTTCTAAAATTAATCGACCAAATTAAACTTAGAGCTAAAAGGTTCTAGCAAATACTTTCTAACACAATAAAAACCTAATGTCAATACAAGATATAATTCTAGCTAAGCAATTTAACACAAGATAATGCTTGAATTATAAGTGTGGAATAAGTAAAGACAAGAAATAACCACAAGTGAGTTTAAGGAGTTGAATGAATGCACAAGGCTCTAGGGATGTTAAATGAGGTCTTCCACCCTGTCCTTGAGCAGGTGGGGGTGTATTTATACCACCCACCAATAATTATAACCGTTGGAGAGGAAGAATCAGCTTTTCAGGCCATATGCGGTACTACCGCCATGTACTGAGCGGTATTACCGCACATCTCCAACTACTACTGTAACGGCTAGAACAGTGGCATTAAATGCTCTGACATAGCCGTTTAACCTGCTCAGCGGTACTACCGCCAGCTAACTCGCGGTACTACCGCATCGCGGTCATACCGCAAAGCAAGTGCTTGATACCGCTTTCCCAAGAGAATCAAAAGAGGTGCGTACTGACAAAAACATACCGCCAAGTAACATTCGGAACAACCGGGGTGTGGTAGTTCCGCTCAAGAACTGCGGTACTACCGTAGTCCGGTCATACTGTAACACCCCAGCTCCAGATGAGCCTAGAATGCTACAAGAACTAAACTAACTAGAACAATCTATAAATTTTCGACAGAACTTTCTTTGTATAAATAACAAAAAAAAACGAGGTACCAACAGATAACCATGGCATTTAGTATTATTATTTCTATAATCCAAATCTTTCATGCATATTAAATAATCGTACGATTGTAAGCAATTAACATCGTTCTCATAACAATGAATAATCCGACAACCAACATCATGAAACATCCATAGATGGTTTCCACACAGTTATTTATTCTTGAGTGAACCTAAATAGCAATTGCGTAAATGTTGTGAAGTAGTGCGTGCTTTCCAATGTCTACTCCCTCCCATGCATGACGTTCTTGCCAGAAGTACCTATAACCAGACAAAGCAAGGGTGAGCCATACGACTCAGCAAGTATCAACAAGGTTGCAACATTCAAATAGACATAATATTTAAAAACAACTTTGTTCAACACCGTTATGGTATATCAAGTATTAAAATGATGATAATGCTATGCACACTTTGATCTTTATCTCCTTTCGCATTTTACCGGTAATGCGGGGTATTCATCCGTCAATGAATACCCATGCCTGTGCCCTCTGGCACAGGGACCAAGAGCCTATACATCACATGTATATGTAATACCCTAAAATATATTCGAAAGGATGTAACCGGAAGAGAATGAAATACTCCGAAAGCGAGAGAAGCAATTAATCGGGATAGAATAATTTAATCGGTAGAGATTAATTTAATCGGGGAGAAGATTTCTTTAGAAAAGCATCAAAGCAAGAAAAGAGAGGGGGTTTTCCGCATTTAGTTGGCAACCTGGGCTTGGGCCTAGGCCCATGTAGGGCTGGCCGGCCATAGGGGGGATGCGCCACCCCCTCCCCCAAACCCTAGCCTTCCCCCCACCTTTCCTCTCCCACCCCCCAATCGGCCGCCACCCTCCTCTCCCCTCTCCACCTCCCCTCCACCCTCCCTTGCGCCCCTCTCCACTCCCCCACCACCTCCATTGCTGCTGGCCAAGGAGGAGAAGGAGCTCCATTGCAGCCGGCCAAGGAGGAAGAAGAAGGAGAAAGGAAGAGAAGGAAGAAGAAGGAGAGGGAGAAGAGAAGAGAAGAAGAGGGAGAAGAAGGGATCCACAGCGGAAGCGTGGTGGTCATCATCCCCGCTGTGTACTCTCTTCGTTTCGGCAAGGGTAACCCGTGGTTCTTTGCTTTAGGTCATTTTCTAGTTGTCTAATTTTCGGATGTCAGTTCGTCGATATTCTGCAGCGGTAAAGTTTGTCGGTTTTGATTAGGTTAGAGGCAGATTTGGGTCTGGGTGTCTCCTAGAAAGTTGTAGCTATCGTAGTTACCTTTCATTGCCGACAAGAATCAAGTCATTCGGACTTCGGTAGCCAAAGTTATGAATTTATTAGTACTTCTGTGTTTCTGGAGAGAAGCAGATTTGCTAGTGTTAGTTAACCTGATAGAAGCGCTTATTTAGAGGGGTTTCCAGAGGGTCTCACCATAACGAAAAATGAGGCTAATCCTCTTAGCTTTCAGGAAAGCTAAAGATCATTGAATTTGGACGAACGTAGAGGAAGTTATGATAGTTTCTTTGTCGCTGTCCAGAAACCCGACGTGAAATGTTTGCTCTGATTAAATAGATTGGTAGGTCTGGTAGATGGCCGAATCAGAGGGTCTCCCCAACTAAGTTTGTTTAGACATTTCAATTACCTTTTCAGATTGTCTAAGATCATCCTATTTGGACTCCTGAGCAGAAAGTTATGAATTTTTGAAGTCTGCTGTCCGCAGTGACCGATCGCTAGAAATTAGAAAAGCTAGACGTGATAAGAAGATTAGCGATTTCGATTGTAATGTGATGTATGATTTTGGTCCAGTATGCTATTCTTAGTTTGGGGTTATCTTCTGGTCCAGGTGGCAGCGAGATCCCAAGGGCAGCACCCACTTCGCGTCCGCCGTTCTCGCGCGGTTGAGGCAAGTATTCGGGTTTATGTGTAGCATTGGTTGCATGTCATGATTGAGTACTCTGTTTGAGTGAATATTTATGACTGTTGATAGAGGATGCTAATACTTTGATGCGTAATAACCATGCCAGATTGATAGTGTGATAAGTATGATTAAAGATGGTGAATACTAGAGAAATGATTAATTGATATTCACGAGTGATTGTTCAAGTTTGCTAGTATTATGATTAAATGTGCTATTCATGGGTGCTAGAATGCTATGAATATCAATGTTGTGGAATGCTAGAAGTATGAATAAGTTTATTCATGTATGATGTTGTTGTTGTTGCTTACATGTTAATGAGAATATGTTGAATTCTCGCATATGAAGAATGTTATCATGGTGC
Organism: Ampelocalamus luodianensis; assembly: GCA_036346255.1. NCBI lineage: Eukaryota > Viridiplantae > Streptophyta > Magnoliopsida > Poales > Poaceae > Ampelocalamus > Ampelocalamus luodianensis. The sequence goes on from CM070619.1 coordinate 32,163,634, forward strand.
ATATGCATGTTGAGAGCATACAGTGCCTTGGTCACGTAGTGACCAAGCACATCTGATTGAGGTCCCCGTCACGAAGATGACGGGTTGAGGTCCCTACATTCGTGGAATGTGGGCTATGAAATAAAGAGGTCCCCATCATTAAGTGATGGGCAAAGGTCCCTATACCGTGGTGTATAGGCTCTTGGTCCTCGTGCTGAGGAGCACGAGCAAGGGTATACGACTGACGGTTGTATACCCCGTGACACGGTAAAATGCGAAAAGGGATAAAGTTCAAAAGAGCATTGCATAGTTTGCATATCATGAGATATTTGGCTATGATTAGTGTAATGAGATTGTGGTTTCTGATGCTATGTTTGTGTTCCTGTTTATAGCCTTGTTGATACTTGCTGAGTCTTTGGGCTCACTCTTGCTTTAATGTGTTTTAGGTACCAATGGCAGGAATGACATGCATGGGAGGGAATAGATGATGGATGCACTCACTACCTCACACTCTTAAGGCGTTCACCACTTAGCTTCAATTTTAGAAATAAAATAAACTGATGATTATCACTCATAGATCGTTTGGTTTGAGTAACTGTTTAATTGTGATAATGAGATTGCCAGGTCTTGGTATGTTCAATTGATTATTATGATTGATCATGAGATTTTGGTTAAATGCTATGTTTTTTTCATTGAACTCTCGGTATAGCTGATTAAACAAACGAGACTCTGTCGAAAAATTTGTAGTTTGTACTAGATTAGTTTACTTCCAGTAGCATTCCAGGTCCTTTGAGAGCTGGGGTGTTACAGTATAGGGACCTTTGCCCGTCATCACAATGACGGGGACCTCTGTATCCATTGCCCACATTCCATGAATGCGGGGACCTCAAGCCTGTCATTACATATGACAGGGACCTCAACAATGTACTCTTGGTCACCATGTGACCAAGTCTCAATATGCTCCAACATGCATAAGTACTACAACATCATATTTTCAATATCATAATTCAATATGTAATCAGGGTATGTAAACAATAGCATCATGAAGGAACCTTAAACATAACTTGCAAGCATCAACACAGCTAGAATCATCTCTACAACACATTCACATGGCAATGATGAACAATACACCACTCAATCATGACATGCAACCAATACTACACATAAACCCGAATACTTGCCTCAACCACGCGAGAACGGCGGACGCGAAGTGGGTGCTGCCCTTGGGATCTCGCTGCCACCTGGACAAGAAGATAACCCCAAACTAAGAATAGCATACTGGACCAAAATCATACATCACATTACAAACGAAATCGCTAACTTCTTATCACGTCTAGCTTTTCTAATTTCTAGCGATCGGTCACTGCAGACAGCAGACTTCAAAAATTCATAACTTTCCGCTCAGGAGTCCAAATAGGATGATCTTGGACATTCTGGAAAGGTAATTAAAATGTCTAAATAAACTTAGTTGGTGAGGTTCTCTGATTCGGCCCTTTACTAGCCCTACCAAACTAAACAACAGAGTATCCATTCTCGCGTCGGGTTTCTGGACAGCAATAAAGAAATTATCATAACTTTCTCCACGTTCGTCCGAATTCCATGATATTTAGTTTTCCTGAAAGCTAGAAGGATTATCTACAACTTTAGTTATACTGGGGTTCTCAGATTTCCACTTTAACCATCACTTTTAGTCGGTTTTCTACAAACTGCCTAATTGCTGACAGAGCAGTGGAACAGCAGTCTTAGAAAAATCATAACTCTCTAACCGTTAATCGGATTTGGGTGAACTTGGCGGCCACTGAAAGCTAAGAACATAATCTACATAACTCTAGGAGATCAAATCTCCTAATTCATCTTATAAACATACGAAACTGGCTGTACAATATACTGGACAGAACTGCAACTTTAGCAAACAGACTGCAATCTAGCCAAAACTAATCGATTCTGGTTCCACGACTAATCACACAACAATAAACGATGCTAGTTACCCTTGGAGCAGCCGAAGATCGCGAGTCCCTGCTGGATATCCCTCTTCCTTCTCTTCTCCCCTCTCCTTCCTCTCTTCTCTTCCTTCTTGGCCGACCAACCGTAGGCGACTCCTTCTTCTTCCCTTGGCCGGCGGCAGCAATGGGAGGACTAGGGGAGGTGCAAGGGAGGGGGTGCAAGGGGTGGTAACCAGGGAGGAAAGGATGGGGGCGCATGGTGGAGGAGGGGAGAGGTGAGGGAGAGTGGCGGCTCAATGGGGGGAGAGGTGAGGAGGTGGGGGTGCGGCTAGGGTTTGGGGGGGAAGTGGCGCCCCCCCTTTGGCCGGCCACCCCCTTTGCCCTCATGGGCCGGGGCCCAAGCCCAGGCTGGATACAAACGACGTTTTCCCCCCTCTCTAACTGAAGAATTTAGCATTTTTCAATTGGTCCTTCCCGTAAATCTATTTAGTTCTCTCCCGATTAATTAAATCTCTCTCGGCGATTCGCTTATCTCACTTTCGGGGTATTACATTCTACCCCCCTTATTAGGATTCGACCCCGAATCTAAACACCGATCTACATGAAAGTAAACCACGACTAGAACTTAACAACAGATACCAACGCGATCACGTCTTGCTAAACTCGCTCACGTGAGACTCCAATTCTCAAGTGACCTCTCTCTCGAACAGAAGAGATCACAACACCAGGACGTAAAATGACGTCTGTACTAACGCTCCACTCGACCTTTCTGAGAACATTCAACAAAAGAGACTCAAGATAAGATCCTGCTCACTTGGGACCAAACATGCCCAGTGTTGCGTACACCGCGTATGGACCCGAGACGGTCCTAGCGATACACCAATTTTCGAATTCCCGTAACAAACTGAAACAAACCAAAGTTCCTTGGGCTAACCTTTCCCTCAATATTGAACTGCACAACATGCACACAGAACACGGAACTCTTGTTCCACCTCCTAATTCAACTTTTCAATGAGACAAGGATCACCTCCTTTAACCAGAAACACACAATTGAATTCCCTTTAAGCAACTCTTTTACCAACAAAACCTATCTAAATAAGAAAGTTTTACTTCGCAACTATGCGTTACCAGCTCAGGTACTACAGAGTCAAATCCAGAAATCGGAATCTCATCGAGAAAACCCTTCTACTTTACAAGTGGCGCTTATGAATAAACGTCACAAAAACCAAGGAGGAATCATTTTAAATACCCAAATAAAAAAACTTCCTTTATTCTTCCGAACCGATAAGAACCACACATACCAAAAATCAAGTCAACTCAACTTACGAAAGACATTGGTCAACAAAGACCAAACTCAAACGGAAACAAGGAAACGATTCACTTCTTGAGGAAGCAACAATTTATCAGTTTCTCTTTTAGGACTAAAATTTCTCTCGGACTTTGGGATTTCAGTTCATCGCATAACACACTAACTCATCTCTCTTAGCTTGGCATTCTTAACGTTACGCTCAAGTCGAAATACATCATCCACACCTCCGTATGAAGACTCTATCGATTCCACTAAAACTTTCTCTCAATAACTCCTCTGCCAACAGAATTAATTTGACAGATGACTTCCAATGCATCTCAAAATAGACCACACACGCAACCACATCATCTCAATCTTTCAAGAATAAACAACTTCAAATTCTCAGCTCTCACTCTCATATACTTCATCAAAAAGGGTTCTACCAATGATCATTCCACTGTTCGAAATCCACCCTTAATCTACTTTCTCTACACATAATCATTGGGCGACCAAAGTCCTAGCATAAAAATGCGAAGCTCAAATTAAACTCCAAAACTCCTACAATGAACTTCTCATATAGAAAATAGGGAAAACTCAAATTAAAATCCTTAAAATTCTCACAATCCAAACATACTCACGCATTAATATCAACGTGAAAACATCTTCTTAACCCAATTATCTTTATAAAGATTCTAACTCTTAAAGAGTTACTTGCTAAGTCCAAGTCTTTCCTGGCAATAATCCAACCATCTCGGCTATCTCATTAATCACCTTAACGACCGGATTACTTCGCTAATACTACTTCCATTACAACACCCTCATATTTCATCTGCACAACCGTGCAAGGTATCCAAACACGATACTCTAATACATTAATCAAGATTCCCATCCTTTCGAAAATTTTAATGTTCCTCCCGAATTGAACAAAGGATCTTGGATCACAAACCTCCATAGGTTCTAATGGTTGCAACATTGCACTCAGTTTAGCCTAAAATGCAAACATTCTGTATAAATAAAATTCTCTCCAAGACTTACTCATGAAATCAGTTCATCCTCAATGTTCCTCGAATAACTTACAATCCAAGGTCTCACAACATCATATACATGACTACCGCTATCCAGTTGCCACTGTACCTCCTAAAATTCGTTGCAACAAAAAGTCAACTGATCCTTCCTCAAAAGAAGAGGCAAACAAAGATAAATTTTAGCACACAAGGGAACGTTACCATAATCAGGGAGCTCAAGACCAAGAGAAATTGTCAAATAACAATGATCTTGGAAAACAAAATACGAGTCTACAGTCGAGGGCACAAGTCCCACAAGAAGAAATTTTCCACCTCCATAAATCAGAATAAAACATTGTTATGCAAACCCAAGAAACTCTTAAGTTGTGACATCAGGAAAGTTGTAGATTACGATTTTTTTTTTTAGCTCCAACCTCAAAATACTTAGGGTAAACATTTTCCGTTAACACAACAAAAGCAACCTCTTTGATTACAACATTGCTTGCCAAACCAAACCAGAAATACCTTTGATACCAAATCACATTCATCACAACGGAACCAAACGGAACCTTTCTGTTTGTCACATTGCTCAACTAATTTTTCATCTACTACATAAATCATGAACCCCAAAAGATCACGAATACAAAACTCCAAACATCTCATTTAACCGTTATTAAAACAGTCAACTTACTTTCTCTCTAGAAAATCATCACCGCTCCAACTTGTCAGAATCTCTTGTAGACCTTATTACTAACATCAAGAATAATTCACTCTTAACAAGGTTCGTTATCATCAACCCTTCCTTTATAAAGTCCCCAAAAGTTGACCAAACTGTTACAGTTCACTTTATCATCTCATCCTCAAATGAGAGTACACCCAAATTCTCACTCCCTCACTTTAACAACCACCATATTTTAGAAGGAACCTACTACACAATTTACAAGGTTACACCAAAACCCTTCATCAAAGACATACTATTATCCGACAATTTCACCATCAAGCAAACACATGTCACCTATTAAATCCCATTGTAAATCTTTCCAAAAGAAACACAACATATTATTTCATAACATTTTTTTTGTTATCTCAATAAGATTGCAACAGTTAATCTGTTCTAGAGTATATCTATTTCCAATCTGCACTATCGTGGCAAGATCTCTTTAACAAGGACATGCAACCACAATACATCCTCGTGAAACACTCGTGAATAAATTACTTTCAAATTTCAGCCCTTCACCTATTCGGAACGCTCACACTTATTTAGTACCCACTAACTCCAATCTAGAGGTTATCATAAACTATTGATGATTATTCAATCATAGACGGATTGATGGTCCTGTATCTATTTGTACTCCCACGAGCATAGATAAGATCATCAAATTGCCAATTTAAGAAAATTTCTATATTAATATCTACCAAGACGACAGTCGAACACATCTTATATTTCTCTTCCCGCTCAGTTAGATTAATCCATCGAGATCAAATAATCTAACAAGTTTAGCAAACTAAACAATTCTAATGATCAACCTTTTCATCAAAGTTCCACACTTTTTAATAACTCTATTGATTCCAATTAGGTATAGCCATACCCCTAATCACAGTTCAACAAAAACTACTACATGACACCATCAAATTAATCGACTTTCCTTCCAAGGATCTTAGTTAGGATCGACTATACACCACCATACAGACCCAACTTGATAACCCATATCATTTCCACTAATTTCTCTGATTATAACCTCTCTCTTAACCACGAGACGACATCTCTAAAAGTTTTAGCATTTTCTTTCATAAAAGATCCTTTCAATTTCAACCTCAAAATACCCAAAGAGATATAATGAATCAAAACTTCCACGTACTACAGGACTTGCAAAAGAAACTTTCATTATCCAAATCATCAAGTGAAATAAATGGATCATGCTTTCCAATAAAAAAAGACGAAACTCAATACAAAGGTCGGATTGACAACTAACCAAGTCCACCACCACAAGAATAACCCAAAGATTTGGAAAAACAATAATTGCTTTAAGGGACAAGTTAAGCCAATGAAGACACATCAATCCTTCTCAAAGAAACCCCCAACTGCAAAGAACTAATGACCCAAAAGAACTTCATCAACCACTACTGGACAAGAGTTGACCAAATTCGAACTCAAGGAAGAGAACAAGTTTCTAAAGATACACACTATCGACACCTGTACTAAGACATCTGAGATAACCACTTCCCCGATCTCATACCACAAAAGATGGTGTGACCTGGTAAAGCTGTAATATCCCGAAAAGCTTTTGCCGGTTTCAGTCGAGTGCAGTGCAAAGGACTAAGAAAAGACTGTAAAGAAAAGACCAATTAGCGATTTATCCGGGAAAAATAGGAAAATTCGAGCAGCGTGGGCTAAGTTTTTCGCCCACGTGTTTTGCCCCATGAGGGGAAGTTGGCGGCTCCTTAGGGAGGGGCAAACCCTAGGCGCCTTTCCTACCCCCTTTCTCCTTTCCCCTTGCGCCGGCTGCCTCCCACCTCCTTGCCGCTCTTCCTCTCCCCTTCCCGTGAGCTCCTCCCTTCCATCTTCCTTGCGCCTCCATCTCCCTTGCAAACCATATCATTTGTTGGACCAAAGAAGGGAGAGGATCCTTTGTTGGCCGGCCAAGAGGAAGAGAAAAGAAGGGAAGAAAAGGAAGAAAGGGAGAAGGGAAGAAGGATCCGCAACCGAGAACTCGTGGTGATCTTCATCCGCGCAGCGTGCCTTCGTCGTTTCGGCAAGGGTAACCCGTGGTTCTTTGTTTTGGGTCGTTTTCTTGTTGTCCAATTTCAGATGACAGTAGATCGGTGTTCTGCAGTAGCATATATTGTCATTTTTGGTTAAGTTAAAGGCAGATTTGGGTCTGGGCATCTCCTAGAAAGTTGTGGGTATCGTAGTTATCTTTCAGTTCCGACAAGAATCAGGTCATTCGGACTTCGGTAGCCAAAGTTATGATTTTTTGTAGTGCTATGATGTTTCTGTGGGTAACAGATTTGACAGTGTCGGTTTAACCTGATTTAAACTTGCTGTTAGAGGAGTTTCCAGAGGGTCTCACCATAACGAAAAATTAAGCTAATTCTCTTAGCTTTCAGGAAAACTAAAGATCACTGAATTTGGATGAACGTAGAGAAAGTTATGCTATTTTCTTTATTTCTGTCCAGAAACTTAATGCTGTTGAGCTGCTCTGACTAAAGGGATTGATAGGGGTAGAAGATGGCCGAATCAGAGGGTCACCCCAACTAGGTTTATTTAGGCAACTTAATTATCTTTTCAGAAAGTCCAAGATCATCTTATTTGGACCCCTGAGCAGAAAGTTATGAATTTTTGAAGTATGCTGTTTGCAGTAACCTATCGCTAGAAATTAGAAAAGTTGGAAATGTTAAAAAGTTAGCGATTTCGAATGTGATGTTATGTATGGTTTTGGTCCAGTAAGATAGTCTTAGTTTGGGGTTTTATTCTGGTTCAGGTGGCAGCGAGGTCCCAAGGGCAGCACCTACTTGCGGTCCGCCGCTCGCGCTGTTGAGGCAAGTATTCGGGTTTATGTGTAGTATTGGTTGCATGTCATGATTGAGTGGTGTTTTGTTCATCATTGCCATGTGAATGTGTTGTGGAGATGATTCTAGTTGTGATGATGTTTGCGAGATTATGTTTAAAGCTCCTTCATGATGCTATTGTTTATACCCTGACTACATATTGAGTATGATATTGGAAATATGATGTTGTAGTTCTTTGCATGTTGGAGCATTTTGAGACTTGGTCACGTGGTGACCAAGAGTACAATGTTGAGGTCCCTGTCATATGTAGTGATAGGCTTGAGGTCCCCGCATTCATGGAATGTGGGCAATATATACAGAGGTCCCCGTCATTGTGATGACGGGCAAAGGTCCCTATACATGTGATGTATAGGCTCTTGGTCCCTGTGCCAAAGGGCACGTGCAAGGGTACTCATCGACGGATGAATACCCGCATTACCGTAAAATGCGTAAAGAGATAAAGAACAAAGAGTGCATAGCATTATCATTAAATTTCTAGTATTTGAAATGCCATGAATGAAGTTGATTAAAGTTGTTTATGTTGTCATGTCTTTATGATTATGTAACCTTGATGATACTTGCTGAGTCCTATGACTCACCCTTGCTTTGTTTTGATTTAGGTACTGTAAAGACGTCATGCGGGCGGAGTAGATGTTTGGAAAGCACGCACCACTTCACAACTTTAATGCAATTGTTATTTTAGCATCACATAAGAATAAATAGATCACGATAAATACCCATAGTTATTTTATGATTATGATTGTGAAATAATTTATGGATGTGAGAATGGTGTTATTTGATTACATTCATATGATTATCCCTTATGCATGAGTGAATTGGTTAATGAAATTACTGTTAAATATTATGTTTACTCGTTAGAAAATTGTTTTTCATTGATTATACAAGGGAGACTCTGTCGAAAATTTGTAAATTCGCTCTAGTTGTATTTAGTTTTGGTAGCATTCCGTGCTCTGCTCGAGTTGGGGTGTTACAGCTTGGTATCGAGCGGTCAGAGGTCGCGGGCATCGAAAATTAATTTTGACACACTAAGCACAGTAGGTGGGATTGGGTTTTCTTTTGCATTGCACTACGCTATTGTCATTGTATGATTATTCTTGAACTTTGGTTCTAGTTAATTTTTATGCTTATTGTGGTTAGTTTTGTTGTGTTGTTCTTAGATGGCAAGAGGCAGAGGTCGTGGTCGTGGCCGGCAGGTGCCGGCGAGGCGTGCAATGCCCCGCCGTGGTTCGACTCAGGTGGTGAAGCAAGTCCTGCGAGGTCAGAGGAAGAGGTTGCTTCAGCAGCTCTCGGGGATCAAGCTCCTCCAGTTGTTCCGGTTGATGTCCCATTGGTGGCCCCCGCGGTGGTACCCGCGGCAGTTACTATGGGATTGCATCAGTGGAACGCCCTGCGCCTTGATACTTTTGATGGCTTGGGCACTCCAGTGGATGCGGCCAACTGGCTGCGTCACATGGAGAGACACTTTGGTGCTTTAGGGATGACGTCGGAGATGCGGGCTCAGTTTGTGGCTTTCCAGCTTAAGGGGCAAGCGGATATTTGGTGGGAGGGAGTCTTGACAGCTAGGACTGCTGCTCATGGCCCTGTTACATGGGAGTTGTTTGTGGAACAGTTTCGGAGGAGGTTTTATCCAGCATCTTTTGTGGAGAGGATGGAAGTCTCACTGCAGAGCTACAAGCAGGGTAAGATGACGGTGTCGGAATATGAAGCGGGTTTTAACAATCTGATCCGCTTTGTACCGGCAGTGGCTACGCATGAGGCGAGAAAAGGCTAAGAGGTTTCGCAGGGGCTCAGCAGAGTTCGTCAGTCTTGGGAGCGCTAGAATTGCGTGACTTTAGCTCTCGGTAGAGCAAGCCAGGGCATGGAGCTAGAGATGCAGCTTGGGAGGATCTACCAGCACGGGAGGTACCATGGTCCAGATGGGGCTAGTGGCAACGTAAGAAGAATTTTGGAGGAGGAAGTGGGTCATTTCGCCGGTTCCAAGAAGTTCAAAAGCCGCAGAATTCCTTCAAGTCCAGAACCACAAGGCCACAGCCATCTTTTACTTCTGATCGCAGATGAGTGGGTTTAGGTTGCGCCTGGCCTGTCGAGCAGGTATGAAATGTTTCAAGTGTGGCAATGAGCATCGGGCCGAGTGTTCTTGGTCAGATCTTGTCGCCATTGTGGTCGGGAGGGCCACAAGGCATTGGTCCGTCGGCGAATCCCGCCAAGATTATTAAATGGGAACCGAACCAAGATCGCACGAACAGCGGCGTCTTCGCGAGGGTCGATTCAGATGTTAGCACCACACCTACTCGGCCTTGGGGTCACTCACTCTATTTTCAAAGATCACGGAGGGATGCCGCCGGTACTTTTGGCCACCGGTGCCTTCAAAGACCGTTTCTGCTCCGGTGCCTTCAAGACCTCCTGCAGATTGCCGCACCCCCTTTTCGTGGTGTTGGAGTTCCTACCGCACTGCCAGAGAGCGCGATTTCCTATGCCATGCCGACGGCAGAGTCGGCAGTCGTCCCGATGTGGTGACAGTACGCCTTAGTGGACTCGATGGAGGCTTATGTTCTTTTGATTCAGGAGCTACTTTCTTTTGTATCATTAGAGTTTGCTAGTCGGGCCAATTTGAGTATGCGATCTTTATCTCGATCGGTTGTAGTTAATTCTCCGGTGGAATTCTTGCTAGCTCCACGCTTAGTCCGGTTGTGTGATCTCATTGGATGGGAAGATTTCATTGCTAATTTAATGGTCCCGAAATGGAGCCATTTGATGTTATTTTGGGTATGGATGGTTACATAGCTATCGAGCGCTTATTTCGTGCTTTTGGAAGACAAGAACTCTGCAAGCACCTTCCGGTCTTGAGGTAGTTTTTCAGGGTGGTGCCCCTTCCTACTCACTTTGCATGTTGGCTAGTCTGTTTCCCGGTAGCCGAATTGCGAAGAGTGGATTTCTTTTGTCTCTAATTGGAAAGCCAAGTTCTTCTTTGGCTTCAGAATTAGTTCCGGTGGTTCGGGAGTTCTTAGATGTTTTTCCAGCAGAGTTGCCAGGGATGCCCCCTCCTCGTCCCGTGGAGTTTGGATTGATTTGATATCGGTGCTCAACGGTTTCTATGACCCGCACTGCTCGCGCGTCCATTCCAGGAGGAATTAAAGAAACAGTTGGATGATCTAAAAGCGAAAGATCTTATTCGACCCAGTGTGTCTCCGTGGGGAGCTCCGGTATTGTTTACCAAGAAGAAGGATGGTAGTTGGCGCATGTGTATCGATTATCGTGCTCTTAACCAGCTGACCATCAAGAATAAATATCCTTTGCCTCGCATTGAAGACTTATTTGATCAGTTGAGAGGGGCAAAGGTGTTTTCAAAGATAGATCTTCAGTCAGGTTACAACCAAATTCCAGTCCGAGAGGAGGATATTGAGAAAACGGCGTTCTCTACAAGGTATGGGCACTTTGAGTTCAAAGTTATGTCATTTGGACTAACGAATGCCCCTGCTGTTTTTATGGAAACTATGAACAGGATACTGCATGAGTATCTGGATGATTTTGTCGTAGTTTTTATTGATGATATTTTGATCTATTCTAAAACTAAAGTGGATCATGAGCGTCATCTGAGGTTGGTGTTGGAGACGCTAAGAGAGAATAGGTTCTATGCCAAGTTTAAGAAATGTGAATTTTGGATGTCTGAAGTGGGATTCCTTGGGCATATTATAAATGAAAAAGGAATATCAGTCGATCCAGGGAAAATCTCCACATGAGTTGAATGGGCAAGACCAACCAATATTAAAGAAGTGAGAAGTTTTCAGGTATGGCGGAGCTACACGGCGTTTTGTGCAGGATTTCTCCATCATTGCAAAGCCGTTGTCCGTGCTCACTCGTAAAGATGTGAAGTTTTGTGGGACGATGATTGTGAGCGCATTTTGGACTTTGAAGGAAAAGTTGGTGACCGCTCCGGTTCTTACTATTCCCGAGCACGGGAAGCGATTCACGGTGTACTCGATGCATCTCGAGTTGGTTTGGGTTGTGTGCTCATGCAGACGGAAGGTTACGCTTATGCGTCTAGACACCAAGAAGCATGAGCGAATTATCCAACTCATGATTTAGAATTGGCTGCAGATAGTGTTCGCTTTGAAGCTTTGGAGGCATTATCTTTATGGCGAATCTTGTGATATCTTTATCGATCACAAGAGTCTTAAGTACATTTTACACGAGGATTTGAATCTAAGACAATAAGATGGTTAGAGCGATCAAAGATTATGATCTCACAATTCAAGATCATCCCGGCAAAGCTAACGTGGTGGTCGATGCTCTTAGTCGCAAGGCGACACCGCTACTTTGGATTGTCTTATTGCGGATTTTGACCGCATGGAGATATCGTATTGCTATGCGTGGATCGCTCATACCGAGACGCGGTGATTTTGGGGTCACCATTCCACAAGCCAGTACAAGAAGCGCAACAAAATGACCCATTTTTGCCGAGGGTCGAAGCGTTTGGACCGGGAAAGGAAGGAATTTCAGTTTGGACGGGTTTGGAGCATTGCGATTCAAGGGACGATTATGTGTGCCACGAAGCGAGGAGTTAAGGATGACATTTTAAAGGAGGCACATCGCACCGTGATAATCGCTCATCCAGAGAGACGAAGATGTACCGTGATTTGAAGCGCAATTTCGTGGAAAAGAATGAAGGTGGATATTGCCAATTATGTAGCTTCTTGTGGTGTTTGTCACAGTGAAGGTGAACATAAACGTCTGCGAGATTATTGCGACCTTTGGAGGTACCCCAATGGCCATGGGATGATATCTCTATGGACTTTGTTGTTGCGTTACCTCGCCGCGAGGTAAGGATGCAATTTGGGTTATAGTGGACCGGTTCAAGCAAGTTCGCACATTTTATTCTCTGTCTGCTCGACAAATTCAGCTAGTGATTTGGCTCCTATCTATTTTATGGAGATTGTGAGATTGCATGGAGTGCCAAAGACCATCATTTCGACAGGATGCAAAGTTCGTATCAAGTTTTGGGAGAGTTTGCAGAGTGCCTTGGGCACGCAACTCACTTGAGTCTGAGCTTTCCATCCTCGCACGGATGGGCGATCGAGCGCACTATTCAAACCCCGAGGACATGTTGAGGTCATGTGTCCTGTCTTGGAAAGGTAGTTGGGAGGATCAATTGCCATTGGCGAGTTTGCGTACAATAACAGCTATCATTCGAGCATAAAAGCCGCTCCGCTTGAGGTTTTATATGGGCGTAAGTGCGGTCACCTCTTTCTTTGGGAAGCCGTGGGTGAGAAGGCGTTTTGGACCGGTGGGTGCAAAAGACAGTTGAACGAGTGGCCCCGTGAGACAGAATCTTTTAGCACTCAAAGCGCATGTAAGAGTTATGCGGATGTGGGAGAAGGGATTTGGAATTTGAAGTGGGAGATCAGGTGCTCTTGAGGTGTCTCCCACAAAAGGAGTAGTGAGATTTGGTACCAAAGGGAAGCTTAGCCCGAGGTACATTGGCCCATTCGCGATCCTCGCCCGGATTGGGAAGTTGGCATACCGCCCGACCTCCCGAGTCCATGAGGTGTGTACAACGTGTTTCATGTATCCATGTTGAGGAAGTACTTGCGAGATCCGAACATCACATTTCATTGGAACCTTTAACCATTGAACAAGATCGTCCTTCGAGTCCAAGCCGGAAGAATATTGGAAAAGTCGAGAAGGCACTAAGGAACAAGACCTTGAAGTATGTTAAGGTACTTTGGTCACAGCAGATCGAGCGGAAGCTACATGGGAATTGGAATCTCGCATGCGCAAGATTTATCCGAATTATTCACTTGGTGTGTATCCATTGTATGTTAAGTGTTCACCTCGGTTTCTCTTGTGCTCGAGACGTTTAGAATTTGGGGTCGAATTCTTTTAAGGGGTAGACGTAATATCCCAAAAGCTTTGCGGTTTGATCGAGTGCGATGCAAAGGACTAAGAAAAGATCAGAAAGAAAAGACCAATTAGCGATTTATCCGGGAAAAATAGGAAAATTCAGGCAGCGTGGGCTAAGTTTTTTCGCCCACCGGTTTTGGCCCATGAGGGGAAGTTGGCGGCTCTCAGGGAGGGGCAAACCCTAGGCGCCTTTCCTACCCCTTTCTCCTTTCCCCTTGCGCCGGCTGCCTCCCACCTCATTGCCGCCTCTTCCTCTCCCCTTCCCGTGAGCCTCCCCTTCCATCTTCCTTGCGCCTCCATCTCCCTTGCAAACCATATCATTTGCTGCTGAACCAAAGAAGGGAGAGGATCCTTTGTTGGCCGGCCAAGAGGAAGAGAAAAGAAGGGAAGAAAAGGAAGAAAAGGAGAAGGGAAGAAGGATCCGCAACCGGGAACTCGTGGTGATCTTCATCCGCGCAGCGTGCCTTCGTCGTTTCGGCAAGGGTAACCCGTGGTTCTTTGTTTTGGGTCGTTTTCTTGTTGTCCAATTTTCGGATGACAGTAGATCGGTGTTCTGCAGTAGCATATATTGTCGTTTTTCGTTAAGTTAAAGGCAGATTTGGGTCTGGGAATCTCCTAGAAAGTTGTGGGTATCGTAGTTATATTTCATTGCCGACAAGAATCAGGTCATTCGGACTTCGGTAGCCAAAGTTATGATGTTTTTAGTGCTATGATGTTTCTGTGGGTAACAGATTTGACAGTGTCGGTTTAACCTGATTTAAACTTGCTGTTAGAGGAGTTTCCAGAGGGTCTCACCATAACGAAAAATGAAGCTAATTCTCTTAGCTTTCAGGAAAACTAAAGATCACTGAATTTGGATGAACGTAGAGAAAGTTATGCTATTTTCTTTATTTCTGTCCAGAAACTTAATGCTGTTGAGCTGCTCTGACTAAAGGGATTGATAGGGATAGAAGATGGCCGAATCAGAGGGTCACCCCAACTAGGTTTATTTAGGCAACTTAATTATCTTTTCAGAAAGTCCAAGATCATCTTATTTGGACCCCTGAGCAGAAAGTTATGAATTTTTGAAGTATGCTGTTTGCAGTGACCTATCGCTAGAAATTAGAAAAGTTGGAAATGTTAAAAAGTTAGCGATTTCGAATGTGATGTTATGTATGGTTTTGGTCCAGTAAGCTAGTCTTAGTTTGGGTTTTTATTCTGGTTTAGGTGGCAGCGAGGTCCCAAGGGCAGCACCTACTTCGCCTCCGCCGTTCTCGCGCGGTTGAGGCAAGTATTCGGGTTTATGTGTAGTATTGGTTGCATGTCATGATTGAGTGGTGTTTTGTTCATCATTGCCATGTGAATGTGTTGTGGAGATGATTCTAGTTGTGATGATGTTTATGAGATTATGTTTAAAGCTCCTTCATGATGCTATTGTTTATACTCGACTACATATTGAGTATGATATTGGAAATATGATGTTGTAGTTCTTTGCATGTTGGAGCATTTTGAGACTTGGTCACGTGGTGACCAAGAGTACAATGTTGAGGTCCCTGTCATATGTAGTGACAGCTTGAGGTCCCCGCATTCATGGAATGTGGGCAATATATACAGAGGTCCCGTCATTGTGATGATGGGCAAAGGTCCCTATACATGTGATGTATAGGCTCTTGGTCCCTCGTGCTAAAAGGCACGAGCAAGGGTACTCATCGACGGATGAATACCCGCATTACACGTAAAATGCGAAAGAGATAAAGAACAAAGAGTGCATAGCATTATCATTAAATTTCTAGTATTTGAAATGCCATGAATGAAGTTGATTAAAGTTGTTTATGCTGTCATGTCTTTATGATTATGTAACCTTGATGATACTTGCTGAGTCCTATGACTCACCCTTGCTTTGTTTTGATTTAGGTACTTCTGGTAAAGACGTCATGCATGGGCGGGAGTAGATGTTTGGAAAGCACGCACCACTTCACAACTTTAATGCAATTGTTATTTTAGCATCACATAAGAATAAATAGATCACGATAAATACCCATAGTTATTTTATGATTATGATTGACGAAATAATTTATGGATGTGAGAATGGTGTTATTTGATTACATTCATATGATTATCCCTTATGCATGAGTGAATTGGTTAATGAAATTACTGTTAAATATTATGTTTACTCGTTAGAAAATTATTTTTCATTGATTATACAAGGGAGACTCTGTCGAAAATTTGTAAATTCGCTCTAGTTGTATTTAGTTTTGGTAGCATCCAGGCTCGTTCTGAGTTGGGGTGTTACAAAAGCCCAGGGTCACAACCACGACCTCAACCTCTCAACACGCGCTACCATCACTCATTCTAATTATAGAATCATATTATAGGTATATAAGGTCATCTCATAATAGGAATCATCAAAACAATATAACAGAAGCGTAAATGCAATGCTTAACCCATCCCATCCTACTGTGCACCAGTGTGTCAGGTTTTCAATTAATTAACCATTAGCAAATTTTTAACAAGCTAAGTTACCTAAGTTGTTAATCTGTTCACCACGGACCTACAGCCCGCTCTGATACCAACTGTAACACCCCAGCTCCAGATGAGCCTAGAATGCTACAAGAACTAAACTAACTAGAACAATCTATAAATTTTCGACAGAACTTCCTTTGTATAAATAACAAAAAAAAACGAGGTACCAACAGATAACTATGGCATTTAGTATTATTATTTCTATAATCCAAATCTTTCATGCATATTAAATAATCGTACGATTGTAAGCAATTAACATCGTTCTCATAACAATGAATAATCCGACAACCAACATCATGAAACATCCATAGATGGTTTCCACACAGTTATTTATTCTTGAGTGAACCTAAATAGCAATTGCATAAATGTTGTGAAGTAGTGCGTGCTTTCCAATGTCTACTCCCTCCCATGCATGACGTTCTTGCCAGAAGTACCTATAACCAGACAAAGCAAGGGTGAGCCATACGACTCAGCAAGTATCAACAAGGTTGCAACATTCAAATAGACATAATATTTAAAAACGACTTTGTTCAACACCGTTATGGTATATCAAGTATTAAAATGATGATAATCCTATGCACACTTTGATCTTTATCTCCTTTCGCATTTTACCGGTAATGCGGGGTATTCATCCGTCAATGAATACCCATGCATGTGCCCTCTGGCACAGGGACCAAGAGCCTATACATCACATGTATAGGGACATTTGCCCGTCATCACAATGACGGGACCTCAGATCCATTGCCCACATTCCATGAATGTTGGGACCTCAAGCTCGTCATTACATATGACAGTGACCTCAACAATGTACTCTTGGTCACCACGTGACCAAGTCTCAATATGCTCCAACATGCATAAGTACTACAACATCATATTTTCAATATCATAATTCAATATGTAATCAGGGTATGTAAACAATAGCATCATGAAGGAACCTTAAACATAACTTGCAAGCATCAACACAGCTAGAATCATCTCTACAACACATTCACATGGCAATGATGAACAATACACCACTCAATCATGACATGCAACCAATACTACACATAAACCCGAATACTTGCCTCAACCACGCGAGAACGGCGGACGCGAAGTGGGTGCTGCCCTTGGGATCTCGCTGCCACCTGGACAAGAAGATAACCCCAAACTAACAATAGCATACTGGACCAAAATCATACATCACATTACAAACGAAATCGCTAACTTCTTATCACGTCTAGCTTTTCTAATTTCTAGTGATCGGTCACTGCAGACAGCAGACTTCAAAAATTCATAACTTTCCGCTCAGGAGTCCAAATAGGATGATCTTGGACATTCTGGAAAGGTAATTAAAATGTCTAAATAAACTTAGTTGGTGAGGTTCTCTGATTCGGCCCTTTACTAGCCCTACCAAACTAAACAACAGAGTATCCATTCTCGCGTCGGGTTTGTGGACAGCAATAAAGAAATTATCATAACTTTCTCCACGTTCGTCCGAATTCCATGATCTTTAGTTTTCCTGAAAGCTAGAAGGATTATCTACAACTTTAGTTATACTGGGGTTCTCAGATTTCCACTTTAACCATCACTTTTAGTCGGTTTTCTACAAACTGCCTAATTGCTGACAGAGCAGTGGAACAGCAGTCTTATAAAAATCATAACTCTCTAACCGTTAATCGGATTTGGGTGAACTTGGCGGCCACTGAAAGCTAAGAACATAATCTACATAACGCTAGGAGATCAAATCTCCTAATTCAGCCTCTAAACATACGAAACTAGCTGTACAATATACTGGACAGAACTGCAACTTTAGCAAACAGACTGCAATCTAGCCAAAACTAATCGATTCTGGTTCCACGACTAATCACACAACAATAAACGATGCTAGTTACCCTTGGAGCAGCCGAAGATCGCGGGTCCCTGCTGGATATCCCTCTTCCTTCTCTTCTCCCCTCTCCTTCCTCTCTTCTCTTCCTTCTTGGCCGGCCAACCGTAGGCGACTCCTTCTTCTTCCCTTGGCCGGCAGCAATGGGAGGACTAGGGGAGGTGCAAGGGAGGGGGTGCAAGGGGTGGTAACCAGGGAGGAAAGGATGGGGGCGCATGGTGGAGGAGGGGAGAGGTGAAGGAGAGTGGCGGCTCAATGGGGGGAGAGGTGAGGAGGTGGGGGTGCGGCTAGGGTTTGGGGAAGTGGCGCCCCCCTTTGGCCGGCCACCCCCTTTGCCCTCATGGTGGGGCCCAAGCCAGTGGATACAAACGACGTTTCCCTCTCTAACTGAAGAATTTAGCATTTTTCAATTGGTCCTTCCCGTAAATCTATTTAGTTCTCTCCTGATTAATTAAATCTCTCTCGGCGATTCGCTTATCTCACTTTCGGGGTATTACACATACTGTACGAACACTTGCGGTACTACCGCACTGAGGGTTTTGCACCAGATCAGAAAAAGCGCCTCTCTGGAAAAAACATACCGCCAAGTAACAAACGGAACAACCGGGGTGCGGTAATACCGCACTACAGGCCCGGTCATACCGTTGAGCGGTAGTACCGCACAACAAACGCCGGTACTACTGATCATCCTGACAAAAGCAAACTTGGCAAAGAAAAAGGAATCCAAATGCATGCATAATCCTAGATTGATCCATAAGGCACAAGAACATGCTATCAAGCTACTAGTCATGATCCATCTTAATAGTACGGCATTTAACCTATAATCCTGTCTTCCAGCCATTTTTCTTAAGACCAGTAAAAAATGAAAGAAATCAAAACCACTTGTACCTCATCCTTCAACCATATTTGATCTTCAAAAGTCCTTTAGCATGCATCTTCACAATTGTTTTCTCCAAAGAGACTTAACCTTGTAAATACTCAACAAACCAATAAGTCCTTTAGCACATATTATCATTAATTACCAAACCCAATTTTTAGGGGCCTAGATGCTTTTCATTGGGCCGTTGGATTCCGAATCAAGGGCCCACGTTTGTCCATGTCCTTTCTTATTGATTTAAGTCTGTTTTATTTCGATAAGTCTTTATTTGTCAACTAAAAATTGTATTAAAACTTTGAAAACTCATAACTAATTATTTTAAAACCTTTTTGGATGATTCCAGTTGTGATAAATTCATGTTTAACTAAAGTTTAATATAAAAATTCTTTTAGACTTTGTTCTGTGCCAGAAAACTTTGTAAATAATATTAACTTGATTTCAGCCATTTTAGAATATTCCAAAAATTGAATTGGAACTTGTAAAATGCATATATTTTTCTGTATAACTCTAAAATGTGCAAACTCAATCTTGTTCATTTCCTCTGTTAGCATATTCTAATACGAAATAGGTTTTGATCATGTTTTCATTTCTGAAAAGTAACATGTGCTAGTTTTACAACTTAGAAAAATCATAATTAATTCATTTTAACTACAAATTGAGTAAACTCAACTTTGCTGTTCTTAGAATGTCATAGACTACCTATCATAAAAATTTCAGACTCTAGATCATTCCAGAAATTTATGCCATGAACAGTACTAGTAATTAATTTAATTGAATTAACAGGCTGAGGGACATTGTTTTAGCTATAACTTTTTCATACTTAATCCAAATGACTTGATTCTTGTTTCTAAATTCATTTAAAATCATAAACTTGGAAGAGTTATGCTGTTGAGTTTTGTTTGGTGTTCTTCGTTCTTATCGGGTTTATCGTATTTTCGTGTTAGGTTCCGAAGGGTTTATTGAACCTGAGAGTTCCTCTCAAAGACAAATGAGCAACTCCAAGCAAGACAAGCAGTTTGATCATGTTAATCCCTGTATTTTCAAGTATAATATGTTGTTTGCAAATTCTACGTATGCATTGCTATCTTGTTTTAACTATTATCGATAGTTGGCCTATTAGATGTATAATCTGTAGGTAAATATTTATCCTCTACTACTGAGCCTAGGACTATTTTGCTGTGATTTTGGGTTCGTTGGATGAGCCCTTGTCACTTAGTAGTTTTCGAGTATGTTGCTTAGCCATGCTTAGCTACCGGTAGAAATGGGCGGTTGTCGACTTAGTCGATGACCTTGATCACACAAATACTTATTATGACTCTATGTTTCAGCTTCGAGCTATGTTAATTTGTGAAAACTAAAAACTAAAAACAAAATAATTTAGACTTCGGCACAATGGTAAGATGGTGTGAATTTGGGTGTGAATGAAATAGTGCTCGAGTCAATTAAGGACCGAACATCTTGTGAGTTTCTGTTATCCAGGCAAATTTTGCGTGCTAACCACACTAGAGGGTATGGGACCTCTCTTGACTTAGTACTGTGGCCTGTATTGGCTCCAAGTCGCAGGGAGTCGCAGGAGGGATGGTGATGGGAGCATTGTAGTGTCCGAAAGATTTCCCCCGCGATGGATCGGTTGTCTTTCGGCTTGCAATGTAAGCGTATGGGTTTCGATCCATACGAGCAGCTCGTAGTTAATGCACAATATTGGAAAAGTCTCGTAGGACTTAGCCGTGCCGGCATACCTTCGGAAGTGTGCCTATTTGGCTTAAAGGCGGTCTGAAGTGTGGGTACATTAGTACACCCCTACATGGTTTAAAACTATTCAAATAGACTCGTCCTAGGTTATGGACACGCTTGGGTAAGCTTTTCAAGAGTTAGACTACAACACTTTTAATTAAAACTTGATGGGTGGTACGAATTAGGGATTCGTGCTATGATGTGGTGGCTTTTGGCTTAGTAACCTCTAGGTGGTTACTTGTATTTATTATCATTCGCTGTTATTTCAACAATAAAAACATATTTGCAAACTTGCTTTCAAATGTATTACATTATTGCAAACAAAGTTGGCTTTGTGCAAATGAGACATATAACCTCCACTTAAAGAAGCCTGCATGTAGCATAAGTATAGGTCTGTTATCCTACACGTCAGTCTTGCGAGTACATTAGTGTACTCATTTGCTTTGCTTAATGTTACTTGTTGCAGAGGAGGAAGGTGAGCCCCAAGGGCCTCACTTCTGTGGGTTTTGCTGTGGCAGTATTTGGGACGACTAGCTTGGCGGCTCGGTCGGTTGCTTTGTGGGTTATGGCTAGCCGGTCGACTTTTGTTGTAGCCATCTTATGGCACTGTTGCTTCCGCTGTCTTATACTCTTTTGTTATCATTTGGCCGGTCGTCACCTTTTTGTAATAACTCTATTTACCTTATGTCTTTGCTAGACTTGTTATATTATGTTGTATATGAACGATGCATGACTTTGTATGAATGTATGTGTCCTGCATTTCTGGGAAGCACATTGTAACACCCTGGCTATTCGGAAGCCAAAATGCTACCTAAAGACCTAACATAATATCATACAGTGCAATAACTTCGATAATAATTCATCAACTAAGCTAAACAGTTCAACATCAGTTGGAACATAAACAGTAATGTAATAATGGATTCACTAAGGTAATCCTATCAACGAATAATCAATGAACATAAACAATTATTTAGACAAACTCAACGAAAGGAAGTTACCATCTATATCTAAATTTATTTATTACAATCCAACAATTAACGAATGAAACACAATAACAATTCTTTTATTGAATCTAGTGTAAAGTGAAATATTTGAGTAGTGCGTGTCTACTCCCTCCCAAGAGAAACTTCATCAACGATCACCTAAAAACAAAGAAACAAAACAAGAGTGAGTCCAAGACTCAGCAAGTACATTGAATATATGAACAAACCTCCAATATGAACAAGACAACCTCTTCACAGTTTCTGAACATACAGCAAATGAATATTTATGAATGCATGAGATGAATGGAAATAATTGAAGGAAGGATCGCACGATGCTTATACAGTATAGCTAGTGACACACCCGTCGGTGTTCACTTAAGCCCGCACCTTAACAAAAGTGCGGGGATCCAAGTCCCGTATGAAGAATGTTTCATACTGGAATTGATGGGTCTTACGTGCCCATACTGGAATTGATGGGTCTTTCTATCCACTCCCGTGGACGGAACATGACAATGTCCAAATCTGCCCACATTGGAATGGTGGGACGTACAATCCACTCCCGTGGATAAAACATGAACTATGGATGCATGAAATGAATATGAACAATGAAAAGCACGTCATCTCTTAGCATAGATTCAACATATATGAGGGAACATAGACAATTCATCATCTCTTGTATCACAAGATGTCACAATATATTCATGTAAGCATTCAACAGTCATAGCCATTAAGATTAGCAAAGTACTTATGAATAGGGACTAGCATCATCTCCGAATATACTACACTCCACTCCCGTGGAGCTCCACTCCCGTGGACGAAACATGAACAAGATCATTAGAACTTCTCTGTAACACCCCAGCTCAGCATTGAGCCTGGAATGCTACTAAAATTAAACTAAACTAAACTAAACTAAGACCAATTACAAATTTTCGGCAAAACCTCCTTTGTATAGTCAGCTATACCGAGGTTCCAACAATTAATCATGGCATTTATCAATATCTTCATAATCAGGTTCATTCAAGCATGCAGGATAATCTCATAAACATAACCAAAATTTCCTATTCTCGTTATTACGCTTAATCAAACTCAAACCACCATAAGTAATTCTTAAGATTGAGTGGTAGTGCGTGCATCCAAACATCTACTCCTCCCATGCATGCGGGTCTTGCAGGTTGTACCTAAAACACATCAAAGCAAGAGTGAGCCTAAAGACTCAAAGCAAGTACCAACAAGGCTAAGCAAATTATCATTCATAGCATCAACAATCCAAGATAAACAATGCACCAAAGTATAGCCTTCATGCTCATGTGAATGCAACCAATGCAATGCACCTTTTCAACTTTATCTCTTTCGCATTTTACTGTAATGCGGGTATACAACCGTCATCAGATATACCTGCTGCTCGTGCCCACCGGCACAGGGACCAAGAGCCTATACACCACATGTATAGGGACCTTTGCCCATCATCTTAATGATGGGGACCTCTTTGCTCATAGCCCACATTCCACGAATGTGGGGATCTCAAGCCCGTCATCTACATGACGGGGACCTCGAACATGCATAGTCACCACGTGACCAATCCTCCAATATGATTGCATGATGCACATGAACAAAACTTTAAACCATCATACATATGGATTCACAACAACGACGTGCATGAATAAACTTATTCATACTTCTAGCATTCCTCATCATTGACATTCCTAGCATTCTAGTATCCATGAATAGCACATATATTCATAATACTAGCAAACATGAACAATCCTTCATGAATAATAATTAATCATATCTCAAATATTTACCATCCTTAATCATACATGTCACACTATCAACCTTGCATGGTTAGTACGCATCAAAGTACTAGCACCTTCTATCAAACATTCATACATATTCTCTCAATCAGAGTACTTGCATTCACCAGGATAAAATTGGAACTCATTACAATAACATCAACTTTAACCATAACTAGCATTCATCAAGATAAATGGAAACTCATCACATTAACATTCATGCATGGCTATTACGAGCAAAACACAAACACTCTCAGCATACAAGCATAAATATGCTATAACCCGAATACTTGCCTCAACCGCACGAGAACGGTGGACGCTAAGAGGGCGCTGCCCTGGGATCACGCTCCGACCTGAACATAAAGATAACCCCAATCTAAGACCAACATACTGGATCAAAAGCATAAATAACAACACAAACGAACTCGCTAATCTCCCAAGCGTTTTCCAATCTTCCAATTTCTAGCGATCGCTTTGGTGATCACTGCGGACAGTCAACTTCTAAAATACATAACTTTCTGCTCAGGAGTCCAAATGAGGTGTTCTCAGACTTTCTGGAAAGATAATTAAATTACCCAAATAAACTTAGTTGGGGATCCCTTTTGATTATGCCATCTACTGCCCCTACCAAGCCAAACTACAGAATAACAATTTTCACGTCGACTTCTCTGGACATTACACTAAAACCATCATAACTTTTGCTACGAAAGTCCAAATCTTGCGTTCTTTATCTCTCTGAAAAGGTATGGAAATTACCTACAATTTTCGTTATATTGAGATCCTCTGATTTCGTCTTTAACTAATAGATTAACTCAGTTTTCTACAGACTGTCAGGATGTTGACAGATTAACTAGACAGCGGCACTAAACAATTCATAACTTTCTAACCGTTAATCGGATTTTGGCGTTCTTGGCGGCCACTGAAAGCTAAGAACATTATCTACATAACTCTAGGAGACCAAAACTCCTAATTCGGCCTCTAAACACACGAAACTGACCGCACAATAATCTGGACAGAACGCGATCTATTAAACCGACGCAAATCAATCTACCAAACGACATCAACCGCAACTATTACGCATCAAACAACGAAGAACACGCGACGTTACCCTTGTAGAATCGCAGCAAGATGATGAACTCTCCCCACGAAGTTGATCTCCTCTCCTTTCTTCACTTGATCGGCAGCAGGGAGCACCGACGGCGAGGAAGGGAGGCACCAATGGAGGGGGGCACCACCATGGAGGAGAGGTGCGCTACAGTGCATCTAGGGTTTTTCCCCTTCCTTTTATTGGTGGCCGGCCCCTCATGGGCCTCCTGGGTCAAGGCCCAAGGCCCAAGTTGTCGAAAAACTACAGAAACCCCCTTTTTTTATGTCTAATTTCTCTTTTGAACGCTTTCTTTCGTATAATAAATTGGAGTATTACATTAAAACCCCTCTTTCTCCTGTTCAATCGCTTTGCTAAAAGAAATATTCCCCCAATTTTTAATTATTCTCTCCCGATTTAATTATTCTCTCCCAATTTAATTTTTGGGGTATTACATTCTCACATATGAAATAAAAACACAGTACGAGCATCATGCATCCAACATACACAATTCATACAATCAACAGTGTACTTGCCTTTAGCGTCGCGATGCATTGGGAGGCAACGATGATGCCGCTAACCTCGGCGCCTCACCCCCTACACCAATAAGCTACTTAAATAAGAACCAAGGCATCAAGACACTACTCGCATCGCCCCTAACTCATACCCCAACCCCATCACTTCACCGTACACGTTGCATTCTAGTAGAAAATCTTATCGGACAGCAGCAGTAAAAGTAGCATAACTTTTGCTCTAAAACTCGAAAAAGGGCGTTCTCAGGCTTGTTTGAAAGGTAACAAAATTATCTACAATAACCTAGTTGATAAAAAGTCTTTAATCTGCCATTATCTTGTGCATATAATCACAGGAAATCTGACATTCCATTCTCGTCAAGATTCTCGACAGTCCACTTAAAATATGCATAACTTTTGTTTCATAACTCCGATTAGAGCGTTCTTTACCAATATGAAAAGGTTATAAAAGTCTCTACAATAACCTAGTTGGGTGAAAACCTTGAATCGTCCATGGTCATAAACATATTTTAGGAGACAACTTGATAGGTAGACCTCGTCAGAATTCTGGACAACAGAAATTAAAACGACCATAACTTTTGATCCGTATGTCGGAATCAAGTGTTCGTGGTGGCCAGCGTAAGCTAAGATTATTGTCTAAATATCTCTAGGAGATCATCACTTCTGATTCGGCATCTAAGAAGCCGAAACAGCCCCCGCAATACACTAGACAGAATCGAAACTACTGCAAACAGACTTTGATCCAATCAAAACTAATCGGTTTCCCTTCTACGACTAATCGAACAACATCAATCGACGTTCGTTACCCTTGGAGCACCCATTAAGGTGAAGGTTGATCCATGAAGAGGTTCACCTCCTTCTTGGTCGAATTCCTTGAGATCCAATCGATCCTTCGCGAGATGCCGGTAAAGGGAGATCGGCACCACGTGCGCTCCGGAGATGGGGCGCAGCACTGTGGCCTTGGGGCGGTAGCAAGGGAGGTGGAGGAGGGGCGGCACCCTGCTGGAGGCGGAAGATGGAGGGGGAGGGGAGGGGAAGGGGGCGGCGGCCACTAGAGGGAGGAGGTGGGAGATGTGGGGGGTTAGGGTTTGCCCCTGCTGGTCGGCCACTAAACGGGCCCCTTGGGCCCCACGCACGCTTCCTCCCCCTTGGGCTCAAGGATGCCCCACTTGGCCACAAGGCCCCCTCTTGGGCTCGCTCGCCAAAGGCCAAGGTCCAAAGCGGAAGAACAGATAAACGCCGAGAATTTTCTCTCATAAATTTCGATTCAAACATAATTCTTTCTAAACGAAAATTGGGTATTACATTCTACCCCCAATGAGATTCGACCCGAATCTAAACGCCGATCCATACGAGAGAAAAACGGTGACTGAAAATTAACAAAGGTAAACGGATACTCGTTGCGAACAAATCCGGATAGCGCTCACACCAGCGAATCTCCAACTCCCAAGTGACCTCACTCTCGGATTGAGAACCACAACACAAAGACGTGAAAAGACGTAAGCCCTAACACTCAACCCTACATCTCTAGGTACGTTCATTGGATAAGACTCAAAAGTAAGATCTTACTCGGTGGTCAACGTTGTTAACGAATACTCAAACTTTAGATCTCACAAGTACTCACTCGGCACCAAACATGCCAAACGTTGTGTACACCGCGTATGGACCCGAGACGGTCCTAGCGATACGCCAACTTTCGAATTTCCATAGCTAACGAAAACAACCCAATGTACCTTGGGCTAACTTTCCCATTGATTCCGAACCACACGACATGCACATAGAACACGGAACTCTTGTTCCACCTCTCAATTGAACTCTTCACTGAAGCAAGGATCACCTCCTTTAACCAGAAACACACAACAGAACCCTATTTAAGCAAACTCTTTTACCAGCAAAACCCATCCGAAAAAGAAAGACTCACATCGCAACTATGCGTTACCAGCTCAGTACTAAAGAGTCAAATCCAGAAATAGAAATTTCATCACGAAAACCTTTCTTTTTTTTCCAAGTGGTAGTTTTGCGAATAAACATTAGAAAATCCAAAGGAGAAATCACTTAACTGCCCAAATCAAAAATTTCCTTTATTCTTCCCGAACCGATAAGAACCACACATGCCAATAACAAGTCAAACTCAACTTGCGAAAGACATTGGTCATTAGCACAAAACTCAAACGGGAATCAGGAAAACGATTCACTTCTTAAGGAAGCATCAATTTATCAGTTTCTCATGTAGGACTAGAATTTCTCTCAAACTTTGGGATTTCAATTCGTCACATAACACACTAACTCATCTCTCTTAACTTGTCATTCGCAATGGTATGCCCAAGCCGAAATACATCATCCACACCTCTGTATAGAGACTCTATCGACTCCACAGAAACTTTCTCTCAACAACTCCCCTACTGACATAATTAATTTGACAATTGACTCCCATTGTATATCAGAATAGATCTCACACGTAATCATATCACCTAAATCTTTTAAGAGTAAACAACTCGAAAACCTCAGTACATGCATTCATATACTTCATCAAAGGGTTCTATCAATGATCGTCCCACTATTCAGAATTCACCCTTAATCTACTTCGCCTACACATAAACATTGGGCGACCAAAGTCCTAGCATAAAAATGCGAAGCCCAAAGTTAAACTCCAAGACTCCTACCATGAAGTTCTCATAAGGAAGATAGGAAAAATCTCAAATTAAATCCCTAAAATTCTCACAGTCCAAACATACTCGCGTATTGACATCAACACGAAAATATTTCTTCGACCCAAATATCTTTATCGAGATTCTAACTCTTAGAAAGTTACTTACTAAGTCCAAGTCATTCTTGGTAATAATCCAACAATCCTGGCTATCTCATTAATCACTTTAACGATCGGATTACTTCGCTAATATTACTTTCATTACAACACCATCATAATTCATCTGCACAACCGTGCAGGGTACCCAACCGCGACACTCTAATACATCGAGTAAGATTCCCCATCCTTTCGAAAGTTCTAAAGTTCCACCCGAATTGAACAAAGGATCTTGGATCACAAATCTCCATAGGTTCTAATGGTTGCAACATTGCAATCAGTTTAGCCTCAAAGGCAAACATTCTGTATAAATAAAATTCTCTCCAAGAATTATACACGAAATTAGTTCATCCTTCAATGCTCCTCGATTAACTTACAACCCAAGGTCTCACGACCTCATTGAATAAACACTTCGAAAAACCACGGTGAAACGAATCGGTGGATCCTTCCTCAAATGAAAAAGCAAATGAAGACATTTACTACTCGAAGTAAACACAGGACCAAGGGAAATAGTCACTTAGGCAAAGGACTCGGAAAACATAGAGGAAGTCAGTAGCTGAGGGCTCAAGTCCTGCTATAAGCGAATACTAAACCACAAATGAGAAGAAGCTATTGCCCTTTGAAAATTGGTAAACTCTTATGGAACAAATGCACAAGGTTTAAGCACACTCAAATAAACGCAACTTAAATATCAAATACTTTTACTTCACTCCTTCCTTTAACCAGGAAAGTTATATTCCGTGATTACTACATCACTCTGCCAGCTTAAACAAGATAAACTCTTAAGACCAAATCATAGGAACCACTTAAGAACCAATAAAATCTTTCAACCCGTCTCTTTGCTCAAAACAGACTTAATTACCACATAAATCATGAGGTCCAAAGATAACAAATGCAAAACTTGAAACACTTTCACAAAAATAATATCATCACAACCACAGTCTGACAATCATACTAATCAACGAACTAATGCGCTATTAGCAAGAATCATCATAATCTCTTATCACTTCATGAACTTTTGAAAAGAAACACAATGAACTACTTCATGTCTCTAAAATCTAAATAAGATTGCATATACTTGATCTAGGGAAAGCCTAGTGCAAAAACCTCGTAATTGAAACAAACTCTTTCAACAAGATGATAATAGAACATGACAATCTCACCAATGCATACCAATAGAAATCTCTTATTAGCTTTCATCCATTTAACTCGTACTGACACTCGACGCCAAGATAGAACACACTAAATGCTCTCTAGCCACACATGGCACAATCATGATCCTACCTCCGTTTGCAACCTCCACAACAGTTTAGAGGAGATAATCAACATTCTAGCTTATGTTCAGCAATTAGAATGAAAGGTCCTTAACTTCAATAATATAGGATACATAAGATAAGGTTTCACAAGGCGATACATCATCGTTCATCTAGTCATTTAAACATGTTTCAATAATTTTTAGCATGGCAAGAATCAAGTGAAGCTATCATTCAAATAAGATCATCAAGATCCAAATAGAAGACAAATTCAAGATTAATATTTATCAAGGCAACATTCGAACACATCCTTAACTTAACCATTACTAGCTGTTAGAATAACCGAAAGAGGGCCTAGATTCCAACTCATCTAACAAATTTATCGGATTTACTCGATCGCAAAGATCAACCCGATACAGCCACATTTTTCCACACTTCTTAACAACAATAGGTTCTTGAACAAATATGGACAACCTCTTATCTAAAACTCATCATGTACCAAATACAACGACATTTCACATTAAGCAATTCACTTCCATGGATACTAGTTAAGAATAGACTACTTGCACAAAGCTAATAACCAAATCTGATAACTCATACCATAATAATTAATTCATTTAATTAACACCTCTTACTTAAGCATGTCAAAACATCACTTAAAGATTTTAACCCAATCTTTCAGAAAAAAAAAAGAGGCATTAAATTTCAACACTGGAAATAATCCAAAAGAAATATATAAAACCAAAGCTTTCACATGTTAAAAAACATGCAACATAAAACTTCCAGTATCCAGAATACTCAGCGAATCAATGATTCACATTCTCCAATAAGAAGGGCAGAACTCCCAAGAAAAGATATTTTTTTGCCGATATCCAACGATCCCAAGAAATAACTTTATACCAGCAGTCAGGAGAACAAGTAGTCGATTTGTGGAACCAAGAAAGTCCCATGAAAACTCATCAGAAGAAATGTAAAACACTAACTCAAGAAAACTTCATCAAACACAACTATTACGAATCGCCACAATCGAAACAAGGAAGAGAATAATATTTTCTAAAGAAACTCACCTCAACACTCAACTATGGTATTCGGGTAGATATTACTCTACTGTTACCACGAACGGTGGTGTAACTCGACAAAACCTGGGGCCACCACCACAACCTCAACCTCTCAATGTCACCCATAGCCAATAATCAATTATGAATAGAGAATATCATCTCAACGGTCACAAAATAAATTCATAGGTATAAGATATCACACCATATCATAAATTAACAACAAGAAATATAGTACAGAAACAATTCGACAGTTACTCAACCAATGAAACATAACAATAGAAATGCGGGAAAAGTGGATTTCCCAACCCCACCTACTGTGCACAGTGTGTCATTTTAATAACTTAATTACCATGGACCTAAAGCCCGCTCCGATACCAACTGTAATGTGAGGACCCCAGTTTATTTGGCTTGTAATGCTTAACCAACCACCTGGTCCTAGCATCACAAATCAAATAAACTGATCCTCGAGATATGTATACTTCGTAAAGCAAGATATCGCACCTCGTTACAAAATTAGACAAACAACTCCATTCAAAACATAGAGTCCAAACATTACACTACAAACGGAAGATAAACAAATAGTAACAATATTACGGACATAGGCGACATGGCCACAAGATACACAAATAACAAGAACGACAATGAAGCAAAAGTGCCATAAGATGGCTATAAACAAAGCCAATCGTGCCTTCAACCCACAAGGCATCCGACCAGGACCGCCAAGCCTAGTCGCCCAAGAAGCGGCAACACGACTCACGTAAGTGAGGACCACGAGGCTCACCTTCTTCCTCTGCAACAAAACATTAAGCAAAGCACCGAGTACAAAGATTGTCTTTGTACCGCAAGAGACGATGTGTGAACTAGCGGACTGCTCATATGCTACATGCAAGCTTATTTGGTGGAGGCCATATGTTTCATTTGCATAAAGCCAACTTTCGTTTGCAATAATATAATACCGTTTAAAGGCAAGTTTGCAATTCATTTTAAGATTGAAATAGCAGAAGGATAATAATAGCAACAGAGCAAAGATAAAACAACCTAGAAGTGACTATCCCAATAGTCACCATTAACAATAGCACGAATCCCGCATTCGCACCACCCATCAAGTTTTAATTTAAATGTTGTAGTCTAACTCTTGAAAAGCTTACCAAGCGTGTCCATCACCTAGGACGAGGCTATTCGAATAGTTTTAACCCTGCAGGGTGTACCACTGCACTCCACACCTCGCATCGCCTTTAAGCCAAAGCACACTTCAAGGTATGCCAGACTGACTAAGTCCTACGAGATCGTTTCCAATATTGTGTATCAACCCGAGCCGCTCGTATGGATAGAAACCCATACGCTTACATGGTAAAGCCGAAAAGACAACTACCCACTCGGGATAAAGCTTTTGGACAACTACCATGCTCCCACCTCCATCCTCCTGCGACCTCCTGCGACCCGAGCCAATACACGCCAAAGTACTAAGTCAAGAGAGGTCCCATATACTCTAGTGTGGTTAGCACGCCGAAATGCTGGATAAAAATTCACTCACAAGATGTTCGGTCCTTAATTGACCGGGCACCTTTCCGACCACACCCAAAAGATCACACCAATCTTACCATTGTGCGCGTCCAAATCATTTTTGTTTTCATTTTAGTTTTGCAATTAAACATAGCAGAATGCTGAAACATAAAGTTGTAGTAAATTTTGTGTGATCAAGGTTACCGACTAAAGTCGATAACGCCTTGATTCTACCGATACTAAGCATGTCTAAGCAAGTGAAATCGTATCTACTAAGTGACAAGAAATCATCCAATGATCTCTAATCACAGCAAATAACCTAGGCTCGGTAGTAGAGATCAATATTTTGTCTACAGGATATGCACTACGGATTTAACTAATCAATTTAACACAAATTAAGCGATGCATACATACAAATGAAACAAAATATTAGACTTTAAAATCTTGGGATAAATATGATCAAATCGCTTGCGGCTCGCTTTGTTGCTCAATATGGTGCGGAGGATCGTCCTCGTGGTTGCCGCAAATATCAAGCCTAACGATCGAACATAACAAACAAATAAGAACGAATAACACCGACAAAACTCAAACATTCAACAACATCAAACAAGCCAAAACTCACACAGCAGCCTAAGCATGATATAACAAAATTTTAGAAACAGAGAACAAATCATTTTAAGTTATTAGCAAATTTTCTATGAATTTTCTAAGCTAAAAACACAACAAGTCACTAGTTAATTACTTAACAAATCTTCATGAATAGAAACAGTGTGTAAAACCTATCCTAATAGTTAGTATACTGAAAATGAAATTTTACAGAATTGGGTTCATTTAATTTGGACAATTTTTGGAAGAGATATGCATTTTCTAATTTAGAAGATACATAAGACATCATTTTATTAGCTAATGATTTTTGCTACAGAGACATGGGTGAAGCTAATTTTAGTAAACAATACATTTGAAATGAAAATAAACGAAAGACTGGATTCATGCAATTTGGATAAAAATTGAATTAGTTATGCATTTTACAAGTTTAATTGAATTAACAAAGGCAAATGAAAAGCATTACTGATTTACTAAAGCATTTAATCCTTTTTCTACCCATGACCAACTAACTCAGACATCGATCGGGCCCGCGAAAGTCTTGACTGCAATGCCGCCGCACGAAAGTGACGTCGGCGTATTCTAAGAATACGTCTTTGACATATCAAAGTGTACTTCTAACACATACTCACGAGAAATACGCTCAAACAGAGAAAACATATCGCCAAGGGTTACACACCCACTAATCGACATCATGGGCCCACATGGCGGTGACTCGAGGAAAAAATAACGGTTGGATTAGAGTTTACTAAACACGATTACGAGAGAGGCCCACAAATCGGTGACATAACTAAACAAATATTAGTGCTAATCGAACGCCACCGCGCTCGCGCGCGCGCAAGACGGGACGGCGCGGCGCCGCGCGCAGTGGATCTCGCGAACTAGTGGGTTTCAAAGCGGCGAGTGATACCTTCGGGTTCACAGAGACTCGGCGAACCCGATGGTGGCGACGCGGTCCGATGGTCACCGGAGTTGAGCTCACGACGACCGGAGGCGAGAAGAAAGCACGCCACGCGAGAAGGCGATACGGACTTCTAGAAGACTCGGAAGGTGTGCTTAAGCCGCCTCAACACCGGAGCAAGAAGCACACGATAACGCCGACGAAGAAAGCCCGAGGTGACCGGAATTTACGGCGGCGGAAACCGAGCTTGAGAAGAATTGGTCGCACCACGCCCGCAACGATGCACAAAAGGCGAAACAAGCCCACCGTTAGACTCGGTGCATCAATGCGATCCTAAGGGACTAAGTGACGGAGTCGAAACTCACCGTGTCGCAAACGAGCTCACGGATCGAGATCGCCGAGGCGAGACGACAATACCGCTCTTGGTGATCCATCGACGCCAAGGACCGGAATAGGCAAAATGGAGGCCGCGAGGCAAGAGGAACACGATGGTGCGGTCGCTGCCTGGCGGCGGCTCGAACGGCGGCGCTACGCTCGAGTTTTCTCCGCGAAGCTAAGAAATGGGCGAGAGGCGCAAGAATGGCTGCGAAGGAATGGCGACCCTATGAGGTAGATGGACTTCAGCGATCCTCTCGAGGCGACACGCGCCCCGGCGTGGCGGCGACGAAGTCGCGTGGCACGCATGCGCGATCGCCACGAGCTCCGGTGAGGCGCGGAGTCGGCGAGGAAGAACCCGGCAGGTGGGACCCATATGTCGGCGACAATCGGTGGTGCGAACCGGTGGTTTGATTTGATCACGACGCACCGACCGTTGGATCCGAAATGGACGGTGGGATTGGTGTATGCATTCGGACAGTCGGTTGCGACGCGGCGTGGATCGCTCGATCTTCATCGGACGGTCACGATTGATTGGACTCGGGCGCACGTTTAGTTGACGCGACCGAGCCAAGTGGTGAAGTAGTCGGACTCGAGCCCGAGTTAGGTTCGGGCCCGAGGAACAGTACCTTTGGAATTTGATTTAAAAGACAGAGAAGGTTTTGGGAATTTTTAGACGTAGCTCCTGAGCTCTAAAAATTTCGAAATTTTATGGTAGCTACTAGAGACAGAGGACAACCTTGTATAATTTTTCCAGAACTTTTATGCACTGCATTGTTCTAGAGAAAATTCACAAGCTGCTGTCTGAGGAGTTTGACCAGGTTTTCAACTAGTTTGACTTGGCCATTTAAAATAGCAAACAAAATCTAAAAATTGTGAAATAATTCAGGAGGTAGATAGGATGATCAATATGATAGGAAAAATAATTTCAGAGGATGACCATAAGTTTGAAAGCTAAGAACTGATAACAACAATTTCCAATCACAAGAATTAAATTCTAAAAATTGAAATTGCTAGGAAAACTTTAGAAACTTTCAAATGATTTGAAGAGACAACAAAAGTTTTTATTTCTCCTCAAAATTTTACATTTGAAATACAAACCCTAAGTTAGGGCTGTTACATGTAACACCCTGGTTATTCGAAAGCCAAAATGCAACCTAAAAACCTAACATAATATCATACAGTGGAATAACTTCGATAATAATTCATCAACTAAGCTAAACAGTTCAACATCAGTTGGAACATAAACAAGAATGTAATAATGGATCCACTAAGGTAATCCTATCAACGAATGATCAATGAACATAAACAATTATTTAAACAAACTCAACAAAAGGAAGTTACCATCCATATCTAAGTTTATTTATTAGAATCCAACAATTAACAAATGAAAGACAATAACAATTCTTTTATTGAATCTAGTGTAAAGTGAAATATTTAAGTAGTGCGTGTCTACTCCCTCCCAAGAGAAACTTCATCAACAATCATCTAAAAACAAATAAACAAAACAAGAGTGAGTCCAAAACTCAGCAAGTACATTGAATATATGAACAAACCTCCAATATGAACAAGACAACCTCTTCACAGTTTCTGAACATACAGTAAATGAATATTTATGAATGCATGAGATGAATGGAAATAATCGAATGAAGGACTGCACACGTGCTTATACCGGTATAGCTAGTGACACACCCGTCGGTGTTCACTTAAGCCCGCACCTTAACAAAAGTGCGGGGATCCAAGTCCCGTATGAAGAATGTTTCATACAGGTGTCCACATCTGCCCATACTGGAATTGATGGGTCTTACGTGTCCATACTGGAATTGATGGGTCTTTCTATCCACTCCCGTGGACGGGACATGACAATGTCCAAATCTGCCCACATTGGAATGGTGGGACTTACAATCCACTCCCGTGGATAAAACATGAACTATGGATGCATGAAATGAATATGAACAATGAAAAACACATCATCTCTTAGCATAGATTCAACATATATGAGGGAACATAGACAATTCATCATCTCTTGTATCACAAGATGTCACAATATATTCATATAAGCATTCAACAGTCATAGCCATTAAGATTAGCAAAGTACTTATGAATAAGGACTAGCATCATCTCCGAATATACTATACTCCACTCCCATAGAGCTCCACTCCCGTGGACGAAACATGAACAAGATCATCAGAACTTCTCACATATAAAATAAAAACACAGTACGAGCATCATGCATCCCACATACACAATTCATACAATCAACAGTGTACTTGCCTTTAGCTTCGCGATGCGTTGGGAGGCAACGATGATGCCGCTAACCTCGGCGCCTCACACCCTACACCAATAAGCTACTTCAATAAAAACCAAGGCATCAAGACGCTACTCGCATCGCCCCTAACTCATACCCCAACCCCATCACTTAACCGTACATGTTGCATTCTAGTAGAAAACCTTATCGGACAGCAGTAGTAAAAGTAGCATAACTTTTGCTCTAAAACTCGAAAAGGGGCGTTCTCAGGCTTGTTTGAAAGGTAACAAAATTATCTAAAATAACCTAGTTGAGAAAAAGTCTTGAATCTGCCATTATCTTGTGCATATAATCACAGGAAATCTGACATTCCATTCTCGTCAAGATTCTGGACAGTCAACTTAAAACGTGCATAACTTTTGTTTCATAACTCCGATTAGAACGTTCTTTACCAATCTGAAAAGGTTATAAAATTATATACAATAACCTAGTTGGGTGAAAACCCTGAATCGTCAATTATCATAAACATATTTTAGGAGACAACTTGATAGGTAGACCTCGTCAGAATTCTGGACAGTAGAAACTAAAACGATCATAACTTTTGATCCGTATGTCGGAATCAAGTGTTCGTGGCGGCCAGCGAAAGCTAAGAATGTTGTCTAAATATCTCTAGGAGATCACCACTTCTGATTCGGCTTCTAAGAAGCCGAAACAGCCCCCGCAACACACTGGACAGAATCAAAACTACTGCAGACAGACTTTGATCCAATCAAAACTAATCGGTTTCCCTTCTACAACTAATCGAACAACATCAATCGACGTTCGTTACCCTTGGAGCATCCATGAAGGTGAAGGTTGATCCACGAAGAGGTTCACCTCCTTCTTGGTCAGAATTCCCTTGGAGATCCAATCGATCCTTCGCGAGATGCCGGCAAAAGGGGAGATCGGCACCACAGGCAGCTCCAGGAGATGGGGCGCAGCACCAGGGCCTTGGGGCGGTAGCAAGGGAGGTGGAGGAGGGGTGGCACCCTGCTGGAGGCGCAAGATGGAGGGGGAGGGGAGAAGGGGCGGCGCCACTAGAGGGGGAGGTGGGAGATGTGGGGTTAGGGTTTGCCCCCGCTTGTTGGCCGGCCACCAAATGGGCCCTTTGGGCCCCACGGCCGCCCCCTTGGTCTCAAGGATGCCCCCTTGGCCACAGGCCCCTCTTGGGCCTCTTGGCCAAAGGCCAAGGCCCAAAATCGAAGAACAGATTTAAACGCGAGAATTTT
The DNA here is from genome assembly GCA_036346255.1 of Ampelocalamus luodianensis. Lineage (NCBI taxonomy): Eukaryota > Viridiplantae > Streptophyta > Magnoliopsida > Poales > Poaceae > Ampelocalamus > Ampelocalamus luodianensis. The sequence continues at coordinate 32,200,698 of CM070619.1, forward strand.
CTCTATTAAATTTCGAATTCAAACATAATTCTTTCTAAACGAAAACAGGGTATTACACACATGTCCATTGAGACACGATGTATTGTTTGTAATGCTAGAGCCAATGGAAGGCTAAGTATTACAAGCTAAATAAACGGGGCCTCACAAAGTTGGTATCGAGCAATCATCGACTGTAGAAACCCTCCCTAGTTTGGTCGTCTTTAGGATATTTTGAAAACTTAGTTTCTAAATGTCAAATGATTTATGAAATCTTAAGTAGAATCTCATATTTTACTTCTTATCTGTCTTAGCTTGCTCATCTCACCTTATTCTTGATTGAATTTGGAAAATTGTTTTCACTCTCATCTTCTTTTCAAAGATAGTTGTTTAATCGATTAAATTGGTTTTGGAAAAACCATGAGGGCTTTAAATTGAGGGTTGGCTATCCTTTGGAGAAGATTAGGAGCTGCTGGAAGTGAAGTTTTCGGCCAGAACAGGTGGACGCAAAATCTGGACAGCAAACAAGAAATTCTGGACAGCTAGCTATTTATAGTATACATAATTGAAAATGAGAGGATAATCCAACTAAAACCTGTGGGGGATAAAAGGGTAAGAAGTGATATGAGTTAGCTAAGTGTCTAACACTTCTCTAGGTGGATTACCATGCTTTTTAGCTGTGATTGAACCAAGGTTGATGTGCTGAAAATTGCCTTTCTAAAAACTGATTGCTCGTTCTTCAATACGAGTTAGTCATATTGGGAAGTTGCTTTTGTAAACTGAGATCTTGATGTAAGTTTATGCTAGTTTTTAAGCCTTTGGAGTTCATTTTGTAGAATTGTTAGTTGTTTTTCCATGCTTTCTGTTCCAGAGTTGTTGCTAACTTACTTTGTGGAACAAGATGGCTGGAAGAACCCGCCGTGGTCAGCCTTTGGGTCAGGATGAGGAACTTCCCCCTCCCCCGACCATCTGAGGTTCTCGCTCAGATCGAGCAGAACCGTATGGATCAGTCTCGGATCCTGGAGGTCATCGTGAGGAACTCCTCCACTAAATTAATTACGACTAATTAACTATGACTAAATTAATTACGACTAATTAATTAGGCTAAAATTAATTACGACTAATTAATTATGACTAAATAATAACGACTAAATTAATTATAAGTAATTATGAATATTTAATTATGACTTAATTAATTATGACTAATTAACTATGCCTAAATTAATTACGACTAACAAATTACAAAGTTAATAAAGATAATGCATAGGAGAACAAATTACCTCCTCTTGATATCGACCTTTCTGTACTAATACGACCCCCTAAGCACTACTCTAGATACTCCTTTATCGACAGCGAAGTCAGAACTCGCTTGCTCACTCTATTATCTCTCTCTCTCTACACCGAGCTCGAGAACGAGAATGAATTCGAGAATGAGAGTTAGAACGACATCGGTTTTTATAGCCGCACGAACGCAATTCCCACCGACCTCGAAGCGGTGGGAGAGAACCCGATTCCCTCCCGCATGCTTTTTTTTGCATGCGGGGGAAGCCTTTGCTTGCATGGGGGCATAGGTGTGATGGATGAGAGGGAGGGAAGCAACAAGAGGGAAGCGATTCCCTCCCACTGAGCGCTGGCACGGCAAGAGCATGACAGTGATGTGCCCTAGGGACACTACGCTCGGCAAAACCGTGCCCTTGAGGCATGGATGTGCTAAATCCAACCCATACAGGGCAGATTTGGCACGGGGTGCATGATTGAAGTCCGGGCCTCTAAGGCATAGTGAAGGTAGAGTATAGACTCCTGAGGACCAAACTTAACTATATATCGGCTATTAGCAGCTTCGTGATGTTATTTTTAACACTAGGGAAGAGAGGGGACTAAATTTGGCATTACACCCAGCAACATCGCCGCATCGGCCAAAGACTCACATGACACGCGGTGCGATAGCACTAGATGACTCGAGGTACGGCGCGCGTATTACATCGCCATTCCCAGCGGGTTTAAGACTAGGTAAGACGCTATATTCAATCTGACAGGTAGCCCATGGAGTTCAATCAGACACACGTACATAAACACTGAGCCCTTTTTTTCCACACATTAACAGACAAGAGTTCATAGAAAGACAAGGTAATGGCTACAACATTGCACAGAAAGGAGGCCTTTTTCTGCCTTTCTGTTCATAACTACAGTAAGCCTTTTGTTGCCCTTCAACCTAACCTTTTTCCTTTCATTCACTGTCATTAGGATTATATACACAAAAGAAAAAGATTTTGCTCCCCCAATCATCAGGGAGTTTTCTTCTGCATCCATTGCATGACAATCAACACAATCCAACAAAATGCGGCATCAAGTTCTGTCCTCTGTTTTGTACACTTGACAATCTATGGAAAGAGTCGGCATCTACTGCAGATAAATTAACCTCCTCCTGAGAAACTTCCAGGAATGCCAATTATTTCACTCATCTTGCTGAAACTATCCTTTGTGTTCTCAGGAAGGTCACGACCTTCCAGTGTGCCATCTTGCAAGGTCATGGAGATGTTTGTGCCATTCAACAGGATCTGCTCAAAGAATGGATAAGTATACAACTAAGGCATAGCTAGTTGACAGCATAATAAATTCAAAGTATAAACGGAATACCCCATGTCGAACAAAAGGGCAAGAACGAGACAACACACACAGAAAGACAATGTGTACGGTTGTGGCCAACAACAGCATTGATCAGTAAGAGAAATTTAAGGATATGGCATTTCTTGAATTACATTGAGCTCCTAAAATGCCATTCATTGCCCTGAAAACAATCCTAACAAGTTATGTGAAATGCACAGCATTTATATTTTGACAGTTAAGAATATGGCCTAGTCGAAGCAGCATAATGGTGAGCTAGTAATTGTGGTCTTGTTTATGGATGCTCATTTCTTGTTGAATTTCCTTTGTTTTGTTTTTTCAAAGCGGAAAATAGCCATTCCTTCAGTTTGAAGCCATTGACTGATGCACCTACCATTTGTTCGATTCACCAATCCCAATAGTTTGTTTCCTAAGACTAGTTAGTTCCAATAATAAGAGAAATGCTCATCGTATGAACTTCTTCAGTGGTCATACGTAACTGAAGAATACACAGGCAGGCAAGCTGCCTAAATTATGTCAGTGTTAGTAGGCAAGGCACTGTAACATCTTTCACATCACAGTGAAATTGTCTTTTATGTGTTGTGACTTGTGACTCTAAATAGATTGTCGAATGGGAGAGCTTCACAAATCACCCAAAAAAAACTATTGTGTAAAACAAACATCTGAGACTTAATATCCAACTGTTATTACATAGAATTAATGACAAAAAATTGAAACACTAGGTTTTACCTGATTAACACTTTCCGTATGCTTGGGATCAAATAGCATAGGACGGCAACGCTTGTCTTCGTTCATCAAGCTTGAATTCTGGAAGTGATTTATAAGTGCAGCTTTCCCCTGTATTCGAGCATATGCCAATGAGACTACTTTCTCACTATTAAATTTTTCCCATTTCCGACCAGCAAAAGCCTGCAATAAAGTAAATGCTGAATGATTAGAAGATTTTCTAATTGTTAATTTTTATCATTCCCTGAATGTTGTGCCAACTTTAGCAACAAAATTAAGTAGCTTATGAGTTTCAGCCTGACATTATTTAGGTTTATTATCCATGTCCTGTCAGTTATAATTAAGGCATTTAATTGAGCAATTCTTAGCAACATAAGTAACAAAAAGCTATAAAACTTAGCAATATCCTTAGTATAGAGGATTGTAAGCTTTGCCTCGGTCATGTTCTCTATATCACTATTTTTTTTATGAGATCAAAAGCTTCCTCTATATTCAGATGGATATTCTCAAATGTTACAAAAGGTAGACCAATACAGGTAAACATCATAATCTGAACCATAAGAAAACTAAAATATTTCAAGCAAACAATTATCAGGTTTTTAGAACATGTGCCATCTTTCTAGTAATATCACAAAGCCACAAACACAATATAAAGAGGTTGGACTAAGGAAACAACCTGATAGAACGATACAATATAAACAGGAGATGCCATATTGATGAAGGCATAGCCAACATTGCATTTATTCTGCAGAAATTGAAGCTTAAAATCAGGTGTAGATAAAAATATTACCCTGTCAGAATAGTGCGCTATTTATCAAGCAAAAGTGTTACCTTGAAATCAATAGGCAAGTAGAAGAAATCATAGGTCCCTTCATGAGTTTCATCTATTACTTCTAAAAGCATATTCGATGTATACCTAAAGATAAAGTAAATCGTGAGCAATAAAAGCAGGTGAACATGACATTGCAATAAGTAAAAACAGAAATAATTCCCAGGTAATTCAAGTAAATTCATACTTGTTTGGTATGTTCTTTATCATCAATGTTGTCCGAGTATCTTTTCCAGTAATGATCTTGTCCAAATCTAGTTGATACTGCATCCTGCTATCTTCTTGAGCACCGGAGTTTCCAAGTGCCTGATTTCGGCCACGCTCAAGTAGACTCTCAAAACCAACGAAACCTGGATCATCAAAGGGAGGATTTACAAAGAAATGAGTTCTCATGAAATCGGTGTTATCGTTTAAAAAATAAGAACTCTAATATTTATTACCATTTTGCATGGATGGAACATTAATGCAGGAATGCGCACCAAAGTTAGTCATAAGGCCTCCACCAACACGGCTGGGACCCATGCTGCCAAACTTACCCTGCCTCATGTAAGATGTGTCTGGGGACTCAGGATAATAGCCAAAGTTACTCTCCAAGGGCAAAACAGATGGGGCAGACCCAACATGATGCTGGGAGAAGTGCTCCGACAGCCCAAAGCAACCACGAAGGTCCCGATGCATGCTACCCTGGTGTTGTGTGGGGTTATTGGGAAAAAATGAATTGCTAAGAGGTGGAGAATGGAAGGCTGAAGGCTGACAATGCTCCCTCATGGTATTCTTATTACCCCAAAGAAATGGTGTTCCAGTCATTGTTGTGAAACCAGATGCAGTAGAAGCCGTGAAGCTGTGGAAGATACAGTGGGCTTGCACTCACAATTCCACCATGATGTTCTGGAAACGAATGTGAGTTATGAAAAGTGGGGGACCCATGAAACATATTATCAGCATGGTTATTCCTGTAGGAGCTCTTCCCAATGGGTGACTTCATTGGAGGACATCCTGAAGATAGCCCGGAAAGATGGTTACCGCCCAAAGGACTCATCCCTCCACTAAACACAGTTTCATTGAGTGTATTCAATTGATTGTGTTCTGTTGGGCTTTCAAGTTGGGACCACAAACCTGCCAACAAATTGGAACACTCCAAAGTTATTGCTCTTATATTAACAACAATGTAGGGGAACAAGAATAAGGAACTAGATGATGTAGAGTCAGGGCTAAAAAATACTAGTAATACTTGGTGGAGAGTTGGCAGAAGGTGAACCAAGATGGAAAGTATTATGTCTTGTCTCATCCTGCTCAAAGTCATGGTTAAATTGCTGTACGAAACTGCAGAATAAGAAACAGAACTTTGAGTGTAGACAGCCAAGGAAAATAATGAATGTCTGAATGCAGAAGAAAAAGGATAGAATAGAGGATTCCAAAGTCGGAAATTTTTTCTTAGATAAATTGTACCATCATGGCCATTGGTGAAAAATAGACAGGAGTGCTACATTCTAACACAAACTTCGTTAAAAAATTGACACAGTTAGCAAATGCATTGTTCTAGATGGAAATCATGGGATGATAAAAAAAAATCAATGTTTAAGAGTTATAACATATAAAGCAGGGGATCATGTCAAGGCTGCTATACTGTAAGGCAAAGACAACTCCAAAAGACAAGACAAATGACTGGAAATTTTCAAGTAGAAAGGTTTAATTGATGGTGAAAAGGCCACTCTATTAGAAAACAGATTGAATAACTGCATGAAGCAGGACTTAGGAGATTGGAATCAACTATGCTATATCCAATATTCATAATGCTAAATGAACACTAAAAAACAAAATACAACATCATAGAAAGAAGGTAATTTAGAATTTTAACAGTAACTGAACAAAGAAAACTAGGTGGCCATGAAATTAACATCTCAGCAAAGAACATGACAGATTGCAACCAAGCTTATTTAATTTGTTGGTTTAGTTAATTATTAATTTTTATAGTGTTTTGAGATTGGAACAACTATGGCTATACTGTTCTTTAGGACACACAAAGGGCTCATGATGCACAACAATACAGACCTTCGACGAGCTCCACCAGGACGGCTAGGTTCCAACTTTACCCGTTTTCCTGCAATATCACTTTTGTTTAGTGACCGAAGGGCGGCTTCTGCAGCCCTGACATCATAGAACTCAATAAATCTATGGTGTCGCTTTTGTGGTGTCTCTCTTATCTGCACGAATGGAAAGCATGAAATTAAGTAAAATATGGTGTTCAACATAACTTTAGGAAATTAATTACTTTTTGTAGAAGGATAAAATCAAATACTAACTAGGTCAGTCCCTAATACTTCTACCAGAAAAATGCTGTTCATTATGATTCACATAATCACATATTAGTATATAATGATTGGACGAGATAGAAAGTAGCAGTACTTACCTCCCTCACTTCACCAAATGCACCAAAAATTCGAAGGAGTTCCTCATTTGAAACTGCTGGTTCCAAATTAAAGATCACAAGGGTTCCTTGGTTCATATCTTTATCTGACGGATTCTCCTGTAAAGAAAAATCAAACAAATCAGCAAACGATGATATTGAGAAGAGGAGAAATGCAAATAGCTGACAGAAGTATTGACCTTGGGAATCGAGAAGTGAATGTCAAGCTTCCTCCTCCTTAAAGGTTTATTTTGCAATGTCCGCATAGCAGTTCGTGCATGACGAATATCATAGTAAGATATCATAACGAATCCTCTGTGTTTCGTTGCAGTGTACATAGAACGAATGTCCCCAAATGGCTGAAAGGAAGCATAGTTAGCAAAGCCATAATAATGACTATACAACTATACATGATATATAGGCCTGAAAGAAATGAAATATGAAAGCTTTCTTACAGAAGGTGAAACTGCAAATTTAATCGAGTCAGATGTACATACTAGCAGCTGTTTAGGAAAAACATGCGTAGATACTGTGCAGCGACAAGTTTTTATTCCAATTTGTTTGTACAGTTGAATGAAAAAAATGTGTTTTCATTTGTAGTATAAGTTGTTGTCATAGACAAAAAAATTCCATAGGGCATAGTTAAGTTTCTTTTGAGTAATATAAATTCAAGTAAAAGTTATTTTATGCTACATTTCAACAGCCATATTATGATCAGTGTTACCAGGACTCGTGTGTCCAAATATTTTTAGCGCGTCAACACGCATCAGCGCATCGGCTCGCGTCTGACACGCTGCGATGCACGCCTAACACCTCTTGTCGTGTCCAAAGCATAAAACATACTTTCCAAGCCTGCGAAGCAAGCAACCAGAGGAATGATTGCTTTGGTTCATCATCATCGGAGGATGAAGATCAATTGACGAAATTATTGTGCTGTCCGTTATGTTTTGATGTTATTTTAGATCTTTGACAAAGCCATTGGCTTTTATATTTTGAATGTTTTAACTTTGGGATTGATTAACTTCGCAGTTATTCAAATATGACTGAGCATGTTATGCCCTCTAAAGTCTAAACCACAGATTCACCGTAAAAATGCATTCGTGCTATGCTTCCGCTACACATTACCTAAAAACATTGCTTTTGAATTATTCACTTCTGCAAAATAAAATGCATTAGTGAAATTTCATGCTTGATCCAGCAGATTTGAAAAATGATAGAACAAACAGTTTTTGCACCTCTGGGCTTCCCAGCAAAGACAATAGCTAGCGTGTAAGCTTAACTAAACCAGGAGCACCCACCCACAAGTATGAAGAGCCAAACACAAGAGCTGAATCCCATTACGTTGCATTTTAACATTAAGCACAAAATATACAAATTTAATAACCTGCAGATATGCAACGTAACGAGCTGTGCTGGAGTAGCAGTATGCCAGTATGTCTACGCGTTACATGTCAAACTTACAAATTCCCATGCCTTACAAATTCCCATGCCAGAGTTTCATAAAGCATTAATATTAAGCTTTAATTAGACAATATGTGCTGAACATGGATAAAGCATAAGGCTTCAATGCAACTGTGACCTTGAGTCCAAGTTGAACTTAGCTAGATTTATGCCCTGTGGAACACAAACATGGCCTTATATACTGAGAGGCATGATTAAATGCCTTCTCTTCTCAGTTCAGTAATATGGCATTTGGTCCTCAGCAAATAGTGTTGTAAGACGTGCATGGGTAAAGATTGACAGTTCATGACAAATTGACAATCAAAGGAGGTTCCACCATACATCTCTGAGTCAGAGAGATTGCTGAATTAATATCTGTATGGGTTTTTGATCCACTGTATCTGCATGCATAACAACATATAGTCCACGTGTTTGTGGTACACTCCCTATAGCTAAATGCATAGTTGTATGGCATGATTATCCTAAAGTCCCTGCTAATGCAGCAGTGTTTTGTCTTCAAGGTGTCCCTTGTTTCCTGTGGCTTGTAATATCTGCTAGTAATGATAGAAGATCCATACAACAACAATAACAAAGCCTTTGGTCCCAAACAAGTTGGGATAGGCTAGGAATGAAACATCCTCAAGGTCAAAGAGACGAAAGCCTTGCAAATAAAATAAATAATAATAATGATGATAAAAAAAACTATAAGGCTAAAACCCTAAGCCGTACATTCTATCATCTGAGCCGAGAGCCTAAAACACAGCCCCTAAACCTTCTTATGGTTCCGGTATGTGGATCACTAACTTCTATGCGCTTCTATCCAAAGCTAATTCTTTAGCTACATTCCAATCTCTCAAATCTGTTTTAACTGCTTCCTCCCACGTTAATCTTAGTCGACCTCTGTCTCTTCTTACGTTTTCAGTACGTCTTAAAATTCCATTACGTAAATGCCTCAGAAGGCCTCTATTGGAGATGTTTAAACCATCTCAAGCGATGTTGGACAAGCTTCTCTTCAATTGGTGCTACCCACACCCTATCACGTATATTAGTTAGCCAAACGATCTCCACTTCTCCTAGGCATGTCCACACCTCAATTGGAATGTTATTAGGCCCCAACGCCTTACCAACTTTCATCCTTTTTAAGGCTTCTCTTACTTCTGACTTCTGGATTCTTCGAACAAACCACCTATCAGTGTCATCAAAAGCATCATCCAGTTCAATCATACTATCGTCATTGTCATGATTGAACAGCTCATCGAAGTAATCTCTCCACCTATCCTTGATCTCATCGTCTTTCACCAAAAGCCTATTAGTGTCGTCTTTCATGCATTTAACTTGGTTGAAATCACTCGTCTTCCTTTCTCGAAGTTTATCCATCTTGTAGACATCCTTCTCGCCCTCCTTTATACTTAGCTTCTGGTAAATTTCCTCATAAGCCTTGCCTCGTGCCTTACTCACCGCTTTTTTTGCCTTCTTTTTTGCTGCTTTGTATTTCTATACATTGTCGTCGCTCCTATCATGATACATATACTTGTAGCATGTCTTCTTCTCCTCGATAGCCTTTTGCACTTCCTCGTTCCACAACCACATGTCTTTAGGTTCACATCTTGTCACTTGAGTCACTCCAAGCACCTCCGTAGCCACCTTCCTAATGCGAGATGCCATCTCTGTCCACATACTATTCGCTTCTCCCATGTTCCATATCCCTTCCGCGATCATCCTCTCCTTAAACGCCTGTGAGGCGTCCCCTTTGAGTTTCCACCACTGCGTCCTCATGGCTCTGACGACGTTAGCCTGTTGAACTCGTGTCCTCAATGACAGAAGATCCATGATTTACAGTAATAAAATTTATAAGATTTGCAGCAGAAAAACATTGTTCAATAATTTTACATTATACATTTCTTCATTTAAATTTCAGTACATCAGCAACAACCAACTAACCAAGTGGAAGTGAGGAACTTCCATTTTTCAGTCAAAGTTAATTTCCTACGAGAAGGAAATGCAAGAAAATGCATTCTGAAAGAAGAAAAATAGTCAAAGCATAAAATGGGACAAATGTAGCAGGGAATATGTTAAGTTGTTAACTATCTAGATTTCAAGAAGGCTCTACCTGATCAAATCTAATTAAAATCATGAAGAAGAGTAAGCAACAACAGAATCAAACCTGCATGGAATTAAGTACATACCTCAAACAATGAGCGCAACTCTGAGTCTTCGACATTACTATTAATGTTCCGCACAAACAAAGTCCTGGAGGGGTGTTCACCATATGGATGCTCGCCAGTCACTGTCCCAGCACCATTTTGGAGACCGTATTGACTACTGCTACTTCCAGTGCCATTGATGAGACTAGCCTTTGCAGTACCAAAGGTGATGCTTTCCAGAGGGTCAACATCCAGCTCCATACCCCACTATTATGGAAAACATCATATTCTTCCAATTCCTCAGCTTGGGTTTGCAGTTTAACATGATCAAAATCATTTATTACTCCAGCTAGGAGCTCTTCTTCATCATCCGGTAACAAGTCTCCAATCAAGTGCTGGGCAACATCATCCATGGATCTGCCTCTCTCGTATTAGTGCCAAGCCGCTTTGTTATGGGAAACATATCATCCATTGGTTGAGCAAGTTGCACCCTTTCTTTACCTGGTACTGCATGAGACACAATAAGTGAGTTCCCATATGGGAATTAATCACAGGTTAACACAGAAGCACATTTTCGTACATTTCCCAAATGGGAGGACTGATGGCAATGAGCTGGAGAATAAGGCTGCATCACTAGATCCATTCATTGTAGTTGCCGAAGGAACTCCCCACGCCCATATGTTTCCCATCTGATGAATCTTTTTGGATGGAATATTTGCAGGTTCTGTGGAACATCACAAATATGAATATGATTAGAATCTAGCAAGGTTTTATCAAGATTAGTGTCATTACAGTACCTGATAATTTTGCATTATCCTCGGCTGCTCCATTACATCAGTACTGAAAATTTTGAAACCATTGTCAATGTTGATGTACAACAATTAACACGGTGCATAAAAACAAACAAACCTAATTACACCTAATGGCACCCCATAAAAATAAACCAACTCCTCGAAATTAATAAGGAAAAACAGTAGTTTTATCCTGATAAGTAAGCACTCACCCAACAGTAATATAGTCAGAAAGCAAAGAAATATACACTTCTTCACGCAAAACTGGAATATTTCAAACATCAAGATTCAGAGAGAAAAGAGGAGTACCTTTTCAAGCTTTTTTTTAGAATGCAAACTTTGTAGCATACCATTTTAGAACAACAGGGCCACAACCACCTCAGTCCCACTACTACTAATGAAACCAAAAGACATGCTCAGGCCTCAGGTACGAAATAGAATCACAAAACCACATTTGATATGTATGGAGTCCAAATAATCAAAACCTCATTTCTCAAACGTATAAATCAGTTTCAAATTTATTTTGGAATAAAACCCTATGATATTTCTACACGGAACAAACAAATTTACATTACAAGTGAGTGTATATTGGAGCCATCATGTTCCCTTCAAATGTATGTTTCATTACTGACCTATTAATTACCTCATCTAAAATAAACCGAATGTTTTCTTATCACAATAGACAGACCGTAATCAAATAATAAATCAATATGTTGGAGAAATTAGTATTAGGGTTTAATAAGAGTCCAAATCATTTGTGAGTTGTGTTAAGAGTCAAACTATAATATTTGGCACTATAAATAAATAAATAAAGGGTGTCGGAATCCAAGGGACACACAAAATTATTCTCCGAAATCCTACACAATACTTGCAAAAATGGGTACCCCAGTCATAGCAAAGAACGAACAAATTAGGGAAAAGTGATGCCAACCATTACCCAAGTCGGAGCTTACCAAGAAAAGAAATTAATCGAAGCCCGGATGAATCCCAACTCCACTCAAGTAGGGCCGAGGGCTCCTTAGGCTGCTCCTGCTTCCACTCCTGGTTCTGCGCTCAAAAGAACCCGTTCCAGAGGCGACCTGGCCGTGCGCCACCCCCGCAATGGCGTGGTCGCCGCCTCACCGCACCACTCCCACGCTCCTCAAGACGCCCAAGAGTAACTCCGCGGGTCGGGTCGGAAGGGGCGCGGCGGGCAAGCCGGGAGGCGCGAGGAGGGGAGGAGCAGAGAGAGAGAGAATAGAGGGGAGAGGAAGGCTGGGGAGATGGAAGTGAGGCGAGGGATATTCCACCAACCTCTCGGATCTTCTATTGCAGGCTTTTTCTTGCGGCTGCAAAGGGAAGGGTTGTGGCATATCTTCTCTGGTAGGGTAATAAGGCGAGGGATAAATGTTCGGTTATAACTTATAAATGGTGTAGCTTTTTAGTTACGTACAAAGAACTGTATTGATTTACTAGGCGAAAAGGATAGAGATAATCTCTTTTGCTTAAATTGCAGCTGTCAGTTGTAGTCAAGTTAGTAACACGTGGCTATAAAATCCAGCGATATACTCTTATTTCTCCGCATCAAAACTATTCCATTCTGCGTAGAGAGACAGAGAAGATCGATCGAGCGAGAGGCAACGTGATCGGCCGAAATTAGTTCCAATTTCGCTACCGATTTGAGAGTGTTTTGAAAAGTGTTTAGCAGTCATTTTAGTATAATTAGTTCGACATCAAGTGAAGATCTTCTAGAGGAGGTATTTTTCTTGTATGCATTATGTTTATTAACTGTGTAGTTAGTGTTAAATTATGTAGTCGTAAATAATTTGCCATAGTTAGTTAGCCGTAAATATTTAGTCGCAATTAAAATAGTTGTATTTAATTTGTCACAATTTATTTTCGAAATTAGTTAGTTGTAATTAATGTAGTCATAGTTAGTTAGTCGTGATTTTTTACTTGTGGTTTGTTAGTCAAAATTAAAATAGTCCTAATTAATTAAAATAGGTTTAATTAAATACTTGTAATTAATTAGTGCTAATTATTAAGTGATAATTAATTAGTCCTGATTATTTTTTGTATTTATTTTAGGCGGAATTAATTACTTGTAATTATTTACTTGTAGTTAGTTAGTCCTAATTAAAATAGTCCTAATTAATAAACCATAATTAATTATGCTTAATTAAGTAGTACTCATTTAGTTAGTCCTAATTATTTAGTGGTAATTAAGTCATCATAATTAATTAGTCATTATTTATTTGTCCAAATTAATTAATCGTGAAGTTGGTTTGTTGTTTGCTCTCAACACTATGAAGAATGGAATAAAACTCCCGTACCATTGGAACGACGTGAAAACCCAGTGGTGCATGAGGCATCTTATATCGAACTTCTTCACATGGTTCCGCTATTAGAAACTAATGAAGACGTTCACAGCGTTGTGCGTGCAAAACTAAAGGCGGAAGTGTGAGTCTATCTAGACAGATGTCGAACAACAAACTACGAGGTATACAAGGGAGTCTCCTCCGAAGGCAAATGAGGGGCAGGAGGGCGAGAGAGGGTGATCTAGGTGCCCTATCAGTTTCTCTCAGTGGATTAATCTCCACGCTTGTGAGTTGGAGAAATGGTCCCAGTGGTACGGCATTATGATGACCAACATGTCTGAGGTATATAACAGCATGTTGAAAGGTGTGCGGTGCCTCCGTATCACTGCGATCGTTGAGGAGACCTAGACTCGCACAGTCGGTTACTTCGTCAATAGAGCCACCGTAGTGAGGCAGCAGCTGGAAGAAGGGAAGCAGTAGTTCGAGAACATGCAAAGGTATAAGGACCAAAAGATGTAGAAATCTCATATGCACGATATCCGGGTGATTGATGGTCTGAGGAGGAAGTACGAGATTCGATTGAGGGGAAAATATGTCAACAGTCATGCTAATGGGGAAAGGAAACATACTTGCACCCTTGGAGATGTCGCAACATGCACCTGCAACAAGTCGAAGCTCCTTCACAAGCCATGTTCTCATGTGTACAAGGCGTGCGTGCAAGTTAGATAGAAACCTACGTCGTATATCTCCGAGTACTACGACATGCACCATCTTTTCAGGACATGGAGTGTTGAGTTTCACTCGTATAGCGTGGACATGAACTATAGGGATCTTTGACCGGACATAGTGAAATAGGGCTCAAACATAGCCTTGAAGGCAACTAGGAATGGATGACGGCAGACACAACGCTTTCGAAACGACATGGATAACAGCTAGCGTGGGGGCCTGAGCCACTTGAGGAAGTGCCGGATATGCAAGACCCTTAGCCACTCTAAGAAGGATTGTCCGAACAAATCGAGCTCGTCTAGGTGTCATTCTATGTCATAATTAATTTTATTGTTTGCATGTTAGGGGACATTCATTTTATGTAAACATGTAGTGTTATAATATTTGCGTCTTTGTGTACATCATTTTTTCTTAACGAGTATGTATTTTACCATTCTATTTGCTCCAAACTGACTCATCCTTGTTCTTAGAGCTAGAGCATAACGCAAGTGGCATGTCGAGAGGGCTAAACCCTATCCAGATTGTTTTATGAAGGATACGTCGATACCACCAGAGTTTCCACGTCTACAATGTGTGTGCAAAGAACCAGTGAAGATCATTCAGTCTATACTCCCGGCAACTGCCACCCGGGCGTACTACACGTGCGGAACATCCTTGTAAGCGAATTTTATGCACACATCAATTTTTCACATCTTACGTTGCATTCCACATATCTCTAACTTCATCCGCGTATAATGGCAACCCGAGATACGTTGCATCTTCTTTCAATGGATCGACAACCCGAACATGTATGATAAGGTGTTCATCAAGCAGAAGTACATGTTGAACTACACGAAGCGAGCTGAGACCTTTGAACGATGGAAACCATACGTACCTGATCCTATTGAAGAGGCACCAGTTGACAAGGGGAAGGCTCTTGTTAGTGAGACTGGCGGCCGTCCCAGCGCTCCCTGTCGCCTTGGCAAACTCCAAATCGCAGAGGTAAGTATTGTTCAATTTGCATCCTGATTCTTGATTTCGCTTTACGTTCTGCTAACGTCATTTAATCTTCCAGCCCGTCTCATATAACATAGCCACCTTCGAGACTGGCCACCACCGCGGGTAGTCAGGAGACAAGGCAAAGGGACCGATGGGCCGGCCGTCAAGACTAATTTCGATCCTCTTTTTTTCAAATCCAAAAAGGCATGCGTGTATCGTAGGTGTTATCTGGTTTGTTAATTCGTGTATGCTGTTATTTCTAATGCATGTAACCAAATCATGTGTGTCATGTAATTCACAAATTACATTGTGAAGTCTCTCAAATTTATTCCAAAATTTCGTCAATTTCAACTTCTGTACTCGTTTTCCAAAATAATATATGTGTTCCGGGCCCCTAGGGCACAGATTAGGGTACGTGGCACGTCCACACAGCTCTACGGTGCCATTTTCGACTTTGAACAGGTAAAGGGGCTAGATTTGTTAAAACACACGCCAATAGTGCCAAAACAGCCAAAACCTCGTGATCAATCCTCAGTCTCATGGTTTACTAGGGGCAAAATCCCTTGGTAAAAATAATGAGGTCCGATTGGTAACACATGATTTATGTGGGTTAAGCCGTAGTCATATCCTATGCTTGGTTTAAACTATAATTCAAAAATAACTTAGCTACATAAAGAACTACAATTACTAGTAAAAAAGAATGACAATGTCTTTTTCATGGATACAAATATCTTAATTTGGGCTCTAGCTTTATGCAGTGGTCTTGGCTAAGATCCGCCCATCCTACAACGGGGCAGTCCTAACCGAAATATAAGAACTTTGTTTGTCTTCACATGTTTTTGTAGATTTTACATGTTATGATTATGCAAATTTGACAAATTTAGATACTTATACTCTTAGAGTATACAATATGGTCTAAGACAAAGTATTTACATGATTATATCTTACACGAATGAAATAAACATTATAGCCTTCGATTCGAATAGCTGCTGGGGTGAAGACAATCCTCGTTAGCCTGGCCTCTACCGGGAGAGGAGAGTATGATAGTAACTGTCACCGGCTTACATTGCATGGCAGTCGCTGAGTCTGATCACAACGAAGTCAACCGCAGAAAATCCTAGAGCCAACCCCACTTCCCGAATTTGCCGTATTTGAGTCGAAGAATTTGCGTCCGTTGACATTGCTTTCCTCTCGTCCGGATTAAGTGCTAACCATTCTTTTATAGCTGATGCTAACCCAGTTTTCAAGTTAAAAATCCGATAGGTTCTTTGGATGATCCCAAATACTCAATCATTTTATGACAATGACGTTAAATTTTTAACACTCACACCTCTAGTTTAGCCCGTTAATTAAAATCTAGTCGTCATGCTTCCGTGTCAAGGCTCCCTAGTAGCACAAGCCGTGTGTACTTGGTAACATGTCTGGTTGTCCCTCGTAATTTATTCCCAAGTATGGGAAATACTAGTACTACTTGTACCGCCACCATGGCATGCTTTGTACTGCATGCTGCACGATTAATAAATGCAATTCCAAATTTGGCAGGCATGGAATCCTATTGGAGGGAGCACCATGCATGCATCATCAGATATTTTTGGTACTTGAGATGTCAAGGATATTTGCAGCTCTACAGATTCTCTAGGATGAAAGCTCAATGGGAATGTCTTCGTTCCCATCAATTGATTACCAATGCTTCATGTAATACAGCAAATACGTGCCAATTTTGGGGGCCCGAAAATGGAACCAATTAATTTGGCTGGTTAATATCACTCCAAAACTAGTTAAAACGCGATTCTAATTTTATTTTTTTTTTCGAGATTCCACCTCTATTACCAATCCCAAATATTGGTCATCTACAAACAATTGTCGAATCCTGATGGTCGTGACAAAAAAAAAAGTGTACGGTGTACCTAATTAAGTCACTACTATTGCAATAGGAACCCTAGATGCCTGGGAGAGCAAGGCTGTCGATCCGCCGCCAGCCCCTCTTCCCTCTTCTCCACTATTCTCATCGGTGTTGAGTGGGTGGGAGATCCGTTGATTTTGAGAAGTAATCTTTCTCTGTAGGATCTTTTTTTACTAGATCAAGTTGTTCTAGTTTGCTCCTCTGACGAATTCTTAGCTCGATTTTCTTTACCCACAATGGGTTTTATTGGACCGACACACTCGCGTGACGCCACGTCTGAGATCAAGCCGGGCGAATTGGGTATAAATAAATCTTTCTAATTTTCTTTGGACGAACAACAATGCAACCGAGGCGCACGCCCTACATACATATCAATGAAGATCATTGACAATCTACTAGTTCTCGTTGACTCGATCATCGGTAATGATTTTGAAAGATCCAGATTCTGTGACGAGGAAGATAAAGAAATCCAACACATTCATCGACTTAAGACTTGATGGTGATTGTGGGGGAGCCAGGGGTATTTAACTTGTAATACTTAACTATCCCTTGGTCCTAGTATTACAAACCAAATATCCCGCCTTGATGTATTGTATACCTCCCAGGAGCGGTATACACACACCGTTCGCAAACAATATCAATATCAATGCCATACCCAAAATTACATTACCGTAGTCTCAAAAGGTCACAACATAGTCATACAACTTCAGTTTTTATACATACGGCCGACCGGCCAAATATCAATAATAAAAGTATTAAGAGTTGCAACGGAAACATAGCCATAAGATACCAAAAGAAAGCTGACCGGTTTGCCTTTACCCACAAGGCAACCTGACTAAAAACCGCCAAGCTAGTCGTCATCCTACGTGAAGTCAGTGTCACAATAGTTGATCCCTTCGGGATCAACCTCCTTTGAAATTGCAGTAAGCGGGTTGAGTACAATTGTACTCGCAAGACTTACAAGCAAAAGAATATTTAGATGCATTCATGTATCAAAGGAAGGCTGCTACACTAGGCAATTTTCAGCATAAAACAACATTTCATTTGAAGTACAAGTAATAGATTGAAATGAAAACTGAGCAAACATTTTTAATAACTTTAAATAACAGCGAGTAAACATTATTAGATAGCATCTAAACAACAACAGGTGGCTATCCCGCAGCTCACAAACATAGCATGAGACCAATCTCAATGCCACCCGAATAAGTTTTTAAGTTTAAAGTTCCATAAGGTTAAGTCTAACTCCGCAAGTCCAACCCAAGCATGTCCATAACGAGGACGAGGCTATTTGAATAGTTCATACCCTACGTGGGTGTACCAATGTACCTACACGCCGATCGCTTTTGCCATGCAATAGAGCATACTTCCTTAGGTATGCCGGCAAGACTAAGTCCTACGCGACATTTCTAAATATTGTGTATTAACTACGAGCTCGCCCGTATGGATGAAAACCCATACGTTATGTCGAGTTACCAGTAAAGCCTTGGTCAACTACCCCTGGGTAAAGCCTCGCACAACTACGGATGCTCCTCGGTGTGGAGAACCTAGACAGAACCCACCCCGCACACCCAATAACAACCAAATATTTCTTTTAACATAACACACAACCACCACTGCGACACTGAGCCAACACACGCCAAAGTATTAAGTCAAGAGAGGTCTCATATCCTTCTTATGTGGTTAGCACGCAAATATACTTGGTTTTGGTGAAACAAGATGTTCGATCCTTATTGACCTAGGCAAGACATTCACACACCCAACAAAGATACCATCCAACCACTTGCCCAACTCTAAATCATTTTATTTACACTTTTAGTTTTCAAAGTAATATAGCACATGGTGCTGGATATAGTGTAATAAAATGATTTGTGTGATCAAGTGATGAGGACATCCCTAACATTTATACATCTTTCCCTATTTGTGGTCATGCACATACTGAGATGGACACCATAAATGAAGCTACAAATAATACAAGTGCAGAAGTGCATGTTGGTCCACTAACTAGAGCAAGAGCTAAACTTCTAAATCAACATGTGCTTTTGTTTCTTAATGAATCTTCTATTGTTATTGATGAGAATTGGGTACTACCTCATTCAAATGTTTTATGCATTCTCAGGTTTGAACATTGTGAAGCCTTTGGAACCAAGAGGGAGGAGAGGGAGGCCGGAGCCAAAGCAATGGAGCAGAAGCTCACGTGGGTCAAGCAAGAGGAGAAAGGCCCAAGAATTTAAGACCAATTCGGATCTTCCACAAGCCAAACCAAAATTCATCTCGAATCAACTCGAATTTAATTTGATTCGGATCGGACAGCCCAATGCACTGTAATAAAAGGCCATAACTTTTACATACGAGTCCGATTGGGGTGTTCTTGGACTTGTTTGAAAGCTTATTCCAAGGCCCACACAATGGGTATGGCCCCAGCTCAGAAGACATATGGTCGCACCGCTATGGCGAGACAATGTGACGGATTTAAGTTAGGTTTTCCTTTTGTGTGTTTTTAGTCTTAGCCGAATTGGAGTTTGATTCGCATGTGTAGCCGCCCTAGGTCGTGTGTGAGTCATGGAGGCGCCTTAAGTACCCTTGCCCTCCTTTGTATCCATTAGACCAGTTTATGCATAAGATTGAAACATAGCTATTGCTTGTTCTTTCGACACGAGTTCATGCGAGGACTTTGAGAGAGAATTAGGCGATCCATTGTTTTGTTCTCGCAATTCTGTGGTCAAGCCGTCGCTCCACCGGGAATTGGGGACTTGGCGCTTGTCATTCGTGGTCTCGCGACGAACAACCGTCCGTGTATTTTGGGCGATTCCAAGAGTTGAGGGTTCGTGCATTGGCGCGAGTGTTCACTAGCGACATCGCCTACTTCGCATCAACTATCCACGATTCCTCATCGAGAAGATCGGGCCTCAGATCATCAAGGTTATCGACAACGCCGATAATGTACTCAATTCTACCGGAATCTATGCATGACTAAGCAACACATCGCATATACATGTATAGACTCTATAACATCCACCGAGCACTAACATCACGGAATAATAACTTAGGTTAGTGGCAAGGATAAAAATTTGCTATACTCATGCATCTAATAGGAATAACTACCTCTAACGAAAAATAGTCATTCAATTAGAACATGCATACATACAAGTTGCAAACAAGATATTTTGTAAAGAAAGTAATAGGATCAATATGATCAAAGGGGGGATTGCTTGCCTTGTTGAAGATAACCAGTTTCGTCTTTGTTGAGGATCACACTCAAACTCGCTCAATCTTCGCAATCTATCGAATGAATACGATAAACACACTACTACAGAAAAGATCTTCACAGACGGTTCAAAAACGGCATCACAGACGGTTTTGTGAGCCGTCTGAGTCTATGGGTCACTGATGACATAAGGTCATCACAGACGGTTTAAAAAACCGTCTGTGATGCATACTATCACAGAAAGTTATTAACTCGAAACAGTCTGTGATAGTCTACTATCACAGACGGTTTGTAGACAAACCGTCTCATGATAGCTTCCATCATTACTGCACGGTTTGTAGATGAAGCCGTCGTGATACATGATGTATCGAGACGCTTTGTAGATGAAACCGCTTATGAGAGATGATGCATCACAAATGGTATGTCCTAAGGAACCGTCTATGATATTCTTTTGTATTGCTAAATATATTTCGCTTATTAGCTAGCCTCAGAAATGCTAGCCATGCCCTCTCAAACAAGATGAAACACAACAAGTAAATGTATACATCTAATTCACATTCATTTCGAAAACAAGCACATCCAATTCACAAATCAATTAACTAAAATTAACCATTCATATACATTTACACACATATACCGTTAAGTTCAATATCTTATTCCAATCAAGTTCAATCTACATTGTGGAACTTTCCATCTGGATTTATGACCTCACGGTTCAAGAATGACGCAAGCTGTCCTCGAATGTTTAGAGCTGGCCCTATTCCAACATAGTTTCCGCGATGGTCGCAACCTGTCGCTACAAAGATTAAATTCGTGCATATATAAGATAAGTATGAAATAATTATTGCAAGATTGATAAACCTGAGGATCATTGGTCATCGCGGAACTGACGAGTAGTTCCATGTTGTGGCAAACATAGAATCCACAGAGGTTGCAGGGCGACGGCTGCTGGTGGCATTGCAAAAATAGAATTGGTTAGTTTGAGAGGCATTACTACAAAGTGTTATATAGGATTAATGTGTACTAGGAATACCAGGAATTTTAGATAGTGTCGTAGGGTCCTCCCTTGCATATCCATCCTTTTGCAAAGTATGTCTTGAACGACCTACGTGATTCTAAAAACTTAGCCTTAGCTATTGCAAATGAAGGAAAGATTGTACAATAAAGTTATCTATGGAGGAAATGTATTTACCCGTTGATTAATTATTAGACAACTGTGAAGTTGTGTTTGGCCCTCTGCAGGGAATCTAGGTATATTACCAAGTTCTGTTTTGGTATATTACAATTAGAATCCAGTGGAACCTACATAGGTATGTCGCCATGGTCATTAAACCTAAGTTCGTGTTGCTTATAAAGTACAAATCAACAAGTATAGCCACTAGTGCAGCATACTTCTGGTTGTAGGGCAAAAGTATGAATTGCTTGTTGCGGTGAGCTAGCAATGAGTCCGCCATGTGATCCTCGACGAATTTTGCATTCTCCTTGATGGTTTGCTCGTAGATAATGTGTGGGTGGAGGAAACTCTACCGTGAATTCCTTAATTCGCTTCAAATTCATGTATATATATATATATATATATATATATATAAACAAGGAGTTATATATAACATTTATCAGTATTACACGAACATGGACCGTGATTGTACACATTTACAGTGTCTAGCATCGCATGAGTGAGACGTCGAGGGAGTCGAGGTTGAAGAGACATAACATGTCATCAAAAGTCACTGCGAAGACACAGTCTTAAGCATCGTGGTTAAAATGACCCTTCTTGAACTTTACGGTGACTTCTGCATCGCGAAGCATCTGATCCAGATTGTCATCACGCAGCCTATCCGAATCGAAACCACAATCGACATCATCCAGCAGCATATCGTTGACTTCATCAAGAATGTCATTATTACTACCTTCTTGTATAATCGCTCTTCATCAGAATCGGTCCAACGTATAACCCTTTTTAAAACCCCTTCGAATCAAGTGTGCTTCGATCTGCGTTTGGTTGTTAAACATCTTCAGATTCTCGCAGTCAATGTATGGATAATACATATATTTCACCCCTTTATTCAACATATCCCTCGCGGCAGCTCTTGTAAAAGCACACACGCCATTAATGTACTCTTCACTCACACGGTTCTTAGCATACATCTAGCTTCGGTCCATCACACGGTTCGTATTGAAAACCCTGGAAATAAATAAAAGGGTGACCATGGGCTTCACTAGCGATTTCGGCGTAAACGTTCGAAACTACTCAAATTAAAGGATGCTTATGCTCCAGTAGCTCACCTTGATCACAAGGAAGGTGTCAATGAAGTCGGCCGGGGAAGGTCCAAGGTGAACAGAGACGACAGCGGCAAGCTCCTCGGTGACAAGTCTTCTCGGAGGAAATAAACTGAAACAAAGCACATGCACAGCTTTAGGGAGACATATAGGTGGGGAAATCAACCTTGGTGGGGTCGAGCACTCACCGAATAAGAGTTGGCATCGATGGCGGCGACGGTGACAGAGAGGTCCACGGGGACAGCTCGGTGTGGGCGACAATAGCTGAAATGAACTACACGATCGAGTGGGCTTAGTGAGGTGAGGCGATACTAAAATTGAGCACTAAAAGAAGATCGTTGAGGAGTACACTACAACGGATGACAAGTAAGCGAGCAAAGCGCGCACCGCTTGTGATGGGATAATTATCACTTATGGTTTTCAACGAAAAATCGCTCGTGACATGTAGTAATATCACGCAGCGATTATTATTAAGAACCGTCGTGAAGTACCACAAACGGTTTTTCTATGAAGTATCGCAGACGGTTTCAATAAAAAACCGCTCAGTGATATGTAGCAATATCACGATTTGTTATTATTAAGAACCGCTTATGATACTTCACGCGTTTTCATCATGAACCATCTGTCATATTACTCGCTCACAGAGGGTTTTAGCACAACCAAGAATACGTATGGTCTTTAAACCAGAACTATCTATGATTTCATGTAATACTGACGATTTTGTCAACCATCTGCGATGAGGCATCTAGTATTAGCCTTTTTGTAGTAGTGACAAATAAGAACGCATAACACCAAAATATCCAAAGATTCATAGTCATCCAAAATGCATGAAAATTACACAGTAGGTAGATTATGATTTTATATGAATTTAAAAACAAAAATTATTTGATTTGGAGTTTGTATGTGGAAGTTATGGCAGTTTTAAAATTAGATTTTAAGAAAATCCAAAAAATTGCAATCTGTCACTATTCATCCAATTTTAATTATTTAATGAAAATTTATAGGACAATGGTAATCACAGGGATTACATGGTTAGAAATATAATAAAAAGTTATGACTAGAAAAACTTGATTCTCTTCGTTTGGAGTTTATATGAATTTTCTATGAATTTTCGAAGTTAAAGCATTTTCTAGTGTAAAAACAATCCTATTTCGAGAGCAATATTAAAAACTATTTTTTTGGGACAGAAACAAGTTTCAAACCTATTTTAAAATAAATTTCATTTAAAATTAAAATTATTAAAATTGGTTCCACTCATTTTGGAATCGATTTGAATTAGTTATGCATTTTTTAAGTTACATAAATTTTCTGTGTACAAATAATTGATTTCAGGATTTTCTTTTAAACTTTGAGCTAAGAATGTTCAGATTGGTCCGAACGTGTGGTTGGGTGTGTTCGGACTAGTTCGAGTTTCACTCTAACAGGTGGGGCCCAACGGTCAAAGACTCATGCTTATGAACTCGGCCCACCGGTGCACAAATATCATGCACAAGCACTCAAGGGGCTAGGCCCACCTGTCATCCACCGAAATCCATCACTTAACGTGGCTAAACACGTGCTTCCGACATCATTAAAAGTTAATCATTGTAATTAATCCTAATGGCGAGCTACAGTGTTTGTCAGTGCTTCCGACAAAATAGAGCTCACTGAGCTCGATCTTGACCGGAGCCCTGCTGGTGATTTCGACCACAGTGAAGACGACCAAGGATAGGAATGGGTTAACAATAGCTTAGCGCACCTCCAGGTAGTGGCGGTGGCGCCGAGGTGGACTGACTGCGTTTAGAATGAGAAGGGCGATGCACATTCTACGGCCAAAACATGCACACACTAAACAAGCTCCGCATTGTCCACTTTAGCAGGTGCCAAAGCTTATAAGTGGTCAAGTGATGATACTTGAGCACCGGAGAGAGAACGAGCTGGCTGGAGTGAGGTTGGCGACGAAGAAGGTGATGGCGGCGTTGAGCTTCACCGTGGAGGGAATGTCATGGTGAAAGCCAAGGAAAAAAGAATGGTCGGGATAGCTCAAATGAGGCCTAAAGTTGGTGTATAAGCAAGGAATTGAGTAGAAGCTACCACACCTGAGATGGGGAAGAGGACTAGGTTTTGGCCAAAAGCAGAACAATCTCCAAATCCTCTGCTCTTGTCACGCATTGCTCAAATTAGTTGAGGGATTTTTGATGGCATACCTAAAGACATGATATGACGTGCAAGATTGAGGACCATACCTACTAGAGACGATGTTTGCCTGAGGTGGCCTTCGGGCGTGCTCTAGAACCGTTGAGGACACGATGGTGACTGGAACCTACAAGCAACCACGAAGTGACTCAATAAGTGAAATGGAAATGGCATGCAAGGAGGGAGCTAGGGACTTGGTGGTGTGGATTTTATCGGAGGGATGAGCAAAAATGAGCCTCCTTCTCCGGCCGAAAGAGGAGAAGTGAGGAATTGAGAGGCATGGAGGGTGTTTTAACTCCGGATGAAGACAGAGATGGAGGCGGTGTTAAATGGCCGAGCCCGTGGAGTGGCCAAACGGCGGTGGATTGACGGCGTTGACGGGCAAGGCAAAGATGCGGCAACATCATGGCGAACACGCTCAGGCGCACCAACGAGGTAGAAGATGCAATGACAAGCGGGTCCATGACCTAGTGACAGCGAGTGGCTCTAATCCGGGTGTGGCTCGGAGTTGGGTTGAGTCGGTGCAGTTAGTGGGTTAGGCCTAGTCAATTGGCTTGGTCGGAATGTTCGGACCGACCGGAGGGCTGATCGGAGCGAGCGATTCGGATGTTCGATCGGAAATGGGCGGTGGATCTGTTCGAAATGTTCAAACTGGTTCGAATGTGAACTAGTTAGGTCAAGCCAAGTCAAGCTAGCTTGGTCCGAGTCAAACCCAAGTGCACTGTTGACTGAGGTTTAATTCAAACACTTCAACTTGACCGAGGGTTTAAAAATAGCAATTAAAATCCTGAAATTCTGAAATAAATCAAAGGGGTTCTTGGGATATTCTAGTACTCATATAAAATTTTAAACTTCACTGTTCAAGACTTATTTGCTTAATTTTAAATTCAAACTTACAATAGGTTATTTATTTGAGTTTGAATTTTCTGTGGGTTGATTTTAGTTCCAAAAATTTGGGAAAAATTATATTAATTCATGATAAATATTATAAGATTTAAATAAATTATTTCCAGATAATGATCACAAGATTTTGTGTCTGTTTTCTTTTGGAACTTCGATTTGAGTTGCATGTCTTCTTTGATTTCAAGAATTTCAAATGCAACAAATTATGCAAATGCTCCAGAAAACCAATGCATATTCAAAAGTTTTAAAAAGTTCACATTTTTATACATTTGAAATACAAGCCCAAGTTTTGGGATGTTACAGTGATATATTGTCCATCAAGAATCTTCAATGTAAGAGTGTTTGTGTACTTTATTCATGAGTTATTAATATAAATAGGAGGATCTTTCTGAAAAAGTCACTACTATTGTATATAAATGAACACAATTATTCCGAAGATCTTTTTTCAATTTAGAAGTACACGTATTTTGCCCGGCTCTTGAACTTTTGTTAGGGTGCACAACCAATCTATATAATCATAGACTAGTAATGCAAGATTCTCACATAAGTTTTGTAGAAAACCCAATATCCAATAAAATTAGATGTCACTAGTGTCGCCATGGCTATGATTGAAGGTTTTATAAGTTGTCTTGGAAAAATTGAATTATAAGATAATATAGACCTGCATAACCAAAGAAGTAGTGTTGAACAAATAATTTATAATATATGATGCAATCATGTGCATTTGTAAGTACTATTTTATATTCTGGCCATGTATTTTCTTATTTTCTTACATCTATTTATTTGGACACATCAACAACAAAAAATGGCTGGGTGTTACGTAAAAATATTAGTTAGTTAAGAATTCGATAGTGATAATGTCGTAGTATTTCATTTAATTTTGTATCTTACAATTTCTTTGTACTCGCTTCATAAATTGATAAAGTTTATGTAGTTTGCCATAAAAAGTTTGAGCAATAGATAACAAATAAGGCTAAAACATGATATGAAAAGGCTAGCTAGGAAGGAGGGGTGCCAAGGCACAGTTGAAAAGGCTCCTCAAGTCCTCACCACCATTGCTGCATGCCTGCTTATCCACAACGTGTCTCTACTCACCTCGCCGTGTCCGATCGTCATGCGTCATCCCGTGCGAGAGGCGGCCGCGACATTGACCGTCCCGAGCCCGCGTTGATGAGACCATCGTCCTTGCCTCCCTGTTCCTATCAACCCGGTGAGCTCCTCTACTTTTGGCTCGCATTAAAACATGTTCTAGGACCTACCCATCAATTCCCCTTAGCCAATTTTGGGTTTCACTAACAGGAACATCGTGCGACGCTATCTTCCTCGCTTCTGACAAAATATCGTTGCCACCTCTGTCATCCTTTATCTAGTGAGCTTAGGTCCAATTCCTCCCTACTAGCGGACCCTCTCACCTCCTCTACCTTCCTCGACTACTTATTTGAGCTTCCTTCCTCTTTAGTGCCGCCGCGTCATTGAGCTCAACTCGCCATCCTCAGCCTTTGTTGCTAGGTCGCTCGTAGCCCTCCGCCTCCACAATCCACTTTAGTAAGTTCCCCTCACTCCTCTGAAGCACATGCTCACCTTCATTTTGCCTCCCGTTGTCCCCATTGCCGTCTCCCCTATCTCCTCCATCTTTGGCCACCATGAACTACCACGAGCGCGCCACCGTACTCCTCAGACCAAGCTACCACCACCTTTGTACTCTCCTAGGCCCCTGCAAATCATTTTTGGTCCTCTTCTGTCGCTGTCGTCGTCTTTGCCACTAGTGCCCAAGCTCCACCTAGGCATCCCATGGAACCTCCTCTGTTCTGAACAAGAGGATGAGGTAGACACCCCTTTGTGTGCATGTGGCTACCAACATGGCAAAACCACATTGATTTGGGTCCATATCAAAGAAACCACACCGCCAAACCACCTCGTGGTGTATTTAATTCGGTTTTAAAAGATTAGGGTTAAAACTGGTTTTGTAGTTCAAGGGTTAAGAGAACTTTAAAAAGTTTGAGGGACTAAAATTAGTGATGGCTAGATGGGCGTGCCGGCCGCCCGGCTTAGGCATGGCACGCCCATACTATTCATGGACGTGCCACCGACACAAAGGCCCGTGCCGTGTTTGGGCCACAACCCTAGCATTGGGCTAGTTTCAAGACGATGCCAAAGACAGCCCATTTGGCTTGCGTATGGGTATCCGAGGCGGCGAGCGTGGCTGGCGCGCAGCGCAGCTGACGAGGAAGGAGGGAAGGAGAGGAGGAGGAGGGCGGGCGGCACTAGCGGCCGGCGTGGAGGAAGGAGAAGGCACCCCAGACTCGGACGGGAGAGAGGAGAAGGCGAGGTGGCATGGCATGCCTGGGTGCACGAGCACGGTGACAAGGGGGAGGGAGGAAAGGAGGAGGAGGGTGGGGCAGTGCCGACGGCTCGCACGGAGGGAGGAGAAGGCAACGCCAGCGCTAGGTATGGGAGAGAGGAGAAGGCGACGCCAGCGCTAGGTATGGGAGAGAGGAGAAGG
This sequence comes from Ampelocalamus luodianensis, assembly GCA_036346255.1. NCBI lineage: Eukaryota > Viridiplantae > Streptophyta > Magnoliopsida > Poales > Poaceae > Ampelocalamus > Ampelocalamus luodianensis. Next base: position 32,228,603 of record CM070619.1, read on the forward strand.
CGAGGTGGTGTGGCGGGCTTAGGGTGCACGGGGGTGACGACAAGGAGCGAGGTAGGAGAGGAGGGGAGGGCGGGCGGCACCGGTGGTCGGCACGAATGGAGGAGAAGGCGCACCGACGCCGGGACGGAGGAGGAGAAGTGAGGCAAGGCTCGGGATGGGTGGAGGAGCCAGGATGTCAGGGAGAGGAGAAGGTAGGACAGTAGGGTGAGGCGGGGTGCTCGGCCAAGTGGGTCACACCGGCACGAATGGCCATGCTTGGCACGACACTACCCATTTGGCCCGTAACGTTCAGAATTTTCAAAATTCCGACCGTTTTTTTAACCATTTGGGGCTTTAAAAATAGAAAAAAAATAGAAAAAAATCCTGAAAATTTTCTATAAATACCTTAAATATTGGAGAGAAATCCCTTTCCTATATGCATTTGTATTTATTTTAGATCCTAGTGGTAAAATTGAAGCATTTGCTAATGTTCTTGATCTTCTTACTGATTCTACAGAGCTAGACTATTCTAACTATTTTGCAGAAGTTCGTTCTCAATTACATGAGATTTACCAAAGGTATAAAAATAAGTTCCAGAGAGTTCACTTGCAACGACCTCTAGTAGCCCTCACCTCAAGTAGCAAGACAAATATGTGGGGCAAGATCTTTGGTGGCTCTTCCTCTAGGTCTAGATCTTCTTCTTCTATAGTGCCACCTGCTGAACCAAGAACAACTCTAAGGGGTAGGAAACTATCCAGCTATTTGGATAATGATACAATGGATTTCAACTCAGAAGACATCGAAATTTTGCAATGGTGGCAATGCCCATAAGTTAACATATCCCGTGCTATCCATACTTGCACGTGATGTGTTAACTATTCCCATCTCAACGGTTTCCTCCGAGTCTACTTTTAATCTGTCTGGAAGAATATTGGAGAAGAGAAGAACACATCTCACAAGTGAGATAGTAGAGATACTTCTAACCGTGAAGGATTGGGAACAAGCTGATTCATGAACACAATACTCTTGTGGAAAATACACGCTTGTCTGGACGTATTTGAAAATCTTTACCTCGATAATGACACTTAGAACAAACATGTATGTAGAGGTATAGGTTGTACTCTTTTTTCTTTGCCAAGATTTTCTGTAACACCCTGGCCCAAAATTCGCTCAATGCCTAGCCCACCGTGGGGCAGACCCACGCACACATAACACCCCACTTACACTTTCATCCTCGCTTCGTGTAAAAGGGTTAACCTGGAGGTGCTAAGTTTGGACCCAACAGGCATTATATACTACTACAACTCACTTTAAACAAGCAATATGGGACTAATCCCACCACACAACTCCTCATGGGCTACATGGGCCGCACTACGAGCAGGCCGGGGTATTACATTCACCCTTTAGGGTCGACGCCATCGGCAAAGATACCAGATACACGCCAAATACCAGAACCACCTCTCAGACACGCCCGCGTGCATCCGGTGCCAGATATGCCATGCCATGTGTCCACTCTGGGCCCACATGTGCCATGCGCCATATGCCCATGCTCCTCTGCTCTCGCACGTGTCTGCAAATGAAGGTTGATGCTCTGATACCATCTGTAACACCCTGGCCCAAAATTCGCTCAATGCCCAGCCCACCGTGGGGCGGACCCACACACACATAGCACCCCACTTACACTTTCATCCTTGCTTCGTGTAAAAGGGTTAACCCAGAGGTGCTAAGTTTGGACCCAACAGGCATTATATACTACTACAACTCACTTTAAACAAGCAATATAGGACTAATCCCACCACACAACTCCTCATGGGCCACATGGGCCGCACTACAAGCAGGCTAGGGTATTACAGTTTGTAATGTTGAGTTTTTACATGGAAAAAGTTTTAACGAGGCAGCCATTTCAATATTAATAAAGATATTTATTACATTTTTAATATGCTTGTCTCATTTTTTACAATTTTTATATGTATTTATGAATTCAACACATTTTTCTAGTTTTTTTTGGAATTTTTCTGATTTTTTTCAATTGTTTTTAAAAATTTCAAGCTAAGTGGCCGTAAATGGCCCGACAGACTCATGCCGGCTCGGCACGGCATGACCAGCCTTCGGACCGTGCTTGGGCCACTACCTAGGCATGTGGGCCAGTACATCACGATTCTTTCACGTGCCGGACTGGGCTGTGCCGCCTATTAGCCATGTCTAACTAAAATGGACTTATTCTATAAAAATACGTACCGTAAACAACTGATAATGGATGATGCCATCCTCAATTACTTTATTTTTGTTATAGAGTAGTAGTATTAACTGCAAAAGAATAATTAATCGGTGATTCTGACAAGTGCATAAGTGTGGATATCATGGGGATATGCTCATGATCTTAGGATGATGATATAATTGGCAATGGTGCTAAAGGTTTGTCGAATCACTCGTTTTCTGTAGAGTTTAGGAATATCGGCTTGACTGCAACCGAGTGCCAAGTGATCGAAATCTTCAAGTACTACAGCTACGAGTACCAAGTGGTCGAAAGCTACGCATCGTTCATAGATTATCGTAGTTACGAGCATCGCTCATTGAGCATCGAGCTACTAGTGTCGAGTGATCAAACTTTCGAGCATCGTAGCTACGAGTAGCAAGTGGTCATAGCCCTTTAGACCAAGTGTGGTCGTAGCTTTTTCACCGTGGTCGTAGCTGACTAGGTGTGGTTGTAGCTTTTCGACCGTGTGGTCGTAGACCTTTCGACTAGGTTGGTGGTCGATCTCTTTCAACTAGGTCGGTGGTCGTGGACACCGTCATAGACATAGGTCGTGGATGTTGTTTTGCATGATGCATGTTTTAACTAACATTGGACAAGTTGTAAAGAACTTGTGTTAAAAAATGGTTGCTTTGTCTATTGTTGTACAGGTGGCTTCAAGTCAACTATGGTCAACAGAAAGGAGGACCAGGACTCGTTTAGGAGAACTAAGGTCCAGAATGGTCATGGATGCCAAGTGAGATGGTTGGACTCAATGTAACATCCCAAGTAGTGGCTTGTGTTTCAAATGTAAGAAAATGTGTAGAAATTAAAAACTTTTCTTACATCTTGTATTTCCTGTATGTTCTGAAAAATTCTTGTAAAGGAATGATGGGAATACAAAGTCACAAGTCATTTTGACCTAAACCTTGTCCATCAAAAATTTTCTTGTCAAATCTTGTGATCATTCTCTGAAAATATTTTTCCTAAGTTCTAGGGATGGTGTGTGACCCCTCTGAAAAATTTCACAATTTTTAGAAATTGTTTAAATATATTTGGAGGTCAGTCAAACCTGGTTGAATTTTAGTCAAACCCTAGCTCAGCACCTTGCAGGATTTTTGGACAAAAATGCACTACATAAAAACCTCTAAAATTTTTATACAAGGTCGGTATCTTGGTTAGAAAGCTCCTATCAAAATTTCATAAATTTTGGAGTTTGTTTGCTACCTCAAACAAATCCCCTAAATTCAGCTCAATTTAAAACCCTAAATTCTAAACCTAGGGTCGAGTCGACTGGCTCGAGTCAAACCCGAGCCCAAGTTACTTGACTCGGTCGAGCCAAGTCCACTTATCCGCACTCGGGCTCTGGTGGTTGGGCACGTGCTTTCCAATCGTTGATCTTCATCGGCGATCCTCGCTCGATGAGACTTTCGACCTCCCGAGCCGCTCGAACTTGAGCCGTTGATCTCCATCCAACGCCACGACCTCTCTACCATTTTAAACCTCCGAGGACTTGTGTGATCGTAGATGTCCATGTCTAATCGGAGTGCTCACGACCTCCCGCCGACCTCCTCTGCTCTTCTTCTTCCTCGCGCACTGCGACGCACACGCGCGCGCCTGGCAGTGAGCAAAGGCAGCTCGTTGTGTCGTGGGGCCCTCAATGGCTCGAGCACCCTTTTCGCCTTTGTCGTTTGGGTCGCTAATACCGCCCCGCCGCTCGCTCCGTCCCAATCCCGCTTTTGGTCACTTCCGCCATTAAACTCGTCCTCGTGTGGTCGTTGACCCTGCTACTTGAGAGCCTACGAGCCTTCCTTGAGTTCCCCTTCACACTCTTTGCCACCTCGCTCTCACTGTGTGTTTGAGTGCAAACCACCGAGAGCCTCCTCTTCCGCCATTGTTGCCGCTCGAGCTTCTTGTCGACCTCGGTGCTCCAGTGGTCCTTCGATTCTTCTTTCCACATCGCCAGGACCACCTGGTCATCTGGGGCTATTTCCCTAACTTGTGTTTTGGCTGTTTCTCAGGAACGACTAAATTCTAAGTTTTGGATCCGCGCGGCCGTGTTCCTTCATTTCTTCCCCAACTCCGGTAAGTAGCTCCTCTAGTCGATTCCTTGCTTCTGGACCACCTCTGGGTCATCGCGAGGCTGTCCTTACCATTCTTTTTGCTTCTGGTCGCTCAGAGCTCTTGTCGCCGTTGTCTTCCTCCGCTCCAGATTGGTCTCCGCCGCCAGGACTCCTCCCGCTTCCTTCGGACATCCTCTGTGCCCTGGTAAGTTCGCGTTAACCCCGTAGTGCTCGAGACCTAGCTAGATTAGCCCGTAGCGGTGCTTTTAGCTCGCTGCTTTTACCGTAGTCGCTCCTCCGCCTCTCTCTCGCTCGGCGTTATAGGCCACTCCGCCGCCGAGTACCTCATTTTGTTCGCAATAGTTTTGTGCACATTTTGGTACCTTTGGTTCACGCTGCCGTGGCCGTGGTCACCGGCGATGAGTTGGCGTGCAAAGTGCGTTTCGCATCGTTGTCGAAATTTCGACAAGTCCCTGGACATCTTGGGTTCATTTGTAGCCGTTGATGATCTCTTAAGGATAGCTCTTAGCCGTAGGATCTCCTTTGTAAAACCTTAGTGCCAGGATCTCCTCCCGGGATTAGATCCTAGCCGTTTAGGACCTCCCTGGCTAAATCTTGGCCGTTAGGATCATCCCCGAGCGAAATGACCACTCCGTGGTCATTTTTGTAAAGACCACCCCCGGGACCTCCCTTGGGGTCCTCCTTGCAAAAGACCACCTCTTGGTCTTTTGCAAAGGAAACCTCAGACCACTCGCCTCCGCCGCCTTAACCTTTAGGACCATCCCGGCAGATCTCGGGACTGCTCAGACCTCCTAGTGGAGATCTCGAGCCATTAAGACCTCTCTCTGTTAAGACCATGTCCTGCGGACCTCCTCTGTAGATCTTGACCGTTGAGATCTCCCCGTGAGATCTTAGCCGCCGGGACCTCCCTAATCCAGATCTAGGCCATCCAGACCTCCTCCGGTAGATCTTGGCCGCCCTGCACCTCCTCCGTTAGATCCTTAGCTTTAGGACCTCCCATCACTCGGATCGTTAGATCCGCATCTAACACTTAGACCTCCTTAGCACATTAGGTGTTCTAGCGAGTCAAGTCCTCTCTGCCGCTCATTTTGAGATCCGCGCCCACATCTCTCGCTATGCTCGCCCTCCAAGGCATCATTGATCTGCGCCATCCATCTTCGCATCTACACCTAAAATCGTTGAGAACGCTTGTGAGTCCAATCGCTCCATGCGTTGTGGACCGTTGGATCGATCCAACGGTTGGTCCTTGTGCGCCGTGCGAGTCTCCGTCGCCCGCATTTGGGCCGTTGGATTCAAGATCAACGCCCGCATTTTTCCACGCTGGTTTGATATTCAAGAAATCTCAAACCTTTTATTTGCAAACCGAAAATTTTATTAAACTTGGAAATGTCATAACTAATTCATTGTAACTCCTTTTAGACATCGCTCCAACGTGTTAAATTTCTGTTTAACTAAATTTTAATCTAAAAATACATTTAGACATTGTTCTATGCCGAAAACCTTATAAACAATATTAACTTGTTTATGCCATTATTTGATATTCCGTAAATTCAATTAAAACTTGTAAAGTGCATAACTTTTCTCAGATAACTCCAAACTGGGCAAACTCAAGCTTGTAAAATTCCTTTGTTAGTATACTTTAATATGGAATACGTTTTATTCATGTCTTTGCCTCTGAAAAATGATATGTTCTAGTTTCACAACTTAGAAAAATCATAAGTAATTCATTTTAACTCCAAATGAAGTAAACTCAGTTTTGCTGTTCTTAGAATGCCATATTCTACCTACCATAAAATTTTTAGGTTCTAGATCTTTCTAGAAATTTGTGCCATGAACAGTAACTGAAATTAATTTAATTTGAAATTTTCAGGCTGAGAAAAATTGTTTAGTCTATAACTTCTTCATGGATAGTCCAAATGACTTGATTCTTGTTGCTAAATTCATTTAAAATCATGCCCTTGCTGCTGTATAAATTTCATGAGATTTGGATGACTTTGGCTTTTGAGTTTCTTTCGGTGTTCTTCGTACTTATTAGTTTTATCGCGTTTTTGCGTTAGGTGTAACACCCCAGCCCCACGTGAGCCTGGAATGCTACTAAACTAGCACAATAACATTTTTACATTGAAACAATTCTCTAAAATCCGAGTAACCTTCTTTGTTTAGTTACTAAACCGAGGTCCCAACATTTAAATATAACATAGTCAAATAATCCAACCTCCAAAGATAAACAAGAGATAACCAAAACTATGCTAATCATCACTACAACATCCATAGCATGCTAAACAACTAAAGCATAAACAAAATGACATTCATAATCCTCTAATCAACTCTATTACAAATTATCCCAAGCATAGTGAGTAATCATAAGAAATTCTTTATGCAATTACTCAACTACTAATTTATCAACTGTTAATCCAAATGTGAGTAGATCGTGCAATTGTGCAACCACTTCTATTCCTCCCATGCATGCCGTTCTTGTAAAGGGGTACCTAAAAACACAACAACAAAGCAAGAGTGAGTCCAAAGACCCAGCAAGTACATTAAATGGCAACAATAACATAGACTATCAGAATCATCAACATCCATATACCATCTCAATTATAAACAAGACATATGCTCATGCTATGCAAGATGCTCAAGTGCACTTTCTCTTCTCTTTAACTTTTGTATTTTACCGTAATGCAAGGTATGCAACCGCGCAGCATACCCATGCCCGTGCTCGCAAGCGCAGGGACCAATTGCCCAATACTCCACAAGTAAAGGGGACCTCAAGCCCACACCGCAAGTATGGGGATTATAAGCCCATCGCTTTCACGATGGGGACCTCTCAAAGCCCACATTCCATGAATGTGGGGACCTCAAGCCCGTCATCTACATGACGGGGACCTCAACTGTATGTACTTGGTCACTACACGCCTAGATGCTCTCAACATGCTTATGTACTAGAATGTAACTTTCAACAACAAGTAAAAGCACGAGTACATACCACATCTCAATCATCAATAACATGTAGAGCATTATCACATACAAAATTACTCTTTAATCACAAACATGCCATAACCAAGTCTCATTCATATATATCACACTATCATCCATGTATGACTAGTACAGAAAGACACAACCAATTTCAAAGAATCAAACATAAATATTCTACAACCCGAATACTTGCAACCCGATCCTTCATCATAGTCATTTTATCAAACCAAGATTTGTAAGTATTGGGTACCTCAAAGTTGTGCATTTTTTTGTCCTCACAAGACCAAGTCTAAGTATAATATCAATATGCACGAGCACCAACACTATTCATCATTAGAGTACCAAAAGCAATAACGACATTCATGTAAGGAATAACCATACTTTGAACATCCACTATTCTTGAAACAATCATCAATCAAGCAATCTTGCTACGCTATCATATATCGAAAAGCACACAAACATGGTCAATCAATCACACCCATACAATGACAATGCACTTGCCTCAACCGTGCGGGAACGAAGGACGCAAGAGGGTGCCGCCCGAACCAGTCCCCTCCTAAAACCATTTAGGAGAATGCTAAGATAACAGTAATGGACCACTCAAACCAAAAGAGTAAACCCGAACTCGCAAAAGCTTGAACGCGATCTCAACTCCAATTTCCTATAAGCTAATCTGTCCCCTCCGAAATAGTCGCGTTCTAAAATTCGTATCTTTTAGTACAGTAGTCCAAATGAGGTGATCTTGGACTTCATTGAAAGGTTATCAAATTCTCCAACTAAACCTAGTTGGTGAGCCTTCCTGATTCGGCCAACTACTACCCCTATCAAGCCAAATAACAGAACAACATTTTCTCGCCAGGTTCTCTAGATAGTACACTAAAACCATCATAACTTTTAGCTCGTTTGTCCAAATTTCGCGTTCTTGCCCTTCCCTGAAAACTACGACAATTATATACAACTTTCGTTATACTGAGCTCCTCAAATTCGCCATTTAACAGATCGAACAAGACAGATTACTAAAACCCATCAGATTACCGACAGATTCGCAGAACAGTCCCACCAATAAATTCATAACTTTTGCTACAGAGGTCCAAATATCGTGATCTAGTACTTCATCGAAAGCTAGCGACGTCCTGTACAATTCTCTAGGAGACATCCGGACCTGATTCTGCCCTTAGACTACTCAAAAACGTCGCCCAACCCACTCTGCTCCAACCGATCAGATTACCGATAAAACTTAATAATCAAATAATCGACTAATCGGAAGGATCGGTCTTACCTCGAAGAACCGCTAAAGATGACGCACCGAGGTCGTGATCTCTCCCCTTTCCTTTCTTCTCCCCGCACTCCTTCTTCTCCCTTCTTCTTAATCGGTGACCACGATGGAGATCTCCCCCCTTCTCTTCTTGGACAGCACCAATGGAGGGGAAGGTTGGAGGGGATGAATGCTACAGTGCACGTGCTACACGGGAGTAGGAGCAAGGAGGGAGAGGAGGCGGCCAAAGGGGAGGAGGAGGAGGGAGGGGCGGCTAGGGTTTGGGGAGGGAAAAAGGGTGCCTCCCCCCCTTGGCCGGCCACCTATGGGCCTCATGGGCCAAGCCTGTGCCAGTTGCCGCGGTTTTACAAAAAAACCCCTTCTCTTTCTTTGTTTTGATGTTTTGTCAAGGAAACATTCTCCGATTTAATTATTCCTTCCGATTTAATTATTCTCTCCGACTAATTCCTTTCAAATACTTTTTGGGCATGACTAATTCCTTCGAATACTTTTGGGGCATGACTAATTCCTTTCGAATACTTTTGGGGCATTACATTCTACCCCATAAACGGAATTCGACCCAATTCTAACCACGCTTAAGCGTAAATATAATCACCACTAAAATCTTACTAACATTGCCACTAACTCGCACAAACACACCAAACTCTTGATCCTTGTATCACGATCTCTTCACTTTGACAACGAGCACATCTTTTAACCGGACGCACAACATTCCCGATCGAGACCATAAGAGTCTTAATGCAACCAACTCAAAACCATCTTCTCTTAGAAGAGACTAATCCAAAATCAATGGGTTTGACAAGAAAACTTTTCACTTTTCAAGTAGGCGTTTAGGAATAAATGCCACACAAGCCAAAAACGAAATAACTCGAATACCAGATTAACCATTTTTTAACGGAAGGAATCACACATACCAAGCAAGAATCAACTCAATTTGTAATTGACATCCGTCATAACCACATAATTCAAGTAAGAACTAAGAGAATATCTCTCTATCCAAGATCAACTTCTTTTAAGAATTTATCTTTCTATTAAACCATAGGATCCCAAATTATCGCATAACACATTAACTCGCTTATCTTAAATAGGCATCCTCAAAGCTATGTTCAATCGAGCACAAAACCCACACTTATGTAGGAAGACTCTTCCAATCCACAATATCACACTCTAGCTAACTTCTCTATCGAATGAATTGCTTTGACGAATAATCCTCAACACAACTCAATATAGATTTCAATCACCATCACATCCCTAAACTGTTAAGGATAAACAATTTTGAAATTCACCACATTCACTCTCATTTATCGCTTCAGAGATCACCATAACTCTTGGAACCTAACTCGGGAACCAAGATGCTAGCATAATAATACAAAGCCCAATTCAACCTCTACGACTCTTACAATGAATGGTCGGTATACTTGATATGTAACCCTCAAATATGATGACCAAAAAAAAATTCACACAGCTCAACAATAATCTCAGTTCATTAATATTAACATTCCATACTAATCAAGTAACCACCCAAGGCGATTCATGTTACCAATCTTAGACCTTCTCTAACCTACACCAATCAAATACAGCTACTTGTCCACAATATACCCACTCACAATATCCTAACTGATTGATCAGGATTCAAACCTACTCAATCACTAACATCAATAGATGAATATATAAATTCTTGACCAAGCTATCCTTAGTGATAATCTAACTCCCATAGAGTTACTCTCTGTGACCGAGTCACACTTGACAATACTCAACTATTCCTGCTATCCCATTGATTAGCACAACACTTAGGTTTCTCCACACCGCTATTCTCATTAAACTTCACCATCAAAACTCTTCTACACAATCTTACTAGGTATCCAATTGTGATACTCTAATAAATTTATCAAGAGCCCATAGTTTCGATAGTCCCCATATCCCAACATGGACAAAGGTTATTGATCAAAACCAACGCACTTTCTACTATTCTTCAAATAGCTTGGTTCCCAAAATCTCACTACTACCAAATACTTGTCCACCATATTACATTCTATAAGACTCTGGCAACACAAGATAGTTAATTCCTTTCTCAAAAGGAAGAAACAAACAAAACTAGTCTCAACACACAAGAACAAAGTTGTTCCTCAGAGTGAGCAAGAGAACAAGAGAAACCGTCGAATAATAAAGATATCGAAAAACAAAATACAAGTCTGCTGACGAGGGCACATGTCCCACAAGAAGGAACTTTCAACCTCCAATACTTATGGTACACACTTACTGATAACAAAGAAAAATAATTTTCTTTGATTACAACATTACTTGCCAACACAAACCAGAAATGCTCTTAAAAAAACAAATCACATTGACCACCTAGGAACCAATCAGAACCTTTGCATACGTCACATTGCTCACTTAATTCCATCTACTACCTAGATCATGAACTCCCAAAAGTCCACGAATACAAAACTCCAAATATTTCATTTGACTGCTATTACGAAAGGCAATAGATTTTTTTTTCCTCTAGAAGAATCATCACCACTACTACAAGTCAGAATCTCTTATGGACAGACTTAATAACATCAAGAATGGTCTACCCTTAACAAGACTCGTTATCGTTAACTCTTACTTTTATTAAGCCCCCAAAGGCTTACCAAAATGTTACAGACCCCTTTATCATCTCATCCTCAATTGAATGTATACCAAAATCTTATATTCTCACTACAATAACCACTTTATTTTAGAGGAAAACTACTGCACGAAATTAAAAGGTTATTCCAACATCCTTTCATCAAAACATACTTTTATTTGATAGTTCTACCATCATGTAAACATTGGTCATCCGTCAAATCCCATCAATTTATCTCTTAGTGATGCTCATCACCAAACATTAATTGCACCTAGCAATTACTTATAATCACTAAGTATCCACAAAAAGGTTACTCCAAGATTAGTACCCACTAAGACAATAATCTAACTCTTTTTGAACTTAACCATCCCAAACGGTTAGATTAAACTGTTGAGAAACGTTAATCCAATTTACCAAAGAAGTTTACCAAATGTATCACTCTTAGTCATCGACTCAACTTCATGAACGTTCTACACCTCTTATTAACTCTATTGATTACAACTAGGTATAACCATACTATTAATCACACTCTCGAGTACTACTACAAGACACTTTCAAATTAATCACCTTCCTTTCAAGGATCTTCGTTAGGATCGATCATACACACATCGCAGATTTAACATGATAACCCGTATCATATCCATTAATTACTTTGGTTATAACCTCTCACTTAACCAAGACAAAACATCGCTAACGGGTTTAACATCTTCTTTTATAAAAGAGAACCATCAATCTTCATCACTCAAAATACCCAAGAGAGATACATTGAGTCGAAGCCTCCACGCTCCAAAGGACTTGCAAAGGAAACTTTCATTAACCAAAAACATCAACCGGATAATTGGATCATGCTTTCCAATGAGAAAGACAAAACTCCAAAATAAAGGTCAAACTTGACAATCAACCCATTCACCACCGCACGAATAACTCATCGATGGGAAAGAAAATAATGATCGCTTATAGGACAAATTAAGCCAAAGAAAACACACCATTTTTTTTTCAAAGCAACCCATCAACCACAAGAATAAATAACCCAAGAGAAACTCATCAATCTCAACTGGATAAGAGTTGACCAAATTCAAATTCGTGGAAGAGAACAACTCTTTTAAGTATACTGCTACCAACGCTCAGACATTTACGACCTCTCATGTGGATACTTCGCTATTCCTATACCACGAACAGTGGTGTAACCTGTATAGCCCAGACCACAACCACTTCCTCCACCTCTCAACATGGGTTACCCCACACATAATAACCATAGTATTATACTATAGATATATCGATCATCTCATAATGTAAATCATTAATACAATTCAACGAGCGTAAATGCAATGCTTGACCCATCCCATCCTATCGTGCACCAAAGGTGTCAGGTTTAAGTTCATTAACCATTACAAAATTTTAGCAATTTAAGTTGCCTAAGTTGTAAATCCAATCACCTCGGACCTACTACCCGCTCTGATACCAACTGTAACACCCCAGTCCCACATGAGCTTGGAATGCTACTAAACTAGCACAATAACATTTTTACATTGAAACAATTCTCTAAAATCCGACAGAACCTCCTTTGTTTAGTTACTAAACTGGAGTTCCCAACATTTAAATATAACATAGTCAAATAATCCAACCTCCAAAGATAAACAAGAGATAACCAAAACTATGCTAATCATCACTACAACATCCATAGCATGCTAAACAACTAAAGCATAAACAGAATGACATTCATAATCCTCTAATCAACTCTATTACAAATTATCCCAAGCATAGTGAGTAATCATAAGAAATTCTTTATGCAATTACTCAACTACTAATTTATCAATCATTAAACCAAATGTGAGTAGATCGTGCAATTGTGCAACCACTTCTATTCCCTCCCATGCATGCCGTTCTTGTAAAGGGGTACCTAAAACACAACAACAACAAGAGTGAGTCCAAAGACCAGCAAGTACATTAAATGGCAACAATAACATAGACTACTCAGAATCATCAACATCCATATACCATCTCAATTATAAACAAGACATATGCTCATGCTATGCAAGATGCTCAAGTGCACTTTCTCTTCTCTTTAACTTTTGCATTTTACGGTAATGCAAGGTATGCAACCGTCAGCCGATACCCATGCCTCGTGCCGCAAGCGCAGAGGACCAATTGCCCAATACTCCACAAGTAAAGGGGACCTCAAGCCCACACTCCGCAAGTGTAGGGATTATAAGCCCATCGCTTTCACGATGGGGACCTCAAAGCCCACATTCCATGAATGTGGGGACCTCAAGCCCGCCATCTACATGACGGGACTCAATCAGATGTACTTGGTCACTACGTGACCAAGGCGCTAGATGCTCTCAACATGTGTATGTACTAGAATGTAACTTTCAACAACAAGTAAAAGCACGAGTACATACCACATCTCAATCACTGAATAACACGTAGAGCATTATCACATACAAAATTACTCTTTAATCACAAACATGCCATAACCAAGTCTCATTCATATATATCACACTATCATCCATGTCTGACTAGTACAGGAAAGACACGACCAATTTCAGCAATCAAACATAAATATTCTACAACCCGAATACTTGCAACCCGATCCTTCATCATAGTCATTTTATCAAACCAGTACTTGTAAGTATTGGGTACCTCAAAGTTGTGCATTTTTTGTCCTCACAAGACCAAGTCTAAGTATGATATCAATATGCACGAGCACCAACACTATTCATCATCAGAGTACCAAAAGCAATAACGACATTCATGTAAGGAATAACCATACTTTGAACATCCACCATTCTTGAAACAATCATCAATCAGCAATCTTGCTACGCTATCATATATCGAAAGCACACAAACATGGCCAATCAATCACACCCATACAATGCATAATGCACTTGCCTCAACCGCGGGAACGAAGGACGCCAAGAGGGTGCCGCCCGAACCAGTCCCCACCTAAAAACCATTTAGGAGAATGCTAAGATAACAGTAATGGACCACTCAAACAAAAAGAGTAATCCCGAACTCGCAAAAGCTTGAAACGCGATCCCAACTCCAATTTCCTATAAGCTAATCTGTCCCCTCTGGAAATAGTCGTGTTCTAAAATTCGTATCTTTTAGTACAGTAGTCCAAATGAGGTGATCTTGGACTTCATTGAAAGGTTATCAAATTCTCCAACTAAACCTAGTTGGTGAGCCTTCCTGATTCGGCCAACTACTACCCCTATCAAGCCAAATAACATAACAACATTTTCTCGCCAGGTTCTCTGGACAGTACACTAAAACCATCATAACTTTTAGCTCGTTTGTCCAAATTTCGCGTTCTTGCCCTTCCCTGAAAGCTACAACAATTATATACAACTTTCGTTATACTGAGCTCCTCAAATTCGCCCTTTAACAGATCGAACAAGACATATTACTAAAACCCATCAGATTACCGACAGATTCGCAGAACAGTCCCACCAATAAATTCATAACTTTTGCTACAGAGGTCCAAATATCGTGATCTAGTACTTCATCGAAAGCTAGCGACGTCCTGTACAATTCTCTAGGAGACATCCGGACCTGATTCTGCCTTAGACTACTCAAAAACGTCGCCCAACCCACTCTGCTCCAACCGATCAGATTACCTATAAAACTTAATAATCAAATAATCGACTAATCGGAAGGGGATCGGGTCGTACCCTCGAAGAACCGCTGAAGATGACGCACCGAGGTCATGATATCTCCCCTTTCCTTTCTTCTCCCCGCACTCCTTCTTCTCTGATGAGGGCATCCCTAACACTTATACATCTTTCCGTATTGGTGGTCATACACATACTGAGGTGGACGCCATACGTGACGCTACAAATAATTCAAGCACGAAGTGCATATTGGTCCACCGACGAGAGCAAGAGCTAAACTTCTAAATCAACAGTGCTTTTGTTTTTAATGAATCTTCTATTGTCATTGATGAGAATTGGGTATTACCTCATGCAAATGTTTTGTGCATTCTCGTGTTTGAACATTGTGAAGCCTTTGGAACCAAGAGGAGGCCGGAGTCAAAGCAATGGAGGAGAAGCTCACGGGTCAACCAAGGAGAAAAGCCCAAGAATTCAAGCCCAATTCGGATCTTCCACAAGTGCAACCGAAATTCATCTCGAATCAACTCGAATTCAATTGATTCGGTTCGGGACAGCCCAACAGTGGCTGTAATAAAAGGCCATAACTTTTGCATACAGAGTCCGATTGGGGTGTTCTTGGACTTGTTTGAAAGCTTATTCCAAGGCCCACACAATGGTTTTGGCCCCAGCTTCAGAAGACTTACGGTCGCGCCGCTATGGCCGAAACAATGTGACGGACTTAAGTTAGGTTTTCCTTTTGTGTGTTTTTAGGTCTTAGCCGAGTTAGAGTTTGATTCGCATGTGTGGCGGCCCTAGGCGGCGTGAGTCATGGAGGGCGCCTTAAATACCCTTGCCCTCCCTTGTATCCATTAGACCAGTTTATTCATAAGATTGAAACATAGCTATTGCTTGTTCTTTCGACCCCTGAGTTCATGCGAGGACTTTGAGAGAGGACTAGGCGATCCAATTGTTCGCTCGCAATTCAAGGTCAAGCCGCCGCTCCACCGAATCGGGACTTGGCGCTAAATGCTCGTGGTCTCGCGACGAACAACTACCCGTGTGTTGTGGGCGTATTCAAGAGTTGAGGGTTCGTGCATTGGCGCGAGTGTTCGCCTAGCGACATCGCCTACTCGCATCAACTATCCACGGTTTCGCCACGAGAAGATCGGGCCTCCTCGATCATGTGGTATCGAGTCGTAATAAAAGGCCATAACTTTTGCATACGACTCCGATTGAGCGTTTCTTGATCCGTTGGAAAGGAAACGGAAAATAGAGCCAAAAAGAAGAAGTCGGGAAATCGGGGTTTTACATCCGCGTAAGCCACCAGCATACGTAGCGGAAAACTTCGACCCCAAAAAGGTCGCTTAGGGCCTCAAAACGGCCCGCAAACCGAGAAAATTCCGTTTTCGATTTCGCTCAAAATTGACAGAGCCCTCTGCAGTGATTCTAAGGTACCCCGTGACGACGACATCCCTTTTCGAGTTGATCCGCGCATACTTTTAGCTACTACAAGCACGGTCATCTTTTTAGCTTGTGTTTTTCAATTTTGATTGAGCAATCTTGTGCCCTAGTATATTCCTTTGCAATTGGCTAGCGTCTATCCGCATTTTGGTGCAAACGAGCTGGTTTCATCTCTTTCCTGCTCGCTAGCTCAGTCCTTTGTTTGCATTAAGTCTCATTTATCCTTGCGTGTGCGCTCATACACTTCGCTTAAACTCGTTGGATCAAAGACATAGGCAAAATACTCTAGCTTGGATCATTACTTAGCTTTACAATACCTTGAATATCAGATTGCATAGGATATACACATACTGTCCAAGCTCCACCTACACCCGCTTGTGTACTCCTTGCTCTTGGTTACGCTCCTACATTACGGGTTAAGGTCGTCACGTCACAATCGCTGCTTTGCCGCCCTGATTCACTTTGGAACGGTAAGCTTGTCTTGTTTTCGGACAGTGAGTTGCAGCGTAGTAGCGAGAGCTTTTGTTTTACTAACCCGTATATAACCTCGTTTCTTGTTTGTGAGTTGTTGCTATGTCAGTCACGAGGAGGATCCACCTAATCCGAGGCGCGTTCACGTGGACGAGTACACTCTGCTGCGCGAGATGCTACAAAAACAACTTCAAGATGGTGACAATGGCGCGGCGCGATGAACTCGGGAAGTTCGGGATCGGATCAACACCCTCGGGAGGAGGTCACACAACCGCGCACGCCATCAACAATAACTTCCGAGCTACGCGCCATGTTCGCCAACACACCCACGTGGGGTGCGCAAGTCGATGACACGAGTGTGCACGCCCTCCGCCTTTTGCACAATGAGACCGAGGATGAGCATGCTATTCGTGGTGGATGAGGAGCGACGACGCGGCAGCGCGCCGCATGGCGGTGCCGCCAAACATCGGATGGCAGCCGCGCACGCCTCGAGCTCATGGGCGTGGCCGAGGCAACGGCGCCGTGGTGAGGCGCACCGCGTGGTGTCCACGAGGAGGTGTGCATCGTGCACCTCGTAGCATGGCGGATGAGGCCGAGCAATGGATGACGATTTCCGCCGACGATCACGATGACCGACAGCGCCACCATCGCAACAACGCAGCGCCGACACGACGACGCCGACGATTTTGTCGCTAAGCCCAAATTTACTCTTCCTATATTTTCGGTGGTACAGATGTGGAGCAATACCTCACTTGGGAGCTGAAGGTGGATAAGTTGTTTGAATGAACAACTATTCCAATGAGAAGAAGTCGTTGCTTGCTTCCAATGGCTTGGATGATTATGCTACACATTGGTGGGAGCAGCTCATTCGTAGCGCATGGAGCGCCATGAGTTGCCGACATCACCGGGAGCAGATGAAGCGACATTTGCGGGCACGCTTTGTACCTCGCCACTACAAGCGCCACTATTTGAGAAGTTGATGTAGCTGCGACAAGGTATGAGGTCAATTGATGAATATCATAAGGAGATGGAAACTATCATGATACATGCAGATGTCCGCGAATGAAGAATGCACCATGGCGAGATTTCTAGTCGGCATGAATCATGTCGCTGCGCATTGTCAATCACCATCCCTATAATGATATGATTGAGTTGTCGCACCAAGCACGCCGGCCGAGCGACAAGTGATTGAAGATGCACGGTTCACGCCGCTCACGCCCTTCACCACCCAGACAGCCATATAACAACACCACCAAACAAGAGCACTCCGTGGAAGCAATTCGGCAATGCGCAGCCCGCAAGTAAGAAGTCGAGAGTACACCAGCCGGTGCGCCGACCGCGCGCGCCACGCTAGTGCGACTCGCCTATGGGGTCAACAGTCGTTCACGTGACATCATTTGCCACAAGTGCAAGGGTGTTGGCCATTTTCGAGGGACCGCCAAATGTCGAACTATGCTTATCACCGAGGATGGCGGTTATGTTTCACTAGTGATGACGAGTCGCTCGATGCGCAACGAGTCTTGCACACCGATGACATAGAACAATGTGAGTGCGATCCGAGTTTCCTAACACCGAGCAAGATTCCATTGTTTGCACGCCCAAGGTGCTTAGTGTGATGCCATCGCCGCCACTCGAACAATGCAATTTGTTTCGCACTTGGGCGTAAGCTTGATAAGGGTAAGGTCGCAAAGTGATCATTGATGGCGGAAGTTGTCACAATTTGGCTAGCAAGGATATGTGTCATAAGTTGGGTTTGAAGTACTTGCCGCATCCACGCCCTTATCATGTGCAATGGTTGAGCGACAAAGAGGAAGTGAAGGTGAACTATATGGTGCGAGTGACGCTTATTGGGAAGTACACCGACACCGTGGATCGCGATGTTGTGCCTATGACGGTGTGTCACTTGCTCTTGGGACGGCCATGGCAATATGACCGTTTCATTGCTCATGATGGGCGTACAAATCGCTACACATTTCGATGGAATAATATGGATATCATCTTGAAGCCCTTACACCGCAATGATTGTGAATTCTTCAATGCGAAAATTGAGATGCACGTTGAGACCGCCAAAGAGCGAGAGAAGAATTTAGTGATGTTAGCCACCAAATCGAAATGAGAGAATTCAAATAATATCCCAATTTGTGCACTTTGTACTATTGTACAAAGACGCCTTGCTTTCACTAACGACTTGTCTCTCTTCCTAGTGGTGTTGCTTGTGTTTTGCAGACTTCAGCGACGTCTTTCCAAACGAGGTACCAGTGGGCTACCACCAATTCGTGGGATAGAACATAAGATCGACTTGATTCCGTGAGCGCGCCAACCACCACCGCATCGCACCAATCCCGAGGAAACAAAGGAAATTCAGAAACAAGTACAAGAGCTTCTCTCCAAAAGGTATGTACGTGAAAGCTTAAGCCCTTGTGCTTTGTTCGTTATTTTAGTTCCTAAGAAAGATGGTTCATGGCGTATGTGCGTAGATTGTCGAGCGATTAATAATATCACAATTCGATATCGCCATTCTATACCTCGCTTAGATGATATGCTAGACGAATTGAGTGGTGTGTTATTTTTTCTAAGATAGATTTGCGCAGTGGTTACCATCAAGTTAGGATGCATGAAGGGGATGAGTGGAAACAGCATTTAAAACAAAATTTGGGTTGTATGAGTGGTTAGTCATGCCTTTTGGTTTAACTAATGCACCTAGTACATTCATGCGCTTAATGAATCATGTTTTAAGGCATTTGATTGGTAAATTTGTGGTTGTGTACTTTGATGATATTCTGATTTACATCATGTTGAATCAACACATAGACCATCTTAGACAAGTTCTACAAGTTTTATGTGAGGCTAGGTTATTCGGTAACTTAGAGAAGTGTACCTTTGCAAAGATCGTGTCATCTTTTGGGCTATGTTGTTTCGCACAGGAGTTGAAGTAGATGAGTCTAAAATTGAAGCGATTAAAAATTGGCCAACTCCCGTGAATGTAAGTCGATTAGGAGCTTTCATGGTCTCACTGGTTTTATCTGCGCTTTGTGAAGGATTTTAGCACCATAGCTGCCCCTTTGAATGAACTTACTAAAAGAGTGTTGAATTTGTGTGGGGTAGCGCAAGACAATGCTTTTGCTGAACTTAAGAAACGCTGATCAAGCACCGTTGCTTGTTTTACCTGATTTCACTAAAATTTTGAAATTGAGTGTGATGCTAGTGGATTGGGTATTGGCGGTGTTTTAATGCAAGAGGGTAGACCGTAGCTTATTTTAGTGAGAAACTAAATGGTGCTCAATTGAATTATCCGGTCTATGACAAAGAGCTTTATGCTTTAGTGCGTGCGTTAGAAACTTGGCAACACTATTTATGGCCTAAAGAGTTTATTATTCATTCGATCATGAGGCATTAAAGTATTTAAAGGGTCAAGCAAACCTGAACCGTAGACATGCCAAATGGGTCGAATTCATTGAGTCGTTTCATTACATTGTAAAATATAAGAAGGGAAAGGAAAATGTGGTAGCCGATGCACTCTCTAGGAAAAGTGTGCTTTAACTCAATTAGGAGTGCAAGTTCTGGTTTAGAGAGTTTGCGTGATTTATATGCTCATGACCATGATTTTTCCGCCTTATGCACATTGCAAAGAGGGAAAAGGTGGGATAAATTTCACATCCATGATGGGTTTTGTTTCGCACTAACAAATTATGCGTTCTGCACTCCTCCGCGCTTGCTATTCATGCAGGAATCACATGCGGGTGGGTTGATGGGACATTTTGGACGTGAGAAGACGTTATCTATGCCGAGCGATCACTTTTATTGGCCTAAGATGAGGCGAGATGTAGAGAGGTATGTGCAACGGTGCATTACTTGCCACAAAGCGAAATCAAAATTGAATCCACACGGTTTGTATACCCTCACCTGTTCCCAATGCACCATGGGAGGATATTAGTATGGATTTTGTTTTAGGATTACCTAGAACTAAGAGGGGAGTGATTCTGCTTTTTGTCGTTGTGGATCGTTTTTCAAAGATGGCACACTTTATTCGTGCCACAAGAGCGACGATGCGTCGCATATTGCTAACTTGTTTTTCAGGAGATCGTGAGGCTACATGGCGTGCCACGCACTATTGTGTCGATCGTGACGCGGAAGTTCATGAGCTACTTTGGAAGACACTTTGGGGTAAACCGGGACGGTTGTTATTCAAGACGACTTGTCATCCCCAAACCGATGGTCAAACGAGGTGGTGAACCGCACACTTTCGATGCTACTTCGGACCATGATCAAGAAGAATCGCGCGAGTGGGAGGATTGTTTGCGCGACGTGGAATTCGCTTATAATCGGGCCATGCACTCCACTCACGCAGCTTGTGTCCTTTTGAGGTGGTGTATGGTTTCAAACCCTTTACGCCGCTTGATTTGCTGCCACTTCCAAGTCAACACCGTGTTCATATGGAGGCATCCAAGCGAGTGAGTATGTGAAGAAATTGCATCTCAAAACAAAAGAGGAGATAGAGCGCAAGGTCAAGTCCTATGCCGAGAAGGCGAATAAGAAACTAAGAAGATGATTTTTCAACCGTGTGATTTGGTTTGGGTGCACTACCGCAAGGATCGCTTTTAACGCCGCAAGTCTAAATTGCTGCCACGAGGTGATGGACCTTTCAAGGTGCTTGCAAAGATTAACGACAATGCCTACAAGATAGAGCTTTCCGCGATGACTATGGCGTGAGCTCTACTTTCAATGTCGCCGATTTATCACCTTTCTTTGGTGGTGATGATCCAGCGCACGAGGACGACGCCTTTTCAAGAGGGGAGGATGATGAGGGCATCCCTAACACTTATACATCTTTCCGTATTGGTGGTCATACACATACCGAGGTGGGACGCCATACGTGACGCTACAAATAATTCAAGTACGAAGTGCATATTGGTCCACCGACGAGAGCAAGAGCTAAACTTCTAAATCAACAGTGCTTTTGTTTCTTAATGAATCTTCTATTGTCATTGATGAGAATTGGGTATTACCTCATGCAAATGTTTTGTGCATTCTCGTGTTTGAACATTGTGAAGCCTTTGGAACCAAGAGGAGGCGGAGTCAAAGCAATGGAGAGAAGCTCACGTGGGTCAACCAAGGGAGAAAAGCCCAAGAATTCAAGCCCAATTCGGATCTTCCACAAGTGCAACCGAAATTCATCTCGGAATCAACTCAAATTCAATTGATTCGTTCGGGACAGCCCAACAGGGCTGTAATAAAAGGCCATAACTTTTGCATACGGAGTCCGATTGGGGTGTTCTTGGACTTGTTTGAAAGCTTATTCAAGGCCCACACAATGGTTTTGGCCCCAGCTTCAGAAGACTTACGGTCGCGCCGCTATGGCCGAAACAATGTGACGGACTTAAGTTAGGTTTTCCTTTTTGTGTGTTTTAGGTCTTAGCCAGTTAGAGTTTGATTCGCATGTGTGGCGGCCCTAGGCCGTGCGTGAGTCATGGAGGGCGCCTTAAATACCCTTGCCCTCCCTTGTATCCATTAGACCAGTTTATTCATAAGATTGAAACATAGCTATTGCTTGTTCTTTCGACCCGAGTTCATGCGAGGACTTTGAGAGAGGACTAGGCGATCCAATTGTTCGTTTCGCAATTCAAGGTCAAGCCGCTGCTCCACCGGGAATCGGGACTTGGCGTTAAATCGCTCGTGGTCTCGACGAACAACTACCCGGTGTGTTGTGGGCGTATTCAAGAGTTGAGGGTTCGTGCATTGGCGCGAGTGTTCAGCTAGCGACATCGCCTACTTCGCATCAACTATCCACGGTTTCTCATCGAGAAGATCGGGCCTCCCCGTATCATTCTCCTTCTTCTTAATCGGTGACAACGATGGAGATCTCCCTCTCTTCTTGGACAGCACCAATGGAGGGGAAGGTTGGAGGATGAATGCTACAGCACCATGGTGCTACAAAGTGCACGTGCTAGAGGAGTAGGAGCAAGGAGGGAGAGGAGGCGGCAAAGTGGAGGAGGAGTAGGAGTGGGGCGGCTAGGTTTTGGGGGAAAGGTGCCTCCCTGGCCGGCCACCTATGGGCCTCATGGGCCAAGCCTGAGCTCAGTTGTTGCGGTTTTACAAAAAACCCCTTCTCCTTCCTTGTTTTGATGTTTTGTCAAGGAAACATTCTCCGATTTAATTATTCCTTCCCGATTTAATTATTCTCTCCCGACTAATTCCTTTCAAATACTTTTGGGCATGACTAATTCCTTTCGAATACTTTTGGGGCATTACTAATTCCTTTTGAATACTTTTGGGGGCATTACATTAGGTTCCGAAAAAAATCTTTGAACCTGAGTCTGATCCTCTGCAGCAAGAGCACATCCAGCAAGGCAAGCAGAGGTAGCATCATTTGATCATATTGCTCCTATTATTTTCAAAGTCTAATATATTATTTGCAAATTCTACGTATGTATTGCTATGTTGTTTTAAACTATTGTCGATTAGTTGCCCTATTAGATGCATGATCTGTAGGTAAATATTTAACCTCTACTACTGAGCCTAGGATTATCTTGCTGTAATTTTGGGTTCGTTGGATGAGCCCTTGTCACTTAGTAGTTCACGAGTAATGTGCTTAGTCATGCTTAGCTACCGGTAGAAATGGGCGGTTATCGACTTGTCGATGACCTTGATCACACAAAATGCTTATTATGACTTTATGATTTAGCCTTTGTGCTATGTTTAATTGTGAAAACTAAAAATAAATACAAAATGATTTGGACTTGGGCACAACGGTATGTTGGTGTGCTTTTGGGTGTGACTAGAATGGTGCCCGAGTCAACAAGGACCGAATTACTTGCGCCACCGTACTGAGTATTTTGTGTGCTAACCACACTAGAGGGAAATGAGACCTCTCTTGACTTAGTACCTTGGCGTGTGTTGGCTCCGAGTCACAGGGGGTCGCAGGAGGGATGGTGTTGGGAGCATTGTAGTTGTCCGAAAGCTTTACCCTTGATGGGTAGTTGTCTTTTGGCTTTACAATGTAAGCATATGAGTTTCTATCCATACGAGCGGCTCGAGTTGATACACAATATTGGAAACGTCTCGCAGGACTTAGCCGTGCTGGCATACCTTCAGAAGTGTGCTTATTGTGGCAAAAAGGCGGTCTGAAGTGTGGGTACATTGGTACACCACTGCAGGGTTAAATCTATTCGAATAGCCTCGTCCTAGGTTATGGACACGCTTGGATATGCCCCGTGAGAATTAGACTACAATATTTTAACTAAAATTTGATGGGTGGTACGAATCGGGGATTCGTGCTATGTTGTGGTGGCTATTGGGTTAGTCACCTCTAGGTGGTTACTCTTGTTATTTATTGTACTTCGCTGTTATTTCAATGATTAAAAATGGATTTGACAAATTGCCTTCAATCTATTACATTATTGCAAATGAAAATTGTTTTATGCGTCCAATTAACCATATAACCATCTCCTTTGTTACAGCTTCCATGTAGCTATGTATAGGCTTGTTACTCGTAAGTCTTGCGAGTACATTATTGTACTCACCTGCATTGCTTCTTGTGTGCAGAGGAGGAAGTGGATCCCCAAGGGGTCTACTTCTATGAGTTTTGCTGCGGATCGTGCGACTAGCTTGGCGGCCCGGTCGGTTGCCTTGTGGGTGTGTAGCTAACCGGTCGTCTTTTGTTTATAGCCATCTTATGACGCTTTTGCTTTGGTGTCACTTTGTTACTTATTGTCATTTGGCCGGTCGACTCTTTTGTAACAACTCTATATTATGTATGTCTTTTGCTATACTTGTTATTATGTGATGCATGAAATTGATGCATGCTTTTGTAAAGATGTACGTGTGCTGCTATTCTAGGAAGCACATGTCCATCGAGGCATGGTGTATTTTGTTTGTGATGCTAGAGCCAATGGAAGGCTAAGCATTACAAGCTAAATAAACCGGGGTCTCACACTCAAGCAAGGCGTAAGATAGATAAGAACCATAGAGAAGGCGAAGTTTGAGCAAAGGCCTTTGTGAAGGTATGTGCTCATGCCTCATCAATTATGTGAATTGATGATTGTGCGTATCGTGCGATGCTACATGATGGTTTGCTTGTTTGTGATGGTTATAGGACACCGGACTTAGGTCATGGTGTGGCGGACTAGATCGAGACTAGGTTAAGATAACCGAGGTCTAGAACGATCGAGGTGGTGCCGAAAGATGACTGAGGCTAGCAAGGTGGTTACAAGCTGAGAAGACAAGGAACTAGAGCAGAGGCTACCGGTGATGAACATGATGGGAAGCAGCAAAGTGGACTAGGACTAGACTCAGGGAGGAGTTGAGGTCCAGACTAGGCTCTAGGAGGAGCTGAGGTCCTGAACGGTCAAGGAAGCCAGGTGCAGTCATGGTGAGACATGTGGTGCACCAAGTGACTTGGTCCCCATTGCAAGCGAGGATGGTTTGGTGGGATGCGAACGTATAAGAGGTTTGGCAGGAAGTCATTGAGGCCACATGGATGATGACCGAGCATGGCAGTTCAGTGCGACGGGTTGCATCAAGCGACGTGACAGTTCTGTGTGACAGGTTGCATCAAGCAGCGCGATAGTTCGTGTGACGGGTTACATCAAGCGGCACAACTTTTCATGTGATAGGTTGCATCAAGCGGCTCAGGGTTCGATGCAAGTGAAACCCGTTGTGTGTGGGCTTAACGGGTGCCCATTTAGGATGTCTCTCTAGAAGCTTGCCTCCACTATAAAAGGGGAGGGTGCTGGTTGTGCACCTCCCAACCCTCGTATTGAAGAAACCCTAATTTGTGTTTAGGGAGAGGAAAGTGGAGAGATAGGATTCTAGAGAGTTGGATTGACTGTGTGCTCAAGTGTTGAGCTTTTGTCCTCTAGGATGGTGTGGCTGTAAACCAACATCAATCTGAAATCAATCCAAGCAAGTTTCTTCAAGATGAGTCTCTTCTTGTTCTTCCTTACTCTTTTGTGATTTTGGGGCTTTCTGTGATGCTTCGGTTTCTGGTCTCGATATTGCTTGCTATGACATGTGGGAATGCATCTAGGATTATCTTGATCATATCTTACCCACGAGCAAGTTTTTGGATCATATTTTGGTTTTGACTCGGTTTTGAAGCAATCTTCACTCAAACCGAAAAAGGTCAGAACTTTGGCAATGATCTTTACGATCCATGACTGGAATAGGTTCCTGACATCCTAGAAAAGGTTTGTTTCAAGTTTTGTATAGTTTGGAGTTGTGGATCAAATCTTAGACCTTTTTGTGATCTTGCATTCTGACTAATTTTACTATTCATCCGAGAGGTTCGACTGGCCAACTCATTTTGTCTTGAGTTTTTGGTGATTTTGGTTTGTTTTCTTTAGGGAGTTGATTGGATTCAATACATGTCTTCCGCTATGCTTGTATATTGGAGTGAAAATCGTATTGGAGTGAAAATCGTATTGAATCCTATCAAGGTGCAAAAGAGACAATGCTCCTATTCAGCCCCCCTCTAGTCGCCGTTTTGGTCCAACAAGTGGTATCAGAGTCCGGTTAGTTCACTCTTTATCTTAACTAGTCACTGAACTTGGCGATGGAGAAGTACTCCACCAAGCCGCATGTCTTCGATGGGCTCGACTATGCCTATTGGAAGAATCGCATGCGTGTCTACCTCTTAGAGCGAAGGTCAAGCCATATAGGAGGTTGTTCGAGTCCCGCTCGTTTTTCTCGAGGTTGCTACGCAGGCTTCAGTAGCCCTCTTAGCTAACAACCATAAGACAAAGAACCTCCTATATGTCGGGCTTCGTAGACAGGAGTATGATAGGATCTGTCATCTTAAGACCGCGCATGAGATTTGGCACACCATCGAAACCTACCATGAGGGTTCATCCCAAATCAAGCAAGTACGCCAGACGGTCTTTAAGCGAGAATACAATAAGTTTGAGATGCGTCCTGGAGAGAGCATCGATGATGTATTCACTCGCTTTCACAAGGTACTTAATCAGTTGAGAGCTGTCAACATCGAGTATTCTCAGTCTGAGAATGCCAGCCACCTGTTGTCTACAATCAACACCGAGGAGTGGGAGATGAAGGCTACTGCCATTGAGGAGAATGTCAATCTCTCTAATCTCACTTTGGAGTTACTCTATAGCAAGCTCAAGACTCATGAGATCAAGAGGGTTGATCATCCCAAGAAGGAAAACATGGCTTTAGTAGCTGACCCTCTCAAGAAACTTCTGATGGCTCTTCTAAATCTTCATCTGGATTTTTAATTGCTTGTTTATCTACAATCCATGAAGAGGAACTTAAGACTATCCCTGAGCCTGAGTTAGCCCTTATAACCAAAAAGTTCACACAGGCCTATAACAATGTCAGAAACAAGAAGAGAGGTGGTCTTATGACATGCTATGAGTGTGGAGAGCTCTACCACATCTGGAAACTGTCCCAAGCTTAAAGGGAAGAGCAGCCACAAGGAGGAGAAGGCTGCTTAGAGGAAGCCTCAAGGGAACAAGTCCAAGTTTGCTGCTGCCAAGCTCAGGAAGGCTACTCGCCGGGTTCTTGCCTCTTTTGGAGAGCAATCCATGAGCGAGGAGGACAAGGAGGAGGAGCTTCCCAAAGAGAAAAAGAAAGGGAAGGCAAAGGACTCTATTGACGTCGATGACATCGATGAGGTACTTCTATCCTATGAAGTTCTTTCTGCTAGATGTGATACCATGTATGAGCAACTGCTTAGCCACGATAAGGCATTAGAATTCACCATGGCTAGGAATAAGGAATTAGAATAACAAGTTGATAATCTAATGCTAGAACTTGAAAATGCTAAGAACCTTGATGCTGATGAATGTTCATCCTGCCATGCTTACATTCTGAACTTGCTAAATTGCAAAATACTCATGATGTTGCCTTGCACCAACTAGAGAATGCTAGGATTGAGTTAATTGAAGTTAAAGCTGCTCCTTGTGAAAAATGCTTAGAATCTAGCAAGTTGGTTGCTTCTGATAAAGCCAAGTCTAGCTTGTGCTCTTTCTGCTTAGAACGTGAACATGAAGTAAAAGACATATTAGAAGCAGTTAGAGCTAAGTATGCCAAGCTTAAGGATAAGATTAAGTTTGCTCCTTGTGCTTCATGTGAAGCCCTCAAGCTTGAAATTATTGTTCATAAGGAGAAGCATGCTAGAGCCATTAAGGCTAAAACCTGTGAATCATGTCTTAATCTTGAAAAAGAGAATGCTTATCTCAAGGATACACAAGAAAAATTCTCTAAAGGTAAGAAACAGTTAAACATGATTCTTGACAAGTCCAAAACTCCTTATAAGAAGCAAGGTTTAAGATACAACTTTTCCCAAGACAAATCCAAGCCAAATGTCAATCAAGTTTTGGAAAATGGCTTATTTGAGTCCAAAACCCAACCTGCTAAAACCCTTTTCAAATCTGCAGGTTTTGCCCAACCATCTGTTGAGTCAAAAGGTGTTTCTTCCAGTGGTACCATGTACCATTGCACCTATTACAAGAAGGATGGACATTTACTTGAGTTCTGTTAGTGTAGGTTGAAATATACTAAGAAAAATCTTGTTAGAATTTCATCTCATCAACCTAGAGTCTTTATGAGATATGGTCATCAACAAAAGAAGAAAACTAGACTATGATTTGTTTCACATGCTCATCATCATCATGTTCCTGAACAGAATGCATCTCATGCTCTTGTGATCATTACTCAGGATAGAACCTCAAGTAGGATCAAGGCTAGCAATTCTGCTTTGCATACTTCTCGCATACGTGTGTCTTAGTACTGGGTTCCCTAGTCTTGTTTAACTAACCCCAGTATTAAGACACATCGATCTTTTGTGTCTTGATTTTCAGGATTACCACGGAAGGGGGAAGAACACGTGGTTCGTCGACTCCTACTGTTCACACCACATGACTGGAGACCCAAGATGGTTCACCTCCTTCACGCGGTCAAAAGGTGATGACTTCATCACCTATGGAGATGATACACAAGGACGGATTGAAGGAACGAGATCGATCTGGGTGAACGACAAGTTCATCCTTAAGGATGTCTGATGAGGACATCAACCCTAAGAATGCAACCACTACTTCGACCCACTGCACTGCATCCTCTACTGCAACCCCATCTTCGCCGATCGGAATTTCGGCTAATGCACTGCCATATTCGCCGGTTGGACCGCGCTATGTCTACATGCCTTGGTGTTGCGTCACCAATTATTGGGCCACAGACTATGTAATGTATGAGCTGATTTGGCCTATATGGCCCATATGGCCCATGTGGGCGTTAACCTAGGGTTACTGGCACTGTTCACATGGCACTGTTCATGCGTGAACAGTACCCGCGGCCGCCGCCCCTCCCTCCTTCATATAGTGGCCGCCATCCCCTTTGGTTGGGTGGGTTTTGTTGATTAAAGTTTATCATTGCTACTTTATACTTTGTTCTCTTGGTCGGTGAGATCAACAACGACATTGTTCTTCGGAACCCCACCTATCAATACATTCACTTCCTATTTGCAATTTCACATTGCTTATTTACCTTGTTCTTGCGTGCTTCTTCTGCATGCAGAATCGATCTTCATGATCAAAGTCAACCGGTATTCGCACGCTGATAACGACTGTCGAAAGCGTCAGCGATTGTATGGTTTCGAGCCTTGCGTGTTCGTAGCCAGGATCGTGAGAGTTGAGCGACTACCACCGAACGTATCGTTCTCATCGAAAGATCGGGCAAACAATAGGACCTTCGGGTTCATCAATGTCGCCCTTGTGGACAAGCTAAGGTACAACTTGCTTTCGGTCTTGTCATTTCTTGATAATGGTTATGAGACTAGATTGAAGAAAAATACTTGTCGAGTGCTTGATTCAGCTGGTAAGCTTGTCTTTGGAATTTCTAGAATTGGTAGGATTTTTGGAGCTGACTTTTCAGAATCTCTTGCTGGGTCTCTCAAATGTTTGATTGCATCTTCTTCTGAGTTATGGTTTTGGCACCGTCGTTTGGGGCACATCGGTTTTGATCATCTGACGTGAGTTAGCAACCTTGATCTCATGAGAGGTTTGCCCAAACTCAAAGCCGCCAAGGATGCTATATGTGCATCCTCGTAGGCATGGCGCAAGTTGCCGCTTCACACCCTTCATTGACTATAGTCATGACTAACGATCGGAACAATTGCTTCACATGGATACCGCTGGTCCTACTAGGTCTGGCCACCGGTGGCAAATGGTACATTCTTGTCATAGTCGATGATTTTTTAGATACTCTTGGGTGTTCTTTCTGTTTCAAGGATAAAGCTTTTGATCATTTTTATGATCTTATTCTTCGCTTGGCTTCGAACTTCCTAGTGCCTTGAGAGCAATCCAGTAGTGACAATGGCATGGAGTTCAAGAATGCCTCATTTGCCTCTTTCTATGCTTGAGCGTGGTATTGAGCATCGCCCTTTTCTACACGTCCCTCAACAAAATGGCGTGGTGAAAAGGAAGAACATGACCTTTGTTGAGATGGCTAAGATGATGCTAGATGAGTATATCACTCCAAGGAGGTTCTAGGTCAAGCTATTGCTATAGCTTGCCATATTGCAAATCGTGTCTTCTTGAGACCATCTTTGACAAGACATCATATGAGCTTGGTTTGGTAGAAACCCTTTGTTTCTCATTTTCGAGTTTGTAGAGCCAAGTGCTTCATTCTCAAGATAGGAAACCTAGATAAATTTGAGTCAAGAACTTCTAATGGTCTATTTCAGGTTATCCTGCACATTCAAGGAGTTTTCGGTTTTTAATGTTGAGACTAACATTATTCATGAGACATGCAATGCCACTTTTGATGAGACTAGCCCCGAGCTAGATCGATGTTTGTGTGACACAGAGACAGAGCATCTTTGTGGAGGAAGATGAGGACGGTCGATGTTTGTCTCCAACCCGCTTGCTCTGACTCCTAATCCAATTGAAGAACTCACGCCACTACTTCACCCTCAGTTGAGGCTCCTACTACATCTTCACCATCAGCAGTACCTGCGGAGGTCGAAGAGGAGTTATCTCCCCCGGGCACTCCACTTCATATTCAGATGCGTCATCCTCCGAATCAGATGATTGGTCATCTTCATGAGCGAGTGTAACAACCCAAAGTTCTGTTACCAAAATAAAATTAATAAAGTTATTATTTTGTTGGAAATTTCTGGAATCTAAAAGAGTTTTATTGCTTTTCTTGAATTTCCTATTTTTAAAAGTAAAAAATAAAATTTATTGAGTTTTATGGCTTTTCTTTGGATTTAAAGTTAAAAAAGAAAATTTAGTTAATTTTTGGATTTTTCTGGAATTTTAAAAGCTTTTCCCTAATTATTTTAAAGCCAAAATAAATTATGTGAAAAAAAGTATTACCAATTATATGTTGGAAGTGTTTTTATTAAGTTCAAAATAATTCTAGAAATGTTTGAGAATTTTTAGACTCTTTTTGCTATTTTCTAAAAATATTCGATTTCTTGTCTAATCTGTAATTAAAAAAATTAAAATAAATATAAAAATTATTTTATTTCCTACCAGGTCACCCATTCATAAGCTTTTTGCTTTCTTTCCATTTATTACTCTCTACCTTTTCTTTATTGCTTCTTTCTTTCTCTCTCTCCCATCAGCGTTCTTCTTCCCGTAGCTTGTTGTCCCGAAGCATCGTTTTCTCTGTCTAAGCAACCATGGCAGCATTGTCCCAACACCGGTAGCTCCTTGGCCAACCTCACCGGCTCTGGCAACCACCCCTCGCCGCGCTGCCCCATCTCCACCACCTGCGCCACCTCCCTCCCCTCTCTTCCCTTGCTGCCCGTGGAAACCAATTGAAGCTGCCGCCATTATTGCGCATCGAAGCTCCGCAAATGGCCACCCCTGATGAGGACATCCCTAACTTGGATACAACCGCGCCTACACACACAGCTAATCCACAACAAATGTTACAAGGGCCAATTACTCGAGCTCGTGCTCGCCAACTTAATCACCAGGTGAATTCGTTCATAGGTTTATATATTACTGAGAATAGATCGCTACCTAATGCAAGTGATTGAATTATGCTTAGGAACATGGGAAAGGACCAAGGAGAGATATTTGGAGTCATGGACAAGCATAGGAGGCATAATAGAGGTCATCACGTCACTTTGGGTCCGAGCCAAGCAAGAGTTCGAGTTGGGCTCGTTTTGGATTCGAGTTCGGACTACTGCGACAGCATTAAGTTCAAACGGTCGTAACTTCTTCATACAGACTCCGTTTGGGGTGTTCTTGGACTTCATTGAAAGCTTATTAAATCTCGTTTCTAATGAATCAATCCTCAGCTTCAAATTCCAACCAAGCCGACCACAATAAACAAAACAATCCACGTCTATCTTTTTTTTCGAGTCAAAAAGGGTGCTGCGCCACCTCCTCTTGGGCCCATGGGCCTTCTAACCCTAGGGGCGTGCGTCCACTTTCCTGGCTGCCACCCCTGGTCATCTTCCCATATAGGAGCCACCGTTCCCCTGGCTAGAACTCGAATTTCATTGAGTTTAGGTTTAGCCATTGTGCAAACTTCTGTTCTTCAGTTGTGTCGGACGACCACCTGTCAAGACAGCCTTTAGGATCCCATCTTTGATTTTCAATACCATCTACGCTACATTCTTATTCGCAATATCAGATTGCCTATATTTTATTCTTGCTAGTTCTTCGATTTCGCGCAGAATTGAACCTCGTGTTCAAAGTTGATCGCGCTTCTAGCATGACCAATAACATCTCGGTTGGTTCAACGATTGCTAAGGCGCAAGCGCCGTGATTTCGCCGTAGTCCGATCGCGAGTCACCTCCACCAAAATCGATAGTTATCAATCTCATCGAAAGATCGGGCACCCCGTCTCCATCAACCCCAACCACCCCGTGATCCACGAACACGTGCACACGATCTATGTGCCCACCTCCGCCTCAACCCCACTCTTATCCCCTCCCGTTCGCATCCCCACACGATCTCCTCCCTCCGTCCCCTATAAATAGGAGCACGGTGAGCCCTCCCTTCACTTATCTCATTCCCCAATTCTTGGCTCCACTCCTCTCCTCTCGCCGCAGTCCAAGTTTGAAGCTAGCCGATCGACGCCGCTTAGTCGCCGATATCGTTGCAAGCAGTGGAGCTCCTCCGCCTTCGTCACCTTCTCCAGCATCGTGACGTCGTCCTCTATGCAGTGCTTCCTTCCTCTTCACTGGAACCTCGTCGGAGTGCCGTCTCTCTCCATGGCCGCACCATGCACTGTTGAGGTCACCGACGCCGCTTCGCCGCCCCCATCGCGCCGCCACCTCCACGCCCGCCCCGAGTAAGCGACCCATTTCCCCTATCTCCGGCCACCCCTCCCTTTTCCTCCTCTTGGTGCCACCATTTCTTTTCTTTGCTGGCTGTTCGGTTGGAGGAAGAAGACAATGAATAGTGAAAGATTATCTAGTCTAGTGCTTTACACTTTGTACATGAACGTTTTAATCCTTCCAAAAATTCGTTCTCTCTCATAAAAGCTCCAAATCCGTTGATTCTTTCTCCTAAATTCATCTAAATTCATCCTCTAATTTCAGTATTTATTTTGTAATTTTTAGATTTTATTCAATTTCTGGTATTTATTCCATTTTGCGCGACGTCGCCGCTACCAGCCTTATTTCTCCGCGCCGCCACCTTCCACACCCTCGCCTGAGTGCTAGCGACTCTTTTTGCTGGTCGCCGTAGGACGCCATGCTTTCCCTCGCCGGTATCGCTGCATTTGGTCGAAAGCCTTTGGCTGTTTTCAACCGGTCACATGCACGTACAAAACTAGAAATCCTAATGCACATGCACGTACACGACTAGAACTCAACCGATGCACATGCACGTCCTCCAGCCCCAAGCGTGAACGCCACACCTGTCCTGCACACAGTCCCACGCATTGATGCTGCGTGCATGCAAGGCATGCACGTTCCCCTACCCTACACATGAAGTCTTCCATGTATAGCTATGACTCGTAATCAGTGTGCATCAGCCATGTATAGCCCGCTACTTACTTTGGTAATTGGTATACATGCTGATGGCTAGCAATTAACTCCTTATATCATGTGCACACACACACACACACACACACACACTAATTAAGGAGCCTTTTTAACTCAGTCCACACACACACACATGCATTGCATGGCTAATGTGAGGACCCTCGGGTTAGATCCGTAAGACCGAGGCTAAGCAAGGCCTTATTGACATAACTCGGCCTCAAGTAAATGAATTTAAGTTAAATCCATCTAAGTGAGAAAACTTGATCGAAACTAGAGCCTCGATGATCATGCGCATCGCCTCTCGCAAGTACTATATGATGATCGGTTCTCTAAACAATCAAAGGCCACACTTAGTGAGTTAAAATGGAATTCATGAATAGCAGGCATGAGGTCATGTTGGCTCCCAGGATCAGCGACCAACATACCCAAACTCTTATGCAACATTGATCACATCCATACAACATTCATACATTCATAGTTCAAAAGACATATATCAATAATAGTCAAGTCTACAATATTACAAGTGGCCGACCGGCCAAATTCAAATAAGATCATAAAGTAGCAGCGAAAGCAAGTAAATAAACCAAAAGTCCAGCAAAGGTATGCCCATAACCCATCGACAACTGACTGAGAGTTAAATGATAGCATTACTCGTTAGCGTCGCCTAAATCGGCGCTAACGAGCACATCGGGCTCGAAGTCTTCCTCACCGAAGCCAGAGAAAACCTGCCGAGTACAAGGTACTGCAAGTCTTACACAAATTAAAAATATTTATGCTAGAGGTTATCCAAAGGATGGCATTAGTGGCTTAGTTTGCGTAAAATGCAACATCTTATATCTCTAGACTATCTAGTTTGTAAAGCCATTTTGTAAACCATTCTTTAAGAAAAGAATTTCACAAGACATAGATAGTTATGTAGATCAAGCCATACCAAAGTGGCTGCCCACTTTGATAAACTAAAGTACATGAACATCCCATTCATGCTGAACCAAGTTACAACCATGTCAACTTTAATTTTAAAGTCTACGCGATGACTCATCCAAAAACTAAGTGTTGTCCATAACCGTGGACACAGCTATTCGAATAGATTAAACTCTACAGAGGTGTACTATTTTACCCACATGACTCGACTAGCCCGTAAGCCCTCGGATGCCTCCGGTTAATGACACACTTCCTTTGGTATGCCGGCGAGGGAGAATCAGATACGGTCATTTTCAGCAAGAAGATCCTATTGAGATAGACCACCCGTACGAGATAACTCCCAACTTAGACATAAGCACATAGCAAATGCTAAGCGGGCATGCATTTTGCATTGGAGGGGCCAGTGTAAGGTAGTTAGTGTGTTGTTGTGAGCAACATAGGTAATCGTGGTCATTATTCACAGTATATATTACACTGGATTCCTAAGGAACATAGGAATTTCACGGTCTTTATGTCCCTGCACCACCTGTGGTCTAACCCAATAAAATCTTCCTCTTACTTAACCAGACGACACCCATATACCGTATGTGGTAGCACACTTGTTACTTGGACTGAAAGTTCAAGGCTCGGTCCTTAAGGGTCCGGACAAGACCACCACATACCCAAACTCGTGCATAACATCACCCACAGTTACAACCACTTGTCCAGACCTAAAACCATTTAATATAACCAAAATTTAGACCAGGAACCAGATATAACGATCTGGACAAAAGAAAATTTGGAGTTGTTATGTGTTTCCCACAATTGATGGGCTATTCCCGCCAATTGATCTATTGTGTTATCTAGACCCGCAATGGCTAAGCACTCACACACAACAACCATAACATCACAAGCATCTATCTTAGGCATATGTATATGAGAGATATCAAGGATAACCAGCAAGTAAAGGACATAACTAACTACTCACAACATAATGATATACCGAATAGCATGCAAGCAATATTATTGCATTTTAAAATCTAATGTATAAAAAATAGGATCAATATGATGCAAGAAGAAAGTTCAAATGATGTTTGCCTTGCTGGAAGTCTAATTGTTTGCCCTCAGTAGCGTACAAGTCAATATCAATCACTTCGGAATCTAAATAATTACAACACCGAATTAACACCGAGAAATACCTCAAAAATCAAAGTGTTAAAAAATGCATGATTTTTCTACAGTGGCTAAGTCATTATTCTAGAGGAATTTAGGTGGAAGAATCATTCCATTTGGATTTATTATGTGAGAGTTATAGCAATTTGAATTTCAATTTTCCAGAAAATTGCAATCTGTCAGAGTTCACTGATTTTAATTATTTGGTGAAAATTTGTAGAACCGTGGTGGAACAAACTATTATATGGTTAAATATAGAATATTATTACAAGTCCAAAACATTTGAGTTTACCTCATTTGGAGTTTTTATGATTTAGTTATGAATTTCTAAAGTTATCAGCCTTTTCTTTTGTAAAAATAATGAAGTTAATGGATTACATTCCAAAATAATACTCTCTGTTACAGGGACATGTTCAAAACCAATTTTAGTAAAAATTTCATTAAAAGTTAAAATTATCAAAATTCGTTTCACCATTTTTGGAGTTAAAATGAATTAGTTATGCATTTTGGGAGTTAATACAATTTTTAGTGTGTAAATTACTAGGTTTCGGATTTTATAAAGCATCAATTACTTTTCTTACCGAGTGTAGTGCCAGCCACAATCACTGATAGTGGAGCCTACATAGCATTGCTCCCTAACATGTTTAATGAACCAATGTGCGCTGACAAGTGAGCCCGTAGCGTCAGCGAAACAAGGTGGCGCGTGCGCGCGAGTGACGATTGGACCATGCTTGCGAACCGTTGGATTAAGATCCAATGATCAAAAATCGTGGCGCGTTCGGACAGTATGAACGGTCCAATGAATCTGGTCCGTTGATTTTGCATCAAATGCTCCAAAATGATCCTAGTGCTTTTGGGCTGGCTATGCGCTTGGCACAGCTTAAGTGTTTGGGCCCACAAGTTAGTGGCTCCAGCGTTTTTCTGAACGTGTTGGATTTCTGTGCAAGGGGACCCGCATGTAAGTGACTTAACGGTGCGCTAAGACAACGATTAATTGCTAATGATTGCAATTTAACACATAATCATTTTGCTACAGTACCTGTCCGAAAATGACAACGGGTTTGTCTCACGCGTTTCAACGGTGGCTCGCCGGCGCTATGCACCACGACGGTGTGAGCTAAGGTCATGGATAGATGCGCAATAGTATTGCGCACCCGTTGGTGATGTTCTCAACGGTGGCACTGGTCTGTATCAGCGGCTAGCCGGAGTTGAGCGACGCTACCAAATACGGCAACATGCATGTAGCAAAATAGAGCTCGCAAGGTCATTCAAGCGGTGCTCGAGGTCCTAGAGGCTACTAGGAAGTTTCGAGCTAAGAAGGGCTCGGGAAGCTCGTGAGCGATTGGAGCAGGCCGATGCCGAGAAGAAGACGACGGCACGGCTCAACAAGGAAAAGTCAACTGGATCAATCTTAAGAACAATGAATGGTCAGGGTAGCTCAATGACCTTAAGAGGATGCTATATGAGCAAGGAATTGGACAATGGCTTACCGGATCCAAGTGGGAGATGAAGAGTTGCTTTACGGTTAAGCCGGGTAAAACTTTGATTCACAGGAAACCTATCGTGCATTGCCCAAATAAAGTTAGGGAAAATCAATCTAGTGTCAAAAGACACAAGATGACGCGAAAGCTTGAGGATAATACTTATTGGAGACGAAGAACACGAAGTGGTGTCCTCGGGTGCATGCTCTAGAGCTTGGGATGGCACCACGATGGTTTGGGAGTTACAAGCAACCACATGAGCTGGGGTTAGTAAAAATGGATAAGGTAATGAACAAGGAGGATAATGGAACCACCCGGTGGGAGCTTACCAGGCAATGGAGTACAAAGTGAGCATCCTCTCTCGGCCAACAGAGGAGAAGTGAGTGAGAATGAAGAGCAGGAGAGGGTATTATGCCCGGTGATGACGACATTAGAGGCGCGCAAGCTGGAGAACGCCCGAGTGGCCAACGGCGTGGCGGATTGACGACGTGGATCGCGCCGTTAGGAGCGCGTCGGAGTGGTGCGACCGCGTGACACACGGCCTCGCGCGCGCCGCCGAGGTTGAAGACGATCGCCGGCAAGGTGGGCTCTGATGTCGCCGATCACAGCGCGTGAGTCGGAGTTTGGCTCGGCCGGGTACGGTTAGTTGATTGGGTCGAGTCAAGTTGAAAGGGTTCGTTTGATCTTGATCAAATGGCTAAGCGCGAGAGTCAAAGTGTCAAGGGCTGGCCCGATCGGCTACGGGATTGGGCCACTGGATTCAAATCAGACGGTCCTGATTCGTTGTGCGTTCGGAGGCCTAAACGGCTCTATCGATCTGGGCGGTGGAGTTTAGATCGGACAGCTCGCGTGCTTGGCTTCGCTTTGTACAGCTAGGGGATTGGGTTGAGCCGGGTGGCTCAGGTCGGAGGAACAGTACTAGCTGGTCAGGTTTGAGTCTAAAGTTTGACTGAGGTTTAATTTGTTTTCTCTACCTTGACCAAGATCTTATAATTAGAAATAAATTTCCTACAATTCTGAAATAAATCAGAGGTGTTCCTGGGAAGGTCTAGTGTCCATTAAAATTCTTAAACCTTACTTTTTAAGATATATTTCATATTATATAAATTCAAACTTAGTGTAGGTTATTTATTTGTATTTGAATTCTCTGAGGTTTGAATCTAGTCCCATAAATCTGGGAAAAATTATATTAATTCTTGATAATTCATATAGTATTTGAATAAATTATTTCCAGAAGACATTCACAAGTTTTTATTGTTGTTTTTAGTTGGAGTTCAAATTTAAAGTGTATGTTTAATCTTTGTTTGAGATTTTCCAAGTGCAATATTGAATGCAAAAGTTTGAAAACAATGAT
Organism: Ampelocalamus luodianensis; assembly: GCA_036346255.1. Lineage (NCBI taxonomy): Eukaryota > Viridiplantae > Streptophyta > Magnoliopsida > Poales > Poaceae > Ampelocalamus > Ampelocalamus luodianensis. Next base: position 32,267,155 of record CM070619.1, read on the forward strand.
GCATGCTTATGAGATGCATAGTAATCTTCTTTATTAATTCGGGGATGTGACAGCTAATTAGTTGCCTCTGCATGCATGCATCCCGTGACCCTCCAAGCTCCCATGCAAATTGATGCGCATCATGCATTATTATTTTTTCCTTCTGTATCTCATGCATGCACGGCTGTGTGCAGATACGTACAAGTTTTGCATACACTTGTACATGTCATGCAAAATTAATTTCAACATGTGGGTCCCATGTGGCATACTCACATTTCTATCTCAACTAAACATCATTCTCTCACTAGCATGTGGGCCATTGATGTCATACACACATACACATCCATTTGATCTTCTCTGAAAGCAACCGAATCAGCCATTCCCAATGAATAGTTCAAATTCGAAATTCTATTATTTCATGTGACATTCAACCTTCCAGAATTTTGTTCTCCCTCATACGAACTCCGATTCCATCGATTCAACTTCCTAAATTCATATAAAGTCGATGCCTCCTAGTAGTATTTATTTGATAATTTTTGGATTTTATTTGAATGTTATTTGAATTTGGATTGTTTATGCGTATAGATTTCGATGACTTCAGACAACCGGATTTCGACGACGTTTGAGAACAAGATTAATCAAGCAAGGCAAGTTAAACTTTTGATCATATTTTGAGCCCAGTATTTAAAATTATTTAAATTCTATTTTAAACTATTATTGTATGCTTATTTATATTCGATAATTTAAATTCCTGTTTTAAATTTATAGCTATGCCTAAAATCCCTTGTATGGCCAATTTTGATAATTGAACCAAACACATTGTCACCCTAGACAAAACCTGGTTGATACGATAGTATGAACTAGGATCATTTTGAGAAAAAATTATGCTTAGCGATGCTTAGACCCAAAAATATTTGATTTGGGGAATTTCAGCCAAAAATCAATTGTGGTTTAAATTGTATCCATGGCATTGGTGTGTTATGGAAGTTTATAAATGACTTTAAAAAATAAAATAAAATTAAATGATGGTTTGTACTTGGGCGAAATGGTTGTTTGGATGGTGCATGTTTATGCACCGCTCAATCGTATGACCGAGGCCCATGGGTTTTGTTGAAGTCGCCAAGTCAATTAAGGATCGCCTCTGAGTGTTCCTTTGCTACGCCCAATAGTACTACCACATGTCCTGAGTATGGGGAGGGGATCTGGCTGACTAATTTGCAAACTTTCCTCGCGGTCGATCCAACTGTTTCGGTGGGTTGTCTTTCATGACTATGTTGACCCACCTGGCTCAAGAGGGGGCCCCTAAGCCCGGCGGATTTCCATCCAAAGGGGGGAGGCGAAACCTTTGAGAGGGTGGACTGCGGTGGGATGATGCATTGTAAAGGCCTTGTCACGTGCTCTAGACCGCTTACCCAAGGTAGTGAGCGGGGGCATAGATATGTGCCGGACAAACTATAGAATTCGTGTCATGTGGGTAAAGCTGTACAACATCTGTAGAGTGTCAAGAACTATTCGAATAGCCGTGTCCACAGTCATGGACATGCTATCAAAGCCACTCAAAGTTAGACTTTAGTTTTGTTTTCAAAAGGCTTTATCAAATGTTTTTGGATCTCTATCCAATTGGGAAATTTGGGTAGGAAGCCTTGTGATACGAGGGTATCCTTCACCATTCTTGTGTGAATATTATCTGACTATAAAACTCGAGAATTTATAAAATGAATTTTAGTTATAGAATAACTGCTTTGAAACTTAGTATAGTATTTAACATGTCAAATACTACTTTTGCACAAATAACCCTATAAGCCATCCTTTGTTACATCCATGTATACATATCATTCGTTATTTGATCTGTGTAACTTAATAGCACGGTAGTAGTGCTCATACTTGCTTTATGCAAACAAATTTTAGAGGAGAAGGATTTTGCTACCGGTGTGGATCTCGACGACCAGGCCGCTTCCCCAATCGATTGCCTATGGCGGTGATCACCTGACTCACTACTACTTCTTCATCTTCCATGTGTTTCTTTATTGTTGGCTTGTAAGAATTTCTTGTAATAAACTCGTTGTTATTTATTAATAAAGTTGTGCGATTTATGGATGTTACCATATCATCATCTTGGTGAACTAGCTACGATTATGGGACTAGTTCAAGAATGCACAAAGGATTTGGGAGTGTTAATCCCGGTCCGAGAAGTAGTCACTCGCCCACGTATCATGATCCAAGTTTCTACTCCCATTCGCATTTGTTGCTTCTTTCAACCCTACGATATATCACATGCTCTGTCTGATTCGAGCTGGGTCAATGCCATGCATGAGGAGTTAGAGAACTTTGAGTGGAATAAGGTGTGGAACCTAGTAAAGCCTCCTAGTGGTCATAATATGATAGAAACCCGTTGGGTGTTCAAAAATAAACAAAGTGATGATGGTTCTATGGTTAGAAATAAGGCTAGATTGGTAGCTCAGGGTTTTAGGCAAGTCCAAGATCTTCTTCACTAAGATAGACCTTTAATCAACATCAAATATTCATTGCAAATGAAAACTTTTGTAAAAAATTGGATGATTGAGGTACTTTGAGCAAAATGATTCAAATTGAGGTACTTTGAGCAAAATGATTCAAATTGAGGACTTTTTGTCTCTAGGATGGTCGTTGTTAGCTTCTTGATATCACATTGACATTCTGACATGACTTTTATCACTTTAGGATCCTGGTTGATGAACTTGCTAATTTTGAAGCTTTGCTTAAATTGTTACAATGCATTGCTTTATCTTAAGTCTTCTAGCTTAACTTTGATATATATGTCTTAACATGATCCTCGCTAGCACTTTTAGGCTTGATGTGTATTGAGTAATAATAGAAATGCTAGCTTGTTCTTTGGGTAATCTCCAAAGCTTCTTGTACTAAAAATTGAGAAATACAAAAGAATAAAGCCACTCCAATGCATTTTCATGCATGCTCTTTATTATGCTTCATCCTTATTTCTCGCATTTGTCATCTCTAGATGAGAGGAAGTCGTGATTCCTTGATGACTCCATCATCAAAGGGGAGAAGATATAACAAAATGATGATAAAAGGGAAACTATGTGGAGAAAAAGGAGAAAATTAAAAATTTTGAAAAATCATGATCATAGTGAGGGGAGTATCCAATTTACATTCTTATGATCTTATTGTCATTTCGAACTTGAATTGCAATCCTTGGAACCTCACAATGATCAAAGGTCAAATTGAAGCAGTTGTTCTTTCACATGGACTAAGTGAGATTTTTACTATTCTCTGAAATTGAAGCTTTCTTGCTTTCTTTTGCCTTATCACACTTTCCTATCTTTGGTCCAAGCTAACTTGGTCATTTCCATTGCATTCTCTTGCTTTTGGACCACTTTGAGCGAAAACGAGATGTAGTTTTTTAAAACAGCCTCCAATCTGCATTTTTGAGAAGATTGCCAATGTGTTCATCAAGGGAGAGATTGTGGATATCATGGGGATATGCTCATGATCTTAGGATGATGATACAATTGGCAATAGTGTTGAAGGTTTGTCGAATCACTCATTTCTGCAGAGTTCATGAATATTAGCTTGACCACAACCGGGTGCCAAGTGATCGAAATCTTCGAGTGCTATAGCTACGAGTACCAAGTGGTCGAAAGCTACAAGTATTGTTCATAGAGTACTATAGTTACGAGCACTGTTCATCGAGTACTGTAGCTACGTGTGCCAAGTGATCGAAACTTTCGAGTAGTGTAGCTACAAGTAGCAAGTGGTCGTAGTCCTTTTCGACCAAGTGTGGTCGTAGCTTTTTCGATCAGGTGGTCATAGCTTTTCGACTAGGTTTGGTCGTAGCTTTTCGAGCATGTGGTTATAGACCTTTTCGACCAGGTCAGTGGTCATGGACACTGGTCGTAGACAGTGGTTGTGGACACTAGTCGTGATGCGTGGTCGATGCCGCTTTATTGCATGATGCATGTTTTAACTAACATAGGTCAAGTTGTGAAGAACTTGTGCTCAAAATGGTTGCTTTGTATATTGTTGTGCAAGTGGCTTGGAGTCAACTATGGTCAAGGTAAGGAGGACCGGGATTTGGTTAGAAGAACCAAGGTCCGTAATGCATCATGAATGCTGGGTGAAATGGTTGGACTCAAGCAAGGCGTAAGATGAACAAGAACCATAGAGAAGGTGAAGTTTGAGCAAAGACCTTTATGAAGGTATGTGCTCATGCCTCATCAATTATGTGAATTGATGATTGTGCGATCATGCGATGCTACGTGACGGTTTTTTTTTGTGATGGTTGTAGGAGACTAGAGTTAGGTCATGGTGAAGCGGACTAGATCGGGACTAGGTTAAGAGAGCCGAGGTCCAGAACGATCGAGGTGGTGCTGAAAGATGACTGATGCTAGCGGAGTGGTTACAAGCCGAGAAGATAAGGATCTAGAGCAGAGGCTATTGGTGATGAACATGCTGGCGGCGACAAAGTGGACTAGGACTAGATTCAAGGAGGTGTTGAGGTCCGGACTAGGCTTTGGGAGGAGGTGAGGTCCTAAACGGTCAAGGAAGTCGGGTGCGTTATGGTGAGACATATGGTGCACCAGTGACTTGGTCCGTTGCAAAGCGAGGACTGATAGGTGGCATCTAGACGCATGAGAGGCTTGGCAGGAAGTTATTGGGCCACATGAATGATGACCGAGCACATAGTTTGGTGTGACGGTTGCATCAAGCGGTATTGCGCTTATGTGCGACGGGTTACATCAAGCGCACGGTTTTTCTGCGAAAGGTTGCACTGCGACGCAGGTTTGATGCAAATGAAACCCGTTGTGTGTGGGTTTAATGGGTGCCCATTTGGGATATCTCGCCAGCTTGCCTCCACTATAAAAGGGAGGGTGGTTGTGCACCTCCCAATCCTCGTATTAAAGAAACCCTAGTTTGTGTTTAGATAGAGGTAAGTGGAGAGGTAGGGTTCTAGAGAGTTGGATTGACCTGAGCTCAAGTGTTGAGCTTGTCTCCAAGATAGGTGGCTATAAATCAACATCAATCAAATCAATCCATGAGTCTCTTTTTGTTTTTGCTCTCTCTTTATGATTTTGGGGCTTTCTGTGATGCTTTAGTTTCTAGTCTCGATCTTGCTTATGTGACATGTGGAATGCATCTAGAATCATTTCTTACCTATGAGCAAGTTTTTGGATTATATTTTGGTTTTGACTCGCTTTTGAAGCAATCTTCACTCAAACCGAAAAGGTCGGAACTTTGCAATGATCTTCACGATCCTTGATTGGAATAAGTTCCTAGCATCCCGAGAGAAGGTTTGTTTCAAGTTTCGTATAGTTTAGAGTTGTGGATCAAATCTTAGACCTTTTTGTGATCTTACGTTCTAGCTGATTTTACTGTTCATCCAAGAGGTCCGACTGTCCAACTCATTTTATCTTGAGTTTTTGGTGATTTTAGTCTGTTTTCTTTGGGGAGTTGATTGAATTCAATAGAAGTCTTCTGATATGCTTGTATATTGATCTTTATAGTTATTGGAGAGAAAATTGTGTTGAATTCGATCAAGGTGAAAAAGAGACAGTGCTCCTATTTATCCCCCTCTAATCGCCGTTTCGATCCAACAATAATAGTACCGAGAGTTTAGCTAAACACACCAGAACTGAAGTTTCATATATCTGAACAATGAGGAGCTGTTTGGTTGCTGAGAAGCATTTGCCTGGCCGGAGACATACGGGGTGCATCAGGACCTTGTTTGTTCGTGTCCTGGAGCATCCAGTGCCTGCCTAGCCTGACCCTTCTCTGGTGCTTCATTAGCCTGGCTCAGCGACCAAAAACGGACGTCGGAGCTCCTAACAGCAGCACGCAATCACGATTTGCGAGTTAATCTGACCGCACCTGTGTTAATACCGTCATTGTCCTCTTTCGCCGTCACCTGCAGCCCCGTCCCTGCCAACTTTGCGTGCATCACCGGTCCCTCGCCGTCGCCGTCAGATCTCGCCTACGCCATGGACCACCATCAAACCTCATCGTCGCAGGAAGCCACCACTGTTGTGGCTTGACCACCACGATGTCGTGTGCCTGTTGCTATCCGCAAAGCCGCACACCGTTGTTACATGGGATCGCTCTGCGCTCGATTGCCGCATCGTTGGTCGGCAACGAGCTGAGATTTGGATCGATTGTTTGATAGGATTTGAGATGGATCCTGCTCTGTTATTTTTCTTTCCTTTTCTTTTATTTCTCTGGCTTGGGATGGATAAGGAAGGCACTGTGGCCGCGTAGTGTATGGATAAGAACGGTTCTAAAAAAGACGATGACTTACCATTGGCTAATTAAAGCGGCATTATTCATTTTATGCCTTCTCGTCGACAAAACATACTGATTTATTTATGTTCGTACTCTTAGTTCTCCAACCAAACAACAAAACTTCGATACGCCGATCAAAAAAATTATAACAAGTTTTGATTCCTCTTAGACATGGATTTTTCTCAAGCATGTCACCAGGTCACAAATCAAATAGGCTCAAGTCTTACAATAACTCTCAAGTCACCAATCAAACAGGCTCAAGTCTTCCGATAACTATTGGACGTGCTCGTTATGTCGCAGCGCATCGCAAGTCGCCCACCCGATCCGTCTGAGAAGCTCTAGCCATATATATTCATTTATTCTATTTAATAGGTGTAAAATGGCGTTGCAGCATTTTAAATAAACAATACCGCAAGTTCTAAATTGTGTCAACGTTGAGTCCAGTTATATTAAGACTGAATGGTATATCATTGAAATTTGAAAACGTGTAAGGTTGCTCCTAACTTTTGTTTCTCAACCTACCTTTACCGCTCTTTGCTCTAGTCCTATTAAAAGGAGAAAAAAATCTCTAATCTTACTACTCAATCTTTTCTTTGCATTATGTGCACCATACATAGTTAACATCTAGAAATTTATCAGTTTATAGAAAGATCTTCGATGATAATTTTGCTTAAATTTATGCAAATATCACTTAATGCGTTGGATGAATTTTGACAGTGCTCGTAAGGCAAAATAAATTTAACATTATCAAAGCATTTTGACATATCTAGATCAACTTCACATAAGAAATGAATAGATAGAAACAGTAATGAAACAAATAAGAAATGTCCCGGCCATAGTCAGATTTCACATATCATTGAGACACCAGCTAAATAACACAACATGTATGCAAGAACGGCTGGCATATTGTGTTGCTGCCGCTAAGATGAGTGAAGCTTGTCATTCATGAGCATGCTCTGAGACATGGAGTTTACAAATAAGAGTAAAACAGGTTTATAACCTGGTAAGGTCTATGCAGGTTACACAAAACGCTTATTATATAAGTCATGAATGTAAAAATAGGTGTGTTGCTTGGACTTGATCAAAATAAAGCGGCTGGGTTGGACTCGAGTTTGGCTTAGATGCGCGCGCTAGGCTTGGTTAGTTCGGAGCGATGCGCTTCGGTTCGATTGCATTTGCTTAATAGCATCACTACTACGTAAAACTTCATCACTGCATTTTCGAACTATTATCACGACGGTTTTCAACCGCTTGAATTTGTATGTATGTGATAACGAGCGATCACGCATGCTTTTTGAGCCGCTCGTGATTGTTGACATATCACGCACGGTTCTATTCACTAATCGTCGCGGATATGTCGACTATCACGATTTGTTCTATTCACTAACCATCAATGATATGTCTACTATCATAGACGGTTAGTGAATATAACCATCTCTGACGATGGCATATCACGTGACGGTTATTGAATATAACCGCTTGTGATTGTTGACATATATCACGATTTGCTAGTAAATGGAACTGCTCGTGATATCCGACATATCACAACGGTTAAATAATAAAACCGTATGTGATAGTTCTTTATGCCTACTAATTTTGTTTGAATTTTAGCTAGCCTCACGAATTGCTAGGCATGCCCTCTTAAAACAACTAGGCGTAAAATACATCACGGATGAATCAATCGTTGACAACCGAAAGTGATTATTTACAACTAAAAATCAATTACAAAAGAATATGTTCAGGTATTGTCGCTAGAGTTACAATTGTATTACAACTACTCAAAGTGAATTACAATTGAATCAATTGTTTGAAGGTGATTCAGTGGTGTCAACAGAGTGAAACTCTCTGTCGACGTTAATGATCTATGTCTCGATGAAGCAGAGAGCGCCTCTAATCTCTCAGGATCTATCTCATAATGAGTGCATGTAAATCTATGTTCAAGCCCTGTCGCTAGTAGGAGTAAAGTAGTAAGCACATATATTTAAATTTATAATTAGGAAATAATTATTGCGAGATTGACAAACCTCGGGATCCTTTAACTTAGCAATCATGATTTGCTGCATATGATGGCAAACGTAGAATGCACATTATTCTTGTTTTTGCTGGTGGCACTAGAAAAATAGAATTATATATATAGGTATAGTCAGTTCGAGATGCATTATTACGAAGTATGATATATGATTATTGTGTTATAGCGCGTACCGAAAATCGCATCTTCTGTTGCAGTGTGGCGCTCGATCCCTTGTATGACCCTTCCTGGGCAACATAGGCGATGAACGACCTACATGATTCCAAAAGTTATTCTTGGCCATTTCAAACGAAGGAATACTACAATAGAGTAATGTATGGAGGAAATGAGCATACCTGTCGAGTATTCCTTCCACAAGGGTGAATGTAATATCCCAATTTTGGACTTGTGTTTCAAATGTAAGAAAATGAGTAAAAATTAAAACTTTTTCTTACATCATGTATTTCCTGTATGTACTAAATAATTCTTGTACAAAAATTATGGAAATGCAGAGTCACAAGTCTTTTTGATCCAAAACCTTGTCTTCCAAAAACATTCTTGTCAAATTTTGTGATTATCTTCAGAAAATATTTTTCCCAAGTTCTAGGGTTGGTGTGTGACCCTCTGAAATTTTTTACAGCTTTTTAGAAATTGTTTGAATGCTTTTGGAGGGCAATCAAACCTGTTTGACTTTAGTCAAAACCCTATTCCAAACTTGCAGATTTTTTGGAGAAATGTGTACTGTATAAAACCTCTGAAAATTTTACACAAGGTTAATATCTAAGTTAGCAAGCTCTTGTAAAAATTTCAGAATTTTGAAGTTTAATTTGATTGGAAATTATGGTGTAGACAATCAATTTCTTGTTTATCGAATATGCATAACTTGTAATTACATGGATGAATTGAAGCTATGTTTTGAACAACAATTCTTATGTGTCTAATCTTGTTCATTATGAGAGAAAATTAAAATTTAGTGATCATTCAATGCCCATGTGTTCATCTCTTATTGCACCATCTAGTATGGACAATCTGCATCATGATATTGAAGTATGGAAGAATTTACACATCCATTCACCCTTGCTAGATGGATTTCCTATTGCTCGATTGAAATATGATAGTATGGATAAACTTTGTTTGATTCCAAAAGTTGTAGATTTGTCCACATGTGCTACCACTGTAAGTTTACAACTTCGGAGAGTTGAATTGCATAAATACTTCACTTATATTTGCAAAACTAGTTGCAATAATTACTATATGAGAAATTTTGTTTTGCTCATTAACATATATGATTATTCTTGGGGTAATAATACAATGAGGTTATACGATTGTCATTGTTTTATAACATTAATTGTGCAACAACGAAGAACTCATAAAACGGATGACATATACATATACCATGCATACACCTTGGCTTCTTTGTTACCCTATTTTTAGTCTATCAAAACCGAGGACGGCTTTGTTTTCAAGAAGAGAGGATGATGAGGACATGACCCCGATAGATCTCACAAAGTGAGGCCCTTGAGCTCACCTTCCTCCTCGCAACAAAACAATTAAGCATAGCAACCGAGTACAAAGATTGTCTTTGTACCCGCAAGATGACGTGTGGAATAGCAGACCTATTCATAAACTACATGCAAGCTTATTTAGGTGGAGGTCATATGTCTCATTTTGCATGAAGCCAACTTTATTTGCAATAATGTAGTACCTTTTAAAAGCAAGTTTGCAAATTTATTTTGTTATCAAAGTAACAGTAAGTAAAGATACATACAAGTAACCACCTGGAAGTGACTATCCCAATAGTCACCACAACATAGCACGAATCCCTGATTCGTACCACCCATCAAGTTTTAATTTAAAAGGTTGTAGTCTAACTCTTGAAAGACCTTGCCAAGCGTGTCCATAACCTAGACGAGGCTATTCGAATAGTTTTAACCTGCAGGTGTACCAATGTACCCACACTTCGGACGCCTTTAAGCCACCCGCACACTTCCGAAGGTATCTTGCACCGCTAAGTCCTACGAGACATTTCCAATCTTGTGTATTAACTACGAGCCGCTCATATGGCTAGAAACCCATATGCTTACATTGCAAGCCGAAAGACAACCACCCTCGGGGAAACCTTCGGACACTACAATGCTCCCACCTCCATCCCTCCCGCGACTCCTGCGACCCGGAGCCAATACACGCCAAAGTACTAAGTCAAGAGAGGTCCCATACCCTCTAGTGTGGTTAGCACGCTAAAATGCTTGGTTTAGTGTAACAAGATGTTCGGTCCTTGTTGACCCGGGCACCATTCCACCACACCCAAAATCACACCATCTTACCATTGTGCCCAAGTCTAAATCATTTTGTTTTCGCTTTTAGTTTTTATAAGTAGACATGGAACAAGGTGGAAATCATAAATCATAATAAGTTTTATAGATCAAGGTTATCGACAAGTCGATAACCGCCCATTTCTACCGAAACTAAGCATGGCTAAGCAATTAATCCGCAACTACTAAGTGACAAGAGCCCATCCACGAACTCAAAATCACAGCAAGTAACCTAGGCTCATGGTAGTAGAGGATAATCATTTGCTAAGGAAATGCATCTACTAGGCCAACTATTAAAACAAAGTAGCAATGCATACATAGAATTTGTAATCAACATAAATACTTAAAATACTGGGATTAACATGATCAAACTGCTTGCCGCTTGTCGTTGCTCAATTTGTTGCGGAGGGTCGCTCTCGGGTTACCAAATGTCGAATCCTAAGCTAAAAGGCAAAAGAACCAAGAACAACCAATAAGACTAGCAACACTTAAACAAAAGAGCAAGCAAAAATTATCCAAATACAACGAAATTTATACAAAAGGTAGAATACAAATATACCAAGACATAGAAACTGAAAAACCTAATTTGGATTTGTGGCGCAAAAGATATTACTTAAAAACTCATTTTGCCATAATTAGCACTGTAGCAAAAATATTTTCTAGAAAGATTTTGAAGCTGAAATTTTTATGGTAGCTACCTACTGGTATAGTGGTAACCCATATAAAATTTTAGGTCATTTGGAGTTAAGATGATTTAGTTATGATTTTTCTAAGTTCTACAACTAGCATATATCATTTCTCAACATGAATAAAGATAAAGCCTAGATCAAATTAAAGCATGTCTAGGCCAAATTTACTGGTTGAGTTTGCTCACTTTGCAACTACAGAGAGGAGTTATGGGGTTTACCAATTTTCCATGAATTTCTAGACATCATTTTGCATTAAATAAGATCATGTTATTTAAATCATTTTCGCTACAACACAGTGGCCTAAATTCATTCTCGACTAGTTTATACTATAACAAAGCTACAACAACTGGAATCATTCAAAAGGAGTTAAAATGACAAAGTTATGCACTTTTGAAATTTGAAACAAGAAAAGACTTAGGAAACTTTGAGCTCTCGGAGGTCCAAACGAATCGAAGACAAGGAGAGGTCGTGGGCGTTAGATCAAGGTCCGACGGCTACGAGCCTCGAGCACGCCACAGCACAAGACCTCCTCCCGACTCGGGAGGTCGGACCGTTGAGATCTCGATCCAACGATCACGACTCAGCGTGCACGCCGCACGCAAGGAGGTCTACGCGCTTACGAGGTCGTGGATCGCCGATCGAGATCCGCGGTCCCGAGCACTAGGGAGATCCTAAGGCTTTAAATCCAAGGAAAGAGGTGGACGGTCGGATTCTCACAGAGGAGGTCCCACAGTTTTGGGTTTTGGTTAAAAATTTAACCCTTAAAAAAAGGGATCTAAAAACCCAACCCATAAATTGGAAATTTAATTTTTATTTAAACCCAATTTTCCTTTTTAAAGGTTTTAATTCAAAACCCAAAAGACAAATTTTTAAAACCAATTTTTAAAAAAAAATTTTACCCTTTAAATTTGGAGTTTTGGGAATAAAAAACAATAAAGAAGGGGGTTTAAAACAAAAAAAACCCAAAATGTTTCCCTTTTAAACCCAAAGGGAAAATTGGGCCAAAAAATTTACCAAACAAAATTTTTTCCCCTTAAACCCATTAATAAACCTTTTTCGAAATTTTTTGTTTGAAAAGGGGGTTTTAAAAAATAAACTTCCCCAAATTTAAAAAATAAAATAAATTTTAAAAAAAAAGATTTAAAAAAAAGAAAAAAAAAGGGGAAAAAAACGTTAAAAAATGGGGTTTGGTCCATCCCTAAAAAATTTTTCCAAAAGAAATTTAGTAATTTCTCCATTAACACAGGGGTTTAAAAAAAGGATATTTTTTAAAACCATTCTTTAAAAACAAAAAAAATTGAAAAATTCAAAACCTTTTAAACGATTCCAAAAAAAAAATCTAAATTCAAAAAACCCTTCCAAAGGGACCCATTCTTTAAATTTAAAACCAAAAAAATTTCAATTTCCCTTAAAAATTTATTTATCCCAAATTTCTCCCCAAAGAAAAATTAAAAAAAAAATTTCCAAGAATCAAAAAGAAAAAAATTTAAACCCTTTTACCTAAACATCCCAAAATCCTTTAAAATTTCAAGTTAGAAAAAAATTATTAAAAGTAAAAATTCCCAAAAACTTACTCAACCAATTTATTTCCAAATTAAAAATTTTATTAAAAAACCCATTTTCAAACTTCCTTCCAAAGATTTAAAGTAAGCTGTTTACTCTAAAAATTTTTATTTCAAAAAAAAAAATTTCCCCCAAATCAAATAAAAGTAAATCCCAAACCCACCCTTTAACCAAAGGCCCAAAATTTCCCATGAAAATAAAAAGGGTTTTAAAAATTTTTTCCGACAAACCCCAAAAAAATTTTAAATCAAAACAAAAGGTAAAAAGAAACCCAACTGAGTTTTAACCAAAACTATCGTTTAAACGAAAAACAAATTCCCAAAAAAATTGGAAAAAAAATTTTCCCCAAAATTTCCTTAAACAAAATTTCCAAAACCAAAAATTTAAAAAACATTAAAACCCCAAATGAATAACTTAAACCTAAAAAATGAATTTATTTCAAAAAAAATTTTTTAACTTTGGGTTCTTACCCTTTTCCCTTTAAAGGGGGTTTTTAAACCAGACCCTCTAAAAATAAAATAAATTTAATGAAAAAAATTTTCAAGATAAAACATAAACCGGGACTAAAAAAAACTTTCCCCATTAAACTTAAAAGGGTTTTTCCCTTTCCGAAAACCCAAAGGTAAAAATTAAACCCTGGCCCCCAAAAAAAAATTTAATTCAAAACCCCAAAAAATTCCCAGGGTCCTTTCCCTGTAAAAAACCCCTAAAACCGCCAAACAAAACAAATTTTCCTTTTCCCCCTTTTCTTTTCTTTCTTTTTTCCCAAAAAATTGGGGAAATTTAGGCAACCATTTTAAAAATAAAGAAATTTCCCAGAGAAAAAAAAAAAAAGGGAGGGATTTTTGCCCAAAATTTTCCAATCCCAAACCAAAAAAAAAAGGGTTAAAACCGAAAAAATTTTCTGGGTTTCAAAATTAAACCCCCTTTAATGGTTTGATTTTTAAAAAAACAAACCCCCTTAGGAATTTAAAATTCCCCAAAAAAACCCCCCCTTTTCTCCCCCCCCCCCAAAAAACAAAAATAGGATAAACCAAGGGGCCCCGGGGGAAAGGCCAAAAAAATTTTTTTTTTCCCCCCCCTTTTTTTTTTCTCCCCCCTTTGGGGTCCCGGGGCCGGGAAGGGACCAAAGGGAAACCCCAGGGGAAAACCCCCCGGGTTTTAAAAACAAATTTTTTTAAATAAAGGGAAAAAAAAAGGGAAAACACAACCCCTTTTTAAAAATTAAACCCAAATTTAAACCCAAAAAAAAACCAAAAAAATTCTCCCCAAGTTTTCCCCAAAAACCCAATCCCCTATTTTCCCCAAAGGAAAGACCCCAAAACCCCAAAAAATCCCGACCCGGGGGACCCCGGGGTTTCCTTTCGTTTCAATCCCTTTTTTCCCAAATTTTTCCCCAAAAAAAACAACCCAAACCCTTTTTGGGAACCCCAAACCCTTTTCTTTATTGTTGGCTTGTAAGAATTTCTTGTAATAAACTCTGTTGTTATTTATTAATAAAGTTGTGCGATTTATGGATGTTACCATATCTATTTACTGTGTGAACTAGCTACTGATTATGGGACTAGTTCAGTAATGCACAAAGGATTTGGGAGTGTTAATCCCGGGTCCTGATAGCGAGTCACTCGCTCCACGTATCATGATCCAAGTTTCTACTCCCATTCCGCATTTGTTGCTTCTTTGAACCCTACGATATATCACATGCTCATGCGATTCGAAAGTGGGTCAATGCCATGCATGAGGAGTTAGAGAACTTTGAGTGGAATAAGGTGTGGAACCTAGTAAAGCCTCCTAGTGGTCATAATATGATAGAAACCCGTTGGGTGTTCAAAAATAAACAAAGTGATGATGGTTCTATGGTTAGAAATAAGGCTAGATTGGTAGCTCAGGGTTTTAGGCAAGTCCAAGATCTTCTTCACTAAGATAGACCTTTAATCAACATCAAATATTCATTGCAAATGAAAACTTTTGTAAAAAATTGGATGATTGAGGTACTTTGAGCAAAATGATTCAAATTGAGGTACTTTGAGCAAAATGATTCAAATTGAGGACTTTTGTCTCTAGGATGGTCGTTGTTAGCTTCTTGATATCACATTGACATTCTGACATGACTTTTATCACTTTAGGATCCTGGTTGATGAACTTGCTAATTTTGAAGCTTTGCTTAAATTGTTACAATGCATTGCTTTATCTTAAGTCTTCTAGCTTAACTTTGATATATATGTCTTAACATGATCCTGCTAGCACTTTTAGGCTTGATGTGTATTGAGTAATAATAGAAATGCTAGCTTGTTCTTTTGGGTAATCTCCAAAGCTTCTTGTACTAAAAATTGAGAAATACAAAAGAATAAAGCCACTCCAATGCATTTTCATGCATGCTCTTTATTATGCTTCGTCCTTATTTCTGCATTTGTCATCTCTAGATGAGAGGAAGCTGTGATTCCTTGATGACTCCATCATCAAAGGGGGAGAAGATATAACAAAAATGATGATAAAAGGGGAAACTATGTGGAGAAAAAGGGAGAAAATTAAAAATTTTGAAAAATCATGATCATAGTGAGGGGGAGTATCCAATTTACATTCTTATGATCTTATTGTCATTTCTGAACTTGAATTGCAATCCTTGGAACCTCACAATGATCAAAGGTCAAATTGAACAGTTGTTCTTTCACATGGACCTGAAGTGAGATTTTTTTACTATTCTCTGGAAATTGAAGCTTTCTTGCTTTCTTTTGCCTTATCACACTTTCCTATCTTTGATGAAGCTAACTTGGTCATTTCCATTGCATTCTCTTGCTTTTGGACCACTTTGGTAGCGAGATGTAGTTTTTAAACAACCTCCAATCGCATTTTTGAGAAGATTGCCAATGTGTTCATCAAGGGAGAGATTGTGGATATCATGGGGATATGCTCATGATCTTAGGATGATGATACAATTGGCAATAGTGTTGAAGGTTTGTCGAATCACTCATTTCTGCAGAGTTCATGAATATTAGCTTGACCACAACCGGGTGCCAAGTGATCGAAATCTTCGAGTGCTATAGCTACGAGTACCAAGTGGTCGAAAGCTACAAGTATTGTTCATAGAGTACTATAGTTACGAGCACTGTTCATCGAGTACTGTAGCTACGTGTGCCAAGTGATCGAAACTTTCGAGTAGTGTAGCTACAAGTAGCAAGTGGTCGTAGTCCTTTTCGACCAAGTGTGGTCGTAGCTTTTTCGATCAGGTGGTCATAGCTTTTCGACTAGGTTTGGTCGTAGCTTTTCGAGCATGTGGTTATAGACCTTTTCGACCAGGTCAGTGGTCATGGACACTTTGTCGTGAAGCGGTGGTTGTGGACACTAGTCGTGAGCGATGGTCGTGGATCTTTGTTTTGCATGATGCATGTTTTAACTAACATAGGTCAAGTTGTGAAGAACTTGTGCTCGAAAATGGTTGCTTTGTATATTGTTGTGCAAGTGGCTTGGAGTCAACTATGGTCAAGGTAAGGAGGACCAGGATTTGGTTAGAAGAACCAAGGTCCAGAACAGTCATGAATGCTGGGTGAAATGGTTGGACTCAAGCAAGGCGTAAGATGAACAAGAACCATAGAGAAGGTGAAGTTTGAGCAAAGACCTTTATGAAGGTATGTGCTCATGCCTCATCAATTATGTGAATTGATGATTGTGCGTATCATGCGATGCTACGTGACGGTTTGCTTTTTTGTGATGGTTGTAGGAGACTAGAGTTAGGTCATGGTGAGCGGACTAGATCGGGACTAGGTTAAGAGAGCCGAGGTCGAGCGATCGAGGTGGTCTTGAAAGATGGCGATGCTAGCGGAGTGGTTACAAGCGAGAAGATAAGGATCTAGAGCGAGGCTATTGGTGATGAACATCTTTGGGCGGCGACAAAGTGGACTAGGACTAGATTCAAGGAGGTGTTGAGGTCCGGACTAGGCTTTGGGAGGAGGTGAGGTCCTAAGCGGTCAAGGAAGTCGGGTGCGTTATGGTGAGACATATGGTGCACCAAGTGACTTGGTCCCGTTGCAGCGGGGCGGATAGGTGGCATCTAGAGCGCATGAGAGGCTTGGCGGGAAGTTATTGGGCCACATGAATGATGACCGAGCACAGCAGTTTGGTGTGACGGGTTGCATCAAGCGGTATTGCAGTTATGTGCGACGGGTTACATCAAGCGGCACGGTTTTTCTGCGAAAGGTTGCATCAAGCGACGCAGGGTTTGATGCAAATGAAACCCGTTGTGTGTGGGTTTAATGGGTGCCCATTTGGGATATCTCGCTAGAAGCTTGCCTCCACTATAAAAGGGGAGGGTGCTGGTTGTGCACCTCCCAATCCTCGTATTAAAGAAACCCTAGTTTGTGTTTAGATAGAGGTAAGTGGAGAGGTAGGGTTCTAGAGAGTTGGATTGACTGAGTGCTCAAGTGTTGAGCTTTTGTCCTCCAAGATAGGGTGGCTATAAATCAACATCAATCTGAAATCAATCCATGAGTCTCTTTTTGTTTTTGCTCTCTCTTTTATGATTTTGGGGCTTTCTGTGATGCTTTAGTTTCTAGTCTCGATCTTGCTTGCTGTGACATGTGGTAATGCATCTAGAATCATTTCTTACCTATGAGCAAGTTTTTGGATTATATTTTGGTTTTGACTCAGTTTTGAAGCAATCTTCACTCAAACCGAAAAAGGTCGGAACTTTCGCAATGATCTTCACGATCCTTGATTGGAATAAGTTCCTAGCATCCCAGAGAAGGTTTGTTTCAAGTTTCGTATAGTTTAGAGTTGTGGATCAAATCTTAGACCTTTTTGTGATCTTACGTTCTAGCTGATTTTACTGTTCATCCAAGAGGTCCGACTGTCCAACTCATTTTATCTTGAGTTTTTGGTGATTTTAGTCTGTTTTCTTTGGGGAGTTGATTGAATTCAATAGAAGTCTTCTGTTATGCTTGTATATTGATCTTTATAGTTATTGGAGAGAAAATTGTGTTGAATTCGATCAAGGTGAAAAAGAGACAGTGCTCCTATTTATCCCCCTCTAATCGCCGTTTCGATCCAACAATAATAGTACCGAGAGTTTAGCTAAACACACCAGAACTGAAGTTTCATATATCCGAACAATGAGGAGCTGTTTGGTTGCTGAGAAGCATTTGCCTGGCCGGAGACATACGGGGGTGCATCAGGACCTTGTTTGGTTCGTGTCCTGGAGCATCCAGTGCCTGCCTAGCCTGACCCTTCTCTGGTGCTTCATTAGCCTGGCTCAGCGACCAAAAAACGGACGTCGGAGCTCCTAACAGCAGCACGCAATCACGATTTGCGAGTTAATCTGACCGCACCTGTGTTAATACCGTCATTGTCCTCTTTCGCCGTCACCTGCAGCCCCGTCCCTGCCAACTTTGCGTGCATCACCGGTCCCTCGCCGTCGCCGTCAGATCTCGCCTACGCCATGGACCACCATCAAACCTCATCGTCGCAGGAAGCCACCACTGTTGTGGCTTGACCACCACGATGTCGTGTGCCTGTTGCTATCCGCAAAGCCGCACACCGTTGCTACATGGGATCGCTCTGCGCTCGATTGCCGCATCGTTGGTCGGCAACGAGCTGAGATTTGGATCGATTGTTTGATAGGATTTGAGATGGATCCCCTGCTCTGTTATTTTTTCTTTCCTTTTCTTTTATTTCTCTGGCTTGGGATGGATAAGGAAGGCACTGTGGCCGCGTAGTGTATGGATAAGAACGGTTCTAAAAAAAGACGATGGCTTACCATTGGCTAATTAAAGCGGCATTATTCATTTTATGCCTTCTCGTCGACAAAACATACTGATTTATTTATGTTCGTACTCTTAGTTCTCCAACCAAACAACAAAACTTCAGACATGCCTGATCAAAAAAAATTATAACAAGTTTTGATTCCTCTTAGACATGGATTTTTTCTCAAGCATGTCACTCAGGTCACAAATCAAATAGGCTCAAGTCTTACAATAACTCTCAAGTCACCAATCAAACAGGCTCAAGTCTTCCGATAACTATTGGACGTGCCTGGTTAAGTGCCGCGTGCGACTGCAAGTCGCTCCACCTGATCCGTCTGGAGAAGCTCTAGCCATATATATTCATTTATTCTATTTAATAGGGTGTATGTGCGTTGCAACAGATTTTAAATAAACAATACCGCAAGTTCTAAATTGTGTCAACGTTGAGTCCAGTTATATTAAGACTGAATGGTATATCATTGAAATTTGAAAACGTGTAAGGTTGCTCCTAACTTTTGTTTCTCAACCTACCTTTACCGCTCTTCGCTCTAGTCCTATTAAAAGGAGAAAAAATCTCTAATCTTACTACTCAATCTTTTCTTTGCATTATGTGCACCATACATAGTTAACATCTAGAAATTTATCGGTTTATAGAAAGATCTTGATGATAATTTTGCTTAAATTTATGCAAATATCACTTAATCGTTGGATGAATTTTGGCAGGTGCGTAAGGCAAAATAAATTTAACATTATCAAAGCATTTTGACATATCTAGATCAACTTCACATAAGAAATGAATAGATAGAAACGATAATGAAACAAATAAGAAATGTCCGACCATAGTCGATTTCACATATCATTGAGACACCAGCTAAATAACACAACATGTATGCAAGAACGGCTGGCATATTGTGTTGCTGCCGCTAAGATGAGTGAAGCTTGTCATTCATGAGCATGCTCGGAGACATGGAGTTTACAAATAAGAGTAAAACAGGTTTATAACTTTGGTAAGGTCTATCACGAGTTACACAAAGCGCTTATTATATAAGTCATGAATGTAAAAATAGGTGTGTTGCTTGGACTTGATCAAAATAAAGCGGCTTGGGTTGGACTCAGGTTTGGCTTAGATGCGGTGCGCTAGGCTTGGTTAGTTCGAGCGATGCGGCTCGGTTCGATTGCATTTGCTTAATAGCATCACTACTACAGAAAACTTCATCACAGACGGTTCGGAACTATTATCACAGACGGTTTTCGAACCGTTTGAATTTGTATGTATGTGATAACAGGCGTATCACAGACAGTTTTTTGAGCCGTCTGTGATTGTTGACATATCACAGACGGTTCTATTCACTAACTATCTGTGATATGTCGACTATCCTGAGCAGTTCTATTCACTAACCATCAATGATATGTCTACTATCATAGCGGTTAGTGAATATAACTCATCTATGACGATCGGCATATCACGACGGTTATTGAATATAACCGTTTGTGATTGTCGACATATCACAGACGGTTAGTAAATGGGCTATGCGTGATATCGACATATCACAGCGGTTAAATAATAAAACCGTATGTGATAGTTCTTTATGCCTACTAATTTTGTTTGAATTTTAGCTAGCCTCACGAATTGCTAGGCATGCCCTCTTAAAACAACTAGGCAGAAAATACATCACAGATGAATCAATCGTTGACAACTGAAAGTGATTATTTACAACTAAAAATCAATTACAAAAGAATATGTTCAGGTATTGTCGCTAGAGTTACAATTGTATTACAACTACTCAAAGTGAATTACAATTGAATCAATTGTTTGAAGGTGATTCAGTGGTGTCAACAGAGTGAAACTCTCTGTCGACGTTAATGATCTATGTCTCGATGAAGCTGTAGAGCGCTCCTCGAATCTCTGGGATCTATCTCATAATGAGTGCATGTAAATCTATGTTCAAGCCCTGTCGCTAGTAGGAGTAAAGTAGTAAGCACATATATTTAAATTTATAATTAGGAAATAATTATTGCGAGATTGACAAACCTCGGGATCCTTTAACTTAGCAATCATGATTTCTTGCATATGATGGCAAGCGTAGAATGCACATTATTCTTGTTTTCTTTGGTGGCACTAGAAAAATAGAATTATATATATAGGTATAGTCGATTCGAGATGCATTATTACGAAGTATGATATATGATTATTGTGTTATAGCGCGTACCGAAAATCGCATCTTCTGTTGCAGTGTGGCGCTCGATCCTTGTATGACCCTTCTGGGCAACATAGGCGATGAACGACCTACATGATTCGAAAGTTATTCTTGGCCATTTCAAGCGAAGGAATACTACAATAGAGTAATGTATGGAGAAATGAGCATACACACGAGTATTCCTTCCACAAGGGTGAATGTAATATCCCAATTTTGGACTTGTGTTTCAAATGTAAGAAAATGAGTAAAAATTAAAACTTTTTCTTACATCATGTATTTCCTGTATGTACTAAATAATTCTTGTACAAAAATTATGGAAATGCAGAGTCACAAGTCTTTTGATCCAAAACCTTGTCTTCCAAAAACATTCTTGTCAAATTTTGTGATTATCTTCTGAAAATATTTTCCCAAGTTCTAGGGTTGGTGTGTGACCCTCTGAAATTTTTACAGTTTTTAGAAATTGTTTGAATGCTTTTGGAGGGCAATCAAACCTGTTTGACTTTTAGTCAAAACCCTATTCCAGAAACTTGCAGATTTTTTTGGAGAAATGTGTACTGCATAAAAACCTCTGAAAATTTTACACAAGGTTAATATCTAAGTTAGCAAGCTCTTGTAAAAATTTCAGAATTTTTGGAAGTTTAATTTGATTGGAAATTATGGTGTAGACAATCAATTTCTTGTTTATCGAATATGCATAACTTGTAATTACATGGATGAATTGAAGCTTGCGGTTTTGAACAACAATTCTTATGTGTCGAATCTTGTTCATTATGAGAGAAAATTAAAATTTAGTGATCATTCAATGCCCATGTGTTCATCTCTTATTGCACCATCTAGTATGGACAATCTGCATCATGATATTGAAGTATGGAAGAATTTACATCCATTCACCCTTGCTAGATGGATTTCCTATTGCTCGATTGAAATATGATAGTATGGATAAACTTTGTTTGATTCCAAAAGTTGTAGATTTGTCCACATGTGCTACCACTGTAAGTTTACAACTTCGGAGAGTTGAATTGCATAAATACTTCACTTATATTTGCAAAACTAGTTGCAATAATTACTATATGAGAAATTTTGTTTTGCTCATTAACATATATGATTATTCTTGGGGTAATAATACAATGAGGTTATACGATTGCTGCTGTTTTATAACATTAATTGTGCAACAACGAAGAATCATTAAAACGGATGACATATACATATACCATGCATACACCTTGGCTTCTTTGTTACCCTATTTTTAGTCTATCAAAAACCGAGGACGGCTTTGTTTTCAAGAAGGAGAGGATGATGAGGACATGACCCTGATAGATACAATCAAATTTGCTATGCTTGCTATTCCAAATATAAGAGCTCGTACACTTCACTTAAATTATCAGGTGAGCTCGTTTTTAGGAGTGTCTTTATATTATATGAACTATATGATGCTACCTAATGATGAAATATATATATGTGCAGCACCATGTCATTTTTGGTCCAAGACAAGCAAGCAGTTCGAGCTGGGCTCGTTTTGGAATCCAGTCGGGCCTCCGGAATTAGCCTGACAACACCAACTTAAAATAGGCATAACTTTCACATATGGAGTCCGTTGGAGGTCCACAAGTACTTGATTGAAAGGTTATTTCGTCCTCTTTCCAACGGATCCAGCCTAACCTCCAAATTCCTTATGGACTGATCGCAATCATCAAAAGAAGATATCATATCACTTGTTTTGGCCAATCCGGGTTTTGTATTGATACTGAACTTGGCCCATCTGCTGGCGGCCCACCTGGGGGTGTGGTACTGTTCACGTGAACAGTAACCACGAGTTTTAGTCCCACCCCACTATTTCTTTTAGATTTGTGGCTCCTCGTCCCCTTTTTCAGGAGGACGCACCCCCTCTAGTTTCCTTAGATTTCGTTGAGTTAAGGTTTAGCCATTTTGCAAACTTCTGTTCTTCAGTTGTGTCGGACGACCACCTGTCAAAATAGCCTTTGGAATCCCACCTTATTAATATTTCATAAATATTTGCAATACATTAGATTGTGTTTTATCTTGTTCTTGTGTGTTCTTCGATTGCATGCAGGAATAGGCCTTCGTGGTCGAGTTGATCGCGCTTCAACAAGGTCAATAACATCTCGGAGTTGGTTCAACGATTGCTAAGGCGCAAGCGTCGTAAACGGTTGTAGTCGGATCGCGAGAGTCACCTCCACCAAAATCGATAGTTATCAATCTCATCGAAAGATCGGGACACCCCGCCTCCATCATCTAGACCGTTGACCTTGAGATCGACGGTGCACAATCAAAGAACATTTCACACGCGCCTGAGAGGGTTAAATGGCACAGGGCCCACATGTCAGCGATACACCGGGCGATTTAGGACAACAATTAATTGCAAAACCAATGATTAGTGATGATTAGCAATTAATGTGTCCTAAAGATTTTGCACATAGAGGGTTTAAGTGGACGGGGGCCCACATGGCAGTGACACAATAGACCATTTCGGACAACCATTAATTGCTAACAATGATTAGCAATTAATGAACCCAAATTTTGTCCTAATGACCCGATACTGTGGTTTAGGCCTACGGGCCCACATGGCAGTGACTCAAAGAGTCAATCCCGACAGCCATTTAATGACCACACTAATTACCAATGATTAACATTAATTGATGTCTAAGGGTGTTGAATAGCGCACACGGGAGGGGTTTCGTGGTGGGCCCACGATAAGTGGCACATACTCAACACTAAGACAACCATTAATACTAAGCCATAATTAGCAATGATTAACAATGATTAGCTATTAATGATGTCCTAACGACAACGGCTTAGAGGTTTTTCGTCGGCAAAACCCGGCGAAAGAGGGCTCGTCGCGGCGGCCGCACGCGGCGCCCACAAAGTACCAAAATGGGTTCGCAATAGTCTTGCGGACCCGATGGTGATGACCTCGCCGGCGACAATGGTCCACAATGCCGGCGAGCCGAAAATTAATGCCGGTGACAAAATCGGCCGAAAGAGAAAAATGATCAAAAGCTCCGCAACAGTCCAAAGAAGCATGTGCCACAGCGTCTAGGGACTAATTAGAAGCTACCTTAACCAAGAAGGGCTTCAAAGATGGCCGGAGAAGCTTTGACCACGGTGGAGCTTGCCGGAGCCGAGGAAGATGAAGTGAAAAATGATGATCTGGGCAAATGAGTGAGACTAGATCAACAATATAGCTTCCTTATAGCTCAGAGGAGCTCCAAAAGCAAGTAATTTCTAATTGAACCACTTACCGGAGCTGGAGAAGAAAAGGGGTGAATTCGGCCGAAAAGATCCAAACTCAAAATTGGTCAATTCCTGTGAATAAAACCCAAAATTGAGTTAGGGGAAATGATTAGGGTACTAAGGAGCTCAAAAGGGTACAAAAAGATTTGAAGAAGAACCACTGGAGCATCAAGATTCACAATGGAGCTTCATGGCCAAAAATGGTGGCTTTGGTAAATTTGGTGTTTTGAGCTCCCCAAGCAAAGAGGAGCTAAGTGTGGTGTAAAGAGATACCAGGAGGGGTTTTGGGGAGCTTATATAGCTAGAAACAATTAGGATTTGGGCAAAAATGAGCTTTACGGGTGAGCTTGGCTCACGGTACAACCGTGGACCGAAAAGAGGAATGATGGGGCGTAGGGGTAGGGCGTGGCTACGGCCGAAAGCACCTGCGCACACTAATTGCCGACCAGAGAGACACTGACGAGGGAGCAGGATGTGACCAGGCCATGCCTCTCCTTGTGCTGCGCACGGCGCGAGGAATAAGATGACCAGAGAAAAGCTAGGGTTGTTGGGGACGGTCCGATCGAAAACGGACGACCAGGATTACTCCAAAGCTCCTGAGGTTTAAAACAAAGAGGAAGATTGCGAGCGTTGGATCTTAATCCAACGGTTTAGATTTGAGATGGCTTGGTTCGGCCGAGTCACAAAACCTGGGCTCGGGTTTGACTCGAGCCTGAGTCTGACTCAGACTAAAGTTTAATTTTTAGGGTTTTGAATTGAGACAGACTTTGGGGATTTATCTGAGGTAGCGAAACACGTAGTAAATGGCATTAACAAACGGCTGGCAGTAACGGTTCAGTTACTAGTGAGTAATAGCTGCGGTTAACACTGGTTAATGGCGAATCAATGGCGACTATTTCCTTGGCGAATCAAAAGCCTCTGGCCTCTTTGTTTTTGGCTATCTCTATAGAATTGAGTACTGGTTCTTCTCCTCTCCACTAGATGAAAGAATAAGACAGAATTCTACTATTTTGTTGCTCTCTCTGGCGATCTCCATCCTGGCGAGGCGCGTGTACGGCCGCACCGAGAGAGCAAGCCTCCGGAACCCCCGTCCTTGAAGGCTTGCACGAGCGAGGACGAATAAGGTTTTTGGGGAGCGTTCGCGCGACTGCTCGTTGCTTCCTCTTCATACGATTCTCTGCTACGTTTACATCAACTACACGACTACTACCACGACGTCCACTACGTCATGACGAACGATGACCTCACTAAGACTCCTGCTGCTACTGCTCCTTCCACTAGATCTGGGTATAGCTCTCTCGCACTTGTTGCTTGGTTAGCTTTATTATCTGTTGTTGCCTTGAACACTGAGATAGGTATGCTAGTTTTTATCTTTCTAGAAATTCGTATGCCTATAGTGTTCTTATTTATCTTTCTAGAAATTCGTCAACTGGCTTTTCTGATGCTCTCAAACCCTCTCAGTTCGATGGTGCGAATTACAAGAGGTGGCGTACCAAGATAGTGCTTTGGCTAACTGTCATGAACGTTTTCCATGTGGCAAAGGGCAAGCCTGAAGGAACACTTACTCCTGAACAGGAGCAAGCGTTCGAGGCTGTTGATAACCTCTTTAAAGGTGTCGTGGTTAGCGTTCTTGGTGAGAAGTTAGTTGATGCATATATGGTGATTAAAACTGGGAAAGAGATGTGGGATGCACTCGAGGCCAAGTTTGGGGTTTCGGATGCAGGTAGTGAATTGTATCTTATGGAGCAATACCATGACTATAGAATGGTTGTAGGCTCATGAGATACAATCCATGGCCATAGAACTTGAGCACTTTAAGTGTGTGTTACCGGACAAGTTTATCGCGGGAGGCATTATTGCCAAACTTCCTCCTTCTTGGAGGAATTTTGCTACTTCTCTGAAACATAAGAGACAAGAGTTTTCTGTTGAAAATCTCATTAGGTCTCTTGATGTTGAAGAGAAGGTGAGGGCAAAAGATACACACACTAGAGGTAACGAGGGACATTCTAGTGCCAATGTGATGCAAAAGAAGAATAACCAAGCTCAAAAGTTCAAAGGCAAGAACAAGATTGCACAAACAACTAGCTTCAAGAAGAAGAAGAAGAACACAAAGGATGGCCTTTGCTTTGTGTGTAGCGAACTTGGTTATTTGGCCAAGGATTGCAGCCAACGCAAGGGTGGGAAGAATCAGCAAAGGCAGAATTCCAAGTCTGCTAATGTTGTTGTTGGTACTACTAAGACGGGAACATCAGGGTATGGTAATTTACCCACTGTTCTTTTCGTATGTCAATCTACCCATTGGTGGATAGACATTTGTAACACCCCAGGATCCACATTACCCTGGAATGCTACTAAACCACTCTACAGCTAGCCAATAAATTCAAGATAAATTAATTCGGCAACATCTCTAAACAAGAAGCATTAAGCGGATGCATAAACAACTAAGGGAATAAAGATAACGGTAACAAGTTCAATAATTAAACAACCTCTAGCAGATTAATCAAAGAATGGTTCACGGGTCCATCCTTATTAAATAACATAAACATACACAAATAGTTAAGCATTTAGCTAGCATTTCATCGACTTTATTACAACATGAGTTGATGAACCAAGTGCATTATTGTGGTGCCGCTCTACCCATCCCATGAATGCTCAACAATCACTGTAGGGGAAACAAGGGTGAGATAAAAATCTCAGCAAGCACTGCTTATTTAACAGGCTATTAGGACTACAAACAAAATTACAACATCATTAAAGTATCCATAAGTCCACATCCATAATGTGAATCCACATTCATTTACAAGCTAATTTAGCTACAAAGATATTAAGCATCAATATCCAATTCCCATAATGATCACAATTATAGCCTCAACCATATTTACTACCAAAGGTAGTAAAATATTAACAATTAAATCTTGATCAAGCTGCTCCATGTTAATCACCACTACCACTACCAATGACAATAAAGTATTAGCGTGTTTTACCTCATAACTTTACTATTTCTCGCATCCACAACTGCTATCCACAAATACCACAAGAGAGAAGAATCTCATGCCACAACCACAACCTCTACCATACCACAAGGGTGAACCCCATTCCACAACCACAACCACATTACTCATACCACAAGAGACTCTCATGAGTCAATTTCACATTACAGCTGTGAAGTTGTGTTTGATTGCAAAAATAACTTCACCTCAATATCTTGCACAAGTATGCAAATGATCTTTCCACAATGTAATGCATATGTATGCTATGCTCCACTGCACCTTTACCCAACAAGGTAAAGGTATGCATCGTCTTTCACGACAATGCGATGTTGTGCTAAGACTGATCGCGGCTATAAGCGGCGACATCCACAATGCAAATGTCATGATATGTCATGAATGATATGATAATCATAAACCACAAGAATTTAACCACGAAGGTCAACAACATACTCACCATGAATATTTTCTCATAATCCACATGTGTCTCATTAAGCACAATAACATTGTGTCATAAGATCATTACCACATAACCCACACCGATTCGCCAAGATCAAAATCAATCGATCTAAAGGGAACTCTACCACATAGACCACAACATGATCATCATGAGTATAACCACAAAGAATTATCAATATGTCCACCTTGAGTTTATTTTCATATTCCGCATTTGGCTCATTAAGCAAATTACCACATGATTACCAACAACTCTTCCAACGCATGGCAAAAATGAATATTAATTTGCTACCACGACCTCATCCTTAAAACATGCAACCATCGCATATAACTTCAAGTTATGAAAAAAAACATGTATATTGCAAGTAGTAAGAATAACAAGTTAAACCGTAGCTCAACCACTGTATTTACTTGCATGATCATATAAGCATTCATCCATCACAAGCATTAGGGTTAGCAATGTACTTGCCTTCCACGATGTGACGCGTTAGCGGCCAGGTGATACTCTAAACCTGAGGCTTCACCTCCTAAACAAGTAAAATAATTTCAATAAGGTCATAATATACCCCGCGCTACTAATCGGCATTCTACAACGCTTACTTGACGACTCAAAACGAGTTTACAAAGCTGAAAACTGAAAAACAACGTTTCCTGCCATATACCGTTCCTGGACAGCGGCACGGTAATTGACATAACTCATGAACAGGAAGTCAAAAAGAGGTAAACCCAATTTCTGTAGATTCTTAACTGACTAATCTACAGTACTCTAGTTGACACGAAAAACCAATTCGGCCAAAATATTAGGCTAACCATTGTCTGAACTTTCAGTACAGAAACTGTCTACACAAACGAACAGCAAAACTAAAATAACCATAACTTTTACTAGGTAACTCCGAATTGATCGTTCTTTATCAATCTGAAAAGGTTATCGAATTACCTACAATAACCTAGTTGGGTGAACTTTCAGATTCTACCAAATTCCCTTTCAAATTTTAGGAAATAACCAGACAGATTATTCTCGTCAGATTTCTGGCAACAGATACTAAATCGATCATAACTTTTGACTCAGACCTCGGAATCGAGTGATCTTCGCGGCTACTGAAAGATAACGACATAGCCCACATATCTCTAGGAGATGGAAACTTAAAATTCAGCCTCTAAATACACGAAAAACCCACGCAAGGTTCTGGACAGAATTGCATCTTCTGCAGCCCAACAATTAACCATCAATTCTAATCGGTTTCGCATCTAATAAGGATTAAACAGCGGGAGGGCATCTCGTTACCCTTGTAGAACCGCTAGAATTCGCTGAACCAAACCCACACAAACTCTTCTTCTTCTTCTTCTCCTTCTTCTCCTTCTTTTCTCCCTCTCCTTCTTCTTCCTTGCGCAAGAGCAGCACCTTGGGATAGGGAGGTGCAGGGGACAGCACCTTGGGAGAGGGGAGGTGCAAGGGGAGAGAGGAGTCGACCAAGGGAGAGGAGGAGGCGGCTGCAAGTGGGAGGAGAGAAAAGGGGAGGGGCGGCTAGGGTTTGGGAGGTGGCTCCTCCCCCTTTGGCCGGCCACTACAGGCGAGATGGGCCAAGGCCGAGCCCAAGTAGGTGAAAACACAAAAAACCCTCTCTTTTCTTGTCTTTGCTGAATTTGAAATTAAACTCTTCCCGATTAAATAATTGTTTACTGATTAAATTTAATTAACGATTCTTGACTTCTCACACTTAGAGTATTACACTCTTCCCACCTTAAAAGGATTAGCCTCGAATCCTACTCTCTGAACCACAAAGAGAAGAACAACAAGCAAAAAGCAACCCAAACTAGGAGTACTCACCGACCTCGAAGAGCTCGGGTACTTCTTTATAAAGATCCTCCAACTCCCACGTAGCTTCTCTCTCGGTGATTCGTCCAAAGGACCTTCACATACTTGATGGTCTTATTCCTCAAGACCCGCTCCGGCGTATCCAAGATCTGATCGGCCGACTCTCCACGGTGAGATCTGCTCCGCGTGTCTGTTCGAGTCAATCTTGTGTTCGGATCCCCAAGTATTTCCTCGGCATAGACACAAGGAAAACATTACGCACACCACTCAATGAGTTTGGCAACTCCAAGCGATAAGCCAAACTACCACCGAGCAACCATGAAAAAACCGATGTACTGCGGGCTAAGCTTCCGGTGGTACCAGCAGAACAATACCCTTAGTTGGAGACACCAGAAGGAGCACAAGGCTACCCACCGCAAACTCCAACTCTGGCGCGAACATCGCATAATTCTTTTGTGGCTCTGAGCGACCAACGAGTTCGACCTCTTGGCAAAATTTCCATAATAACTATTAAGACCACTTTCTAAAACCATCCTCTTTCTTAAAACACTTTTCTCTTATTAAATATACTCGGAAAACACGACATACCCCTTTTAAAGAATTTGATCACAACTTCCACTCACATCATTCTACTAGAAGCACATGATATCTTTTGCAAGCAGAACCAGACAGAAGAAGAGTAAAGAACTCTCAAGCATCACACTAGCAACCAGCTTTCCTTCAAAGGACCACGATCCAAATCAAAGGATTCACCACAAAATATTTCTACTGCCAAGTAGACAATTGGAGAACCACACCACATAAGCTAAGAGTGAAAAAAAAATCACTCGACAGACCAAAACAATCAATTTCTTTTCCTAAGCTGGAAAGACTACGCCTCAACATCGTCAACTCAAAATGCAATTGGTCTCGCCATAAACACACAGCATAAACAAGAATCAAGAGAGCATCACACTACTTGACATAACAATAATTTCCCAATTCATTTCTTTTAATAATTTAACTTCCTTGAACCAAGGATTTTCAAATCATTACCCAACACACCACTCATTTAACTCAAGTTGGCCACCTCAACAATTAGCTCAATTGAGTACATCATCTACACCATTGTAGATAGACCCTACTGGCCCCACAAAACAACACTAGACTACCACTATTAAGTCGTCATCACGCAACAAAAGGCTTATAACCCACAACAATTACCATGTTCTTAGAAGAAGAGGTAAGAAGAAATAAATTTCAGCATACATAAAATGGTTATCATCACAATAGCCAAAAGAATAACAAATAGCAATGAGGTTGGAAAAACACAAGATAAGATCATCTGTACCTCAAATACTTCTAGTACAACTTTTCCTTTCAATAATAAGCAATTTTCTTTGATTACAACATCCCGCCATTTCCAACAAAGGATGCTTGAAGACCACAACACAAGATTCAAATAAAACCAAAAGATCAATCAACACGTCGCTTTACTCAGGGCAACCTCGACTATGACACAAGTCATACGGTCCGAAAAGATTCCAACCGTAAATCTCACACCCTTCAATGCAATTAGTATTATGGAATTAACAAATTCCTTTATTTTTAAAACATTCAACACCATAATCACAACTACATGCTATCGGTTGTATTCACAACAAGATAAAACGTTCTTTACAAAAAAAAAATCATCATATCATCCCACTCCTTCATATTTTTCCAAAAGGAACACCATTAATCACTTCATCATGTTCTTATTATCCAAATAAGATTCCAACTACTTAATCTAGTTAAAACTAGTGCATAAGCCATCACATTAAAACAAACTCTTTAAAAGATGATATTAGAACATAACAACCTCACAAAACATGCTAGTATGAATCTCTTATTAGATTCCATACATTTATCTAAATCTTGATGCTCAACTCTAGTTTAGCAACAAGTAATTACACTCTAGCCATTCTGTGTTAATAATTGATTATTAATTTTTCATCAGCATAGCATTAATGATCCTATCTCTAATTTGCAATCACAAAGACAATAAAACACAGATTCGATACTCCACCTTATGTTAAGATATTAAAATAAAATAACTTTAAACATCAATAATACCGACTTTATAAGACAAGATTCCACAAGTCAATACATCCACCTTCATCCATTTCTTTATACATAATTCAACAATTTAGCATGGTAAAAGTTACATAACTTTATGATTGTACATGCTCATCAAGTATGTAAAGAGAGGACATAATTAAGGTTAATCTTATTAAGGCAATATTCCAACACCTCCTTACTTGACCATCCCGAATGGTCGATTAATTACTTAAGATCAATCAATCCAATCTATCCAACAAGTTGGGAAAATTAAACAACTACAATAGTCAATACAATTGTTTTCATAATCCTTAATAAATGCATGAGTTCTACACATGTATCGCTAAATTCTTAGCCACAAATTTTCAAGAAACTACAACAGGACAACATCATATTAATCAACTTCACTTCTAAAGATGTTAGTAGAAATTAATGATGTACCACACTAACTTTTCAACTTGATAATTCACAATCTATCAATTATTTACATAATTACCACCTACTACTTAAACACAACAAAACAACATAAAGGGATTTTAACACTCCTTCTAGGAGAAAATCAAACTTCAAAAGTTGAAATAACTCGGAAGAAATGCATAGAGCCAATGCTTCCACAAGTTAATGAACTTCCCACGTAAGCTTTGATTCTCTCTCAAAATATCAAGCGAAATACAAGAGTCATGTTTTCCGGCAAGAAAGATGGAACAACGCGGAAAAATACCGTCTCTCCAAAAGCACTGCTCACGGCGGTCAAACAACCCATCAATCGAGAAAGAAACAATACTTGGCCTCAAGAACAATTGGAGGCCTAGTGACACTAACAAGCGCAATAAGCAGTTAACCGAGAAAAATCATTAAGCGCAATAGGCCAAGAATCGGCCAACATCAATTCAAGGAGGATAACACTTTTCTAAGAAACTTACCATGACATCCGCAACTAAGTTACAGAGTAAGCGCATCAATATCCTGTACCACGAATGGGGTATAAGCGGCAATGCCCAAGGCAACAACCGCAAACCCTACCTCTTATCATTGACTATCCTCACTCATAGCGATCATAGAAACAACACATAAACATACAGGATTATCTCATAGCATGAATAATCAATATAACATGTCAAAACACGAATGCAATGCTTGACCCATCCCATCCTACTGTGCACGGTGTGTCAATTTAATATTTTTAATTACCACGGACCTAAAGCCGCTCGATACCAATGTAACACCCGGGATCCACATTACACTGGAATGCTACTAAACCACTCTGACTAGCCAATAAATTCAAGATAAATTAATTCGCAACATCTCTAAACAAGAAGCATTAAGCGGATGCATAAACAACTAAGGGAATAAAGATAACGGTAACAAGTTCAATAATTAAACAACCTCTAGCGATTAATCAAAGAATGGTTCACGGGTCCATCCTTATTAAATAACATAAACATACACAAATAGTTAAGCATTTAGCTAGCATTTCATCGACTTTATTACAACATGAGTTGATGAACCAAGTGCATTATTGTGGTGCCGCTCTACCCATCCCATGAATGCTCAACAATCACTGTAGGGGAAAACAAGGGTGAGATAAAAATCTCAGCAAGCACAACATTTAACGAGCTATTGGACTACAAACAAAATTACAACATCATTAAAGTATCCATAAGTCCACATCCATAATGTGAATCCACATTCATTTACAAGCTAATTTAGCTACAAAGATATTAAGCATCAATATCCAATTCCCATAATGATCACAATTATAGCCTCAACCATATTTACTACCAAAGGTAGTAAAATATTAACAATTAAATCTTGATCAAGCTGCTCCATGTTAATCACCACTACCACTACCAATGACAATAAAGTATTAGCGTGTTTTACCTCATAACTTTACTATTTCGCATCCACAACTGCTATCCACAAATACCACAAGAGAAAGAATCTCATGCCACAACCACAACCTCTACCATACCACAAGGGTGAACCCCATTCCACAACCACAACCACATTACTCATACCACAAGAGACTCTCATGAGTCAATTTCCACATTACAAGCTGTGAAGTTGCGTTTGATTCAAAAATAACTTCACCTCAATATCTTGCACAAGTATGCAAATGATCTTTCCACAATGTAATGCATATGTATGCTATGCTCCACTGCACCTTTACCCAACAAGGTAAAGGTATGCATCGTCTTTCTGCAATGCGATGTTGTACCGATCTGATCGCGGCTATAGCGGCGACATCCACAATGCAAATGTCATGATATGTCATGAATGATATGATAATCATAAACCACAAGAATTTAACCACGAAGGTCAACAACATACTCACCATGAATATTTTCTCATAATCCACATGTGTCTCATTAAGCACAATAACATTGTGTCATAAGATCATTACCACATAACCCACACCGATTCGCCAAGATCAAAATCAATCGATCTAAAGGGAACTCTACCACATAGACCACAACATGATCATCATGAGTATAACCACAAAGAATTATCAATATGTCACCTTGAGTTTATTTTCATATTCCGCATTTGGCTCATTAAGCAAATTACCACATGATTACCAACAACTCTTCCAACGCATGGCAAAAATGAATATTAATTTGCTACCACGACCTCATCCTTAAAACATGCAACCATCGCATATAACTTCAAGTTATGAAAAAACATGTATATTGCAAGTAGTAAGAATAACAAGTTAAACCGTAGCTCAACCACTGTATTTACTTGCATGATCATATAAGCATTCATCCATCACAAGCATTAGGGTTAGCAATGTACTTGCCTTCCACGATGTGTGCGCGTTAGCGGCCAGGTGATACTCCTAAACCTGAGGCTTCACCTCCTAAACAAGTAAAATAATTTCAATAAGGTCATAATATACCCGCGCTACTAATCGGCATTCTACAACGCTTACTTGCGACTCAAAGCGAGTTTACAAAGCTGAAAACTGAAAAACAACGTTTCCTGCCATATACCGTTCCTGGACAGCGCACGGTAATTGACATAACTCATGAACAGGAAGTCAAAAGAGTAAACCAATTTCTGTAGATTCTTAACTGACTAATCTACAGTACTCTAGTTGACACGAAAAACCAATTCGGCCAAAATATTAGGCTAACCATTGTCTGAACTTTCAGTACAGAAACTGTCTACACAAACGAACAGCAAAACTAAAATAACCATAACTTTTACTAGGTAACTCCGAATTGATCGTTCTTTATCAATCTGAAAAGGTTATCGAATTACCTACAATAACCTAGTTGGGTGAACTTTCAGATTCTACCAAATTCCCTTTCAAATTTTAGGAAATAACCAGACAGATTATTCTCGTCAGATTTCTGGCAACAGATACTAAATCGATCATAACTTTTGACTCAGACCTCGGAATCGAGTGATCTTCGCGGCTACTGAAAGATAACGACATAGCCCACATATCTCTAGGAGATGGAAACTTAAAATTCAGCCTCTAAATACACGAAAAAACCCACGCAAGGTTCTGGACAGAATTGCATCTTCTGCAGCCCAACAATTAACCATCAATTCTAATCGGTTTCGCATCTAATAAGGATTAAACAGCGGGGAGGGCATCTCGTTACCCTTGTAGAACCGCTAGAATTCGCTGAACCAAACCCCACACAAACTCTTCTTCTTCTTCTTCTCCTTCTTCTCCTTCTTCTCCTTCTTTTCTCCCTCTCCTTCTTCTTCCTTGCATGAGAGGCAGCACCTTGGGATAGGGGAGGTGCAGGGGACAGCACCTTGGGAGGGGAGGTGCAAGGGGAGGAGAGGAGTCGACCAAGGGAGAGGAGGAGGGGCGGCTGCAAGTGGGAGGAGAGAAAGGGGGAGGCGGCTAGGGTTTGGGAGGTGGCTCCTCCCCCTTTGGCCGGCCACTACAGGGCGAGATGGGCCAAGGCCCAGGCCAAGTAGGTGAGAAAACACAGAAAAACCCTCTCTTTTCTTGTCTTTCTGAATTCTGAAATTAAACTCTTCCCGATTAAATAATTGTTTACCGATTAAATTTAATTAACCCGATTCTTGACTTCTCACACTTCCGGAGTATTACAACATTGGTGCTAATATACATGTGTGTGCTGATATTTCATTGTTCTTTTCTTATCGGTCACGGGATTGGTAGTTCCAATGGGGAGCGTGTCTGCCTTCTTTGTTCATGGTCTTGTGCAGTTAATCGAAGTTTACTTCGGGAAGATCGTGCAGCGAAGAAGCGTGCATCATATGCCATCTATCAATAAGAATCTCTTGGTGAATCTCTTACGTGCGAGAGATGACTTTAGACTGGTATTTGAGTCTAATAAATTTGTAGTGTCCAAGTGTGGACAATTTGTTGGTAAAGGCTATGTGTGAGGAGGCTTGTTCTGTCTTTCTCTTTCAGATTTGTGTAATAATGTTATGAACCATGTTTGTAGTGGTGATGAGACTACTATTTGGCATTCATGACTTTGTCACATAAATTTTGGTTGCATGTGCAGTTGCTTGGTTTAGAGTTTATCCCGAAATTCATCCTTACCAAAGGTTCTAAGTGTCAAGTTTGTGTGCAATCAAAGTAGCCTCGTAAGCCTCATAAGGCCGCGGAGGTAAGAAACTGGCACCATTAGAACTTATACATTCATATCTGTGTGAGATGAATGGTGTGTTGACAAAAGGTAGTAAGAGATATTTCATGACTTTGATTGATAACTCCACTAGGTTCTGCTATGTGTATCTTTTGAAAACTAAAGATGAAACTTTTCACTACTTTAAAATCTATAAGGCAGGAGTTGAGAACCAACATGAAAGGAAAATCAAAAGGGTTAGGTCTGATCGTGGCGACGAGTACTTTTCTAATGAGTTCAATTTATTCTGTAAGGAACATGGTATAATCCATGAAAGGACGCCTCCCTATTCACCCCAGTCAAACGGGGTTGATGAAAGAAAGAACCGTACTCTAACTGATTTGGTTAACGTCATGTTAGACACGGCGGGTCTTTCCAAAGCATGGTGGGAGGAAGCTATATTGACTTCATATCATGCCCTAAACAAGATTCCCACAAAGAATAAAGAGATAACCCCATATGAACAATAGGAGAAGAAAAGACTATCACTTTCATACTTACGCACTTGGGGTTGTAAGTGTAAGTTTAGACCAAAAATCGTGGATTGCGTCTTTCTAGGCTATGCTCACCATAGCGTTGGATATAGATTTCTAGTGGTGAAATCTGGAGTACCTGACGTTCATGTCGGTACAATTATGGAGTCCAAAGATGCTACATTCTTTGAGGCTATTTTTCCGATGAAAGATATGTCTAGTTCATCAAGTCAGGAGCCTGATACAACTCCTGAACCAGCCATTTCAATGGAATATTTCGAGCAAACCCCTGAGCAAATTCCTGAGGAGGAAGACAATGAAACTCTGAGGAAGAGTAAAAGGCAAAGGACTGCAAAGTCTTTTGGTCCTGATTTCATTGTGTACCTTGTGGATGATACTCCAAGTACCATTTCTAAAGCATATGCTTCTCCGGATCGGAATCTTGGAAGGAAGCGATCGGTGAGAAATGGATTAGTTATCTCTAATGGAACTTGGGAAATCATGGCGTCCTTATGGTTGTAAACTTTGTAGGATGTAAGTGGTTGTTCAAAAAAGCTTAGGCCTGATGGTACTATTGAGAAGTACAAGGCACGACTTGTGGCCAAGGGTTATACCCAAAAGAAAGGCGAAAATTTCTTTGATACTTATTCACTTATGGCTAGATTGACTACTATTCGAATACTACTATCTCTGGTTGCCTCACACAGTCTTCTCGTTCATCAGATGGATGTTAAGACGGTTTTCCTAAATGGAGAGTTAGACGAGGAAATTTACATGGAACAACCAGATGGATTTGTAGTAAAAGGTCAAGAAGGAAAGGTGTGCAAGTTGTTGAAATCTTTGTATGGTCTTAAACAAGCACCTAAGCAGTGGCATGAAAAGTTTGACAGAACTTTAACATCTGCAGACTTTATTGTGAATGAAGCTGACAGATGTGTGTATTATCGCCATGGTGGGGGCGAGGGAGTCATTCTATGTTTTCATGTTGATGACATATTGATCTTTGGGACCAACCTTAATATGATTAAGCAAGTCAAGGATTTCTTATCTCAGAATTTTGAGATGAAAGATCTGGGAGTAGCTGATGTTATCTTGAACATCAAGCTGTTGAGAGGTGATGATGGTGGGATTACATTGTTGCAATCCCATTATGTGGAAAAGGTTCTGAATCGTTTTGGTTATAGCGACTGTAAATCCTCTCCAACACCTTATGATCCTAGCGTGTTGCTTAGGAAGAATCGGAGAATAGCCAAAGACCAATTGAGATATTCTCAAATAATTGGTTCACTCATGTACTTAGCTAGCAGTACCAGGCCTGACATCTCTGACATCTCGTTTGCTATGAGCAAACTAAGCCGTTTTGTTTCCAATCCGGAAGATGATCATTGGCATGCTCTTGATAGGGTAATGCATTATCTAAAGGGTACTATGAGCTATGGCATTCACTATACCGGGTACCCCAGGGTACTGGAGGATTATAGCGATTCAAACTGAATATCTGATGCTGATGAAATTAAGGCCACAAGTGGATATGTCTTCATACTTGGAGGGACACTGTTTCATAGAAGTCTTGCAAGCAGACCATCTTAACGAGGTCAACAATGGAAGCAGAACTCACAGCATTAGATACTGCCATTGTTGAAGCCGAATGGTTTCGTGAGCTCTTGATGGATTTGCCAGTGGTTGAAAAACCGATACCAGCTATTCTGATGAACTGTGACAATCAGACCGTGATCGTCAAAGTGAACAGTTCTAAGAATAATATGAAGACATCAAGACATGTGAAGAGAAGACTGAAGTCTGTTAGGAAAATGAGAAACTCCGGAGTAATAGATTTGGATTATATCCAAACAACTAAGAATCTGCAGGTCCCTTCACAAAGGGTTTATCACGGAATGTGATAGACAATGCATCGAGGGAGATGGGTTTGAGACCTATATGAGTTATACCATAGTGGTAACCCATCCTATGTGATCGGAGATCCCGTGAAGTAGGATTGGTGAAATAAGCTATTGGTTAACTGGAAGGAGAGTACCTTTATAGACCCACTCCATTCGAGATGCAATTCTCTCCTAAATTTTTATGACAGGTTAATTTTTATTTTAATGTGTTCTGTGGCTTATTTAAGCAAAGATGCTATTCTACAGAGCAGTCTTGAAAGAACACACCTATATGAGCCCGACTGCTAGTCACAGTCTATAAGATAGGGTAATCTCTAGGAAGCTCATGAAAAGGCCAAGAGTATGACTTATATGCTCCAACCCGTGGGGATGCCTGGTAGCCTAGTATTAGTTAAGGACTTCACTGAAACTTATTCATACAAAACTGTCAATTCAAGGCTTAGTCCATTGTGCAGTTGTGGATAAGTGTAGCTTCTGTTCTAGGTGGATGTTCAACCTTAACCGGTCTCCATTGAAATACTGGTATATCAAACTAATACTATGGATCAAGGCATTTGACATGTGCCCTTGGGATCTAGAGGGGGATTGTTAGAATTAATACGGGCTAGGCCTAATTTTAATTCTAATTAATTCCTAAAATATCCCAAAGTGAGCCCATAGACCAGTCTATATACCGTGGGTCCCACCTGTCAGTCTCTATTCCTATTTTCAGGATTTTCTTTTAATTCTGAAATTCTTTGCTGACATCATGCTGACACAATAATTCGGGATTTCTTTTAGAAAGAAATTTTGAAAAATCTAAAATAGTTTTTCTCTATCTTTTTCTTAAACTTAAATATTCTGAGAGCATGTTCTTCTTCATACAAACGCCGATTGAGCTCATTCAAGTCTCTAAATTCAAGATCTACCTTTCTGTGATTTTTATTTAATTTTTACAGTTCATTTGTTACTCTATTTTGTATTTATTTGTGTTCACTTTCGTTTGCGAGTAGACGTTGATACTTCGGGAACTTTTGAGGAAGGAGAAGTTGATCAAGCTAAAGACCAGTACCAAGACTTGTTTCAAGGCAAGTTGTACCTTTGACCATGTTGATTCCATTTTTTTTCAAAATTACTTTGATTTAAATTGTTGCGTGTTATTTCAATTATTTAATTCTTAAATACATTGGGATTAGCTATAAACCTACTGTTTATATCCACCTTGCTCATTGTATCACCATGATAATTGGTCACCCAAGTGTAACACCCCAGGCCCATCACTGAGTCTGGAATACTACTAAACTACCATAATAATTAATTTTACATCAATTAATAATAAAACTCCTGCAAGTAATTCAATATTAAAACCCGTCCATAGGTCACAATAACATATGAATAACGATATGGCGAGCATAGATATTTAAACTCTAGATAGTAAAGCAGAATATTAGTTCAAGTTTTAAGCAAAACCAATCAAATGAAGACTATCAAATGAATAAACGAGTTCCAACCAACTATATATCTAGAATTATTTAATGTCTATCATGTCCTAAAGAAATAAACCATCACGCTAAGGTAAAGTTTTCTCATGGCAAGTGATCAGGTAATTGAGTGTAGGCAGTGTTCCAAGTGTTATCCCTTCCTGTGGATATCATGGGGATATGCTCATGATCTTAGGATGATGTGTCAATTGGCAATGACGTTGAAGGTTTGCGGAAACACGAGTTTTCGGCAAAGTTCGATTCTGTCAGTCTCGGTCGGTCGACCGGCCACGGTGGCGGTCGGACCGCCCATGCCTCAGGTGTTATGCGGGCGATCGACCGGCGGTCGTGATCGGCCGATTTGGTAGCGGTGCGGCCGGCGTCTGATGGCGATCGGACCGGCAAGTTGAGTGACTTTGGAGTTTGAGTGGGCAAAAATAGAGGTGTAGGCAAGTGAGGAGATTCTCTGCACTTGGTCCCATAATTTTTGGAGCTTCGATCAAAAGTTCTATTCGTTTTAAATTTCGGAGAGGTTGCGGTTTCAGCGTTGAAATTTGGCTAAGTCCTTTTGTGGCGATCAGTGGTTTTCACTTAAGTGCGTCGCCCGTGTGGTGGCGATGGTTGCTTGTTAGGTCAAGTTCGTGGATTTCATGGCATATGTGTTGCATGATGCATGTTTTGACTAACGTGGGTCAAGTTGTGAAGAACTTGTTCCGGTCGATTTGCTTGTCTATTGTTGTGCGGGTTGCTTGGTGGTCGCGGCGGTCAACGGCGAGGATGATCGGGACTAGGCTTGGAGGCGAGGTTCAAAGCGATCGGCGATGCGGGTGAAGTCATTGGACTCAAGCATGGTGCAAGATGGACAAAGGTGACCGACAGGCGGTTCGGTGCGGCCGGTTGAATCAAGCGGCGCGGGGTCGGTGCAAGTGCCATGGTGGTTTCGGTGGGAGCCGGATGGGAGAGACTTGCCGACATGATGAGAGTCGTTGGATCAACTTACACGTGGCGAACAGCGAGTGCTTGCAAAATATGAACACGTGTTTGTAAAATGCGTGCGTGTGTCACCCGTTGTTTTGGGCCTTAGCGGGAGCCCATTAGGGAGACTCTATTAGAAACCTAAGCCTCCACTATAAATAGAGGAGGGAGGTGGCTGCACCTTTCCCGACCTTTCGACGTTTCATTGTTTAGAAACCTAATTTGCTTAGGGAGAGGAGGAGAGGAGGTTAGGGTTCTAGAGAGTTGGATTGGATTTCGTGCTCATGTATTGAGTCTTTGTCATCCATTGATGGAGTGGTGTAAACAGATCAAATCAATCCAAAGAAAGTTTCTTCAAAAGTGAGTTCATGTGCTTTCTTTCTCTCTTTTGATGAATTGAGTCTTTGTTTGATCATGAGTTATTGCTTAGTTTCTTGGCGTGATTTAGCTTCTTTGTGACGTGTGAGAATACATCTAGGATCATCAAGATCATCAATCACTCACGAGCAAGTCTCAAGATCATATTTTCGTTTTGACTCGGTTTTTGACCTAACCGCTCAAAGCGTAGAAGGTCAGAATCTTGGCAAGAATTATCACGATCGTTGCTTGGAATAGGTTCTGACATACTTAGGTAGGTGTGTGTCAAATTTCACGAAGTTTGGGCGCCGCACGAATCAAAAGTTTGATCAATTTGCGTTTGGTTTGTCGGGTTGTTTCTCTGTTCATCGAACGGAGGTCGACCTCCGTGAAATCGGTCCGACCGCCGAGGTAGCGATGCGGCCGCTTGGATCGATCGACCGCCCCGTGAGAGGTCGGACGCCGCGAACCTCTGTGTTTTGGTTTTGTGTTGATTTTACTTTGGGGTTTTGAGTTGGTTCAATACAAGTCTTCCGCTGTGCATGATTGATTGATCTTCATAGCTTTCATAGCTATTGGAGTGAGATTCGTATTGAATTGATTTTGGGAGGAAAAGAGATCGTGCTCCTATTCACCCCCCCTCTAGTCGCCTTTTCGGTCCAACACTTCCCAAGTGAAGCGTCGTCAATGATCACCTAAAAACAATAGTAGAGCAAAGGTGGGTCCACGACTCAGTAAGTACAAAGCAGAATAATAAATGAGACATCATCTTAATAACAATTCATTCCATTTATCATTATCTCAATTTATCATATTCATTCTCATCATTTTCCATTCACATATTTCATTATCTCAAATCACTTTTCATGAATGCAATGCAAAGTTCATGCTCATGTCTCAACTCATTTTCTGCTTATACCGGTATAGCGGAGTGTAACACCCGTCAGTGTTCACTCATGCCTGCATTCTTTAGTGCGGGGATGAATTTCCCGTCCTTTTTCATACGGGGACCTCATTCCACTCCCGTGGGGTCACATCTTTCCATCATGAATGGTCAACATGCAATACAATTATTATTATCTTTCTTCATTAGCAATTGACATAATCACCATTCTTCAATAATCATCATCATCATCCTGAAGTTATCAAAAGCATGTGGGCAATGCGAAATAGGATAATTCATCTGAATAAACATGCCAAGTATTCACTTAACCAAATAATAATTTTAAACACTCAAATACTATTCTATCATGCACTTGCCTTTCTAGTTGCGATGACCAGGATGATTAGAAGATGATAACAAACCCAACCCACTCCTCCTATAGTAAACACACAATCTCAATAACAAGCTACAGAAGTACAAGAACAATAAATAAACGATATCGCTCCTACACGTTTTCCAAATCCGCAACACTCCCCCTTTATCGGACAGTCAACCCTTGCCGTCCCGGTACTAAAAATAGCATAACTTTTGACTCCCAAACCCTATCATGGCAAACCACACTAGTTCTAGAATCTATGCAAAATTCCTCACAATTTCTTAGTTGGCCACAATTCCTGATTAAATCATTTAACCCCCCATTTTTCACCCAAAAGACCGTTTTGTCATCTTCTAGACGACATGTTTAATATTTTCGTACCTATTAATCTACACATGCAAATATGGTAAACCATAGCATTTTGGAATCTCTGAAAAGTTATCTACCTCTTTCTAGTTATGAAAAAAATTCAATTCGCCATTTACCAAATCAATTTAATAGTTTCCGACATTGCGTCGGCGTGATCGGTTTCTAGACAGCAACCTTCCCGAGGCTATAACTTTTCGGTCGCTACTCTAATTTTAATGATAAAGACCTTCTTGGAAAGCTAACGAGATTATCTAACTTTTATCTAATTATACCAACCTCT
Source organism: Ampelocalamus luodianensis (assembly GCA_036346255.1). Taxonomy (NCBI): domain Eukaryota; kingdom Viridiplantae; phylum Streptophyta; class Magnoliopsida; order Poales; family Poaceae; genus Ampelocalamus; species Ampelocalamus luodianensis. The sequence continues at coordinate 32,310,201 of CM070619.1, forward strand.
GAATTCGATTCTAAATATCCCCAATCGCTCTGCAGAGTTCGCATCTAATCTTGATGAACTAGGGCTGCTGAAATCGACTCTTCCCATTACCCAAATGGTCTACCAAAAGAACAGTGACTAATTTAGGGACATCTAGAGGTTTTTAGATCATTACCCTCGAAGAACACGGAACCGATCATAAAATCCTGTGAAATCCTTCTCTTCCTCCCTTCTATTCTTCTTCTCCCTTCCTTCTTTCTTCTTGCTCTTTTCCTTGGCTGACCTCCTTCTTTCTCCCAATAGTAGCCCATGGCAGTAGCACAGGCAGTGAGGTGAGAGATGGGGTGGTGGCACGGCAGCACGGCGGCGTGGCATGGCGTAGCTACAAGGGTGACGGTGTTTAGGCAGGGAGGTGGGACATCACGCCTAGGAGAAGGCAGGGGCAGGGCTGTTGGCAGCTGCAAGGGGGAGGGTAGGGTGGCTAGGCTTAGGCCCCTCCCCCTGGCTCTTTATTGGTGGCTGGGCCCCACATGGGCCAAGGGACTTCGGCCCAGGTTCTCTTCCCCTCCTAATTTCTAAAATTTCACTCTTAATTACCTCTTCTAATTCCTCAATTACTTATTTAGTTAAACAGGATATTACACGAAGTTTGGTTAATTACTAGTTGACATTATCATAGCGCCAACGTGGGTTGGTTAGATACGATTAGTATGCTTAGTCATGCAACGGGTTATTGATATCATTTTGAATTGCAAATATAAACTTGACTAAGTGAATAGGGAATACTTTGTAGAAAGATGTGTCCAATATGTTGTCAATCATTGATGGCATGTATTGCACTTAATCAATAGGGTGGGAAAAGATTTAGGCGAGGCGGCGGATAAATTGTGATATGGTGGAGTCTGTGTGCGTTTGGGAAAAATATGAATATTGTTAACTTGGAGTAGTTTGGCAGTCTTGCCTTGGTCAAATAAGGATTTAACTTTGTGCGCTATTGAACTGAGTCGTAACCATAGTTATCAATACCGTACCGTTACCGGCCATACCGGCGGGTACGTACCATACCACCATCTAAACTAGTACAAAGTAGCCCTACGTACCATACCGTCCTAAATACCGGTCATACCGGCTCGATACCAGTTAATACCGGCCATATCGGTGGAATTGATAATAACGTCTATTGAACTATATGTTATATTTGATAGTACTATGTATTTGGAATAATACTACAAGTGATATTTGGTGTGCATATAATTAAACAAATATATACTTATAAATATATATACTCGTATTATTATATTAAATCTGAAGCGGTACGCTGGTATGGACCGGTACCAGAACGTACAATTCTAAGAACCAAACCGGTATGACCTTTGGTACGGTATTGACAAGTTTGGTCATAATTGTATGACCACATGCATGGTATTGGACATACCTAACTTAGTAAGCTATGGAGTCTCGGCATTGACTACTCTGGCAGTAGGTTAAGCTCTATGCTAAGGTGGAGGTGTGATTCTTTTTGAGTGGTTTGAGTCACATTTATGAGCGACTCGCCGTCTCCACGTCCAACGGTGTGCGACGAGCAAACAACCTATGTGGGGATTGGTGCGATGCGGTATACTGTGGGAGGGTTAGTTGTTGAGATAAAGTTTCAGAAAGATTTTGTTATGATTGGTGCTAGCTATACTGGTTATATCGTGTGGGGTAAAGTGTACAACCTCCGCAGAGTGTTAATCAATCTATTCGAATAGCTGTGTCCGCGGTCATGGACATGCTCAGGGATTTCACATGATGGGTAGACTTTCATAAAACAATTAGGAGTGACAACCGTGTGCATTAACTCATGTGGCTATGTGAAACAAATTGATTAGGCTTTGTGATCTTTGTGAAAATACTTATTAAATTATTTTTGTTTATTTGTTTCGAATTATGCTTTCAATCTAGTATTCGTATTCAAATGCAAGTGTTGCTTTTGCAAAATAACCATAAAAGTCATTTCCTTTAAAACAAGAAATCATTTATAATTGCATTCTGTGATACAACTTGTTGAGTACTTGGAGTACTCATTCTTGCTGCAAACTTCATTCAATTAAAGTGGAGGAGTCTTCGCTTGCTTTTGAGGAGTTTTTACGAGGAGGTTGATCGCTAGGTTTTGATCCCAATCAGTTGCCAGTGGCAAGTCGCTGGGTTTCTCGCTAGAGTTTCTTCTGTTCCGCTGCTATTTCTTAGAGCTCACTCAGCCCTGTGTGGTTTAATAAGTGTAAATTTGACCATAAGGTCACAATTGTTATTTATTATTCAAATTATCCGTTTATTCATATTTGCCTTATGTTGAATGATATTCATCTATGTTGATATTGTATGCACTAGCGTGATCTTGAACTAGTGTATTGTACACATATGGTCTATATTTGCATATTTGGGTCCCGACATATAATAGTCTATATATACAAGCGAAATAACTCATTTCTTATATGTGGTTATGCTAAGATAGAGCATAAGAAATGAGAAGAGCGTGAGACCTGGATATCTGTTTTAAAAGAGTGTGACTTATAATAGAGTTGTGCTCAAATAAAATGTATTGTTTTTAAGTAGGTATGTTAGTTGGGCCATCTAAATACTTAGCGTGTTACACCCTCTAGGTTCTATTTCAAATGACTATATGGAATTTTTAAGGTAAAACATTATAATTCTATACTAGTATAAATAATAATAATAATTTTATGAAAAACTTTTAATGAAAATATCAATAAAGATCATTATAAATATACTAATAGTCAAATTTTAGAAATTTCGATGGCATATATTCTAAAATGTCATTTAAAAGAACAAAATAATATTAACCTATATTCAAAGATATTATAATATTTTGTTTGAAACCCATTGATAAAATTCTAGGTTCACCAATGGTCCCATACAAAATGGGAACCAAAATTACAGTCCCAATTTAATCAATACTTAGGTACAATAGTGTCTTTGAGTAAAATTACAGTCCCAGCTTAAGCAAGATTCGCGAGTAGTTCGGGTTCGTTGGATTTTTTTCGTATGAGGGAGTGGGATGATCATCTCGCTGTGCGGAGGTAAATCCTTTTTTTTATTAGTTAAGATACCTGTGAACACGTCAAGACGATGACGATAAGATAACGCAAATTAAAGTACCACCTATTCAAACTCTTAGCTATATAATCTCACCTGCAATTTTAGGATGAACAGAATCACCGAGGATATAAAGTACAAACTCAAGACTATTGCTACTCCAGCAATGAAATTATGCAGTAACCGCTTGCTGTCCTTGGATGGAACAAATGCAATCTTCAGTGTGTTTGTGAGTTGAAAGATCCGTAAAGAGATCTACAAAGAGAACAATGTAGAGGTTAAAACTGAAAAATATGAAGAACAAAATGGGTTACAACGGCATAAAAAATAACGAGAACTTACAAAAAGATATACTGTACTGGTTAGAAGAAAATTCAGAAGTGGGTAATTCGGAATTATACTAAGCAGCCACCTTGGCTGGCCATTAGGCATGCCCGACCTGCAAAATTAACACGAAACATAGTTTGGGAAAATTAATTGTTTAAAAATTCCAATTTATCACATACTATCTGCTTGATGTGTCAATGGAGAAATGCTTGCTGACACCTAATGATTCTGAAGACAACATGAAGAGATGCATATTTAGTTTGTGCCTTTGTCTTGTACACTTCAATTATAAGTCCTGGATGTAGATCCCCTAGATGTACTCTCAAATTCACCTGGTGGATTTCGACAAATCTAAACCGTTCCCGTTTTCTAAGGACAAGATCAAGCCACGCCACACTTCTACCTTCGTCACATCACAGCCAAACCCAATTCTTTCTTCCTCAACGTGGTCAAGGAGAGGATTAGTTAGGCATCGCCATAATCGAGACGCTTCTCTTGGTAGGAAGCGACAGCGGCAAAAATGAGTGGCGAGATTACACCATAAGGATGATACGCAGCTGCATCTGCCGATGGCTGAATTATTAGATGGGTGTTGGAGCTATGTTCTTCTGTGAGGAGATTATCGAAGCAATTTTTCCTGAATGTTCCTTCCTCCTTTTCCTTCTTGTTGTAAAATACGTTGATTTTTTTGTTCACGGTAATCTTATCAATGTTAAGAGTATTGTATTATGTTTTGTCATGAATTAACTACTCATCGTATGTGATAAATTCAGTCATCTTTCCCTGATTTGTCTTCTGGCCGAATGCTTCTTGAAAGCTAAGAATTTAACTAAAGGATTAATCAAGTGCTTTTGGAACTAAAGACAAGAAAGTACATCTTTCTACTAATTGGTCCTTGAGGTAACCTTATTAAGGAATTAGAGAGAGTTTGCTCCTAAACTCCCAAGAGAAGAACGATCTGCCTTCATGTCCTTAAAAAAACGGAACAGCTTAGATTTGCTGAAATCCACCGGTTGGATTTGTGAGTAAATCTAGGGGATCTGCACCCACCAAAGTTGAATGGCATGCACTGATAGCGTCCCATAAGTCATACAGTCTATGTATGGCCAAAGAACAATATTAGTGACATTTACTCATCAACACAACATGGCACGTACGCTGAAATAGTCCTGACTATTAGGCATACTTTACTCATATAATCGTATTTTACCAACAAGCACAGCATAACACACAAAGGAAAAACAAAAGCAAGAACAGCCTTCTACTGTGAAAACAATGCGTGCATGCCTATGGCAAAATAGAGTTTGCCCTACCTGGTACAAAGCAGAGTTTACACATGTCCTGGTGAATAAGAAGCTTTCCTTTTTGTTAACTCAATCAAGAAAACACAATAACTATATCAAATGGGGTAGCTTTCTTGTCAATGAACTCACAGGCTTCCATGGTTTACCCAGAAGAGATTAATTTTTTTCTCTTTTCCTATGTATTGTTTGTAGGGATGGGTACCGAGTAGTCATACAGTCATACTCAACTGGAGACAACGAGCAGGCTTAAATGGCTTAATTGCTAAGCTCAAATTGCTTTGATCCGAAAAAAAAAAACCCCCTTTCTTAAAGAAATTTCCCGGCAAACCCCAAAAAGGGAAAAAATTAAAAGGAAAAAAACCAGTAAAACCCAAATCAAAAGCTTAAAAAAAATAAATTAAAAATTAGGCCAAAACGGCCATAAAACCAAGGGGAAAAAACTAAAACTTAAACCATTACAAAATCAAAAAACCCAAATTTTAAAACAAAAAAAATTCATGCCCAAACAAAAAGGGGTTAAGGTTCGCCAAAATAAACCCAACCTCTTTCAAAAAAAATTCCCCATCATAAAAAAAACCCAAAAAAACTAAAAAAATTTAAAATGAAATTTTTACCCCAAAATAACCAAAAAATGGGAAAACCCAAAATTAAAATTCCCCAATTTAAAAATAAAAAATTAAACCAAAAATTTAAAGCCCTATAATTAACCACCCAAACAAAAAACTTTCAAAACATCTTAAACCAAATAAATTTAAAAAAAATTATTTCCCAACCAAATTAAAAAAAATTAACATCAAAACCCCAAATTTAAAAAAAAAACTAAAAGTAATTTAATTACCCCAAACTTTAAAAAATTTCAAACTTTCCAAAATAAAAAACCCCAAAAAACCAAAAATTTTACCCTTTAAAATAACCCATCCAAACCCAACCCAATTTTAAAAACTAAGGGGCCCACTTTTAATTTTCCCAAAATTTAATTAACAATCAAAAAAAAAAGAGTAAAAACCCTCACCCCTTTTAAAGGTTTATTTCCCCAAAAATTTTTAAACTCTGATCCCAAAGACTCCCAAAAAAACCAAATTTAAAAATTTAATTTATTAAAACCCAAAGAATTAACCCAATAAACCAAATTCCCATAAAATTCCATATTTCCCCTTAAAACAATAAAATATTAAAATAAAAACCCAAAAATAAACCCAAAACTTCCAAGAAAAAACATTTAAATAAAAAAGATTAAATACATTTTTATTTTCAACCCGACCAAACAAATTACCAAACAAAAAAGTTAAAAAAACCCCCTTCCTTTACCCGGGTAACCCTTCCAAAAACCCAAACAAAATAAAATAACAAAAACCCCTTCAAATTTTTACCCTTTTACAAAAATTCTATAAAAAAATTTTTCTTCCTTCACAGTTTGCTTTCCCGGGAATCAAATCACTTTTAAACTAATTAAATCCTTTACACGATTTTGGCAAAAAAAAGCGAAAAAAAATTTTCCAAAGGGCAAATTAAATAAATAAAAAAAAAAAATTTTTTAACAAAAGGTAACAATTACCTAAAAAACCTTAAAATTGGGTCTTTCAATTTCAAAAAATTCTTTCCCAAAAAAGAAAAAAAATAATTTTTAAAGGTTTAACCAAATTAAACCATAATTAAGCCCAAACAAAAACTTGGGTTGAAAATTTCAATTCCCTTTTTTTAAAAAACCCAAAACAAAAACCCCGCGTTTGGCAAAAAAATTTTTTTTCCCCCCAAAATTTCCCTTAAAATCAATTAAAAAATTTTAAAAAAAACCCAAACCCGGAAAAACAAAAACCCTTTCTCCCCCCTTTTTTCCTTTCTTCTTTTTTTCCCCCTTTTTAAAAGGGGGAGGGGGGACCCAAAGGGGGAAAAACCGAAAAAACCCCCTTTTTTTTCCTTTTTTCCCCCCCTTTTCCCCCCCTCCCAGGGAGGGGAAAAGGGGGAAAAGAAAACCCCCCTTGGGGGAAAAAGGGGAAAAGGGGTACCAAAAAACCGAAAGGGGAAAAAAAGGGGAAATTTTGGGTGTTTTAAGGGGGCCCCAAACAGGGTACCAAATTTTCCCCCCTTCGGGAAAAATTTCAAAAAATTGTCGAATTTATAAGTTTAAAAAACCCAAAATTAAAAAACTTTTTGGAATCAAATTTTTTTTTTCTTTTTGGAAAAGGTTAGAAACTTTCTTTTCCTTAGGTTTTAATTTAGTTTAAAATTAAAAATTTTGGATTTTAAAAAAATTTTTCCCTTTTGGGAAAGATACAAAATTTACAAGAGTGCGAACAATCCTCGTATGAGTAACATGAGCAAAAGTATCATCATAATCATGGCCACACTCCTATTGAAAGCTACACGCAACAAGAAGCACCTTATAGCGCTCAATGAAACCATCATAATGGGTCTTGATCATATGGACCCACTTGCACGTGATAGGAGTAACTCGAGTAGGAAGGAGAACAACATCCCAAGTACTAGTACGCTAAAGAGCATCAAGCTCCTCTCATGGCAAGCTACCACTCCAGACAAGAGGCAGCCTCACGATACAAGCCGGGTTCAACTGCAACAAGTGTCCGAGGAGGAGGATCGACTTGAACAAAGGAGGTGGTCGCCAAGCGAGGATCGAGGAGGAAACCCAAGGTGAGAGGGAGGCTGACATGCCGAAGAACCACGATCACCACGGATGTTGTATCGTGGAGTAGGAGGCAAGAGAGGATCAGGAGCAGGGCCCAACAAGGAGGGAGAAGGCACTAGAGCAGAGCCCAACAAGGACAGAAGAGTAGAAATGGAAGGTGATTGAACAGAAGTGGAAGGATCAGAACGAGGATGGCGAGTGTAGTGAAACAGAAAGGGGAAGACCTCAACAAAAGAGCTGGAAGGAGCAAGGAGAGTCGGAGGAGCTGGCGAAACCGATGGAACATGTGAAGCTAGTGGAGAAGACAGAAGCAAAACCACCGAAGTGGAGAGCTGGGGATCAGGGAAAGTCAGAAAGGAGAACGACTTAGCAAGAGAGTTTGGATTGGAAGTGGTGTCACGAGAGTAGTAAGACCGAGACTCATCAAAAGTGACATCACATAAAATACGCACTTGACAAGTGACAGGGTCATAACAGCGATAACCCTTGTGCTTAGCACTGTAAACAAGGAAAACACACTCAACGGACTGAGTAGTTAGCTTCGTGCGTTCATAGGGTGGAAAAACATAGCAAAGTAGCAAAAACACGAAGATAATCAGATCGAGGAGACCTATAGTAGAGACACTCAACAGGAGTGCAACCCTAAAGAGCAGTGGAGGGCTATAGGTTGACAAGGTAGGTAGTAGTAGAAACAACCTCAGCATAGAAGTGAGGTAGAACAGAAGAGGTAAGCATCAAAACACGAGCAGCCTCAATAAGGTGATGATGCTTGCGCTCATAAACACCATTCTAAGCGTGAGCATCAGGACAAAGTATTAAGGAAGAGTACCCTGCATAGAAAGAAACTGACGAAGGGCAATAGACAAGTACTCACCAGTAGAATCAACAAGAAAAACACGAATGGATGAACCAAACTGAATACGAACCATGGTAGCAAAAGATTGATAAATAGAAGGGTCTTGGCTATGAGAAGACATGAAGTAAATCCAAGTATGGTGAGAGTAGACATCAATGAAGATCACATAGTACATAGTATCGAAATGAAGGGAGCCAGACCCATACATCAAATCAAAAGGATGAGCGAAAACATAGTCACCTGAACCATAAGGGAGCTGTAGCTGCTTGCCAAGCTTGCAACCCATACATGATAAAGAAGTATCACCAGGAACAGACCCAAGAACACCACTACCAACTAAAGAAGAAAGATGTGACCCCACACAGGTGACCTAGGCGATGGTGCCATTGAGCAAAACCGTTGGAAGTGGTGGCAGTAGTCATTGATTGGCTGATGGAGGCAGTGGAAATGGAAGTAAGACGAAGCCAGCCAAGCTCCAGAGACACTAAGAATCAAGGCGACACTAGCCAGTACCAACCAGAGTCCCCGTGCGGCGGTCCTGAACACAACACTAATCAGGCTCAAGAATGATAAGACAATCATGATGAACAATCTGACCAAGATATAAGTTGCAGAGCAAGCCTATGAACATGAGAAACTACATGAACATGGAAACTAGGACTACGAAGAGTGCCTCGATTAGTAATAGGAAGAGAGGTACCATCTATAGTCTGAATAGAAACAAGTTGATTAGAAGGACTCAAAGACGTGAGGTGAGTAGAATATGGTGTCATGTGGAAGGAAGCATCGAGTCCGGATCCAAGGACATGATATACTTGAGGTGGGATACTTAGTGGCAAGGAGCGGCAAAGACCAAGAGCACGAGGTAGGGCTAACAACTAGACGCGGAAGGAGGGATACCAGCTGTTGAGTGATGTCTCACTAGCGAGGAGCACCAACACTTCTGACTGAGTAGAGTCACGCTGAGGATGACCACCTCTACCACCCTGGTTCCACCTCCTGGAGTGGCAGGTCTCATAAGTGCGCCATAACACTGACCCTAGGTGTAGTGAAGACCAGTAGAAGAGGCAGCTATAGTGGCCACGAGTGCACCCACTGGTGCTGGAGAAGCAGTAGAAGTTACCGCCATAGGAGTAGCAGGCGTACGGGCAGCTAGGATGATGGAAGATGGTTGGTGAGTCATACCATGAAGACGAGTCTCCTCGGAATAACAAAAGTGCCTCTACCAGAGATGGGCAGGGTGAGCGGACTACCAGGTCCATGTGCACGTGCTAAAACTGTTTAGTCCTACATGGAGAGTTGAAGGGGAGTTACACCATTTTAAAGGTGGAACGTGGTAGCCCCCTTGTGGAATTAGAGAGAGCCAATACACACACGCGCTCGCTCGCTCGCTCGCCTCGCCACGCCACGCCTCTCCGAGCTGTGCCGTGCCGTGCGTGTGCGTGTGTGCGCGCATGCGTAGGCGTGTCGGGTGTGGGTGCGTTTTTCTTTATCTATTCGAAAATCAAAACGCACCGACTCGTAGTAAATGACATTAACGAACGGCTGGTAGTAACGGTTCAGTTACTAGTGAGTAATGGTTGTGGTTAACACTGGTTGATGGCGAATTAATGGCGACCGTTTCCTTGGCGAATCAAAAGCCTCTGGCCTCTTTGTTTTTTGCTATCTCTATAGAATAGAGTACTGGTTCTTCTCCTCTCCACTGGACGAAATACTAAGACAAAACTCTACTATTTTGTTGTTGTCTCTGGCAATCTCCATCCCGGCGAGGCGCGTGTACGGCCGCACCGGGAGAGAAGGCCTCTGGAACCCCCATCCTTGAAGGTTTGCATGAGCGATGATGAATAAGGTTTTTGGGGAGCGTTCGCGCGACTGCTCGCTGCTTCCTCTTCATCCAATTCTATGCTACGTTTACATCAACTACACGACTACTACCATGACGTCCACTACGCCATGACGAACGACGACCTCACCAAGACTCCTGCTGCTGCTGCTCCTTCCACTGGATCTGGGTATGGCTATCTCGCACTTGTTGCTTGGTTAGCTTTATTATCTGTTGCTGTTTTGAACACTGAGATAAGTATGCTAGTTTCTGTCTTTCTAGAAATTCGTATGTCTATAGTGTTCTTATTTACCTGCTTTGTGAAAATAGCTAGAGTAATTTCCATGATTTAACTAGTATATTTCTGGATTAAAGTCATTCGAAAAATGCTTATATTTTCAACATGATTCATTAAGGGTAGGCCAAAATTTATCTCTAAACTCTTAAGTTTCCTTCGTCCCTTCCCAGTCTCTTTGTGCAGCTACTCCTGTGTGCATTGCTTCTCTCCTATCCAACGCCTCCACCAATAGAGTAGGGCCTCGCCCCGAGGACCGGGGCCAAGGCCACCCACCACTCGTGCCTAGACCTGTACAAACATCGGGTTGGGGTGGGCCTAAAAAAGTCCAATCTGGAATGGCCAAGCCCGAATCTAGCCCGACCAGACATAGGCCAAGCTTGAAGCCTGAAAAATCCCCGAAAATCCCCTTTTTCATGAATAGAAACTATTTACTTAATTATTTTTTCCTAATAAAATATTATTATTGCCTTATTTATTGTTTTTCTTGGGGTTTTTGGCCAACGTAGCCTGAGCTTGGAAAAATCGGATCGGGGCAGGCTACCCATGAACAGGTATACTCACACCTACATATTATGTTATAATATCCCCGGAACATGACATTTGTGGTAATCATTTACTCTCTCCTTTTCACAATATATGTCAACTTTCTTGGGAATTGTTGTGTCACAATATATGTCCACATGAGGATCAAGAGTTATTGAGACTTTCCTAATCTTACCCATGCTTTTAAATCTTGAGAGAGGATAGGCTTATACTATGATATGTGGAGAGAGTACATTCTTATAAATCCTTGTACAAAACTTTACTGTACAAGGATACATTGAAATGCCATGGCAAAGGATCAAGGAAAATACATTTGGATGGGAGTATGCGTATATCATTCCAGCAATCCAGATATATCTGTCAAGGCCAAATCTAAAATGCCACTCGTGCAATAGCGGAAGATTTGCTTTCCTTGGGTCAGGATCTCTATATCCTGCATTCAATGGGTATCGTTAAAGCTTTAAACATATGAGCTTACTTCTGTAGAAAGCAAAAAAAGAAAACATATTCACTCTTTACCTAGAAGAAAAGTCAATGGGCTCCACAAAGTATAAAAAACCCCAGGCACCTCATAAATGATAACCACCATCAGAAAGCAACAGATGATCTTGATTGCTATCACTCTTCCGATCTCATTATACTGATTAAAAACAGCAAGTGTTCCATATAGCATAAGAGTGAATACTGTGTGCATGGGACAGATATAGTATAACAAATAGTTATTCTTCAAGACAACACAGCAGAAGACCACAAAGAAATTAAGCCGCCACATCATCTGCAGCATAGCAAAAAAAAAAAAAAATCAATGCAGGAAGAAATATCTAAAGCACCATTGGCCTGGTAAAAAAATAAATGCATACCTGTGCAAAACGAGCAATGCTAAAATCCTTCCGTATGTAGTAGTAAGAGAAGTTTCCGTATCCAGTATGAAATACATAACAAGCAATGAACACACGGATCGCATTGTATATCTCTGTTGCGGCAAAGTAGTGATAAAGTAAAAACATGACCTGTAAGGAGACCATTGAAATTGTAAGGAAAGCTTTCTTCCTTTCCATTGAGTAAAAGGATTGATAAAAGTTGTCAGTGCATTGCCAGCTACATCACAAATATTTAATTGAAATAATTTGGTTCACTTTCATACTCTGGTGGCACTGGAATCATCTATTGTTCCTCCGTTGCCGAAATAATGGTGCATGAAATGTTCTATTGTCACCGTATGTAATGTTGCAACCAGTGTAATGTTCTGTTTGGACAGCGGGGATTTTTTTTAACTAAATTCCAAATATAAATAGAGAATCCCCTCATCCAAATGGTATTAGATGACCAGAGGAAACTGAACCATTACTACTTTCCAGATCTCTCATCTGTGGTGCAGACAAATTTTGGGATTGAAAAGAACAACATAAAAGAAACTTACAGGTTCAAATTAATACAAAAGTTTTTTCAACAGAAACAAGAAAGAAAAGAAGATAAGGAAACAGTAAGCAGAGAAAGATACAAGCACCAAGAAGATGAAACAGCAATGATGCAAGAGAACATTAACCTCTTAATTGGTGTGAAATCTACGTACTAAATGGAGAACATGGAAGAGTCCTCTAAGCCATATAATAATATAAACATATTTGTCTTCCTTTAATAACCGACGGCAGCTACATATATACTAATATAGGGAGCATCAGTTTATACTTTATAGTTTATATAAACTCCCAGACGAAACCAAATTACCAATAGAGTAGTTTTACCATGCCAACATTGTGACAGTTGAATGTGAAACGTTAAGAAAATAATTCTGTCAATCTGCTGCCAAAACACAACTTTTGTTTGAAGTTATGTATCATTTTAGTACAAATGGAAGTTGAGAAACAATTCTTTGACAAAATAGAATTCCATCTATTTCTATGTTGTACAGGTTTACTCAGAATTGTAATTACAAGGGACCAAGGAATAATCATGCTCCACTTCAAAAGAACTAATGAAATTTTCTGCTAGGATTAGTGTATGTAATTGTGCATACCAAGTACTTATGAGATATCTAGGTATTCAAATAGACTGACCTGCATCCAGCCTTTCCATTCTTCTGTTTGATGCCGATTCATATAAGCAATGGATTTCCCCGAGAAGGGAGATTTATCATTGTGCTTCTTCAAAGAACTTATTGCTGACACCATTATAAAAAGTGTACAAAGAAAAAGAAAAGATCCCTGTTGTAACCCTGCAAAAGTTCAACAAATAAATTTATTCGTTAAACCATGGAGAGGTCCCAACTCAAACAGTTCTTACTTATCAACAGAGAATTCTAATACCAAACACCAAAACCCTCGGGCCTCAACTTCTGCCCTTCATCCATCAGTGCATGTTTGAGTTTGTCTACTATGCACGATGCCCACAGGATTCTTGTTACTTTCCTCAAATGTTCCTTTTGCAGTTTTGTGTTCCAACCAAGCCCTTATCAGGCAATCACTTTCACCAAAAGTAATAAAAAGAACCACTCCGAAAATTGGTGTTTTAAAAAATGCCAGTAAAATGTCACCCCAAAATGTGATTATTCTGACTTTTGTCACTCCATTTTTTTCTTTAGACAATTATGCCCCCTCTCCTTCAAATGTCTCTCCACACACACACACCGTTCTTGTACGTGCAGAACAAAGATTTCAGCATTTGTTGGTAGCCATCCAGTAGACAGTACAACAACCAGGGCGATATTGACAATGAACCACGAGACCAGTAAGTGTTGCTTACTTATCAGAAGCAAGAACCTTAGTATATTTTCGTTTGATGTTTACATGTTAAAACTCTATGCTGTTTTTCGTAATGACATGATAGATCTGCAATTCTGTCTTTGGGGAAAGAGCATACGGCTAATCTTGGTTTCCTGATGCACTTGATCCTGCCCGATAACTGTTCGACAAATGTCCTAACTCAAATTAGTTAGATGTAACATAGCTACTGAATAATTCGGTGGAAGTTGCTGCCTCATTGGCCAGCAATGGTGACCGAGGAACTCTAAGAAGTAGAGGTGGAGCACTCTTTGGAGAGTAGCAGATTCTGGCAGCTCCACTCGCGAAGGAACAGATTTCAGCAGCTCTCTAGAGAAGATGAGATGGAACCTCGGTGGTATCGGAGGAAAAAAGGTGTGACCTGACGTCATCTGAAGTAGAGAAGGCCAGTGATTACAGAGGAGCTGCTCGGCACTTGAGAAGAGTCTGCCAGGTTGCTGGAGATGAAAGCTGGAAGGCTACCATAGGACAGAAACATCCAAAGAAAAACAGTAGTGGCAAACATATGAACACATGTTTTAGAGTGGCACTTTACTAATGTCTTTTTTTGTAGTGGCATTTCCTATAAAAGGTATCTTTTTTTGAGGAATCTGACAGGAGCTCTGCCTTAACATTAAAGACAGAAAGCAAGTTCAGTTACGAAAGAACAACGAGTGCAAAGCACCACCGGGAAAGAAAGAAAGCTGATATTACAACAATTACAGAACACCAGCACCTAATTAAGCCGAAAGGTCTAGACTTCGACGAAATCTAGGTCCAGACCCTCGTATAAGTTGGCAACTTCTTGCAGGATTGCAGATAAAAGGTTTAGGGAAAATCCAGAAATCCCCCCAAAAGGAAAGTATGTATCAAAATTCCTAACCCAATCCCGTTGGAAAATATAGCTCAGGAGTTCGAAATAAAATCCCACATGGATTTGAGGCAACCTGGGAAAATGTGGGATCGTTTGGCTGCCAAATAGCTTGTTCTTTCCGGGCCTTCCAAGCTAAGCCTAGGCCCACACAACACTAATCAGGTGCCTGACCAGGCCAAGCTAGGTTGGGTCATTTGTGTTCAGGTCTACTTTATGGACAGTATAGGATGGTGATTCTAATTTCTAAGCCCTTGATTTTGTACTAAACTGAAGGGGTTGAAAAAAACATGTGAGATATTTGTTTTCTAATGTCCTACGATTGGATGTGCCCAATTACTATATGCAATTTTATTTTTTGTGAAAATTTTCCAACCTTTGCCAAACTTGGTCTATGAAATAAAAGCACAATCGCCATTGCAATATCCAAACAACTATATGCTACAAATAATCCTCATTTCTGAAGAAGAAAGTTTTTCAGCATGAGAATCAGGATGAAATGTTCCCTTCAAAAATGCTAATTTCACAACATTTATGGAAACTTCTATATCCATGGTTAGCTCCTAAGGTGTAATTTAATATGCATGTTGCAATGACCATATAGTTTTTTTGCACAAAAAATTATAAGTTGTTAGTAAATCAACAACAGCAAAAAACAATATGATATGATTTATGTGCAAAACTTCAAACTGTTAGTTACGAAAGTGGTAAAACTACTAGCACTTTGTAAACGAGAATAAATCCGATAAGCCCATCATGATTAGGAACACAGACGAAGAAAGGGGACATGAAGAAACACCAAATACTCGTGTGGCAAAGCTGTCTCTTTAGTAAATTAAGCTTTTCTTACGATAAAGTAAATTAAGCTTAAGTACCCAAAGAAATACAATGCAAATGGACAGTAAACCAAATGGGGCAGAGTACAGGATGAGGATAATGCATAAAATTATTATTTAGCTTTGGCCTTATATTCGATGATAGAAGCAATGCATGCCGATTCTAGCCAAAAAGAAAAAAAAAAGGTGCTTCAAATAGGAAAAAATACAAGAACTTATTCAAAAAAAATATATTCAGGAACAGTCACCTTGTTAGATTGCGCAAATAGGTCCGTGCGATCACAAACATGAAAGTAAATAAGGATTGCTCCAAATTCTGCCCTGTGATGAATTCAGAATTAACCATGAGTCAGCATATCTTGAAATCTGATTGATGAACAATATCGGAAAACATGAACACTCATACATGGTCCTCAACAACTCGAGGTTTTCAAGAAAGAACCCTTCATCTCTTCTTAGAAACCTACATAGCACATAATTATTAGCAATGCAGATAGGATTAGGACATTATATAATTGTCTGTGCTGAGATATGACCTTACTAAATTTGCTCGAACAGATGCATTTTGAAACTTTGGACTTGTAGATTTTGCAATACCTCCAAGTAAGACAGTGCGTTCATCTTCCTTACGTACTTGATTTCCCAGTTCCACAAGATTTGTGCCAAAATGTCTGCAGAATAAGTTTGGTAACAAGAAACATTACACATGATTAACAGATACCATATAGAAAAGAAAGTGACAAAAGAAGAAAAAAAGAAAATGTTATGGCACGAACTAAGGTTGTGTAATTTAGAACTCTCATACATACAAAAGAAGCTCATTTGTATACCAAGCTTTGATACTAGTAGTTGTCTGTAAGCTGTTTATGCCTGAGACAAAATTTTAACACGACAAACCCATAGGGAACACAAACCAATATAATTATGTGCAAAATATTACAACATATGCAGTGGTCCATAATAATAGAAAGACAACAAAATATATATGCAAATAGTAAGAACTAATAATCTTATCATTGTGAATCCATTTATAGAAAATCAAGTAGAATTGATAGGCTTACTTTATCACAAGCTAAAATAAAGTTTGATAAACTCATCTCCAGTCTAAGGTTGTGGCATGTGAATTGGCTCGCTAGAACCTAGACTCCAAATGATAATGTAGTCAACTGAAAGTCTATATCAGATTGAAGTCTTATGAGGACTACAAATAAAACACTTGACTCATCAGAGCAATACCAAGCTATTCAATGTCTATGGTTGCAGGTGACACCAACAGTAATTTTTTATTTAAATATTGCAACTCTCTTCCGAGAACATATGCAAGAGAATTGTATGTTTTCATTGACAGGGAAAGAAGTTCTTACAGAATTTTACTTACAAACCTGCAAACGTTGGTCACTACATCCAGAAGATCATTCTGAGGATATAAATGTATTACTTCAGGTTTAGTAGTGTATTGCTTTTGGTCTAGACTCACAAATTTTCATGTACCCTAAATATTGGCCTCTTGGTCTACAATTGACATACATTGAGTCTCTACATTCTAAACAACTCACATGGTTCTGCTTTAGATAAGAAGAACAAAAAGTAGAAATTTGTCATGAACGCCAGGAATATATATTATCAACAGGATTAGGGTAGGAAACCAATGCCGGTTGTGATGGCATTAAGTAATATCTTACACTTTGGACTGTGAAAATGATCTCTTGTATGCGAGAAGTTCTGAGTATGCCCATGAAATGAATATCGCAATACAACTAAGAAAAACTGAAACCTGTACGAATAAGAAAGTAGTAAGTGGCATGACAAATTTCCCCAAAAAAAGAGTGAAATGCCATATTGATGAGGAAGCAAAGCGATGAACTATTAAACCATGCAGTACTAGTTCCTGATCCACGATTTGAGATTTTTACCCTTTTAGGATTTAAAGAAAACAAACTATTCCAATAAGAACAACGATTTAGAAAGGAATGGATGTAAGGACCCATGCCAAATGAGCAACTTAAGGTCATAACTTCTGTGTGATGACATATTCTTATAATATTATATCATTCGGGATGACTTTAACTAGCTTGTTAAAACTTCCAGCAGCCTAATGTTTCTTAAACAAAACTAGATATCATTGAAATGGAGCCCGCAAAATCCGTTTTATATGCTATCAGTATCACGAATAAAATGAATGACACACAAATTAATTCCCAGCTTCAGTTCTCCTGATCTACAAAAGTTGGGGCTGGCATGGTAGGGGAGGGGTATTTTGATTATTTTCTTATGTATTCACTCTTGAAGTTTTAAGATTTATTATTTAAATGAAGAAAAAAAGACAAGCCACAGTAGCATCATTACCAAACTCTACCTGAGTTTTGCAGTGGCAGTGAATCATCCGCAGCTTTTGGAGTGTTACTCATAAAATTACACAGTTCTTTATTGCATATAGTACCAATTTACCCTAGAAAAATATTTTCTGCAAATACTGCAACACGTTCCAAATGTGTGAAATATTACACAAGTTACTAATGGGATGATGCTGCCTACTGGAATTAATGAATGTGGCAAACTAATGATGGGTACGGCCGCATTGATCACGACACCATCATGGACGCCATGCTCGCGTACACGGACTTCGGCCTCTCCACCTTCACCACGGCAAGGCAAGGAAAAAACCATGGCGCCCGCGTCCCTTACCTCCCTGTGCTCTCTCATTGGCATTTATACAAACACGTAGTGTGCATGCATAATGTATTTCCCTAATCTGTTTTGGTTAAACCTAAATATTGCGCCTCTAGCGACTCATACTATGAGACTCATTCGTGAGGTGATATTGCTCATCACAGGTGATATACTAATTATCTTAGGAAAGAACTAAACCAAAGCAGCAAGCAGTGCAGCACAAGCCATCCAAGAGAGCAAGACAAGAAACTCCATACCTGCCCGGCGGTGAGAGGCCCAGGCTCCACCATCTCGCTCCCTTTCTTGTTCACGATCGAGCAAGAAGCCAAGAAACGCCTTTCGTGATCCGGCTCCGCTCAATCCAAACCAACAACGCTCGCAAGAAAGCACACAGGTCGGACAGGGTAGGCGCGTGACACTTGAGGTCTTGCTCGGTGTGGTAGCGAGGTTGCTTACGATCTCTGCTTGATTGGTAATTGAAAAGACAGGAGGACGAAGAGGCAGAGGAAACTGCAAGGCGGTCGACTCGAAGGAGAAGAGATGGGGGATTCAGCTTTACTAGTTGTGTTGCTTCTTTCATCCATCTCCGGAACTGAATCCTCCTTGATTTGGTTTGATTTGGACCGAGTCCTAGTATGTAATCTTCCATGCAAGTGTGGAACTTTTCCTGTCTTGCTTGGCGACCAGAGACTGTCGTTGCTATTGAGTTTTCCTTTGGACACGCAATAGTCATATGCCTTGTGTAACTTGTGTTACGTGAACATATTTGAAAAACATGTGGTTTTCTGAAATTTAGTAGTACTTACCTCCGGTAAACTGCAATTTTATTCGCAATTAATTAAGCATTAGAATCAAAATGCAGAAAGATGATTATTCTTCATAAATAAGTCCTAAGGAAAACGCAATAACAACGACAGTCTCTGGTCGCCAAGCAAGACAGGAAAAGTTCCACACTTGCATGGAAGATTACATACTAGGACTCCGTCCAAATCAAGGAGGATTCAGTACGATGTTATTGCGTAACTTGGTGTAACTTTGTTACGTGAACATATTTGGTTTGAACATATGTTATTAACGCAAGTTACACAAGGCATATGGCATTGGTTGCAGAAAACACAAGTTACAAAAGATACCCCGTACGATGTTATTGCGTTGTTAATGGAATGAAACTGCACAATCTACCGTTATCATGGACAGTAGCTGTGCAGTGTGGTCCACATGTCAATGGAATGAAACATATACCCCACTAGAGGTCCCACACATATCATCCCTTTCCCTCTCTCTCTCCTCACCAGCTAGCTTGCTGCCGCTTCGTCCACCGCCACTGTCACACAGGCCCACACAAGGGCGGCCCCAGCAATCGGGCAAGGTTGGGCGCCGCCGAGATAGCGCCAGCGACCCCCTCTCCTCGGTTGCCGCCATCGCTACTCTTGCTTCTTCCTGCTTCCCGACAGACGGCCAGAGGCCAGCGCCATCAGCGAGTCCAGACGAGGAGGCCACAGCCCAAACGGGCCAGCTAAGCCCATCTGCATCTCATTACATCTCCCCGGTTCACTTCTTCCCCGGTTGGCCAGTTCCCCCAAATCCCCAATTTGCAAAACTACTCTCCAAGTCTCCAACCCTAGGCGGCAGGCGACACCGCGGTAGGCCGGCACCCTGCATTTGTCGCACTCTGGCAGGGGCAGGGGGAAGGCACAGGCCGATGGGCACACGGCGCGTCTGCGACTATGAGTGAGGCCAGAGGGCAAAGAGGGGAGGAGCCAGGAGCGCGCGGCGTCGGGAGGAGCTCCAGCCGGAGCCGGAGCTGAGCGGGCGGCCAAGTGCGGGCCGTCGGGCCGAGCGCACGCACGGGCGAGCCACACCGAGTGAAACGCAGAGAAGCGCATGGGGCCGAGCTGGCGCCGGAAGGCGGGCCGAGTGGCGGCGCTGACCACCAGGCCGCGCCGGGGAACTAGGGAGTAGAAGTCACGAGCGCATGAGGCCGGGTGGCGGCAGGGAGCCGTGAGGTGAGGCCGTTAGACTTGAGAGTTGAGACTTGTGAATGCCAGAGAGAGAAGGGTAGAAAATAGAAATCAAGATTCAAGATGGCTCCTAAGTCGAGCGACGCTGCTCCCGCCTCCTAGCCTCCCAGGCACTGGGCGAGTCCACGAGTGCGCTGCTGCGGTCGGTCCTGCCTGCTCGGCTACTCGTGGCTCGCCTGCTCCCTAGCAGCCTAGCGCAATGTGAAAAGACTCAAAATTTAATAGTAAGTGGTTCAGTAATGATTAATCAGTGGTTGTGAGTCTTGTGACTTGTGATTTGTCATTTGTGAATGGTTGAATGCTAAAATCTGGATGACAAGTGACAACATTCATTCAGTGCTAAAATTTAACAGTGAGTATGAATTTGATGCTAAAGTTATGTTATTCTAGTAGTGTGGAAGGAACATTATTGTATATTTGTATGCATTCTGTTATTCCAGTGCTAGATTGTATGATTTGTATGTATTCTGCTATTCCGGTGCTGAAGTTATGAATTCGCAAAATAGAAAAAAGAACATGTATGTTGTAGTTGGTAAATCAACATTGTTAATTTACCAAATTATGATAATGGACAATCCATGATTTCAGTATGCGTAATGCGCCTCATCCTTGTCTTTTCCATAAATTATGATATGAATAATGGATTAGTTGTTAAAATTAAAATGGATAGGAAGATGTTGAAGAGATATCATGGGTTCGTCACTTGCCGGACAACGTGAGGAGCTGAGGGGGCCAAAGGGCACGCCGGCAAGGGGCAGTGTCTGACGGCCGACGTAGGCCATGGCCCATGGGCGGCGATACGGTATTTCTCGATGTCCTATCTTTATCTTCACTTGTTGATTCTATTTAGTATCATATACTTGTATTGGTTCGATTGCAATATGGTTTGCATATGGATTCTTTTACTTTTGGGTAATACTCTTTGATCCGTGCTTGATGGCTTACGACTCCGCCATATCTATAATTTAATCCTGAGTTTATCACTGAACCCACATGCGTGTCAACACGACCGAACACAACAGTAACCGTGTGGCGAAGTCGGCCGCCTCCCCGAATGCGGTCACCTCGGCCCTACCACCCTCGGTACCCGCCACCTCCTGTATGTCTCCAGCACAGGGGTCGTGTCCTCTCTAACACTTTTCACCCACGCCACTGCCTCCTCCATAATCTCGTCTATGTATGTTTGCATGCAGGCATGGACATAAATTAACCCGAGAAGGAAGGTTCGGGAGCCGTGTGCCCAGCTCAGCGTGCTGCGCGGTCACAGCCTGCTGGTGCGCGCACATGGGGTCCACCGCAAGATGTCGCTTGGAAACCTCTGTTAACGGCGACGCCGCCTCAGCCTTTGTACCCGACGAGCTAATAGTGGCCATGGCCCATGGGAGAATGTGAGAGGGTGGAAGAGACAAGAGTAGGGGTGATAATGGGTAGAAACCCAACCCATAACCCCACCCAACCCACAAAGGCCTAACAAAATACCCAACCCATCCCAGCCCACCTAAAATTCCTTGGAACCCAACCCAACCCATATAGAATTTCAACCCAACCCAACCCAACCCGTATGAAATTTCAACCCAACCCAACCCGTATAAAAAAAACTGAACTGACCCAAGGGATGAACATCACACTGATCTTGTAGTGAATTTGAGAATCAACAAAGAACATAACATAGATATCACAGTGATCTTACTTGGTGATCCAAAGCAACATCCCAAATCCATACTGGGTTCGATTCAGTTAAAGAGAGCAAATCCACCAAGTATACTAGGCACTAGTACACTACGATCACAATTCACAAGCAAAGCAGCACTGCACAACGCATACACACAAGCTTAAAGAAAAATTGCACCAGAAATGGATTTATGCACTAGTTAACAACCAACAGGGTACGCACAAAGGAGAGCTGCATTTCACAGACAAACCAACCTACCGCCACACCTCAAGAGTTTAGACTAGTTTTGTTTCTGTCAAGAACTAACTTATTTTGAGCAAGGCTAACAACTAGCTGCATTGTTATGTTGACAAACTGTTGTTTCTGGAGCTACTTAAGGACTAGTACTCCCTCTCCTGCCAACTGCTCTTGGTACTAGTTCAACCGCTGCCATCGGTGGTAACTGCAGCAGTCACAAATAATAGACCGTTAGCAAACGTTCAAAACCCAATCGAGCTATGATGGATGGTTTACTTAGAATACTATATGTTGGGTAAACTTGAGAGATAAATGGTATAGGCAACTTACCCAATTTACTTAAGCTCCAACGCTCCCCCATCACTCAGATCATGCTCCATCTTGACCTGCACATGACAATATTAAAATTAGTTCAGTTTTAGTATAACTTGCAATATTTAGGGCATTTATAAATGAATATTTATTATACTTTCAGTGTTTGAAACTTTAATTAGCCAGTCTTTAGCGCAAACTAGAGCTTCAAGTGTTTCCGATGATAATGAGCTTCTAGTATCGCCTAGTATTCTACCACCACAGCTAAACGCAGATTCGGAGGACACGGTGCTTAGAGGTATTGCAAGGACATCTCGGGCCATAGCTGACAAAACAGGGTACTTTGTAGCGCTTTTCTTCCACCATCCCAAAATATCAAAATTGTCACCACTCACGTCGAATTCTTCTTCTAAATATCTATCGAGCTCCGACTTCGGTTCACGTCGTCTCACCCTCCTCTGGGACATATATTGAACAAATTCTTCTTCAACTCTTTTTTTCCCGAGAACCGGTGAACCCACACTACTCCTAGCTTCGCTAGTATGAGACACCGGATCTTCACCATTTCTCCTAACAAGTTGTTCATATTTTTCAAAGTACTTTTTCATCCAATCTTTAGTTGATTCGACATTTTTGTCAATGTCATCCTCATTGTCACATACCTTCTGGAAAAAGAACTCCATATAATCCATCTTTTTGGTTGGATTTAAGATAGTGGCAATAACAAGAGCCATGTTGTATTTACCCTCCCAATACTTATCAAACTTTGATTGCATTGCACCGGCCAATACCACTAGAACATCCTTAGTCTGCCATTCCCTATCTCTCAAAGCATGACGAATACATAAGACCATCTTCAAATACAGGTGTGAGGTAGGTCTCCTATCTGCTGGAAATGCTTTTGTTGCCTCTTCGAAAGCTCCAAGAAAAGCTGCGATTGCCTCTGCGTTTGCCCATTCTTCATCAGTTGGTGAAGGTTCCAGTTGTTCCTCAGCATATCTATTCATGATAGCTTTGTATTTCAACGCTTCTGCAATCATTTCATATGTCGGATTCCAACGGTTCGGGACATCAAGAGCTAGTCCAGACTTCATAGGAAGACCCATCCTATTTGCAATTGCATTGAAAGTCTGAATGCGTGCAGGTGATGAATTAATATGCCTAACCAGATCACGTATCAATTCTAATGCCACATGAATTGGTTTAATGCCATCTTGAACCAATATATTCAGTATATGTGCACAACATCTAACATGAAAATGTTGGCCAGCAAACAACATGTCATTTTTGCCATTTTCTATCAAAAACTTACAAGCAGAGTTATTGTTGCCCGCATTGTCTAATGTTAGAGTAAACAATTTTCTCTGTATGCCCCAATCTGTTAGGCATTTGGTGATAGCCTCCTCAATTGCAAGACCACTGTGAGGATACTTCACATACTTGAATGCTATTATCTTCTTCTTGAGGTCAAAATTGGCATCAATATAATGGGCCGTCACACACATGTATCCTAAGTTCTGAACAGATGTCCACATATCTGAGGTCAGGCAAATACGAGAATCAATGTTCTGAAATTCATTACGCAGCCCTTCCTTCATTCGCTCATACAAACTAATAGAATCATTACGGAGTGTTAGATGACCAAAGACTCTAAAGGATGGCTGCATTGACTCCATCCATTCCTTAAAGTAGGGGTTGTCAAACTTTTGGAATGGAATCTCCGCATGAATACTGAACTTGGTAATCAGCTCACGAGTCCTTTGGGGATCAAAAATAAATAAAGCTTATGATGGTTGCTTTTTCATAGTTGCAACGAACCTATTCCTGTCATTAATCTCAATTTTTGGACAGGACTCAGCAATGTGGTTTCTAAGGCTGTTTGTGCCAGTTTTGTTGGTATATGTCAGCTTCAACTTGCAATATTTACAAACAGCCTTTGGGACACCTTCAACTACAACCAACTCATGCTCAAAATGTTCCCAAACCTTTGCCCTCCTTCTAGGTGTTTGTGATGAGGGCTCATCAGTGGTGTCATTTGTGCCCGAGCCCTCTGACACTTGTGTAGACATGCTTAGAAACCTAAATTAATTAACAAATTAACTTTCTTAGTAAATGGCCAAAAGTTTGCAAGTTTGGCTTTTCAGTGGAGGCATGTATTATGTCTATTCCCTTGAAGAAAGCAATAGACAGATCACCTGCTTAAATACTGAAACTTACATGAGCTTTCAGATGCTCCTCGAGTGCCTACAGCTCATTAAGAAGTGCCTTCTTTGAACCATCATTCGGATCCTTGCTCTTCAAGAACGTGACGAGGTTGGGAAAATCCTTGATCCCCTGTCACAACCAAATTGAAGCCTCATACACAAATAGAGCATAACAAGAAATGGTACGACAACATCGAAACTTATTTTTGTTTGGAAAGGAGACAACATCGAAACTGAAGATCCGAATCATCTGTATATCCGAATCTTACAGATGATTAATCTTAACAGCATCCTAAAATTGCCCCCATGTTCCCAGCTTCTCTGGCACAATCTAACCAACAGATATACTGTGATGATTAATCTTAACATTAAGCCCAAGATTTTGCAATCTACACATCATGCTATTGTCAGGCAAATAATGCTCTGAATGCTATTGTCAAAATTGAAACAGATATTCAGATGATTAATCTTAAAACTGAAGAATAATGCTCTGAAGTGCTTTGATACCACTTCTGTAATGCTCTAATGCCCAAGATTTTGCAATAGTTGGCAATTGACATTGGCACATTTGCCCCCTAAGAAAATCAATCCAAACGTTCTAACCCTTTTATAATTCATTGGCAATTTGGCATGTCTGGATAGTGCATTGGGTCAAATCCCCTTGAAAATGTAACCCAAGAATCAGCGTCCAAATCCACACGATCTACCAGAAACATATTTACCTCTATCAAGATTCAAGAAACATGTAGAGTGACTAACTTGCCTGTAGCTGGTGAGCTTGACTTGGGCGCCCTTGAACTGCAGAGTCGGGGGCATCGGCGTCGGGGGAGATCCGGGAGTGAAACGATGAGCGAATCTGGGGCGCGAGTAGATTGGCGAGGAGGGGCGCGACGGTTGCGAGCAGATCGGCGAGGAGGGGCTCGAGAAGGCCGGCGAGGAAGGGCTACCGGTCGACGAGGAGGATCGCGAGCAGGCCGTCGAGGAGGGGCGCGGCGGTCGCGAGGCAGGCCAGCGAGGATTGGCGCGACGACGACGAAACCCTAGCTGCTGTCGCCCACCCCTCTCCGCTTCTGGGGCTATCGGGCTGCTCTCAAGAGTGAAGTGCGTCGGAGGAGGTTCATCAACCCGAGTCTCCACCTGTACCATCCCACTGTACAAAACCCACGGGTTAAACCCGTTCGAACCCAAAATTTTTAAACCCACACCTACCCAACCCAACCCGTTTTTAATTAAAACCCAACCCAACTCAACCCGTTAACTACCTAAACCTGTTTCCACCCACCCAAAATCAACCCAAATGAAAACCCAACCCGTTTAACCCATTTCAACCTAACCCATTATCACCCCTAGACAAGAGGGTAGGGGAGGTTGACACGCTGGCCCAAAATTCTCTTCTCCTTTGACACATGGACAAATGTTTAGTGATCTGTTACTTCTCATAGCCAGTTACACAACCTACATTTCAACTTATGGGGACTATCCACAACCTACATTTCAACTTATGGGGACTATCTCTGTAACATCTCAGCTCAACACTGAGCTCAGAATGTTATCTAAACCTTTCTCACTGTCAATTTAAATCAAATTTACCAATAATTCTAGCAAGCAATGCATGAAATAAAACCCACAACGAGTCACTCTTCAACAATCATAACGATATAAATGCATAAAGAATTATTTTTTACACAACTTGGGACTACGTGCCCAAAAGCGCTCGGAGCCACACGCACGAGAACGTCCGGAACCATACGCCCGGAAACATTGATTAGCAATAACAAATAACCAAACGATAGTTAAATAAACCAAGTTCCAATTATTAAGCTAATGATAACCATGTCTACTAATAAATTCTAAATGAAAACATCATGTCTTTAGATTTAGTGAAAGCAACTAAGTAAAGATGTATGTGTGGTTGATAGCACGTGATGCACATGTGGTACTTCCATCCCATGCATGTCGTCTTCATTGATCATCTAAAAGCAACAACAAAACAAGAGTGAGTCTAAGACTCAGCAAGTACGTAATATAATAATAAACAAACAACTTATCATTCAAATAAATCATTATCATCATCATTCACATACTCAAATAACATCATCAACTTTCATGTAATCACTTAACATCATCATCTTTTCATGTATGCAATGCTCGACTATGCTACCTGTCCATATGCCACTACTACAAAAAAGGCTAATACTGGACGCCTTATCACAGACGGTTGACCAAAACTGTCTGTATTAAATGCAACCACAGACAGTTTTGGTTTAGCGACCGTCTATGTTACTGGTTGTGCTAAAAACCGTCTGTGAAGAAGTAATATCACAGACAGTTCGTATTGAAAACTATCTGTGAAGTATCACAGATGGTTCTAATTCCGGTGCTTTGCGGTTTAAGAGTCGCCTTTGTGTACCACAAAAGGCGGAGGTCAAAGATGATATCTTGAGGGCGCACCCCGCACACTGTTCATCCGGGTGAGACAAACATGTACCGTGACCTGAAACAGAATTCTGGTGGAAAAGAATGAAGGTGGATATTGCTAATTATGTGGCTTCTTGTGGTGTTTGTCAGCAAGTGAAAGCTGAGCATAAGCGTCCTTCAGGATTGTTGCAGCCTCTAGAGATTCCTCAGTGGCCTTGGGATGATATTTCCATGGACTTCGTTGTTGCGTTACCTCGTTCGTCATGAGGGAAGGATGCAGTGTGGGTAATAGTGGATCATTTCAGTAAATCTGCACACTTTATCCCTTTCCGCATGACAAACTCAGCGAGCGATTTGGCTCCTATTTACATACGGTAGATTATGAGGTTGCATGGTGTACCAAAGACTATTATTTCCGATAGGGACGCCAAGTTTGTATCCAAGTTTTGGGAAGTCTGCAGAGTGCGCTGGGCACTCAACTCCGTCTTAGTACGACATTTCACCCACAGAAAGATGGACAATCAGAGCGTACCATTCAAACTTTGGAGGACATGTTGCAGTCCTGCGTTTTTTCTTGGAAGGGTAGTTAGGAGGATTAGTTGTCACTCGCAGAATTTGCTTATAACAATAGCTAGCATTCTAGTATTAAAGTCGCACCATTCGAGGTTCTGTATGGGCGCAAGTGCAGGTCACCACTGTGCTGGGAGGCAGTGGGTGAGAAGGTAGTTTTGGACCCGGATTTGGTATAGAGGACCGTTGAACGTGTGGCCTTGGTGAGGCAGAATCTGTTGGCAGCACAGAACAGATATAAAAGCTATGCTAATGTGAGGAGACGAAAGTTGGAATTTGAAGTGGGGGATTAGGTGCTCTTGAGAGTGTTTCCCACAAAAGGTGTTGTGCGATTCGGTACCAAAGGAAAGCTTAGCCCAAGGTATGTTGGGCCTTTTTCGATCCTGGCACGGATTGGAAAATTGGCATATCATTTGGACCTCCCAGAGTCTATGCGTGGTGTGCACAATATATTTCATGTTTCCATGTTGAGGAACTATTTGAGGGACTGGGGCATATGATTTCGCTAGAACCTTTAATCATTGAGCAAGATCTATCTTTTGAATCCAAACTGGTACAAATTCTGGAGAAGTCAGAACGAGTCTTAACGAACAAAACATTAAAGTATGTCAAGGTGCTTTGGTCTCATCAGGCTGAGGGAGAGGTTACTTGGGAATTGCAGTCTCGCATGCGCGAGCAATATCCGAAATTATTCATAGCAGGTATGTGATAATGTAGGTAAATTTTAGCTGTGACTGTTCTTTGGCATTAAGCATGATTAGAATTCGGGGTTGAATTCTATCTAATGGGGGTAGAATGTAATGCCCCAAATTTATTTAAGTGAGAAGAAAGAAATTTAGGGAGGAGAACCAATTAGAAAGTAGAATTAACAGGAGTTTAGAGGGGGATTTTTGCATAATTTGAACAACCTGGGCTGTGGGCTTCTGGCCCATAGCATTTTTGGCCCATTAGTGGAGGGGGGGGGGGGCAAACCCTAGACGCCACCCCTTCCCCCCCTTGGCCGCCACCTCCCCTTCCCCCCCACCCCTTGGACGCCACCTCCACCCCCTCTTGCGCCTCCCTCCCTCCCTGTCTAGCACCTCTAGGAGCGCCTCCATCCCCTGGTGTAGTTCCTTGCTGCCGACGAAGAAGACCTTTGTTGTTGCTAGTCAATTGGAGGAAGAAAGAAGGTCTCCTTTGGTGTTGGCCGGCCAAGAAGAGGAAGGGGGAGAAGGGAGAATGGAAGTTAGAGGGATCACGTGGTGGTTCTTGCATTCTTCAGCGGATTCTCCAAGGGTAACCCACGATCTCGTTCGATTAGTCATGTAGTTTCGCGATTTGGCAATGTCGGTACTAGGTCGGTTTCTAGTAGTCTCTAATGCTCGGTAGTTTTAGGGTTGTAAACTGCGAAATTCGATCTGGCCATCTCCTAGAGATTTGTGGGTAACGTCTTTAGCTTTCAATAGAGTCTTGGATTAGGTCATTTGGATGAACGGATTGTTAGATATGGATTTTACAATGCTGCTGTCAGGTTTCAGGTAGGTTGTATTAACCGGATAATAGAAATTAGTTAACAAATTATTTGAAGGATACCACCAACATGAAAGTTGTAAGTATGTTCATAAGGTTTTCATAGAGCTAAAGAACATAATTTTTGGATAATTGTACTGAAAGTTGTGTAAGATTTAGTCTCGCTGTCCAGAACCTCTATCGGGATTTAGTAGTTTTAGTAATTTATTTGGTAAGTATAGAGGATGACAAAATCTAGGAATCTCACTAACTAGTTTTATGTGGATAACTTAATAAGCTTCCAGACAATCAAAGAACACCATATTTGGATAAGTAGACAAAAAGTTATGAATTTTAGAAGATGGTTGTTCTGTTTTGGGACAGATTGATGTCTACAGAAGTTGGTGTTTTGGGTTGCGCTAGG
Organism: Ampelocalamus luodianensis; assembly: GCA_036346255.1. Taxonomy (NCBI): domain Eukaryota; kingdom Viridiplantae; phylum Streptophyta; class Magnoliopsida; order Poales; family Poaceae; genus Ampelocalamus; species Ampelocalamus luodianensis. The sequence continues at coordinate 32,339,552 of CM070619.1, forward strand.
TAGCGTAGTTCGTCGTGTATTTATTTCTAGCAATGTCTTGTTCAGAAATGTTCTTTTAGCGTGATTGTTATATATACTCAGGTGGTTTGATTCCAGGGGCAGTGCCCTCTCTACATCATCAAGCTTCACACAGTTGAGGAAAGTTGTGAGACCCCGGTTTATTAAGCTTGTAATACTTAGCCTTCCACTGGCTCTAGTATCACAAACAAAATAACCCGTGCCTCGATAGACATGTGCTTCCCAGAAAATGCAGTACACATACATCTTTACAAAAGTATGCATCAATTCCACACATCAATATAACAAGTCTAGCAAAAGACATACATAATAATAAGTTATTATAGAACAGCCGACCGACCAAATGACATAAGTATTAAGTATCAGTGGAAGCAAAAGGTGCCATAAGATGGCTTAAACCAAAAGACGACCGGTTAGCCACATAACCACAGGGCAACCAACCGGGCCGCCAAGCTAGTCGTCCCACACACTGCCACAGCACAACTCACAAAAGTGAGGCCCTTCGGGCTCACCTTCTTCCTCTGCACACAACAAGCAATGCAGATGAGTACAATAATGTACTCGCAACACTTACGGGTAACAAGCCTATACATAACTACATGAAAGCTGTATCAAAGGGAATTGGTTATATGGTTATTTGGACGCATGAAGCAATTTTCATTTGCAATAATGTAATAGTTTGAAGGCAGTTTAACAAATTAGTTTTTAAGCATTGAAATAACAGCGAGTAACAATAAGTAACAAGTAACCACCTAGAGGTGACTAACCCAATAGCCACCACACATAGCATGAATCCCTGATTCATACCACCCATCAAGTTCTAATAAAAATGTTGTAGTCTAACTCTTGAAAAGCTTACCCAAGCGTGTCCATAACCTAGGACGAGGCTATTCGAATAGTTTTAACCCTGCAAGGGTGTACTAATGTACCCACACTTCGCATCGCTTTAAGCCACATGATTTAGCACACTTCCAAAGGTATGCCTACACGCCTAAGTCCTACGAGACATTTCCAATATTGTGTATCAACTCTGAGCCGCTCGTATGGACCGCAGTCCATACGCTTACATTGTAAAGCCGAAAAGACAACTACCCCTGGGGGTAAAGCTTTTCAGACAACTACAATGCTCCCACACATATCTATCTTATTTTACCACAACACAACACACACACGCCCTCCCGCGACTCGTAGCCAACACACGCCAAAATACTACGTCAAGAGAGGTCCTATTTCCCTCTAGTGTGGTTAGCACACAAAATTTGCCTGGATTACAGAGACTCACAAGATGTTCGGTCCTTAATTGACTCGGGCACCATCCAGTCACACCAAAAAATCACACCATCTTACCATTGTGCCCAAGTCCAAATCACTTTGTTTTCAGTTTTAGTTTTTGCAATTAGACATAGCACAAAGCTGAAATATAGAAACATAGTAAGCATTTGTGTGATCAAGGTTATCGACAAGTCGATAACCGCCCATTTCTACCGATAGCTAAGCATGGCTAAGCAAAAACTCGTAAACTACTAAGTGACAAGGGTTCATCCAACGAACCCAAAATCACAGCAAGTAATCCTAGGCTCAGTAGTAGAGGATAAACATTTGCCTACTGAAAATGCATCTAATGGGTCAACTATCGACAATAGTTAAAAACAAGATAGCAATACATACGTAAAATTTGCAAACAACATATTAGAATTTGAAAATAATAGAAACAACATGATCAAATGATGTTACACTGCTTGCCTTGCTGGAGGGCAGAGTCTGGCTGCTGTGGATCAGATTCAAGATCAATATTATCTTCGGAACCTAAGGCGAAAAGGCGATAAAACTAATAAGAACGAAGAACACTAAATAAAATTCAACAGCAAAAGTCACCCAAATCTCATGAAATTTATACAGCAGCTAGGGGATGTTTTATACAATTTTAGGAACAAGAATCATGCAATTTGGATTTAGTATGAAAAAGTTATGGCTAAAACAATTTCTCTCAGCCTGTTAATTCAACTAAATTGATTATTGGTACTGTTCATGGTAAAAATTTCTAGAATGATCTAAGGTCTGAAATTTTTATGTTGGGTAGGTAATGGCATTCTAAGATCAGCAAAGTTGAGCTTACTCAATTTGGAGTTAAAATGAATTACTTATGATTTTTCTAAGTTGCAAAACTAGAACATGTCATTTTTCAGGAATATGAACATGAGCAAAGCCTATTTCATATTAAAGTATGCTAACAGGGAAATTTTACAAGCCTGAGTTTGCTCAGTTTGGAGTTATACAGAAAACGTTATGCATTTTACAAGTTTCACATTAATTTTTGGGATATTCTAAAATGGCTGAAATCAAGTTGATATTGTTTATAAAACCTTCTGCTACAGAAACATGTCTAAAAGCATTTTTAGATTAAACTCCATTTAAACATGAATTTATTCCAGCAGGAATCAGCTAAAAAGGTTTTAAAACGAAATAGATATGAGTTTTCAAAGTTTAAAATAATTCTTAGTTGATATATAAAGGCTTACCGAATTATAACCAACCTTATTAAAATAAATTGACGTGGACGAACGTGGGTCCTTGATGCGAAATCAAACGGCCAACGCGCACGGAGAATAGTGCACGCGCGCGATCAAATGGAGCTCACCGTTGGATCTAAATCCAACGGTCTACGCGGATTGGGACGTTCGGGGACCCGAACGGCCCAAACAATCTCGACCGTAGATCGAAAAATGGAGGGCTCAGGGCGCTGCGCTCTTTGGTGGTTCGAACGTTCAAGGAGATATGAGCCACAGATCTCAAAATGAACGGTGAGAGGGAACTTAACGCGCTAAAGAACCTAAAGTGCTGAGGAGGTCTAGGCCGTTGATTAAGATCTAATGGTCCAGAGCTGATGGGGAGGTCCTAAAGTTAAGGATCTGCGGAGGAGGTCGGGACGGTCAAAATCTACCAGAGGAGTTATTGAACGGCCTAGATTTAATCGGGGAAGGTCCTACGCGATAAGATCTAAAGGAGGAGATCTCGACGGCTAAGATCCCCGTGGGAGGTCTTCAACGGTCAAGATTTACACGAGGAGGTCCTCAGGGCGGGGTTTTCACAGAACGAGATCCGGACGACTCGGATCACCCAAGGGAGGTCCCGAACGGTCCGCATCGGGCGGAGGGAGGTCCCGAGGTTAAAGACTTTACGAAGGAAGGATCTAACGGCTAAGAGCTAATCCACAGAGGTCTTTCAACGGCTGAGATTTATCCTAGGAGGTCTTGTGACTTAGCGTTTTACTGGTAAAGACTCTACGGTCCAGATCTAATCTCGAAGAGGTCCTGAACGGCTGAGATTGAGCGGAGGGTGGTCTTAAGACTTAAGGCTTTACAAAAATAAATCTAAGGCTCAGATCTAAACCTGGGGAGGTCGTGGACGGCTAGGATGAAACCAAGGAGGTCTAATGACTTGGCAAAAACACGACAAAGTACAGAGCTCAACGTTGAGCTCGCCGGCACGTCGCCGACGACCAAAGCCACGGCGGTGCTAACCAACTATGCCAAAATGTTCCTAATACTATTGCGAACCTAGAGGGAGCACTTTTGGCGGCGGAGCAGGCCTAGAACGCCGACGAGCCGGAGAAGGGTGGAGGCTAGTTTTCGGCAAAATCCGAAAACGGCGAAAAGGTTCACTACGACCAATTCTAACTAACGCTCGAGCTCTACGGGACTAATACGGACTCACCTGAGCCCAGGAGTGGATCGCGGGAAGACAGAGTAGCGCCGGTGGCGGAGCAGCACACTGGGCCTGGAGAAGATGACGACGACAGAAAGCCCTGAGCAACCGGAGACAGAAATAAAGATCAGGGTAGCCTCGCGATAACCCAAAGACGGTCCGAGACCAAGGGATTGAGCGGAGGAGGTCTTACCGGAGATGAGGACGAAAGGGGGCTCTCCCGGCCGCGGAGACCTAAAACTCAAATCCAAGTCGTTCCTGAGAGGCAAACAAGACTCGGGTTATGGGGTAAGCTCCAGACGACTAGGTGGTTCAATCCAACAAGAAAAATAAGGGTGTCGGAACCACTGGAGCACCCAGGCCGCCGACAGAGCTCCACGGCAACAATGGCGGATTTGGGTGTTTCCGGAGTTTTGGGCTCCATGAACAGAAAGTGAGCTGGGAGGGTGGCTGTGAGTGGAAGAGGTCCAAAGGAGGACCTCGGGGGCGTTATGAAACCAGCGAGCAACGGCACAAGAGAAAGAGGGGCCCCCGCGACGAGCTACGGCGACTCAGAACCACGACATAGCTAGGAACGGCGGGAGCAACGTGAAACACGGCTTTGGCCGAAATCATCGCCGCGTAGCTACAGCCTCGATAGGCAGGTGTTGACGAGGGATCGAGATGTGATAGGATCGCGCCGCGCACTGTTGATGCGCATGGCGCGAGGAAGAAGAAGACAGAGGAGGTCGTGAGCGGTCCGATCTCGATCGGACGGTTGAGGTCGTCCGAGAGCTCCCGAGGTTCAAAAAGGGGTAGGGAGGTCGTGAGCATTGGATGCAAATCCAACGGCTTAACTCGCGCGCACCCGGTGCGGTCAAGTGGGCTTGGTCCAACCGAGTTGGTTGAGTTGGGCTCGGGCTCGAGCCCGAGTCTGACTCAAACCAGAATTTGAATTTTGGATTTTTGAGAATAGCTGAAATTTGGGGAACTGTTTGAGGTAGCAAAACAGCTCCAAAAATCCTGAAATTTTTACAAGAGCTTGCTAGCCAAGGTGTCGACCTTGTGTAAAATTTTTAGAGGTTTTGGTGCTGCAAAAATTCCTCTAAAAATTCAGCAAGCTGCTGGACTAGGGTTTGACAAATTTTCAATTTGGTTTGACTGACCTCCAAATGCATTCAAACAATTTCTAAAAATTGTGAAACTTTTTAGAGGGGTCACACCTCAATCCTAGAGCTTGGGGAAACCATTTTCAGAGGAGGTTCACAGAATTTGATAAGAAAGGTTTTAGAAGAACACATTTAGGGCAAAATGACTTGTGACTTTGTATTTCCATAACTTCTTTACAACAATTGTTCAAAGCATACAGGAAATACAAGGTGTAAGAAAAAGTTTAATTTATGCTCATTTTCTTACATTTGAAACACAAGCCTAAAACTTGGGATGTTACAAACCTCCCCCCTTACAAGAATCTCGTCCCGAGATTCTGTTTACTCGGAGAAGAAAGATGGGTAGTCAGCACGAAGGCGATCTTCCCGCTCCCAAGTTGCCCCATCTTCGGAATGGTTTGACCACTGAACCTTAAGGAACTTGATCACATGGTTCCTTGTCCTCCATTCAGATTCCTCAAGAATGCGAACAGGACGCTCGCGGTAGGTCAAATCCTCCTGCACATCGAGAGTCTCCAATGGAGTTTCCTAAGTTGGAACACGGGGGCACTTCTTGACGTGAGACACATGGAACACATCATGTACCCCCTTAAGTGTAGCTGGCAACTCCAATCTATATGCAACAGCTCCAATTCTCTCGATGACGCGATAAGGCCCAACATAACGAGAAGCCAACTTGCCCTTATGCCAAAACGCTGATGGCCCTTCAAAGGTGAGACTTTGAGATACACAAAGTCATTGGGCTCAAAGCTCAAATGCTCACGAATCAACTGAACCTGGCTTTCGGCCTCATTGATCGAGTCTGGGCCGAAGAACTGTCGCCCACCAGATTCTGACCAGTTCAATGGGGTTCTACACCTCCTCCCATACAAGGCCTCAAACGGTGCCATACTAAGACTAGCCTGAAAGTTATTGTTGTAGGAGAACTCAGCAAACGGCAGACACTTCTCCCAATTATTTCCACAGGAAATAACACAAGCATGGAGCATATCTTCTAACACTTGGTTGACCCTCTCCGTCTGACCATCAGTTTGAGGATGGTAAGCTGAACTGAAAGAAAGACGAGTCCCCAAGGCCTCTTGCAAACTGTGCTAAAAGCGAGAGGTGAAAAGAGAACCACGATCTGACACAATCGTTCGTGGCACACCATGCAAGCACACAATGTGAGATATGTAAAGGTCCGCCAACTGACTAACACTGAGGTTGGTGCGCACCGGCAGAAAGTGTGCTACCTTTGTCAATCGATCAATGACAACCCAGATAGCATCCTTCCTTGAAGAAGTACGGGGCAGTCCGGTGATGAAATCCATACCAATGTAATCCCACTTCCACTCGTGCATCGCAAAGGTCGAAGAAGGCTCGCCGACGCTGATGCTTGGCCTTAACATGACAGCACACGTCGCACTCGGCAACGAACTTGGCAATCTCGCGCTTCATACGGGTCCACCAAAACTTCTGACGAAGGTCCTGATACATCTTGGTAGCCCCGGGATGAATGGACAAGGGGGAGTCATGGGCTTCGCGGAGAATCAAATCCCGCAATTCCATGACCTTTGAAACTACAAGGCGCTATCCAAACCACACAACACCATGCTCATCTTCTGAGAAGCACTTGGCTGTCCCATCCTTGATGTTCTACTTGATTTGACTCACACCAACATCTGTTTGCTGTGCAGCCTTGATTTGGTCCACCAAGGTTGGTTGCACAACCAAGGTAGCAAGGGAACCATGCTCAATCAAACCCAAATTGAGCCGCTGAAATTCTTCAAGAAGGGCAGGCTGTTGCTCTTGGAGCATCAAAGTATTGCAATACACCTTTCGACTAAGTGCATCCGCAACCACATTGGCATTGCCCAGATGATACTGAATGCCCATGTCATAATCTTTGATCAATTCCAACCATCTTCTTTGCCTGAGGTTCAGATCTGGTTGGGTGAACAAATATTTCAAGTTCTTGTGATCAGAATACACCTCATAACGGTTACCAATCAGGTAATACCGTCAAATTTTGAGTGCATGAACCACTGCAGCTAACTCCAAGTCATGGGTAGGATAGTTGAGTTCATGAGGCCTTAACTGCCTTGATGCATAGGCCACCACCTTGCCTTCTTGCATAAGCACACAACCGAGTCCCTGATGAGAGGCATCACAAAAGATATCGAAGCTCTTGTGGACATCGGGAAGAACAAGCACTGGAGCTGAAGTCAATCGCTTCTTGAGTTCCTGAAAACTCTCATCACAAGCAGAGGACCATAGAAATTTGTTGTCCTTCTTGAGCAAGTAAGTCATCGGCTTTGCGATCTTGGAGAAGTTCTCGATAAAGCGACGGTAGTAACCTACTAAACGAAGAAAACTCCGCACATCGGTGACTGACTTGGGCTGACCCCAAGATAGAACATCGCTGACCTTGCTAGGATCCACAGCTACACCCCCTGCTGAAAGAACATGACCCAAGAATGCCACTTCCTTCAACTAGAACTCACACTTGCTGAACTTAGTATACAACTGGTGCTCACGCAGCTTCCCCAATACAATCTTCAGATGCTCAGCATGCTCTTCTTCACTCTTGGAGTAGATAAGAATGTCATCAATGAATACCACCACAAACTTATCCAAATACTCCATGAACACCGAGTTCATAAGGTTCATGAATAAAGCGGGAGCATTGGTTAAGCCAAAAGACATGACGGTGTACTCGTAAAGACCATAACGAGTAGTGAAAGCCGTCTTTGGAATATCCTTAGCCCTGATCCGGACTTGATGATACCCCAATCTCAAGTCAATCTTGAAGAATACCCGAGCTCCGGTCAACTGGTCAAAGAGATCATCAATGCGAGGCAAAGGATACTTGTTTTTCACCGTCACTTCATTAAGCAGACGGTAATCAACACACATACGCAGAGTCTTTCCTTCTTCTTCACAAAAATAACCGAACAACCCCAAGGAGATGAGCTAGGACGGATAAAGCCTTTCTCTTGAAGCTCACCTAATTGCTTTTTCAACTCCTCCAACTCATTAGGAGGCATTCGATACGGCGCTATTGAAATTGGAGCGGTACCGGGCAGCAACTCAATAACAAACTCCAGGTCTCGAACTAGAGGCATCCCAGGAAAATCTTCAGGAAAGACATCCACAAAGTCACATACTATGGGCACCTCCTGAATCTCCAAGGCTGGCTTAGCTTCAAGGGCACAAAGACATGGCCCTTGCAGTTGCGGTGAAATCCCAACGTGCTCGCCTCAGGGGCTGGTGAGGTAGACCATCTTCTTCGCACAATCGATTTGCCCCAAGTGTTGGGACAACCAATCCATGCCAAGAATCACATCCAGACGCGCCGAGTCGAGTAGGATGAGATTCGCCCAGAATCCCACTCCTTCATTATCAATAGGAACATCCTAGCACTCCAGATCAGCTCTTATTTTCGAACCCGGAGAGCGAATAAGCAAAGGAATTCCCAAAGGAACAAAGTGAAGGTCACAAGCATCAGTAAAAGATCTTGAAATAAAAGAGTGCGAAGCTCCTGAATCAAATAATACTGTAACAGGGCAAGAATTGACAAGAAGCGTACCCAACACAACGTCGGGCACCTCCTGTGCCTCCTCAGCCGAGATGTGGTTGACTCGGCCGCTTCCCACACCCTGAGTCTTCTGGACCACCTTCTGGTCAGGTGGGTGACCATTCCCTTGCCCGCGTCCTCCATTAGGACGAGGGGCCGCTCTAGTCCTCTGAGGGCAACTGTTGGCATAGTGGCCCTTCTTGTTGCAGGCGAAGTAGGTGACCTCGGCAGCCGGATTGCGGAGGCCACCCTGCTTGTAACAGCCCTAAGTTAGGGTTTATGTTTCAAATGTAAAATTTTGAGGAGAAATAAAAACTTTTGCTGTCTCATCAAATCATTTGGAAGTTTTCCAAATTTTCCCTAGCAATTTCCAATTTTTAGAATTTAATTCTTGTGATTGGAAATTGTTGTCAGCAAATTCCTAGCCTTCAAACTTGTGATCATCCTCTGAAAATAATTTTCCTATCATCTTGATCATCCTGTCTACCTCCCTGAATTATTTCACCATTTTTAGATTTTATTTGCTATTTCTAATGGCCAAGTCAAACTAGTTTGAATTTCTGGTCAAACCCTAGGTCAGCAGCTTGTGAATTTTATTGGGAGAAATCTAGTGCATGAAAACTCCTGGAAAAATTACACAAGGTTGCCCTCTTTTCCAGTAAGCTCCCATAAAAATTTCGGAATTTTTGGAGCTCATGAGCTACCTCTAAAAATTCCCAAAACCTTCTCTGTCTTTCTAATTCAAATCTAAAATCACTGTTCCTCGGGTTCAAACCCCACTTGGGCTCGAGTCCGACCGCACCTAATGGACTCGGTCGCACCGCCTAGTTGCACCGTGCGAGCCCGATGGCTGTCAGCCATCCGATGAAGATCGAACGGTCCACACTACTCATCTCGTCGACCTGTCCGAATGCATACACCGATCTCAGCCGTCCATCTCCGATCCAACGATCGACGCGTTCCTGATCGAGTCAAACCATCTAACTGTGCTGCACCAGACCCCGACTCGAGCCGCTTTGCCACCGTCGCTGACGTGTGGGCCCTCCTTGTCGATGACGCCTCGTCTTCTCCGTGGCTCGCGGAGTTCGCCGGGCAAAGTCGCATGCGTTCCACGCACTGCCGCCGCCACGCCGTGGACGCGTGTCCTCTCCGGAGAATCGCCAGGTCCATCTACCCCCGAGACCATCCATTCTCCTTCGCGCCCATTCTCGTACTTTCTCCGCCCAAATTTCTTCTGGGAGAAGAACCCGAGTGTAGCGCCGCCAGACGGAGCCGCCCTCGAGCCCGCGCCGCACCATTGTGATCCTTGCTCGACGCCCCTCCATTTTGCCCGGCCGGATCATTGTCGTACCTTCGTATCACCAGAAGCAAGTTCATCGTCTCCGCCTCCGGTGATCTTGGTCCTGTAAGCCTTCTGGCGTTCTAGTGAGTATCATGCCTCGGCGTTTGGTCCCTTAGGATCGCCTTGATCCATTGAGTCTAATGGAGGTCTTGTTTTGCTCTTTGGTGCATCACCGAGGTAGCGACCAGTTCTTCTCCGGCTCGGTATTTCGCCGTGGTGATTCCACCGCTCGCACCTCTTTCGTCGGCATTCGCTGGGGCGTATCCTTCCTGGAGCTGAGGCGATCCCGTGGCGCACCTTCCGGGGTCTTCTCGAAGCTCGCAGCGTCTTGTCCGCGAGCACCGTATTTTCTTCTCCGCCTCCGTTCGCCGTCAGCTCGCCGCCGGCATCCTCGAGGTCCCGGGTCACCGTCATCAAGTTCGCGAGGTCTTTGCGAACCTAAAGGTATAACTCACTCGCCCTGAGACCTCCTGGTTCGCGAGAACAGTCGTGCGGCCGCGCCACCGTCCCCGTGGTCGCCGGTGAGCCGCCGACAACATTAGGTCTAACCCTACTCTTTAGTGCTAATCATCTTTTAGTCCGTATCACTAACTTGTGGGCCCTCTCTGTTAATCGCGTTTAGGAAATCCTTTAATCCAACCGTTATGTTATTCTCTTAGTCGCTGCCATGTGGGTCCATGCTGTCAGTTGGTGGTTGTGTAGCTTTGATACTACGTCTTCTTTGTTGGGAAGCGTATTTCTCTGTGAGTATAAGTTAGGAGTGCACTTTGATAAGTCAAAGACGTATTCTTAGAATACGCCGACGCCACCTTAAGCCGTGGTCGAGTCGACTCGACTCGCCGCCCGCAGCGGCCCGCGTATCAGTGGCTATGGCTAGCTGGTTGTCGGTAGGAAAAGGTTTAAATGCTTTAGAATTTCTGAAATGGTTTTCATTTGTAATCACAAATCATTTAAACTTAGAAAATTCATAACTAATTCAATTTTTATCTAAATCGCGTGAATCCAAGTCTTTGTTAATTTTCATTTTAGATGTATTATTTACTAAAATTAGTTTCAATCTTGTCCTCGTTAGCAAAAATCTGTTAAATGATTAAATGATGTATTATGCATTTTGAAAATTAGAAAGTTCATATCTTTTCAATAATTGTCCAACTCCAAGAAATCCAATTCTCGTAAATTTTCATTTTTAGCGCACTAATTATCGTGGATAGATTTTAGATCATTTTCATTCATGAAAATTTGTTAAGTAATTAACTAGTGTTTTAATGCGTATGTTAGCTTAGGAAATTGAGAAAATTCATTACCACTTCAAATAATTATTTTCCTCTCTAAAAATGTGTTAAAACCGCTTAGGTTGTTGTGTAAGTTTTGGTATGTTTTGTTGTTGTTGTATGTTTGAGTTTGGTCGGTGTTATTCGCTCTTATTCATTGTTTTGTTCAATCGTTAGGCTTCGATATTTGCGGTAACCCCGAACGACCCTCCGCAACAAATTGAGCAACAGCAAACAGCAAGCGCTTGATCATTTTATCCCAAAGATTTTAAAGTCTAATATTTTGTTTCAAGTGTATGTATGCATCGCTTATTTTGTGTTAAATTGGTTAGTTAAACCTTTAGATGCATAACTGTAAGTAAATATTTGTCCTCTACTACTTGAGCCTAGGTTATTTGTTTGTGATTAGAGTTCGCTGGATGAACTCGTCACTTAGTAGATTACGAGTTCATTGCTTAGCCATGCTTAGCTACCGGTAGATTTGGGCGATCATCGACTTAGTCGATGATCTTGATCACATAAAATTATTATCGTTCTTATATTCCACTCGTGCTATGTTAATTGCAAAACAAAACCGTAAACAAAAATGATTTAGACGCGCACAATTGGTAAGATTGGTGTGATCATTGGGTGTGATCGAAAGGTGCCCGGTCAATTAAGGACCGAACATCTTGTGAGTACCGTTATCCAGTGCATTTCGCGCATAACCACACTAGAGGGTATGGGACCTCTCTTGACCTAGTACTTTGGCGTGTATTGGCCCGGTCGCAGAGGTCGCAGGAGGGATGGAGGTGGGAGCATGGTAGTTGTCCAAAAGCTTTATCCTGAGTGGGTAGTTGTCTTTTCGGCTTTACCATGTAAGCGTATGGATTTCTATCCATACGAGCGGCTCGTAGTTAATACACAATATTGGAAAAAGTCTCGTAGGACTTAGCTGTGCCGGCATACCTTCGGTAGTGTGCTTTGGCTTTAAGGCGGTCTGAAGTGTGGGTACAGTGGTACACCCCTGCAGGGTTAAAAACTATTCGAATAGCCTCGTCCTAGGTGATGGACACGCTTGGGTAAGCTTATCAAGAGTTAGACTACAACATTTAAAATTAAAACTTGATGGGTGGTACGAATCTGGGATTCGTGCTATTGTTGGAGTGACTATTGGGATAGTTACTTCTAGGTTGTTTATCTTTCTCTTTTGTTATTATTATCTTTACTGTTATTTCAACATTAAAAACGAATTGCAAACTTGCCTTCAAACTGTATTATATTATTGCAAATGAAAATTGGCTTTATGCAAATGAAACATATGGCCTCCACCAAACAAGCCTGCATGTAGCTTATGAACAGGTCTGCTAGTTCACACGTCAGTCTTGCGGGTACAAAGACAATCTTTGTACTCAGGTGCTTTGCTTAATGTTTTGTTGCAGAGGAAGAAGGTGAGCCCCAAGGGCCTCACTTCTGTGTGTTGTGCTGCCGCTTCGTGTTGGACGACTAGGCTTGGCGGTCCGGTCAGATGCCTTGTGGGTTGGAGGCACGCTGATTGGCTTTGTGTATCTTGGCCTGTCGGCCTTTGTCTGTAATAACTCTACTATTTGTTTATCTTCCGTTTGGTAGTGTGGTGTTTGGACTCTATGTTTGGAATGGAGTTGATGTCTAGTTTTGTAACGAGGTGTGTATACTGCTTTCTGGGAAGTATACATATCTCGAGGATCAATTCATTTGATTTGTGATGCTAGGACCAGGTGGTTGGTTAAGCATTACAAGCCAAATAAATTGGGGTCCTCACACTGCTGCTCGGCCGCAGGCGCACGTGGCTGAAACACGGCCTGCGGGGGACGTGGAGCTGGTGCCGACAGCCTCGGCGGTGGTGAAGTCAAAGAACGGGCCCTAGTGCAGGCCCAACACGGGGACGGGGGAGGCTGGCCTGAGCAGACCGGTGGGCCTCCCACTTGCGCTTGCGGGACTCGCCCAGCGCTCTCGCCTTGTGCTCAGCGATCACGGCCTTGTCAACCAAGGCCTGGAAGTCGGGAAGTCCACGATAGAGAGCTTGTCCTACAGCTCCTCAGACAAGCCCTCCATGAACTTCTCCTGCTTGGCCTCATCAGTGGCCACCTCACTTGGAGCATAACGAGTCAAGTGATTAAACTCGTATAAGTACTCCGTCACAGACTTGCGCCCCTGTTTGAGCGCGAGAAACTCTTTCTTCTTAAGCTTCATCAGGCCATCGGGGATGTGGGCCCGACGGAAGGTAGACCTGAACTCCTCCCACGAGACCACACATTCGCGGCCGCATGGCGAAAGTTCTCCCACCAAGAGAGTGCTGCACCCTCCAGCTGATGGGATGCAAAGAGTGCCCGATCCTGCTCCTGGCACTGAGCAATGTTGAGCTTCCGCTCAACCAGACGCAGCCAATCATCTGCGTCCAGGGGGTCCTCAGATCGAGAGAAGGTGGGTGGCTGTGTGCGAAGGAACTCCGCGAGTCCCCCACGAGGCTGATGCCCGCCACCTCCAGATCTCGAGGCACCAGAGGGAGTGGAGGTGTTCCTCGCGATGACCTCCAGGATCCGAGTCTGATCCATATGGTTCCGCTCGATCTAAGAGAGAACCTCAGCCATGGTCGGAGGAGGGGGAAGCTCCTCATCATGACCCGATGACTGACCGCTGCGGGTTCTTCCAGCCATCCTGTTCCACAAAGTAAGTTAGCAACAAAACTGGAACAGAAGGCATGGAAAAACAACTAACAATCCTACAAAATGAACTCCCAAAGCTTAAAAACCAGCATAAAACCATTACAAGATCTCACTTCCTAAAATCAACTTCCCGCTATGACTAACTCGTATGAAAAAAAAACGAGCAATCAGTTTTGGGAAAGCAATTTCAGCACCTAATCCTTGGTCCAAAACAATAAAAAAGCAAGGTAATACCACCTAAGGAAGGGTTAAACACTTAGCTAACTCATATCACTTCTTACCCTTTTATCCCCACAAGTTTTAGTTGGATTTACCTCTCATTTTCAGCACTACTTACTAATTAAAAGCTAGCTGTCCAGATTTCTTTTCCAAGCCCCTGGCCGAATCCTCCAATTCCAGGAGCTCCTATTCTTCACTCCAAAACAGCCAACACCTCAATTTAAAGCTCTTATGGTTTTCCCAAAACCAATTTAATCGATTACAACTATCTTTTGAAAGAAGACGAGAGGAAAACAATTTTTCAAATTTAACCAGGAGTAAGGTGAGATGAGCAAGTTAAGATAGATAAGAAGTAAAATATGAGATTCTACTTAAGATTTTCATGAATCCTATGATATTTAGAAACTAAGTTTTCAAAATACTCTAAGGACGACCAAGCTATGGGTTTCTACGGTTAGTATGGCTCTGATACCAACTTTGTGAGACCTAGGTTTATTAAGCTTGTAATACTTAGCCTTCCACTGGCTCTAGTATCACAAACAAAATAACCCGTGCCTCGATGGACATGTGCTTCCAAGAAAATGCAGCACACATACATCTTTACAAAAGTATGCATCAATTTCACACATCAATATAACAAGTCTAGCAAAAGACATACATAATAATAAGTTATTACAGAACAGCCGACCGGCCAAATGACATAAGTATTAAGTATCAGCGGAAGCAAAAGGTGCCATAAGATGGCTTAAACCAAAAGACGACCGGTTAGCCACATAACCACAGGACAACCGACCGGGCCGCCAAGCTAGTCGCCCCACACACTGCCACAGCACAACTCACAAAAGTGAGGCCCTTCGGGCTCACCTTCTTCCTCTGCACACAACAAGCAATGCAGATGAGTACAATAATGTACTCGCAAGACTTACGGGTAACAAGCCTATACATAACTACATGAAAGCTATATCAAAGGGAATTGGTTATATGGTTATCTGGACGCATAAAGCAATTTTCATTTGCAATAATGTAATAGTTTGAAGGCAGTTTAACAAATCAGTTTTTAAGCATTGAAATAACAGCGAGTAACAATAAGTAACAAGTAACCACCTAGAGGTGAATAACCCAATAGCCACCACACATAGCACGAATCCCTGATTCGTACCACCCATCAAGTTTTAATTAAAATGTTGTAGTCTAACTCTTGAAAAGCTTACCCAAGCGTGTCCATAACTTAGGACGAGGCTATTCGAATAGTTTTAACCCTGCAGGGGTGTACTAATGTACCCACACTTCAGACCGCCTTTAAGCCACATGATTTAGCACACTTCCAAAGGTATGCCGACACAGCTAAGTCCTACGAGACATTTCCAATATTGTGTATCAACTACGAGCCGCTCGTATGGACCGTAGTCCATACGCTTACATTGTAAAGCCGAAAAGACAACTACCCCTCGGGGTAAAGCTTTTCGGACAACTACAATGCTCCCACACATATCCATCTCATTTTACCACAACACAACACACACACGCCCTCCAGCGACTCGTAGCGAACACACGCCAAAGTACTACGTCAAGAGAGGTCCCATTTCCATCTAGTGTGGTTAGCACGCAAAATTTGCCGGGATAACAGAGACTCACAAGATGTTCGGTCCTTAATTGACTCGGGCACCATTCTAGTCACACCCAAAAATCACACCATCTTACCATTGTGCCCAAGTCCAAATCACTTTGTTTTCAGTTTTAGTTTTTGCAATTAGACATAGCACAAAGCTGAAATATAGAAACATAGTAAGCATTTGTGTGATCAAGGTTATCGACAAGTCGATAACCGCCCATTTCTACCGATAGCTAAGCATGGCTAAGCAATAATTCCGGTGCTTTGCGGTTTAAGAGTCGCCTTTGTGTACCACAAAAGGCGGAGGTCAAAGATGATATCTTGAGGGAGGCACATCGCACCCCGCACACTGTTCATCAAGGTGAGACAAACATGTACCGTGAACTGAAACAGAATTCTGGTGGAAAAGAATGAAGGTGGATATTGCTAATTATGTGGCTTCTTGTGGTGTTTGTCAGCAAGTGAAAGCTGAGCATAAGCGTCCTTCAGGATTGCTGCAGCCTGTAGAGATTCCTCAGTGGCCTTGGGATGATATTTCCATGGACTTCGTTGTTGCGTTACCTCGTTCATCATGAGGGAAGGATGCAGTGTGGGTAATATTGGATCATTTCAGTAAATCTGCACACTTTATCCCTTTCCGCATGACAAACTCAGCGAGCGATTTGGCTCCTATTTACATGCGGTAGATTGTGAGGTTGCATGGTGTACCAAAGACTATAATTTCCGATAGGGATGCCAAGTTTGTATCCAAGTTTTGGGAAGTCTGCAGAGTGCGCTGGGCACTCAACTCCGTCTTAGTACGACATTTCACCCACAGAAAGATGGATAATCAGAGCGTACCATTCAAACTTTGGAGGACATGTGGTAGTCCTGCGTTTTGTCTTGGAAGGGTAGTTAGGAGGATTAGTTGTCACTGGCAGAATTTGCTTATAACAATAGCTAGCATTCTAGTATTAAAGTCGCACCATTCGAGGTTCTGTATGGGCGCAGTGCAGTCACTGTCTTTGGGAGGCGATGGGTGAGAAGGTAGTTTTGGACCCAGATTTGGTATAGAGGACCGTTGAGCGTGTGGCCTTGGTGAGGCAGAATCTACTGGCAGCACAGAGCAGATAGAAAAGCTATGCTAATGTGAGGAGACGAAAGTTGGAATTTGAAGTGGGGGATTAGGTGCTCTTGAGAGTGTTTCCCACAAAAGGTGTTGTGGGATTCAGTACCAAAGGAAAGCTTAGCCCGAGGTATGTTGGGCCTTTTTCGATCCTGGCACGGATTGGAAAATTGGAATATCGTTTGGACCTCCCAGAGTCTATGCGTGGTGTGCACAATATATTTCATGTTTCCATGTTGAGGAACTATTTGAAGGACCAGGGCATATGATTTCGCTAGAACCTTTAACCATTGAGCAAGATCTATCTTTTGAATCCAAACTGGTACAAATTCTGGAGAAGTTAGAACGAGTCTTAACGAACAAAACATTAAAGTATGTCAAGGTGCTTAGGCTACTTGGGAATTGGAGTCTCGCATGCGCGAGCAATATCCGAAATTATTCATAGCAGGTATGTGACAATGTAGGTAAATTTTAGCTGTGACTGTTCTTTGGCGTTAAGCATGATTAGAATTCGGGGTTGAATTCTATCTAATGGGGGTAGAATGTAATGCCCCAAATTTATTTGAGTGAGAAGAAAGAAATTTAGGGAGGAGAACCAATTAGAAAGTGGAATTAACAGGAGTTTAGAGGGGGATTTTTGCATAATTTGGACAACCTGGGCTGTGGGCTTCTGGCCCATAGCATTTTTGGCCCATTAGTGGAGGCGGGGCAAACCCTAGGCTCCACCCCTTCCCCCTTGGCCGCCACCTCCCTTCCTCCACCCTTGGACTCCACCTCCACCCCCTCTTGCGCCTCCCTCCCTCCCTGTTCTAGGAGTGCCTCCATCCCCTGGTGTAGCTCCTTGCTGCCGACGAAGAAGACCTTTGTTGTTGCCAGTCAATTGGAGGAAGAAGGAAGGTCTCCTTTGGTGTTGGCTAGCCAAGAAGAGGAAGGGGGAGAATGGAGAATTGAAGGTAGAGGGATCACATGGTGGTTCTTGCATTCTTCAGCGGTTCTCCAAGGGTAAAACACGATCCCGTTCAATTAGTCATGTAGTTTCGCGATTTGGCAATGTCGGTACTAGGTCGGTTTCTAGTAGTCTCTAATGCTCGGCAGTTTTAGGGTTGTAAACTGCAAAATTCGATCTGTCCATCTTCTAGAGATTTGTGGGTAACGTCTTTAGCTTTCAATAGAGTCTTGGATTAGGTCATTTGGATGAACGGATTGTTAGATATGGATTTTACAACGCTGCTGTCTCGAGGCTCTGTCAGGTTTCAGGCAGGTTGTATTAACCGAATGATAGAAATTAGTTAACAAATTATTTGAAGGATACCACCAACATGAAAGTTGTAAGTATGTTCATAAGGTTTTCAGAGAGTTAAAGAACATAATTTTTGGATAATTGTACTGAAAGTTGTGTAAGATTTAGTCTCGCTGTCCATAACCTCTAACGGGATTTAGTAGTTTTAGTAATTTGTTTGGTAAGTATAGAGGATGACAAAATCTAGGAATCTCACTAACTAGTTTTATGTGGATAACTTAATAAGCTTCCAGAGAATTAAAGAACACCATATTTGGATAAGTAGACAAAAGTTATCAATTTTAGAAGAAGGTTGTTCTGTTTTGGGACAGATTGATGTTTACAGAAGTTGGTGTTTTGGGTTGTGCTAGGGAGCGTAGTTCGTAGTGTATTTATTTCTAGCAATGTCTTGTTCAGAAATGTTCTTTTAGTGTGATTGTTATATATATTCAGGTGGTTTGATTCCAGGGGTAGTGCCCTCTCTGCATCATCAAGCTTTACACAGTTGAGGAAAGTTGTGAGACCCCGGTTTATTAAGCTTGTAATACTTAGCCTTCCACTGGCTCTAGTATCACAAACAAAATAACCCGTGCCTCGATGGACATGTGCTTCCCAGAAAATGCAGCACACATACATCTTTACAAAAGTATGCATCAATTCCACACATCAATATAACAAGTCTAGCAAAAGACATACATAATAATAAGTTATTACAGAATAGCCGACCGACCAAATGACATAAATATTAAGTATCAGCGGAAGAAAAAGGTGCCATAAGATGGCTTAAACCAAAAGACGACCGGTTAGCCACATAACCACGGGCAACCGATCGGCCGCCAAGCTAGTCGCCCACACACCGCCACAAAGACAACTCACAAAAGTGAGGCTCTTGGGCTCACCTTCTTCCTCTACACACAACAAGCAATGCAGATGAGTACAATAA
This sequence comes from Ampelocalamus luodianensis, assembly GCA_036346255.1. NCBI lineage: Eukaryota > Viridiplantae > Streptophyta > Magnoliopsida > Poales > Poaceae > Ampelocalamus > Ampelocalamus luodianensis. The sequence continues at coordinate 32,358,434 of CM070619.1, forward strand.
TGTACTCGCAAGACTTACGGGTAACAAGCCTATACATAACTACATGAAAGTTGTATCAAAGGGAGTTGGTTATATGATTATTTGGACGCATGAAGCAATTTTCATTTGCAATAATGTAATAGTTTGAAGGCAGTTTAACAAATCAGTTTTTAAGCATTGAAATAACAGCGAGTAACAATAAGTAACAAGTAACCACCTAGAGGTGAATAACCCAATAGCCACCACACATAGCACGAATCCCTGATTCGTACCACCCATCAAGTTTTAATTAAAATGTTGTAGTCTAACTCTTGAAAAGCTTACCCAAGCGTGTCCATAACCTAGACGAGGCTATTCGAATAGTTTTAACCTCGCAGGTGTACTAATGTACCCACACTTGGATCGCCTTTAAGCCACATGATTTAGCACACTTCCAAAGGTATGCCGGCACAGCTAAGTCCTACGAGACATTTCCAACATTGTGTATCAACTATGAGCCGCTCGTATGGACCGCAGTCCATACGCTTACATTGTAAAGCCGAAAAGACAACTACCCCTGGGGGTAAAGCTTTTCAGGCAACTACAATGCTCCCACACATATCCATCTCATTTTACCACAACACAACACACACACGCCCTCCCGCGACTCGTAGCTAACACACGCCAAAGTACTACGTCAAGAGAGGTCTCATTTCCCTCTAATGTGGTTAGCACGCAAAATTTGCCTAGATAACAGAGACTCACAAGATGTTCGGTCCTTAATTGACTCGGGCACCATTCCAGTCACACCCAAAAATCACACCATCTTACCATTGTGCCCAAGTCCAAATCACTTTGTTTTCAGTTTTAGTTTTTGAAATTAGACATAGCACAAAGCTGAAATATAGAAACATAGTAAGCATTTGTGTGATCAAGGTTATCGACAAGTCGATAACCGCCCATTTCTACCGATAGCTAAGCATGGCTAAGCAATAACTTGTAAACTACTAAGTGACAAGGGTTCATCCAACGAACCCAAAATCACAGCAAGTAATCTTAGGCTCAGTAGTAGAGGATAAACATTTGCCTACTGAAAATGCATCTAATGTGTCAACTAGCGACAATAGTTAAAAACAAGATAGCAATGCATTCGTAAAATTTGCAAACAACATATTAGAATTTGAAAATAATAGGAACAACATGATCAAATGATGTTACACTGCTTGCCTTCTTTGGAGGGCGATAGTCCGTTTGTGGATCGATTCAAGATCAATATTATCTTCTGAACCTAACGCGAAAAGGCGATAAATCCAATAAGAACGGAGAACACCAAATAAAATTCAACAGCAAAAGTCACCCAAATCTCATGAAATTTATACAGCAGCTTTATACAATTTTAGGAACAAGAATCATGCAATTTGGATTTAGTATGAAAAAGTTATGGCTAAAATATTTTCTCTCAGCCTGTTAATTCAACTAAATTGATTACTGGTACTGTTCATGGCAAAAATTTCTAGAATGATTTAAGGTCTGAAATTTTTATGTTGGGTAGGTAATGGCATTCTAAGATCAGCAAAGTTGAGCTTACTCAATTTGGAGTTAAAATGAATTACTTATGATTTTTCTAAGTTGCAAAACTAGAACATGTCATTTTTCAGGAATATGAACATGAGCAACGCCTATTTCATATTAAAGTATGCTAACAGGGAAGTTTTACAAGCCCGAGTTTGCTCAGTTTGGAGTTATACATAAAAAGTTATGCATTTTACAAGTTTCACATTAATTTTTGGGATATTCTAAAATGGCTGAAATCAAGTTAATATTGTTTATAAAACCTTCTGCTACAGAAACATGTCTAAAAGCATTTTTAGATTAAACTCCATTTAAACATGAATTTATTCCAGCAGGAATCAGCTAAAAAGGTTTTAAAACGAAATAGATATGAGTTTTCAAAGTTTAAAATAATTCTTAGTTGATATATAGAGGCTTACCGAATTATAATCAACCTTATTAAAATAAAGTCACGTGGACGAACGTGGGCCCTTTATGCAAAATCAAACGGCGCACGCGCACGGAGAATAGCGCACGTGCGCGATCAAACGGAGCTCACCGTTGGATCTAAATCCAACGGTCTACGTGGATTGGAACGTTCGAGGACCCGAACGGCCCAAACAATCTCGACCGCAGATCGAAAAATGGAGGGCTCAGGGCACTGCGCTCTTCCGTGGTCCGAACGTTCAAGGAGATATGAGCCACAGATCTCAAAATGAACGGTGAGAGGGGACTTAACGCGCTAAAGAACCTAAAGTGCTGAGGAGGTCTAGTCCGTTAGATTAAGATCCAACGGTCCAGAGCTGATGGGGAGGTCCTAAAGTTAAGGATCTGCGGAGGAGGTGTCGGGACCCAAAAATGCATCTCAGGAACCCTCTGTGTATTCTAAACTAGTCCCAGATCAATAGCTAGCTCACACAGGAAAACAGTGATGAAATACCATCCATTTATTCAATTTAACTAAAAAGATCTCAAAGTAACAAATAATAATAATAACTGGACCTTATGGTCAACGTTTACTTAACTTGCCACACAGGGCTAAAGAAACAAGTAAACTCTTGCAGCGGAACGAAACTCTTCAAATGGCCAATCAACATGCCCACAAGCAATCGAGTGGAGAAACACATCCTAATCCGCAAAACCTTCATGGTCTTCTTGGTAAAACTCAGAGTTCCCTGGTTCTTCTGTGGAGATTAAACAACACAGGGCGCAAAGCCATGAGTACTTTGAATGTACTTAGCAAGCCGTGGGAAAATGTATGCAAATAATATTCATGAGGGCTTGAACAAAGATTTGTTGTATGGCTCTTTTGCAGAAAGCAGCATTTACGACAAATACCATAAATAGATTAAACACTTTCTTTGAAACAACCAGTGAACTTCCCATTCACTTCCCAACCAATCAAGCGATAAGTGAATTCCCCATTCACCAATCGACACAACCCACCAAGTGAATGACCTATTCACCAAACGAACATTATATTTATCAAGTGAACTTCCCATCCACACTCCGACATATTTTTGAAGAAACTCTATCTCCCGTGTGAAATCCCCAGGCACGTCCATAACCGCGGACACGGCTATTCGAATAGTTTTACACTCTGCAGAGGTTGTACAGCTTGACCCACAAGAGATAGATCAACTTATAATGTCCGTTTAACACACTTCCGAGGTGTGCGACTAGGTGATCATCACAAGGCTTTTACAAAGCTCCTTCTTAACCCAGTTCTGCTCGCTAAGGTTTCAACAATGAATGTCTTCCTGACCAGACAGGGCCCCCTCTTGCGCCACCGTGAGAATACGTTTTCCACGACTCACACTTCACATGATAGAACCGAAATCAAGACATTGCTAATTAATCAGCCAGGTCCGTCCCATACCAGACATGTGGTTGTACGGTTAAGGCCCAGTTCAATGGCGCACAAGATTAAGTCCTTGACAAGTTACTCAGGTGATCTTTTCACAAACCCACAACATGTTCAATCCACATCCCCACTATCCACCAACCACTCGCCCGAGCGAAAATCATTTTGTTTAACCAAACCCCATGACTAACCCCATCATGGTACACAAATTTTAACAAGAGTGGCTCACCACCACGGTTCCATATTTCATTAAGTCAAAATTAATTATTAAGACACATGTGATGACAAACTCATCGTAACTAAGCAAGACTAATCATATGTACGATACCCATGTTGGCAATACAAATATGTACAACTAAAAATACCCATGCTAAGGTGACAAAGGATTCATGGCATTCAAATATTCAATGGAGGCATAATGACAACAGGTAATAACTAATCCTAGAGCAATTTATATAAAGATAGCATGCAATTGTATAAAATAATATACTTCTAAAATCATAGGTTCAATATGATCAAAGGACCATGACTTGCCTTGGAATAAATCCAGTGATTGATCTTGATCTTGGTATGCTACTCCTTGCTCAAAGCTTCCCGAAGTATCAACGTCTACTCGCAAAACAAGCAAATAAACTAAATAAATAAATAACAGAGAAAAAACAAACTCCAAAAATTAAATAAAAATCTCAGATAAATAGATCTCGAATTTATATAAATTTAGGAATTTGAATGGACTCAATCGGAGTTCGGATGCAAAAGATATGAGCTCTGGAAGATTGAAATCACATAAAATACTGAAAATCAGAATTTAGTGATTTACTGAATTATTTTTCTGAAGGAAAAGATAATTATGACGTCAGCTGACGTCAGCAGTGGATGTTCGGACAGGACAAAAAATCATCCGACAGGTGGGTCCCACTCGTCATAGAGATGGTGCACCGCAGATTGGTTCCATGTACCTTTGGCTCGGGTAGACTTTTTGATCCGCCACTTGGAAGACACATAGGCAAGGACAATTGAGGTGGCGCTGATGTGGGATGAAGTGGCGCATGGGTGGAGATGAGATGGCGTCCACGTCAGAAGAGGAAAAACAACTAGGGAGAGAACAGAGAGGTTCTGGAGCTTTTGGCCGGCGGCGATGGCGGTGGAGGCGAGGACGAACGGAGGTGAGCTAGCTCCAGTGGGGTGGCAAAATGAGACACCACGGAGAAGGCAGAGCTACTGGAAGTGGCGGTTCGGCCAGGACAGCTGCGGCTCGACAGCGGCGGCAACTTGAGCGGTGAGGAGCTTCGGCTTACGGTGGAATTGGCAAAGAACTGGCGCCTAGTGAAAATCAAGAGGAGCACGGGTGTGGCGGTGTCACAAGGATCACAGGGAGAGGTTCGGGAGGTCCGGAGGTGAACCATGTCGGTGGCAGCGCGAAGTTGACCGGAGAACACAAGATTGGCTGGCGACGGCACTTCAGCGACAAGGAAACCAAGAGGAGGTAGGGGATAGGTTGATATCAACCAAGAGCACGTGAGGATGCACTTGAAAGGGCTTGGAGCTCACCGGAGATGTAGATCGGAAAAGATATGCGACGGCCGGTTTGATGACAAAAACGAAAACAGCGAAGCGGTGGTCTTCGAGAGGAGATGATGAGAGCACCGTGAAGCTTGCATCGATGCGAATCCAACGGCGGTGGAATCTCAGGCAGAGGTGCTCCGATGGCGACGAATTCTGGCGGCGAAGGCTTCGGTGGCCGGCTCTGTTCTTCGGTGGATTGCGGCGCAAAGAGAACGAGACCGGGGACAAGATGTTAGGGTTTTGGAAGAGGATGGCAGCGCAGAGGTTTTGACACTGTTGGGAGGCCTTAAATAGTGCCAGAGGGGAGGAGTCCACGAGGAGGCCGACACTGCTCGCGTTCGATTTAAACCCGAGAGCAAGAGTCCTGCTCGGGGACGAAGGAAGGAGAAACGCACGTGGCAACTGGTAGCGGGGCCACCTGCAGCGAGACAAGAAGAAAGGTAGGCACGGCTGCTGGCTCGGGACCACATGGCAGCGAAAGAAGCCCACAAGGAAGGTCGCCGGCAGGTGACTTCGGTATCACCAAGCAAGGAAACCGGGAGGCGGGCTGGGCCGGCTCGGTTAGCAAAGAAGTGGGCCAAAGGAACAAAGATTCGGCCCAAAGGAAATTTGAGATTTAATAATAGTTTTTCTATTTAGAAAATAGCAGAAAAGGCAAATAACAAATAGAAAATAGCAAATGCACTCAGAAAATTTCTAGAAAATTCTAGAAAATATATCCAAGCACATAGAATCCAAATAAAATAATTTTGATAATAGTTGATGTTGACATTAATCATATTAAATTATTTTTGAACTCTGAAAATTCATATTAAGCTTTTAACTTTAGCAGAAAACCCAAATGGTTCTTTTTATTTTAAAACTTCAGAACAGACCAAATTTTTGGGATGTTACAGGAGGTCGGGACAGTCAAAATCTACCAGAGGAGGTCTTGAACGGCCTAGATATAATCGGGGAAGGTCCTACGCGATAAGATCTAAAGGAGGGAGATCTCGACGGCTAAGATCCCGCGTGGGAGGTCTTCAAAGGTCAAGATTTACACGAGGAGGTCCTCAAGGATAGGGTTTTCACAGAACGAGATCTGGACGACTCAGATCACCCAAGGGAGGTCCTGAACGGTCCAGATCGAAGCAGAGGGAGGTCCCGAGGTTAAAGACTTTACGAAGGAAGCATCTAACGGCTAAGAGCTAATCCACAGAGGTCTTTCAACGGCTGAGATTTATCCTAGGAGGTCCTGTGACTTAGCATTTTACCGGTAAAGACTCTACGGTCCAGATCTAATCTCGAAGAGGTCCTGAACGGCTGAGATTGAGCGGAGGGTGGTCTTAAGACTTAAGGCTTTACAAAAATAAATCTAAGGCTCAGATCTAAACCTGGGGAGGTCATGGACGGCTAGGATGAAACCAAGGAGGTCTAATGACTTGGCAAAAACGCGACAAAGTACAGAGCTCAACGTTGAGCTCGCCGGTACGTCGCCGACGACCAAAGCCACGGCGGTGCTAACCAACTATGCCAAAATGTTCCTAATACTATTGCGAACCTAGAGGGAGCACTTTTGGCAGCGGAGCAGGCCTAGAACGCCGGCGAGCCGGAGAAGGGTGGAGGCTAGTTTTTGGCAAAATCCAAAAACGGCGAAAAGGTTCACTACGACCAATTCTAGCTAATGCTCGAGCTCTACGGGACTAATACGGACTCACCGAGCCCGTGAGAGGTCGCGGAAGACTGAGATACGCCACGTGAGCAAAGACACCGGATCGGAGAAGATGACGACGACAGAAAGCCCTAAGCAACCGGAGACATAAATAAAGATCAGGGTAGCCTCGCGATAACCCAAAGACGGTCCAAGACCAACGGATTGAGCGGAGGAGGTCTTACCGGAGATGAGGACGAAAGGGGGCTCTCTCGGCCGTGGAGACCTAAAACTCAAATCCAGACGACTAGGTGGTCCAATCAACAAGAAAACTAAGGGTGGAGGAACCACTGGAGCACCCAGGCCGCCGACGGAGCTCCACGACAACAATGGCAGATTTGGGTGTTTCCGGAGTTTTGGGCTCCATGAACAGAAAGTGAGCTGGGAGGGTGGCTGTGAGTGGAAGAGGTACAAAGGAGGACCTCGGGGGCGTTATGAAACCAGCGAGGAACGGCACAAGAGAAAGAGGGGCCCCCGCGACGAGCTACGGCGACTCAGAACCGCGACATAGCTAGGAACGGCGGGAGCAGCGTGAAACACGGCTTTGGCCGAAAGCATCGCCGCGCAGCTACAGCCTCGACAGGAAGGCATTGACGAGGGAGCGAGATGTGACAGGATCACGCCGCGCACTATTGATGCGCACGACGCGAGGATGAAGAAGATAGAGGAGGTCGGGGAGGTCGTGAGCGGTCCGATCTCGATCGGACGGTTGAGGTCGCCCGAGAGCTCCCGAGGTTCAAAAAGGGGTAGGGAGGTCGTGAGCGTTGGATGCAAATCCAACGGCTTCACTCGCGTGCGCCCGGTGCGGTCAAGTGGGCTTGGTCCAACTGAGTCGGTTGAGTTAGGCTCGGTGTAACATCTGTAATTTAACCTTGTACTTCAAATGTGTGAAAATGAGTATAATTTAAAACTTTTGAGCATGTATTAATTTCCTGAAAGTTTTATTTGAAAAGTTGTCTTTGAAATTCTGAAAACAATTGAAAACATACAACCCAAATTATCATCAAAGAGAAAAAGAACCCAAAAACTCTTGATCATCCTCTGGAAGTACTTTTCCTACCTTCCTAACCTTCCTAGCCACCTCTCTGCAAAATCTCACACTTTTTAGATTTTATTTGCTATTTCAAAAGAGCAAGTCAAACTAGTTTAAACTCTGGTCAAACCCCTAGGTCAGTAGCTTGTGAATTTTCTGGAGGAAAATGTAGTATATGAAACCCCTAGATCAAGGCGGAGCCGAGGCGCTCTTTCCTGAAGCCTCTCGTCGCCCGTAGAGTCATCTCCGCGTGAGCCGTGTCTTCTTCTCCGCCTCCGTTCGCCGCCAGCACGCCGCCGGCATCCTCGAGGTTCCGTGTCGCCGTCATCAGTTTCGCGAGGTGCTGGTGAACCTGGAGGAGCCACTCGCGAGTCCAGGGAACCACTCCAGCTCCAGATCCTCCACCTCGCCGTCGCGGCCGCGCGCGGGAACTCCGTCGAGCCGCCGGCAGCGTTAAGGTCTCACCCTCTTCTTTAGTGCTAATCATCTTTTAGTCTGTATCACTGACTTGTGGGCCCCCTTATCTTTAGTGCGTTTAGCAATTTTATTTCCGGTCATTTTATCCCTCTGAGTCCATGACATGTGGGCCCATATTACCGGTTTAGTGTTTGTGTAAACTTCGGAAGTACGTTTTCTCTTTTAGGAAACGTATCTCTCTGTGCGAATAAGTTAGGATTACGTGTTGATAAGCCGAAGACGTATTCATAGAATACGCCTTCGACGTCACCTTCGGCGGGGATGGGTCAGTCGACTCGCCATTGCTCACCGTCCCGCATCGGTGGCCGTGGGTCTCTGCGCGCCGGTAGAAAAAGTATTTTAAGCATTTTGATATTCCGAAATGTATTTCTGTTGTTCTGTTAATTCAATTAAACTTAGAAAATTCATATCTAATTCAGTTTTTATCCAAATCAAGTGAAACCAGTTTTGTAAAATTTCATTTTTAGTGTTCTAGTTATCAGATTAATTTTTAGATATGTCTCTGTTCATAAATTTTGATAAATAATTAAATGATGCTTTTATGTATTGTTAAACTTAGAAAATTCTTAGAAAATTCTTCATAACTCCAAAAATATTGTTCTCTGTTTATAAAATTTTGTTATATCATGTTTTAGCTGCTGTGTGAAATTTGTGCTCTTTGGATTAATTTGAAGTTTGGCTTTTGTCGGTGTTATTTGTTCTTATTTGCTCGTTTTGCTTAATCGATAGATTGCGACGATTCTGGTATTATCGAGAGTGAGCCTCAGCAACATATTGAGCAACAGCAACCAGGCAAGCAGCTTGATCATGTTAATTCCTTTATATTCAAACTAATATTTTGTTTACAACTTTTATGTATGCATTGCTATTTTTGTTTAAATATGGTTAGTGGGCCCATTAGTTGCATAATCTGCAGGCAAATGATATTCCTCTACTACCTGAGCCTAGGTTATTTGCTGTGATTAGAGATCGTTGGATGATCTCTTGTCACTTAGTAGATACGATTTCAACTGCTTAGACATGCTTAGTATCGGTAGAAATGGGCGGTTATCGACTTAGTCGGTAACCTTGATCACACAAAATTATTATAACTTTTTGTTTCAGCATTTTTGCTATGTTTAATTGTTAAAACTAAAAACTGAAAATAAAATGATTTGGACTTGGGCACAATGGTAAGTTGGTGTGATCTGTTGGGTGTGACTGGAATGGTGCCCGAGTCAATTAAGGACCGAACATCTTGTGAGTACCTGTTATCCAGGCATTTTTGCGTGCTAACCACACTAGAGTATATGGGACCTCTCTTGACTTAGTACTTTGGCGTGTATTGGCTCCGGGTCGCAGGAGGTCGCAGGAGGGATGGTGTTGGGAGCATGGTAGTTGTCCGAAAAGCTTTATCCTGAGTGGGTAGTTGTCTTTTCGGCTTTACCATGTCGGCAGTATGGATTTCTATCCATACGGCGGCTCAGTTAATACACAATATTGGAAAACGCCTCGTAGGACTTAGCCGTACAAGATGCCTCTAAGCGTGCTTTGGCTTAAAGGCGGTCCAAGTGTGGGTACGATGGTACATCCTCGCAGGTTAAAACTATTCGAATAGCCTCGTCCTAGGTTATGGACACGTTTGGGTAAGCTTTTCAAGAGTTAGACTACAACCTTTTAATTAAAATTTGACGGGTGGTACGAATCTGGGATTCGTGCTATGTTGTGGTGACTATTGGGATAGTCACTTCCAGTGGTTACTTGTATCTATCTTTATTTCGCTGTTATTTCAATATTAAAATGAATTGCCAACTTGCTTTTAAATGTATTACATTATTGCAAATAAAGATTGCTTTGTGCTAAAATGAGCCATACAAATTTCACTCAAATAAGCCCGCATGTAGTTATGCATAGGTCCGCTAGTCCACACGTCGATCTTGCGAGTACAAAAACAATTTTTGTACTCATATGCTTTGCTTAATATTTTTGTTGCAGAGGAGGCGGAGTGAGCCCGAGGCCTTACTTCTGTGAGATGTGCGGTTTTTGGGACGACTAGCTTGACGGTCCGGTCGGTTGCCTTGTGGGCTAAGACACACTGATTGGCTTTGTTTATAGCCATCTTATGGAACTTTTGCTTCCGCTGTTTATTTAGTTATCTGTTGTAATTTGGCCAGTCGGCCTTTGTTGTAATAACTCTACTATGTTGTTTACTGTTTAGTACTGTGATGTTTGGACTCTATGTTTAGAATGAAGTTGATGCATAATTTTGTGACGAGGTGTGCATACTGCAGTTCTGGGAAGTATGTATGTCTCGAGGCTTAGTTTATTTGATTTGTGATGCTAGGACCAAGTGGTTGGTTAAGCATTACAAGCCAAATAAACTGGGGTCCTCACACTCGGGCTCGAGCCCGAGTCTGACTCAAACCAGAATTTGAATTTTTGATTTTTGAGAATGGCTGAACTTTGGGGAACTGTTTGAGGTAGCAAAACAGCTCCAAAAATCCTGAAATGTTTACATGAGCTTGCTAGCCAAGGTGTTGACATTGTGTAAAATTTTCAGAGGTTTTGGTACTGCATAAATTCCTCTAAAAATTTAGCAAGCTGCTAGACTAGGGTTTGACAAATTTTCAATTTGGTTTGACTGACCTCCAAATGCATTCAAACAATTTCTAAAAATTGTGAAACTTTTCAGAGGGGTCACACCTCAACCCTAGAGCTTGGGGAAACCATTTTCAGAGGAGGTTCACAGAATTTGATAAGAAAGTTTTTAGAAGAACACATTTAGGGAGAAAATGACTTGTGACTTTGTATTTCCATAACTTCTTTACAACAATTGTTCAAAGCATACAGGAAATACAATGTGTAAGAATTTTTTTTAATTTCTGCTCATTTTCTTACATTTGAAACACAAGCCTAAAACTTGGGATGTTATTGCATTTCATAGTTAGACTGATAGGTGGGGCCTGGTCTACCGTGAACTGAGTTCATTGAGGCACTATGGTCTATGGGCCCCACATGTTAGTGACTAAAGTTTTAAAGCTATTTTAATTTAAATTCTTGATTAATTAAACTAATGGTCCTACACGTTAGTGACTCATTAGTTACTAATAAAAATTTTAATCGTCGGATTAGCTTAATAGGCACCCTGACAGGTGGGCCATGCCTGTCAGTGGTTCAGAGCAGGGGAGCACGGCGCGACTGCACTAGCCACGCTCACCAGCAGCGAATGACACAAAGGTTGGCCACAAACAAGTTGTGGAAAGGAGGGAGGAGTTGACGGGGAAGTGTCGGGACCCAAATATATAAATTTGAACCCTCTGTCTATAATGCACTAGTTCAGGATCACGCTAGTGCATATATTGTCAACGTAGATGAAAATAATTTCCACACAAGGTGAATATAAGGATAAATGACTAATTAGAATAATGAATAATGGTTCTGACCTTATGGTCGAGTTTACACTTATTAAGCCATGCAGGGCTGAGCACTAAGTTAAGAAATAGCAACGGAATGGAAGTAACTCCAGCGACAACCCATTGACTTGCCATAAGCAACCGACTAGGACCAAGACCTAGCGAGCAACCTCCTCGTGAAACTCCTCCTCAAAAGCAGGCAAAGACTCCTCCACTTCAGCTGAATGATGATTGCAGCAAGAATAAGGACTCCGAGTACTCAATAAGTTATACCACAAAATACAATTATTGATGATGGCTTATTTCAAAGGAAATGACTTCTATGGTTATTTTGCAAAAGCAACACTTGCATTTGAATACAACTAATAGATTGAATGTGTAATTTAAAACAAACAACAATAATAAGTTAACAAGTATTTCACAAATATCACATAGCCTAACTAATTTCGTTCACATAGCCATATGAGTTAATTCACACAGCTGACCCTCCTAATTGTTTTATGAAAATCTATCTGTTGTGTGAAATCCTCAAGCATGTCCATGATCACGGACGAGACTATTCGAATAGATTTATTAACACTCTGTAGAGGTTGTACACTTTACCCACACGATATAACCAGTGTAGCTAGCACCAATCATAACAAAACCTTTCAAAAACTTCATCGCAATAATTGACTCTCCCGATGTGCATACCGTCGACCCCAACCTCATCCGTTGTTCCAACGCACACCGTTGGACATGAAGATGGCAAACCGCTCATAAGTGTGACCCTACAGAGTAGTCCACACCTCCACCCATCGCAGAGCACTTAACCTACCTCCTAAGTAGTCAATATCAAGACTCCATAACTTACTAAGTTAGGCTTATCCCATACTAGGCATGTGGTCATACAGATATGGCCCAGTTCAATGGTGCACAAGTTAAGTCCTTAATTGATCAAGGCGAGACTGTCAAGGTACTCTAAGTTACCAATGTTCACAAACCCAATCACAAAGCTCCACCATATCACCATACTTTCCACTTGCCTCGGTCCAAATCTTGTCCCACCCGTTGATTAAGTGCAACACATGCCATTAAAGAGGGATAACATGCATCACACAGTCTTTCCACAAAGAAGTTCCATAATCACTTAGTCAAGTTTGGATTTGTAGTTCAAAATGATATCAATAACCCATTGCATGGCTAAACATACTAATCGTATCTAATCAACCCACGTTAGTGCTATGATAATACCAACTAGTAGTTAACCAAGCTAGGGCGACAAATGATCATGGTAATACAATGAGCAAGGTGGAAATAATCAAGTAGGTGCATAACTAATCCCAAAGTATTTAAGAATTAAATAATTAAAATAACATGAAATAGTTTGAATCAAAGTAATTTTGGAAAAACTAGGTGCAACATGGTAAACGGTACAACTTTCTTTGAAACAAGTCTTGACACTAGTCTTGAGCTTGATCAACTTCTCCTTCCTCGAACGCTCCTGAAGTATCAACATCTACTCGCAAACGAAAGTGAAAACATAAATAGATACAAAACAAAGAAAAAAAGAAACTATAAAAATTAAATAAAAATCATATGAAGGTAGATCTTGAATTTAGATACTTGAATGGGCTCAATCAAAGTTCGTATGAGGAAGAACGGGCTCTCGGAAGATTTAAATCTAAGAAAAAGAGAGAGAAAACACTATTTTGATTTTTCTTGGAATTTTCTTTCTAAAGGAAATCCTGGATTACTGTGTCGGCAAAGAAATTGAATTTCGGCTGGAATTAAATTTCTAAAGAAAAAGAAATTTAAGTCACTACATGTGGTGTCCATGGTCTATAGACCAGGTCCTCGAAAGAAGGTTGATGGTGCACCGTGCACTAGGTCTATGGAACTGGGTTCTAACATGTGGGGTCCACATGTCAGTCAGTCCACTGTGGACTAAGTCCATGCTAACTTGGGTCTGGGCAGTCCACTGTGGACTAAGTCCATGCTAACTTGGGTCTGGGGTTTGGCTTGTGTGGCGTTGACATGGCACGTGTCATGCGCACGTGGCCGACACGGAGGCAATAGTTGGTGGACACATGGATGAAGGTGATGACATGGTAGCAACTCCGAGGCGAGCTTAATGAGGTGTGGGTTTTGCTGGCATGGCGCGAGGTGGCAATGGGGTGGTAGACAGCAGCTACAGCTCGATGATGGCGACGGTGAACAGCGACGGTGAATGGCGGTGATCGGTGGCGAGAGGAGGACACCATCGACATGCTTGAGCTCTCGCAAACCCATCTATCAGTTTAGATGCGACGGTGGAGGTTGATGCGACAATGGGTGCCCCGATCTTTCGATGAGAAGGATAACTCGATTTGGTGGAGACGACTCTCACAATTCGGCTACCAATCGTACACGACCAATATACTTGACAATCGCTGAACCAACTCCGAGATCGTTATCAACCTTGCTAGAAGCATGATCAACCTGACCACGAAGGTCTATTCCTGCATGCAATCGAAGAACAAGGAAAAACAAGATAACAAGCAATCGGAAATTGCAAATAGGATTGAAGTACTCTATAATGTTGAGATTTTGAAGCGGTATTTAGGGTTGGTCTAGTCGACACAAGCCAATACAGGAAACTGCAATGTCGCTAACTTTTAACAAAACAAAATCCACCAAACCCTGAGGATGGCAGCCACTATGCAAAGGAGGAAGAGGCGAATGGAGGGGCAGCAGACTGTTCATGCATGAACAGTAACCGCATGAACAGTACGAACTACCTAGGGTTACAAGGCCCATGGGCCCAAGTGGACTCAGAAATAGCGCCTGACTATTTTGGAGATTGCGGTGTGCTCAGAAGAAATTTGAAGGTGGGGCTAGCTCTATTGGAAAGTGGACGAGGTAGCTTTCAATGAAATACTCGTGGACCTCAAACGGAGTCCGTATGTGAAAGTTATGCTCATTTGAAGTTGGGGCTGTTTCCGGAGGCCAAATTGGATTCCGGAAGATGTCCAACTTGAACTCTTGCTTGGCTTGCACAAAAAGTGACGTAGTACTGCACAAATATATATTTCTATCATTAGGTAGCATCATATAGTTCATATAATATAAAGACACTCCTAAAAATAAGCTCACCTGATAATTTGAGTGAAGCGTATGAGCTCTTGTAATTGGAACAACAAGCATATCAAATATGATTGTATCCATAGGGGTCATGTCCTTATCAGAGGTCGACAAAGGGCTCAACGGTTGCAAGGGCAACAACGCTGGCTCAATCAACGGCGAAACAGTGGCGAAGGGCTCCCGCGAGGTCTTGGACGCACACATTGGATTCTTGAGGTTTGGACGATGCTCACGGGTGGTGCACAGGACCCAATGGTCACCAGCGAAGACTGGAATGCGACAGCAAATGTGAGGCAGGGTAGTGGCGTGGCCTCGACGGTGTAACAACGCTACGGGACCACTCCAGCGATAAGAAGGAGCGCACCAGGTAGAACACATCCCAGCGAACACGGTGGTGTAGATAACGTCAGCGATGACTCACTAGCAGCACTGGCATCAGCGAAAGAAAGCGGCGGCGGTGCTAGGGTTCAACTCCTGATTCCGATGAAATGACAGCAAAATTGAGCTCCGGGCTTGAGGGGATCGACAGCTAAGGTTGAGGTGATCGCCTTGATTTGGACATCGAGGCGCAAGGAAGGAACGTGGCGGCAGAGCGGACACGGACTCAGAGTCCCGTTCAGAGATGATGAACAGTAGCACAGATGCAGGCCCACAAGTTAGGGACAGCTACTAGGGAGGATTTGCGTCGCACATGACACACGTGCGACTGTCGGGTTGGACCAGGTGCGGGCGAGCAGGGAGAAAGAGATGGGCTACGGGCGGAATTGGGCCAAAAGCGGTAGAAATGGGCCGAGGAATAGAAAACTGGCCCACGACTGTTTCCATGGTTTTAAGTAGTTTTCTATTTTAGAAAATACAGAAAAATCAAATGGTAATTTAAAAGTAGCAAATGAACTCGGAAAATTTCCAAAAAAAATCTAAAAAATACTTCTGATGAGGACATCAACTCTAAGGATGCAACCACTGCTTCGACTCGCTGCACGGCTTCCTCTACTTCCATCACATCCTCTCTGATGGGACTTTCGGCTACTACACCACCATATTCCCCAGTTGGACCGAGCCACAACTACTCATACGAGCCGAGCGTCGTCTACATGCCATGGTGTTACGTCTACATGCCATGGTTCTACGTCACCAATTATTGGCCCACAGGCTATGTAATGTATTGGTCGACAACTTGGTCAATTTGTTGGACGACCTAGTCCATCTGGTGACTGACCACCCCCTAGGCTCGTACTGTTCATGTGTGAACAGTACGATGAACAGTACCACGGCCTAGGGTTTCCACCTCCTAGCCACCCTCCTCATATAGGAGCCGTCGCCCTTTAGTTTGGCTTGGGTTTTTCTTTTAGATTATTCTGCATAGTAGTTCCGCCGCTCGTTCAGTTTGAGAAACCCTAACTTTGTGAGCTTCATTTTTATTCGCAATAAAGACTACATCTTCTAATCTCTTGCTTGTGTTCTCGATTCGCTTGCAGGAGATAGCCTTCTTGGTGAGGTCAACTGCGTTCGGCACGGTTGATAACCAATGGAGCAGTGGTGTAGTGATTGCGAGGTGTTCGATCTGTTCAGGTCAGAGCCTTTGGATCATCAACGTCGTGTTCTCCACAATCGACGTATCAGTACCTTTCGGAAGATCGGGCCAACACTCACATCAGGTGGTATCAGAGCGAAGGTTGCCTGTTAGGTAATTCGTCCCTTTTAGATTAGTTTATGTTCATCGTCCTAAAAATCCAGAAAATTAGCACCACAAAAATAATTTGTTCGTCGTGTCTTCAGCTGTCCCATCACCCCTTGTGCCTTGCAATTTTTCTTTTCAGTATTGCTTGTTGAATTTTTGGTTACATCATCGTGTGAAGTGTTGATTCTAGTTTAGTTAGCGTCTAGTTCGTCATTGTCTAGTTGCATCTCGTGTCTCCTTTGCGTAGCTTTATCATATTCTAGTTCGCATCTGTGTTCTTGTTCCTTGCTGCTGCCATCTTTTGTGCCACCACATCTTCCTACCGCAGCAACCACCCATCGCCGCCGCGCCACCACATCTCCCTACCGCAGCAACCACCAAATCACCGCCGTGCCACCACATCTCCCTGCCACCACCGCCGCTGCCGCCATTGCTTGCTACCGCGGCCAGATCTAGCTACCGCGACAAGCAACATTCTGCTTGCCATCTCCTTGCCGTGACCACACCCAACTTCTCGCCGCTGCCACCATTACTAATTAAATATCCTAAGCCTCGATGGACATGTACTTCCCAGAATTGCAGCACGTGCTCATCATCACAAAATTATACATCATTTCCATACAACATTTAACACTAGGTTCAACAACGACATACATAAAGTAAAGTTATTACAAAAGAGCCGACAGACCAAATAACACAATATACAAGAATAACAGCGGAAGCAAAAGCGCCATAAGATCGCTAAGAACAAAAGTCGACCGGTTAGCCAACACAACCCACAAGGCAACCGACAGGGCCGCCAAGCTACCACAACATAGCTCACAAAAGTGAGGCCCTTCGAGCTCACCTTCTTCCTCTGCAACAAATACATTTAAGAAAGACAACTGAGTACACTAAGGTACTTGCAAGACTAACGTGTGGAATAGCAGACCTATTCATATGCCACATGCAGGCTTATTTAAGTGGAGGTTATATGTCTCATTTTGCACAAAGCCAACTTTATTTGCAATAATGTAATACATTTAAAAGCAAGTTTGCAAATCTGTTTTGATGTTGAATATAACAGCGAATTAATAATAAATATAAGTAACCACCTGGAAGTGACTATCCCAATAGCCACCGCAACATAGCACGAATCCCCGATTCGTACCACCCATCAAGTTTTAATTAAAAGGTTGTAGTCTAACTCTTGAAAAGCTTACCCAAGCGTATCCATAACCTAGGACGAGGCTATTCGAATAGTTTTAACCCTGCAGGGGTGTACCAATGTACCCACACTTCAGACCACCTTGAAGCCACAAAGCACACTTCTGAAGGTATGCCGACACGGCTAAGTCCTACGAGACGTTTCCAATCTTGTGCATTAACTACGAGCCGCTCGTATGGATAGAAACCCATACACTTACATTGCAAGCCGAAAGACAACCAGCCATCACGGGGGAAGCCTTTCGGACACTACAATGCTCCCAGCACCATCCCTCCTGCGACTCCCTGCGACCCGAAGCCAATACACGCCAAAGTACTAAGTCAAGAGGGGTCCCATACCCTCTAGTGTGGTTAGCATGCACAAATTGCCTGGATAACAGGTACTCACAAGATGTTCGGTCCTTAATTGACTCGGGCACCATTCCAGTCACATCCAAAAATCACACCGTCTTACCATTGTGCCCAAGTCCAAATCCTTTTGCTTTTAGTTTTGGTTTTTGCAATTGAACATAGCATCAAGCCGAAATATAGATATATAGTAAGCATTTGTGTGATCAAGGTTATCGACAAGTCGATAACCGCCCATTTCTACCGGAAGCTAAGCATGGCTAAGCAATTAATCCGCAAAACTACTAAGTGACAAGAGCTCATCCACAAACTCTAAATCACAGCAATAACTTAGGCTCATGGTAGTAAAGGATAATCATTTGCCTAAGGAAATGCATCTACTAGGTCCACTAACGACAGTAGTTTAACACAAACTAGCAATGCATACATAGAATTTGTAAACAACATAAATACTTGAAAATACAGGGATTAACATGATCAAACTGCTTGCCTTGCTGGAATTGTTCTTGCTGCAGAGGAGGATTCTCAGGTTCAATATAATCTTCGGAACCTAACGCGAAAAGGCGATAATCAAATAAGAACAAGAACTCCAAATAAAACTCAACAGCAAAAGTTCTCCAAATACCATGAAATTCATACAGCAGCAAGATTATGATTTTAGACAATTTTAGAAACAAGAATTTCTTCATTTAGACTTAGTATGCAAAAGTTATAGCTAAAACAATTTTTCTCAGCCTGACTAATTCCAGATTAATTCCTATCTGTTACTGTTCATAGCATAAATTTCTAGAATGATCTAGAGTCTGAAATTTTTATGATAGGTAGGTTAATACATTCTAAGAACAACAAAATTGAGTTTGCACAATTTGGAGTTAAAATGAATTAGTTATGATTTTTCTAAGTTGTAAAACTAGTGTAACATTGATATCAGTGGCAAAGATCACATTAAAACCTATTCTATACTGAAGTGCAGCACTAGAGGATTTTAACAAAGTTTAGTTTGCTCAGTTTGGAACTACAGAGAAAAGGTTATGCATTTCATAAATTTTTATGAGTTTCTAAACAACAGTTTATATTGAAACAAGTTAATACAATTTATTCCATTTTCGCCACGAGAAAAGTGCCTAAGTTCATTCTCATATTGAAGTTCATTTCATGGCGAGCTCACGCAACTTGATTCATTCAAAAGGAGCTATAATGACAAAGATATGCATTTTGAAATTTGGATCGGCAAAATACTTAGGAAAAAGAGCTCTCGGAGGTCCAATTGAACCGACGGAAAGGAGAGGTCGTGGCGTCGATCCTTCATCGCATGGCTACGGACCTTGAAGCACAGTGCACCACACGGCGCGCACAAGGGAGGTCTGGGCCGTTGGGATCAGATCCAACGGTCCAGACGAGGGGTAGCACAACACATGTGAAAATCCCGCGTGGAGGTGCTCAACGCGATAGGGGAGGTCGGGACCGTTAGATCAAGATCTGACAGTCCTGATCTCCGAAGGAGGTCCTAAGGCTAAATCTACGTAGGGAGGTCTGGACGGTTAGGATCTCTCGGGGAGGTCATGGATGGTCAAGATCCCTACCGACGGATCTAAAGCGTTGAGGAGGTCTAGGCCGTTAGATGGAGATCCAACGGTCCGGAGCTACGGGGAGGTCCTCAAGCGGAGGATCTAATCGGAGGAGGTCGGGACGGTCAAGATCTACCAGGGGAGGTCTTGAACGATCCAGATTTAATCGAAGGAGGTCCGAGCGATAAGGTTTAACAGAGAGAGGTCTGGATGGCCGAGATTTCCACAGGGAGGTCTACAACGGTTCAGATCTGCTCTAAAGAGGTCCTTAGCTCCTCCGAACAAAGGACCAGTGGGAGGTCTTTTGCAAAGAGGACCCCGATGGAGGTCCTGGGTGGTCTTTGCAAAGTGACCGAGGTGGTCTTTTTGCAAAGAGGACCTCGGTGGAGGTCCAGGGGGTGGTCTTTTTGCAAAGACACGAAGGTGATCTTATCGGTTAAGATTGGGCCTAGGGAGGTCTTAACGGTTAGGATCAACACTAGGGGGAGGTCCGGGGTTTTCTTTATAAAAGACCAGGGGTGGTCTTTTACAAAGAGGACCCTAAGGGTGGTCTTTAGGGGTGGTCGTTACAAAAAGACTACGGGGAGGTCTTTTTGCGCAGGAGTGGTCCTAGCGGCCAGGATTTAACCAGGGTGGTCCTCGACGGCTGGGATCAAAACAAGAGGGGAGGTCCGAGCGCTAGGATTTTTTACGAGAAGGATCCTACGACCAAGACCTAATCTGAGGAGGTCTTCAACGGCCGAGATTAACCCTGGGAGGTCCTAAGACTTAGAGTTTACACAGAAAGCGTTCTACGACACAGATCTAACTTGGGGTGACCTTTAATGGCTACTATTACACCCAGGAGGTCGGGGACTTAGAAGGCACGCACGTTTTGCCGGCAAGACAGCATTAATGAGCAACCTCGGACAATATTAATGCCAATCATTAGACTATGATTCCTGCCCGAGTACGACACGGCAAAACACGAGTTTGGTTTTTAGCTCACCGTCGGCGACGGGGACCTCGCCGGCGAAAACCAAGGGCACCGCTATGCTCCAAAAATCATGAGATTTTTACAGAAGCTTGCTAACTGAGTGATTGACCTTTATTAAAATTTTTAGAGGTTTTTGTGCTGTGAATTTTTCTCCAAAAATTCTGCAAGGTTCTGGTTTAAGGTTTGACTCAAAGTCAAACAGGTTTGACTGCCCTCTAAAAATATTCAAATAATTTCTAAAAATTGTGAAATTTTTCAGAGGGGTCACATACCATCCCAAGAACTTAGAAAAATATTTCCAAGAGATGATCAAAAGGTTTGACTAGATTGTTTTTGGAAGGTGAGGTTTTGGATCAAAAAGACTTGTGACTTTGTATTTCCATGACTTCTTGTACAAGATTTGCTTAGTACACAAAGAAAATACATGATGTAAGAAAAAGTTTTAATTTCTACTCATTTTCTTACATTTGAAACACAAGTCTAAAACTTGGGATGTTACAATCCATGCTGCCGCGGCACCACCAACAGAGCCTCCTACCGCCATGTTATCACATTGCAGCGGCAAGCCGCGCTGCTTCTGCTGTGCCAAGGACACTCTTTTCCGCGGCTTGATCTCCAGCGTTGTCATCTTCTACCGTGGATTGATCTTGCTGCCACGGTTTGTCGGGTTGGAAAGAACAAAAAGGGGTTTCGGCCATAAACCCTAGAAAGGAAGAGTTGGTTTCGGGTTGAAAAAAAAAGAAAAAAAATAAAGAGAAGAAAAAAAAAGAGAAAAAAAGAAGAAAAATAGCAAAGAGTGAAACCCACTGTCCGAATTTTGAAAATCTATCAAACCTTTTTAAAATCAAGTGAAAATTAGTGGAGCCTTTCTTGATACATCCACAAGCTTTCACAAAAAATTTGAGCACGTTTGGCCCCACGGAATCAAAAGTTATAGCAGTTTCAATTTGAGGCCGAAACGAATTCGAGTCTGTTTCCAACACACCTTCAGTAAAACGGGCATAACGTTTGCATATGGAGTCGTAATTCGATGTTCTTGTACTCATTTCGAAGCTATCGACGACGCGCATCTAAAAATTTGACAAGAAAACACCTGTCACCCTCTAAGACCCCCAAAATCGGCCATCTTTAGCCCCAAAATCGCATCACAAGTTTTTGGTTTTCTGTTTTTGGCGATTCTTTTGGTCTTCCCTTCGGAATTTGGGGTTTGTCCAGTTGAGAAAGTTGTAGATCTTGTTGAAACCTTTCAAACGAGTATATATAAGTCATATAAAACTTTTCCTTTTCATCGTTTGAGACTAGCTATTGTATTTTCTCAATCTAGAGGGTTGTTCGCGTTTTTACCGATATTGCTGTTTTGTACTCTACATCGCGCGAATAATCTTGTGCCCATAGAAAGAAGTTTGGTTAGTTGGTTAACGTCTCTCCTAGCACTTGTTGTGAGGTTCTATGTTTCTTACATCAAGTCACATTGATCGTTGCGTGTGCGTACATACACTTCTTTGCATAGGGCTTTGATTAGCTAGCTGTGATTAGGCTAGGATCAGCAACTTTTGACGAGTACTTTGAACAATCTTTCAACTTGCATTTACTGATTTGATTATTGCTGATCCTTTTGCTACCATATTGTGCCTTCCGAGTTCCACCTACTCTTGATCAGAACAGGTCTCCTTTTGCAATCGTACCCACGCTCGACTCGGTATTACGAACCAGCCACCGTTTGTACCACCTACTACATACTTTGGTAAGAACATTTGTAAGAGTGTGGTAAGACGCTTGAGAGGATGTGGTGGAAGTAGAGAATTCCATGCAGCAAGTCGAAGCAGTGGTTGCATCCTTAGAGTTGATGTCCTCATCATCCTCCTTTTTTTGAATTTGAGTCGTCCTCGACTCAATCGTTATCTCCAAATCATCATTTTTCTGCAAAAGGTTAGCGATAGCCGACGGCATAGAGCTAGATATATCATCAAGTGAAAATGAAGCATCTTTGCATTTCAAACCATCACATGGCATATCATTATCAAAATTTTCATCAAGATTAGGTTTGGTTGCAAGCATGACATATCATTGGGGTTTTTCTTTTAAATTATTCTGCATAGCAGTTTCGCCGCTCGTTCGGTTTGAGAAACCCCAACTTTGTGAGCTTCATTTTTATTCGCAATAAAGATTGCATCTTCTACTCTCTTGCTTGTGTTCTCAATTTGCTTGCAGGAGATAGCCTTCTTGGCGAGGTCAACTGCGTTCGGCACAGTTGATAACCAATGGAGCAGTGGTGTAGTGATTGCGATGGGTTCGATCTGTTCAGGTCGGAGCCTTGGGATCATCAACGTCGTGTTCTCCACAATCGACGTATCAGTACCTTTCAGAAGATCGGGCCAACACTCACATCCTCTCCGATGGGACTTTCGGCTACTACACCGCCATATTCCCTAGTTGGACTGAGCCACGTCTACTCATACGAGCCAAGCGTCGTCTACATGCCATGGTGGTACGTCTACATGCCATGGTGCTGCGTCACCAATTATTGGCCCACGGGCTATGTAATGTATTGGCTGACAACTTGGCCCATCTGTTGGACGACCTAGCCCATCTGGTGAACGACCACCCCTAGGCTCGTATTGTTCATGTGGGTACTATTCATACATGAAAAGTACCATGAATAGTAGCATGGTCTAGGGTTTCCACCTCCTAGCCGCCCTCCTCATATAGGAGCCGTCGCCCTTTAGTTTGGCTTGGATTTTTCTTTTAGATTATTCTGCATAGCAGTTTCGCTGCTCGTTCGGTTTGAGAAACCCCGACTTTGTGAGCTTCATTTTTATTCATAATAAAGATAGCATCTTCTACTCTCTTGCTTGTGTTCTCGATTCGCTTACAGGAGATAGCCTTCTTGGCGAGGTCAACTGCGTTCAGCATGGTTGATAACCAACGGAACAGTGGTGTGGTGATTGCGAGGGGTTCGATCTGTTTGGGTCAGAGCCTTTGGATCATCAACGTCGTGTTCTCCACAATCGATGTATCAGTACCTTTCGGAAGATCGTGCCATCACTCACATCAACTTCCAAG
Organism: Ampelocalamus luodianensis; assembly: GCA_036346255.1. Taxonomy (NCBI): domain Eukaryota; kingdom Viridiplantae; phylum Streptophyta; class Magnoliopsida; order Poales; family Poaceae; genus Ampelocalamus; species Ampelocalamus luodianensis. The sequence continues at coordinate 32,381,909 of CM070619.1, forward strand.
TACAAAGAACTCAAATAAAATAATTTTGGAATTAATTAATGTTCATATTATTCAAATTAAATTGTTTTGACTTTAGAAATTCTCATTTAAACTTTATTAAATCAACAAAAAATGGTGAAATTTTCTAGAGGGCTAAATTACAAAAAAAAGGTTTTTGAAACTAAAAAATTGGAATGTTACATGAAGTTATGCTGATGAAAGAGTTCATCAGTAGCGTGGGGGCAAGGCCACGAAGTAAGGGGCCAGAGAGCGAGGGAGGATGCAAACGGAAGACGAGAAGGGTTTCGAGGAGTGATAGCGACGCAAAACCCTTGCAGCTTGGGGACCAATGGACAACGGAGTCATGCCAGCAACATGCAGCTCTGATGGACCCATGGACTATTGGTGATATGCCCTAGAGTCAATCATAGAGATGATTGTATCACGTCTACGTTTATGAGTTATAGAATAAATGTTATTATGTTCCTTGGATGAATTACCATTTATAAATATTAACAACTATGTGACTTGTTTGTGAAGCTCTTTAAGTTATATCATGTCATTCTAAATGTATCATTGGTCGGATGTCACTGGTCGAGACACTAGTGGTCGAAGCGTCAACCCCGTCACGAGATCGAGAAAGTATTGAACAATTCGTGGATGACAAAATATATCACTTGGAGTTGAACAAGATATCGTGAGGCAAAGGGAGAATACACAAGCAGGTCATTCAGTCTGACCAGATACGAACTAGTTGTATAGAGATACGGACTGGTCGTAAACTGGTTGGACATGATCTCTAAATGGTTGGTGAACTAGTCGTAAGGAGTGACTGGTCGTGACTAAATATGAACTAGTCGTATGGAGATACGAGCTGGTCATATGTGACAAGGACCTGATCATAGATCATAATGCATAAGGTTCGTTCAATATAATATTTATGTGTATTCAGGAATCATTATGTCCTGCTAGGAACCACAATGACTTGTGGTCGAAAAAAGGAGTTTTCGAGTCACAATCGATTATGCATGAACCTACAGGGTCACACACTTAATGGGTTAGAATAAACAAGTTCGGATAGGATCTGTTATAAGCTATTTATAAGGGGGTGCATGGGGTTGTTGGGACATAAGAGAGTTCCTCCACTAAAATGCTAGCCGTCATCTTCTCGAAGGCCCTACTATGCGCTTTGGTGTTAGCACATCGGCGTTCCACCTTTGGACATGTGGATACTATAGAGGCACTACTGTGTTTGCTGCTGCGCTAATGAAGGATGATGCACGATCTACGCATGGAACATGATAGGTTGCTGGAGGAGACGATTGATGTTGAGGACGTTGGATGATCGGCTACAACCAGTACGTTGACACGTTCGACGTTGGATCAGGCTGCTCTAACTCTTCTTCTGCTACACTACGCATCTAATGGTAACAATCTATGATCTCTTGCTTGCATAGCTTCCTGGTTTATGTGGTAAAATTTTTGAATTGCAAGCTAGTGTAGCCTACCCGTATCCCTTTAGTGGTATCAGAGCCATCTTGTGTAGTTTTGATCTAGATCGGTCACATATATTTGATATGTGGTAGTTGTAGATTGGATCTATTATTGTTTTGATATGGTAACCTAGATCGGTTCATATGGATGGAGCAGTATAGGCACTGGTTGATGAGTTCAATTGGTTTCAGCGATAGTAGATGGGTTTGCAGGAGGTATGAGTTGATAGCACCAGATGATTAACTACACTTGTTCACGGTCACATTGCATGATACTCCTACCAGTCATAATTCCGCCATCGGGGTATGCCGCGATGCGTAATTGTATGGAAGCGGTGATTAGATTGGTTCAGAATAAGGTTAATATGATTAACCCGATGAATTTCCAATGCTCAATTACATGAATAAGATTCATGTCTCAGAAAATCGTCGACACGTTATATAGTTGACGAGGATTAAAATCTCTATGTATTATCTTTAATACATAATAAAAGACTATACGTCTTCATGGCCGTAACCCCTAAGGTTCACGACCTCACTGGTTGTAAGGATTCCAGAGGTTACGCAATGAGTACCCTGGTCGGACAAGGTCTTGTGCCTAGCCTTCGACCAGTTAACTACTCGTAAAAGGTTTGAACTGATATACAGAACTGATTCCAGGTATATTCCTTACCGTGTGACGAATGGAACACATGCGTATATTCCATACCACACGACGTCTCTTTATCCTAAGACACTGATGAACAACCACTATACGGTTAAGTGTCTCATAGACATACAATCGCTGAACAGTTGATATTCCATTAACCGTCACCTCGCTCCGACCAGTCGTGACACTTCACAACAAACGTCTTCTCCAGAAGTAACTGCCACCTCTTCAAGGGCTATTTGAAGATGGAGCATGGATGGAGCAGGGGGGATCAGTCCGCATCGGATTGAAGCATAGTCATTAGCATCAGATTCATGTTTCAAGCCTGATATTGTAGCATAGCAAGCATTACTCTCAGTGTAAATAGGATTAGTCCATCGCCTAGCCATAAGGCATCCTCTGTAATATCCAGTTCATATTAATAAAAGAGCAGTCCCATTCTCTCCCTAGAAATTCCGTGTTTTTTTCCTCTATTCATTTCGTAAGATCGGCGACTCGATTGTCGACAGCTGGCGCCGTCCGTGGGGAACAAGGCGCGGATTTTTGGAAGAAGTTCTTTGCTCATCAAGTCCTTGACCATTTCTCAGTTGTAATCGCTCATGCGGTTATGGCAGGAAGTTGGGACGAGGAGAACTGGTTCAACCTGGAGGACTACTCCAACCTCGACATGGACGCATGCATCCGCACCATGCAAGAAAACAGAATGTCATCATCGTCCTCCTCCGCTAGTTCGCCCATCGCAGATATCAGCGAAATCGATTGGATGGATGAGGATACACCGCTACGACCAGTGGCGGTTTTAGAGGAAGTGTTTTCGACCAGTTCGGAACACCCAAAGACCTCTACAAGCCCGGTCTTCTCGACCGACGAAAAAGGTGACAACAATTCAACACCACAACTCGAGGATCAATGTACCCTCGATGCGATCATGGTTGACAGGTACTCACCGACGACTCTTGGCAATTCCAGGGGCCAAACGACATCTGGTAACGGTGTCGATGAAACCCCCACCAGTCATAACCAAGTGGGGATGATAAGGCTCAGTATACGATCAACAATCCGCCGAATTAGGCTGAGACCGTCACAAAAACCTCAGGAAGTGTTGATTACCGACCACTCTTCATTGTGGAAGCTTCTTGCAGAAGCACTAAAAGGCTCTCCATCAGTTACGATGGAAGCTCATCAAAAGATCACTACGGGAAGCACGAGGTCAATGCGATCGGAGATATAGATCAAAATGCCATGTACGGTCCTCCATACGTTAGCTCGTCCCCACATAATGATGGAGATGGTACGAGCGGTCAAGCACCAGATACTAGAGGTAACAGAGCTGATGGATGTCCATCAGTTAATTTGCCTGGTTCTGCCCCAGCTCATGTAAGGGACCAGGCAAGACCAACCAAGTGGTTGGGGGGAAGTTTGGGCCATCAGACACCTTCTTCTGGCAGAAATCCTTTGAGACCTTCGGTAACGGTACAAAACCTGCAGCGAGTTCAGGATATTTTAAATACCTCTGACCCTGTTTTAGCAGAGACTCCGGGTTTTGTCCAACTTGTAGGTCAGGTATCAGAAATTATCCAACAGACTATGGAGCGCACAGAAGCATACCGGGAACGAAGGCATTCACAAAGTCAGACCATGACTTCATCCCAGCATTCCTCCCACAGCAGAGGCCAGCATGGTCGTGTTGAAGACCAACTGGTACCAAGACCACCTCGACGATTCCGACCAAGGAGTCATGAGGGGATAACGCTATTTCAAGAAACCTCACCTTCACTTCATCGAGAGGAGCAATCGCCTGGACCTGTTGATCTTCGACATCATCTTAATCAAGCAAGCGGTCAGAGGTGTCCTATTAACGTCCACAACCGAATCGGGACACCGGAGCACCGGCAATCCAATTTAAGAAACCGGTCTCCGACCGATTATAATACGGCACCTTTTCAAAGATGGCGCCATAAATCAATCACAGGTTGTCGAGCTTTCTCCGTAGGGCTCCAGGTTGTGTGTTGGCCAAATAGGTTCCGACCGGCCAATTTGGATAAGTTCAATGGGACTCAAAATCCTTTAGAATTTCTTCAAATATACACCACCGCCATCATAGCCGCTGGTGGTGATGAAAATGTAATGGCTAACTATCTTCCCATGGTACTAAAGGGATCAGCCTGGTCGTGGTTACTCAACCTGCCAATCGGATCAGTATACACTTCGGAGCAACTTTGCAACCTTCTGATTGCAAAATTCCAAGGTACGTATGACCGCCTTAGAAAGGAGGACGATCTCCACCGAATCTGGCAAAAATCCAATGAGACTCCGACAGTATATCAAAAGATTTAGCCAGGTTTGTAATTCAATACCAGAAGTCGCAGAATCTTTGGTCATTCAAGCCTTCAAAGCAGGGCTGAGAAATCATAGGTTTACGGAGGATTTAGCAAAACATCCTCCACGAACAACCATCAAGTTCTTCAATATGGCCGACAAGTACGCAACCGCCAGCGAAGCGGTTGAGTGGAACGAGGCCATTGATCGGAAAGATAAAATCCCTCAACCTGGCTTAGATAAGACAAAAGAAGCAAAGGAAGGCTCTCAAGAAAAAGAGACACCGCAAACCCGACGATAGGAGGTTCTCGCGGTTCCTAAAAAATTCACCAAGGGAAAGAAAGATTATGCCGATCACGGTAAAGCAAAGGCCCCGACCAATGAATAAAAGAAAAGCAAGAAGTGGTGTCCACTTTGCCAGCAAGTAGGACATGACTTGCGCAACTGTCGTGCCTGGCAAAAGAAGCTAGAAGATTATTATGTAGGTAAAGGGCCACTCCCCTCGATACAGGAACTCGGAGAGACAAGCTCCAAGAAGGACAAAGACGGTGACAAAGAAATGGAGTACCAAGACCCTCAACACACTGTCGATGTGATCTTTGGTGGATCTTCTTCGTACGAGTCCAGATGTCATCTGAAAGCCATGGAGCAGGAGGTCAACCTTACCGAATCTCCGATCACCACCAAGCCATCCAGGTGGTCAGAGATTGTAATCTCCTGCAGCAAAGAAGACTGCCCCATCCCTTCGACTCGACCAGGTACGTTCTCTATTGTCGTTGAGCCTACTATTAATAACTGTAAGGTTAATCGGGTCTTAATAGATGGAAGTAGTTCTTTAAATATTTTATTTGCGGACGCATTAGAAGATATGAAAATTCCCAAATCCAAGGTAAAACCCGTGAAATATGTCTTCATAGCATAGTTCCTGGATCTACCGCCAAGCTGATAGGACACCTGTCCCTACCGGTTAGGTTCGGAAGGCTTGACAACTTCTGAACAGAAAAGATTTCACTTGATGTGGTGGATTTCGAAACCGCATATAATGCAATCCTCGGTTCCGGCTTTAGTAAAGTTGTTGATAGCCACGCACTACGGTTATCAGAGTTTGAAAATGCTAGGACCAAAGGGTGTTATCACAGTTCGAGGCGATCATAAAATAGCTTACGCATGTGATCGAAAATGCTTAGAACTGGTTGACGAGCTTCCAACAAGGGAAACTAACACCACTACCATGTAGGTCAAGCACTCGAGGCCAAAGATGGCACCAAAACCTTCCGACCAGACAAAAGAGGTACTACTCGACAAGAGCGCTTCTCTAGAGGGCACCAAAATACTGGTTGGAGCAGAACTCAACCTTAAATAGGAAGAGTCGCTCATCTCCTTCCTCCGAGCAAACAAGGACGTATTTGCCTAGCAGGCTTCCGATATGCCCGGAGTCCCTAGGGAGGTGATCGAGCACAGGCTAGCTTTGCAGCCTGACAAGAAATCGGTCAAGCAGAAGCTGAGGCGTTTTGCACCTGATTGGAAGGGAGCAATCCAGTCAGAGATCGACAAGCTCCTTAAGGCTGAGTTTATTCATGAGGTCGACCACCCAGAGTGGCTCGCCAATGCTGTAATGGTTAGAAAAGCCAATGGAAAATGGCGAATGTGTATTGACTTTACAGATCTTAATAAAGCTTGTCCGAAAGATGACTTTCCCCTTCCTCACATTGATCAACTTGTAGACTCTACTTCCGTGTGTGAGTTGTTAAGTTTTTTAGATGCTTACTCAGGGTACCACTAGATCAATATGAGTAAAGAAGATGAAGAGAAAACTTACTTTATCACTCCGTATGGCACTTTCTGTTATATAAAGATGCCATTTGGTCTCAAAAATGCTGGTGCAACATTCCAAAGGTTGATGCAGAAAACCTTTAGTCCACAAATAGGTCAAAATCTAGAAGCCTACGTTGATGATCTGGTCGTAAAGAGTGTCAACGGTAGCGATCACATTCCGGATTTACATGAGACTTTCAATAACTTAAGACGCCATAACCTTAAGTTAAATCCAGATAAGTGTGTGTTCGGAGTTTCTTCTGGTAAGCTTCTTGGATTCCTGGTTTCGGCCATAGGCATTGAAGCAAACCCAGCAAAAATCTCGGCCATCGATCAGATGTGCCCTCCGACCACAAGGAAGGAAGTTCAAAAACTAACTGGCTGCATGACAGCGCTCAGTCGTTTCATAGCACGGTTAGGTGAAAAAAGGACTACCTTTCTTTTAACTTCTCCGGAAGCATGGAAGTTTTGAATGGACTAAAATGGCAAACGATGTCTTCGAAGAACTTAAAAAGTACCTTACGAGTCCCGCAATCTTAGTTTCTCCAAGATCGGGAGAGACACTACTGATTTACGTGGCTGCAACGCCACAAAGAGTCAGTGGTGTGCTGGTCGTAGAACGTGACAACGTCCAACGACCGATAAATTACGTAAGTGAAGTCTTACATGGACCAAAGGAAAGGTATCCATAGGTACAAAAATTGCTCTATGGTCTCCTTATGGCTTCAAGGAAACTAAAGTATTATTTTCAGACCCATAAAGTTGTCGTACTAACTGGGTATCCCCTTGGTCAAGTCCTTGGAAACAGGGAGTCATCAGGATGAATAGCAAAATGGGCGGTTGAGCTTGGGGCGTTTGACCTCTATTTCATCTCACGAACAGCATAATTCTTTGCCGAATGGACAAACCCTGAACCCACCCAAGGGCCCGAGTACGAACACCACGATGAGTGGACAATGTACTTTGAAGGTGTAACATCCCAAGGTTATGTTACTAAAATAAAAATAAATAAAATTATTATTTCACTGGTTTTTTTGAGAATTTGCCAGAGTTTGATTGCCTTATTTGAATTTCTGAAGTTTTAAAAGTCAAAAATTTAAAATTTATTTGAAGTTATTGAAGTTTCAGTTGGTTTGATCTGAAAAATAAAATTCTAAATTATTTCTAGGATTTTCTGGAAATTTTAAAAGTTTTTACCTAAATATTGTAAAGCCAAATCAACTTATTTGCAAAATTAATAGCCAATTATGAATTGGAACTATTTTTATTAAGTCCAAAATATATAAGGGAATTTTTTTGAATTTTCTCATATTTTTTTTGGAATTTATTTGCTATTTTCTAAAGCCAAAAGGAATTAACTGATTATTTAAATTAGCAAAACCATTTAAATTCGGAAAAACCTAATGGGCCAAAATTCCACTGAATCAGCCCATCTCCACGTGCCTTCGACCCATTTTCGGCCCAGCTCGGCCCGCCTGCTCCCTGTTCCACCTACACCTCGTTCTGACCGTCGGATCTGAATACGACGCTCACCATCCGCGCCCTCCCTCTCCGCTTCACTTCCAGGTGGGCCCGCCCGAGCCTTCTTCTCCCCGCCCTTCTTCCTCGCGCGAGAGACCACCCGAGCCGCCATTAGTGCCGAGAAAAACTCCGAATCAGCCGTGATTTCCTCCCCCTCCTTCCATGTGCTGCGCGCATTAAGTCCCCTTGTCACGCCGCCCCACCTCCGGCCGTTGCCCCTCGTCGCGTCTTGAAAATGCCGGATCGCGCGTCACGCTGTGACCACCGCCGACCGATCTCCCTCCGAGCCTATAAAATGGAGCCCGTCGCGCCTTCCTCCACTCATCGCACCGCCACCACCCACTCTCCCTCTCGCGCTAGCGGCGGAAATCGCCGTCGAAGCTCACCGGCAGAACTTCACTCCGCCACCTCTAGCGCCGCCTCCGTCACCGCCGCATCATCACCGTCACCACTGTTAGCATCCCCGCCTCCGCGCGAACCCGGTGCTCGCCTCCACTTCGCCCGAGCTCCACCGGAGCCCGTCGCCGCCGTTGAACTCGATCACGCCGCCGCCTAACACCTCGCCGCCGACGAATTCTTCATGCCCGTGCGTCGCCTGGGTAAGCACCGCATTCCCCGTCGCCTCCTCTTCCTTCCTGGCACCTCGCCACCGGCAGCCGTGCCGCCGTTCGCCGGATCTTCGGTTTCCGTGCGCCACCACCCGCCGGCGTGACGTGGCACTGCCACGCACGTGCCACGTAGGCGCCACCTCGGCACCTCGCGCCCACGTGGCCACACACGTGGCGCCACGCCACCTCGCACCGCCAGCACACCCGCACCCTACACTGTGCGGTGGACCGAGTCCACCATGGACGTTGACCCACCCATGGACCCAGTCCATTGACTTGGGGGCCCACATGTCAGAGGAAGAAAATAATTTCCTTTAGGAAAATAATTCGGCCGGGAAAAGAAATTCCCTCGCTGACGTCAGCCTTGCGTAATAAACCGAATTTCCTTTAGAAAAAAAATTCAAGAAATTCATAAAAATCTGAAAATCAGGGTTTCTGATATTTAGAACTTCCCGGGGTTCGTTCTCCCTCATACGAACTCTGATTTCGTCGATTCAAATTCCTAAATTCATATAAAATCAAGATCTAGCCATCTACACCAAAATTATTTAATTTTGGGTTCATTTGATCCATAATTCCTTTAAACCCCAATTTATTATTTCATGTAATTTCAAACTTCTAAAATTCATACCTTTTGCATCCAAACTCCGATTTGGGTGATTCAAGTTGCAAAATTTGTATAAAATTATTATCTAGCTAGCTAAAACAAAATATTTCTATTTGGAGTTAATTTGATCTGCCTTTTTGATTTTATTTGAATTTGAGTTGAATTTATCGTATTGTCACGATTAGATTTCGACGACTTCGGAGAATCAAATTTCGATGCCGATTGAAGAGCAACATAAGAGGATTGATTTTGACTGTATGATCATCATGATCGTACACTTGGACTACCTGAAGATAGTACCTGTGAGTACTAGGTGACCTGTTAAGAAGAACAACGTCACCTCAACACCAGACGTTCTGTTAAGGTGATATGTTAAGAAAAATAACGTCACCTCATCAAGCAAGGCAAGTTATACCCTTGATCATATCGATCCTATTATTTTAAATTATTTATATTCCGTTTTAAATTATTACTGCATGCTTATTTATATCAGTATCTTAAATTCCTATTTTAAATGTATAGTTATGCCTAAAATCCTTTGTATGGCCAATTTTGAAAATTGAAGCAAACATATTGTCACCATAGATCAAATCTAGTTGGTACGATAGTATGAACTAGAGTATTTTTAGAAAAATCATGCTTAGCCATGCTTTTAGACCAAACATGTTTATTTTGGGGATTTCAACCAGAAATCAATTGTTGTTTAGACGGTATCCATGGCATCGGTATGCTATGGAAGTTTATGACTTTAAAATAAATGAAATAAATGAAAATGGTTTGGACTTGGGCATAATGGATGTTCGGTGGGTGCAAGTTTATGCACGGGCTCAATCGGGTATGGTTGAGGCCCATGGGTTTCATTGGAAAGTTGCCCAAGTCAGTTAAGGACCGGTCTTCGAGCGCATGATGCTACGCCATACTGTACCACCACATGTCCCAAGTATGGGTCGGGACTTGGCTAAATAATTTGTGATGTCTTAGTGTCATTGGTGCTATGTTGTTGGTATGGGTGTTGGTCAGACAGTAGACCCATCCAGCGCGAGAGGGGCTTAGGAGGATGGCGATCCAATGGCAATGAAACCTTAGCGGGCACAAATACATTAAGACAGAACATTGTAAAGGCCTCGACACGTGCTCTAGACCGCTTACCAAAGGTAGTGTGCGGTGGCATAGATATATGCCGGATAAACTAGAGAAGTCTTGTCATGTGGGTAAAGCTGTACAACCTCTGCAGAGTGTAAAACTATTCGAATAGTCGTGTCGCGGTTATGGACATGCTAGCGAGAACTACTCAAAGTTAGACTTTGATTTTTGTTTGAAAAGACTTCTTCAAAGCTGGTTTATCCAGATAGGAATTGGGCGAGGAGCCATGTGATAGGAGGGTATCCTTCACCATTCATGTGTGAATGTTATCGACTATAAAATTGAGAATTTTATAAATTTTAGTTATAAAATAAGCGCTTTGGAACTTAAATGCATGTATTTAAAGAAAATCTTGCTTTATGCAAATGACCTTATAAGCCATCCTTTGTTACATCTATATATGCATGTCATTACATTTACTTGTGGGTGTAACTTGCGAGCACGGAAGTTGTGCCCATATTTGCTTTATGCAAATAAAATTTGAGAGGAAAAGGACTTTGCTACCGATGTGGATCTCGACGACTAGGCGCTACGATCGATTGCACGTGGTGTATTGCTGGACCCTACTACTTCTTCGTCTTCCGCTGTGTTTATTTTATTGTTGGCTGTAAGCCTCTTTTGTAATAAACTCTGTTGATTATTAATAAAGTTGTGATATGAATTTGTTACCATATTTGTTTACTGTGTGAACTAGCGACTGATCATGGGACTAGTTCAGTTATGCACAGAGGATCTGGGGTGTTAATCTCGGGTTCTGACAGAAGGTTCCTTGATGCTCAAAGGCTCGGGGGCTGGAGTCGTCTTGGTTTCCCCTACTAGCGAACACATAAAATACGTCATTCAGTTAAACTTTCCTGCTACTAACAATGTGGCAGAATATGAAGGTTTGCTGGCAGGACTTCGAGCAGCTCGTTCGCTCGGGATTCGTAGATTACTAGTCAAAGGCAATTCTCAACTAGTAGCGAATCAAGTAAGGAAAGAGTATCAGTGCTCTAGTACCAAGATGTCATCATATCTGGTGGAAGTACAGAAACTCAAAAAGCATTTCTTCAGTTTTTAGATCCAACATATTCCTAGAAAGGAAAACTTTCTAGCAGACCAGTTGGCACGGATGGCTTCTACCAGGACATCTGTCCCGCCTGGAGTTTTTCTCGAGCAACTCGATTCACCCTCGGTGGTCGAGCCTTCCAAGGACATGGATGTTCACAAGGAGATCACACACCTTGGTTCTGCGAACATGGATGCTCCATAGGTCGATGATGGTCGGCACCATCCCAATCACGGTAGAGATTAGATGATATCGATCTACAATTATCTTCAGCATGACCTCATTCCAGAAGATGATGTAGAGGCTAATCGTATAGCACAAAGAGCCAAATCATACACTCTTATTGAAAGTACCTTGTATAAGCGAGGATCTCACGGAGTGTTGATGAGATGCATATCTCAACCGGATGGCATTAAGTTGCTAACCAAAATTCATGGAGGAGTCTGTGGAGCACATCATTCCTACAGAACGCTAGTTGGTAAAGCCTTCAGGCACGGATACTACTGGCCAACTGCCCTTCATGATGCAAAAGAGCTCGTGACGAAGTGCGTACAATGTCAGTTTCATAGTCGATAAGTACATCAGCCGTCCTAAGCTTTGCAAACAATTCCTCTTTCTTGGCCTTTTGCAACCTAGGGACTAAAGATTCTAGGACCTTTCCCAAGAGCACCCGGGGGCTTCGAATTTCTTTTCGTCATGATTGACACGTTCACAAAATAGATCAAAGCCGAGCTAGTTGTTAAAATGACGACTGAGGCTGCCAAGAGGTTTCTCATAAAAAACGTGATCACACGATTTGGTGTGCCAAGTCGTATAATGACGGATAACGGTACCCAGTTCTCAAGCGGTAATTTTCAGGAATTCTACGACGACCTAGGTATCAAGATACATTACGCTTCTGTTGCTCATCCACAGAGCAACGGAGCAGTTGAGCGTGCCAATGGTATCATAATGCAAGGAATTAAACGACGAGTTTTTATGTGTTCATGTTACCTGATAGAATTGGATTCTATGTATAACACCTTTTGCAAGGATTGATGTGAAAGTATAGCTCATTGTGTATATGATGCATGTGTGGATTTTTCATGGCATGTGTGTCCTGCTGAGTTATAGCCATTGAGCTATATATTATTGTATAACAGTCTACATGCCAACATGTGATGCTTGACATTATCATATGTAATTCATTACTATATTTTAGGAGTAATTGCTTAGTAGATGAATGTGGTGATTTCAAGCATGATGGCTTGGTGGACAGGAAGCGTGGTGATGGAGATTGCTATGTTAAGGGCCTTAATGTTTCAAATTTTAATATGATTATCTGTAAATGTTTATTTTGTTTCTGTTATACTATTGATCATGTTATTTATCATTAGATGTGTTGACATGATATAATAGTAGCCCTCAAGAAAAATTAAGTAAAATTGATGCCTTTCCAATTGTTACTTCTATCACGATTTTGATCGTTAATTGACTGGTCTACCAATGTAGGATGCCATTAACTATCTTAATAAGATGGGGACATCTGCATGCAAAGTGTTTGTTTAACTTGACAAGACTATCAAAATGGTTTTGGACCTTGCGGCATAGTGTTGGTTGTTGGGGCATAGTGATACCACCCAACAAATAAGAGTCATATGGGATATGATTGGCAAGAGGTTGCTTACCTAAATCACTAGGTTTCTATCAGTGATGCCAAAGCTCACTAGGACTTAATGAAATATGGATCTTGAACCTACTATATGAAATTAGAGGGAAATTTAGTTTAGAACATATAGTGTGAGTATCTTTTGTTAATTATTTAATAGAATATCTTACATAAACGTAGTGCTGATTTTTTGCATATACATATTTTTTGTTGTAGATCAGTACTTCCTCCACACCTAGCTTTAACTTACGATCTATTCTTGAGAAAGAAAAGCTGAATGGAACTAACTTCATTGACTGGTTTCGTAATTTGAGAATTGTTCTCAAACAAGAAAAGAAGGAATACGTTTTAGAGGTCCCTATCCCAGTGAACCGAATGAGAAGCATTGCAATGATACAACCGATGTAAACTTCATTATGCTTGCTACCATGAACTCTGAGCTTCCGAAGCAATATTAGACCACAGATGCTTACAATATGATTATGGGTCTGAAAGACATGTTTTAGGATCAAGTAAGGGCAGAGAGGTATAATACCTCCAAGGCATTGTTTTCTTGTAGGCTGTCAGAAGATGATTGGTCACATTAAGAGCTTGGAAAAGCTTGGTTCCCCCCCTTAGCCAAGAGTTGTCTACTAATGTGATTCTCCAATCACTCTGTGCAAGCTTTGAGCCTGTCATATTGAATTTTTATATGAATGACATGGAGTAGTCAATGGCCGAGTTGCATGGCATGCTTAAGGGTGTCGAGGAGAGCATCAAGAAAAGTTCTAATCATGTGATGATGGTTCAAAAAACTACTAGCTTCAAGAAGAAATGTATGTCTTGGAGAAAGGGAAAAGGTACATGAAAAGCTCAAAATGAGATCGAGTGTCTCAAGGCTAAGCTTAAGAAGCTCAAGCTAGGTCCTAAGCCTAATACATAATGCTACCATTGTCATGAGACTGGGTATTGAAAGAGAAATAGTAAGAAGTACTTGGCAAGAAAATTAAATATCTACGATCGAATAGTGGAGGTGAATATTTGAGCCATGAGTTTGATGATCATCTAAAGCAACGTGGAATTGTTCCACAACTTACTCCACCGGGAATGCTTCAATGGAATGGGGTATCTGAACAACATAATCGGACAATGTTAGACATGGTTCGGTCAATGATGAGCTAATTTTATCTTCCATTGTATTTTTGGGGATATGCTCTGGTGGCATCCCTAGGAGCTCACAAGGAAACACATCTGGGAAGTCTTGGACCACTAGGACATCTTCCAAAGAAACTGCTTGGGCACTGCAAGCTAAAGCTTTATCAAACCTTTTTGAGAAGGCTTCAAACTCACTGTTCCACTGGGACTGGTCAAGCAAATGCTTCGACCACTACAGTCCAATATGGCAAGGTGGTCTGCAAGCCAATCCATTCCCAAAATCACATCTAGGGATTTGGTGTCCAAGAGGATGAGATTGGCTAGAAATTTTACTCTTTTTATGACCAACTCAACTTGTAGACAACCCTGGTTCATACTTAACTCCGAACCGGGGGATTGGACCAGCAAGGTTACTTCAAGAGGTGCAACTTCAAATTGATGCTTGGTAGCAAAACTTCGAGAGATAAACAAATGGGAAGCCCTAAAATCAAACAAAACGGCAGCTGGCACTGAATTCACTAGGAACGTACATAGTAAAACATTAGGGGAGGTCTGGGCTTCCTCCACTGCAACGTGGTTCACACGATCTCTTCCAAAAGGTTGGGAGGTCCTGGGTTGAGAAGGTCCTGCAGCCTACTGGGAGGTCCTCACTGGGGGGTCCTGAGGGGGAGGTCCTTACAGCTTGCTCTATCCTCTGTGGGCACTGGTTGGTAAAGTGCCCCACTTGATGGCACTTAAAACAAGTGACACCTGCTGCGGGGGAGGTCGTGGTTGGTTGGTTGCTGCTGCTGACGTTGCGACATTGACCTTGGGTAGCAGGGCGGGAGATCCTAGCAGAGGTCCTGGAGGTGCTAGGAGGTCCTTGGCGCCGGTGCTGGTACTGCACAAAAGTCCGAACCTGTTGAGGAGGTCCTTGTTGAGCACTTGAGGGTGGCATCTTCCTTTTGTAAGACTCAAAGAGCTCTTTTCGGGATTCTTCAATGAGCAAAGCTTTGTTTACCATGTGCTGGAAATCAACATAGTCGTTGCCAATCACTTGGACCTTCAAGCTAGGATGAAGACCTCGCTTGAAGCGCTTTTGTCGGGCATCATCAGTGGCAACATCCTCCTTGGCGTAATGGGACAACTAAGTGAACTTGGTAAGATATTCACTCATGGACAAATTCCCTTGTTTGAGGTCCCGAAACTCATTTTTCTTCATCTCAACCTTCCCATTAGGGACATAGGAGTTGCGAAAAGCTGCTGCAAACTCCACCCAAGTGATCCTTTGGGAATCAACATGTGAGGCACAAAAGGTGTCCCACCATTCTGCGGCTGCACCTCCCAATTGGTGCGAAGCAAACAAGACATTCTCGCGGTCTTCACAACGAGCAATCTCAAGCTTCTTTTTTGTTGATCTCAACCAATCCTCAGCATGTAGGGGCTAGGAGAACTTGAGAAGGTGGTCGGGCGTGTCTTCATGAACTCAGACAACCTCGACTGGGGGTGCACAAATGGTGGAGGTGGTGGCACAACAAGGGTTTGGCTGCTTTGACTCATCATAGCAAACAAGGCAGTGGTGGTCTGACTTTGCTGGGCCATCTTCTGATTCATGTTTTGCATCATTGAGCTCATCATTTGGGCTTGTGCTGCCATAAACTGCCCCAGACCTTGCTCTAATACAGGTGCTAGAGGAGGTGGTGGTGGAGGCAACTATTCTGCTGGCTCATTTTGGCTAGCTGATTGTCGAGTTTGAACAATCTGCACAGAACTTCCAGGTTTAAAAGACAAGAAAGAAAGCATGATAGATAAAGGGGGGAGCACAAAGGTGAGTTAGATCAGGGGAGAAAGATCAGATCAACCTACTAGGGGTAATTAGTTAAACCCAAAAACCAAAAGCCCAGGGGCTAGAAAGAGGCAACAAACACAAGCAAGAGGTCCTAACGACCCCCACTAAACGGTACAACAACCAGGGGACCACTACCACTTAAACTTAAGGAAACAACCTGTAGGATCGTAATGGCAATCAGAAGGGGGGTTGAATGATTGCAGCGAATTGACCCCCGAATTCCAAATTCTTCTTGTGTGCAAGAACACCAGAACCACTCGGTTGACTTCTTGAAGAACTTCACAACAAGAACACCCTCAGGCGCACAGCAAGAACACCAAATCAAGAATCAAAGTTGAACGAATCTGAACTTTATATATCAAACTTGATTTGTGTCTACAAAGCTCTCAGCAAGCACCCCTCAAAGCCTCCAATCGAAAGGACCTCTAAACCGCAGCAAAACAACAAGAAAGCTACGGTCAAGAAACTACCAAAAGCCCGTAACCCTAAAACTCGTAAAAAACCCCTTTTTACAAGCCGCACCCCTCTGGCTCCTCTTATAGGTAGGATTCTATCCATGTTAGCAACCAACACGAAATCAATCTCTCCGAAAATAAGGGACCCGAAACCCTTACCAACACAGGATTTACCAAAATTACTAAAACTTTCCAAAACCGAACTTCCACGCCGTAAGCCTCCAGGAAACCGCCTCCCGTAGCTCCAATGTGATCCACCTTTGATCTCCACGTGCTCTAGCGTGATCCAAACCACCTCGTGACATCCACGACCTCCAAGACCTCAGATTCTCCCCATCCTAGTCCAAGTCCACCTCATCACAGATTGTGATTCGTCCTCACGCTCAACCTGCACATGCAAAGACCAAAGAAACCAAAACCATCGCACAAGTTCTCCAACTTGACCATCCATTAGCTCACACACACCCATAAACACTATCATGCATCATGCAACACATTAAAACTTATGAATTTAACTTAACCTAAGTCAAATCCCCAAAACGACAGAAAGACAGAGCATAATCGGAACTTCCACCATATTATCCCCGGTACTTCCGCGCCACGCGGTTGTACCGCTCAAAGCACTGCGGAACTTCCGCTCCTCGGGAAATCATAAAACTTCCGAAAACATGCTCTTTGGAAAATCCATACCACAACCTTTGCGGTCATACCTTTGTGTGGTACTACCGCCGTTCAAACTGCGGTATTACCGACCTGTGGTCGTACCGTTCGTCAGCTACGGTACTACCGTTTTTCACTTAACAGTGCTTGCCAGAAACAAACAGTGCTTGTCAGAAGCACTCTATCTGTGAAAAACCAAGAGCGGTACTACCGTCGGCAAACCAACGGTACTACCGGACAACAAGGTACTACCGCCTTCACAAGCGTTCGGTAGTTCCGCAGATATAAAGCCGGAACTACCGTTCTCAAGAAATTCAAAATCAAAACACAAGAGCCGGTACTACCGCCAACAATTGTGCGGTTGTTCCTTGTAGCGGTAGTTCCACGAACACAGAGCCGGTACTACCGCAAAACTTGCCAAATGTTGATTTTCGACAAAATTCAATAGAACTCAAAAAACAGGTCAGCAACTAAGATCACAAGCATGTTCCAGAGACAATGTAATCAACATTTAAACACCAGAACTAAGTCTTCCTTATTGTCAATGTGTTCATCATCAAATAACATGACCAAACACCTCCTAGTCTTACACAACCCTATAGGAATTACAAGGGTAAGGAGGTCAAATTACACTTGAAAACAATGTTCCAGAAAAAGGAGACAAGAAGAAGATAGAGTAAGATAAGAAAGAGAATTGAACCAGGTAAGATCAGAACAGATTAAAGTAAGAAAGGAACCACTAAGCAAGTTACAAAGTTGGTTTGATTTAGAAAATAACCCCTTAAAACTGTCTAAAACGACCTTTTCATCTAGGGTCACGTCCTACAGTCGACCAGAGCTCTGATACCACCTCTGTCACGACCACCTCGAGATGTGCTAAGAAGATCTCTTAGGACCTCTTAGGGAGGTCCGACAGGATCACTCGGAGGTCGTGTAGGTCTTCTAAGAACACCCACGGAGGAGGTCCTCCAGGACCACCAAGGATATCGCAAGGACATCCTAGAGGTCGTGGACCCTGTGCACTGAGTTAGTCCTAGGAACCAAAGCTAACTCGCACAAGTTAACATAAGTGTAAATCACAACCACAAAGTCCACACAGGGAGCAGCAGAAAGCAATATTTCGCAGGAAATAGCATAAATAGATTAAGAGCTCAAGTTAAAAACACTAATATATAAATACATTTGATTTGAGAAAGGAGGTCGTGAGCACCAACTTACTTCCAAAACCACGTGTGGGAGCTCCGGGTTGCACCCACGTCTAGGACCACCCCCACGACCACCCTAGAGCACCAACTCCAGAGCACCCAAGGACCACTAAAGAGCTCCAAGACCTCCTTTGGGCACCAACCCCAGAGCATCCAAGACCACTCTAAAGGTCCTACGACCCACCCATGGACCTCTTCACGAGCCAGCCACGACCTCTCTAGAGCCGAACAAGGTCTCTTCGAGACAAAGCCATGGCCTCTCACAGAAGGAACCAGGGACACAAGTTTTATAAAAGATCTACCCCTTGCGCAAAATCACTAGACAATGTCTATGACTAAGGACTTAGCTATTCGAATAGATTTTTACACTCTGCAGAGGTGTACAACTTTACCCACAATCCACGACCTCTCTAGCGGGGCGGTTCCCGTCGATACCTTGCTCATTTCTGAAGATGAGCCGCCTAGAGAGCATGACAAGGCCTTTACAAAGCTTGGAACTGGCTTGAAGCTGCCCGCTAAGGTTTCTCTTCTAACGGGCATCACACCACGTTAGATTCGTGCCCCATCTTGCACCAGTGAATCACATGCTCAACCACAACAGAACCAAGCCAGCTCCTTACTAATTATTTGCCCCAGACCACCCCCATAAAATGGTCTTGTGGTTGCACGAAAACACCCGGATCATTGGATCACAAAATAAAGTCCTTGAGAGCTGCTCAAGCAAGATCATCTACAACCCAAAGTGACTCTAGGGCACCACCCTAGAGCACCCACTACTCACTCTCGACCTTCTTTCCCGAGCAAAAATAGTTTTAGGGTTCACCCAAGCCAAAGGACCACCAAGTCCTGGCACACAAGTTAACAAAGGTGGCATCGCACCACGTTCGACACACTGTGGCCTCACACCACAAGTGTACAAAGGTGGCCTCACACCACATATTCCATAGAACATTAGTCAAGTTATTAAAAAGAAAAGAAAAAGGTTCTTGGGACCAGCGGTTATAAGCTAAGCTAAGCAATCTACGAACCCAGGTTGGTAACCTCAAGGAGTACCAACAAGACCACCCATTTTAAGGTGTCCGAAGGAAACATGAAAACACGTTGAGTATCAATATCAAGGAGGTAAAGTGTCAAGTAGGTAAAACAACTGCCCAAAATCACTTTACAAAAAGCCATGCATGATAGAGCAAAACAACTTATGTTTTGAAATGCTAGGTTCAACAATGATCAAAGGTTTGTGACTTGCCTTCGCTGAGTAGTGGAAAGGTTTCAGCAGAGGCTGTTGCATCCACAAACTCCTCTTTGAACTCGAGACCTGTAATGTCCCGTTTGTCTTGAGCCTTTAAGCTTTTTTTAAAATAAAAATAACCATTTGGTTTTGATGAGAATTCAAAACTTCACTTGAGATGTTAAAAAGAACTTTAACTTGACCTAACTAAACTTCAACTAAACCCAGTTGTTTGGTGTTCTTTGTTCGTTGGAGTTTCTTACTGCTCTTTGGCTTTTAGCCTCTTTTCTTTGTTTGCCTTGTTTGCCCTCCAGGCTAGCTTTTCCCTCTTTAGGTCTCTCTCTTTTCCTCTAGACCCTCCTGTTGTTGAACATCTCATGCTGTCCAGTTCCATCTCATCTTTCTGACCTTTCCTTCTTCCCTGAGGACATCCCTTGGGTTCCTCTTTTTCGACCTCTTACCCCAGGTCTCCTCCTTTTGGAGATATCCTTCCTTGGGTTTTCCCTTTCACCTAGACCTCTTTCTTTGGGATCTGAAGGTCCAGACCTCCCTCCAGCTAGACCTCCTTGTAGGTTCAACCTCCTTGTTCCCTGGACCTCTCCTTGTAATATTTTTGTTTGGACTTCCTTTAGTCCAGAATTCCCTTTTTTGGTTTGGATCTCTTTGTGTTTAGACCTCCCCTTTGGAGATCTTAACCGCTCAGACCTTCCCTTTGCAGATCTGACCGTTAGGACCTCCCCCTTGGAGATCTTAACCTCTCAGACCTCCCCTTTGCAGATCTGACCGTTAGGACCTCTCCATTGGAGATCTTAACCGCTCAGACCTCCCCTTTATAGATCTGACCGTTAGAACCTCCCCATTGGAGATCTTAACCGCTTAAACCTCCCCTTTGCAGATCTGACCGTTAGGACCTCCCCTTTGGAGATCTTAACCGCTCAGACCTCCCCTTTGCAGATCTGACCACTAGGACCTCCCATTTGGAGATCTTAACCGCTCAGACCTCCCCTTTGCAGATCTGGACGTTAGGACCCCCCCTATGGAGATCTAACCGTCAGGACCTCCCCTTGCTTTTGATCTTGACCGTCGGACCTCTTATGGAGATCTAACTGTTAGGACCTCCCCTTTGGTTTTCCTCCGTTGGATCTTCTTTTGGTTTCGGACCTCCCTTGCCCCTCGCACAGCCCGAACCAACCCCCGTGCCTTTCTCACTCGTGGGCCATCTGATCTATTTTGGATGGCTCGATCGAGATGAAAGGTTCGGCCGGTCCGAACATTCTCAGGTGTGTGGGTCATCCGATTCATATCAAACGACCCAACTGAGATATAACGTTTAGATGGTCTGAACGTTCCTCTCCTCTTTGGACCGCCTGATTCCAATCGGACGGCTCTGCTTTGCTGCACACTTTTCCTTTGTTCTCAGGACCTCTTCCTGGCTGTTTTGCAACGACCACCTCCTCGATCCTTGTTGGTCTTGTTGTAAAGACCACTCTCCTGGTCCAGTTTATCTCCTATGTTCGGGATCTCCCCTTTTTAGGTCACGACCTCCCCTTTTGGGTGTGACCTTCTTCTCTATGTGTTTATACCTTTGTGGTCTAGACCTCCCCTCTGTGTGTGTTTAGACCTTTGTAGTCTAGACCTTCTTCTCTGTGTGTTTAGACCTTTTCGGTCTAGACCTCCCTCTTGTGTGTTTGGACCCCCTTTTAGGTTCAGACCTCCTTAGTGTTTTCCCGTAGTTGATCTAACCATCTAGGACCTCCCTCGCTTTTATCCTGGCTGTTAGATCTCCATGCGGTTTAGGCCTTCACCAAGTCTTAGACCTCCTTTGAGGACCTCCCTTTGTGTTTAGACCTTCTTGTTGGTCTAGACCTCCCCTTGTCTTTAAGACCTCCCTATTATCTTTGGGACTTCATGTCTTTAAGACCTTCCCATTGACCTTAGGGCCTTTTGCCTTCGTGACTTCCCTGTTTGTTCGTAGGACCTCCTCCTTGGACTATCCCCTTGGACCAATCTGTTCACTCTTTTGACTGGCCCCTCTTGTTAGTCCCGTTCCTTTCTCAATTCCTCCACCCAAGCTCTTAGGCACTTTTGATATGGGTTGAAGTCACATTAAAGTGATGTCACTTCCATTGTACTTCTTTTTACTTTTTGTCACTTCCTTTGACTAATTCAGTCCTTTGTGGTACTTGGTAGCAGGGTACCTTTTGTACCAATACCTTGAATTTGGTCACCCTCTTTTGTGGTGTGCCTATTCCTTCTTTGCTTTAAATAGATCACCCGAGAGCATCATTGCCTCCCTGTTCATCATTCTAACTTCTCCCTCGGTTCCTTCTTGTCCTGGTGAGATCTCCAGGCTCCTCTGGTTCGAGCCTCTTTGGGGATTGGACCTCCCTCTCTTGGGACCTCCCATTCGCTGGATCTCTCTCTCTCTCTCGGACCTCCCTCTTTGTGGATCTCCTTTCCTTCGGTTCTAAGTAAGTTCTTCTGGTTTTTAAGTAAGTTCTTCTGGTTTTTCTTTGAGTTTCTTTGCTTATTTGGTTTCTTTTGCGAACGTGTAGATCTCGATTGTTGCTGAGGAACTCGTGGACCAACTTAATTCACCCAAGCTCAATTCTTCAACAGAGGCAAGTCGTGGACCTTAATCATCTTGATCCTATTTTGCAAAGTTATTTTGATTTGTTAAATGTGCATAGCTACTTTTATAAACTAGTTTGGGCAGTAGCTAATCCCTATTTGCCATTTTGCCTTCCTTGTATACTTGAAGCCGACATGTTGTCATGATCATCTTGAACACTTTAGGATGGATAATTTAGTTGGTATCTTTTGTTATTGCCAACATGGGACCGTATGCTTATTGCTTAGCCTTGATGTAGAACCGTGGGTCTTGTGAATCATGCCTCATCAATTAATAATCTTGACTGATGGAGCTATGGAACCTGTGGTTGGTGCCACTGTTAAGCAGCTACGGTGTGAGGCTGTAGTTGTGTCGACAGTGGTGCGAGGCCACCTTGTTAAAATTTTGTAGTGCCAGGACTGGGTGGTCCAGTGGCCGGGTTGATCCCAAATCTGTTTTATGCTTGGGCAAGAAGGCAGGAAGTGAGTAGTGGGTGCTCCAGGGCTGGTCTCAGTGGAGTCACTTTGGGTTTGTGGAAGTCTTGCCTGAGTAGCAATTAAGGTCTCAACTTTGTGTCTGTGGATCCAGGTTTTCGGTGCAACCATAAAATCACTTTATGGGGTGTTCTGGGCTGAATAATTAGCAATGCTGTGGCATGTTTCTATTATGGTGGTGCGTGCTGATTCGTATGGCGCAAGAGGGGGCCAGGTTCCTTTTTCAGGATAGCGAAACCTTAGCTGGTAGGTCAAGTCATGACAGAGCTTTGTAAAGGCCTTGTCACGCTCTCTAGACTACTCACCTTCAGTAGTGAGCATGGGTCTTTCCGGAACCTGTCTCGCTAAAGAGATCGTGAATTGTGGGTAAAGTTGTACACCTCTGCAGAGTGTAAAATCTATTCGAATAGCTAAGTCCTTAGTTATGGACATCTCCCAGAGAAGTGGTGCAAAAGGGTAGACTTTTGTAAAATGTGTCCCTAGGCGCTTCTGCGAGAGACTGTGGCTTTGCCTCGAAGAGACCTTGGCCGGCTCTAGAGGGGTCATGGTTGGCTCGAGATGAGGTCCAGGGGCTAGTTTTAGTAGCTCTGGAGTGGGTGCTCCAGTGTGGTTGTGGTTGAGGTCCTGGTCATGGGTGTGACTAGACCTCCCACAAGTGGTCTTTTGGGAGCTCTGGAGTGGGTGCTCCAGAGTGGTTTTGGGAGTGAGTGGATGCTCACGACCTCTCTTGAAATCAAATGTATTTATGTTTTACTGTTTTTAACTTGTGCTTTGCAATCTATACATGTTATTTGCTGTCAATCATTGCTTTGTACAACTAACCTTACAACTCTCTTTTGGCAAGCCTTGCATGAGTATTATTGCATGCACTTCCCCACGGCTTGTTGAGTACATTCAATGTACTCATGGCTTTTGCCCTCTATTTAAATCAGCAGCTCAAGGAAGTTCCAGGGAGCTCAAAGGTCGGTGAAGAAGAGGTCTTTAGAGACCATGAGACCTAGGGGACGTCCTCCACTCGATAGCCAATGGGCTGATCGGTTGGACCTACTTGTGTTGGTTTTTGTCTCCGCTGTTAAGTACTCTTTGTTGTAAGCCCAAGTGGCTATCTCCTGTAAGAAGTTTGACCGAAAGGTCTTTATTAATATATGTTGTTTTGTCCTTTGTTTCTCTTAGCTTCTGTATGGATTTGATCACACCATTGCTAGTTTGTGCGAGCCAGCTTGGATTCCTAGGACTGGCTCATTGCACAGCGGCCAAGACCTCTAGGAGGTCTTGAAGACCTCTTGGGAGGTCCTGGTAGACCTTTACTCAGGATGTACCGAGTGGTACTACCGCTCCTCTGTGCGGTAGTACCGCGGCTCAAAATAAACAATTTGGGTCGGTTCTTTGTATCCCGAGGAGGTGCTCACAAAGGTGGTATGAGAGCTCCATATCGATTGTTGGACGTAACCTTAGTTGTTTTCTAAATCAAACCAACCTAAAAACATGCTTAGTGGTTCTTCTCTTGTCTTGCTCTATTATTATCTGGTCTCATTCTTTTCTCCTCTTAATCTATTTTCCCTCTTACCTCCTTCTCAGATTCTTGAAATCTTACCCTTTTTGGAACTCTATTTTGAAATGAATTTGACCTCCTTATCTTGACAATCACTATAGGACCGAGCCCTTGTATCCTGGTGATGGAAGCCTCGAGCAGTTGGAGTAGCTGGTGCAGTTTGCGGCACACTGGGTTCTCAAGAGCTATGCTTGCAAGAATAACCTGGGCGATGGATGCCAAGCTAGGTAGCTTGAAAGAAGCCTTTTTGAATCTGATCTTGAGGATTGAAGATTTTGGGATTCATTGCTAAGAAAAGTTTTAATGGATCCTAGGGGATAAAGGATTGTGAAATCTGGATTTGTTTATCGAAAGGTATTAGATTACCCCTGAATCCAGATTAAATGGCAAAGATTGGTTGGGAGCTTGGACTGAGTATGTGGGTTTCACTGGATTTAGTTGGATATGAGTGAATCGAGGATCAGAATTTGAAGAGGATCTTAGCCGGACTATTTACATATATCTTGATTAGAATATGGATTATGTGTTTGAGGTTTACCTTTGATGGAGGAATTGATTAAAACATCTACTGGATAGTTGGTGGCAAATAATGTGGTGGATCGATTTGAAGATAGTGGTTTAAAGGAAGACTTTCAAGAGAATTTTCTTTTTCAAAATTGGATTTAAGTAATATGGGAATGATTTTAGGATTATCCGATTGAAAAGTGATGATTGGTTTAAGAATCCAATTGTTGTGGTTGAAGAAGGAGCAGGTGATTAAAGTGAACAATTTGTGGAATTACATGAGCTTGACCAAGGAAGAAATCGAGAATCGTGTTGATTTACCAATGTTTTGGGGAGATTAGTTGATTGACCGGTTTGCTAAATGGATGTCTTTAAGGTAAGTAATTTGGTGGACCTCTTTAATCATAGGTTTTGGACCTAGCGAAGATAGGAAGGCCGATTCCTGGCGCTTGGCTAGCACCCAGCCCTTGGTTATGGCAAGTAACTCCTGAGGAAAGAGCTGGATGGAAGAGGTGGCAGTGTTGTTCTTGCTCTCCAAGGACATTCCGCTGGACTTCTTGTAATTCGGAGATCGTTTCGTCAGCCCAACCCTATAGCTGTACTGTTGGAAATATGCCCTAGAGGCAATCATAGAGATGATTATATTTCATTATGTTCATAACATTTGATAATATGTTATCTTGTTCCTTGAATTAATCATCAGTTATATAGATCAATGAGTATGTGACTTGTTGGTGAAACTCTTTATCTTATATGATGTCATTCTAAAAGTATCCCTGGTCGCTACTCTCTTGGGTAAGCTTCGAGCACTTGCGTCCCTTCTTTTCTACTTCCCTCGCTGTGTCCATCCATGCTAATGCGAGCTCCTACCTTTGCTTGTAGAACCTGGAACTTGGGAGTGTCCTTGTCATCTACAGAGCGCGCACCGAAAGCACCACCGTGTCATTTTTCCTCTCTAGTGAGCCATTCTCTCTCTTATGTGCATCACCATGCGTTCTACGACATGATAAGTATTCCCCCTCGATTAATTTTGCCAATATCTCATAGGAGTCTCTGGATTTTGAAGTTGCTCCTTTTCCAGCCGAAAACCCTACTTTCTTCATCTCCAGCGTGGTGAGTATTTCCTCGATTCCCTGCTTTGACACAACCTTTAGGTCTGACTTGAGCTCCCTTGACCACTCTTCCTCCTCCCTCTCCAAACTGTCTACTCCACGAGGAACCCCCATTGCCGCCGATGTACATTCGTCGCCGGCCAACCTTCGAGCATCTCCGACTATCCTTGTTGCTCTGGTAGGTCCTCTATGACTCGTAGATGCACATGCATGCACCATTTAGCTCAAAAGATACAAGTTGCAACAAAAGCAAACTAAACATAAACAAAATCCAAAGAAAACTAAATGGGTGCGACCTCCTTACATAGGGGAGGGGGAGCCGCAAATGTCTAACAGCTAGTAATATAGTACTATTTATGGGGTTACTGTTCATATGAACAGTAATAATAAATAGTGCGTCCGGCCCGGGTGAAGGCGGCCTAGGAGGTGGCCGGTCTAGATAACCTAGAGTGGTGGCTGCCCTTTGGGGCAAATAATTGATACAAATACAAGGCCCTCAGCCCAATGTGAGGTGTCGCAGCACCAGGTATAAGTGAAGTAAATTCGTCGGCACGTTGGAGTAGCGCTTGTCGCAGTAGAATCGATGGCAGTCGAATCGCCCGGTTGGAGGTGGAGTAGTGGTCGTATCCGAAGGGTTGATATCCTCATCATCCTCCCCTTATTGCATTTGAGTCGTCCTCGACTCACGCCCATCCTCCAGCGACAAACGAAGCTTTAAAACTTGGAGCAATGCATTCTCATCTTTCTGCAAAATGTTAGCAACAACAGGTGGCAACAAAATAGAGAAAGGTGATTGTGCATGCATCAAATTAACACATGTACATTTTCTCATAACATTCAGTGTGCAACTCAATTTGCAAGTATAAATGAAGTAAACAGTAGAGTTATGTATTGCCCGGTTATGAAAGAAAATTATCCTCAACTTTTATAAATTAATGGACAGCACAACAATTGAGCTCAAAGTGCACAAGTCATTCATATAATGAGAGTTCAATTGAGTAATGGCAAATTCATCCAGCAAGGGTGAAAAGATTTTTAAGTTCTTCCATACTTCAACATCATTATTCAGATTGTCAGTGCTAGATGGTGCAATAAGAGATGAACATATAGGTATAGGATAATCCACAAAATTCAACACACAAGAATTGTTGTTCGAAACAACATGCTTCAATTCATCCATGTGATCACAAGTTATGCATATTCGATATACAAGAAATTGATTGTCTACACCATAATCTCTAATCAAATGAAACTTATAACCAAGGGTGTAGGCACTAAGCAAGGATTTCAAACATGCGATTGTAGAAACTTTCTTCATGGCATGTGACAATTTCATAGGTAGATCCAACATAATGTAACATAAAGAATTAGCAGAAGAAATTTTAGTCAAAACTTCTTTATGTCTAACCAATTCCACATGATCATTATGTGCTATTAACTCGTCACATGAAGTACTCACAACAGCAGGCAATTCAATTATTTTATCACATGGTGCACTCAAGTCAGCAGGTAAATCAGCAATTTTATCACATGGTGCACTCAAATCACTGCAATTTGAATTCTCTACTTGAAACATGTGCATATCAAAATTGTTTTCTCTACTTGAAGCATGAACTAAACCTATATTTTTTGTGGTTTTGTGGACTGTAGGAGAGAAAAAATCTCACCGAAGAACTGTAGCTCTGATACCACTTGATGAACCATAGAGGTCCTGATTTGGCCTGATCTTTCGATGAAAAGATAAGTTCGGTAGTAGTCGCTCAACTCTCACGATCCTAGCTACGAACTCGCAAAGCCCGAAACCACGCAATCGCTGAACTGCTCGACAAGTCGTTATCAACCGTGCACGAATACCCGGATGACCTGACCACGAAGGTCGATTCCTGCATACACCGAAGAAGCACGCAAGAACAAGTTAAAGCAATCTGAAATTGCAAATAGGAATTGAAATATTTGAATTGAGTTGGGATTCTGAATAATGATCTTAATTGGGTGGTCTAGTCGACACATGCAAAAGATACAAGTTGCAATGAAAGCAAACTAAACATAAACAAAATTCAAAGAAAACTAAAAGGGTGCGACCTCCTTATATAGGGGAGGGGGAGCCGTAAATGTCTAAGAGCTAGCAATATGGTACTATTCATAGGGGGTACTGTTCATATGAATAGTAATCATGAATAGTGCATCCAGCCCGAGTGGAGGCGGCCCAAGAGGTGGCCGGCCCAAATAGGCCAAGGAGGTAGCCGGTCCAGATAACCTAGAGTGGTGGCTGCCCTTTGGGCCAAATAATTGATACAAATACAAGGCTCTAGGCCCAATGTGAGGTATTGCAGCACCAGGTATAAGTGAAGTAAATTCGTCGGCATGTTGGAGTAGCGCTTGTCGCAGCCGAATCGATGGCAGTCGAATCGCCCGGTTGGAGGTGGAGTAGTGGCCGAATCCGAAGGGTTGATGTCCTCATGACTAGTGTTAGATTATATGCGTATGCATGTGCCTAACCATGACTACATCATCTTAGGTTTTACAAGGTGGTTGATAAGGGACTGTGTTTGACCTACAGAGATGGCCAAATAACCTATGCCATCACTGTAGGATTGAAAGGATATGCTACACTAAAAGTCGGTCAAACAATCAGTAGGAGAATCATTGATGCTGATGTGTGCACATCTATTATCATTTTCAATTATTAGTCATAACAGCAGTCTAGGGACCATCATTGTAATACCTCATTTTCGTTTAGGAAGTTTTTGGTTCGAAATCGAGTTTAAAATTCGCAGTTCGACGTTTTGTCGATTCTTCTAGTTTTGGGCCTGGACCTTTGGCCAATAAGCCCAAAAGGAGGCCTTGTGGGCCAAGGGGGGCTGACTTGGAGCCCAAGGGGGGGCAGCCGTGAGGCCCAAGCCCACCAAGTGGCCATTAGCGGGGGCGGCTGAAAACCCTAGCCCCCACCCCTTCCACCTCTCCCCCTTTTTGCAGCCGCCACTTCCACCTCCCCCTCCACCTTGTGCGCCACCTCCAGCAGTGGTGCCACCCCTCCTCCACCCCATTGGTGCCGTCCCAAGGTCCCGGAGTCGCGCCCCCATCTCCTGGAGCTTCCCCTCGGTGTTGATCCCCTCGTTGCCGGTCTCCTGCGGCAGTTTGGTGGAGTTTCGCAAAGGGTTCAAATCAAGACGGCTATGGATCATCTCCACGGTTCGATCTTCGTGCTCCTGGGCACTCCAAGGGTAATGTTTCTCGGTTGTTGTTGGTGGTTTGGTCGTAGAAGAGAAAACGAATAGAATTGCTTGGATCAATGTAGGTCTGCTGTAGGTATCAATCTGTCCAGTATGTTGCGCGGTCTGTTTCGTGGTTTTAGAGGCCGAATTTGAGATGTTCATCTGCAGGAGATATGTAGGTCTTGTTCTTAGCTTTCGGTGGCCGCCAAGATCACCTGATTCCGACTTTCGAGTCAACAGTTATGAAAGATTTAGTATCTGCTGTCCAGATTTCTAACGAGAACTGCCTTTCTAGTTGTCTCCTAACATATGTTTATGTTAGGGGATGATTCATGGTTTTCACTTAACTAGGTTATTGTAGAGAATTTCATAACCTTTTCATATTGTTAAAGAACGCTCAATTCAGAGTTGTAGATTAAAAGTTATGGACGTTTTAATATTGCTGTCTTAACTGTTCGGACAGATTCTGTTCTGCTGTTTCAATTACCTGTTAGTATAATAATTTGGCCGAATTGGGTTATCTCGTCAACTAGAATGTTGTAAGTATGATCTTTAAGTTTATGTAGGATCTGGACTCACCTCGTTTCGAGTCCCGGGTCAGTAGCTATGGTCATTATTGTGCGGCTGCCCAATTGTGATTCCGTGGTGCTACTTGTTTTTCAGATTTGGGTATATGGCTATTACTTGGGTGATCAAGAGGGTAGTGTAGAATATTAATTCATGTCGCGTACCATGTGGTTCTTATTTCATTTATTGAATTGTTTAGGCAGCGAGGCTACGGGTTTGGGAGCACCATCGTTGCCTACTAACGCGTCGCAACGCGGAAGGCAAATACTTTGTTGATGTTAAGTGCTGTGATTGTGAATGTTTACATGAATATGATGTGACATCTTGTGTTACAAGAGATGATGAACTGTCGATGTTCTTTCAGATATGTTGAATCTATGCTAGGAGTTAATACTTTCCATTGTTCAAATTCATATCATGCATCTATAATTCATGTTTTATCCACGGGAGTGGATTGTAAGTCCCACCATTCCAATGTGGGCAGATTTGGACATTGTCATGTTTCGTCCACGGGAGTGGATAGAAAGACCCATCAATTCCAGTATGGGCACGTAAGACCCATCAATTCCAGTATGGGCAGATTTGGACACCTGTATGAAACGTTCTTCATACGGGACTTGGATCCCCGCACTTTTGTTAAGGTGCGGGCTTAAGTGAACACCGACGGGTGTGTCACTAGCTTTACCGGTATAAGTGTGTGTGCAGTCCATCCTTGATTACATTCATTCATGTCATGCATTCCTAAGTTTTCTTTCGATGTATGTTTGCATTCTTTAATGATGATGTCTTGTTCGTATATGTGTCCTGTCCTTTTTACTGTACTTGTTGTGTCATGGACTCATTCTTGTGTTGTTTGTTTATTTTAGGTAACCCCTGATGTTGGCTCACTTGGGAGGGGGTTGACACGCACTACTCATTCACATCATCCTATTCAAGTTCAAGATTAAATTTAGTTCTATCTTACATTCGTTATTGATGAACTGTAATAATTAATTCTAAATGGTGAAGGAAGGATACCTTCTCCACAATAAGTTGATTTATTACTGCATGTGAACCTTCTTTATTGATGATCTGTAATAAATAACTTAGAAGGTGAAGGAAGGATACCTTCACCATGTCCTGTTTGTTTTTCTGCCATTAGTTGATATACTTATTTCATATTCTTCTGCATTGTGTAGAATGTTAGAATAAATAGGTGGCATCTTAGCTTCTGAATAGCCAGGGTGTTACAGTTGGTATCAGAGCGGGCTTTAAGTCCGTGGATGATAGTTATAAATTAAATTGACGCACTATGCACAGTAGGTGGGGTTGGGTTATTATTTGTTTCTACAAGTTTCCGCTGTTATGTTTCATTTCATGAGCAGTTGTGATATTGATTCTGTGTTTTCATTGAATTGTTGAGCTAAATGTTTAGTTTACTTACTGCGGTGCTCTTAGATGGCGAGAGGAGCGGGTCGTGGCGTGGCCGTCCACCGAGCCGTGGCGTGATCGTGGATGTGGTCATTTGTCTCTTCACCTCCGATCGAGGAAGGCTGCACTGCGCCACGAGGAGGTTGCCTCACCGCTCAACCGGCCAAGCTCGAGCCACATCACCGTGATCATTCAAAATCTTGAGAGGGAGGTTCAGCGTCTTCGTCGGCAGATTGCTGTCGCCTCTCGCGGCACTGCGCTGTGGCGAGCCGGTTGTTGCAAAGACTCCACGAGGCCGGATGAGCCTCCGTGAGTGGATGTCGCTCGTTTGGACACTTTCCACGGAGTGGTACTCCGGTTCAGTTGCAGATTGGTTACGTTACATGGAGAGGCAATTTGGAGCTTTAGAGATGACCTCGACGAGAAGCGCGGTTTGTGGCCTTTCAATTGAAGGGCCAAGCCGATATCGATGGGAAGGGTTCTTTGGCCAGACCCAGTTCAAGGACCGATCACATGGGAAGTTTTTGTGGAGCGATTCGAACCAAGTATTATTGATTCCTTCCTTGAGAGGATGGAGCAATCGCATCGACACTTGTCCAAGGGAAAATGTCGGTGTCGAGTATGAGACCGAATTCAATAATTTGCGCGCTTTGTTCCCGCCGTAGCTAATGACGCACCGGAGAAGGCCAAGAGGTTCCGTCGGGCCTCAATCAGGAGTATCACCACGTCCTAGGAGCGACTGGCTTGCGTGACTTCAGTTCCATGGTGGAGCAGACCAGAAGGATGGAGCTGGAGAAGGATCTTTCGTCGCAGAGGCAGACCGCTGGTGGTTCTGTTCCCGCTGGTGGATCCGGCGGTGGTCAGAAGCGGAGTTTTGGCGGGGATGGTGGGTCTTCTCAGCGACCTGCTTCCAAGAAGTGTCAGGGGAGTCGTCCCACTCGTTCTGGTCAGCAGTGGCAGTCCTCTTCTTCGGCGCCACGTTCTTCATCGTCCACACCTCAGATGCGTCCTGTTCCATGTCAGGGTATGAAATGCTTCAAGTGTGGAGAGGGGCACCGGGCATTAGAGTGTACTTTCAAAGGAACATGTCGTCATTGTGGTGGGAGGGCCATAAGTTGTCAGTTTGCAAGAAAAATCCAGCAAGCATTATCAAATGGGAGACAATTCCAGCAGCGTCTTCTTCTAGTGCACCTTGGGGTTCAGTTCAGACTCTAGCTGTTGTTCCTGCACCTCAGTTCTCTTCAGGATGGGTTCCTCCTACAACGTTTACTCCTGCACCTCCTACGGGGTTCTATTGGAACCCTGGGCCAGCTGTTCCGCCATCATTCACTTCACCAACAGCAGTTCCTGTTCACCCTTCGCAGAGTGTTGGTGTGTCTTCTGCTCCGCCACCACCGGGAGTCTACACCATGCCTACCCCTGACACTGTGGGCCGCCCTAACGTTGTGACAGGTACCTTGCTAGTTGATTCCCACGAAGCGTTCGTTCTTTTTGATTCAGCAGCTACCTATTCCTTTGTGTCCCTAGAGTTTGCTAGAAGGGCAGGTTTGAGTATGCAGCGTATCTCTGAATCCGTCGTAGTCAGTTCCCCGGGGGGTCTTATTTCTAGCTCTACCGCCTGTCCAGGCTGTTCCATCATTATTGATGACGAAAATTTCACTGCTAACCTTATGGTAATTCAGTTATCACCTTTCGATGTAATCTCGGCATGGGTGGTTGTTCGCCATCGTGCCAAGATTTGTTGCTTCTGGAAGACAGTGACTTTGCAAGCCCCGTCTGGTGAAGAACTGGTGTGTTTCAGGGCAGTGCACCGGCTGACTCCTTGTTTGTGTTGGCTAGTCTTTTTCCCAGTCGTCGGTCCTCAACCGTTGGGTTGTTGTGGTCTCTCAGCGAGAAGGCTGATCATTCACTACATATAGAAGATATTCCCGTGGTGAATGAGTTTCCTGATGTTTTTCCTGTGGAGCTTCCTGGAATGCCTCCAGAGCAGAAAGTGGAGTTCGGATTGACCTTATTCCGGGACCCGACCTATTTCGATGTCTCCTATCGCTTTGCACGACCCTTCCAAGAGGAGTTGAAGAAGCAGTTGGACGACCTGCTGTCCAAAGGTATGATTCGGCGTAGTATTTCACCGTGGGGAGCGCTTGTTCTGTTTACTAAGAAGAAAGATGGCAGTTGGCGTATGTGTGTGGACAACCGGGCTCTTAATCAGGCCACTGTGAAGAATAAATATACTTTGCCCCGTATTGAGGATCTTTTTGATCAGCTGAAGGGAGCCAAGGTATTCTCTAAAATTGACCTTCAATCAGGGTATAATCAAATACGAGTTCGGGAACAAGATATTGAGAAGATGGCTTTGTCTACAAGGTATGGTCATTTTGAGTATAAAGTTATGTCGTTTGGACTAACAAATGCTCCTGCAGTTTTCATGGAAGCCATGAACAGTATGCTGCATCGGTACCTTGACGACTTTGTGGTGGTATTTATTGATGATATCCTGATTTATTCCAAGACAGAGGAGGATCATGAACAACACTTGAGGATGGTTCTCGAGACTTTAAGAGAGCACCAGTTTTACGCCAAGCTGAAAAAGTGTGAGTTTTGGATTTCTGAAGTTGGGTGTCTCGGCCATGTAATCAATCAGGAGGGCATTTCAGTTGATCCCAGCAAGATCTCAACCGTGGTAGAATGGAAAAGACCAACAAATGTCAAGGAAGTGAGGAGTTTTCTAGGTTTAGCTGGTTATTACCGGCGTTTTGTGGAGGGCTTCTCTACCATTGCTAGACCGTTGTCCCAGTTGACGCAGAAAGGTATCAAGTTTCAGTGGTCAGAGGCCTGCGAACGCAGTTTCTGTACTTTGAAGGATAAGCTGGTGACCGCTCCAATTCTTACTCTTCCCGAGCCAGGGAAGCGTTTCACAATTTATTCAGATGCGTCCAGAGTTGGTCTTGGTTGTGTGCTCATGCAGGACGACAAGGTGATTGCCTATGCATCGAGACAGTTGAAAAAGCATGAGTAGAATTATCCTACTCACGATTTAGAGCTGGCCGCAGTGATTCTAGCATTGAAGATTTGGCGTCATTATTTGTATGGCGAATCTTGTGATATATTCACTGATGACAAGAGTCTGAAATACATCTTTACTCAGAAAGATTTGAACCTGAGGCAGAGGAGATGGTTGGAGTTGATAAAGGACTATGATCTCACTATTCAGTATCACCCGGGCAAGGCGAATTTTGTAGCTGATGCCCTGAGTCGCAAGGCGACACCTCCTACTCTCAGTTGTCTCATTGGTGATTTAGATCGTATGGATATCTCTTTTTGTTTCGCGGGTACCGCCCAATCGAAGACCCGTTTGCTTCTTGAGTCAACTGTTCCAGATCGAGTGTAGGAAGCACAACAGCTTGATCAGATGTTTCAGCGTGTGAGGAAACGCCTAGATGAGGGCAAGCAAGGCCACTTCAGCATAGATGAATCAGGTGCATTGCGATTTAAGGGTCGACTATGTGTGCCACAGAAGGCACATGTCAAGGATGAGATACTAAAGGAAGCGCACCGCACTCAGTATCTGTACATCCAGTGAGACCAAGATGTACAAGGATTTGAAGAAGAGTTTCGGTAGAAAGGATGAAAGTTGATATTGCTCAAGATGTGGCATCTTGTGGAGTTTGCCAATGGTTAAGGTGAGCATAGCGACCAGCAGGTTGTTGCAACCCTTAGAGGTTCCGTGTGGCCATGGGATGACGTCTCTATGGATTTTGTAGTTGGATTACCTGCACGCAGCGTGAAAGGATGCTATTTGGGTCATAGTGGACCGGTTCGAGAAGTCGGCACATTTCATTCCTATTCGCATAACTAATTCACTAGTGATTTGGCTCCTCTTTATGTGCGAGAGATAGTGCGGTTGCACGGGTGTCAAGACGATTGTTTCAGATCGAGATGCTAAGTTTGTCTCCAAGTTTTGGGAGAGCTTGCGAATGTTTTGGGCACACGCCGTCTTAGTCATCGCGTTTCATCCCCAAAGCGATGGTCGATCTGAGCGCACCATTCGCACGCTTGAGGATATGCTCAGATGTTCTGTTATGTCTTGGAAAGGAGGTTGGGAAGACCATATAGCTTTGGTAGAGTTTGCTTATAATAACAGTTATCACTCCAGTATTCGAGCTGCACCTTTTGAAGTTCTTTATGGGAGAAAATGCAGATCCCCGTTGTGCTGGGATGCAGTGGGAGAGCGGGCAGTTTTTGGTCCAGATTGGGTTCAACAAACTGTGGCTAGAGTGGCAGAAGTTAGAAGGAATTTGTTAGCTTCTCAGAGCCGACAGAAGAGCTACGCGGATGTCAGGAGGCGAGAATTGGAATTCAAAGTGGGTGACGAGGTCCTTCTGAGAGTATCGCCTACCAAAGGCATAGTACGTTTCGGTACCAAAGGGAAGCTTAGCCCGAGGTACATTGGACCGTTTCCAGTTGTGGCAAGAGTTGGAAATTTGGCTTACCGCTTGGATCTTCCCGAATCCAAGAGCGGAGTTCACAATGTGTTTCATGTGTCCATGTTGAGAAAGTTCTTACTAGACCCTGAGCATGCAATTCCTTTGGAGCCGTTGAGCATTGAGTAGGACCTTACTTTTGAGTCCCGACCAGTTAAAATTCTGGAAAGGTCAGAGCGAGTTTTGAGAAACAAGACTCTGAAATATATCAAGATTCTTTGGTCTCATCGATCGAGCGAGAGGCCACTTGGGAACGGAGTCGCATGCGAGCTATATCCGACTTGTTCACCACAGGTGTGTATTCTTTGTCGTTAAGTTCCCAGTTTCGGTTTTCTCTTGTGTAGTTTGGCGTTTAGATTCAGGGTCGAATCCTGTTAAGGGGGAAGAATGTAATACCTCGTTTTCGTTTAGGAAGTTTTCGGTTCGAAATCGAGTATAAAATTCGCAGTTCGACGTTTCGTCGATTCTTCTGGTTTTGGGCTTGGGCCTTTGGCCAACAATCCCAAAAGGAGGCCTTGTGGGCCAAGGGGGGCCGACTTGGAGCCCAAGGGGGGGCAGCCGTGAGGCCCAAGCCCACCAAGGGGCCGACCGTAGGGGCCTTTAGGGGGGGCGGCTAAAAACCCTAGCCCCCACCCCTTCCACCTCTCGCCCTTTTTGCAGCCGCCACTTCCACCTCCACCTCCACCTTGTGCGCCACCTCCAGCAGTCGTGCCTCCCCTCCTCCACCCCATTGGTGTCGTCCCAAGGTCCCGGAGTCGCGGCCCCATCTCCTGGAGCTTCCCCTCGGTGTTGATCCCCTCGTTGCCGGTCTCCCGCGGCAGTTCGGTGGAGTTTCGCAAAGGGTTCAGATCAAGACGGCTAGGGATCATCTCCATGGTTCGATCTTCGTGCTCCTGGGCGCTCCAAGGGTAATGTTTCTCGGTTGTTGTTGGTGGTTTGGTCGTAGAAGAGAAAACGAATAGAATTGCTTGGATCAATGTAGGTCTGCTGTAGGTATCAATCTGTCCAGTATGTTGCGCGGTCTGTTTCGTGGTTTTAGAGGCCGAATTTGAGATGTTCATCTACTGGAGATATGTAGGTCTTGTTCTTAGCTTTCGGTGGCCGCCAAGATCACCTGATTCCGACTTTCGAGTCAAAAGTTATGAAAGATTTAGTATCTGCTGTCCAGATTTCTGACGAGAACTACCTTTCTAGTTGTCTCCTAAAATATGTTTATGTTAGGGGACGATTCAGGGTTTTCACTTAACTAGGTTATTGTAGAGCATTTCATAAACTTTTCAGATTGTTAAAGAACGTTCAATTCGGAGTTGTAGATTAAAAGTTATGGACGTTTTAATATTGTTGTCTTAACTGTTCGGACAGATTCTGTTCTGCTGTTTCAATTACCTGTTAGTATAATAATTTGGCCGAATTGGGTTATCTCGTCAACTAGAATGTTGTAGGTATGATCGTTAAGTTTATGTAGGATCTGGACTCACCTCGTTTCGAGTCCCGGGTTAGTAGCTATGGTCATTATTGTGCGGCTGCCCAGTTGCGATTCCGTGGTGCTGCCTATTTTTCAGATTTGGGTATATGGCTATTACTTGGGTGATCAAGAGGGTAGTGTAGAATATTAATTCATGTAGCGTACCATGTGGTTCTTATTTCATTTATTGAATTGTTTAGGCAGCGAGGCTACGGGTTTGGGAGCACCATCGTTGCCTACTAACGCGTCGCAACGCGGAAGACAAGTACTTTGTTGATTTTAAGTGCTGTGATTGTGAATGTTTACATGAATATGATGTGACATCTTGTGTTACAAGAGATGATGAACTGTCAATGTTCTTTCAGATATGTTGAATCTATGCTAGGAGTTAATACTTTCCATTGTTCAAATTCATATCATGCATCTATAATTCATGTTTTATCCACGGAAGTGGATTGTAAGTCCCACCATTCCAATGTGGGCAGATTTGGACATTGTCATGTCCCATCCACGGGAGTGGATAGAAAGACCCATCAATTCCAGTATGGGCAGATTTGGATAGTTGTATGAAACGTTCTTCATACGGGACTTGGATCCCCGCACTTTTGTTAAGGTGCGGGCTTAAGTGAACACCGACGAGTGTGTCACTAGCTTTACCGGTATAAGCGTGTGTGCAGTCCATCCTTGATTACATTCATTCATGTCATGCATTCCTAAGTTTTCTTTCGATGTATGTTCGCATTCTTTAATGATGATGTCTTGTTCGTATGTGTGTTCTGTCCTTTTTACTGTACTTGCTGAGTCATGGACTCATTCTTGCGTTGTTTGTTTATTTTAGGTAACCCCTGATGTTGGCTCACTTGGGAGGGAGTAGACACGCACTACTCATTCACATCATCCTATTCAAGTTCAAGATTAAATTTAGTTCTATCTTACATTCGTTATTGATGAACTGTAATAATTAATTCTAAATGGTGAAGGAATGATACCTTCTCCACAATAAGTTGATTTATTACTGCATGTGAACCTTCTTTATTGATGATCTATAATAAATAACTTAGAAGGTGAAGAAATGATACCTTCACCATGTCATGTTTGTTTTAATTCTGCCATTAGTTGATATACTTATTT
This sequence comes from Ampelocalamus luodianensis, assembly GCA_036346255.1. Classification (NCBI taxonomy): domain Eukaryota; kingdom Viridiplantae; phylum Streptophyta; class Magnoliopsida; order Poales; family Poaceae; genus Ampelocalamus; species Ampelocalamus luodianensis. The sequence goes on from CM070619.1 coordinate 32,419,794, forward strand.
CATATTCTTCCGCATTGTGTAGAATGTTAGAATAAATAGGTGGCATCTTGGCTTCCGAATAGCCAGGGTGTTACAATCATGCTAATTAAGGTGACTATATCTCTTTTTAATATGACTCCTTATCAAACTTGCTCTTAAACTTTAACTGCTGATTGCCTCCTAATGGTAAGTAATTATTATCTTAGTAATTAACTTTAGTTTCCTTAATTTTCAATTAGAATTAAAACCTGCTTATGTGTGAGATATAATTTCTATATCATGTTTCAGTCTGATTAAGGTTTGTTGAATTTACTAATCTCCCAACTAGACAGCTGCTATTGGCTTAGGGTTAGCTGTTGTATGATGCATTACTTTGCAAAGTAATTACTTACTAACTACTTGATTTAGCTACCTACATTCCTTTTCTAATTATACAATTAACAAGCTACTACTATGCTTGATCTGACTACAGCTAGTTCAATATGAAATTGGCTAATTGAGATGTTCAGTAGCTAACTAATCTACTCACAGTAGCTGAGCATCTACTCGGCTGGGGCTCTTGACCAGCTACTCTATCTACTTTTTGGTTCTATTAAGCTCACTGCCAATGACAAACTACTGATACTTAACTATCTAAATTAATTATCTACAATTAACGACTAAAACTATAAGGGTAGTTTGATATGCCCATTAACAGCAACCTTACCAATTGGCTTTAATCAATTAACTACTGGAATGGTCTACTACCGTTGAGTATATTTAACAGACCTTGATTGCTACAATCTGCTGATCATTTGATCAACTCTAACTATGTTCAATTTACACATTAGATGGCAATGCTTACTGCCCAATCTCTAACTGCATAGGTTACCTACTGATTAACTCAGTCATGTGTAAATGCTAATTATGTCCTTAAACTAATTACTCAATGCTATGGCCCTGCAAGCCATTTATCTACACCGAGAGGCACAGAGAGAGTCACTAGATGGGCACTGACATATGCTTACTAACTTATGGTTAATCCCACCATGCTTGCACAGTGCTTGAGATTTGTGACAATGGAGTATCTATACTTTTATTAAAGCTGGTGGAATTGTCGATCTCTCACCACGGCCACGTCGCCCGGAAATCGCCGCCCGTCCGATCGCGCGTGGGAGCTTCCGTGGTCGTGCGCGTTGCTGTCCGATTGTCAGCCGCTTGAGCCCGAGTCCATCCGTTGGATCGTCTTCGGACGCGCGTGATGATCACGTCTCGAACGCACAAGATCGGTCGGATGTTCTCCGGCTTCGCGTTTCTTTCCTCGTAGCGCATCGCAAGTCGCAACCGCCTTCGCGCCACTTTTCTCCTGTCCTCACGCTGCGCCAATGCTTCTCCCTCGCCTTCCTCCGCATCTTGCCCCTCTCCTCCCTCCTCCATCGCGCTTCCGCCGGTGCCGCCCTTCACCGCCACCGCCTACTCGCTCTTCCTCCCCGCTGCCCGCAGCCTCCCTCCCCCGCCGCCGCCTGCCTTTTCTCCGTCCCGCTCCTTCGGTCTCCCTCCATGGCCGCGCGGCGCTGTCCCTCGATGTCGCTCCCCGCGCGCTGCTCCCTCCTCCTTCCCCCCCGCCTCTTGGTCTCCTCGCCGATGCTCCGCTCCCGCCGCCGTCAGCCTCATTGCCCCGCGCGGTGTGCTCCTTTCTTTGCGCAGCCGGCTCCGTCTTCCACTGCGAAGCAGCTGCCCTCCCGCCGCCCCACGCTACCTTAATCCCGTCTTCGCCCCGTCGTGCCCACCGTCGCCGCTCCCTCCTCCCGCCTTACACGCTTCCCACCCCTCCTCCCCTTCGGCTACTCCGCCCCTCCTCCCTTGGGTCCCGCCCGGTCCTAGGTGACGCTGCCGCTCCTGCTCAAGCCGGCGGAGCGTCTGCCGCTCCGTCTGCTCACGCTCAAGGCAGTGCTTATCGTGGTGTTGTTCCTGTTGTGACAGAAACTCGACCCTTTGGCATGTTTTTCAGAGATAGTATTGTTCTCTTGCTTTCCTAATTTTGTCTCCTTTGCCTGTTGCAGTTTGGATGATGTGGTTTACCTCGCTGCCAGCGTCGGCAGCACCATCAATGACCCATCCGTACCCTCGGTAGGGGATGGGATGGCCAGTGAATGATGGAGCGGAAGGAAATGGGGCGGTCAGTAGCCAGATCTGCAGCGAAACAGTTCAAGTTGACGCTCTAAGGGGTTCCACGTCGGTGCTTTCAATTTTTATTTTCATGTAGTGGATCTCTAATTGCTTTGAATTTCTTTCAGTGATTCAGAAAACAAGTTGGTGTGTATCCTAAGAACCAATCCGCAGGTGCTCCCCTGTTAACCGTCATGGAAGTGATTGAAGTTGTTGTCGTTTTGCCCCAGGCAGTGTTGTTCTTTTTTCTCTATACTTTCCTACTATGTTCGGATGCAAACAGAAATTCCTCATGTTTGAGATATGCTCTGATAAATGCACTGTGATTTATGTCAAATTCTTATTCTGCGTAGTACAAATTAGTACATGACGGTTGTATCTCCAGATGATGAAATCAACTATTGGAAACAGCATATCGGTTTTTTTATCTATGCAGATGTATCTTCTGATTGAATTGATTGTTCTTATATGCTAATGCAATCTGAATAAGTAGCTGTCAAATTATAATATTATGGTTTTCTATTTCGAACAGCATATCAGATTTTTATCTATGTGGTTGTATCTTATGATTGAATTGAGTGCTCTTATATGCTTATGAAATTTTAATGGGTAGCTGCAAAATTATAATATTCTGGTTTTCTCTCCTTTTATGCACAATGCTGTATAAGTTGTGGTTGGTTTACAGCTGCACTATTATTATACATTTCTAATTGCTTTTAATTTCTTTCCATGATTCAGAAAACAGATTGATGTGAATCCTAAGAACCAAGTTGGCTTTGCCGGGAACCATTCAGTTATAAGGTTTGCGCGCTGGTCTTCTTTTACTTACTGTTTAGAGTTGAATGTAATGGAAGTTTGATGGAGCTTTTATGTTACTATTTTTATAGGATATTTACTGCAGCACTTGCAGACCAAACCACAGGTGCTACCCTATTAATCGTCATGAAAGTGAATGAAATTGTTGCCGTTTTGCTCCATGCAGTGATGTTTTTTTCTCTAAACTTTCCTACTATGTTCGAATGCAAACAGAAATGCCATATGTTTTATATGCTCTGATAAATGCGCTGCTATTTCCCTATTTCTGTCACATGCTTATTCTACGTAATGTAAATTAGTACATGGAAGCTTAAACCGTACCTCGAGATGAGAAAAAAATAACTATTCAAAACAATATACCATTTTTTTAATCTCTGCAGCTGTAGCTTCTGATTGAGTTCAGTACTCTTATATGCTAATGCAGTTTGAATAGGTAGCTATAAAATTTAAATGTTCTGGTTTCATTCACTTTTATGCACAATGCTATACAGTTTGTAATCGGTTATGCACAATGCTATACAGTTTGTAGTGATTTGCAGCCACAAAATTATTACACATGGTATTGTACACCAAATAGCAATGGCATCTCTTATATGCTAATGCAGTTTGAGTAGGCAATTGTAGAATGATAATATTATGGTTGTATTCCCTTTTATGCACGATGCTGCAGGCCGCAAAATTACTATCTGTGGTGTCATACACCAGAGAGCAATGGCATCTCTTATATGCTAATGCAGTCTGAATAGGCAGCTGTAGAATTAGAATATTCTGGTTGAATTCCCTTTTATGCACGATGCTGTAGGCCACAAAATTACTACCCATGGTATTTTACACCAAATAGCGATGGCATCTCTTATATGCTAATGCAGTCTGAAGAGGTAGCTGTAAAATTAGAATATTCTGGTTGTATTCCCTTTCATGCACGATGCTGTACAATTGGTAATCGTTTCACAGCCGCAAAGTTATTATGAACATTATTATGAATAGTATTGTACACCGAAGAGCAATGGCATCTGTGACCTTGTTTGAACAGATAACAATTGTGAAAGTTAAAGAATTCTGAGTCAGTTTACAGCAGCAAAATTACCATACATGGTGCCGTACACCAAATAGAAATGGAATCTGTGACCTTGTTTGAACAAATAGCAATAGCCAGGTATCAACTAAATAATATGAAATTATTGTTCCAGGCACCCATTGGAAGTGAGCGGCAGAAAAGAAATGCAGATGCTGCATTTCATGCTCCTGCAGCTATGAAATCGACAAAGGTATGTGTGTGTCCTAATTACATGCCAACCCAAACTGATATAAATGAGAAGATGCGAGGCATTCTTGGTGATTTCCTGATAGAGGTATGGATTATGTCCTATGCTTGGTGGATTCAGCATAATATTCTTCATATGGTTAGGAAATCCTTAGCTTCCATGCTTCTGTGTCCAATGCAGACGCGCTACAGTCAAGTGTCAATTAAAGAATATGAAATTATTGTTCCAGACACCCATTGGAAGTGAGCGGCAGAGAAGAAATGCAAATGCTGCATTTCCTGTTCCTGCAGCTATGGAATTGATAAAGGTATGTGCCTCTCCTAATTACATGTCAACCCAAACTGATATAAATGAGAAGATGCGAGACATTCTTGGTGATTGCCTGATAGAGGTATGGCTTACGTCCTATGCTTGGTGGATTCAGCATAGTATTCTTCATATGGCTAGGAAATTCTTAGATTCCATACTGCTGCTGTCCAATGCAGACGCTGTTGGATGAACCTCTGTTCCTTACTGCGGATATCATAGACAGATTCTTGCCTCGTGAAAATGTGGTGGGAAAGAAGCTTCAGTTGGTTCCTGTGATTGCTATGTTGCTCGAGTGCAAATATGAAGAGGATCTGATCCTAATCTGCTCACTCGTGTACACTAGGCCAGATATTCCGGACATGGTAACAATGCTCCACCTTTAGATTTCAATGCAAGTAAAATCTTGCCATGAACACATGATCTTCAGAGTTCAGAGAAATGACACTTAGCTTTCCGCAGGAGAGGATGATTGTGAACACACTTCTCCGTGGGTTCACTGATACAATTAGAAAGTACTTTCTTCTCGAATTTGAGTATTTTGCAATTTCTATTTTTTGTGGTTTCAGAAAAAGTAAACTACAATTTTATAGACAATACATTGTGCTGCTGTATGACCAATAAATAATATGAAGAATTTTTCTTTGCCATGTTTCTTCTTTGTTTTCGGTGAAATTTTCATACAGACTGCGTGCACGCTATTGGGTTACTTTTTTTTATCATACTGCTGTTGCTCCATTCATTTTATTACAGATTTATGTTAGAAAAACTCATGGTTAAATGAACTGTTATCCTATTCATTTTATTACATATTGATGTTAAAAAAACTCATGGTCAAATGAACTGTAAAGCCTAATGATTTGGAATCAGAGTAAATGTGAACATCCATCCCTCATAATCCAAAGAAAACCCTCATATCATACTACTTCCTTGGTCCACAATGCCCTACACGGGCACGGCGTAGCGCGCCTACCGTCCTAGTTTCTCAGACATGCTGTGAAAATTAAACTCACAGCTTGACTATCTATATAGTTATCCTTTTAATCACTTGATTGCTCACTGACTTTTTCTAAATGCCTACATTACAGTGTTATTCACAATTAACCCCCAGTTTGCCTAAATCACCTACTAGCTAATTTGCCAACTAACAGATTCCAATTGGTTACCTAAGCTAGCTGGCCTTACTGCTCACCTTACATCATCCTCTGATTTAAACATGAACTCAAAATTAGTATTCATTCCTAGATTAATTACTTAGTGCACTTATCACCCAACCTTCAACATGAAAGATCCATTGTCATTATCTAATCAATCTCAGATTTCCTTGTTGCTCATGTTCATATATTCTGGCCATTGAAAAGAACTTGCCTAGTGGAAGTATTGTCCAACTATTCATGGTTTACATCCAACTGCTAACAATATACTAATTAACTTAACAAAATACAAGTGCACTTGGTCTGTGTATTTAGTTAGTCTGACAAAAACTCACTGACCTTTGACAACTATCTAATATCTAGTTATCTAACTTAGCCACCTGAAATCATCCACTGAAAATACAAACACAACTTAATTTGTCTGTTAACCAACAATGCTGTTAATTAGATTTCTACAACTTAACTAACCTTTTAACATGATCTAATTGACTATTAAAGGGTAGTATCCACAGTCAGCTAATCTCCCTCATACTAATTGCCAGCTTAGCCCTTACAGGTGGGTTCTACAAGCAGCCACTCCCACTCACAGAGAGAATCACATAGAACTGCCGAGCAGACGGAGAGGTAGAGCGGCTCGGCATGGCTTGTCGCCGGCGAGGGAGTGGGCGGTGGCGACCAGGGATTGCGAAAATGGGACCGGGATGGGGTAGTGGTCCAAGGGGTGGTGGCGGTGCAGCCGAAGCTGGACGGTGGCGGTCGATCGGGAGATGATTCGCGGCGGCCGACCGTCGGACCGTGGGAAGGAGACAAGGGCGAAAGCGCCGGAGTAGGAGGGGAAGGAGAAGGAGGTGCGCATGAGGAACCAGGGGGCGAAGGGGACTTACCGCAGTGGATGAAGGGGTCCGAGGGCGGCTGTGGAGGCCGGGCGACACGAACCGACAGGGCGCGGCGGGTTCACCGTGCGGGCGCCGCTGGGGAGATGGGTAGCCGGAGTGGATGGTCGGAGAGAACATTGGAGGGTCCCGAGGTGCTCTTCCTGAGAGGGGTCGACCGGGGGTTCGCCGGAGAGGGTGCGGCGGCTGATTTTGTGCTTCTAGCCGGAATCGAGGAGGAAGGAGTGGGCGACGGTTCCTGTGATTGAAACACAAAATTAACTTAGGGAAAATTCTCTAGGGGCTCTGGAACACAAATTGACGAGCATAAATGGTGGAAAGGGACACCAAGCCAGCCGGAACGGCGAGGGTAGCTTCGGTGGCGCGGCGGCCGAAGGCGGGACTTTGCGCTTGCTCTGCGTTTTCTGTGGTGAGAAGAGAAGGGAGGAAGGGGAGGAATGGCAGGGAAGGTAGGTGAGGCTGGGGCGCAGCCACTCGGTGATGTCCTTGTAAGTGAGCGAGCGGAGATCACAAGGTGGCCATGCCAGTGCATGGCATGGGCAGCAATGGACGGCAGCAGCGCGTGGCGAGCGGGAGCTGAGCGGGCACAGTGGCTCGGATGGATAGGGCAGGCAGTGAAGAGACGGAGGCATGGGCGTGGGCATCAACTGAGCGACGTGGCATGCGCTTCCTGAGCATGTCGATGGCGTTGACGCAGAGGAGCGGTGGCACGGGTGCTAGGGGTGGGAATGGGTAGGGGGGCGGTTCGATCCAAACCTAATTCAGCTGTCCATACTTTTTTTTTTTAGGAGCATGGACCGATCTATTTGAGTGGGTCACGATAACCCTCACAACCCATTAGATATTGAGGGTCGACCCTTTTTGGAATAACATATTTTTTTTCCTCTCACGAGAACAAAATCCTAGAACAAGATACTAGAAGGCCACGCCGGAGCAAGCGCTTGTGCCATCCTCCCCCCAAATCCATGCCCCACTCCCGGTGACCTCCGCCGCCGTGTCCCCATGGGTTGCGTGCATGGCCGCGCCGCCTCTTCCTCCCGCCGCCGGAATGCCCCGCTACCCCCTTCTCCTAGCCGCAGCAGCAGGAGGGGGTTTCTGTTGCTAGGGAGGCGGCGTGAGCAGCCGCCAAAAGGTTGAGCGACCAAAGCCGTCGTTGCGCGCTGTGAAAAGCGATGGCGGTTGCGGTCGTCGCGGTCCACGGTGGCGGCGGCACACTCCGAGGTCTGACTCAGGGGGAGCTTCACCTACAAAGCGCGTGGACAGCAGGTCGCCCCACCAGCCATGAGAACCCCCACCAGTCGAGGCAAAATTATTTCCTACAGAGCGACAAGGCGCAATAATGCGAAAAGGACTAGAGGAGGAAGGGAGAGAGGGGGATGGAATGGGATGGGATGAGGTACTGAGGCGAGCGGTGAGCTCACAGAGCGCAATCGTCGGCAGCGTGGAACCGGGAGGCGGCGAGTCGCGACGGGAGGAGGAGGCGGTGGAGGCGAGGAGGCAGGCAACGTAGCGGCGGATGCGCATGGCGATGGCCGGGGGGGAGCCAGTGGTGGTGGTGGGCACGGACGCGGAGGGTTCAGGAATTTGGTGAGCGGCTGAGCGTGTGAACGACCAAACGACTGAACGAGGCAACCAGGTAGGTGCGTAGGAACGAGGAGGCAAGGTTGACCCACTCGACCCTAAGGATCAACAGGTTCTGGATCTACTCAGCTCCCTTGTTGGCCTCACATCTGGTTTGGCCAATCAAGCTACAATTTTGGGTTCGGATCAGTGATCCACTGGAGCAAGCTGATCCACGCCCACCCCTAACGGGTGCTGGCTCGGATGGAAAAGTAGGAGAAAGTGAGCAGGGCTCGTGCGTGCGGGAGTTGGTTCGGTTGAACCGAGACGGCCAGCCCAACCGTGATTCAAGCCCAAGGAACAGGAGCTAGCCTCAGGAACAGTGAGTGGCAAAACAAATAGGATAGAAATAAAAGGAGTTTGGAAAAATATGGTGATTTATCTAAGGAAGTTTTTTATGACCCAATGGAGCAGTGTTGAAATTAACTCAGGTAGCTTAATTTAGCTTTTGCATAATATTTCTACTCTAGGGTGCATACTTCATACAATTTTTCAAAGGGCAACACTATAAGTATACTTGATACTTTCGCTTTTACAATTTAGGTTTCTAGGGTTTTTGTAATTAGGGTTTTCATTTGTAGGGTTTTTGCGTCTAGGGTTTTCTGTAAATATCACCTATGCCGATGAAAGAAAATGCCATTAAGACAATTCTCAAAAATGCAATCAAGGAAAAAATAAAATAAGACGCAAAAGTTTTAAAAATCCCATATTTTTGCATTTTAGAACTTTTTGGGATATTACATGCACACAAAAGCTATGTGTATTAGATACTTGTATGATTGACTAGTGCAAGTGGAAGACTGTTGGTGATGTACCCTAGAGTTAATCATAGAGATTATTGAATCATGTCTATGTTTATAAGTTATAGACTAAATGTTATTATGTTTCTTGGATGGATTATTATTTATAAAGATTAACAAGTATGTGTCTTGTTGGTGAAGCTTTTTAAGTTGTATGATATCATTTTAAATGTATCCCTAAACGGATGTCACCAGTTGTGACACTAGTGACTTATCGACCAACACATGTATTGATTGATGATTATGTTTCACCGATCATGGATATAGGGATATCGGATCAATAATGTGAACACATGTTAGAGAATATGGTGTTGGATTGACCCACCTTGAGACATTATTGAGATTGTTAGGATTTTGTGTGTCATCAGTTGGTCTCAAGCAATGATGTTGTAACCCTTAGACCTGAGATCAGCATGGTTTCCTACATATATAATAGTACACTTAGGGGTTGCCAAACGCTATTCCGTAACTGGGTAGTTATAAAGATAGCTTTCGAGTATGCTATAAAACATGCGGAGATATGTGCTAGTCGGATATAGGATTTGCCCCTCGTAATTTAACAGGAAAGATATCTCTAGTGTGAGGACCCCGATTTATTTGGCTTGTAATGCTTAGTCTTCCCTTGACTCTAGCATCACAAATCAAATAAACCAAGCCCTGAGACATGTATACTTCCCAGAAATGCAGTATACACACTCCGTTACAAAATCACGCATCAATTCCATACAACAGGTCTAACAAAAGACATACATAATAGATATTTATTACAACAAGGGTCATCCGGCCAAATGACACTAAATAACAATTAAACAGCGGAAGCAAAAGTGCCACAAGATGGCGATAAACAAAAGAGCCAATTAGTGTGCCTTTACCCACAAGGCAACCAACCGGGCCGCCAAGCTAGTCGTCAAACCCGAAGCACATCTCACAAAAGGGAAGCCCTTGGGGCTCACCTTCTTCCTCTGCAACAAAAACATTAAACAAAGCAACTGAGTACAAAAATGTACTCGCAAGACTGACGTGTGGAATAGCAGACCTATCAATATGCTACATGCAGGCTTTTTAAGTGGAGGATATATGTCTCATTTTGCACAAAGCCAACTTTATTTGTAATAACGTAGTACATTTCAAAAGCAAGTTTGCAATCAGTTTTTATTGAATGAAATAACACGAGATACAATAAGTACAAGAGTAACCACCTATTGGTGACTAACCCAATAGCCACCACACATAGCACGAATCCCATATTCGTACCACCTATCAAGTTTTAATTAAAATGTTGTAGTCTAACTCTTGAAAGACCTTGCCAAGCGTGTCTATAACCTAGGACGAGGCTATTCGAATAGTTTTAACCCTGCAGGGGTGTACCAATGTACCCACACTTCAGACCGCCTTTTTGCCAAGCTATTAAGCACACTTCCTTTGGTATACCGGCACGGCTAAGTCCTACGAGACGTTTCCAATGGAAAGCATTAATTAAGAGTCGCACGTATGGGGTTAACCCTTAGTGACCAGCCGGCGAAATGGGCCACTAGGACCACACGTTGTGGTGGAGTCAAGCAAAGCCGGGAGTCATTAGCCATTTAGGGTAACGCTAGCCGGACATTTGCAAGACCCCGGTCGGGGTGGAGGACCTAGAAAGGAATGTAACATCCCAAAGTTATGTTACCAAAATAAAATAAAATAAAGTTATTGTTCTAATTGGATTTTCTGAGAATTTGCCAGAGTTTGATTGCCTTATTTGAATCTCTGAAGTTTTGAAAGTCAAAAATTTAAAATTTATTTGAAGTTATTGAAGTTTTATTGGATTTAAATTGAAAAATAAAAATTTACTTAATTTCTAGAATTTTCTGAGTTTTTAAAAGCCTTTTTATAAATTTTTTTTAAAGCCAAAACAATTTATTTGCTAAAACTATAGCCAACTTTAAGTTGGAACTATTTTATTTAAGTCCAAAATAACTTTAGGAATTTCTATGAATTTTTCTAGAATTTTTGGATGTACTTTGCTATATTCTAAAGCCTAAGTGAATTATCTGGATTAAATCAATTGAAAAATCAATTTAAAAATTCGGAAAGCCTTCGGGCCGAAATCTCCCGCGCTCGGCCCATCTCCACACGCCCCCGGCCCACTCCAGCCCGCCCGCACCTCCCTCTCTCCTCTCTCTCGTCCCCACCGTCCGATTTACATCGGACGGCTATTATTCTCCCACATCATCCCGTGCTCCCGCGTGTTTAACCCCGCACGCATCTCATCCGTTGGATCGGCATCCAACGGCCAAGATTTTTCGTGACTTTCGGGACCTCCGAACGACTCATTCGTTGTGAGTCGTTGGATTTAAATCAGACGGCATCCTCGCCCCCACGCGACGCCGCCTCTCTCACACCATCAGATACCCATCCGACGGCCCGCGACCCGTCTTCTCCCCGCGTTCCTCTTCTTCATTCCTTTCTTCTTCCTCGCGCCATGCCCGGCCGCCATTAACACGCCGCGAGCTCCATCAATGCCGCCCTTTTCACTTCCTTTCTTCACGCGGAGGTGCGCATTAAAATGCCCTCATCACGCCGCCCCACTTCCGGCCGTTTTCCCCTCTCCTCGCGCCACGATCACCAAAACCGTCGTCATGACCGCCGCCGCACTCGCGCACACGACCTCCTCCTCTCGGTTCCCTCCGACTCCTATAAGTAGCGCCTCAGCTCCGCCTCTTCTCGCTGAACCCGACGACACCATCCACTCCTCCCCTCCGCCTCCAAGATCGCCGGATTCGCAAATCCGCCGATGACCCCGCTTCGCTCCGCCCGCTTGCGCCGTCATCGACTCCCCGGCCACTCCGACCACGCCAACAGCAGCGCCACCACCTCGCCGTCCCTATGCGCGCAACCACTTCGCCCGAGTGCCACCGGAGCCCCTTCCTCGCCGTCGAGCCGCAAGCGCCGCCGCTTCTTCCCTCGCCGCCGGTGATTTCTCCGTGCCCGAGCGTCGCCAAGGTGAGCCTCATGCTCCCCGTCGCCTTCTCTCTCTATTGGTACCATCCACTCCCGCCACCTCGCCGCCAAACGCCGGCGAGCCCGTAGCCGAGTCGCCGCCGGTTCCGAGATGACGTGGCCGCCCCACGTATGCGCCATGTCATCGCCACGTCGGCTCCACCCGTGCGTGCCTCGCTGAGTCAGCGCTTACGTGGCGCCACGTCACAGCCCGCGCGGCCAGTCCACCGCACCGGTTCACCCTCGGCTCGGTGGAATCAATCCACCGTGGGCCGAGTCAATGACACGTGGGGCCCACACGTCAGAAAATAAAAATAAAATCTGAAAATCAGCCGCTGACATCATTATGACGCAATAAAGCCTTTTTCCTGTATAAAAATAATTCCACTGAAAAGAAATGCCGTGCTGACGTCATGCTTGCGCAATAATTAGATTTTCCTTTAGAAAAATAATTCAAGAAATTCAATAAAATCTGAAAATTAGGTTTTATTTAGATTTAGAACTTCCTGGTTCGTTTCTCCTCATACTGAACTCCGATTTCGTCCATTCAAATTTCTATATTCCTATAAAAACAAGATCTAGCCATCTAAACCAAAATCATTTGATTTTGGGTTCATTTGACCCATAATTCTTTTAAACCCTAATTTATCATTTCATGTATTTCAATCTTCTAAAATTCATATCTTTTGCTCCGAACTCCGTTTTAGTCCATTCAAGTTTGTAAATTCATATAAAATTATTATCTAGCTAACTAAAGTAAAATATTTCTATTTGGAGTTAATTTGATCTGTCCTTTTGAATTTATTTGAATTTGAGTTGAATTTGTTGTATTTGCACGATTAGAGTTCGACGACTTTGAGAATCGATTTCGACACCAATTGAAGATCAATATAAGAAGATTGATTTTGGTGTGTGATCATCAACGACTTCGAGAATCGATTTTACGCCGATCAAGAGCAACATAAGAGGATTGATTTTGATGTATGATCATCGTGATCGCACACTTGGACTACTGAAGATAGTACTTGTGAGTACTAGGTGACTGTTAAGAAAACAACGTCACCTCAACACGAAGTTCTCATTAAGGTGATCATTAAGAAAACAACGCGTCACCTCATCAAGCAAGGCAAGTTATACCCTTGATCATATTCATCCTACTATTTTAAATTATTTATATTCTGTTTTAAATTATTATCGCATGCTTATTTATATCGTAATCTTAAATTCTGTTTTAAATATATAGTTATGCCTAAAATCCTTTGTATGGCCAATGTTGATATTGAATCAAACACATTGTCACCCTAGATCAAACACGTTGATACGATAGTATGAACTAGGATCATTTAAACGTATTGCTTAGCCATGCTTTTAGACCAAACTTGTTTTGGGAATTTCACCATCAATCAATTATTGATTAAAGTGTACCCTTGGCATCCGTGTGTCATGGGAGTTTTACAAATGACTTGGAAAATAAAATAAAATGATGGTTTGGACTTGAGCGGAATGGATGATTGGTGGGTGCAGTTCATGCAGGCTTAATCGTTAGGTTAAGGCCCATGGGTTTCTTGGAAAGTTGCCTAAATCGATTAAGGATGTGTCTTGAGCGCATGATGCTACGCCTAATCAGTACCACCACATGTCCCGTATGGGCGGGACTTGGCTAAATAATTTATGACGTCTTAGTGTTATTTGTGCTATGTTGTATGTGTGGGCGTTGGTCGACATTAGTCCCACTGGCGCAGAGAGGGCTTAGGAGGATGGCGATCCAATGGTAGCGAAACCTTAGCGCACAAATACATTAAGATAGAACATTGTAAAGGCCTCGACACGTGCTCTAGACCGCTACCAAAGGTAGTGGCGGTGGCATTGATATATGCCGACAAACTAGAGAAGTCTTGTCATGTGGGTAAAGTGCACAACCTCTGCAGAGTGTAAAACTATTGAATAGCCGTATCATGATTTATGGACATGCTAGCGTAACTACTCAAAGTTAGACTATGATTTTGTCGGAAAAGACTTCTTCAAAACTGGTTTATCCAATTGGGAATTAGGCAAACGACCATATGATAGGAGGATATCCTTCACCACTCATGTGTGAACGTTATCGACTATAAAATTGAGAATTTTATAAACTTTAGTTATAGAATAACCTTTGGAATCTAGTACCGATATTTAAAGAAAATCTTGCTTTATGCAAATAACTTTATAAGCCGTCCTTTGTTACATCCATATATGCATGTCATTCATTGCTTGACGGGTGTAACTTGCGCAGCACGGAAGTTGTGCTCATTCTTGCTTATGCAAACAAATTTGAGGAGAAGGACTTTGCTACCGATGTGGATCTCGACGACTAGGCCGCTTCCCGATCGATTGCTGTGGCAGATTAACTGGACCCTACTACTTCTTCGTCTTCCGCTGTGTTTATTTTATTGTAGGGCTGTAAGCCACCTTTGTAATCAACTCTGTTATTATTTATTAATAAAGTTGTGATATGAATTTGTTATCATTTTGTTTCTTGTGTGGACTAGCTCACGATCATGGGACTAGTCCGAAATGCACAGAGGATCCGGGTGTATTAATACCCGGGTCTGACAACGAACCACCCCGGTCACGCCTTTGTGATCCTTTTTCTCTATAAACTACAGCCAGCGACCCATTAATTAATGCCTCCCAAAGTACTAATTCAAGAGAGGTCTCATACCCTCTAGTGTGGTTAGCACGCACAAAATGCTTGGTTTAGTGTAACAAGATGTTCGGTCCTTGTTGACTCGGGCACCATTCCAGTCACACCCAAAAGCACACCAACATACCATTGTGCCCAAGTCTAAATCATTTTGTTTCAGTTTTTAGTTTTCACAAGTAGACATGGCACAAGGCTGAAATCATAAGTAATAATAAGTTTTATGTGATCAAGGTTATCGACAAGTCGATAACCGCCCATTTCTACCGGAAGCTAAGCATGGCTAAGCAATTAATTCGCAACTACTAAGTGACCAGAGTTCATCCAACGAGCTCTTAATCACAGCAATAACCTAGGCTTATGGTAGTAAAGGATGATCATTTGCTTAAGGAAATGCAACTACTAGGTCAACTAACGACAATAGTTTAACACAAACTAGCAGTGCATACATAGAATTTGTAAACAACATAATTACTTAAAAATACAGGGATTAACATGATCAAACTGCTTGCCTTGCTGGAATTGCTCTTGCTGTAGAGGATTCACTCACGTACTCAAATATTTCCTTCGGAACCTAACGCGAAAGGATGATAACCAAATAAGAACAAGAACTCCAAATAAAACTCCACAGCAAAAGTTCTCCAAATACCATGAAATTCATACAGCAGCAAGATTAATATTTTAGACAATTTTAGGAGCAAGAATTACTCCATTTGGACTTAGCCTGAAAAAGTTATGGCCGAAACAATTTCTCTCAGCCTGAAAAATCCTAATTAAATTAATTTCGGTTACTGTTCATGGCAAAAATTTCTAGAATGATCTGGAATCTGAAATTTTTATGGTAGGTATCTAAGGTTATCCTAAGAACAGCAAAGTTGAGTTTGCACAATTTGGAGTTAAAATGAATTAGTTATGATTTTTCTAAGTTGTAAAACTAGTAGATCATTGATTTCAGTGGCAAGGATCATATGAAGACCTATTCTAAATTACAGTATACTCCTAGTGGGTTTTAACAAAACTTAGTTTGCTCAGTTTGGAATTACAGAGAATAAGTTATGCATTTTACAAATTTTCAATGAATTTCTAGACCACTATTTTCACTAAACAGGATTATGTAGTTAAAATCATTTTCTGCTACATAACAGTGCCTAAATTCATTGTCAGATTAAAGTTCATTCTATAACAGAGCTAAAGCAATTGGAATCATTCAAAAAGGAGCTAAAATGACAAAGTTATGCACTTTTGAAATTTGAAATATTAAAAGACTTAGAAAATTTGAGCTCTTGGGAGGTCCAAATGAACTGAAGGAAAAAAGAGAGGTCGTGGGCCGTTGATCTTGCATCGCAAGGCCACGGACCTCGAAGCACAGCGCATGGGAAGACCTCTTCCCGCACTGGGGAGGTCTGGGCCGTTGAGATTGGATCCAACGGCCACGACCAGTGCATGCACAGCGCACACAGAGGAGGTCCTCGTGCCTAACAGAGGTCGTGACCGTCAGATCAAGATCTGGCGGTCCCGAGCACTAGGGGAGGTCCTAAGGCTAAACCTACGGAGGGAGGTCTGGACGGCTAAGATCTCACGGTGGAGGTCTTCAACGGTCTAGATCTCTAGAGGGAGGTCTTTAGCGGTCAAGATCTCACGGGGGAGGTCCTGAACGGTTAAGGTTGACTCGAGGAGGAGGTTCGGGGTTGTCTTCATAAAAGACCAGGGGTGGTCTTTTACAAGGAGGACCCCAACGGTAGTTTTAAAGGTTTTCTTTACAAAAGACCAGGGGTGGTCTTTTGCAAAGAGGACCTCGGGGGTGGCTCAGGGGTGGTTTTTATAAAACGACTAAGGGAGGTCTTTTTGCAAAGAGGACCCCAAGGAGGTCCGAGAGGGTGGTTTTGATAACACGACCAGGGGTGGTCTTTTTGCACAGAGGACCTCAAGGAGGTCTTTTTGCAAAGAGGACCCCAAGGTGGAGGGTGATCCTAGCGGTTGGGATTTAATCTACGGAGGTCTTAAATGGCTAGGATTTCAGATAATGGGAGGTCCTGGCTGCAAGAGACTTATACCAGGAGATCTAACGGTCCAGATCGACAATGAAGAGGTCGCAAACGGCTAAGACCACAACCGGGAGGTCCTAGGACTTAGGTTTTTACAGAGAAGGGATCGACGGTTTAGATCTAATCACGAAGAGATCATAAAGGGCCAAGATTGCAGCGGGGAGGTCCTGGAACTTAAGGACTTTACAAAAAGGGCCTAAGGGTTCAGATCTACCCTAGAAGAGGTCTTTGACGGCTGAGATAAGTCCCAGGAGGTCCTGGCTTTTTTCATAACAGCAAGCCTTAGGGTAGAGGTCTAAACGAACCAGATCTACACAAGGGAGCTCATGGACGACCAAGATTCACCCGAAGTGGTTCTAAGGTTTGCCGTGGGTGGTCTAAAGTACGACAACAGGGAACGGGGCCCACAAGTAAGCGATACAGGGAACCTTTCCGACAGCCAAAAGTGCGAGCTAATGATTAGACTTTAGGACAACATAATTACTAATCATAAGGCTACAGGACTTGTCCGAGTAAGGCCCGACAAAACGGCCGAGTCGGAGCTTGAGCTCACCGCCGGCGACGTGGTCCACGCCGGTGGGAACCAAGGACAAGGATGAACTCTAAATAGCGAAGAGAACCTAAAGGTGCCAAACACTAGGGCTAAAACACCTCCTACCGGCGGCTAGCCGGAGATGACCGCTGGAGGTAGAAAAATGACAAAAAGAAAAACTAATGTGGTCTAATCAGGACAGAAGCTCAAACACTTGGGCACTAACCTGAGGATGGTGAAATCAAGGAAACCGTCGGAGGAGCTCCAGCGACCAAAAGGCTTGCCGAAGATGAGGAAGAAGGCAGATCCGGCCTCAAAGAACAAGTTCCCACTTTGACAATCCCTGAGGAGGCCAAACAAGGTAGGTTAGGGAAATGCTCAAAGTGCCCAAATGGACAAGTTGGCATGCCAAGAAATGCAAATGAACCACTGGAGCTCGGATGGCCTTGAGGAGCTCCAAGGTCCGACAATGGCGAGGGGGTGCTCTCGGGAGTTGTGATTGGGAGAACATGGAGAGGAACTCGGGTGAGCACAAAGGTGTATAAAAGGAGCTGAGGAGGAGAGTTGAGGGCTTAGATAGCTAGGGGATAACGGGCTTGACCAAGTGCAAGCTCAAATGGTGAGCTCGGGCCATTCCATGGTTCACGGCTTTGCCATGGACAAGCTGATGTGATTGAAACAGCTAGGGCATGACTTTGGGGCAAAGCTGACGCGCATTTAATGCAAGGTGGCAAAAAGCTGCTGACATGCAATAAAGGCTGGGAGAGCTAGCCGATGACAAGGATATGATTTGACAAGGCGCTGCTCAAAACTGCTCTAGTTCTGACACACACGCATGCGTGGGAAAAACGAGGATGACCAGTCCCGGAGGTCCCACTAGTCAGTGAACAACCCAGGAGGACCAGTCAACGAACATAATGATTGGGAGGCTTGATTGGAGTTGAGGGGGTCCACGTGGTTGGATTTGAAATGGAGGGTCCCGATTTAAAGAGGTGATCGGAGGTCTTAGCGCACCAGGAGGTCTGAGCCACAGATCTAAGGATGGTCGGCCCACGATCACCCAATGCTAGGGGTGGTCGAGGAGGTCTTTTGAGGATGCCTAAAGGTGGTCTTTGCAAAAATTGCAAAGGAGGTTCTATGGGTTGTTTTGCGAAAGACCAGCGGGGTGGTCTTTGCAAAAATACCAACGTGGTTTGAGGAGGTCTTCGGGAGATCTGGAGGAGGTCCGGGAGGGTTGTCCTTGCAAAACGGACACGGGGTGGTCCACGGGAGGTCTTGACCGCAGGATGGAGATCCAGTGGTCTGGACCATCCCGAGGCGCTCAGATCAGAGGGGAGGCCTGGGGCACTGGATGGAGATCCAATAGCCCAAGGAAAGCTAGCCCGAGGAGGTCTGGGCGACTGGCCCGACCGAGTCCAATGGATGGGTCTGACTCGAGTCCGAGTTAGACTCAGACCTGAATTTGAGTTTTAAACTAACTTGAAGTTTTGGGGATTTATTTGAGGTAGCAAACCTACCCCAAACATTACGAAATTTTTAGAGGAGCTTGCTAGCTGAGTCATTGACCTTGTGTAAATTTTGCGGTGGTTTTTGTACTATACTTTTTCCTCCAAAAATTCCACAAGGTGCTGGTCCACAGTTTGACCAGAATTTAATTGGGTTTGACTGACCTCCAAAATTACTCAAACAATTTCTAAAAATTGTGAAATTTTTCAGAGGGGTCACATACCATCCCAAGAACTTAGGAAAAATATTTCCCGGAGATGATCAAATGGTTTGACAAGAATATTTTTGGAAGACAAGGTTTTCGATCAGAGTGACTTGTGACTTGTAATCCCATAATTTCTTTGCAAGAATTATTTAGAACATACAAGAATTACAAGATGTAAGAAAAAGTTTTAGTTTCTACTCATTTTCGTACATTTGAAACGCAAGTCAAAACTTGGGATGTTACAACTCTCCCCCCTTACAAAAAATCTCGTCCCGAGATTTGACTCGCTCAGGAAAGAAAGAGGGGTAGTCGGTATGCTGGCGGTCTTTCCGTTTCCATGTAGCTTCATCCTTGGAACAATTCGACCACTGAACTTCAAGGAATTGAATGGCACGATTCCCCGAGACAAGGAGCCCAAGCAAGGGACCGACACAATTCTCGATTTTGACCTGGTAGATAATGTGCCACTTTAGTTGACACGGGGAAACTTATCAGGCCCAGATATAGCAAGGATTGACAGACTGAGAGATCTTTCTAGGTTCCAAGGTTGATGGTGCAAGGTTGTTGTTAGCTGGTGGAGCGATTTGTCTGGTCAATTCCGCCAACAACGGGATCTCAGCCTGCTAGCTAGGTATGCAGAGTCATCCCTCCACAGCTAGCTTCTTGGAGGAACCAAGGCCATACTCAGTTGGTAGAGCAATTTGTCTGGTTACTCCACTAATGAACGAGACCTTGACTTGATAACTAGCTATACGGAGTCATCCCCCCGTAGCCAGTTGATTAGAGGGGCTATGGACATTTAGGCCACAGAATTCCGAGGCAATACCTAGTAGGTGATGCCCTTGGATGTAAAGGGACAGAAGGGTGTCACTCAAGTCAAAAGACCGAGGCCAACCCGGACGGTAGCCTTCTTCTTGGGAAAACGGGGTAGGCTAGCAAGGCTTGATGAAACCGAGGTGGTGCTAGCCATCAATGATGGAGCAGGATGAAGATCACCATCAACAGTAAAAGATAGGGATACAAAGGAACGAGACGTCTCTGAATCAATAATACCGTATCAGGGTCAGAGTAAACAAGAAGCGTACCCAACATGACGTCAGGCGCCTCCTGAACTTCTTCAGCGGAGATGGAGTTGACTTGATCACGAACAGCCTTCCGCTCCTGATGCTTCACGGGGCAACTGTTGGCGTAATGCCCCTTCTTGTGGCAATAGAAGCACGTGAAAACGGCCAGATCGCGGGGGCCACCTTGCTGCTGGACCGCAGGTGCACGAGACTGAAACACGGCCCGCGGAGGGCGAGGGGTTGTTGCACTCTTCTTAGGGCAACTATGCGCATAGTGACCCTTGTTGTTACAGAAGAAACAAGTGGCATCCGCCATCTGTTGACGCTTGTGACGATCCTTTAGCTTCTTCTTTCTGGCCCCAGCAATTACGGGATTCGCGACCGTAAGCTGAAAGTCGGGGAAGGTATAGACTGGCAATTTGTCCTGCAGCTCCACAGACAAATCATCCAAGAACTTCTCTGGTCTGGAAGCATTGGCGATTGCGATACTTGTAGATGACCAAGAAGCGATATTGAAGTTTTAATGATCCGCGATCACCAGGTTCATGCTACACTCTTTGGGATAGTGAGTGCTTCCCTCGCAGAGAAAACAAGTGACTTTGGCAGTTGGACAGTCTCCGGGTAGGTGGTCTTCGTCGCAGGTTGGGTAGGTCAGAGTACACTGCGTCGAAGTGTCCTTCCTCACCACATGCACAGCGGACCTTGACCTTCCGTGGTTGCAACCTTCGCGACATGGCTCTTTTACCATGGTCACAGAAAAGGAGACCAAAATCCATCACAATCGTCGGAGGGGAGGCGCTTGCAATCCTTGTCTAGGCAGTTGGGGCCAGGGAGACCTTCATCCCACCACTTTGTCGACCTAGTCATTCTTTGGTCCGCTCGCACATCCTGCCACGAAGAGATGGGTTAGCGCGAACCCGAAGACTAGAAACTGAAGGACGCGGAAGAGACACCAAGGACTAGGGGTCCTGCTGAACGTTAGGGTGGGAATAGATACTAAGGTGGACAAGGATCAAACCCGAAAGCTTAAGGCAAAGAAACAATAAACCACTATGAAATGAACTCAAAAGCTCAAAACAACCACAAAATCAACACAAGGTTTCAATCACAAGGTCAACTTCCCGGTACGACCAACTTGTATGGAGGGAACGAGCAATCGGTTTAGGAAGGTAAATTTCAGCATGCAACTCAAATTCTAATAGGACCAAAAAGTAGGGTAGAACTCCTAATAATAGTGTTAGATACTTAGCCAACTAATATCACTTCTTACCCTTTTATTCCCACAAGTTTTAGTTGAATTACCCTCTCATTATCTACCTTCTTTAGAACCTTCGAGCTTGCCGTCCGGAAATTGACGCTTGCTGTCCAGATTTTGCATCCATCCTAGTCGAAATTCACCGTTCCAGAAGCTTCAAAACCTTGTAGAAGGGCAGCCGACGCTTCAATTTGCCAAACTCATTGGTTCCCACAACCCAACTTAAACGATAACAACTATCTTTTGAAAGAAGGAGAGGAAAGCAACTTTTAAAACTTAAGTTAGAGCGAGATGAGAGAAGAAAGCTAGGATAGGTAAGGCGTAAAATCTGAGAACTTACTTAAGCTTTCATAAATCATTTAGTATTTTGAAATTAAGTTTTCCAAAATATCCAAAAGACGACCAAGCTTAGGGTTTCTATGGTCAGTATGGCTCTGATACCAACTTTGTGAGGACCCCGATTTATTTGGCTTGTAATGCTTAGTCTTCCCTTGACTCTAGCATCACAAATCAAATAAACCAAGCCCCGAGACATGTATACTTCCCAAAAATGCAGTATACACACCCCGTTACAAAATCACGCATCAATTCCATACAACAGGTCTAACAAAAGACATACATAATAGATATTTATTACAACAAGGGCCATCCGGCCAAATGACACTAAATAACAATTAAACAGCGGAAGCAAAAGTGCCACAAGATGGCGATAACCAAAAGAGCCAATTAGTGTGCCTTTACCCACAAGGAAACCAACCGGGCCGCCAAGCTAGTCGTCAAACCCGAAGCACATCTCACAAAAGGGAAGCCCTTGGGGCTCACCTTCTTCCTCTGCAACAAAAACATTAAACAAAGCAACTGAGTACAAAAATGTACTCGCAAGACTGACGTGTGGAATAGCAGACCTATCAATATGCTACATGCAGGCTTTTTAAGTGGAGGTTATATGTCTCATTTTGCACAAAGCCAACTTTATTTGTAATAACGTAGTACATTTCAAAAGCAAGTTTGCAATCGTTTTATTGAATGATATAACACGAGATACAATAAGCACAAGAGTAACCACCTATTGGTGACTAACCCAATAGCCACCACACATAGCACGAATCCCGTTCGTACCACCCATCAAGTTTTAATTAAAATATTGTAGTCTAACTCTTGAAAGACCTTGCCAAGCGTGTCCATAACCTAGGACGAGGCTATTCAAATAGTTTTAACCCTGCAGGGGTGTACCAATGTACCCACACTTCAGACCGCCTTTTTGCCAAGCTATTAAGCACACTTCCTTTGGTATGCCGACACGGCTAAGTCCTACGAGACGTTTCCAATGGAAAGCGTTAATTAAAAGTCGCACGTATGAGGTTAACCCTTAGTGACCAGCCGGCGAAATAGGCCACTAGGACCACACGTTCTGGTGGAGTCAAGCAAAGCCGGGAGTCATTAGCCATTTAGGGTAACGCTAGCCGGACATTTGCAAGACCCCGGTCGGGTGGAGGACCTAGAAAGGAACCACCCGGCCACGCCTTTGTGATCCTTTTCTCTATAAACTACACCATGACCCATTAATTAATGCCTCCCAAAGTACTAATTCAAGAGAGGTCCCATACCCTCTAGTGTGGTTAGCACGCACAAAATGCTTGGTTTAGTGTAACAAGATGTTCGGTCCTTGTTGACTCGGGCACCATTCCAGTCACACCCAAAAGCACACCAACATACCATTGTGCCCAAGTCTAAATCATTTTGTTTCAGTTTTTTAGTTTTCACAAGTAGACATGGCACAAGGCTGAAATCATAAGTAATAATAAGTTTTATGTGATCAAGGTTATCGACAAGTCGATAATCGCCTATTTCTACCGGAAGCTAAGCATGGCTAAGCAATTAATTCGCAACTACTAAGTGACCAGAGTTCATCCAACGAGCTCTTAATCACAGCAATAACCCAGGCTTATGGTAGTAAAGGATGATCATTTGCTTAAGGAAATGCATCTACTAGGTCAACTAACGACAATAGTTTAACACAAACTAGCAATGCATACATAGAATTTGTAAACAGCATAATTACTTAAAAATACAGGGATTAACATGATCAAACTGCTTGCCTTGCTGGAATTGCTCTTGCTGTAGAGGATTCACTCACGTACTCAAATATTTCCTTCGGAACCTAACGCGAAAGGACGATAACCAAATAAGAACAATAACTCCAAATAAAACTCCACAGCAAAAGTTCTCCAAATACCATGAAATTCATACAGCAGCAAGATTAATATTTTAGACAATTTTAGGAGCAAGAATTACTCCATTTGGACTTAGCCTGAAAAAGTTATGGCCGAAACAATTTCTCTCAGCCTGAAAAATCCTAATTAAATTAATTTCAGTTACTGTTCATGACAAAAATTTCTAGAATGATCTGGAATCTGAAATTTTTATGGTAGGTAGCTAAGGTTATCCTAAGAACAGCAAAGCTGAGTTTGCACAATTTGGAGTTAAAATGAATTAGTTATGATTTTTCTAAGTTGTAAAACTAGTAGATCATTGATTTCAGTGGCAAGGATCATATGAAGACCTATTCTAAATTACAGTACATTCCTAGTGGGTTTTAACAAAACTTAGTTTGCTCAGTTTGGAATTACAGAGAATAAGTTATGCATTTTACGAATTTTTAATGAATTTCTAGACCAACATTTTCACTAAATAGGATTATGTAGTTAAAATCATTTTCTGCTACATAACAGTGCCTAAATTCATTCTCAGATTAAAGTTCATTCTATAACAGAGGTAAAGCAATTGGAATCATTCAAAAAGGAGCTAAAATGACAAAGTTATGCACTTTTGAAATTTGAAATATTAAAAGACTTAGAAAATTTGAGCTCTTGGGAGGTCCAAATGAACTGAAGGAAAAAGGAGAGGTCGTGGGCCGTTGATATTGCATCGCAAGGCCACGGACTTCGAAGCACAGCGCACGGGAAGACCTCTTCCCGCACTGGGGAGGTCTGGACCGTTGAGATTGGATCCAACGGCCACGACCAGTGCATGCACAGCGCACACAGAGGAGGTCCTCGCGCCTAACAGAGGTCGTGACCGTCAGATCAAGATCTGGCGGTCCCGAGCACTAGGGGAGGTCCTAAGGCTAAACCTACGGAGGGAGGTCTGGACGGCTAAGATCTCACGGAGGAGGTCTTCAACGGTCTAGATCTCTAGAGGGAGGTCTTTAGCGGTCAAGATCTCACGGGGGAGGTCCTGAACGGTTAAGGTTGACTCGAGGAGGAGGTTCGGGGTTGTCTTCATAAAAGACCAGGGGTGGTCTTTTACAAGGAGGACCCCAACGGTAGTTTTAAAGGTTTTCTTTACAAAAGACCAGGGGTGGTCTTTTGCAAAGAGGACCTCGGGGGGGTGGCTCAGGGGTGGTTTTTATAAAACGACTAAGGGAGGTCTTTTGTCAAAGAGGACCCCAAGGAGGTCCGAGAGGGTGGTTTTGATAACACGACCAGGGGTGGTCTTTTTGCACAGAGGACCTCAAGGAGGTCTTTTTGCAAAGAGGACCCCAAGGTGGAGGGTGATCCTAGCGGCTGGGATTTAATCTACGGAGGTCTTAAACGGCTAGGATTTCAAATAATGGGAGGTCCTGGCTGCAAGAGACTTATACCAGGAGATCTCACGGTCCAGATCGACAATGAAGAGGTCGCAAACGGCTAAGACCACAACCGGGAGGTCCTAGGACTTAGGTTTTTACAAAGAAGGGATCGACGGTTTAGATCTAATCACGAAGAGATCATAAAGGGCCAAGATTGCAGCGGGGAGGTCCTGGAACTTAAGGACTTTACAAAAAGGGCCTAAGGGTTCAGATCTACCCTAGAAGAGGTCTTTGACGGCTGAGATAAGTCCCAGGAGGTCCTGGCTGTTTTCATAACAACAAGCCTTAGGGTAGAGGTCTGGACGAACCAGATCTACACAAGGGAGCTCATGGACGGCCAAGATTCACCCGAGGTGGTTCTAAGGTTTGCCGTGGGTGGTCTAAAAGCACGACAACAGAGCAGGGCCCACAAGTAAGCTATACAGGAACCTTTCCGATGACCAAAAGTGCGAGCTAACGATTAGACTTTAGGACAACATAATTACTAATCATAAGGCTACGGGACTTGTCCGAGTAAGGCCCACAAAACGGCCGAGTCGGAGCTTGAGCTCACCGCCGCGACGTGGTCCACGCCGCGGGAACCAAGGACAAGGATGAACTCTAAATAGCGAAGAGAACCTAAAGGTGCCAAACACTAGGCTAAACACCTCCTACCGCGGCTAGCCGAGATGACCATTGGAGGTACAAAATGACAAAAGAAAAACTAACGTGGTCTAATCGTGACGTGAGCTCAAACACTTGGGCACTAACCTGAGGATGGTGAAATCAAGGAAACCGTCGGAGGAGCTCCAGCAACCAAAAGGCTTGCCGGGGAGATGAGGAAGAAGGCAGATCCGGCCTCAAAGAACAAGTTCCCACTTTGACAATCCCTGAGGAGGCCAAACAAGGTAGGTTAGGGAAATGCTCAAAGTGCCCAAATGGACAAGTTGGCATGCCAAGAAATGCAAATGAACCACTGGAGCTCGGATGGCCTTGAGGAGCTCCAAGGTCCGACAATGGCGAGGGGGTGCTCTCGGGAGTTGTGATTGGGAGAACACGGAGAGGAACTCGGGTGAGCACAAAGGTGTATAAAAGGAGCTGAGGAGGAGAGTTGAGGGCTTAGATAACTAGGGGAGCACGGGCTTGACCAAGTGCAAGCTCAAATGGTGAGCTCGGGCCATTCCATGGTTCACGGCTTTGCCATGGACAAGCCGACGTGATTGAAACAGTTAGGGCACGACTTTGGGGCAAAGCTGACGCGCATTTAATGCAAGGTGGCAAAAAGCTACTGACATGCAATAAAGGCTGGGAAAGCTAGCCGATGACAAGGATATGATTTGACAATGCGCTGCTCAAAACTGCTCTAGTTCTGACACACACGCATGCGTGGGAAAAACGAGGATGACCAGTCCCGGAGGTCCCACTAGTCAGTGAACAACCCAGGGAGGACCAGTCAAGAGAACATAATGATTAGGGGAGGCTTCGATTGGAGTTGAGGGGGGGTCCACGTGGTTGGATTTGAAATGGAGGTTCCCGATTTAAAGAGGTGATCGGAGGTCTTAGCGCACCAGGAGGTCTGAGCCACAAATCTAAGGATGGTCGGCCCACGATCACCCAATGCTAGGGGTGGTCGAGGAGGTCTTTTGAGGATGCCTAAAGGTGGTCTTTGCAAAAATTGCAAAGGAGGTCCTGTGGGTTGTTTTGCGAAATACCACCGGGGTGGTCTTTGCAAAAATGCCAACGTGGTTTGAGGAGGTCTTCGGAGATCCGGAGGAGGTCCGGAGGGTTGTCCTTGCAAAGCGGACACGGGTGGTCCGGGGAGATCTTGACCGCAGGATGGAGATCTAGTGGTCCGACCATCCCGAGGCGCTGAGATCAGAGGGGAGGTCTGGGGCACTGGATGGAGATCCAACGGCCCAAGGAAAGCGAGCCCGAGGAGGTCTGGGCGACTGGCCCGACCGAGTCCAATGGCTGGGTCTGACTCGAGTCCGAGTCAGACTCAAACCTGAATTTGAGTTTTAAACTAACCTGAAGTTTTGGGGATTTATTTGAGGTAGCAAACCTACCCCAAAAATTACAAAATTTTTACAGGAGCTTGATAGCTGAGTCATTGACCTTGTGTAAATTTTGCGGAGGTTTTTGTGCTATACTTTTTCCTCCAAAAATTCCACAAGGTGCTGGTCCACAGTTTGACCAAAATTTAATTGGGTTTGACTGACCTCCAAAATTACTCAAACAATTTCTAAAAATTGTGAAATTTTTCAGAGGGGTCACATACCATCCCAAGAACTTAGGAAAAATATTTCCCGGAGATGATCAAAAGGTTTGACAAGAATGTTTTTGGAAGACAAGGTTTTCGATCAGAGTGACTTGTGACTTGTAATCCCATAATTCCTTTGCAAGAGTTCTTTAGAACATACAAGCATTACAAGATGTAAGAAAAAGTTTTAGTTTCTACTCATTTTCTTACATTTGAAACGCAAGTCAAAACTTGGGATGTTACATCTAGGCCCCTCCATGTGGTCAGATAAAGAAAGTGCATGGCCGTGCCACTAGTGGTCAAAGAGTCGACCACATGAAGTTATATGTCACTTGATTGAGAAAGTATTGAACAGTCTATGAATGACAAAATATCTCACTTGGAGTTCAACCAGATATTGTGAGGCAAGGAGAGAATACACAAGCAAGTCGTTCCGTCTGACCAGATATGAACTGGTAGTATGAAGATATGGGTTGGTCATAAATTGATCGAACATGATCACTAACTGGTCCGCGAACTGGCCGTAAGGAGTTTTGAACTAGTCATGACTAAATATGAACTGGTGGTATGGAGATACGAGCTAGTCGTAAGTGATAAGGACCTGGTCGCAGATCGTATTGCATAAGGTTCATCCGATATAATATTTATGTGTATTTGGGAATCGTTATGTCCTGCTATGAACCGCTAACGACATGTGGTCGGAAAGGAGTTTTTGAGTCACAACTGATTACACATGAACCAACAGGGTTACACACTTAACGGGTTGGAATAAACGAGTTCGGATAGAATCCGTTATAAGCTCTTTATAAGAGGATGCATGGGGCTGTTGGGAAAAGAGAGCTACTCCACCAAAACCCTAGCCGCCATCTCTCCCCAAAGGCCCTACCATGCGTGTTGGTGCTAGCACACCGGTGTACGGTGTTCTATCCCTGGACGTGTGGATACCGTAGAGACATTACTACAGTTGCTGCTGCGCTGATTAAAGATGATCCACGACCTACACAAGGAACATCATAGGTTGTTGTAGGAGACGATCGGTGCTGAGGACGTTGGACGATCGACTACGACCACTACATCGACGCGCTCGATGTTGGATCAGGCTCCTCTAACTCTTCTTTCGCTAGTGGTAATGATCTATGATCTATGATCTCTTGCTTGCAAGGCTTCCTGGTTTATGTGGTAGATTTTTTGAATTGTCAGCTAGTGTAGCCTACCTGTATCCCTTCATTTGATTCAAACTATTGCATGTTATTTCAATTATTTAATTCTTAAATGCTTTGGGATTAGCTATACACATACTTGCTTTTATCCATCTTGCTCATTGTATTACTATGATCATTTGTCACCCTAGATTGGTTAATTACTAGTTGGTATTATAATAGAACCAATATGGGTTGGTTAGATATGATTAGTTTGCTTAGCTACGCAACGGGTCATTGATATCATTTTGAGTTGCAACTTCTACAAAGTGTTAATCAATATATTCGAATAGCCACGTTCGGTCATGGACATGCTAGGGGATTTCACACGAGGGGTCAATTTTCATAAAACAATTGGGGAAGGGATAGCTGTGTGGTTTAACTCATGTGGCTGTGTGAAAGAAATTGACTACGCTTTGTGAAATACTTGTTAAATTATTTTTGTTATTTGTTTTAAATTATACTTTTAATCTATTATTTGTATCAAAATACAAGTGTTGCTTTTGCAAAATAACTATAGAAGCTATTTCCTTGAAATAAGTCATTATCTATAATTGCATTCTGTGGTATAACTTATTAAGTACTCGGAGTACTTATTCTTGCTGCAAACATCATTCTGCTGAAGTGGGGGAGTCTTCGCTTACTTTTGAGGAGGAGTTTCACGACGAGGTTGATCACTAAGTCTTGATCCCAGTCGGTTGCCTGTGGAAAGTCGATGGGTTCCCGTTGGAGTTGCTTCCATTTCGCTGTTGTTTCTTTACTTAGTGCTCAGCCCTATGTGGCTTAATAAGTGTAAACTCAACCATAAGGCCACAATCGTTATTTATTAATCAAAATAGCTGTTATTTCTTATATTCGCCTTGTGTGAAATGATAATCATCTATGTTGATACTATGTGCACTAGCGTGATCCTGGACTAATGCATTATACACAAAGGATCCATATTTGCATATTTAGGTCCCAACACTACGAGACCGGCCGCCGCCGCCGTAGGCAATCAGGAGACAAGGGGAAGGGACCGATGGGCTACCAAGATTAATTAACTTCGTTCCAATCAACCCTTTTTCGATTCCAAAAAGGTGCACATGTATCTTAGGTGTTTTTCAGTTTGCTGATTCATGCATGCTGTTGTTTATAATGCACGTAACCAAATACTGCACCATGTAATTCACAACTACATTATGAAGTCTTTGAAATTTTATTCCCAAATATTTTGTCTATTTGAAATTTCGTACTCTTTTTCGAAAGTGTTTGGTTCTGCAAAATAATACAATCACATTCCAAATAGGGCACATGAAATCGGGTGCATAAAATCACACGCTTTCCCAGCATACTTGACTTTCTATATATTATCACATATACAGAAAATGTATACATGTACAAAAAAATGTATTATCACATGTACAGAAAATGTATTATCACATGAAATGATGCACTCTATTCTCACAAGAAATAATTCAAACATATTTTTTCACATGAAATCATATAATTTCATTCAAAACAAAAAAATCACATGAAATGACGGGCGTTCTGTGCACGGGGAAGGGCGTCTATGCCTCTAGCTCACGGACGAGGTTGTGTCATGCCCCTGGCACACGGACATGACGAGTCTGGGCTAGGGCCATAGACAAGGCCAGGTGTCGCCCCCGACGGCTCCGCGGTACCATTTTTGGCTTTGATTCGGACATAGGGCAATTTTTGCTATTTAGCGCGCCAATAGTGCCAAATGTGCCAAAAAAACTCTGATCATTTCCTCAGTTCCTTTGTTAGTTTCTCCATAATTATCCTAGAAAAAGTGTTTTATGTGGTCCTTGGAGAGGTACCACAAGTAACAGTACGTCCTATCTTCTAAGAGACCAATAAAATCTGTTCGTTAATTTATGAAGGGCATGATCAGCATGGCATAGTTTGTAACACTACAGTTAAATTGTGTTAACCTCTTTTCGGATCAGACATCCAATCTGTTCCTGACCATGGTGCCTCATGGACGAGCAGCCGCTCGTGCATTCCTGCAGACCCCGCCTCTCTGTTCCCAACATAACTGGCTACATCTAGTTTGTCGCCACCGCCAACCGCCTGAGTCCCCATCAATTGATAACCTCACAGCAACACCTTGCAGACCAAATGTAGATAGGTCTTTCCTACATGCTTTCGATCACTAGCTTCATTTGCGAAGATAGAGTTCTGGATTATTTGGACGTTTCGATAAACATCGACTGAAAGTTTTGATCTAATTAATTAAGTTAATGGCAAAAATTTATATACCGGTTCTTGAATCAAGCCTATTCACATTATACCAATAAGATTAGACATGTTTGCAAATGCAAATTACCAGGTTTTAGAATCAAAGATCAGTTTCAAATATGTCAAATACAAATGATCGAGTGTTGTAACAACCCAAAAATCTGAATTTTGGGAAAGTATAATGAAAATAAATTGCAAAATAATTTTGAGCATGTTTATATGTGGGAAAATTTATTTGAGCATGTTTTGAAATTTTTCATCAAAAGCAACTATGCATTTATATGAAAATAACAACTTGGAAGAATTTTCGAGAAAATCACAGAACAGATAAAATCCTAAAAATTTTACACCAGGAACCATACTGTATTAGAAGCCTCCACAAACATTTTCATAGTTTTTGGAGCACATTTGTTATGTTTAAAATTCGAATAACAATCATCCAGTTTGAAAATTCAAAATCTAATTTGAATTCCCGCCGAGCCAATGGGCCAAATCTGCCACAGCCCATCTTCGCTCGCGCTTGCTCCAGCCCATGGCAGGCCTCACTACCCTCTCTCGCTGATGTGATGGGCGGTAATAACCCCAAACTAGGGTTTGTATTTCAAATATATAAAAGTATTAAAGATTAAAAACTTTTGTTGTATCTCTTGGTCATGCTCTTGGTTTTCTAAAAACTTGTGCACAATTTTAAACTTTTGATGTTTGTATTAAAGTTTGTGTTGAAATTTCAAACTTTTAAACTTAAATTCCATTTCTATTTGAATTCCAGAAAAATGTATGAATAAAAGTTTCTAAAAATAATTTATTAAAATACTAGATTATTTATCTTGAATTATCATTATTTTTACCAAATTTTTAGAAGTCATTTTACCTTCACCAAAATTCAAATCATATCACTAATGCGGATTTGAATATAATTTAATTCTAACAAATTTTCATATATAAAGTGTTTGAAATTATTTTTCCTAAGTCCCTTGTGTACCTCTGGGTGCCCACAAAAATTTTCAGAATTTTTCGAATTTTATTTCTACTTCAAATGGCTAGGTCAAACGTGTTAATTTTTCGGTCAACACTGAAATCCTAAATCCAAATCCTAACCCGTTCACTGTTCCTCTGGTCCGACCGGACCCGAGCCAACCGGTTCCGACCGCACCAGACCCACTCGCCCGAGCCACCTCCTCCCCCTCTCACTTACAGTGGCCCGCCGCGGACCTTCCTCCACGGCAAAGCACACGCCGCTCTCGCCCACGCGCCGCGCACCCAGTCGCCGCATGCATGCCAGCACGACTCGCGGATCACCTCGCCGCCCATGCCGCCTCCACCTCGCTGCCTCCGCCTCCTTCTACAAAAGCCAGCCGAGAGCTCCACCTACCCGCTTTCTTTCCTCCTTTGTCCATTTTTCACCATCGAGCTCTAAGAGCCGAGCACCGCCAGCGCCGCCTCCAAGCTTCCCGACTGCTTCGGCGGTCTCCGACCACCCACGACCACGTCACGGCGCGCCCTTCACCTAGAGGAGCAAACCCCCTCGGTCAATTGGAAGGAACCGCCACCGAGGAGTTGCGCACGGGCCTTCTTCCCCGACCACGGCCGCCACCGCCATTTCTAGCGCCACGCCTACTCCGGCGACTCCCTCTCCGATTCCTCCCTCCTGGAGCACCCTCTAGGCTCCCTCTTCCTTCCCCAATCACTCACTCGTGTTGTTTTGCTCCACAGCGACCCCGCCTCGGTGACTACCTCGCGCCGCCGCAGGCTCCCGTCGCCGGACCACTCCGGCCGCTCTCCGCCTTCGTCGATCGCTCCGACACGTTCCAGGTACATCACTAGTGCTCATGCTCTCGCTATTTTTGCTCCAATTGCACCCGACGCCGTCGCCCCCTTTCCACCTCCACAGCCGGCCGCCGCTCGCCATCGCCGCGCCACCACAGTGCCGCTCAAGCCGCACCACTACCACCCCTAACTTCCTTTTACTCCGGGTAACCCATTTTTGGGTTCACTTTTGCCGCACCACCACTCCTGTCGCCGGAGATTTGCCGCTCCAATCCAGCCCGAGCCCCCTCCCTGTTCTTCATTTGTGTCCTCCTCTGTTTCTCTGAAAAGTGGGACCCACTCATATAATCCCAACCCTTAATTGCTAACCAACCTTGTTAATGTCATTCAGGTCACTCTAATTGATTAACAAAAGTTTAAGATTGAACTTGAGGGTAGCACTATTAGTACAGAGATGTTTTGGTTTTGTCTTTTGGTTGAACTGTCTGAAGGTGTTTAAATCTGACAATAGGATTAACTCGTAAGGAGATTAGTGCTAGTGTTATGCCTAACTAAAGGATCACCAAAAATTTGTTTAACAAATAGATAAACGAATGATTGTTCTAGTAAGTAGTTAGCTGGCAAAGCAATGAAATCCCTTAGATGAATCATGAACAGAGAAGTGGTATTTAGGTGAGCAAGTTGTTTTGTCAAGATTTTCACTTGCTAAACCAATCTAGTGATCTGCTGACCAATTTTGGGTATGTCAATTGATCACACATTGAAATGGCTAAGTGGGAATTGAGGTCTAAGTAAAATTGGCTAATAGGGTTCGATTCGAGATATGTCTGTTAAAGGATGTATGCTGGATATCCGTAGAAGTTCGATTTTTGTTTGAAGGCTAAAGTCCGCTAATCCTAGTAGTTAATGTTGTCCTAAGTCTGCTGTGGCAACCAATTCGGATGAGAATTTTTAAAGCTACAGAGGAGAAAAGATGAGTGCAAGGAAAACTTGGGACATTAGTGTTATCAATAGACTCTACCGGTATGGATAATGCAAGAGTTTGAGTTGTCGAATCTAACTAGTCTTGGGGCAACTATTTAATATAAGTAACCCAATATGAAAATCAATGGTGGAGGTGTATGTTCAGAAACAAAGAAGGAACAATTATCTTGTTCAGTTAAAATGTTGGATAGAGAACACAAGTTGAATAGGGGAAAAGTTGGAATGTCAGTAAACCCTGTTTGCAAGACCACCTCTTGTCTCTACCAGCTATCACTTTGATTATCAATTAGGTCACTAAAGTGAGTTAGCAAATAGGAAGTTAAATTTTGTAGGGAGTTGAATCAATAGCTTTTCAGTTCGGTTGGTGTTTTGAGTATAGGAGATAATCTGAAGCTAATAAAAATAGCAGTAACCCAATCTATAAACAAATTTGTAGGTCTAAGTGAACTTATGCGTATAATAGTTAGCTATTTTAATTGTGGTAGTAAGCTACTTAGCTAATGGAAGTTCAGTTAGAAAATGATGAAATGACCAATTATGTTCTTGTAGTAGTAGTTAGTAAGAAAATCAATTGATTAAAATGATAATTAGGTGAATGGTTAGGCTAGAATAGTTAAATAGATAGCTAGAGCCCATCTGCAGCTAATAGATGTGCACGCAATCACCATCAAAGTCTGCCGAAAGAAGAGATCATATAAGAGGTTTGATTTTGACTGTATGATTATCGTGGAAAATAAGTGAGTTTGAAAAGAACAGTAATAAGAAATCCTAACTAATTTAAATAAACCTCAAATCAATTATTTTTGTTCCTAAATTTCATAATATGTCTTCTGTGTTGTCAATTTTTGGATACTTTTGGAATCTTGGTGTTTATTCGCTGTTTTTCGCTTTGGCAGTTTTTATCGTTAGATGACGTTGATATCGAGAGTGATCCTCTGCAACAAGTCGAATATCTCAAACAAGGCAAAGGCAAGCAGTTTGATCATATCCATTCAATCCCATTACTTTTAAAATCTAATACTTTGTTTTACTCGTACGTATGCATGCTTTTGTGTCAATGATTAATTTTGTCGATTAGAGGTAGTTAATCCCATTGCATTGTTGCCCTGAAAATTGTTCACCCCTGCCACTACCTTAGGAATATTATTCTCAATGGTGAATTAGAGCCCGGTGAATGATTTAGGGTCTTTTATTTGTCTTTACGATATGATGCTTAGCAATGCTTAGATACCGGTAGAATTGGGCGGTTATCGACTTAGTCGGTAACTTTGATCACATAAAAATTTTGATATCTTTATATTTCAGCCTCTGTGCTATGATTACTTGTGAAAACTAAAAACTGAAAACAAAATAATTTCGACTTGGGCACAATGGTAAGATGGTGTGATTTTGGGTGTGACTGGAATGGTGCCCGGGTCAATTAAGGACCGAACATATTGTGAGTGTTTGTTATCCAGACATTTTTGCGTGCTAACCACACTAGAGTATATGTGACCTCTCTTGACTTAGTACTTTGGCGTGTATTGGCTCCGAGTCGCAGGAGGTCGCAGGAGGGATGGTGTTGGGAGCATGATAGTTGTCCGAAAAACTTTACCCTTTGTGGGTAGTTGTCTTTTCGGCTTTACCATGTCAGCGTATGGATTTCTATCCATACGAGCGGCTCGTAGTTGATACACAATATTGGAAATGTCTTGTTAGACTTAGCCGTGCCTGCATACCAAAGAAAGTATGCTAACCGTGGCTGGTGGAAAGGCGGTCTAAAGTGTGGGTACATTGGTACACCCTGCAGGGTTAAAACTATTCGAATAGCCTCGTCCTAGGTTATGGACACGCTTGGGTAAGCTTTTCAAGAGTTAGACTACAACCTTTTAATTAAAACTTGATGGGTTGGTATGAATGGATGTTCATACTATTGTCGTGGTGACTATTGGGTTAGTCACTTCTAGGTTGTCTTTATTGTTGTTATTATTATTGTATATTGTTATTTCAACAATTACAAACAGTTTGTCAAAATTGCTTTGAATCTATTACCTTATTGCAAATGAAAACTTGCTTTATGCTATAAGTAAGTCCAGAGCCCCCTCCACTTAAATAAAGCTTGCATGTAGTTAATTATAGTTCTGTTACCCTTACACGTCAGTCTTGCGAGTACAAAAACAATTTTTGTACTCAGTTGCTTTGCTTAATGTTTTTGTTGCAGAGGAAGAAGGTGAGCCCCAAGGGCTTTCCTTTTGTGAGTTGTGTTGCGGGTTTGACGACGAGCTTGGCGGCCCGGTTGGTTGCCTTGTGGGTAAAGGCACACTAATTGGCTCTTTTATTTATTGCCATCTTATGGCGCTTTCGCTTCCGCTGTTTAGTTTGTTATTTATCTTGTAAGTTCAATCTGTTGTATATTTGTAGTTTTGATATTGTAACCTCTCGTGTATGGAATTGATGCATAATTTTGTGAATAGGTATGTATACTGCAGTTCTGGGAAGTATACATATCTAGAGGCTTGGTTTATTTGAATTGTAATGCTAGGGTCAATGGAAGGCTAAGCATTACAAGTCGAATAAACCGGGGTCCTCACATGGGCCCAACACGTCAGGCACCTTCTTCCCCTCATGTTGCCTGTCGTCTCCACCCTGCAGCGTGCCAGAGCTTCACGCCCATGTCATCGCTGCCATCATCCTCGAGCACCCACGGGAGAGGACCAAGGTCGCCCAGTCTCACCTTCTCTGCCCACCGATTTGCTACGTCTGTGTCTCATCGCCACGTGAGAAACTCGCGAAAACCTGAGCCACCTGCAAATTTTCCATCGACCTTCTCGTCTTTGTCTTGCTACTTGATAACCCTCTGTCTGTGCCAAAACCCCAATCCACCATTGTGGTTTCCATTTTCTCATTTGCCGGCAAGTCTCATCAACTATATCGCCTGGAACACCTCATCGTCACGAGCTCTGGTGTGCGCGCTCCACCGAAGCTTGAGCGTGTCTCGGTGAGATAAGCCCTCGACATGCGCGTCTGATGCAAGGCAGGGTTTGGCCCGATCTTCACAGCGTGAGATTGTGGATAAATAGCCCATGGAACCTAGCAATTGATGCGGCCAACCACTGTCTCTATACGACAACCTGCAACACTCAAATTACTCAACCAAACGCTACAGCCTTCGTCTGCTTGCTATCATGAAGCAGACATGTTCAAGCAATCCCTAATAATCACAAGAACAACGGAGTGACAACTCAGAAATAACAACCAATCCCAATTGGTGGTGGAAATGGCTTACACACAAAGAGGAACAAGTGTTTTGTTTCTATTCTCAACCATTGCCTTTTCCTCGAATCTCTTGTTGCATTAGTCTTGCTCTAGCCTTTGTCATTGGTCTAGTTGGAGCTTTTATAGTAGGTTCAGAACTTGAAGTAGATGATGTAGTGTGCTTGCTAGTGATGTCCTTATCATCCTCCCCTCTTGAAAAGGAGTCTCCCTCGATTCTGTTTCTTGAAAACCAAAGAAAGGAGATAAGTCTGGAACATTAAAATTAGAGCTTACCCCCATTGTCATTGATCTTCTCAAGCACCCTAAACAGGCCATCTCCTCTAGGCAACAATTTTGATTTACGCTTTTCAGGAAACCGCTTTGCGAAGATGCAACCAAACTAAGTCACTGGGTTGAAATGTCATCTTCTTCTTGTGTTTGTTTGCTTTTGCTGCATAATATTGTGCCTTCTTCTCAATTTCTTCTTTTGTTTTTGCATGGATCTTCTTGACATATTCAGCACGCTTGGATACTTCCATATTAGCATGTTCTTCATGTGGTAAAGGTAGTAAATCAAGCAGTGTGATGGGTTTGAAACCATACACCACGTCAAATGGACTCAATTGAGTTGTAGAGTGTACCGTCCTATTGTATGCAAACTCCACATGTGGCAGACACTCTTCCCACTCTTTGATATTTTTGTTGATCATAGTCCTTAATAATGCTGAAAGGGTGCGATTCACCACTTCTGTTTGTCTATCGGTTTGTGGATGACAAGCTGTGGTAAATAGCAACTTTGTCCCAAGCTTGGCCCGCAATGTCTTCCAAAAATAACTCATGAACTTGACATTATGGTCGGAGACGATTGTTCTTGGCACTCCATGAAGCCTCATAATTTCTCTGAAAAACAAATCAGCTACGTGGGAAGCATTATTGCTTTTATGACATGGTATAAAATGTGCCATCTTTGAAAATCTATCAACTACCACAAATAGGAAATCCCTCCCCCTCTTAGTTCTTGGTAATCTTAGAACAAAATCTATACTAATGTCTTCCCAAGGTGCTTTAGGTACTGGAAGGGGAGTATATAATTCATGAGGGTTTAATTTGGACTTAGCTTTGTGGCATGTGATGCATCGTTGCAATAATCGTTCGACGTCTCTTCTCATCTTTGGCCAATAGAAATTGTCGGCCAACATCATGTATGTCTTTTCTCTACCGAAGTGTCCCATCAATCCACCTGCATGTGATTCCTACAATAGAAGCAAGCGGACGGACAACTCGGGAATACAAAGTTTGTTAGTATAAAATAGAAATCCATCCTGCACATGGTATTTGTCCCATCCTTTTCCTTTCTTACAATGAGAGTATGGTTCTGAAAATTCGGTATCATTGGCATACAATTCTTTTAAACTTTCTAAGTCAGGGACTTTCACTTCTAATTGAGTTATAAGTGCATGCTTACGTGACAATGCATCGGCAACAACATTATCTTTTCCTTTCTTGTATTTGACTACATATAGGAATGTTTCTATGAATTCTACACATCTTGCATGCCTATGGTTCAATTTTGATTATCCCTTTAAGAATTTTACGACCTCATGATAGGAATGTATAACAAATTCTTTGGGCCAAAGATAGTGTTGCCATGTTTCAAGTACACAAACCAATGCATATAATTCTTTGTCATAAACAGGATAGTTTAATTATGCACTTCCTTATTTCTCACTAAAGTAGGCAATTGGTTTTGCTTCTTGCATTAATACACTACCAATACCAACTCCACTAGCATCACATTCAATTTTAAAAAATTTAGTGAAGTCAGGTAATGCAAGCAATGGTGCTTCAATCAAGGGCCTCTTTAATTATTGAAATGATTTTTCTTGTGATTCACCCCATTGAAAAGGAATACCTTTCTTAGTTAAGTCATTAAGTGGGGCGGCAATAGTGCTAAAGTCCTTAACAAAGCGCCTATAAAATCCAGCTAATCCATGAAAACTTCTAATTTGGCTAACATTCAAAGGAGTAGGTCAATTTTTAATTGCTTCTATTTTTTATTCATCTACCTCAACTCCTTGACTTGAAACTACATAGCCTAGAAAGATAACTTTGTTGGTACAAAAAGTGCATTTCTCAAGATTTACATACAATTGTTCTCTTCTTAACACTTCTAGTACTTGCCTTGTATGATCAACATGTTCTTTCATAGATTTACTATATATGAGAATGTCATCAAAGTATACAACAACAAATTTTCTAATAAATGATCTTAATACATGATTCATTAACCTCATGAATTTACTAGGGACATTAGTCAAGACAAATGGCATAACTAACCATTCATACAAACCAAATTTAGTCTTAAATGCATTTTTCATTCATCTCCTTGTTTTACTCTTATTTGATGATATCCACTTTTCAAATCAATTTTAGAGAATATTGTAGAGCCACTAAGTTCGTCTAACGTATCATCAAGCCTAGGGATGGGATGACGATATTTAACAGTTATATTATTAATGGCACGATAATCAACACACATTCTCCATGATCCATCTTTTCTAGGAACTAAAATAACAGGAACAACACAAGAACTAAGGCTTTCACGTACATACCCTTTCTCAAGAAGTCCTTGTAATTGGTATTGAATTTCCTTTATTTCTTCAAGGTTGGTACACTAAGGTGGACGGTTGGGTAATGATGCACCGGGAATGAGATCAATTTGGTGATCAATATCTCTTATGGGAGGCAATCCTACAAGGAGTTCTTCAGGAAACACATCTTCAAATGCCTCCAAAACTTTGGAAATGGCACTAGGAAGGGATGTTATGTCGTTCGTTGAAATCAAAGTATCCTTGTAAATGAGAACAATATGCATTAAATCAAGATTTTGTCTCATTTCTTTTATATCAATTTTGTTTGTGATCATGACTTCTTTTCTTCACTTTTTCCTTTTAATTTTATCTTTTCACTTTTTACCTTAACTTCCACCTTCTTTTGCATGTTTTGAGCTAGTATTTGATTAGGTGTCATGGGGAACAATTTCTTAGTTTGACCTTTAATTTTAAATGTGTAGGTATTAGTGCGTCCGTCATGCATAACTTTACAATCATATTGCCAAGGTCGCCCTTAAAGCAAATGGCATATAGACATAGGTACAACATCACAAGTAACAGTATCAATGTAATCATGAATTTTGAATGTAACATTTACAATGACCTTGACACTTCCACAATCACTTAACCATTGGATATGATATAGGTGAGGATGTTTTAGTAACTTCAAACCAAGCTTCTCACACAATTCCATGCTAGCAAGACTATGATAACTACCACCATCAATGATTAATTTGATTACTATGTTATTTACCTTTGCTTGCGTTTGAAAAAGGTTGAATCTTTGTGGATGCTCATCTTCCCTGACTTGCACACTAAGAACCTTAGTGACAACTGTGGTGCCTATTTTATACGAACATCCATCATATTCTTCCTCATTTTCACAGGCATCTCTATTTTTTGTTGGATCTTTGTTAAGCTCTTGAACTTCTCCTTCACTAGCGGACTCATATCCACCATCTTCTATGATGATCATTGCTCGGTTGTTTGGACATTCCCTAGAGATGTGTCCACGACCCAAGAATTTAAAGCATTGGATGGCACTACTTTTGGCTGTGGAGCCCACCGAAGAAGTGGATGATGCTACAGGCTTCTTCTCACTTGATGAAGGGTCTGTTTTGGCATTGGAGGAAGAAGGGGCATTAGTAGTAAAGGAAGCACTAGATGAAGATGTACCTCGTCCCATGCAAAAGCGAGCTTTAGGAGCACTTGATGGGGTTCTCAAGTTGAAGGATGGTGGTTTTGTAGCCTTGGCATCTTTAAGTAGTTGCTTCTCCGCCTTTTCTGCATGTTGCACCAACTCCACCATGTTCCTATATGGTTGGTAGACCACAATATGCTTGATGTTTTTGTTTAGACAAAACAAAAAGCGTGCTATGGTTTGCTCTTCATCTTCATGAACACGTGTCTGAATCATGGCTTTCTCTATCTCTTTGTAGTACTACTCCACAGTGCTTCTAGCCTGTCTTAAACTTTCCAATTTATTGAATAATTCACGATTATAATGACTAAGTACAAACCTTGCTCTCATTTCTCTTTCCATCTCAGCCCATGTTGCATTGGGCGGTTCACCATGTTCTTCTCATTGATTTTGCACTTGCTCCCACCAAATGAGGGCGTAGTCATCAATCTCCAAGGCAGCCATAGCGAGCTTCTTCTCCTCCGAATAGTTGTGTATTCGGAAAATCTTCTCAAGCTTCAATTCCCAAGTTAAATATTCATCGGGATTAGAATTACCTTAAAATTTGGGAATAGTAAACTTGAGTTTGCTGAATTTCTCCTCTTGAGGTTGGTCATCATTACGGCATCCTCGGCGATAGGCGTCATCATGGTGTAGTTGAAAGGGGGCAGCAAAGTTGCCTCCTTACGGTGTGCCTTCGGGTGGAAGGCCTCCTCCTCGCCCATGACCTCTCCCAAGGCCGTCTCCTCCTTGACCAAGTGGTGGTGATCACATTGCAGTTGCAGCGGCACAGGCTCTTCGAGATTGAGTCTCCCGTGCCAACCGCACGGCGACCTCCTCGTCAGTCTCGTCAAGCTCCTCATCACCATGCACACTAGGATCACTTTTGTGTGCCATGATGAAGGTCGGCTGATTGCTTTTGCAATTCCGAACCTACCTCTGAAATGATTTGTTTTCAGAGTATGCTCATGTTTTCATGCAACTGTTCATTGAAATCATTTGTGAGCTTTACTAGGTCCGTATGCGTGACATAGGCCAGCTGTCCTCCAGTTCCTAACATGGTTAGTGCAAAGCAAGAGCAGGACAAATAGGTATTATTTATGTGGAATCACTCCCTCACTCCTTGCTTACTAAAGTTCTTATGAATGCTTGATGGATTGATGAAGTGCATGTACTTCGGTAGTAG
Source organism: Ampelocalamus luodianensis (assembly GCA_036346255.1). Classification (NCBI taxonomy): domain Eukaryota; kingdom Viridiplantae; phylum Streptophyta; class Magnoliopsida; order Poales; family Poaceae; genus Ampelocalamus; species Ampelocalamus luodianensis. Next base: position 32,461,320 of record CM070619.1, read on the forward strand.
CAGACGGATGTAGGTGAGTTGAGTAATTCGAGGTCCAAGTACTGTAATTTGACAATGGCTATATGTGGAGCTTGGAGGGTTAGTATATGCAATTGAAATTCTACATATTATAATCATAATTCATAAGTATAATCCAAATTAGAATTCAATACTTAGTTGCGATCATGAAATTTAAGTAAAGATTGTAGCAACTCACACACAAAGATATTGTAACTTGAATGCAACCAAAGGAATGAGCTATATTACAAGATATAAGTGAAGAATAAAATAGCTTGTGTTGCGCAAGTTGTAAGAAAGCGCTAGCATGATTGCAATTTTGAAATGGGCTATGGATTTGCACACTAGTATCAGAAGCTATTCCTACTTTCTTGCAATGGAAACTGATATATAGAAAATATTATTGGCCAAAACTATTTTCTCTTTCTTTGCTCTTTTTGCTTTCTTTGCCTTTTCTTTTGATTCTTACCTCTTTTTTTTTTAAAAAAAAACTATGGTCAAAAATAAAGATTAAAATAATATGCAAGAATTTGACAATATTCTAAGCCAATATTTGGAGAGGATAGCAAGTGTGCAAAGCCCAAGCAATACTTCAAAAGCTAGCCTTTAATTTAGGTGCAAAGTATTCGCAAAGAGGATAGAATTGGCTATCAATGATATAAGTGAAATTCTGATCTTTTTTTAAGAATACTAACAGAAGAGCAAAACAAATCTGGAACTTGAGGGTTATAGCTGTAATAAAGCAATGCAAATGAAACTTTTAGATCAACAAGCAAGCAAGATTCCAATGAATTAAAACCTAGCAAGACTCACCAAAATTTTCAATTGAATCTACAGTGAAGAACAATATTTTTGTGGCCTTTTTCTGGATAGGAAAGAAAATAACAACTATATAAATACTAGAGATACAAATCCTACCGTGTCAACCTTAGCTCTGATACCAACTGATGAGGGGTGGGGTTTGGCCTGATCTTCATAGCGTAGGATTATGGATAACTAGCCCATGCAACCTAGCAATTGATGCGGCCAACCACCGTCTCTATACGGCAACCTGCAGCACTCAAATTACTCAACCACACGTTACGTCCTTCGTCCGCTTGCTACCATGAAGCAGACACGTTCAAGTAATTCCCAAGAATCACAAGAACAATGGAGTGGTAACTCAGAAATAACACTCAATCCCAATTGGTGGTGGAAATGGTTCACACACAAAGAGGAACAAGTGTTCTATTTCTATTCTCAACCATTGCCTTTTCCTCGAATCTCTTGTTGCATTAGTCTTGCTCTAGCCCTTGTCATTGGTTTAGAATTTGAAGTAGATGATGTAGTGTGTTTGCTAGTGATGTCCTCATCAGCATCATTATGCGCCATTCAGCTCACTCATCCAACCCCTCACTTTTCTGCTCTTCCAATGTAGCGTAGCTCCACAATCGGGTCTTCTTCCCCATCTCTGGCGCTACAGTAGCCGCGGGAGATCTTTATGCCCGATGAGTCCCTAGGCACTCTTTGTCCAGTTTGAGCATCACCTCACCTCACTGAACCTTCTCGTGCAGTCCATTTCAACTATCTTTGCCCACACCGAGCCATCACCGTGAACCTCTATCTTTGCTGCCGCCATTGATGCCAACCCCTCTCTAGTAAGTCCTTGACCCCACCAGGCTCAATTTCTCCATCTATGAGTCCCCCTAAAGCTATGCATGTACTTCATTTCAGTTGATTTCCACCGAGACGGCCTGTCACTGTGAAGCTTGCCGCTGCCGCCTCTGTTCATCACCGTCAAGCCGCCTCAACCCCTCTCTAACCTCATTGTCAGCTTGTTCGTGATCGTGGTGAGCTACTACAGCATAAGCCTCCTTTAATTTGGATATTGTAGTTGTGTTTATGCCATAATCTCTAGTGAAGCCCATGGTGCTGCCTTGGGACATCACAACCAGCTCGTCTCAGGCGACCCTAGGGTCCTGAGCCACAACCATTAGCAAGGCGATAGCCCATTAGCCCATTCTGAGCAACGAATCCCACTGCTCTTTCTCCTGACGCCAAAGCCATGTTGAACCCGAGGCTCCTCGCTGCTTCTCGCCACTGTGACGCCATCTCCGTCCATCTCTCCAGCCATATTCACCTCCCCTAGCATCGTAGTGACACCCTCTCTCCATTCTTGGGCACTCCCGAGCTTTTCCGCGCCTATCTCGCCGTTAGCAATCATGCCTTCCCTCTTGGCCTCGTGCGTGCCTAGCTGCTCTCCTCCTCTCTATCTCTGCCAATGGGCCCCACACGATTAAGTGTTAATTAGTGTTAAGTAAGGTTAAAGATGATAAGTCTATGATAAGTGGGACCGATTGAAAAGGTTAATAGAAATCTAATTTTAAACATATTTAGAATATGTGTCACTGACATGTAGGACCACTCACTATTCTCGATTTTAAAACGTGTTTTAAAAACCAAGACACTGACATGTAGAACCCAACTGTTCGTGGATTAAATCAAATCAGAAATTAATATTTTAATTAAACAAGTAATGAGTCTATGACATGTGGGACCACCTCTGTTTTATAAATAAAATCAATAAAAAAAATACAAATCACTCACAAGTAGGCCCCACATGTAAGTTAATAAAATTTGGAAAAATAGAAAAATGAGAAAAGCCGCTTTTAGTTCAGAGGAAAATACACTTTCTCTGTTAGAAAGTGTAAACCTTACAAGAACTCAGAGGAAAATATGCTTTCTCTGTTAGAAAATGTAAAGCTCAGAGAATACGCTATCGATGTCACACTTTTATTAATTTCAGGATTTTCAAAACCGAGCTAAATTGCAAAAAATGTTTTGATTTTGTTGTTGTTTAAATTAATTTTATATATTTAATTTACTATCGGTTCTTTTGAATAGGTGTCGATACCTCGAACCAAATTTTTGACGATCCCCCACCCTCGTTTGTAACAGCCCAATTTTTAAATTTCAGTAGAAATTAAAATTTATGTATTTTTGTGAAATTTTCTGGAATTTTAAAAAACTTTTTATAATTATTTTAAAGTCAAAACAAATTTATTTGCAAAATTAAAAGCCAACATTGAGTTGGAAATAATTTTATTAAGTCCAAAATGAATAAGGAAATTTGTGTGAATTTTTCCATAATTTTTGGAATTATTTTGCTATTTTCTAAAGCCTAATTGAATTACCAGAATTAAATCAAATAGAAAACCAAAAGAAAATCCTCAAAATAGTTTCCGGCCGAAACCCAAACTTTGGCCCAAACCACCCCCGCGCGTGCGGCCCAAATCGCCGCACCCCCCTCTCTTTCCACCGTTGGATCAAAATCCAACGCACGCGCCCGCACACACATGCCCCCAACCCATGAAAGCCGTTGGATCAAAATCCAACAACTCACACCGCCCCTTTCTCTCTTCACCTTGCGCAACCTCGGCCGTTTGATCAAAAATCAACGACCAGATCTTGTTATAATCTCGGAGGTCCGAGCACCTTCTTGTTATGGACCCTCCGATCAAATTTCAACGGCCAGGATTTTGCCACGTTCTCCTCCCCTCATCAAGTCTCGGTCGTTGGATTAAAATCCAACGAGCCGCACACGCCCGTTTTCCTCCACGTCACCACGCGAGATCTCGGCTGCCGAATCAGCACCCAACTGCTCTACGTCATCTTCTCCCCCACATTCTTCTCCACGCGACCGCGCCGCAACCTCCATTGTCGTGCACGCGCGAGCTCCACAATGGGCGTGCTCCAACTGCCCCGACGTCCCCGCGTCATCGCGCACGACCCGCGCCCGTCGCCGCACACGATCCCCACCCTTTCCCCCTCTTTCTCCGCACGCATGCCACGATCTCGCAAACCGCCGCCGTCACGTTCACCTCATCGCGACGCCATTCCCGACCTCCCCTCGCCCTATAAAGGGACCCCCGGGTTCGCAATACTCCCCGCATTCCAAAACCACCATCCACTGCTCCTCTAAAGCTCCAGCGTCGCCGCAATTGTGAGATTAGGGTTTTTCACCGCGGCGGCAAAACTTTGAGTTGCGCCGCCGTCTTCATCGCCTCGCCGCTGTGGAGTACACCGCCGGCATCCTTGACGCTTAGGCTACCCGAAGCAACCATCCACGTCGCCATATTCTTCCCCGAGCCCCTTCCCGACAACACCCGAAGCTCCTCCGCCGCTTCGAACTCGCCGCCGGCCACCACAGTCACCCTCGACCACCCAAAGGTATACCGATAGATTCGCAATAGACGTAGCTACATGCCCATACCACTCACCGCCGGTGACACACCGCCGTTCGCCGTTGTCGGGCGAACCCAAGCCCTGTCGCCGGCAAACCACCGTGGCCTTGCCACTTCAGCGCCACATCACCTCCCTGGCTCGCGTGGCACTTGCGTGTCCCCTATGTGGCGCACAGTCAGTGCCCACGCACGCGCTTGCGTGGCAGTCCAGCCCAACCCCAGGACCAAAAGCCCATAAACCTAGTCCACTATGGACCGTGTCTATGACACGTGGGTCCCACACGTTAGAAATTAATTTATTTCTTTAAATTCTGAAAATCTGAGGCTGACATCATCCTTGTGCAATAATTAGATTTTCCTTTAGAAAAATAAATCAAGAAAATCCAATAAATTCAGAATTTAGGTTTTTAATAGATTCAAACTTCAAAAATTAATAACTTTTGCATCTGAACTCCAAATTAGGTGATTCAAGTTGCAAAATTTGTATAAAATTATAATCTAGCTAAATAAACCAAAATATTACAATTTGGAGTTAATTTGAGCTATCTTTTTGAATTTATTTGAATTTGAGTTGAATTTATCGTATTTTCGCGTATAGACTTCGACGACTCCGGAGAGTTTGACCATTCCGAGGACCTAGATTTTCAGGACATCAACGAAGGTAAGTTATACCATTGATCATGTTGATCCCAATTCTTTAAATTTATTTCTAGTTTTTAAATTATTTAATGCATGCATATGTTTATACAAATATTTTAATGCCCTGTTTTATACATAGTTATTCCAATGTTCATTGTATGGCCAATTTGAGTATTGTACACGAATGCCTTGACACCATTAGACAAAATGTTACTAAAATTAGTCATATACTTAGCCTTGCTTAGATCACACTTATGAATTTGGGAAGGTTCAGCCAAATCTTTTATAAACTTGATTTAAATTTGACACTGTGGTATTGTTTTACCATAGAAGGTTTATAAAGAGGGTTTTACTCTAAATAAAATCAAAAATGGGTTTGGACTTGGGCGAATTGGTTGAATGGTGGGTGCAGGTTCATGCACAGGTTTAATCTGGTTAAGATTAAGGCCGAGGGTTTGTTTGAAAGACGCCCAAGTCAATTAAGGACCGGTCATTGAGCCGCTTTTTGTTATGCCTTACCGTACCACCACATGTCCTGTATGGGTAGGATTTGTCTAATTAACTTGTAATGTTTTAGTGTATTTGTGCCATGTTGATTGTGTGGGTGTCGGTTAGACTTTTATTCCCACCTAGCGCAAGAGGGGGCTTAGGAGGACGGTTAGTCAAAGGGTGAAACCTTAGCGGGCATAAGTACACTAGGCGTGACATTGTAAAGGCCTCATGATAATCGCCACGCACGCCTACGGAGGCGTATATTGGCGACATAATGAGCATGTCATCTCGTGTGGGTAAAGTCGCATGCACTCGCAGAGTAGAAAACTATTGAATAGCCGTGTCCATGGTCATGGACATGCTAGCAAGGCCACTTGAAGTTAGATTTGTTTTTGGTTTTTAAAAGGTTTTATCAAATAGTTGAGGATGGTTAATCCTTGTGGAATATTGGGCGGTCAGCCATGTGATAGGAGGATATCCTTCACCTGTTCATTTGGAGGTTATCCATAATAGTGTCATTTTTAAAATTCTGACTTTAGATATATTATAAAAATGGCCTTAGAAAGTAATATGAGTATTTAAATTGAAAATGTTGTTTATGCAAAATAACCCTTGCCATATTCACTTGTTTACCTTATGCATGCATTTTCATTCCATATTGGGTGTAGCTTGCGAGCACGGAAGTTGTGCTCACTCTTGCTGAATAACTCTTATTCAGGAGAAGACTTTTTCCCTAACGGTGAGGACCAGGATGATTAGGCCTTCAACTCCAGACGATTGCCTGTGGCGAATCGTGTGGCTCACTTCTATTACTATGCTTTCGCAGTGTTATTTACTATTTGCTTATCAGACTCGATTGTATTAAACATTTGATTACTTAATGTTATTCTATTTCTCGTGATATGATTGTGATGCCAATTTGTGAGACTGTGTGTGGGCTCCCCGGTTATTGGAAATGTACTTAATTAAATTCATACAGTAACATGATTATTAATGAAGGAACGATGATCGCCCTCAATTAAAGATCATGCTAAAGGTATAAATTCAACCAAGAATAATTCCAATAAACAGATCCTGATATATATATATATATATCTCACAATGGTTCCTGTGATCAATGACCATTGCATATATATATCCTTTAACAACATTGCATCATACACATACAAGTCGTACATTTGCATTATTAAACATAAATTTACAACATTCGGTTTAGTACTACAATATAGAGTGACTTGGTCACTACAACATATTCAACAATGAAGCAAAATAAATGAAAAAGTCCACCAATGGCCTCATCCACCCGCAGCAATTGCGTGGAGGAAAGAAATAGCGTTACTCGTTAAGCGTCACCACGATCGGCGCTAACGGTACTTCATAAAGGAAACCGTCCTCTCACCGCAACAATAGGTGATAGCACCTTGAGTACGGAAGGTACTCAGCAAGTCTTACACAAACTAATTAAAGAAAGTGGTTATTAGAGCCTATTCAAAGGAGTAGAGTTTTTACATGCATAAGGTTACAACAGAAGGTATAAAGGTTCAAATTTGCATAAAGCGATACATCTTAACCTACAAAGGCTAACTTTTGATAAAGCAATTTAATAAATCAAAGTTTGCTTGAGCGTAAGTAAAAGACATTAAATATAAGCGATGCGATGCATGATTCCCTCATGCAAACCGAAAATAAACCCAAACCAGATTTTTGAAAATCAAAACTTCTATAGGTGACATCAATTCAAGTTATCGTCCATGACCGTGAACACGGCTATTCGAACGATTTATACCTGCGCAGGTGTACATCTTTACCCACATGACTTAGCTAGCCGTTGCCTTGGATGCCTCCGAATGATGACATACTTCCTTTGGTATGCCGGCCAGGAAACTAAGATTTGGTATTTTCAACAAGCCAACACTATTGAGTTGGACCCCATGTGTGAACCGATCCGCAAACAACGATCGATAGCATCCGCTAACGGGCACACATGTTGCGTCGAATGCCGATCCAAACAATTTAATGCGAATTGGGTTCCTACCCATAGTAGAATGCTATCGGCACCATTAAGGTATCGTATATGCGGACGAGGCACATATACGCCCTCACCTCCTAAGAACATCGATCGACATACAAGCTCACATGGCATAAAGCGGTCCTCGGACAGAGCATCTATGCCATACAAGGTCAATACACATATCCTTACTCTCGTTTCCAACTCAATAGTCTTAACATTTTACTTAACCAAACAGCGCCATACACTGCGCATGTGGAAATGCGTGGGGACTTGAACTGAATAGTCGAGTTCGGTCCTTAATTAACCGGACAAGTCCACCACAAAACCCAATCTCGTGCACAAAAGCACCATCACTAGCTTCCTCTTGTCCAGATCAATTTGAATTTCAAATACAAGACTGATTTAAAGAAAGCTGGACAAAGAGTTTAAAATAACAATAGTTGGTTGTGATTCCATGTTTGACAAGATATGCTTGTCAAACTCTAAAATCTCTAGATCGCATGTCTAAGCTAAAACTAAAAATATAGCTTATGATATACGAAGACTATGCTAGGTTAAGTGTATGGTGACAATTGAGGTAATCCATCATGTTTGGTCATAGCTAACTACTAACAGATCACATTTTGTATTTTCGAAAAATAGCATGCATGATATCCTTTGGATTTGTAAAAGCTATTGTACAAAATTTGGGATCAATATGGTGCAAAGAGGATGCTTGCCTTGGTAGTAGTAGTACATTGCGAGTTCGGATCATTTCGAGGTAGATTCAAAACTTCAAATGAACAGATTCTATAGAAAGCAAATAAATCCAATAAATGCCAAATCGTGATAGCTCAAAATGAAGGAAGCGGCATGATCAATTTGAAATGCATGATTACAGTATGCTTAAGCCATAACTACCCATATTAGTGATAATAACCCATAATATAGCTTACTGTTTTCAAAAGAAACTAGAGTTTAGTGCAAAGTTCCGGTTTGATTTTAGAAGAGTGAAAACAGACGAACACAATTTTCGGAAAAGGAATATAGAACATGCAAAAGTTCATAAATTAAACTTAGCATGATCTTTTAGGGTAATTAATATCCCAAACCAACCTTAGTCTAACCCTAACTAGTTAGATTACAGCAACTAAGAAGAGATTCATTTTTGTGGTTAAGCGACAAAAGAATCGAAGACATGATCTCAACTAGAAGTCAAAATAGATGATGACAAGAATTGAAAGATCAACTTGTCATGCTGCTAGGGTTTAGTCGAAACCTAAATAAGATGATAAGTTGACAGGAAGAAACCTTAGGTCTTGAAAATGACATGGAAAACCGAAAAGTTATAATATCAACTTTTCAGTTTGAAGCAAGTTGAAGCTACTGATGCTTAAAAGAATGATTCACAGGAGCTTCTTAAGTCCTTAAGATGCTCAAGATATCATAACTAGGGTTTTTGGCTTACCAGTATAGGAAAGATACCAAGATTCTGAAAACTCAAAGTTGATCGACAGAGAGATAAATTCTGATTTAACCTGCAAAAGATATCAAATCTTTAATGCAAGGTAAAACCAGTGCTAAAGGATAGATAACCAAAGGATAGGAGCAAAAATCCCACTGGGCAGCAAGGAAGAAAGTGAGCTTCAGTGGTCAACAATGGCTGCAGCTCAAAAAGCTAGGGTTTATATATAAGGGAGTTGAGCTACAGGACAATTGGGAAAAGTCTAGAGCTTGATGAGGTGTCCATTTAGGGCTAATTATCCCCAAAAATTATTTGCAAAAACTTTGGGATAAACCTCTCCTTGATTTCCAGAGAGAGTCTGCGCACGAGAGAGGCGAGGAAGATGATAAGAATCATCGACATGTGGGTCCCGCTGGCGATCCTGACAGCGTAGCGCCTCACAAAGGCTCAAGCGAATGTCACCATCCGCTGGAAATGGCGGTCGTGATAAATAGAGAGATTAAATGATTTGAATCGATACCGTTAATATGGATCGCACGATCTAGATCGGTTGATCGAGATCTAATCGAAATCCGAAGGGCTGCGGGCTCGCTTTCAAAGAGAGGCGTTGGATTAAAATCCAGCGATCGATTAAAAGGATACACGTCGCCCGTTTAGATGCGATGGCACAACACCGTTGGATTTGATTTCTACGGTCGAGGATGGAAAATTGAACGGATGGTCCGATTGCATACACTCATGTGGACCTTACGATTGAAATCCAACGATCCACCGATTTTGGGCTTTAAAGGCCCACGGTCAAAAAGGAGCGCGTAGGATTTAAATCCAGGGCCCATATAATCGCGCGCCTCGATTTCAAATTGAAATAAGCGGCCGTTAGATCAAGAATGAATGGCTGCGATCGTGAGGGGATCCGAGTCGTCAGAATGCATACACTAACCGGACCACACGATGAAGATCCAACGCCCTGCAGGAGTGCGGGCTTTATAACACACGGTAAAAGGAAAAGCCGTAGGATTTGAATCGACGGCTCGGATAAAAGCGCCTTTAAGTTTAAAGCGAAAGAGGTGCGCTGTTGGATCGAGAATGAACGGTGGAGATTGAAAGGGATCCGGAGTTGTCCGGTGCACATTATCGATCTCGCTCGTTAGATCAAGATCCAACGGCGGAGATTAAGATGCACACGTGGGCGGCTCGCGGTGTTATAGCTTCGCCGCGCTCGATTGAAGATCAACGGCTCATATCACGCGTGGAGTTTTGGGCTTGCGCCCGAACGTGACCGAGCCAGACCAATTGATTTGGTTGGACCCAACCACATGACTTGAGTCGCTACAGTACTAGGTTTGGATTTAGACCGGTTTAGTTGACCAAACCTTATTCAAATACTTAAAAGGTTTGACTGGGCTTTTAAAAATAGCAAATAAATTTATAAATTCATGAAATTTTTACTGGAAGCTACTGGGATAATATATTTCCCAGATAAATTTTATAAACCACATTTTCACTTTGTAAAATACATAAATATTTATTTCAGGCTGAAAATATTTATTTAAAGACAATAAATTTTTCTTCAAGCCCAAATAATTTCTAAAAATGCAACAAAAATATTTTTAGCCAAGATAATTTATCTAGGCTTTAATAAAAATACTTCCCAGTCATAATACAAGTTTTATCTTGTATTCCTTTAAGACTTCAAATGGTTCTTTAGGGTTTGGCTAAAAGGAAGGTTTTTAATTTGTAACATCTGCCCAAATTGTAAAAATGAACAGTAATGCTTTGAACAGCACCTCATTACTGTTCATAAAACATTTTATTACTGTTTATAAACTTGGGGCTGTTACACTGTGTACATTGAAAATCCTGGACTAGTGTATGAACACAGAGAATTCAGGATCCTTCGTTCCCGGGTTCGACAATACTTTGACCATATTGATCCTATTATTTAAATTATTATATTTCTTTTTGCAAAATCTATTATGCATGCGTGTATGTTTGCTTAAAATTGCTATATTTGAAGATAACGGTGGTTATATTCCTATTCAATGCATAATCCTCCTTGAAATATTGATATCCTTACTGTTGTAGCCATTAGGGTACATTTTAGACAATAAATGATGTCGAATTGGGTTTTTCGAATGCGAATATCGCATAAATGCTTAGCTAGGCTTTAGTCTTTACTAAAATTCGAGAGTTGATGAAATATTGAACATGATTTGGGAGATTTTGGAATAATGGTCTAGAGGGGTTACCTCTGTTAATTTGTACAAAAATATAAAATAAAAAACCTAGATTTCGACACGGGTGAGTTATATTATGAACTGATGAATACGAGAGGGTTTCTCGCATATAGATAGGGGGAGATCCCCACCTATGTCAATTAAGGACCAAATACTGGTGCAACCAATCTAAGCGTAAGCGTACAACCACATGTGCCAGTATGGGACGGCCTTAGCTAATTAAGTCATCGAAAACTAGCCTTGCATATTGGTATGCCGTAATAGTGCGAGAATGCGTGATTGCTCGAAGGGGCTCTATTCACTGAGGCGTTGGAACCAAAGCCTTGTGATACAACGGTTAATGCCTTCCGACACAACGGTTAATACCTCACTTTGACGGGAGGTACCCGAGATTGAAGTGAGGGTTGTCATTACCGGGCTAGTGCAAGGTTAGGACTAGGTGGTGTAAAGGTTTCGATACGTGCTCTAGACTGCATACTATAATGTTGTGTGCGGTGGTATCGATGGATACCAGATAAACTAGAGAATTTGTATTTTGTGAGTAAAGTTGTACACCTTTGCATATTATAAATCTATTTAAATAGTTGTATTCGCAGTCATGAGCATGCTATGAGCAGCCACATTGGGTATAGTCTTTACTTTTGCAAAAAAAAAAGTCTTATCGGGAAATGTTGGGATGGATATTTTGATGTTGTTAAATCTAAGTGCCATGTCTATGGCTGGAAATTAGATGTTGATCGCAGCCAAGGAGGGTTGTGATTTGTTATTTATCAAGTTACTTACTTGTTCCTTATTCATTTACTGCTCTTTAAACTTCCATTTCAAAATACTATATATTAATATTGTAAATAAAATTTGCTTAATGTTGAAAACAATTTGTAGCATAGAGCATCATCCCTTGTTAGCTAAGCATGTATATAAATTTTGCGATACACTACAAGTATTGTTAAGTACGCAATGTACTCAATCTTGCTTAAATTGTTATTCAGATGATGAGGATGAAGTAGTTCGGGACAACGCATTCTTCGGTCCTAGTACCGAGGGGTTCGGGGACGGGTCTTTCTAGGGCTTACTCCTTGTCGATTGCCTGATAGTTTGGATAGGCATGCCGCTGGACTTTTGTGTTTCATCTATTAAATTTCCACTGATGATATTTGAACTCTTATTTGGTCGATCGGTTCTTATATTATAAACTATATAATCGCTGAAGTTTGTGTACCATATTTGTTTCATATTGTATGTAATTATGTATGGATGTGTATACCAATGTTGTGAATGTGTATACTAGTTATTGATCATGGAACTAGTACGGTACACACAAGAGATGCCACCGGCAGGATCGAATGATGGCTTTAGAGATGGCATTGAGAAGAAACAAGAGACAAATTGATTGGTGAGATAGAAAACAGTATCACCAGGAACTAAGATATATAGGCCGATCGATCCTAATGCACCAGACGGCTCACATAAAGCGACGGTAATAACCTGCTAAACCAAGAAAACTCCGCACATCGGTGACTGACTTGGGCTGACCCCAAGATAGCACATCACTGACTTTGCTAGGATCCACAGCCTCGCCTCCGCGAAAGGACATGACCCAAGAATGCCACTTCCTTCAAGCGAACTCGCACTTGTTTGAACTTTGCATACGGTGGTGCTCACGGCTTTCTAATACAAGCGGATGCTCGGCATGCTCTTCTTCACTCTTAGAGTAGATAAGAATATCATCAATGAACACCACAACGAACTTATCTAGATACTCCATGAATACTGAGTTTATAAGGTTCATGAATAAAGTAAGAGCATTGGTTAGGCCACAAGACATGACGGTGTACTCGTACAGACCATAACGAGTAGTGAAAGTCGTCTTCGGAATATCTTCAGCCCTGATCCTGACTTGATGGTACCCCAACCTCAAGTCAATCTTGGAGAATACCCGAGCTCCGGTCAACTAGTCAAAAAGATCATCAATACGAGGCAAAGGATACATGTTTTTCACCATCACCTCATTAAGCGGACGGTAATCAACGCACATGCGCAAGGTCTTGTCCTTCTTCTTCACAAAAATCACAGGACAACCCCAAGGAGATGAGCTAGGACGGATAAAACCCTTCGCTTGAAGCTCACCTAGTTGCTTCTTCAACTCCTCCAACTCATTAGGAGGCATTCGATACGGCGCCTTCGAAATCGGAGCGTTACTGGGTAGCAACTCAATGACGAACTCCAGGTCTCGAACTGGAGGCATCCCAGGCAAATCTTTGGGAAAAACATCCACAAAGTCACATACTGTGGGGACATCCTGGATCTCCAAAGCTGGCTTCGCTTCAAGTGCACAAAGATGTGACCCTTGTAGCTGCGGTGAGAACCCAACCTGTTCTCCTGAGGGGCTCGTGAGGTAGACGACCTTCTTGGCATAATCGATTTGCCCCAAGTGTTGGGACAACCAATCCATGCCAAGAATCACATCCAAACTCGCTGAGTTGAGTAGGATGAGATTCGCCAAGAATCCCACTCCTTCGACTTCAATAGGAACATTCCGGCATTCTTGATCAGCTCTCATTTCCGAACCCGGAGAGCGAATAAGCAAAGGAACCCCCAAAGGAACAAAGTGAAGATCACTAGCAGCAGCAAAAGATCTTGAAATAAAGGAATGCAAAGCTCCTGAATCAAATAATACCGCAGTAGGGCGAGAATTGACAAGAAGCGTACCCAACACAACGTCGGGTGCCTCCTGTGCCTCCTCAGCTGAGATGTGGTTGACTCGGCCACTTCCCATGCCCTGGGTCTTCTGGACTATCTTCTGGTCAGGTGGGTGACCACTTCCTTGCCCGCGCCCTCCATTAGGACGAGGGGCCGCTCCAGTCTTCTTAGGGCAACTGTTAGCATAGTGGCCTTACGGTTGCGGAGAAGCAAGTGATCTCGGCGACCGGTTGCGAAGGCCACCTTCTTTCTTGGGCGCGGTGCACATAGTGAAACACGACCTGCGGGAGACGAGTAACTAGTGCCGCGGCCTCAGCGGTGGTGAAGCCTGAGGATGGGCCCCTGGTGTTGGCCCAACACGGGGGCGAGAGAGGCTGGCCTGTGCAGACCTCTGGGCCTCCTACTTGCGCTTGCGGGACTCGCCCAGCACTCTCGCCTTGTGCTCGACGATGATGGCCTTGTCCACCAAGGTCTGGAAGTCAGGGAAGTCCACAATAGAGAGCTTGTCTTACAGCTCCTCGGACAAGCCCTCCATGAACTTCTCCTGCTTGGCCTCATCAGTGGCCACCTCAGCAGGAGCATACCTCGCTAGATGGTTGAACTCATGGAGGTACTCAGTCATAGATCTACGCCCTTGCTTGAGCTTAAGAAACTCCTTCTTCTTAATCTTCATCAGGCCGGCAGGGACATGGGCCCGACGGAAAGCAGTGTGGAACTCCTCCCAAGTGACCACATGATCAGCGGACTGCATGGCGAGGAAGTTCTCCCACCATGAGAGTGTTGCATGATGACTACGGTGGCCCGATCTTCCGATATGTTCGATTGATTTTGTCGTGAGGACGTTGACGCTTTGAGGCTTTCGACCAGCAAATCGTCACCTCGCAATTCGCTACACCCACACAACTATCGTTATCGACCAGGCTCGCACGCGATCGACCTTACCACGAGGGTTATTGTTCCTGCAAGCAATCGAAGCAACTCACAAGAACAAGAAAGATGCAATCTGAATTGTATTGCGAATATGAATAAAGATCACAAAGTGGGGTTCCCAAACCGTACAACGTGAAACTACAAGTGTGAGAATAATTCTAAGAAAAACCCAACCCTAAAGCGTGGCGGTGTTGTATATATGGGCGTGAGGAGGTTGACCTAGGGTTGTGCGGCCATGGGAAGAGGCGTACACAACCTAGGCTTTGACCCGACACGACACAAAGCCCAATTAGGCCCAAAGCGGTGTCATGACACCTAATGGTAGTCATTGAGCTTGAGACTGGTCTTAGTCTTTGGCAGTCCGGTCATACTGGCGGCAAGCGGTGTCGTAGCACCTAATGGTGTCGTAGACCTTGAGACCTAGTCGTAGTCTTTGGCGGGTTTGGTCGTGTAGGGCGGCGAATCTGGTCGAAGAGCTTGAGACTTGGTCGTGGCGTCGGCAGATGCAGTCGTAGGGTTTGGTGATCACAGTCGTATAGCTTGTAGACACAGTCGTGAGACCTTGGGAACTAGGACTTGATGGATCCTCCCCATTATTCCTAAGTAAAAAGGTCACAATTATTAGGTAGTATACTATGCATAGATAAATTATTAGCACCTAGAAACGAGCTCACCTCATAATTTAAGTGGCGTGCACGAGCTCTTGTCATAGGACCTTGTAGTTTAGCAGGCTGGATGCGGAGGAGTTTGTGTAGTGCATGTATCCGAAGGAGTGATGCCCTCATCACTGCACCCTCAAGCTGATAGGATGCGAAGAGTGCCTTCTCCGGTCACGGCAGCGAGCAATGTTGAGCTTCGCTCAACGGACTTAGCCAATCATCGCGTCAAGTGGGTCCTCGGGCCAGGGAGAAGGTGGGTGGCTGCGTGCGAAGGAACTCCGAGAGTCCCCCCCAACCCCGACCGGTGTCCACCACCTCCCCCAGATCCAGAGGCACCGGAGGGAGTGGAGGTGTTCCTCGCAATGACCTCCAGGATCCGCGTCTGATCCATACGATTCTGCTCGATCTGAGCGAGAACCTCAGCCATGGTCGGAGGAGGCGGGAGCTCCTCATCATGACCAACCGGCTGAACGCTGCGAGTCCTGCCAGCCATCTTGTTCCACTAGGATGAGTTAGCAACAATACCAAGACGGAAGTCAAGGAAAAACGATTAACACATTTAAGGAATGAACTCCAAACGCTTGAAAACAAGCACAAATTCAACATAAGATCTCAAGTTACAAGATCAACTTCCCGGTATGACTAACTCGTATGGGAAGAATGAGTAATCAGTTTTAGGAATGCAAATTTCAGAACACAACCCTCGGTCCAACACAGCTAGAAAGCAAGGTAAAACCACCTAATAGGGTGTTCGATACTTAGCTAACTCATATCACTTCTTACCCTTATATTCCCACAAGTTTTGGTTAAATTAACCTTTCATTTTCAATTCTATATACTATTAATAGCTAGCTGTCCAGAATTTCATGCTTGCTGTCCCGATGTTGCCTTCACTCTTCTGGCCGAAATCCTCAACTCCAGAAGCTCCTAATCTTCTCCAAAGGACAGTCACACTATCATTTTACATCTCTCATGGTTTTTCCAAAACCAAATTAGCCGATAAACCACTATCTTTTGAAAGAAGATGAGAGAAAAATCAGCATTTCAAAACTTAACAAGAAAAGGTAAGATGAGTAAGCTAAGATAGGTAAGGAATAAAATCTGAGAACTTACTTAGGATTTTCATAAACCATTTAACATTTTGAAACTACGTTTTTCAAAATATCTTAAAGACGACCAAGCTAGGGGTTTCTACGATCAGTATGGCTCTGATACTAACTTTGTGAGACCCCGGTTTATTTAGCTTGTAATACTTAGCCTTCCTTTGGCTCTAGCATCACAAAAAAAATACACCGTGCCTCGATGGACATGTGTGCTTTCCAGAATTGCAGCACACATACATCTTTACAAAAGCATGGATCAATTCCATACATCACATAATAACAAGTCTAGCCAAAAACATACAATAGATAGAGTTATTACAAAAGAGCCGACTGGCCAAAAGACATAAAAGTAGCAAAGTGACAGCGGAAGCAAAAGCGCCATAAGATGGCTATAAACAAAAGTTGACCGGTTAGCCATAACCCACAAGGCAACCGACCGGACCGCCAAGCTAGTCGCGTGATCCACAGCAAAACTCACAGAAGTAGGTCCCTTGGGGATCCACTTCCTCCTCTGCACACAACAAGCAATGCAGGTGAGTACAAAAATGTACTCGCAAGACTTACGAGTAACAAGCCTATACATAGCTACATGAAAGCTGTAGCAAGGAGATGGTTATATGGTTAATTGGACGCATAAAGCAATTTTCATTTGCAATAATGTAACAGGTTGAAGGCAATTTGTCAAATCTGTTTTTAAGCATTGAAATAACAACGAGGTAACCATAAATAACAAGTAATCACCTAGAGGTGACTAACCCAATAGCCACCGCAACATAGCACGAATCCCGATTCGTACCACCCATCAAGTTTTAATTAAAATATTGTAGTCTAATTCTCACAGGGCGTATCCGAGCGGGTCCATAACCTAGGACGAGGCTATTCGAATAGTTTTAACCCTGCAGGGTGTACCAATGTACCCACACTTCAGACCGCCTTTAAGCCACAAGATTAGCACACTTCCAAAGGTATGTCGGTACGGCTAAGTCCTACGAGATATTTCCAATATTGTGTATTAACTACGAGCCGCTCGTATGGATAGAAACTCATACGCTTACATTGTAAAGCCGAAGGTCAACTACCCTATAGGGGTAAAGCCTTCGGACAACTACAATGCTCCCAACACATAAACCACCTCATTTTACCACAACACAACACACACACGCCAAAGTACTAAGTCAAGAGAGGTCACATTTCCCTCTAGTGTGGTTAGCACGCCAAATGCTCAGTACGATGGCACAAGTAATTCAGTCCTTGTTGACTCGGGCACCATTCCAGTCACACCCAAAAGCACACCAAGATACCATTGTGCCCAAGTCCAAATCATTTTGTTTTCAGTTTTAGCTTTTGCAATTAAACATAGCACAAAGGCTGAAACATAAAGTCATAATAAGTTTGTGTGATCAAGGTTATCGACTAAGTCGACAACCGCCCATTTCTACCGGTAGCTAAGCATGACTAAGCACATTAACTCGTAAACTACTAAGTGATAAGGGCCCATCCAACGAACCCAAAATCACAGCAAGATACTCCTAGGCTCAGTAGTAGAGGATAAACATTTACCTACAGATGATGCATCTAATGGGTCAACTAATCGACAATAGTTTAAAACAAGATAGTAATGCATACGTAGAATTTGCAAACAACATATTAGAACTTGAAAATAATAGGGGCAATATGATCAAATGATGCTACATCTGCTTGCCTTGTTGGAGGTCTTCTTGCTGCAGAGGAGTATTCTCAGGTTTAATAAAATCTTCGGAACCTAACGCAAAAAAACGCGATAAAACCAATAAGAACGAAGAACACAGAAAGAAATCCAAAAGCCATATTCATCCAAACCATATGAAATTTACACAGCAGCCAGGTCAAGATTTTAAATGAATTTAGAAACAAGAATCATGTCATTTGGACTAAACATGCAAAAGTTATAGCCTAATTAAGTTTTCTCAGCCTGAAAATTTAATCTAAATTAATTTCGGTTACTGTTCAAGGCACAAATTTCCAAAAAGATCTAGAACCTGAAATTTTTATGATAGGTAGAACATGGCATCCTAAGAATAGCAAAACTGAGTTTACTCAATTTGGAGTTAAAATGAATTACTTATGATTTTCCTAAGTTGTAAAACTAGAACATATCATTTTTCGGGGATACATACATGAACAAAACCTATTCCATATTAAAGTACACTAATAGAGGAATTTTACAAGCTTGAGTTTGCCCAGTTTGGAGTTATACAGAAAGTGTTATGCATTTTACAAGTTTTAGTTGAATTTCTAGAATATCAATAAATGGTTGAAACAAGTTAATATTGTTTACAATGTTTTCTGGCATGGAACAAAGTCTAAATGCATTTTTAGATTAAACCTTAGTTAAACATGAATTTAACACAGCTGAATCATCTAAAAAGGAATTAAAATGAATTAGTTATGATATTTCCAAGTTTAAAACAATTTTCAGTTTGCAAATAAAAGGTTTCGGGATTTACTGGTAATCAAACCAACTAGGAAAAACCTGGGCTGGTGATCTTGAATCCAACGGCCCAAACGCGGGAGCCGAACGGAACGCACAGCGCCCAACACCACCCCACCATTGGATTAGATCCAACGGTTCACCGCGGGAAGGTCCTCGAAGGCCCGATCGTCCCAACCAACGTGGACCACAGATCTAAAGATGATCGGCCCACAGCGGGAGCTTCGGTCGAAGGTCCGAATGCTCGCGCCATCCGAGCCACAGATCAAGAGATGAACGGTACAAAAGGATCGGAACACAAAGGACTCTAAACGCTGAGGAGGTCTGGCCCGTTAGATATAGATCTAATGGTCCAGAGCTGAGGGGAGGTCATTAAGGCCAAGGACCTAACGGAGGAGGTCCTGGACGACCCAGATCTCCAAGGGAAGATCCTGGATGGTTCAGATTTACTCGGAGGAGGTCCTAGGCGATAGGGTCTAAAGGAGGGGAGGTCCCGACGGTTAAGATCTCGCGGGGGGAGATCTTCAACGGTCAAAATCAACATGAGGAGGTCCGCAACGACAAGGTCTCAACAGAGGGAGGTCTTAACGGCTCAGATCTCCACTAGGAGGTCCTGAACGGTCAAGATCTACCCGGGGTGGTCCTATAAGCTTAGATCTCCGCGAGAAGGAGGTCCTAAGGTTTTCTTTACAAACGACCAAGGGGTGGTCTTTTGCAAATGGGACCCCAAGGGAGGTCCCAAAGGTGGTTTTTACAAAAACGACCACAGGGTGGTCGTTTTGCGTGGGGATGATCCTACGGCTAAGTTTGAACCAGGGAGGTCCTTTACGGCCAGGATCTAGGCTAGGGGGACGTCCTGGCAGCTAACGTTGTGCAAAGGAAGATCTAACGGCTCAGAGCCAAACCTGGGGAGAACCTCAACGGCTAAGATTAAACTGAGGAGGTCCCGGGACTTGTCAAAAATACGGCAACAGCATCGAGTACCGCACTTGCCCACCGTCTTGTCGCTGGCGACCCCAGCCACAGTGGCGCGAAACCAAAGTAGCAAAATGTTTGCAATACTATTGCGAACACTTTGAGGGCACCCTCGCAGGCGGAGCTGGCCCAAATCGCCGGCGAGCCGGAGAGGGGCGCAGGAGCACTTTTGGCAAAAACCTACGCAATGATCTAAACTAATAGGTCCTATAGCACTACAGGGCTATTGCGAACTCACCTGGATGCAGGGGAGGTCCGAAGGAAGTCGGAAGCTCGGCGCGAGACAGCACGCCGGAGTTGGAGACGCAACGAGGACCGGGAGCTCGCAAGCAAGGAAAGGCACAGGGATGATCCATACAGCTATGCGATGGCCCAGAGGAGGTCCAGGAGCAATTAATCGACCAAGAGCACTCACCGGAGTTGGAGAAGATGAAGAGAACCACCTACAATCGAAATCCTTGCAAATCCAACTCGAGCTGCTCCTGTGGAAGCAACCCAAAATAGGGTTAGGGATAACAATCAGGAGGTTAAGGAGCTCAAAAGGATCCCATAAGAAGGGAGAAAGAACCACTCGAGCACCAAGGCCACCACGGAGCTTCACGGCCAGCAATGGCAGATTTGGGTGTTTTCGGTGGTTTTGAGCTTAACAAGTAATGGAGAGCTGAGAGGTGCTGTAAAGGGACTCAAAGAGGGGTTTGGGGAGCTTTATATAGCTGGAGAACTAGGGTTTGGCAAGAACGAAGTCCTCAGGTGAGCTCAATGGTGAGCTCGGCTCACGGCACTACTATGGACCAAAAGAAATGATGGGGCAGGAGAAGAACACGGCCATGGCCGAAAGCGAGCCGGCGCGCATTAAAGGCCTCGACCAGAGGGACGTTGACGAAGATGCTTGAAGTGACCAGGCCATACTGCTCACTGTTACAGTGCACGGCGCAAGGAGGAAGAAGGGCGGAAAAAGGTCGGGGTGCTCGTGAGCGACTAGATTTTAATCGGACGGTTGGGATTGCCCAAGATCTCCCGAGGTTCAAAGCACAAGGGGAGGTCGTGAGCGTTGGATTTGAATCCAACGGCTGAACACACGCGCCCGAGTACGGCTTAAGGAGACTTGGCTCGACCGAGTCAAGATGGTTGGGCTTGGGTCTGACTCGAGCCCAACAGTTATTTGAATTTAGGATTTTGATTACAACTGAGACTTTGTAGAATTGTTTGAGGTAGAAAAACAACTTCAAAAATTCTGAAATTTTTACAAGAGCTTGCTAACTAAGATATTGACCTTGCTTAAAATTTTCAGAGGTTTTTATGTAGTGCATTTTACTACAAAAAGTTCTGCAAGGTGCTGAGCTAGGGATTGACTAACAGTCAAACATGTTTGTCTGCCCTCTAAAAACATTCAAACGATTTCTAAAAATTGTGAAATTTTTCAGAAGGGTCACATACCATCCCTAGGACTTAGGAAAAATATTTCCAAGGAATGATCACTAGGTTTGACAAGAAAGTTTTTGAAGGACAAGATTTCGGTCAGAATGACTTATGACATTGTATTCCCTTAATTCCTTTACAAGAATTTTTCAGATCATACAGGAAATACAAGGTGTAAGAAAAGTTTTTAATTTCTACACATTTTCTTACATTTGAAACACAAACCAAAACTTGGGATGTTACAGAAGGAGATTCTATTTGCATCTCCTCTGCGACCTTCTCGCCAACTGACTGTGTATCCTCGATTACAGTTACTTGGCTTGATGCAGTCAAGTCGGCTGTGAATGAGGGTTAAGGTTGGGGTCACGGGCTTTAAGCTTTGCTAAAATAAAGCTTACAGCTCCTTTGACCGCTTCTTTTATCGAGTCATTCTGGTTGGTCTTCAGAGTAGTCACCAACTCTTGCAAGATACCGACTTGCTCCCCAATGGCACTCGTATGAGCGGCAAGCGTGTCGTCATGAGGTGTGACCTTTTCAGCATGAAGCCCATCGAGTACATTGTTCAAAAGTGAAATGTTATCTTGAAGATTGATCTTCATCGACTTCATCTCCTCCTGGGTGCAAGTCGAAGCCTCTTAAAGTTGTTTTATTTCAATTAACCTCTCTGAAAAGAGTAAGGTTAGTTAGATAAAATGACTTCACGAGAAAGAAAAACAATTTAATAGCAGGTAAAGTTTTACTTACCCGCTAATTGAGAACCTAATTTCTCAATTTCTTGATCTTTATCTTTCGCGATGCGGGCGATCTCACGAACGACCGAGGTTTTTTCTTGAACCTCAATCCAAAGAGTCCCCACCTCGGCTTGAAGGGCTTTATTTTCGACTTCTTTTTCTATAAAAGAATGAGAAGTTAGGAAGGTGAAGATCAAGAAAGTAAGCAGTCATAACTTCACGTATTGTTTATTTTTCCTACAACTCTTGAGTTGCAGAGCTGGCCTCCTAAAGCTTCTTCAGAAGGTTAGTGACCTCATCCTTTAACTTCTTCGTCTCAGCTTTTTTGAAGTCGAGCGAATCAGCTAAGGTCTTTTCGCCACTCTTAAACCTGAAAAAGTTAAGAGTAGACATGAATACATAGACGAGCAGTCGTAAGTATTTCTGCAACTAACGCATGATCGTAAGTTTTTCTACGATTACTTATGGCCGTAAGTTTTTCTACGACCAGTACCAAGTCGTAAGATTTTCTACGACAACCCCCCACCGAGTATCGTACAAGTAGTCGAATTATAAAACGATTACGAGTGTCAGTTGCTCACCACCTCTCTGCTTGCTCACAGAGTACTCATTTCTCTTGTCGCAATTTGATAAGTTGCCGATTGTTCCACGGCTCTCTGTAGGAGAGAAAGGCGATAAGAAGCAGGGAAAAAACCATACTTGTGAGTATTGATGGATACTTACATTCTTGCTTGACCAAGCAAACATAGAGACTATCCTCGACGGATCTTTTAGCCCATCCATCTCCTCGACTCGTTTCCACCAAACCCCTTCGAGACGTTCGTTATCGAAGACAACCCCACAATTGGGAATGTTGCTAGGGTGAGGGACTCGGTCGCGAGATTGGTAGGCAGAAGATCCTACGATAGAAACAGGGCCAAAGAAATCAGAGCAGAAGTTAAAGTACTCTTCTTCTTCTGATTTGGTAATGGAAGCACCGCCTGGAGGACTGGAAGGAATGTCCTCGACAACCTCCTTACCGATACGGTGGTCGGAACTCTCACCGCCACCTACTCCCAGTGTCTCCCTCGTGGCCTCCCTCGTCTCCACCTCCATCCCTATGACTATCTCAGTGGTCGTAGCGATTTCAGCAGCAACGACTTCCTCCACCATGGGAATGGTAGCTGGAGCTTCAGCTACCACCGCTGTCGCACCTTCACTGGCTAAAGAAGTAACAGCGGGCTTCTCGATAGAAGCATCCACGGAGGCTGAAGGAGTTGGGCTCAGATCATAGAACAAAGAGCAAGTTAACTCATGAAAAACAAAGGGTAAATGTTATTCTTACACTTCTGTTTTTCACATACCTCTGCGCGCTGGACCTAACCCAGAACTTGGGAGTAACCTTCCCCACGAAAGGTTTCTTCAACTTCCTCTCGACTACTGTTGGTCGAGATTCAGTTTGGGGAACGGGAGTCACCGCTTTGTGACTCTCCTAACTCCCCGAATGGACGAGATCTGTCTCGACCACCTCAAGAGCACTGCTCCCCTCGACCTCAGGTTCTGCTGGAGCAGTAGTTTCCTTCACAAAAGACATGAAGCTCTTCCAGTTCTCCTTTTCTAGCTGCTTTGTAAAGCCACGAGAAGTTGAAACTGTGAAAGTCTTGTTGTCGTAATAGAAGGGTACCTTGGCCTTGGATGCTTTGCGCTCAAGGGCAAAGGAAACTTCCTCTGCTTTTTCCCTCGCTGCTACCTCCATGTCTGCAACGAATTGAGCAAAGGGAGCAGAAGAAGTTGAACTCACGCCACCTTTGTCGCCGACCTTTACGAGTCGACGCCTTTTGGTTGGAGGAGCTTTCGCCTGCTCCGTTTGCGCTGTTGCCCCAATGACCACCAACGCGACCTCTGCGTCGTCATCTTGGCGGTCCTCCATGCCTACTTTCTGATGATATCAGGAAAAGAAAATGTTACAGAAAGTGATCATAAGTTTTTCTACGACCACCCACTAGTCGTAAGTTTTTCTATCACCAGCTCATGGTCGTAGGTTTTTCTACGACAAACCCACTAGTCGTAAGTATTTCTACGACTACCAAGACCTAAAGATGAAATCGATTTTTGATTACCTTTAGGCACTCCACCTTCTCCTCTGCGGTTAAAACCGCAAGAATTTGGGGAGCTGCTACACTGGACGGACTCTTCTCACAGATGATCTGCGCGGCGTCGATCTGCACGCCTGTGGAAAGATGCATGCGGAAATAACACAATCAACGAACGGATCAAGATTAACCAAGGCCAGAGTCAAAACGTGAGCATTCCACTTACCATCCTTGTAGTCCCTAGTCGGGTCTTCTTTCCCTGAGTACCTCTACATGGGAGGAACTCGTTTCTTCAGGGGACTAATACGGCGTGTGATGAAATCCTTCACCACGTGCCATCCGGTAAGCCCCCCTGCCTTCAAGTCTTTGATAGCTTGAATGTAGGGGGCGATCTGGTCAAGATTCTTGGGAGTCGAATCCCAGGAAGAAATCCTCTCGGTGGCATTCCCGATGAACGAGAGGCTATCTTCTTCAGTGACTTCTCAGTAGAACCATTTCTTCTTTTACCCTGGCCACGAGGACCGGGTGAACATCTGAATATACTCCTTCGACTTGTCGTCGTGGAGCTTTAGACCGCAACTTCCAGCAATTCCGACTTGTCGAGCCATCCCGTAGTAGTACCGGAAAAGCTCGAGGTCCACCGGAATCCCCAGGTATGCCTCACACAAGTACACGAAAACACTTAGCATTGTGAGGGAATTAGGTCCAAGGTTCACTAATTCCACTCCAAAGTGCTCGAGCACGAGTGTAAGGAAAGGGTGAGCAGGCAATCGAAGGCCACACTCACAATACGCCTAGAAGACAGGGATTTGACCGTCCTCCCCCGACGGCCAGTGTTGTCCATGTGCCGAAATCCACTTCACGAGGACCTTCTCGGGGATCTTCTCGGCAGTAACCAAGGCTTTCATCTTTGTTGTATCCATTTCCGATTCAGCCCACTCAGAGATGATCCTAGCCATCTTTTTCTCAAGAAGGGGAGAGTTGGATTCGAAAAAGCTTCAAGAAAGCACACAGTGTCGCTGGCGGCGGAAGAGGCGAGAATACGATGAACAGTCGGGGTGAATTGGGCAAAAGGTAAGAACCCTAAAGTCACCCCTGCGGTCTATTTTATAACCGCACACTTGAAACAAAATACTGTGGAAACTCAGCGGTTTGCACCGCTTTAGGAACAGATCTTTTTAAATCTGCTTGTTCAAGATAACCGAGGCTCTTTTCACACCTCAAGCGAAATTACCTTCTTGGCCAAGTATTTTTCTGGTCAAAAGAAATACCTCTCGGAAAGGCTTTACTTCCGATCGTTGTACCACGATTACTCTGAAGTCGTAAGATTTTCTACGACTACCTTGCAGTCGTGAGATTTCTAACAAACTGCCTCGACCAAGTATATTTCTGGTCGAATGAAACACACGTTGAAGAGCATTTCCTTCAACATTTTCCCTACAACCACCTATTGGTTGTAGGATCATCTATGACTCCTTGCCCAAGTAAGTTATTTTCACTTGAAGCTGGGGGGCTAGATGACGAGGATCTAATAATCCTTATTTTACTATTTATTCGTAATCATGTATTATGGGTAAACATGACGTCACACAGTGACTAAGTATACTCCTTACAGTTGTAAGGGAGAGGTCAATCGAGTGGTTGTAAGTCCTTATACGACCACCCCCATAGTCGTAAGTATTTCTACGACTACCGTGCAATCGTAAGTTCTCCTACGATTACCTTCCATCGTAAGCCTTTCTACGACCAATATCCAGTTGTAAGCTTTTCTACGACTGCCCCCTAGTCGTAAGTCCTGCTACGACCAGTCTTGCCACGACTTCTCCACAGATAACTAGGTCCACTCGCCAGTAGGCTCTATTAATTGTGAGATCTGAGCAGTCAAGATATGTAGTTATACCTGGAATAACTACGGGTAACTCATCATTATCTCTTATTGATAACCATCAGGTAACATGGAGAGGTTACTACTCCGGTAATTACTCTCATTATTACAGAGTAATGAGCGCCTCCTGACCTGGAACGAAAACCGCCTTCACAGCATACTTTAAATAGGCATCTTTTAGAGGTAATGAGAGAGGACTTTTGGAGATGCAATCAATAGCAGCATTAGCGTAAGCCTTTTTCACTGATTGTAACCAGGATACACAATACAACATACACAAGAGTAGGGTTGTTATTCTCACTCGAGAAGGCCCGAACCTGTATAAAAATTCCCATATCTCTTTTGTCTGCGTGATCAATTGTGGAGACCCTCCGAATCAAATAATCTTTACGTAAGATTGGTTCTAAAACACCGACAGCGTCGTTATTCATCAAGGCGCCGGGGCCATCGCATTCTTTAGCTGTCCCATTGCGGCATGCCACACCAAGCTGAAGGCTTATGAACACAAGCTCATTGGTCTAGTACAAGCCGTGCAGCATTGGAGGCCATATTTGTGGGGGCACGCTTTCACTATCAAGACAGACCATTATGCCCTCAAGTTTCTTCTGGATCAGCACCTCTCCATGATACCTCAACATCAATGGGTGAGCAAATTGTTTGGGTTTGATTTTGTGGTAGAATTCCAGCCGGATCGCTTGAATGTGGTCGCCGACGCCCTGTCTCACCGGAATGCCGAACCAGGGATTGCTTTTGTCATCACTTCACCCCGATTCTCTTTGTTCGAGGATCTACGCCAAGCCGTATGCACAGAGCCGACCTTGTCGAGCCTCCGGGAGCGCATCGCCTCCGGTGAGCTCGGTTCTCCTTGGTCTTTGGTGGAGGGCATGGTGTGCTGTGAACAGCGCACCCACATTCCAGCCGACTCCATGCTACTGTCGGCTATCTTGGGGGTTGTACATGATGGGCCTCATGAAGGGATCCAGAAGACACTTCATCGCTTGTGGGAAAGTTTCCATGTTGCACAGGACCAGGCGGTGGTTCAGGAGTACGTCCGCGCCTGTGGGGTTTGCCAACGCAACAAGACAGAACAGCTCCAACCGGCGAGATTGCTACTGCCCCTAGCAGTCCCTTCCTTGGTATGGTCTGATATCTCCATGGACTTTGTGGAGGGATTGCCTAAAGTGGGCGACAAATCTATCATCTTAACAGTTGTCAACAAATTCTCAACGTACACCCATTTCATTCCTTTGGTCCATCCGTATTCAACTTTGTCCGTTGCACAAGCCTTCTTTGTAGAAATTGTCCGACTCCATGGCATCCCTACCTCCATTGTGTTGGACAGGACCCAGTATTCACCTCGAATTTCTGAAAGAATTTATTTGATCAATGTCATACCAGCCTTAACATGAGTACGGCTTATCACCCATAGTCTAATGGTCAATCTGAAGTGGTGAACAAGATCACTGCCATGTACCTCTGTTGCATGACTAGAGACCGGCCACGACAATGGGTTCGATGGCTTCCTTGGGTAGAATTTATTTATAATACTTCGTATCATTCAGCCCTCAAGACAACGCCATTTCGCATGGTGTATGGGCGCGAACCTCCCTCTTTTCAGGACTATGAGCCAGGAGTAGCGCACAAAACAGTAGTTGATCAGGCACTCCAGGATCGCGATTTGTTCTTGGTAGATGTTCAGAGTCGCTTACTTCATTCCTGTGGGGACCCCAGGTTATCTCCGTAAGGCCGAGACTAAGCAAGGTCTTAAAGACATAACTCTGGATCTCTAGTAAATGGATTTCAACTTAACTCCATCTAAGTGAGAGGCTTAGCTAATAACTAGAGCCCCGGCGATCATGCGCGCTGCTCCTCTACGAGCGCTGCATGATTGTCGGTTCTCCAACAAGCCCAAGCACTACACTTAAGGAGTTACATGGGAAGCCACGAACAGCGAGCATAACTTATATTGACTCCCAAGATCAGCGACCAATATATTCATACTCTCATACAATGTTGATTACATCCATACAACATTCATACATAAATAGTACAAAAGTCATACATCATAGTTATCCAAGTTTACAACTAGTACAAGTGGCCGACCGGCCAAATTAAACAAGTTCATAAAGTAGTAGCGGAAAGCAAGTAATTAAACCAAAAGACCAGCAGTGGTATGCCCCATAACCCATCGGCAACCGACTGTGAGTTAAATGATAGCATTACTCATCAGTGTCGCCTAAACCGACACTGACAAGCTCGTCGGGCTCGATAACTTCCTCACCTGTAAGCTAGTAGACAAACTGGCTAAGTACAAAGAGTACTCGCAAGTCTTACACAAATAAAAATTAGTTATGCGTAAGGTTGTTCCAAGGGATGGCTCATATTGGCTTAGTTTTGCAAAAGAGACGCAACAATGTACAACCTACACATACTAGATTTTCAAGTGTCATTTCAAAATCAGATTTGAAGTAGAAGTAAAACATGTGAATAAGTAATGAATTGAATAACAAATAAATCATACAAATAACAAAGTGGCTATCCACTTTGATACAATAACAAACATGAACATCCCATTCATGACGAATACCGAGTTTACCCACAATTTTAATTCCAAGTCTAACAATAAGCAGCCACAATTTCAAGCGGTCGTCCATAACCGTGGACACGGCTATTCGAATAGATTATACCCTGCAGGGGTGTACTACTTTACCCACACGACTCGATTAGCCCGTAAGCCTCCGAATAATGACACACTTCCTTTGGTATGCCAGCTGGGGAGAATCGAGATACGATCGTTTTCAGCAAGAAAACCCTATTGAGCTAAGTCCCCCATGTGAGATGTTTCCGGTCTTAGTACAAGTAGCGTATAGCACTTGCTAAGGGGCTCACACGTTATATTGGAGATACCGATGTAACGGAAAAGGTAATTGGTGCTCCCTTGCACACTATAGAACATTGACATCGGTTCCTGAGGACAATTGACAAAGACACAATTTTCCCTACACCACCGTGAGACTTAACACAATAAAACCTTCCCCTTACTTGACCATACAGCACCCATATACTGTGTATGGTAGCACGAGTTTTACTTGAATCGCAACAACCCAAAGTTCGGTCCTGAAGTGTCCAGACAAGGCAAACCACATACCCAAATCTCGTGCACGAAGGCACCATCACTATCCAACACTTGTCCAGACCATAAACTTCTTTTAAAATGTCCAATTTAACTCATAAAACAGATACGAAGATCTGGAACAAAAGTATATAAAGAATGTTGTGTTTATCCCATAATTGACGGGTTATTCCCGACAATCAAACTGCCGTTTCTAGACTTGCATGGCTAAGCAAACCCGAACAATATAAATTCATACATCCTAGCCTAAGCATGTGGTGCTAGAATGATTCAAGGATAACCTCAATGAATTAGGAGATAACTAAACTACACATCACAAAAATAGCGACCTTATCAAAATAGCATGCAAGCAATTATCATTGCACTACCTTAACATAACTGGGATCAAATATGATGCAAAAAAGAAATTTCAAAGGATGCTTGCCTTGCTGAAAAAGTAGTTGTTTACTCTCAGTAGTGTAGACGTCAATATCAATCACTTCGGAATCTAAAGAATAGAGACCGATATAAACACCGAGAAATACTCCAAAAATCAAGATGCTCAAAAATGCATGATTTTTCTACAGTAACTAAGTCATGATTTTATACGAATTTAGGTGGAAAAATTATTCCATTTGGATTTAGTATGTGAAAGTTATGGCAGTTTGAATTTCAGTTTTGCTGGAAATTCCAATCTAATTGGAATCTGTCACTATTCACAGATTTTAATTATTTGGTGAAAATTTGTAGAGTAGTGGGGGTTATAAGGATTACATAGTTAAATAGTGGATATCAAGATAAACTCAAATTGATTTGGTTCATCTCATTTGGAGTTTTTATGAATTAGTTATGCATTTTTGAAGTTATCAGCCTTTTCTTATTGTCAAAATAATGCAGTTAATAGAGGATTTTTCCAAAAGTACCTTCTCTGTTACAAAGACCAGTTTAAAACCTATTTTAAAATAAAGTATATTGAATATGAAAATTATCAGAAGTGGTTCCACTTAATTTGGAGTTGAATTGAGGGAGTTATGAATTTATCAAGTTTAAACAATTTTCTGTGTATAGAAAAAGAACTGAGAGAGGTCTTGAGGGTGGTCTGTGCAAAAATTCCCCGAGGAGGTCTTGTGGGTGGTCCTGGAAGGAGGGCCACAAGGAGGTCCTGAGGGTTGTTATTGTCAAACAACCACGGGGAGGTCCTAGACGGCTGAGATGAGCTTTAGGAGGTCCTGGACGGCTGATATAGACTCTAGGAGGTCCTAAACGGCTGATAAGAGATTCAAGAGGGCCTAGCGGTCAGGATAAACCTAAGGAGGTCTGGATGGTCCTCTGTGGGACAACTGCAGGGCACGGGGTTTTAAAGATTTGGGCCCACGAGTCGGTCGCTTAAAGACTCTCGTTAAGACATCATTTAATTGTTAATGATTACCTCTTAATTCCATATCTCCTGCTACAGTACCTGTCCGAATACGACAACGGAACTCGTACAGCGGCTTGCCCGGCGGCTCACCGGCGCTACGCGCCACGGTGGAGCTGGCCAAGGGCTGCAATAGCTAGGCGATAGTAATGCGCACCTCCTGGTGACATTCTCAACGGCGGAGCCGACCTTTACCGACGGCTAGCTGGAGTTTGATCAACGCTAACAATTACGGCAAAAGTGCAAAACACCCGAAACCTCCGTAGCGACATCTTAAGCATGTGCCTTAGCTCCTAGGGACTATTAGGATGCTACCTGAGCTCGGAGGATGTTCGGAGAAGGCTGGAGTTGACTGGAACACCGCCGGCGCCAGAGAAGATGTGGTGACGGCACGGCTTCGCAAAAGAAAAGTCCTGGGAAGAAAACACTAAGAGTAGGTGCTCGATATAGCTCAAGAATCCTAATGACATGCTATAAGAGCGAAGAAAACAGAAAGGCCTTACCAAATTGAAGTGGGAGGCGAAAAGTCGCTTACGGCCGAAAATGGTCCAAGCTCCAATTCACCATATCCTGTCGTGCATGGATAAAAGAAACGATTGAGGGCTATCAATCTTAAGTCTTGAGACATAAGATGTCGAACAAGAACAAAGGCAACTTACCTAAACTGCAAATGACAAGGGAAGGTCCTCTGGTGTGCTCTTTGGATAACAGCTCCAAGATGAACCAGATGCTACAAGCATAGGAGCTCTCATTAGCAAAAATGGACATGGAATAGATCTCAAAACAGGGAGGAACTACTGGAGAGAAACTTATCCAAGTAGGTCCGAGAAGGGAGCTCCTTTTTCCTCAGCTTTCCTCAGCCACCGAGAGGAAAGATGGCAAAAATGGAGTGCGAGGATAGGTCTTAAGATAGGAAAGATGACGGTAGTAGAGGCAGCGTGAAGTGAGGGAGCTCCAGGAGTGGTCAACTGGGGCGGTGGATTGACGGTGTCACCGGAGCGTTTCAGAGCACGTCAGAAAAACTCAGCTGCGTGGAGCTCAGCTCCTGCGCAAGGTCAGAGACGAAACTGACAGCGTGGGCCCGCGGCGTCAGCGTCTCAATCGTGCGCGCGCGAGTCAGAGGAAAAGGGAGGTCGTGGGCCGTTGGATGGACATCAAACGTCTCACGATCACCAAGGCGGGAAGGAGTGTTATTAGGCAGAGGGAGGTCGCGGCCATTGGATTTGGATCAAGTGGCTCACGATCTCCATTGAGGTTCGGATGGCCGAACAGGTTGGGGAGGTCTGGACCGTTGGACGTAGATCCAACGCTTGCTTGTGACAGTGCGCTTTTAGGGGGTTGGGCCGAACCAGTTTACTTATCCAGGCTCGAGCCCGAGGAACAGTGGTGGTCGGTTAGGGTTAGGGTTTGACTGAGAAACAAATTAATTTCCTGTACTTTGACTAGAGCTTTAAAAATAGAAATAATTTTCAGAAAAATATGAAATAAATCACAGAGGTTCCTAGGAAGGTCTAATGCCCACAAAAATTATTGAGCACCCCTTTCCATGATATAAAGTGCATAATACAAATTCAATCTTATTGTATGTCTTTAAATTGGTTGGATTTTTCTTAGGGTCTCAACTAGTCCCAAAAATTTGGGAAAAATTATATCAATTCATGACAATTAATATAATATTTTAATAAATTGTTTCCAAAGGAACTTCAGTAGCATTTGCTTTAGTTTTTCTTTTGGAGTTCAATTTAATGTGTAAGTTCCATCTTAGTTTGATATCACAAAGTGTAATTTATATATTGAATGCTTCAAAATAATGATGCATGCTGATGAGATGCATAGTAATCCTCTTTATTGATTTAGGGATGTGACAAACCTCCCCCCTTACAAAAGATCTTGACCTCGAGATCTCGGTAGGTCAGATAATAGATAGGAAGGTTTGGCAAAAAGATACAACATCTAGCGTTCGAAGACATTTCAAGTAGAAGGAAAAAGATCTGGATATTCGCTTCGCAGCATGTCTTCACTCTCCCAAGTAGCCTCATCTTCAGTATGGTTACTCCACTAGACTTTGAGGAACTTGACGTTGCGATTTCTCATCTTGCGCTCCATTTCTTCAAGAATACGAATCGGGCGTTCCCGATAAGAAAGATCGGGTTGCAAGTCGAGTTCTTCCAACTTAGTTTCTTCCGTTGGAACGCGGAGACATTTTCTTAGTTGAGAAACATGGAACACATCGTGTACATCTAAAAGTGATGGCGGCAACTCCAATTGATACGCCACCGATCCCAATTTTGCTATAATTCGGAAAGGTCCGATATAGCGAGGTGCCAATTTGCCCTTGACTTGGAAACGATGTATTCCTTTCATCGGAGAGACTTTGAGATAGACATGATCATCCACCTCAAAACTCAACTCACGACGACGGCGGTCGGCATAAGACTTCTAACGAGATTGAGCCGTCCGAAGTCGCTCACGGATGACACAGACTTGTTCTTCCGCATCTTTTACCAAGGTTGGACCATAAAATGGCCTCTCCCCGACTTCGGACCAATTCAAAGGTGTCCTACAAGCTCTCCCATACAAAGCCTCGAAGGGTGATATTTGTATGCTTGATTGGAAACTGTTGTTATAGGAGA
Organism: Ampelocalamus luodianensis; assembly: GCA_036346255.1. Taxonomy (NCBI): domain Eukaryota; kingdom Viridiplantae; phylum Streptophyta; class Magnoliopsida; order Poales; family Poaceae; genus Ampelocalamus; species Ampelocalamus luodianensis. Next base: position 32,494,469 of record CM070619.1, read on the forward strand.
ACTCCGCAAATGGTAAGCACTTCTCCCAATTTTTGCTATAAGACAACACACAAGCTCGGAGAAGGTCTTCTAGAATTTGGTTCACCCTTTTAGTTTGCCCATCTGTTTGCGGGTGATACGCGGAACTGAAAGATAGATTGGTCCCCATTGCTTTGTGTAAGCATCCCCAGAAATAGGATGTGAATTGAGCGCCTCGATCAGAAACTATCACCTTTGGCACACCATGGAGACAAACAATTCTAGAAATATAAAGCTCGGCTAGCTTATCTCCATGGTAGGTGGTCTTGACAGGAATGAAATGAGCAACTTTTGTTAAACGATCAACAATCACCCATATAGAATCAGACCCAGTTTGAGTCCTAGGAAGGCCAGTAATAAAATCCATGCCAACCTCTTCCCATTTCCTCTTTGGAATAGGCAAGGGTTGGAGAGTACCCGCTGGCCTCAAATGTTCACCCTTGACCTTTTGGCATACATCACACCTGGCAACATATTGGGCAATCTGTTGCTTCATTTGGCTCCACCAAAGTATTTTCTTCGGATCGTAGTACATCTTGGTACTACCCGGGTGAAAAGAGAATTTAGAGTTGTGATCCTCTTTGAGGATTAGCTCTCTCAAAGTGGGATCACAAGGCACCACCAACCGGTTTCCGAGCCATAGGATACCTTGTGCATCTTCTTTGAAGCATTTGGCCTTGCCTTGCTTCATTTCTTCCCAGATTTGAGCTACTTGGTGTCGAGTCTTACAGGCTTCTCTAATCTGGTCCTCAAGTGTAAAATTCACACTAAGGGCGCAAGAGAACCTTCTTCAATTATCTCCAGTGCGCAGCGTTGCATCGCGACACACAACCACGCGAAGTGGGAGTTACCGATAAACAGATTGCCCGAGACTTTACGCTTGCGAGGATCTAAATAATCCTCATTTATTAATCAGAAATATGGCGTCACAAAGCATACCCCTTGAATATTATAAGGAAGAGCAGTCGAAGTCGTAGGTTATCGTGCGACTACCCCTAGTCGTAAGCTCTTCTACGACTATGGTATAATCGTTATGACTACCCCTAGTCGTAAGTTCTTCACGACTATGGTATAATCGTTCGACTACCCCTAGTCGTAAGTTCTTCTCGACTATGGTATAATCGTTACGACTACGTGCAGTTGTAAGTCTTTCTCGACTAGTTACGCTCTGATTCCTCACGATTTCTTTGGACCCACACGTCGAAGACCTACTAAATAAGTGAGGATCCAAGCGGTCAAAATATGCGATTATGTTTGACATAACTATTGATAATTCCCACTATCTCGATGATAACCGTTTGGCGGCATGGGAGGTTACTACTCGGTAATTACTCATTATTGCGCGATGATGAGAGTAATTAGCTGGAATAACGACATCGCCGCTTGCTTAGTATAAATAGGAGTCTTTTAGAGATAGTAGGGAGAGGACCCTTTTTGGGACAAAGAGCGCCTTTCGGAAGGCGATTAGGAAAACCTTGATCGATTGTAATCGAGAGCAAATACAAGATACGGGAGTAGGGTTATTATTCTCATCAGAAGGCCGAACACGTATAAAAATCCGTGTCTCCTTCTGCGTGATCAATTGTGAGAACCCGAATCAAACAATCTTTACGTAGATCGGTTCTAAAACAACGGCAGTTGGCGCCGACCTTGGGGATCTTACGGTAATTTCTTGTCAACGATTCTTTCTTTTCTCTTTGATGCTACCATGGCGGGAGAATGGAGCGAGGAGAATTGGTTCGACTTGGCGATTCGCGAGATATCGACATGGATGCCGGTTTCGACTCTGACCGAGTATCGAATCTTCGGCGGTGTTGCGCCTGCGGAGATCTTCTATCGGATCTCGGAGCGCATTACCAGTAGTCGAGGAGGATCTGATCCCCACGACGATGCGCCCGGTAGGGATCAATTTCTCGGGAGGCAAGGTCAACCGACCGACCAACGGGCTGTCTCGGGGCAAACTCGCAACACAACGAGTTTTTCCTCCAAGTGTTCGAATCCCCCAAGGCGATGCGATTTAGCAAGACAAGTTACGAGGCCATCATTAGGGCTCCATCGACATCGATGGTCCTCTCTCTCCGAGTGCTTCGCAGAAGAGGATTGAACATCTTGTTCATCCAAATCCAACCGTCCGACGCGGACCTATCTGTGAGCGGAGGCGGTTATAACCAGTTCCCCACACGGAGGTTTACTCCAAGTCGCGGATGGTGTCGCTCATTGCTCCTCAAGTGAGGGTCTCGGCGCAAGTGGAAGGTCATCCGCGGTGGTCTTTGTCCTTCCTCGATAAGGATCGTTCTCCCGAAGAAGGATTGAACATGCTTCCGCCGAGCATACTCTACACCGCCTCGTCGTAATGACAAGGACACCACGGTTGGCGAACGAAAGAAACACTTTAATGAGCGTGCGGGACATCTTCAACATTCTCGCGCTCCATTAAAGCAAGCTCGAAGTGCAAGCAGACCATTAAAGCAACTCGGCGGAAAAGAATAGTGGCTCAGAAGAACCTTCCCGAGCGCGCTTATTTTCAGTCGGAGGAAGCTCAAGAGCTCCAGCAAATTAATGATTTGCTGGAAACCCCGACTCAAGAACTTGCTCGAGCACCAGGTTATGACCACTTTGCAGAGGAGATCACGCAAAGGCTTCGTAACACGATGGCCAAGCTCGAACGACTGCGTCGACCACAACCAAGAAGTCGTAATAGTACGTCTACTTCTTACGCGGCCGTTCGAAAACTCGTCGCATAGAAGCGTCGACTCTCCCTCACGTCGTTCTCGACATGAGGAAAATGCCACAAGCCCACGGGAGAGGTGACCTTTCACCGCCCGGCGACAAGGCGCATGGCGGCAAGTGGGGTGCGAGGTATTTCCCTCGTAAAGGTGAGACCTATTGTAGGCCTAGCCCCCATGGTCGGGTATCGGCGAGTTCGATCACCCGCGACATTAACCCTCGTTTTACAAAGAAGAAGACAAGAGGTTATCTCGGGATGTCGGGCGTTCTCCCGACCCGGCGATTCGTTGGCGCCTCGATTCGACCAACGAACATGGAGAAATTCAATGGAACTCAAAACCCCATCGAGTTCCTCCAAATCTACCTCTGACTATCCGAGTTTGCGGGAGGAGAGAGCATGTCATGGCAAATTACCTTCCATTGTACTCGAAGGATCGGTAGCGATCGTGGCTTTTAAACCGACCATTGGTCGATCTACTCGTGCAACACCTCTGTGATCTATTGTTGGCAAATTTCTAGGGCACTTACAATCGCCAAGAAAGGAAGATGACTCGCACGGATAAGGCAAAACAACTGTGAAACGCTCGCCAATTTATCGGAGCGCTTGATCGAGTTCGAAATTCTATTCGGAAGTTTCGACTGCGTGCGTGACGAGGCTTTCAAGCAGAGAGTCCGTAGCAGAAGAATAACAGAGGACATCGCTTTACATCCACCTGCCACCGTCGTTGAGCTCTTTGAGATGGCTGATAGATATGCGACTGCTGCTGAAGTAGTCGAATGGAACAATACCATTGATCTCAAAGACGACATCCCAAGGAAGCAGGAGAAAGTGGTAAGAAAAAAGATAAAAAGGCTAAGAAATCTAAGAAAAAGGCAAAAAGGCAAAAGTCTCCAGTTGCCGGTTCTAAGGAGGTCCTAGCCGTGAGCGATAAGGAGCCATGCAACCCCAGAAAAATCCGATCGAATAAAGGTAGCGCCAAGATCGGAGAAACGACAAACCAAGGTGGTGTCCTTTTCATAAAAAAGAAGGGCATGATCTTCGTAACTGCCGAGTTTTCTTACGGAACTCGAGGACTATTATTCGGCAAAGGGCCACTTCCTACTCTTGAACAGGTAGGTCAAACCCGGTGGACAAAAGTCGGATGATGAGGAGATGTCGTTCGGGATCCACAACACACTATTGACCACATCTATGGGGGATCTTCGGCATACGAATCACGGAGACAGTTGAAAGCAGTTGAACGTGAGGCAAATACAATCGACTCCCCCCTTGTCAACAAATTACCGAAGTGGTCGGAAGTCACCCTTGCTTTTGATAAAGGTGATTGTCCGATCCCTTCGACTAGACCAGGTCGATTTCCGATAGTGGTCGAACCCGCCATCAACAATTGTCGAGTCAATCGGGTCTTAATTGATGGTGGAAGCTCGCTAAACATACTGTTTACGAGTACCCTGGACGAGATGCAAGTACCCAGGACAAAGGTAAGGCCGGTACAATATTCATTTCATAGAATCATATCGGGGTCTTCGGCCAAACCCATTGGCCAAGTTTCTCTTCCTTTAACGTTTGGATCACCAAGCAATTTCAGGACAGAGAAGGTCTCCTTTGATGTGATCGATTTCGATCTGGCATATAACGCCATACTCGGACGACCTACTTTGGCAAAATTCTTGATAGCTACTCACTATGGGTACCAATGTCTTAAGATGCGAGTCCCAAGAGGTGATCACGATACATTGTGACAAGAAGATGGCGCACTCCTGCGGCCGTCGTTCCCTTGAGATGGTTGGACAACTACCAACTCGAGATGAAAGTCAGCCTTCGACTAGCAAGTCGAAGCATAAAGCACACCTAAAGCGAGCGACCAAGTCAAAGAGGTTCCTCGGGCGGGGGCCCTCGAAGGCTGATCGCATTGGGGATTCTTCCGGCCCCAAATAGGAAGACACCCTCATCACCTTCCTCGTGCAAAGCGATGTCTTCGCGTGGCAAGCATCCGACATGCCCGAAGTCCCGGGAATGTGATCGAGCACGGCTAGCTCTGACACGATAAACTACCCGTAAAACAAAAGTTACGGTTATTTGCCCCTGATCGACGAGATGCTATTAGGTCAGAATTGGACAAGTTGCTTAAAGCATGCTTTATAAGAGAAGTCAACCACCCAGAGTGGTTGGCCAACCCTGTAACGGTTAGAAAGTCTAACGGCAAATGGCGTATGTGCGTAGACTTTACTGATCTCAATAAAGCTTGTCAAAAGATGATTTCCCTTTACCTCGCATCGATCATTTGGTTGACTCTCTGCGGGATGTGAGATGTTGAGTTTTCTAGATGCATACTCTGGTTATCATCAGATCAGTATGCATCGAGAAGATGAAGAAAAGACCGCATTTATTACACCGTTTGGGATATTTTGCTATGTCAAAATGCCATTTGGTCTAAAAAATGTTGGAGCTTCTTTTCAACGTTTGATGCAAGCGACTTTCGCTCCTCAACTAGGCGAAACTTGGAAGCCTATGTTGGCGACCTAGTCGTAAAAAGCACCAAGCGACTCAACCATATCATAGACTTGCGGGAGACTTTCGACAACCTCGAAAACACCAATTGGCCCGAATCCCAGAAGTGTGTGTTGAGGTCTCTTCAGAAAATTACTTAGATTCTGGTTTCTAGCAGAATTGAAGCAAATCCCAAAAGATCAAAGCCATCACTCGGATCGCCCCACCACGAAAAGAAGTCCGAAACTCACGGGATGCATGGCGGCGTTAAGTCGTTTCATAGCACGATGGGTGAAAAGGACGTCTTTCTTCAAACTTATAAGGAAACATGAAGGTTTGAGTGGTGAGAAGAGGCTAACCTAGCCTTTGAGGAAGTCAAGAGGTATCTCACGAGTCTTTGTTGTTCTAGTTTCCCCGAAGCTAGGAGAGACACTCTTAGTTTACCTAGCTACCACGCCACAGGCAGTAAGCGCAGTACTGGTCGTAGAACGTGAAAACATACAACGACCAGTATACTACGTAAGTGAGGTTTTGCGGACCTAAGGAGCGTTACCCTCAGGTTCAAAAACTTCTATATGCCCTCCTCATGTCTTCGAGGAAACTGCGGCATTATTTTCAGACGCACAAACTAGGTGTAATAAATGCGAGTTTCCATTAGGACGATCCTCGAATAGGGAAACAGGCGGGGCGCATGGCAAAGTGATCAGCCGAACTTGGGGCGTTCGACATCCATTTCGTGTCCCGACGGCCGTTAAATCCCGTGATCTTGGCGGACTTTGTCGCGAATGGACAAATCTCGAACTGTTGGGGATCCCGATCACGATTCCACGACCGGTGGGCGATGTACTTTGATGGGTCGCTTACGATAAGTGGCTCGAAGTCGGGTGGTCTGGAATCTCCTCTTGGAGAAACCTTAAAGTATGCCATACAATTAAACTTTCGGGCCACTAATAGCGTGGCGAATCACGAAGGTTTGCTAGTGGTATATGAGTGCGAGCGCTCTCGATTCGACGACTACTCGTGAGGGAGACTCTCAACTAGTCGTGAATCAAGTCGGAAAGAATACCGGTGCTCCAATTCGACCATGTCCCGGTATCTATCGAATGCGAAAGTTAGAAAAGCACTTTTTGGGCTTCGAGGTACAATTTATCCCTCGAAAGGATAATTTCCTTGCAGACCAACTGGCTCGTCTAGCTTCTTCCGATCTTTGGTACCGAAAGAGGTGTTTTGGAGCAACTGAAACCAAATCTATAGTCGATTTGACTGGAGACACCTTCTATAGAAATAGCCTCTCTAGAGTACAAAGATACATGGATGACACCCATCTACGAGTATCTTGAGGCGGGTTCTTTACGATGACGATCTAGAATCGATCTATTTTCCGAATGGCCAAAATGTATACTTTGGTGAAGGTGTCCTTTATAAAAGAGGAACCAAGGGGTGCTCATGCGATGTATTCCGCGAGCGAAGGATTAAAACTCCTTCACGACATACGGAGGAATTTGTGGAACTCATGCTTCCTACGAGCGCTGGTGGTAAAGCTTTTCGACAAGGTTTTTATTGGCCAATGACCCTCTACGATGCCAAGGAGATGGTTAAAAGTGTATGCGATGCGGTTTCATAGCGGCAAATACACCAACCAGCTCAGCGTTGCAAACAATCCCTTTGTCGTGGCCCTTTGCAACCTAGGGTCTTGATATCCTAGGACCGTTACCTAGAGCTCGGGAGGTTTGAGTTCCTTTTTGTGGCCATTGATCGTTCACAAAATGGATAGAAGTCGAACTCGTATTTGGGATAACAGCGAGCGACAAAGCGGTTCATGATGAGATGCGTGATCACTCGATTTGGAATACCAAGTCGAATTATCACGAACAGCGATAAGCGATTTACAAGCGCAAAATTTCAGAATTTTGCGGCGAGTTGGAGACTTCGTTTGTGTTACGCTCGTAGCCCACCCCAAAGCAGCAGGCGGTTGAGAGAGCGGTGCGGATAATGAAGGAATCAAAACCCAAGTCTTTGATCACTTGTCAAGCGCTCGGGGCTTAGATGCAGGAATTACCTTCGATATTATGGGCAATGCGTGCGACAACTAGCCGAGCTACGGGAGAGACACCTTTCTTTCTATTTTTGGTGCAGAAGCCATGCTTCCGCGAACTAAAGATCGAGTTAGCAAGGGTCGATAAGTTTAACGACTCAACTCAAGAAAACCTTGAGCGGACAACATTAACTTTGCTCGAGGAAAGAGAAACCAGGCTTTATTCCGTTCTGCGGTCTACCAACAAACCTGCGCGATACTATGATCGTAAGGTCAACCTCGCGACCTGTTGAAGGTGACTTGGTATTGAGCTTATCAATCCCGGTCTAATAGGAACAAACTCTCCCCAAGTGGGAGGGTCCTTACAACGTGGTCGATAGTAACGCGTCGGGATCGATCGACTTGCAATGGAAGATGGCGCGTTCTCTCAAACTCTTGGAACATTGACGATTCGCGCAAATTTTATGTGTAACAAGCTTCAACGATAATAAAGTGTCGGGTTATCCCTATCCTTTTTGTCTATTTTGAATCTCGCTTTTATTTTCGACCATTTTTTTTACGCTCATCCTTCCTGTCTTATTTGGTTAGCTAAAGGACAACACACTTAGTCGAAATTTCTCCCTTTGCATGTGGTCTTGCAGCTAGAAGGAGCTTCCTAATGTTACTTCGTTCTTAAACAACTTTGTACAATGTTTATTGGGCTCGGGAAAATGGTCGAAAGTTGTTAAGCGAATTCATGTCACCTTAGCTTATTTGAAATAAATAAACTAAGAAGAGTGAACTTTGCGATGCATCAGACTACTTTTCAAATTACGATTAGATTTTCTTGGTCGAAGGAAGAAACACACCTAGTCGAAGCCTCTCTCTCTCTGCACGTGGTCTTGCCCACTGGAAGGAACTTCCTAGCGTCGTTCTGTTTCCTACTTTTGCTGCCAGGACAACTTCGTCAGGAAAAATGAATGTAGCCGAATGAATCCTTAAGATACTCTAGAAGGTTGTTTTACTCTAGTTGTCATTATCGAGTTGACTAATCTGGTCGGAGATGGTAACATCACCTAGTCGAAGCATTTCTTTTTTTTCTCTGCACGTGGTCCTGCCCACTAGAGAAAACTTCTTAGCATCGATCTGTTTCCGCTCTTTCGACTAGTACAAACAAATCGATACTCGACAACTACAAGCCGAACAAACCTCTCTGTTTTCAGAACCCTTTCTTTACTACTTCCTTAGTTTATTTCTAATAAACTAAGTAAGCAGTCGGGGGCTGGGATAAAGTTATAAATATGACTTCATTTCTTAGTCTTATTTTCCGGGTTATCATCTTACGAAGTACTGACTACTCTATGAGATAACACGTAGGGAAAATGAAGGAGAAAGGAGGAATCGCTCATATCTGGTCTAATTATTGTCTTCCCTTTTTATCTTACGAGTTACTAACTACTCTACGAGATAATTTGTAGGAAAGGGCCATATATTTATCGTCACCACAAAAAAGACTTGTTTTACAAGATTATATTACAAGACTACTTTGTCGAGGGGATTCTATTTGCATCTCCTCTGCGACCTTCTCGCCAACCATCGCATATCTTGATTAGCTTCTGCTTGGCAGTGCGGTCGAAGTGAAACTTCAGAATGAAGATTAAGGTTAGGATCATGGGCCTTGAGTTTGGCTAAAACAAAACTCACAGCTCCTTTGACCGCTTCCTTATCGAATCATTACGATTGGCCTTTAGAGTAGATACCGGCTCGTTAGAGTGAGACTTGTTCCCCAATGGCACTCGTATGGCGGCCATCGTGTCGTCGCGAGGAGCAACCCTCGACACGAAGCCCATCAGTACATTGTTCGAAGTGAGATATTATCTTGAAGATTGATCTTCATTGATTTTGTCTCCTCCTGGGAATAAGTCGAAGCCTCATAGAGTCATTTTATTTCAATCAATCGATCTGGAAAGAGCGAAGATTGAATAAGTAAAACGATCTTATGAGAAGATAAAATAAATAAATAGCAGGTAAAAGTTCTACTTACCAGCTAATTGAGAACCCAAGTTCTCAATTTCTTGGTCTTTCTCCTTCGTGGTACGGGAGATTTCACGGACAACAGAGGATTTCTCATGAACCTCGATCCGGAGAGCCCCCACATCGGCCTGAAGGGCCTTATTTTCGACTTCTTTTTCTGCAAAAGAATGAGAGGTTAAAAACGGGGGGAGCAGAAACCAAGACCAGAAGCAGTCGTAATTACATGCACTGTTTATTTTTTCCTGCAACTGTTTAGTTGCAGAGTTAGCCTCCTGAAGCTTCTTCAGGAGGTCGGTGACGTTATCCCTTAGTTTCTTCGACTCGGCTTTTTCAAAGTCGAGTGAATCAGCTAAGGTCTTTTCGTCGCTCTTAAACCTGAAAGAGTAAAGAGCAGACATGAACACAATCAACCAAACGGTTGTAAATTTTTCTATGACCGATGGGTAGTCGTAAGTTATTCTACGACCACCCCCTAGTCGTAAGTCTTTCTACGACTAGCATAAGTCGTAAGTTTTCTATGACAACCAGATTGCGAGTACTAAATAAATAATCGGAACGATTATGACAATCAGTCACTCACCACCTCTCTGCTTGCTCGCAGAGTGTTGCCTTTTCTTGTCGAAGCTTGACAAGTTGCCGATTATATTCGCAAATCGTAGCGACTTGCTCCACGGCTCTCTGAAAAAGAGAAAAACGATAAGATAAAGAGATAAAACCCCAAATGAGTATCGATGAATACTTACGTTCATGGTTGACCAAGCAAACATGGAAACTATTCGTGACGGATCCTTCAACCCATCCATCTCCTCGACTCGTTTCCACCAAACCCCTTCAAGTCGTTCATTGTCAAACACATCTCCGCAATTGACAATCTTTGCTAGGTGAGAACTTCGATTCGCGGAGGCGGTAAGCGAAGAACCTACGATGGAGTCGGGGCCAAGAAATCGAGTAAAAGTTAAAATACTCCTATTCCTCGACTCTGTAATGGGGACACCACCGGAGGACGGAAGGAGCATCTCGACAACCTCCTTACGGCACGGTGATCGGCCTAACGCTGTCACCTGCTTCCGTATCCCCTCGAGGCTTCTGTCACCTCCTCTCGATCTCTCGACGAGACTCGGTTGTCGTAGCGACTTCAACATCCTTAGCGCGCGGCGATTTCAACAACCGCAGCTTCCTCGCGCGGGGATAGTAGCTAGATCTTGGCTACTATCATTTGTCACACCTTGTCAGTTGAGAGGGAGCGGTGGGATTCTCCATGGGAGTATCCCTAGGGGTTGAAGACAGGGCTAAAATCACGAGAGCAGTAAGTCAAAAAACAAGCGATGAAGTAGTAACTACACTTATGTCTTTTGTTTTACATACCTCTGCGTGCTGGACCTAACTCGAAACTTGGGAGCAACCTTCTCGACGGAAGATTTCTTCGACTTCTTTCGACCACCGCTGGTCGAGATGCGCTCGAGACACCGAGTCACCTCCTCCCGACTTCCCAGTGGGCGAGATCGGTCTCGACCATCACGAGTCGCTTCCTCGGCCTCGAGATCCCACCGAGCGGCGATTTCCTTCACAAAGACATGAATTCCTTCGGTTCTCCTTTTCTAGTTGTCTTATGAAGCCACGAGAAGCTGGCTGAAGGACTTGTCATCGTAATAGAAAGGTACCTTAACCTTGGGACCTTGCGCTTAAGGGCAAGGGCTCCTTCTTCTGCTCTTTTCTCTGCCGCGGCTAGATCTGCGGCAAACTTAGCAAAAGGGCGGGAGGAGCGAGCTCGAACCCCCCTTGTCGCCGACTTTTACTAATCGACGCTTCTTGGATGGAGGGGACTTCGCGGACTCCGGCTGCGCAATCGCCCCAACAACCACCAACTCGACTTCTTCGTCGTCTTGGCGGTTCTCCATGCCAACTTTCTGATTGAGGAAGGGGAAAAGTGATCGTAAAGATCTTTTTACGATCATTAAACTGGTCATCAGTACGATCAGCTCAAAAGTCGTAAGTATTTCTACGACATTGTCTAATCGTAAGTTATTCTACGATTACGTTAAGTCGTAAGTATTTCTACGACATTGTCTAATCGTAAGTTATTCTACGATTACGTTAAGTCGTAAGTATTTCTACGACATTGTCTAATCGTAAGTTATTCCACGATTACATTAAGTCGTAAGTTTTTCTACGACGTTGTCTAATCGTAAGTTATTCTATGATTACGTTCGATCATAAAATTTTTTACGATCAGTATGCAGTCTTAAGTTTTTCTGCGGCAAACCAGTTAGTCGTATACCATTCTACGACAATAGGATACCTAAAGGCATAATCATTCGATTACCTTTAGGCGCCTTTCTTTCTCCTCTGTGGTCAAAACCACGAGGATTTGAGGAGCCACCGTGTTCGTCGGATGCTTCTCGCAGATGAGCGACGACGCGCGTCAATCTCGCTGCGAAAGATCTGGGTGTATGGACAATACGATTAAGCGGACTAAATCAGGATTAAACAAGGATAAAAGCCAAGAGAGTAAGTTTTTCTACTCACCGTCCTTGTAGTCCCTGGTTGGGTCGTCCTTTCCTGAGTACCTCCACATGGGAGGGACCCTTGTCTTTAAAGGACTGATCCGGCGCGTGATGAAGTCCTTCACCACGTGCCAACCGGTGAGCCCCTCCGACTTCAAGTCTTTGGCAGCTTGAATATAGGGGTTATCTAGTCGAGATTCGGGAGTCGAGTCGGGAAGAAGACCGCTCGCGACCTTCCGAGCGAGCGAGAGGCTATCTTCCTGGTAACCTCGGTAGAACCACTTCTTCTTCCAACCCGGCCATGACGACCGGGTAAACATCTGAATGTACTCCCTCGACTTACCGTCGTGGAGCTTGAGACGCGACTCTGGCGATCCGGCAGCGAGCCATTCCATAATAATCTTGGAAAAGCTTGAAGTCGCGGAATCCCCAGGTAAGTCTCACACAAGTACACAAAAACGCTTAGCATCGTAATGGAATAAGGACCAAGGTTCACTAATTCCACCCCGAAGTGCTCAAGCACGAGTGTGAGGAAGGGTGGCGAGCAATCGAAGGCGCACTCACGGTAAGCTTGGAAAGCGGGAATTTGGTGCGCCTCTCCGGCGGCCAATCTTTGCGTTCGCGCAATCCACTTCACGAGAAGACCCTCGGGGATCTTCTGTGGCGACCAGCGATCATCTTTGCATCGTCCATCTCCGACTCGGCCCACTTAGAGACAATCTGGCCATTTCTCTTTCTCTCGAAGTGAGAAGATTCGAGGTTGGGAAAGTTCGGGACAATGTACGGAATCACCGTGGCGGAGAAGGCGAAAGCAACCGATGTTGGGTAAAAGGTAAGAACCTAAGTTCTTCCCGTGGCCCGTTTATAACCGCACGATTGAGGCGAAGCGTTGCGGAATCCCAACAGTCGTCACCGCTTCGGGAATTGCTTCAACGGACAGGCTTTTTAACCTGCCCATTGGAAAGTCCCAAGACACCTTTTTCACACCTCAAGTGAAATTACCATCTTGACCCCGGGTCTAATGAAAGGCCAATCGGAAAAGTTTTTACTTCTGGTCGTAAGGCCATGATTGCTTCGAAGTCGTAAGAGATCCTACGACATCTTGCAATCGTGGTGGTCTTAACAATTTACCTCGATTAAGCATATTCACAGTGAGAAAGCGAATGTTGAAGAGTCTTTCCTTCAATGTTCTCCTCACAATCCCATATTGATCGAGGGTCATCTCGACCCTTGACCAAGTAAGTTATTTTCACTTGAAGGGGGGCTAGATGGCGGATCTAAATAATCCTCATTTATTAATCGGAAATATGACATCACAAAGCATACCCTTGAATATTATAAGGAAGAGCGAGTCGAGGAAGTCGTAGGTTATCCTCACGACTACCCCTAGTCGTAAGCTCTTCTCGACTATGGTATAATCGTTATGACTACCCCTAGTCGTAAGTTCTTCTACGACTATGGTATAATCGTTACGACTACCCCCTAGTCGTAAGTTCTTCTACGACTATGGTATAATCGTTACGACTACGTCTGGTCGTAAGTCTTTCTACGACTAGTTCTGCTACAGATTCCTCACGGTTTACTCGACCCACCTGTCAGAAGACCTACTAAATAGGTGAGGATCCAAACAGTCAAAATATGCAGTTATGTTTTGACATAACTATTGATAATTCCCCACTATCTCTGACTGATAACCGTTTGACAGCATGGGGAGGTTACTACTCCGGTAATTACTCTCATTATTGCGTAGTGATGAGAGTAATTAGCTGAGAATAACGACGTCGCCAACGCTTAGTATAAATAGGAGTCTTTTAGAGATAGCGAGGAGAGGACCCTTTTGGGACAAGAGCGCCTTTCTGGAAGGCGATTAGGAAAACCTTGATCGATTGTAATCCGAGAGCAAATACAAGATACAGGAGTAGGGTTATTATTCTCATTCGAGAAGGCCGAACTGTATAAAAATCCCCGTGTCTCCTTCGTCTGCGTGATCAATTGTGGAGACCCCCCGAATCAAACAATCTTTATGTAAGATCGGTTCTAAAACACCGCTGCTCAAGGCATCGGCTACCACATTTGCTTTCCCCGGATGATAATGGAGTCCAAAATCATAATTTTGATCAACTCAAGCCATCTTCTTTGCCTTAAGTTCAGATCGGCTTGGGTGAAGATATGTTTAAGACTCTTGTGGTCGGTGTAGATCTCGCAATGATTACCGATGAGGTAATATCGCCAAATCTTTAGAGCATGAACAACCGCTGTGAGTTCCAAATCATGAGTGGGATAATTCACCTCATGTGGTCTCAATTGCCTCGATGCATAAGCTACCACTCGGCCCTCTTGCATAAGCACACAACCGAGCCCATGGCGGGATGCATCGCAGTAAATGTCAAAGCTCTTGTGAATGTCGGGCAGGATAAGTACTGGAGCTTTGGTCAGACATTCCTTTAAGATCTGAAAGCTCTCCTCACATTCCGATGGCCATTCGAACCTCTTTTCTTTCTTTAGAAGTTGAGTCATTGGCCTCAAAATTTTGGGAAAGTTCTGGATGAATCTGCGATAATAACCCGCAAGATATCATAGACGGTGCTATTTGAAAATCGTCTGGAATGTCTACAATTATCACAGACGGTTCTTATTAAGAATTATCTGGGAATTATCACAGACGGTTCTATATACAAACCATCTGTGATAATTACGTATCACACACGGTTCTAGCCATCGCTAGTAACATAGATGGTCGTGATTGTAAAACTGTTTGTGATAATTACAACACTGATGGTTCTATGGAACCGTCTGTGATGAGGCGTCCAGTATAGCCTTCTCTGTAGTAGTGCCTATTCCAATTTAAGATCTAGACAATCATAGCCAAGGTTTCATGAATTTCTTGTTTGAGTGCAAGAGAGCTCAAAACCAGGTTAAAATCAAAACTTGATCCGAAGACTTGCTCATGGATTAAAGATGGCCAAGATGACCTTAGATCAATTCCACATGTTCTAGCAAGCTATATCACATCAAGAAACCAAAGCAAAGTCCCTAGGATACAAGAATTCAAGATTTCAAGAAAGAGAGCAAGAACAAAAGAGAACTCATCTTTGCACAAAATTGATTGGATTTATAAAGAAGGATTGAGGGTTTACAACAACTCCAATATGGAGGACCCTAGCTCAGACATCATCACTCACTTCCATGAATTTTATCTCAATCCATCTCTCAAGCCCTATCCTCCTCTTCTTTCCACTTTCACTGAATTTTCCAAATTATGGTTTCAAGGCTTGGTTGTTGCAATCTGCACTAACCATTATATAGTGGAGGCTAGGAGTTAAAAGAGAAATCTATGAGACACCCATTAAGCTCTCCCACAAACGGGTTTCACTCACACACGTTTCTCAAAGTATATGACGATCCGACACTCTCGAATCTGTCTCTTCATGATCTTGTCTTCCTCATGTCCCAAACCGCTTCACCTTTGTGCCGTCATGCGCCACAGTTTCTCCAAGGTTACCTACCCCTTCTCGATCCTTCCATCCTTAACCGAGTCCAATCTTGCAAGGCAATCCTATGCTTCGCCACGCATAGGTTCACCAATGGCTTCCCTCATGCTAGCAATTCTCTCTCATCCGGCTCCCACCTGACCGCCTTAACACTTGCACCGGCTCAAGTCACTTGATGCAACCCGTTACACCAAACTTTTTGTTCTTATCTATCTTGCGCCTTGCTTGAGACCAAGTACTTCATCTAGCATCCTTGATCATTCTGGTCCTTGATTTCACCAAACCATGTCCCGATCATCCACTACACCACAACACTCTTTTGAGGACGGAAGTCAGTCGGGAAAAGTCAAAGGAAGGGCAAACTCTTTGCCGGCAAATCTAGAATAAATCAAGGACAAATCCTCTATCAGTGAAAACAAGAAGAATGGGTGGAGTGTCTGTCAAAAATAATCTAATTTTTGGTCGCAAACTGTATGTAGAGAAATCCTTAGAGCAGGACAGACCCTCTGTTGGCCCTTGGTCTACAACGAGAGAGCCCAAAATACTTGGTGTGTTGACAAGAAAATTCGCGTGGCCCTGAACAAAAGAATTGGCATGATGAGGAAAAAGTTGGGCCAACAAACCTCCCACATGCACCTCCCCCAAAATGGTTACACACCCCAATCGTCGCCGCCCTCCTAAGCCTTGCCTGTGCTGTCACCCTCTCCAATCCCCTCTGTCGCTCTCCCTAAGACTCACCTTCGTCGTCACCCACCCCAAGGCTGTTGCTCTCTCGCAACCCTCACCGTCCACCCCCGTATGCCGCTGGGGCCGTCCTCTAGCAACCCACCCCTCCCACCATCGTCCCCTCATACCTCACTGTCGCCGTCCTCCCGTGGCCCTCAACATCCTTCCTGCCAATCTCCCACAAGCCCCACCACCGCCCCTATTCCGCTTCTTCCACTAAGGCCCACTACCGGTCACCACCTCCACCTCCCACAAGCTAGATCCACACTATGGGCCCCTCACTCCACCTAGATCCCCTACACCACGGTCCACCACTGAATTTTTTTAAAATAATCCTTTTTTATTCCAAAATACAGTAATATACCTCTGTTTTTTATTTTATAGAAATAATCCTACATCTTCGCGCCGTTGGGCGACTTAGATCAAGTCGCCCAATGGTTGAGCGACTAGATCTAAGTCGCCCAACAGTTGCACGACAAGTGGACTAGTCGCTCAACGGTTTAACGACTAGTCCCTTCGACTACTAGTCGCTCAACCATTGGGCGACTAGGGGCTTATGGGCGCCATCGCCATTTTATGCCTCCCTCGTGCATTGTAATATAACTTACCTTACTACTTACCAATTGTTCCTACCTCCATCGCTCAACCGTTGGACGACTTGGTAGCAAGTAGTGGTCCAACGGTTGAGCGACTAGTCGACGTGTCGCTCAACCATTGGGCCACTACTTGCTGCCAAGTCGTCCAATGGTTGTGCGACTAGACGGTTGTATAGAAAGGCACATCAGGCCTCCTCATGGTCTCTTTCGCCATTTCTCTCGAGAGAGAATGAGAGGAGCTCGGGAGAGGAGAAAAGGAGAGAGAGAGAGAGAGAAGGAGAGGGGAAGTGAAGAGGGGGAGGAGAGGGAAAGAGAGAACGACGAGGGGGAGAAGCAAAGGAGCTCGAGAGAGGGAGAGGAGCTCGGGAGGTAAGAGAGAAAGAAGAAGGAAGCTCGTTGATAAGGAGAGAAGGTCTTCGTATGAAGATAATAGTATCATTTGTTCTCGTTCTCATCCGAATGTAGGCAATGTGTCACTACTTATTGGTTCATGAATATATGTTGACAAATGGCTAGTTGCAATGTTCAAAATATTTGCAGTGGGAAATTAGTCATATCGAAGCCGACAAGATTAAAAGTGAATTACAGTGTTAGTATGATTCGTGAAGGTCCATACGGTGTTGACCTGAGTGGTTTCCGCAAGTCAGTATGGTACACCCGGACATGGAGCATGCTCTGTCGAGATGTCTGTCTTTGGCTTCCTCTGACTTCTCCTTGGAACCCAAGGTGTGTAGTATCGTCCTATATGGGCTTTGGAGTCGGTCTACCACACACATTCGGTGGGAGTTGAGCAGGCTGATGCGCATAGTTGCATGGAAGGGCTTTGTGGATCCTTTGACATCTGAAGGAGGGAGTAGTTGGGGCATACCCTGATGTCTGTATAATCCATGATAGCCACCCCGGGATGATGAATGCTATCAGAAAACTTTAGCAAAACCCCAAGGAGCCGTTCCCTTAGCTAGACATGAGGAACAGATGGTGCTTTCACTATCTGGGGGGCCAACTTCTTCAAGCAGTTCCCACAACAACCGTTGATGACGCTATTCAAGAGGCTGGCTATGCAGAACCAACAGTGTAAATTTGATGCGTTGTGGGAGATGTTTGAGGAGCACACCAGGAACACATGTCATCGAGAGGAACAAGTGTCCGCCCATTCCTGGGGCGGTGCAACCTAAACACCTCATACCACTACTGAAGCTTGACCCACCCCATGTGACGCGGAGGACATCGAGGAACATCAAGTGCTTCTCCCATTGGATTGAGGCTAAGTCATTGAAGAAGTGGTCCTTCCTATACGACACAGCCCTTTATTCCCAAGATTTGTTAAATGAATTACCTACAAAAATTACCATTTATTCCCCTAAAATTATTTCCATCGGATTAATAAAATATTATTATTATTATTATTTTAAATCACCCAACTGGTGCGCGACTTGTGGATGTATCGCTCAACTGTTGAGCGACTAGTACCGTTGGGCAACTTCTACAGTCGCCCAACGGTGGAGCGACAAATGATTATTTCTGTAAAATAAAAAAGGGAAAAGCTAAAAAAATGCTATAACGTTTCTTTCAAAACCAACGGGATAGCAATCCGTCGTCTGATGGTCTCCTCCTAGTCGCTTTGCACCTTTAGATCTTTATCTACTTGAGCGATCTCCTTCCAATCATTTTCCTTTGAGGCTTCCTCACTCTCCATCTGTATGCTCTCTTCCATCTACAATGTAGCAGCAGCGAGCGGTGGTGGGATCGCGATGATGGCGGTGAAGGCGGGCAAGCCGAGGGTGTGGTCGGCGGCAACATCGTCAGCTTCCTCCTCGCCAAGACCATGCAGCCCCACGCTGACGTCCTCCTCCTCGATCTGTATGACTCGCTCGTTCCTCTCACGCCCACCCTGTGTTTGTGGAAATGCCAAGGCGTCCTGGCGCTCCGATCGATGCGGGTGGAGAGGGCTTGCCTTCTTTCTTGGGCTCTCCGAATGTATTGTGTGTTCCACAGGGTGGCCCGCAGCTGGTGTCTAGTTGTACTCTCCCGTGTGAAACTCCCTTACTCTCCTCCCAGTTCTTTTGAGGTTCATTTTGTGCTAGTGTCTAGTGCCTGCCTAGTGATGGATGTCTTCTGCTTTTGGAGAGCAGGATTGCTGCACCAAAGGGAGGTTGCAGTTATCATCCTTTCTTGGTTGTCTTGTCCATGTTAAGTTGAAGACCACCTAGATACTATACATCCTTTTGAGGATTCGGATTCTCTGCGGTTTTTGGATGAAACTTGATGAAATACGATGTTACTGTTGAAAACTTGTCCTAGAAAAAAAGATGAAACTTTATGAAACTCCATAAGACTTGGGATGAAACTTCATGAAACTTAATGAAATTAGACGAAACTGAGTGAAAATTGCTCTACAAAATATGGAGAAACAATGATACTTGATGAAACTTAATGAAACATGTCCCAAAATAACTTAATGAAACTTGATGAGACATGATATCACTGTTGAAAACTTATCCTAGATAAAAAGATGAAATTTTATGAAACTCCATGAGACTTGGAATAAAACTTCATCAAACTTAATGAAATGAGTGAAACTTCTTTGTACAAAATATGGAGAAATAATGATACTTGATGGATCTTAATGAAACATGTCTCAAAATAACTTAATAAAACTATATAAAACTTGATGAGACACAATGTCATCTTTGTTGAAAACTTATCCTAGACAAAAGATAAAACTTTATGAAACTCTATAAGATTTGGGATGAAACTTTATAAAGCGCATGGCCGAGTGAAACTTGCTCTATAAAATATGGAGAAACAATGATACTTGATGAAACATGTCCCAAAATAACTAAATGAAACAAGTTAAAACTTGATAAGACATAATGAAACTGAGTGAAACTTGCTCTACAAAATATAGAGAAACAATGATACTTGATGAAATTTCATGATACTTGCGATGAAACTAAATGAAACCTCATGATACTTGTGATGAAACTAAATAAAATTTTATGAAACTTCAAGATACTTGTGATGAAACACGACATCTCTATTGATACTTGTTTTTATACAAAAGAAAAGATAAAACTCCATGAGACTTTGGATGAAACTTCATGAAACATATATGTCTCATGAAACTGTATGAAACTTGATGAAACACGATGTCACTGTTGAAAACTTGTCCTAGACAAAAAAGATGAAACTTTACGAGACTTGGGATGAAACTTCATGAAATTTAATGAAACTATATGAAACTTGCTCTACATAATATGGAGAAACAATGATACTTGATGAAACTCAATGAAACATGTCTCAAAATAATTTAATGAAACTATATAAAACTTGATGAGACACGATATGTTACTGTTGAAAACTTGTCCTATACAAAAAGATGAAAAATTATGAAACTCCATGATAATTGGGATAAAACATCATGAAACTTAATGAAACTACTTGAAACTGAGTGAAACTTGCTCTACAAAATCTGGAGAAACAATGGTACTTGATGAAACTTAATGAAATATGTTCCAAAATAACTGAATGAAACTAGTTGAAACTTGATGAGACATAATGAAACTGAGTGAAACTTGCTCTACAAAATATAGAGAACTGAGCTCAAATAAATATCAAATAAATTCTAAAAATTCCTAAAAAAATTCTAGAAAATACTCTGGAACACCAGAAACCCAAATAAAACAACTTTTAATTTAATTGAAGTTTAAGTTAATCACATTAAATCTTTTTGATTTATTAAATTCAAATTAAGCTTGAATTAAATAATAAAATTCAAATGGTTATTTTTATTTTTAAAGCTTCAGAAACAACCTAAATTTTGGGATGTTACAGAGCACCCTGTGTGTGTTCATGTCTTGATCTCTAGTTTGAATTTGGTGTATGTTCATGTGTGATCCTAGTGTGTGAATTTGATCAATGAATAGACTCTGATGGTTCATGTATAGTCCACCTTCATGTGTGATCCTTGTTGGTTTATTGGTTGCAAAAATAAACTCTGATGTGTGTTCACATGTGATCCTTGTATGTTTGTGTGTGTTCATGTGTAATCTTTGTTGGTTGCAAAATAGACTCCCATCTATGAATTTGGTGTGTTGATGTGTGATCCTGTTGTGTATTCATGCGTGATCCTTGAAACTGTGATGTGTGAATTTGATATCTGAATCGACACCCTTGAATTTTGATATGTGAATTTAGTATTAATGGTTGCAAAAATATGCTCGAATTTTTTTGTTAGCAAGTGTTCGGATCAAGATGTAATCAAGGATATTTCAGCCGTTTCAAACTCGAGTTACGTCTCAAGAAGCCACCTAGCTCAATAAAAAGCTGATCTACCAAACAGCTTGGCCTAGCTTAAAAGCTTAGCTATTTATTTTGGAAGTTAGCCATAAGCTGCTTATGGAGAAGCCTAACAGGGCCTCGTTATTTTGGGCTTTAAGGGTTGGAAAATCATACTGTACGTACGTCGGGATGGTCCGAACACTACACTCCTATACGCAAACAAACGATTGATGCGTGCCGTTGTAGCACTAGGAGTTGATCTCCTTGCGGATGCGTGCCTGCCCGTGGTGCAGGGAGATGTGCAGGACCTCGAGGTCCCAACAGAAGGGCTTATAGTTGCCGGCGGTGGTGAGGTTGCAGGTGAGCCCGAAGGTCATGTCACCCTCGGCCGTGAAGAGGTAGCAGTTGTGGCCGATGCCGAAAGGGTATAGGATGTACACGTCGCGCACCAGTGCTGGCATGTTTCGCTTGGTTGTGCAGCCGCTGATGCAGTTGCCACCATACTGCAACAAGTACGTTGATCAACGAAATAAGCATCTACTTGCGCCTTGAATGACGAGGTATGCATGAACGCCTTGAACGAAAGAAGCATCAGAATCGACGACGAAAAGCGCGTGGCGCCGGTTCTGATGTTGTTTCCAAATTGTTATCCTCTGTTGTTTCTGCTGATGTTGCGGTCCGTTGAAAATAATGTTGCAGCCTGTTGAAAACAATGTTGTACACTGTTCTTTGGAATATTGCATGTATAGAAAAAAAATGTTGCATCTGTAGAAAAAATGTTGCATCTGTGAAAAAAAATATTGCATACTGTTCACGGCGATGTTGTATTTTTTTCCAAAGTGCTTTTTTTTCAGATGCTTTGTTTTTTGATTTGTGATGTTGCAACCGTTGTCCGGAGATGTTGTAACCATTGTCTTAGGATGTTGCAACCATTTTTCGAGATGCTTTGTTTTGATTTGTGGTGTTGCAATCATTGTCCGGAGATGTTGCAACGGTTGTCCGAGGATGTTGTAAACATTGTCCGGTGATGTTGCAACCGTTATTCGATGATGTTGTAACCGTTGTCCGAAGATATTATAACCGTTATGTTAAAAACAAGGTATATCATGACACATCTCTAAATCACTCGTCAAGGACTCAAAGCATCAACGCCATGATTTGTACGGTTGTACCTAGACCTACTAATGGTCTGGAAACCAACCCAAATCCACACCAACCCACTTCAATGAAGCACATAAATTAAATCCAACCCAGCCCACCAATCCATATTCAAAAACCAAACCAACCCAACTCACATATAACTTTAATCCAAACCAACTCAAACCATTTACCTTATTATGGGTTCAACCCATTGGAACCCATGGATTCAACCCATTTGAACCCATTCCTACCATATACGTGTGATGTGAAGCAGCTGCTGCAGATGGTTCATTTGTTTCATTCAGCACAACAACTAACATGCATATATATGATGGAGTCCAGGGCTGCGATGCCTCCATCCTTCTATTCGTCAACCCGAGCGGCGCCGCCCAACAACCCGAGCAGCGCCGCCCAACAACCCGAGCCTCCGCGGCTTCGAGGTGATCGACACTGCCAAGGCCGCCATCGAGCAAAGCTGCCCCCGCACCGTCTCGTGCGCCGACATCCTCGCCTTCGCCACCCGCGACAGCGTCGACCTCACCGGCAATGTCTTCTACCAGTTCCCCGCCGGCCGCCTCGACGGCAACGTCTCCATCCGTGCCGAGGGTGTTGAATTAAACTAGTTGTGACAAAACTATCTTTTCAATTCTGTTTGTTAGTCGGATTGCGATTTTGTTAAGCAATTCCGTTGTTAGTTTTTTTGATTGATAGATGTTAGCTAGTATAGCTTGTTGACTCAGAGTTAGTCTCTAGTTAGAGTCAGAGTTGAACTTTGTTTCTGTATCAAAAGCAGAAGAGGTTTCAGAGTAGTCTGTAGCAATTCCGAAAACGTGTAAATTTCATATGGCTATAAATAACAGAGAAAAGAACAAAAAGACTTCAATTGTGGCAGCGCAAACTACTCGTCTTGGTTCTAAATTGTTCCTCCAAGCAGTAGTTGTTTTGATCTGGGTCTGAACTTTCAGAATTGTCGTTTTTCTAAACTTTCAGAATCTGTTGTTTTCTGTCAGAGGCCCTCACCCTCCCTGGGCCGAACCTCACGGCGGAGGAACTCGTCAAAGGCTTCTGCGATAGGGGCCTCAGCCCCGAGGAGATGGTCATCCTCTCCGGCTCCCACACCATCGGCCGCTCCACTCGACTCCTTCCTATTCGAGAACGCGAGAGCGGTACATACATGCAAATTAATATACCTACAAGCTGGTGACGATGGAGATCGACCTGAGCACGCCAATGGTGCTGGACAACAACTACTACTAGCTCATCCGGGATGTGACGCTCAACGCCTCTGTCAACGCCTTCGCTGCCAACGGGACGCTCTGGAAGGAGCGCTTCGTCGCCGCCATGCTTAAGATGGGCAACATCGCGGTCAAGACCGGCGCACAGGGCGAAGTGCGCCTCAACTGCAGCGTTGTCAACGCGGTGCCGTCATCCGCCGCCGCCGAGATGATTGAGATGCTCCTCCCGGGCGCCGACGATGAGGCCGCCACGAGCTGAGACGGCGTACGTATGCAAAGTACAAAGTATATAAATACGGGCTCTAGTGTTGGGACTCTGTGGTTCAAACTGAATGGAATCGACTCAACCCTCAACCCAAAGTCTCAAACCACAGATAACCCATGGGTTCAAACCGAATGAAACTGAAAATATTCCCACCGAACCAACTCAAACCAACCCGTTTCACAAGCAAACCCAACCCAATCCAATCCGTTTTGCTTTTTAACCCATTTGAATCCATCCAAATGTACCCATTCCTTTAACCCAACCCACGCAACCCATTTGAACCCAAATCATTACCAGGCCTAGTCGTACCGTAGGCGCCAGGACTCGTGAGTCATGAACCGGTTGAAATTTACGATGAGTGTAGCGTCATTGAAAACCATCGATGGATGGATGATATCGATGGTAATTAATACTGCAATCAAGTATGATTTGAAAGGCAGGGCACTAGCTTAGTATACTCTAGTCATCTTTCACAACACAAACGAGGCTGTCTTGCTCACGAGACGACCGTACGGCCCTTAAGGGTTGTATAATGTAGACAACATAGGGCAGAATTGTAAAATCATCACGTTTCTTGAGCTGGTTTCCTACGCTAGCTCGTCGTTACTGTGAAGAAGCAACCGAGTACTGACCGGCAGGCGGCAGCACAGTCCACGCCTTCACGGGTTCCATTCCACCGACTAACCTACCCAACCCTTTCCCACCACCAGGAGAGAAGCTCGACCGAGCAACCAATCCATGGCGACGGCGGCTAGTCCTCTCCCTCGCCGGTGGCCGCTGCTCCTCTTCCAGCTGGGCCTCCTCGCCTACCTGCTGGCGGCGCCCCCGTCGGCTGAGGCGTGGATGGGGGAGATCCGCGGCCGCGTCGTCTGCGACGTCTGCGGCGACGCTGCCATCGGTCCCGAGGACCACGTCCTCGAAGGTCAGTCTCGTAAACTCTTCTCCTCGTTCGGATTCGTTGAGCGGCCATCGCGGCCCTCTCTGCGCGTTTGTGGTTTCCCGAGCTAGATTTTCCTGTGATTGCTCCCGCCGATCTCGGGTTAGCTGTTTCGGATCTCGAAATTCTGGTCTGGGTTTACCTGGTCCAGGAGTTTGAGACGGTGAGCAGAGTGGCGAATTGTGCTTCTACTAGAGAAGTTCGTGTACGGAGAGCGCGTTTGGTGTCTTTCGGTGGGAACTTTTTGTGGGAAATTCTGTTAGAATTTTTAGTCTATGATAGGAGTATAGGGAGGTGGTAGTTGGTTACTTGTCATCTGATCTCGGTGACTCGGTCGAATGGACCTATTTGTTCTAAAAAAACAAAATGAAAACGAGTCATGGTGAATTGCAGCAAATTTTATTTTACCTATGCTCAAAGTGGTGCGTGTGTGCGTGTGTGTGTGGTCGACTGTCCAGGGCTCAGGGCTCTTGCGTTAGCCAGTGGCTTGAGGAGCGGAATAGACGTGTATCATACAGCTTAGCCAAGCTCTGGTGTGGTGAACCAAACACATTAGCTACCATGAGTAGCTTAAACTAATCGTGCCCTTTTTAGAAAATCTTCAAACAAATTCAACCTGATGCCAAAACTCACTCAATTTATCCTCACAGGTGGTGGATTTTTTTGGGGGGTGGGGTGGGGTGGGGGCTGACTCTTATTCTTACTCTGCCAGCCCATACATGTTTTGAGAACGAATCTAAGCGCATTGGGATTAACTGCTTTCCATTGTGATCGGAACAAATCAAATCCCCAGTTCATATTATACCCTGGCAAATCTCTTGCGGGGATCTGGTTTTAGTCAAATTCAATTCTGAATTGGAGGTCAAATCAACTCTCAGATGCTTAATAAAGTTACGGTGGAATTCCCTTTAAAAGATAAGTTATTGTGGAAGTTTCATGAGTCTTCCTTTGCAGCCTGTCTCAGTTTCTACTTTCTACTCTACTCTTTTGACATTTGTACCTTCTTCAATAACTACAAGTTGAAGTTCTCGGCTCCTGAGCTAAGCAAGCTATTAGGGATGGCTAAATATGAACATGTAATGTCTGCAATAGCACCTTGACTAAGTAATTTCTCGCGCATATATCATTCTTATATTTTTGGATGGTGTAGTAAAGAATTGAAGCCTAAGTTGCACATCATATCTACTACTTGTTGTTACTGTATGGAGATACCTATTGAAAATTTTGAGATGCTTTTAGGACCTTTTATACAGCATGAATTCATGTCTTCCAGCAACATATTTATTAGAGAAAATTGCACTGTAGGTCCTTGAACTTGTGAGGTGCCACTTAGCTCCCTGAACTTGCATTTTACTATCTCAGCCCTATGAACTTGTGAAGTTGTGCCACTTAGCTCTCTGAATTTGTATTTTACTTTCACAGCCTCCTGAACTTGCAAGGTTGTGCCATTTAGCTCCCTGAACTTGTTGAAGCGAAGTTCGTCGAATGCGATGTTGACGACTTCGTCCTCTCTGAGTTCGGTGGACTCGTCGTCGCCTCGTTCTGGCCGTGTTCATTGTCTCTGTCACCTCACGCTGACAAAAATGAATTCTTTAGGCTCGGGAACGCACCGTGCTCGCGTCTTTACCGGAGCTCCACCGTCGCAGCTTGCCGCCGCCGTCACCCTTGCCTCCTTTGAGTCGGTCGTGTGAGAGAGAACAGCCAGCGCAAGGGCACAATACTTCTCTCTCATGGTGATTCGCTAGCTTAGCCTTTTCTATTAGCAAATGGCCAAATGGACACCGTACAGGGTGAGTAGCTTCTGCTCTAGCATTGGGAATGTACTTCTCTCTTCCGGTAGGCTCGGAGGAGGCAAGGCGAGGGTAGCGGCAAGGCTGCGACAGTGAGAGCTCTGAAGACGAGCACGACATGGTTATTAAGCGTCGCTAAGCGCCGTTGTAAGGCGGCTTAGGGTGCTAGCGTCGCCCGCCTTGCGTCGCCCCGCCTTGCCGGCTCCTCGCAGCGGCTCCTCCCGGCCTGTCGCCGTCGCGCGGCTCCTCGATACCTCACCACGCGGTTCTCGTGCCTCGCTCGGAGCCTTGGTGGAGGCGGAGTAGAAGGAGAAGAGAGGAGCGGAGCTCGCTGGATCTTGAGTTAAATGCGACAAGGTGCGGGGGCCACCCGTCGCCCTCGCCGACCGCTTCCTCAAGCCCGTCGCCAAGGACCTCTAGAACAACGACGGCGGCCCCCTCCACCGTGCAAAGCCGCCGCCTCCGGATCTCCCGCCACTGCTCCGAATCCGTGCCACCGCGCTGTGCCTCCACGACGACCCCGCCGCGCTATCACGACTGCCGCGTCCGTCGATTTCGCCTCCCCCGCCATCGATTTCGCCTCACCGCCACCCTTTCAGGTCACTAGTGCCCAGTTGCGTCGGATGGGGGGAGAGGGATGCAGAGGTAGGGGGAGAGAGAGACGAGGGAGATGGGGAGAGGAGAGGCGGCTAGGGTTAGATGTAGTTGGGGGCGGGGTGGGCTGGGCTAAGCTGGCTTGATGGGCTTTTCACATTTCACGTTTTCTTCTCCTTTTCTTTGTTCTTTTCATGTTTGCAGCCTCTTCTCGTACGGTCGTATGTATGGTCATATGGCGTCCTCATATGGCGTCGCTTAGGCATCCAAGGCGCCGCTTAAGCGGCCAGGCGGTGCCTTGGTGCCTCGTCTCGCCTTAACGCCTTGAAAACCATGGAGCACGGTGTGTTCCTGGGCTCAAAGAATCCGTTTTTGTCGGCGTGAGGTGACGGGGACGATGAATACGGCCAGAACGGGGCGGCGACGAGTCCATCGGACTCGGAGGGGACGAAGTCGCCGATATCGCATCCGACGAACTTCGCTTCAACGCAAGTTCAGGAAGCTAAGTGGCACTGCCTCGCAAGTTCAGGGGGCTAAGAAAGTAAAATACAAGTTCAGGGAGTTAAATGACTCAACCTCACAAATTTAGAGGGCTGAGAAAGTAAAATACAAGTTAAGAAACTAAGTAACACAATCTCGTAAGTTTAGGACCTACAAAGCAATTTTCTCTATTTACTAGTACCAATTTGAGGGCTTTAAAGCATATCAACTGTTGTGACACACACAAATGTATTGAAGCCAGTCAAGTCATAGATCCTTGACCTGGATGTTGGGTTTGAGTTCTAAAACCAGTCATCTCTTCATAATGATGCTTAACCAGTCTATGTTCAGATTCATGGTGGCCTTCTAGCCAATATCTTTCATGTGGTTATGTTACTCTCTGTCAGACATAGCATTTTCTTGTGACACTACTCAATAGTTAGTGCCATAGTTACCTGATTCAAGATTCGGGTTCGCGGTACGCCATTTCATAAAAGTAGGGTTTGTTAAGGGGTATACCTCTTTGGTTCGTGAATCGGAGATGGGGTTCGTGAATCGGAGATGGGTATACATGGTCTTGCAATTATAGAGCAAACAGACAGAAGATCCTAGCTTAGTAATTTAAAAGAAATAAAAAGGAATATGAGACCATGGACTAGTCTGTGGGCCTAACCAGCCCAAGATGGTCACTCTCTGACCTAAGCCTCCCACTACACAGCCTCCTCCCTACTCCTCTCTCACAGTGCTGCCGCCGCCTCCTGACCTCTAGCATTACGCCGCCGCCTCCCTGCTCCTCCTTAACGACGGCAGCGATGGAGACAGCGACGACGAGTAAGATGGTGACGGCGACGGAGGTGCCGGAATCCTTCCCTACTGCCATGCTCCTCTCCCTTCTCTCTTTGATTCGTCACCTGGAAGTGAATCAGACCACGAATCATCGTGAATCAGATTGCGTTCCAACCCTGAACTGGTTCGCGCGACCGGGATCGGGGTTTGAAGGTGGTTGCCGTGAATCCGGTAACTATGGTTAGTACTCATTTCTCTTGCTTACTGTCACCCCTGGCAAATCTTATGGCATAACTTTATGCAGCTTTGCACTATATTATCTTACATAGTCATATTTGAGATTTATGAAGATAAGTTGTGGCGTTGTACCAGGGAATTGAACATTTACACCAAATTTATTTGATTATTTTACCTTTTATAACTTGCCTATATTTTTGAATTCCTCAAGCAGTACTAAAGCATTTAATGTGGATCATTGTCTAGAACCTACAAAAACTTGCAGAACCAGTTTTTTCACACAAGGTGTTCATCATATACATGCTAGGTGTGGCATACAATTCAACGTGTACTCAGTCGATCGATGTAGTTTTAAACAAGAAGGATCCATCCAAATGGACTTTTGTTGAATATATGAGCATTTTTCGAATTACTTTAATCCAGAAATGTACTAGATAAATCATGGAGAATACTGTAGCTATTTTCACAAAGCAGGTAGACAAGAACACTATAGATATACGAATTTTTAAAAGGACAGAAACTAGCATACCTATCTCAATGTTCAAGTCAACAACAGATAATAAAAGCTAAGTAAACAATAAGTGCGAGATAGGTATACCCAGATCCAGCGGAAGGAGCAGCAGAAGTTTTGGTGAGGTTGTCGTTAGTCATCGTGGTAGTAGTTGTGCAGTTAATGTAGATGTAGCAGAGAACTTCGTGGGTGTCGTGGTAGCAGTCGTGCAGATGTAGACGTAGTAGAAAATCAGATGAAGCGAGCAGCCGCGCGAACGCTCCCCAAAAACCTTATTCGTCCTCGCTCGTGCAAGCCTTCAAGGACGAGGGTTCCAGAGGTCTGCTCTCCCGGTGTAGCTGTACACGCGTCTTGCCGGGATGGAGATCGCCAGAGACAGCAACAAAATTGTGGGGTTCTTTCTTTGTCTGTTGTAGAGAGTCTGAAAGAGGAACCAATGCATCGTTTCTACAAAACTAATAGCTAAAACAAAGAGGCGAGGCTTTTTGAAGCGGTCACCATTGATTCGCCATCAACGGTGTTAGCAGTAGTTCGCCTATTACTCACAATGGCGAATCGTTCTTCGTCACCGTTTGTTAATGCCATTAACTGCGAGTCGGTGCGTTTCGATTTTTGAATAGATAAAGAAAAACGCGCACACACCCAACTCACCTGCGTACACGTGCACATGCACACGCAGCGACTTCAAGACTGCGCACCGCGCGCGCGCGCTGCGGCTCGGCGAGGCGAGGCAGCCAGCGTGTATTGGCTCTCTCCAATTCCACAAGGGGGTTACCTCGTTCCACCTTTTAAAGTGGTGTAACTCCTATTCAACTCTTCATATGGGACTAAACAGTTTTAGCACGTGCACATGGGCTTTTGAGATTTTCCAGGAATTAATTAGAATTAAAATTGGGCCTAACCCGTATTAATTCCAACAATCCCCCACCAGATCCCAAGGGCACATGTCAAATGCCTTGATCCACAGTATTGTTTTGATATACTAGTGTTTCAATGGAGACCGGTTAAGGTTGAACTTCCACCTAGAACAGAAGCTACACTTATCCACAACTGCACAATGGACTAAGTTTTGAATTGACAGTTTTGTGTGAATAAGTTTCACTTAAGTCCTTAACTAATACTAGGCTATCAGGCATCCCCGCGGGTTGGAGCATATAAGTCATACTCCTGGCCTATTCATGAGCTTCCTAGAGATTACCCTATCTCATAGACTGTGACTAGTAGTCGGGCTCATATAGGTGTGTTCTTTCAAGACCGTTCTGTAGGACAACATCTTTGTTTAAACAAGCCACAAAACACATTAAGATAAAAATCAACCTGCCATACAGATTTAGGACAGAATTGCATCTCCAATGGAGTGGGTCTATAAAGGTACTCTCCTTCCAGTTAACCAATAGCTTGTTTCGCCAATCCTACTTCACGGGATCTCCGATCACATAGGATGGGTTACCACTATGGTATAACTCACGTGGGCCTCAAACCCATCTCCCTCGATGCATTGTCTATCACATTCCGTGATAAACCCTTCGTAAAGGGATCTGCCAGATTCTTAGCTGTTTGGATATATTCCAAAGCTATTACTCTGGAGTTTCTCATTTTTCTGACAGACTTCAGTCTTCTCTTCACATGTCTTGATGCCTTCATATTATCCTTAGAATCGTTCACTTTGACGATCATAGTCGATTGTCACGATTCATCGAATAGCCGTGCGGTTTTCAACCACCGCAAATCCATCAAGAGCTCACGGCCATTCGGCTTCAACGATGGCGATATCTAATCCGTGAGTTACGCTTCTATTGTTGACCTCGTTAAGATGGTCTGCTTGCAAGACTTCCATGAAACAGCGCCACCTCCAAGTGTGAAGACATATTCACTTGTGGCTTTAATCTCATCAGCATCAGATATCCAGTTTGAATTGCTTTAACCCTCCAGTACCCTGGGGTACCCGGTATAGTGAATGCCATAACTAATATTTTCTTTAGATAGCGCATTACCCTCTCAAGAGCATGCCAATGATCATCTCCCGGATTGGATACAAACCGGCTTAGTTAGCTCACAGCAAACAAACGAGATGTCAGGCCTGGTACCGCTAGCTAAATACATGAGTGAACCAATTATCTGAGAATATTTCAATTGGTCTCTAACTATTCTCCGATTCTTCCTAAGCAACACGCTCGGATCATAAGGTGTTGGAGAGGGTTTGGAATCGCTATAACCAAAACGACTCAGAATCTTCTCCACATAATGGGATTGTAACAATGTAATCCCATCATCATCACTTCTCAACAGTTTGATGTTCAAGATAACATCAGCTACCCCCAGATCTTTCATTTCAAAATTCTGAGACAAAAAATCCTTGACTTCCTTAATCACATTAAGGTTGGTACCAAATATCAGTATGTCATCAACATACCGATATAGAATGACTCTCTTGCCCCCACTATAGCGATAATACACATATCATCGACTTTATTCACAATAAAGCCTGCAGATGTTAAAGTTCTGTCGAACTTTTCATGCCACTGCTTAGGTGCTTGTTTAAAACTATACAAAGATTTCAACAACTTGCACATCTTTCCTTCTTGACCATCTACTACAAATCTATCTGGTTGTTCCATGTAAATTTCGTCGTCCAACTCTCCATTTAGGATAGCCGTCGTAACGTCCATCTGATGAACGAGAAGACCGTGTGAGGCAGTCAGAGATAGTAGTACTCGAATAGTGGTCAATCTAGCTACAGGTGAATAAGTATCAAAGAAATCTTCGCCTTCCTTTTGGGTATAACCCTTGGCCACAAGTCGTGTCTTGTACTTCTCGATAGTACCATCAGGCCTAAGCTTCTTTTTGAACACCCACTTACATCCTACAGGTTTACAACCACAAGGACGCTCATTGATCTCCCAAGTTCCATTAGAGATAATGGAATCCATTTCACTACGGACTGCTTCCTTCAAGTATTCCGCATCTAGAGGAGCATATGCTTCAGAAAGGGTACTTGGAGTATCATCCACAAGGTACACAATGAAATCCGGACCAAAAGACTTTGCAGTCCTTTGTCTTTTACTCTTTCTCAGAGTTTTATTGTCTTCCTCCTCAGGAATTTCCTCAGGGGTTTGCTCAAAATATTCCATTGGAATGGCAGGTTCAGGAGTTGTATCAGGCTCCTGACTCGATGAACTAGGCATATCTTTCATCGGAAAATTATTCTCAAAGAATGTAGCATCTCTGGACTCCGTAATTGTACCGACATGCACGTCAGGTACTCAAGATTTCACCACTAGAAATCTATATCCAATGCTATGGTGAGCATAGCCTAGAAAGACGCAATCTACGGTTTTTGGTCCAAGCTTACGCTTTTTGGAAATTGGCACATTGACTTTCGCCAAACAACCCCAAGTGCGCAATTATGAAACTGATAGTCTTTTTTTCTCCCATTGTTCATATGGGGTTATCTCTTTATTCTTTGTGGGAATCCTGTTTAGGACATGACATGAAGTCAATATAGCCTCCCCCCACCATGCTTTGGAAAGACCCATTTGTTTCTAACATGGCGTTAACCAAATCGATTAGAGCGCGGTTCTTTCATTCAAAGAACCTGTTTGATCGGGTGAATAGGAGCGTCCTCTCATGAATTATACCATGTTCCTCACAGAATAAATTGAACTCATTAGAAAAGTACTCGCCGCCACGATCAGACCTAACCCTTTTGTTTTTCTTTTCAAATTGGTTCTCAGCTTCTGCTTTATAGATTTTAAAGTAGTGAAGAGCTTCATCTTTAGTTTTCAGAAGATACACATAGCAGAACCTAGTGGAGTCATCAATCAAAATTATAAAATATCTATTACCACTTTTTGTCAACACACCATTCATCTCACGCAGATCTGAATGTATGAGTTCTAATGGTGCCAAGTTTCTTACCTCCGCAGCCTTATGAGGTTTACGAGGCTGCTTCGATTGCACACAAACTTGACATTTAGAACCTTTGGCAAGGGTGAATTTCGGGATTAACTCTAAACTGGCTAACCGTGTCATGCAACCAAAATTTATGTGATAAAGTTATAAATGTCAAATAGTAATCTTATTACCACTGCAAACATGGTTCACAATATTATTACACAAATCTGAAAGAGATAAGTGGAACAAGCCTCCGCACACATAGCCTTTACCAACAAATTGTCCACACTTGCAGTTGATGTAGATGTAGTAGAGAATTTCGTGGATGTCGTGGTAGTAGTCGTGCAGATGTAGACGTAGTAGAAAATCAGATGAAGCGAGCAGTCGCGCGAACGCTCCCCAAAAACCTTATTCGTCCTCGCTCGTGCAAGCATTCAGGGACGAGGTTCCGAGGTCTACTCTCCGGTGTAGCGTGCAGCGTCTTCTTGCGGTATGGAGATCGCAGACGACAACAAAATTGTGGGGTTCTTTTTTGTGCAGCCGTAGAGAGTCGAAGAGGAACGACAGCACCGTTTCTACAGGACTAATAGCCAAAAACAAAGAGGCCAGAGGCTTTTGGAAAGCGGTCACCATTGATTCGCCATTAACGGTGTTAACGCGGCGCCCATTACTCACTAGTAATCGAACTGATTCTGCGCGGCCGTTTGTTAATGCCATTAACTGCGAGTCGGTGCGTTTCGATTTTCGAATAGATAAAGAAAAACGTGTTACTTACTTTATGATTTCAGAAGATGATTACTCCAATAGTTGAGATGCCAATATATAGATGACTATATGGGCCACATGGGCCTATAGTATATGGGCCTTGATATACTTAACACCCCCCTTCAAACTCAAGGAGGTTCTGAAGCATTGAGTTTGAGCAAGTGAAGCCGATGTTGCTCTCGAGTTTGTGCTTTAGTGAAAAAATCTGCCACTTGCAGTTCTGAGGGCACATACTGAAGAGCAATTGTTTTCTGATGACAATGAGACCGAGTAAAGAAGGCATCAACACCAATATGCTTTGTAAGTTCATGCTTCACACGATCATTAGCAATCTGTATGGCTCCAGTATTGTCACATAGAAGAGGTGTAGGAGCATCACAGGAAATACCAAAATCTGCTAACAACCATGAAGCCATACAATCTACGAAGTGGTAGTGGCAAGTGCTCAAGTTACGCCTCTGACTAGACCGAGATATGACCGCTGCTTCTTAGACTTGTCAGGACCAATAGCGATGCGATCTCGTAGATTATACCGAGGACCAACCTGTAACTCATCAGGAACAGTATGAGACTCATCATTAGAAGCATCACACGGTTGTATCGGGGTGGCCGTGGTGGTAGAGCTAGATAGAGGAGTGTGGGGTTTGTGGGACGACGATGGAAAACACGTGTGATAGGTGGTTTAGAATGAAATGGAGGTGGTGCGGAGGAGTAGTCTCTTGTGAAGGTGGCGTGATGGAAATAGAAGGGCGAGGAATGGGTGTAGTGACATCATTAACGGTGAAATAGGAGGAAGAAAGCAGGAACCATGTGGGTTACGTGGGAGAATATGTGGGTGAGTAGAGGATTATAAAAGAAAGGACGGTCCTCAACAAAGGTCACATCACGAGAAATACGTATGCGGCGAGAAGAAGGATCATAACACCGATATCCTTTATGCTCGGACTATACCCGAAAAACACACTCGGCAGTTATGCGATCAACTTAGTTCGCTCACGAGGTGCAAGTAAAACATAGCAAGTACATCCAAAACTCGGAGATGATCATAGCGAGAGAGTTACCAAAAAGAACTTCACCAGGGCATTGACCAGACAGCTTGGATGAGGGTTGTCTATTGATGAGATAAACAGCAGTAGAAACAACTTCACCCCAAAAATGAGAAGGAACAAAAGAAGAAATCAAAAGTGTGCGAGCAGTCTCTATAAGATGGCGATGTTTGCGTTCAGCAACACCATTTTGAGCATGGCGCCGGACATGAGAGTCGAGCAAGTGTGCCCTCGAGAGGACAAAAGCGGCGAAAAGCATCGGACAAATACTCACCACTTTGAGTCGAGCGAAAAACTCTAATAGGAGTAGAAAGCGTGTGTGAACCATGCGAACAAAAGGCGGTAAATGGAACACTGGCGAGAGCGATGTTTCATGAAATAAATCCATGTATATCGAGAATGATCATCAATAAAAATGACATAATGTTTATGACCACCCTTTGTAGCAAAGGTGCGGGACCCATACATCCGAATGAATAAGATCAAAAGGTCTAGTTGAATGAGAAACACTTTGGATAAATATGGTAGTTGTATTTGTTTTCCAAGTTTGCAACCCTTACAATGAAAACTAGACTCAATAGGTGTATGACCTAAACAACCTTTATTTATTAATGTGGACAACCGGGACCCACAAAGATGACCAAGACGATGATGCCACGGGCGAAGGAAGAGGCGGAAGGCAAGCGGCGGATGACACAGTGGAGGCGAATGGAAGAAGGAAGGCGCAAGGTGTCGAGGATGTAGAGGCTAGGAGCACCTTTACGGCGATGGCGGCCCCAATCACTTTCCGCGCCGACGGTCTCCGAATAAAACATGATGAGTCATCAAATCCAACAAAACAATGTTGGTCGGTAACTTGACCAACCGAAAGAAGATTCATGGACAAGCGAGGTACAAAGAAACATCGGATCTGAGAAAAATGAGGATTGCAAAGAGAACCACGGTGAGTGATATGACAAGATGTACCATCACCGTTTATGCAGCGAAGCACCATCGATGGCAGCTTGCAAGCAACCAACTGGGACTGATCAGATGTCACATGAAAAGAAGCACCGAATCAAGCACCCAAGGCGGCGAAGAAGCATTAACGGCGAAGCGGCGAATGCGGACATCGAACCTCTAGGAGTGGAACCGTATTACACGACCACGAGCGGCGACGGCGTGCACGATAGTCGACCAACTTTTACGGATAATGAGAGAAAGCAGTTCTGCGGAAGATGACCGGACTTGCCACAATGCTTACAGAGTGGCGAAGAGGTACTTTTGGTGCGATCCTCGAGAAGCGCCAACACACTATGAGGAGCAGATCTGAGAAGAAGACATAGACTTAAGGCGTGTTTCTTACGCAAGTAAATCGACGATGCTGTGCCATGGTGAGAGCGGAAGAATTGTGAAGCAATCGTATGCGAATGGAATCATACTCACTGGACTCCCATGACAAATCGTAAGTAAAAACTTTTCAATAAGCGATGTCTTTGGGCGGGGAGCAAATTGTACGCTCAGTATCATGGAAGTCAATGATCCCATGGTGATCAAAAGCGAGTAGTACTCATCAATAGACATATCATTACGCTTCAATTTCATTAGTTTGTTGCATAAGAGTATGCAAAAGAGCACCACTATCCTGAACATAACGCTTCTTCAAGTTATCCGTATGCCTTTGGTATTTTGAACTTAGAAAGACTCATAATCATTGATTGCTTAGTACTATTCACCATGGCAGCCATTACTTTCCCATCATTAATATGCCATTCTTTTATCTGCGCGACATTACTACCATCATCCTTAAGCACGGTGGAGTTTGATTAAGTGAAAAAGAAAACCATAGCCCTCAATGCGATCTCTACACGTAAAGCCCACTGGATAATTCGACCATCTAGGTGAAATTGATAACTATTGCATTGATATGAGACATGTTGAGGCGTGCTAGGCTTGACCAACAGAGAGGCAAAGCAATGAAACAGAGGGCGAATAGCAATTACCACGATGGTCCACGGGTGGTGAAGAATCCACGGCCGTAAAAGGCGCCCCAGCGAGCGGACGACCCACGGCCGAAAAAGTCGGCTCCCAGCGGCGGGCTCCCGAGCGAGCGACGCCCAGCGAGCGGACGACGGGCGGCTCAGCCGGCGCCCCAGCGACAATCCCGAGTGTGCGGCGCGGAGGCCCGTCGCGGCGCGGAGGCCGTGCGGCGCGGAGGCCGGCGAACGAGGCCTCAGCGGCAACCCCGAGCGGAGGCGGTGGTCGCCGGCCGCGCGAAGGATCCGGAGACGGCGCGGCCCGGCGGCGCGCGAAGATCCCGAGACGCAGGCGGCCGACAAGCGGCGAAGCGAATGGCGGCGCAACTCGCGGCGGCGGCGCTGAGGCGCGCCAAAGCGTATGGCGGCCGAAGAGATCCGCGGCGGCGAGACGGCGCCAAGACGGAACGGCGGCCGCGACGGCAGCGACGGCGGTCGGCCGCGGCAGCGAGCGACGCGACGGCCGCGACGAGCGGCCGCCAGCGCAAAGCGGTAGAAGGCGGGAGAATATGGGCGTGGGAGGAGGATTAGAATAATCCTGACCTAACCCTAATTCATTAGCTCTGATACCATGTTACTTACTTTATGATTTCAGAAGATGATTACTCCAATAGTTGAGATGCCAATATATAGATGACTATATGGGCCACATGGGCCTATAGTATATGGGCCTTGATATACTTAACAAAACGCACATGCATCCGACACGCCTGCGTACGCGCGCACACGCACCCTCACCCTCACTCGCACCCGCACGGCATGGCACGGCTCGGCCAGGTGAGCGAGCGAGCGCGCGCGTGTATTGGCTCTCCAATTCCACAAGGGGTTACCACGTTTCACCTTTTAAAGTGGTGTAACTCCCATTCAACTCTCCATATGGGATTAAACAGTTTTAGCATGTGCACACAAGCTTTTGGGATTTTCCAGGAATTAATTAGAATTAAAATTCGGCCTAGCCCGTATTAATTCCAACAACTTTCTGTGCAATATGTTCACAACATGCTAAATAAAACCTCGATTCTTCACTCATCAAACAGGGAATTCATAACTCAACTCAACAAAGCCTTTGGTCCCAAACAAGTTGGGGTAGACTAGGAATGAAACCTCTTCAAGTTCAAAGAGACGAGAGCCTTACAAATAAAATAAAATAATAAAGAAAGAAAAAAACCTACAAGGCCAAAATTCTAAACCGTACATCCTGCCATCTGAACCAAAAGCCTAAAACATAGTCTCTAAACCTTCTTATGGTTTCGGTATGTGGATCGCTAACTTACATGCGCTCCTATCCAAAACTAATTTTTTAGATACATTCCAATCCCTCAAATATTTTTTAACTGCTTCCTCCCACATTAGTCTTGGTTGACCTCTACCTTTTCTTATGTTTTCAGTACGTCTTAAAATTCCACTACGTACTGGTGTCTCAGAAGGCCTTTGTTGGAGATGTCCAAACCATCTCAAGCGATGTTGGATAAGGTTCTCTTCAATTGGTGCTATCTCCACCCTATCACGTATATCCTCATTGTGGATTCGATCTCGCCTTGTGTGGCCACATATCCATCGCAGCATCCTCGTCTCCACTACACTCATCTTCTGTATATGTTGTTTTTTCGTCGCTCAACATTCTGCTCCATATAGCATCGTAGGTCTGATCATCGTCCTATAGAACTTACCCTTTAACTTTTGAGGGACTTTTTTGTCACATAGGACACCCAATGCTTGGTGCCATTTCACCCACCCCGCTCTAATCCTGTGGCTCACGTCTTCATCAATCTCTCTGTCTCGCTGTAGCATCGATCCCAAATATCGAAACATATTCTTCCTAGACACTACTTGTCCGTCCAACCTGACATCTCCATCATTTGCCCCGGCACCGCTGAAATCACACTTCATATACTCAGTTTTAGTCTTACTAAGTCTAAAGCTCTTCGATTCTAAGGTCTTTCTCCATATCTTCAGATTCCTATTGACACCTATCCTACTCTTATCAACTAACACTACATCATCAGCGAAAAACATACACCAAGGGATATCCCTTTGTATGTCCCGCGACCTCGTCCATCACTAGGGCAAAAATGTATGGGCTCAACGCTGACCCTTGCTGTAGTCCTATCTTAATAGGGAAATCACTAGTACCACCATCACATGTTTTGACATTAGTCACAACATCTTGGTACATATCCTTAATTAAGGTAACATACTTTGTTAGGACTTTTTTTCCTTTGAAGCGCTCACCACATGACCGTTCTTAGCACTTTGTCATAGACTTTCTCTAAGTCGATAAACACCATATGAAGATCCTTCTTTTGCTCTCTATACCTCTCCATCAACTGTCGTATATCGCCTCTGTGGTCGACCTCCCAGGCATAAAACCAAATTGGTTTGTCAGCACGCTAGTCACTCGTCTTAAACGGTGCTTGATCACTCGTTCCCAAAGCTTCATTGTGTGACTCATTAGCTTAATTCCTCTATAATTAGTACAACTTTGAATGTTTCCTTTATTTTTGAAAATTGGTACTAATGTGCTCATCCGTCACTCGTTAGGCATCTTGTTCGACCTAAAAATGCTATTTGAACAAATTAGTTAGCCAAATTACCAAACGATCGTTACTTCTCCTAGGCATTTCCACACCTCGATTGAAATGTTATCAGGCCCTAACGTCTTACCCATTTTCATCCTTTTTAAGGCCTCTTACTTTCGACTTTTGGATCCTTTGAATAAATCACCTATTGGTGTCATCAAAAGCATCATCCAGTTCAATCATACTATTGTCATTGTCATGATTGAACAGCTCATCAAAGTAATTTCTCCGCCTATCTTTGATCTCGTCGTGTTTTACTAAAAGTCTATTAGTGTCGTCTTTGATGCATTTAACTTGGTTGAAATCTTTCGTCTTCCTTTCTCGAAGCTTAGCCATCTTATAGACATCCTTCTCGCCCCCCTTTGTACTTAGTTTCTGGTAAATTTCCTCATAGGCCTTACCTCGTGCCTCACTCACCGCTTTCTTTGCCTTTTTTTTTGCTGTTTTGTATTTCTGTACGTTGTCGTCGCTCCTATCATGATGCATATGCTTG
The DNA here is from genome assembly GCA_036346255.1 of Ampelocalamus luodianensis. Classification (NCBI taxonomy): domain Eukaryota; kingdom Viridiplantae; phylum Streptophyta; class Magnoliopsida; order Poales; family Poaceae; genus Ampelocalamus; species Ampelocalamus luodianensis. The sequence goes on from CM070619.1 coordinate 32,534,118, forward strand.
TAGCATGTCTTCTTCTCCTCAATAGCCTTTTGCACTTCTTCGTTCCATCACCACGTCTTTGGTTCACATCTTGTCACTCGGGTCACTCCAAGCACCTCCGTAGCCACCTTTCTAATGCGAGATGTCATCTCTATCCATATACTATTCGCTTCTCTCACTTTTCATATCTCTTCCGCAATCATCCTCTTCTTAAATGCCTGCGAGGCGCCCCCTTTGAGTTTCCACCTCTTCGTACTCGTGGCTCTTGCGACCAAACAGGGAATTCATAAAATCAGTAAGAAATCTAAAAGATCTGCTAGTTCTAGTCCTGTCGAGTGATGAACCAGAGAATGCATGAGCACTAATGAAAAGAAAAGTATATGAACCAAAAAAGCTCGACATACACATCTTGGGACACCTTACTTTGTTGATTCTCTAGTGGGTTGTTCTCATCTCAACTCTGTAGCTTTTGTAGACTAGTAGTAGTATGTGCATGGTGGTTCAAAATACCCGTCATAGGCTTGATTGCCACTATTTACTGGATTTCCCTGACCAAAGCATATTTTCACATCGGAGATCTTTAAATTTTAATTTTGAATATTATTTTTTCTGTTTAAGATCTGGAAACCACTGGTGATCTGTTGTCTATTTGATTTTTTTCCTTGTTGATAAAAAATCAAAGAACTAACATGAAAAGTGGCCTACTTAAGTTGCTATTACTAATACTCCCTTTTGCCTGTTTGCCTATTCAGTGGATCATCTAAGCTGTAGAACAGCTTGCAGCCAAACGGTCCTGTCGGTCCAAACCTATGAAGTGATTGTGTGATCCAATGGGATATCATCTGATTATCGTCATGAAGCTAGCAGTGGCGAAGTGTTTGGGATTAGGCCCATAAAGGTAGTATAATCCAGGTGGCTATTGGCAGATATCGGTGGGATTTTGATGGTCTGGTGGAAGTCAGGTAGTAGGCAGTTACTGCTGGTGCTAGAAAAAGCTGGGATTACTTCGGTTGTCACTAATTTAGGATTGGTTTTAGAAGTTGGAGTGCATCATTTGATTGGTGTTTGTATTTTTGGGATTTTTCTGTTTAGTGATAGGAGTGGAGGATTGGTGTCTAGTACATTTAGTTCGTCCTTTACTTTCAACAGCATTATGGTCGGAGTGCAAAATTGTCCACCACCTTAATTTTAATTGGGCTGAAGTACAATACTGTCTGGTCTGGTGAAGCATTTATAGAACATTAGTACGGTATGAAAATTAGCCAGGATCTCAAGCGATTTAGGCTGAATAGTATTGGAAAATACCTGCTGCCAGTATGGGTAGCTAGGTACCACCGCTTACATGCTTGTGCTTTACGCCTTGCATGTACTACATCAAAAAAACATGACAAGAAATGTGCGGATGCTACCAATATAGTATGTAGCTTCAAAATTTCAAGATAGCTCAATTGAATTTTGGAACAGTGCAGTGTATAGTATGGGTGGAAAATATGCACTCAATACTATTAAAGTGTTCAGGCTTCACCTGTGCAGTAATTGTGAAAAGTGCAGATACATATTTGTGCAGTTGAACAATAGCAGTTACACAACTGAACATTTGGAGAACTTATACTTTCTAATTCATAATAATAAGAAATTATTTTATATCCTCCCAAGAAAAAAAGAAATGCTTTTATTCACATTATGTTATGACTATGTAACGCTGAAGTTTGCGTCTTCTGTCCTTGTCAATTAGCACTATAAAGTTCGTCTTGGGGTGCCATGTGCAACAGAGGATGTGTGGGAAGCATGATTTCATATCTTTGAATATCCACTATCCAAAATAGCTCTTGAGGGGCCTATGCATTTCTGTTTTCAATGAAAGCTGGGTTTCTAATTCCTTCAATGCTCCGTAACAGTAGTTCCAGTTCTCAGTAAAAGCTCTTTTTTTAATAAAAAAAAAAATCTCTTGTGGAGTAGGGTTGGCTATTGTTGGCAAGCGGGTTGATTTAAAAAAATTTCACTATGCTTTGGAACAAGCCAACAAGCTAAAAATCTCCGGTTTCACTATCAACCAGACAAAAACCAGTACTATAGAGGCTGGTTTTGGTTTTTTCAACCCTTACCATGCAATTGCATTGTACAAGCACACATGTACTATGTTTCTGTATTTATTCCATTTTGTTTTCTTAGTTTTAGATTGTTCAATGTATTCCGTGCAATTGAAGTTGCTATAAGATAATCTTTCTTTTTGCTCCCCTTCCTCATGTATGTTTGTGTCTCATATAGGTGCCGAGGTTGCTGTCCTCTGCATCGCGAAATCTGGTGAGGTTATCAACTATCAGGCCTTCACAAACTCCAAGGGCATCTACACCGTTGCAGAGACGATGCCGGAGAGCGACCGGTGGGAGTCATGCTTGGCAAGGCCCATCAGCAGCTTCCACCAGCACTGCACTAGGAGGGGTGATGCACACTCTGGGGTCAAGTTCACATACAACAAACCGTCAGGAACTCCCACAACGTCAAGACATTCCTCTACAAGCCTGCCAATGCGCCTCTGTACTGTAGCTGAACAGTTTGTTGTGTTTGTTTGGGAGGGGGTAAAAAGAGTAAACAGGGTGCAAGTCGGAATAGGAATGTGCTGTGCGACCTGTATGCTTGTAATGCTCATCTAGAGCTTTTACTGATGTCGATCATTGGAAGGGACGGGATGTTGCACTGCTGCATGCTTCATGATCGTGAACCAATATACGTTTCTGAACTATAATCTGTGCGAAGAATTGAAATGTTTGGGTTAATTCTTTATTTGCCATTGAAAGTTGGCGGGATCTCCAAAATATCATCGAAAAATTCATCATCCCTCCGTTGCTACTCGATCTCAACTTCTCTTCTTTTTTTGCCACTCCCGTGAGTTGACCGTTGACTTAGCCATTAACTTGGTTGCGAAAAGATGAGATCTTTAGGGAATTGTTTGACATAGTAATATAACTCTAAAAATTATAAAATTTTTAGGAGAAATTCTTAACATAGTGTAGATTATTGTGTAATTTTTATAGGGTTTTATTTGTAACATATTTTTCTCTAAAAAATCTTACAAGTTTTGGCTGCATCAAACCGAAACTTGAAAGATTTTTAGAGAAAAATATGTTATAAGTAAAACCCTATAAAAATTACACAATAATCTACACTATGTCAGGAATTTTCCCTAAAATGTTTTATAATTTTTGGAGTTATATTACTATATCAAACAATTCTCTAAAGATCTCAGCATACTTAGGGGCAAAATCGTCTTTTTGTAGCTAAGTTAACGGTCAAGTCAACAGTCAACTCACGGGAGTGGCAAAAAGAGAGAGAAGTTGAGATGAGTGGCAACGGAGGGAATGGGAATTTTTCAATAACATTTTGGGGATTCCATCAACATCCAATGGCAAATAAGAAATTAACCCGAAATGTTTTTATTGGTATAGATGGATTGAGCAAACAGGCCTAGCCCTATCAGAGCTGGGTTTATTGACAAAGGAAATTCCTTGCGTGTATGGCTGTGTATGATTGATGATTTTTTTAAAAACAATATTATTTTAATAAAGATTACAAAAATAAATAGTAGAAAATATTTTACAGAATTGAACTATTGTCGCTATTTGAAATGGTAAAATATCCATCTCTCCATTCCAAATGATGATAGTTGCCCTGTCGTTATTAGAACAGTGCTGAGAGGCTTAAGTCGCCAACTGAACTGGTGATAGCCTACATCACTGTTTTTTTGGACTATTTATTTTTGTAAATATTTATTAAAATAATATTATTTAACAAAACCCAACTTTTGTGCAAGCCCTTCATCTCCCATGTCACTTTCTCTTCCGTCACCTATTCCCTCTCTGTGCAGCCTCACATGCCAATAACTTGCCACTCCGGTCCAGTCGTCTCTCCCTCCCTATTAAATCCTCCCCACTCTACTCCAGCGTTCGAACCACCACACATCTCCAACGAACTAAACTACCACCACCAATGCCAAGCTTCCTTCCAATGGCCCCGCCGACGAAGGCAATGGTGGTAGTTACAGTTGTGTTGCTGCTGCTACTCACGGTGTCGGTGACAGTGGTGTCCGGGGCAGCATGACTACAATGACGCCCTCCACAAGAGCATACTTTTTTTTTTGAGAGCCAGCGTTCTGGCTGACTGAAACAGAAACAAGATAAGTTACACATTACAATTCGATACACGACATAATATGAAACAGAAACAGAAAGTAACAAGAAAGAATATTAGCACAACATATTTCAGCATAACGTCATCACATAGTTTTTCGATAAATAACAATGATATTACAAAATATTTCAGTACAATGTCATCACATAGTGTCGACAAATCACAATGTTATTATAAAACATTCAATACAACATATTTCCACAAGACAAACAATTCCCATGGCCGCAACCTCATTGTCTGCCATGTTGACCTCCACGGTGCCCGCCTCGAGTGGGGCAGTCGGATGAGGCCTCCACAGCACCGTCCGGACTGCTGACATCTCCTTCATCTTGTGCATTTCTTGAAGGTATGTCGGAACTCTCGACAAATTGAGAATTTCTTCATACGACGTTTGGCTTCTGCTTCGTCCATGTCATTCTTAATACGTCGTACCTTCCGCCGGCCAAGCTTTCCCGTCAGCCTAACAACATCCGCGGCCCAGATTAGTTGCTCCCAAGTAGGATGGCTAGTGAAACGGCCAATGTAACATCCAAAATTTTGGAATGTTTTGAAGCATTTAAAAATAAAAATAACCATTTGAATTTTCTTATTTAAGTTAAAGCTTAATTTGAATTTTAGAAATTAAAATGATTTAATGTGAATAATCTAAACCGCAATTAAATTCAAATCATTTAATTTGGGTTCCTTGAGTTCAGTATTTTCTAGGATTTTTGGCGTTTATTTGCTATTTCTTTGAGCTCGTTTTGCTTTAATTCAATTTTTGAACTTCGAAAAGTCTTTTATTTTTTGGATTTTTCTCTTGGGCTCGATCTCATTTTCCTTACCGAGCTTTTCTTTTTTCCTTGGCCCGCTTCCTCTCATCGCGAGCGAGCCCCGCCTTGTCATCTCCATTCTCACCACACCTCACTCTGACTCTCTGCCATGTCCTCCGACATGAGCCACGCTGTTGTCCTCCAGCTAAATCCTCCTGTTCGGTGCCTTTAAAAGCTCGCCACTCGCGTCACTTTTTCTGCGTCATCCTCCTCGTCCAAAGCCTTAAGCCGCCGCCTTGATTCCGTCATCTTTTCGCTGGATTTTCACCAAGACGCCGCTAGCCGTAGAAGGTCTTCATCGCCTAAGTTCCGCGCCGTCCGTCCTCCACTGCCTGTGCCATCAGCACTGTTGAACTCACCTCGACGCGTTTTATGCGTTGTTTCTGTCGTCGTCCCTAGAAGGTCCCCGCCTCGCCGTTGCCATTTCTTCCCCAAAACTAGTCGCCGCCTCTGTTACCGATCTTGTTGTCGGTGAGTCCCCTCGCCTTTCCGTGTGCATCATGTCGCATCCCCTAGTGTCCTCTTCCGATCCCACCCTTCCCATTGCCTCTATGTCTCCACGGTGAGCCACTGTCGTCACCTTTCTTCTCCGCCGTCAGTTGCCGTTGCACCGTTGCTCCTGTCGTCCACAATGAGTTTCCTGTCGTGATCCCCGTGTCGTCGCCGTGCCGGTGCTCCCTCCCTTTTCCTTTGGGCGCACGCCCAAGCTGCCTCTCCACCGTGGTCGTCGCCGCCGCCTTGCTTCCTCTCTCACCGCGCCACCGCCACCCAAAGAATCCCCAAAGCCCCGAAGTTTCATTTTTGACCACGTCGGCCACCCTCTTGGTGCCGCCCTCCATCACCGCCGCTTACCCAAGCACCACCGCTAGCTCCTCTGTTCTTCCTCTCTTTGTAGCTCTCTCTTTCTCTCTCTTACATGTGGGCCCCACATGTCAGACTCTCTATTTCTGTTTCTCTTACTTCCACCTCGGTCCCACATGTCAGCCTTCCACTTTCTCTCTCTCTGTCACTTATGAGTGGGCCCCACTTGTCTGTGTCTTTTCTTTTTCTTTTCTGCCGAGAAAATATTCTGTGGAATATTCTTTCTTCTCTTTCTTTTTCCTCTTGGGGCAAATCTTCCAAGAGCCCGTTCTCCTCCGTCCGAACTCCGATTCAGTCCATTCAAATTCCTAAATTTCTCTAAAATGGAGCTCTTTATTTTAGTGTTTGTTTTGATGTTTTTATAGTTTATTTTATTTTCTTTTGGATTTATTTGTGCCGTGTTTGTTGTTTCTCTCGTTTAGATGATTTGTTTTCAAGGAGCAGGAGCAAGTTTTGAAGATCTAAGTGTGGTAACTGAGTTGTGGGCGCCCTAGGTTATTGGAAATGCACTTAATTAAATTCATACTGTAGCACAATTGTTAATGAAGGAACAGTACTGCCCCTTTATTAAAGATCATGCTAGGAGTATACATTTAACAAGTAACCGATCCCATAATCAGGCTCCCCGGATATATATATATCTCACAATGGTTCCCAGGATCAACGACCATTGCATATATATATCCTTCATCAACATTGCATCAAATACATACAAGTCATACATGGACATAATTAAACATAAGTTTACATCATTCGGTTTAGTACTACACTATTGAGTGACTTGGTCACTTCAAAAGTCAAACAGCGGAAGCAAAAACAAAATATTAAGATCCACCAATGGCCTCATCCACCCGCAGGCAATTGCGTGGAGGAAAGAAGTAGCTTTACTCGTTAGCGTCACCCTGATCGGCGCTAACAGGTACTTCATAAAGAAACCGTCCTCACCGCAACAATAGGTGATAGCACCTTGAGTACGGAAGGTACTCAAAGAAGTCTTACACAAACTAATAAAACAAAGTGTTTATTAGAACCTAATCAAAGGAATAGAATTTTTACATGCATAAGGTTACAACAGGAAGGTATAAAGGTTCAGATTTGCATAAAGCAATACATCTTAACCTAAAAAGGCAAAATTTTGATAAAGCAATTTAATAAATCAACAATAAAGTAGAACAGTAAGTAAATGGAACAATTGTAAACAGTACAGAGCATGAATCCCTCATGCAAAGCCATAAAAACCAAAACCAGTTTTGTAAATCAAAACTTCTATACAGGTGACATCAACTCAAGTTATCGACCATGACCGTGGACATGGCTATTCGAACAGTTTATACCCTGCAGGGGTGTACATCTTTACCCACATGACTTAGCTAGCCCGTTGCCTTCGGATGCCTCCGAATGATGACATACTTCCTTTGGTATGCCGACCGGGGAAACTAAGATTTGGTATTTTTCAACAAGCTAATACTATTGAGTTGGACCCCCATGTGTGAACTGATCTCGCTTAAACAACGACTGAGAGCATCTGCTTAACTCGGTCCTTAGGGACTTAGGCACCATTCCATTCACACCCAACAGATCACCCAACATACCATTGTGCCCAAGCCAAGATATAATTTTTGTTTTCAGTTTTTGATTTGCAAAAATGGTAAAACACAAGGGTTGGACATAATGGAATAATAGTAGTGTTTGTGTGATCAAGATCACCGACTAAGTCGATGATCGCCCAATACTACCGATACTAGGCATGGCTAAGCAATATTTATTCGAAATCTACTAAGTGACAAGAGCTCATCCAATGAACCCTAATCACAGCAAATAACCTAGGCTCAGGTAGTAGAGGATAATCATTTACCTACAGATTATGCAACTAGAGGATTAACTAATCAATTTAACAACAAAATAGCAATGCATACATAGAAGTTAAACAAAATATTAGACTTTAAAAGTAATAGGATCACATGGGAAATGATCAAACTGCTTGCCTGGCTTGCTGTTGCTCAATTTGTTGCGGAGGGTCGTTCTCTGGGTTACCGCAAATGTCGAATCCTAAGCGAAAGAGCGAAAACAACCAATAAGACGAGCAACACTTAAACAAAAGAGCAAGCAAAATTATCCAAATGCGTGAAATTTATACACAAGGTAAAATACGAATATACCTAGACATAGAAACTGGAAAACCTAATTTGGATTTGTGGTGCAAAAGATATTCTCTAAAACCTATTTTCTACCATAATTAGCATCTGTAGCAAAAATATTTTCTAGAAAGATTTTGAAGCTGAAATTTTATGGTAGCTACCTACTGGTATAGTGGTACCCATATAAAATTTCAGGTCATTTGGAGTTAAAATGATTTAGTTATGATTTTTCTAAGTTATAAATCTAAGACATGATTAATTTCAGTATTAAAGACTACTGCAAAACCTATACTAAGCTAAAGTACTTTAACAGATGCATTTATAGAACTTTAGTTTGTTAAATTTGGAGCTACAGAGAAAAAGATATGCAATTTTGAAGTTTAAAACAATTAATATGTGCAAATAAAAGCTCTCGGAACTAAATCTGGAAAACCAATAAAAACTGGGGAGGTCGTGGGCCGATGATCAAGGATCGCACGGCTCACGAGCTCTGATGCTAAACCCGCACGAGCACCTGGGCGCAAAGACCTCATCGCGCCTAGGGGAGGTCTTAGCCGCTGATATTGAATCCAACGGCTACGACTAGTGCACGACAACAAGACACGGAGGAGGTCCTCGCTAAAGGTGGTGGGATCGTTAGATCAAGATCTGACGGTCCTGACCTCCTTAGGAGGTCCTAGGGTTAAATCTACGGAGGGAGGTCTGGGCGGTGAGATCGGAAGGAGGGAGGTCTTTGACGGCTAAGATCTCCTGAGGAGGTCTTAACTGCCAATGACTCCACCGATGGATTTAGATCCAATGGCCCACGTGAGATGGGATGTTCGGGCCATCCGAGCGCCTCAACGAATCTGGGCCTTGGATCTTGAGATGGACGGCCTAGATCAAGATTGCATCCGGAGGGGTCCGAATGTTCTCCAGATCCGAGCCGTAGATCTAAAGACAAACGATAAAGAGAGAATCAAAGCGGTAGAGTTGCAAATAGACTGAAGAGGTCTAGCCCGTTAGATCTAAATCTAACGGTCCAGAGCTGGCAGGGAGGTCCTATACGGTCAAGATCTCCAGGAGGAGGTCCTGAACGGCTATGATGAAGCGAGGGAGGTCTGGACGGTTAGGATCTCACCGAGGAGGTCCTAACGGTCTAGATCTAGGCGGGGAGGTCCTAAGGCTTCCTTACAAGGACCAGTAGTGGTCTTTTACAAAGAGGACCTCGGGGGTAGTTTTGAAGGTTTTCTTTACAAAAGACCAGGGGTGGTCTTTTGCAAAGAGGACCTCGGGGAAGGTCTTTTGCGGAAACACACGGTGGTCTTATACGGCTAAGATTTAACAGGGGTGGTCCTATACGGCTAGGATCACGACCAAGGGGAGGTCCAGAGACTTAGGATTTTTCGGAAAAGATCCTAAGGCCTAGATCTAAACTTGGAGAGGTCGTGAACGGCTAAGATTAGCCCGAGGAGGTCCTAGAGTGGTTTTAATGGTGCAGGACCTCCAGACAGCGGCGGCTAAGACAATTTAATACATCTAATGATTGACAATAAATGAATCTAAAAGGAACACTTAATGACTTCTGGACTTTAATACTAAGGCCCTGGCCCGCACGTCAGTGACTCCACGGCACAAATTAGGACACAATTAATGCACCAATGATAAGCAATGATTTGAGCATTAATGTGGTCCAAGAACATGACGAAGCGGATTTGCGAACCGCAAAACCCGAGCGAGTTCATCGACTTGCCGCCGCGATGTGGACCTCGTCGGTGGAAACCAAAGGCACGGATGAGTTCCAAATAGGAGGAGAACCTAAAGGTGCCAATGACTAGGCTAAGCGCGCACCTACCACGGCTAGTCGGAGATAACCGCCAGAGACCCAATGCGCCAAAACGAAACCGAAGAGGTCTAATGGGATCGGGTTTTGGAACCAAGTACTCACCGGGATTGAAGGAGGCGGGAGTGGTCGCGGTAGCTCGTGACGGTGGAGGTCGCCGGAGATGAAGAAGACGAAGCTCCGGCCACGAACAACAAACTCCCACCTTGTCAACCTCGTGAAGGTCAAACAAAGCAAGTTAGGAGGCTTGAGGTGACCCAGGAACAAAATGGCGGCCACTATTGCAATGTTGAACCACTGAAGCTCAAGGTCGCGGAGAGCTCAAGGTCTAGCAATGGTGGCAGAGGCTTTGGGTGACTTGAGCACAAGAGCAGAGAAAGAAACTAGGGTGCAAGAATGGATCCAAAGAAGCTTAAGGGAGAAGCCGGGATCCATATATAGCCAGCGCCAAATGAACCAGGCCAAGCTTATGGGTGCACTGAGCTATAGTACACATGAGGTGATGGGAGTAGGTTGTCGAGAGACTTTTGAGCAAAGGGCTGCGGACATTTAATGTTGGCAGACATAGCCGTTGTCGACCCTAGAGTTGACAAGGCACCGCTCTCTTGCCATGCACAAAAATTGATAATGCTCGGGCCCACCCGATGCGTGAGAGGACCGGTCAAAGAGCTCAACGGCTAAAATCCGCATGCAGCCCCACTAGGAGGTCGTGAGCTATTGGATTGAAATCTAAGGGCTCAGATTTAGAATTATGTGTTAGAGGTCCTAACACTTAGGGGAGGTCTGAGCCACGGATCTCAAGATGGACGGCCCACGATCACCCAAGTGCTAGGGGTGGTCGTGGAGGGCTGAGGAGGTCGCCCTAGGGTGGTCTTTGCAAAAGGTGCAAAGGAGGTCCTAGGGGAGGTCCTCGAGGGTTGTCTTTGCAAATAGAACAGGAGGAGGTCGTGCGGGTGGGAGGTCTTTTACAAAGACCCGAGGAGGTCTTTGAGCGTCGGATTTAAAATCCAACGGCCCAGACCACCTGTGCCCAAATGCCCGAGCCCGACACGGCTTCAAGCAGCTCGGTGCGACCAAGACCTGGAGGTCGGACACAGGTTTAGGTTTATTCTGAATCGGGATCTTGAAGGGACTTTAGAGCTAGCAAACTAGCTCCAAATTCTATGAAGTTTTGACATTAGCTTGCTAACCTTGAGTTGGACCTTGTATAAAATTTTTAGAGGTTTTTGTGTGAGCATTTTCTCCGAAATTATACAATGCTTTGGGCTAGGTTTGACTACAAGCCAAGCAAGTTTGATCGACCCATAAAACTCTTCAAACAATTTCAAAATTGTGAAATTATTCAGAGGGGTCACATATCAACCCAAGAACTTAGGAAAAATATTTCCCAGGAGATGATCAACAGACTTGTGACTTAGTATTTCCATACCCTGGTGCAATAATTGTTTAATACATGCAGGAAACACATGATGTAAGAAAAAGTTTTAATTTCTACTCATTTTCTTACATTTAAAACACAAGTTGAAAATAGGGATGTTACAAACCTCCCCCCCTTACAAAAATCTCGTCCCGAGATTTGGTTCACTCGGAAAAAAGAGGGTAGTCCAGACGAGGCGATCTTCTCGCTCCCAAGTAGCCTCGTCCTCGGAATGGTTTGACCACTGAACTTTAAGGAACTTGATGGTCTTATTCCTCGTTCTTCGTTCAGCTTCCTCGAGTATGCGAACAGGATGCTCGCGGTAGGTCAAATCTTCCTGGACATCAAGAGTTTCCAACGGAGCTTCCTCAGTTGGAACACGGAGGCACTTCTTTAGCTGGGACACATGGAACACATCATGTACCCCCGCAAGTGCAGCAGGCAACTCCAACTTGTAGGCAACAGCTCCCTTCTTCTCAATAATACGGTAGGGACCGACATATCGAGGAGCTAACTTGCCCTTGGCACCAAAACGTTGGTGACCCTTCAGAGGAGAAACCTTGAGATAAACGAAGTCATTGGGCTCAAAACTCAATTCGCGACGACGACGATCTGCATAGCTCTTTTTCCTGGATTGAGCCGTGCGTAAGCGATCACGAATGAGCTGGACTTGACCTTCGGCCTCGTTAATCGAGTCCGGGCCAAAGAAAGGTCTTTCACCGGTCTCCGACCAGTTCAACGGGTTCTACACTTTTCCCGTATAAGGCCTCAAATGGTGCCATGCCGAGGCGGCTTGGAAGTCATTGTTATAAGAAAACTCGACAAATGGCAAGCACTTCTCCCGTGCTTCCCATAAGAAAGGACACAAGCTCATGACATGTCCTCTAATACTTGGTTGACCTCTCGGTCGACCATCTGTTTGGGGTGATATGTCTTTCGAAGAAAGACTAGTTCCATAGCCTCTTGCAAGCTATGCCGAATCGGGAAGTGAAGATGGAGCCACAATCGTAAACGATTGTCTTCGACACCCCATGCAAGCTCACGATCCTGGCGACATAGAGCTCCGCTAGGTGATTGGTACGAATCTTGGTTCCGACTGTAGAAAATGTGCCACTTTAGTTGACAGAGAAACTTACCAAGTCCGGATAAAATAAGGATTGGCATCGAGAGGTCTTTCTAGATCCTAAGGTTGATGGAGCAAGGTTGTTGTTAGTGGTGGAGCGATTTGTCCGGTCAATTCCGCCAACAACGGATCTCGACTTGCTAACTAGCTATCAGAGTCATCCTCCGCAACTAGCTTTTAAAGGAACCAAGGCCATTCTCGGTTGGTGGAGCAATTTGTCCGGTTACTCCACTAACGAACGAGACCTCGGCTTGATAACTAGCTATCTGAGTCATCCCTCCGCCCGACTTCTTAGATGGACTATGGCCATTTAGGCTACGTAAACTTAAGTTGTGACGACAACGATCCGCGTAGCCCTTCTCGTGCGGTTGAGTGCGCGAAATCGATCTCGACTTAAGCGGTTGGTTGTTCGATCTTAACATTTTGCTTGATTTGGTTCACTCCAAGATCCGATCACGAGCAAACTTGATCGATGCACCGGGTTGGTTGCACAACCAAGGCGGCAATAGACCCGTGCTCAACCACACCCGAGTTGAGACAATAAAAGTCTTCAAGGAGGGTAGGTGCAGTTCTGGAGCAACAATGCATTGCAAAACACTCTCGACTAATTGCACCGCAGCAACATTAGTCTTGCTCGGATGGTAATGAATCCCCATGTCGTAGTCTTTGACGGTCAAGATTGATCCAACAAGAGGTCTCAATGGCTCGGATTAGATCAAGGAGGTCTCATATGGTATAAAGAGGTTCAAACGCTGGTCTTTGCGAGTTTGCAGGACTCGGTACCATCACACCTCCGGTAGCACCGGTGTTACATGGCGGTAAGGGATTCCCAGAACCTATGTTCTTAAGAGTTTGTTTCTCTCATGAAGCGGTGTGACCACGAATTGATCGAAGGTAATACCGCATAGTGGTAATACCTAGTTGACGCGGTATGGATATTCCAGAGAAAGGGGCATCGAAAGAGAGTTCTAGAGAAGACAAAACAGAAGGGAGGCCTGGGTAGTTCCAGAACCCACTCAACACAAAGAAATTCCAAATTTGATCTGTTGAAGTTTGTTTTAGTCATTTAGGACTCTTTCGGAAACTTAGGTTAAGTTTTGAACTCTCATCAAAACCAAATGGTTCTATTTTATTTTAAATGCCTTGAAAAGGTTTAGAAAACAAGGGCGTTACTAATAACTTTGGTTAGCAACACCACTAAACCGAAGTTGATGAAAGCGAAAAGTTAACGACTAGGGAAATGAGATATCACCCTAACCGAAGCCAAAACAGCAAGCATACAAACTTTAAATGTTTCCAAAGAAGCTCCAAAACAGCAAGGAAACATTAAACCAAGCTCAACTTTTCAATGCCATTAACCCGTATTGAATGAACGAGTAATAGTGTGAGAAGGTAAAAATTTCAGCGCCTTACAACAAATCTAACACTACTCAAGAGCAAAGTTAAGGCGACAAAAATAGCGTTAGGTACTTAGCTAACTAGTATCACATCCTACCCTTTTATTCCCACAAGTTTTAGTTGATTAACCTCTCATTTTCTACCCTATTTAGAACCTTTGAGTTCGCTGTCCGGAAATTGAATGCTCGCTGTCCAGATTTGCATCCAAGCCTCCTAGCCGAAATCTTCAACTTCGGAAGCTTCAAAATCTTGTAGAGGCGGCTAACACTTCAATTTGCCAAACTCATTGGTTCCAAACCCCATTTAAACGATAATGACTATCTTTTGAGAGAAAGAAAGGAGGACAACTTTAAAACTCAAATTAGAGCAAGATGAGATAGAAAGCTAAGATAGGTAAGGAATAAAATCTGAGAACTTACTTAAGCTTTCATAAATCATTTGATACTTTGAAATTAAGTTTTCCAAAATATCCTAAGGACGACCAAGCTTGGGTTACTACGGTCGGAATGGCTCGATACCAAACTTTGTGAGGACCCGGTTTATTCGGCTTGTCTTGTTTAACCATCCACTTGGTCCTAACAAAGACAAATCAAATAAACTAAGCCTCGAGATATGTATACTTCCTGCATTGCAGATACACACCCTGTTACAAAATCATGCATCAATTCCATTCATACACATAGAGCCAAGCAAAAGCAACAATCGAAAGACATACATAATATAAAGAGAGTTATTATAAAAGAGAGGCCGACTGCCAAAAGACGATACAAATAAGTAAATACACAATGGAAGCAAATGGCCATAAGATGGCGATGAACAAAAGCCAATCGGTGTGCCTTTACCCACAAGGCAACCAACCGGACCGCCAAGCTAAACGTCCCAAACAGCGCAAGAACACTGACTCACAAAAGTGAGGCCCTTGGGGCTCACCTTCTTCCTCTGCAACAATTAAGATTAAGCAAAGCAGATGAGTACAAAACTTATTTTTGTACTCGCAAGACTGACGTGTGAGATAACAAAACTATATTTAACTACATGCAAGCTTTATTTAAGTGGATGAAGCTTTGGACTTATTTTCAGCATAAAGCAAGTTTTCATTTGCAATAAGGTAATAGATTCAAAGCAAGTTTGCAATTAACTTTTATTGTTCAAATAAAAGAGAGACAATAATAACATAAATAGAGAACAACACCAACCTAGAAGTGACTAACCCATAGTCACCACAACAATAGCATGAAGTACCCCTTCATACCACCCATGTCAAGTTTAAGTTTTTAAAAGGTTGTAGTTGTTGGCAAACAGGTAGGCTACACTAGCGCAAATTAAAAATTCTACCCAGTAAACCAAGATCACTGCAGCTTATAGATCACGGTCTTACCACTAGACGCGCAAAGCGGAAGTTGATGCAAGACGTCGGGCGGTGTAGTCGTACTCGATTGATGCAAGACGTCGGGCGTAGTAGTCGACTACTTCCTCGTCCTCGCCGCGGCGCCCCACGCATGGCTCCTTTCTTGCGGTTCGTCCCAACGCCACGGATGCGCCGCCCAAAGGTATCCACACGCACGGGAGGAAGCGACGCACGCCGGACTACTAGATCCGCGAGCGACTAGGGCGTGGGAGGGTGGCGCCGTGGTTTGAGGATGCCACGAAAAACTCAACCTCAACCAGCGCGCCGCCCTCCTTTATAGACGTCCTTATAATGGGCTTCTACGAATAGAGGCCCATTAGGACTCAATGCCGATCTAATTTAGATCCAATCGAATTAGGCTTCAGCCCATAAGTGTGTGACCCTATGGTTCACATATGTTTAGACATGACGCGAGTACACATACTTGGTCAATAGTTGGTAGCGGCCTCTAACAAGGCGTACAACTCCTAAACATACGTAAAGATCATATCGGACGAACCATCACAACGTTATGTACATGCCAATCCCTTTGCCTCACGATATTCAATGAGCTCCAAGTCGACCACTCTTTCTCGATCCCGTGATCCGAATCCCTTACTAGGTTAACTCTTAACCTTAAGTAGCATGGCCATGCATTTCGGATCCGATCACTCGAGGCCCGAGATATCTCTCTCGGGTAGAGAGGCAAATCCCATCTCGTCGACCATGCCTCGCAGCATGCTTCATGACAAACTCAAAGCTACCTTTATAACTACCCATTCATTGAGTAGCGTTTGATAGCCCCTAAGTAGGTCGATTCACATCTCAAGTACATACGACAATCTCGTGTCTAAGGACAAGGCGTACACATTGTGTAGAGAGAACCATAAGAATAATTACTATGTCTCATGTTGGGTCGGTCCAACCCCATGTTCTAAACATGTGTCCACATTATTGGTTTGACATCTCCATGTCTATGACTCGTGAAACATGGTCATCAACCGATACATGTGCTAATCCATCATTCACGTGTGTCCTCACATGAACTCCGACTAGGGACAACTTTAGAATAACCATACAAGTAAAGAGTTTCACAAACAAGTCACATACTTGTTAATCAACACAAAGGCAATATTCAAGGAACATTTATTAAATCATGGATACAATGAAATATCATCATCAATATGATTGCCTCTAGGGCATATCTCCAACATCTCCCACTTGCACTAGAGTCAATCTAGAAGATATCTAATACCCATAGCTCTTGTGTGCGCCTCATGCTTAGGTCAGGAGAGGCTTCGTCAAAGGATCTCAAATATTCAAATCCGTGTGTATTTTGCATATCTTTAAATCTCCTCGATTAAGGATCTCTCGAATGAGATGAAACCGCCGCAGATGTGTTTGTTCTTTTGGTGATTCTCGGCTCCTTGGCTTGCGCAATGGCCCCACCATATCACAAGAAAGATCCGAGGATCGCACGCACTAGGAACCACACCTAGTTCGGCTTATGAACTTCCTTATCCAAACACCTTCCTTTGCCGCTTCGAAGCGCAATGTACTCGGCCTCCGTTGTAGAGTCGACAACAATCTCCGCTTGGAACTCTTCCAACTTACCGCACCACCGCTCAAAAGGAACACAAAACCCGATTGCGATTTGTAATCATCTTTGTCGGTTTGGAAGCTTGCATCGTGTAACCATTTACAACGAGCTCTTCCTCACCTCCGTAGACTAGGAACACATCCTTAGTTCTTCTCAAATACTTGAGGATGTTTTTAATCGCTGTCGATGACTCTCACCTGGATCACCGTATCTCGCCGTAACACTTAGAGCATAGGAAACATCTCAAGCGAGTACACATCATAGCATACATGATAGATCCAATGGCCAAGCATACGGAATCTTACTCATGCGATCTCGCTCATCGCTTGTCGAAGGACACCGAGTCTTGCCAAGATTTATGCCATGAGACATGGGCAAGAACCCTTTCTTTGCCTCCTCCATGTTGAACCGTTTCAATACTTTGTCAATGTAAGTACTGCTTAATCCTATTAGCCTTTTTGATCTATCTCTATAGATCTTAATACCCAAAATATATGCCGCTTCCCTAAGTCCTTCATTGAGAAACTATTTTTGGTGAGGTCTTAACGGACTCGAGCATAGGAATATCATTTCCAATCGAATATGTCATCTACATATAAGATTAGAAATACGAGTGAGCTCCCACTTGTCTTCTTGTAAACACAAGATTCTTCTTCGCTTTTGATGAAGTCAAACCCTTTGACCACTTCATCAAAACGAATGTTCCAACTCCGAGATGCTTGCTTCAATCCATAAATGGATTTTTGAAGTTTGCATACTTTTCTAGCATTGTTTGATCGACAAAACCCTCGGGCTGTATCATATACACGCCTCGGTTAAATTTCCATTAAGGAAAGCCGTTTTGACATCCATCCGCCATATCTCATAGTCGAAATATGCAGAATAGCTAGAATGATCCGTATTGATTTAAGTATCGCTACAGTGAGAAAGTCTCATCGTAGTCAACTCCTTGAACTTGCCGAAACCTTTTGCGATAAGTCGAGCTTTATGGATATGAACATTTCCATCCATATCAATCTTCCTTTTATAGATCCATTTGCACTCTATGGTTTTAACACCATCAAAGTGGTCAACCAAATTCCAAACTTGATTGTCTCCCATGGATGCTATCTCGGATCTCATGGCACTATGCCATTTCTCGAGTCTGGTCCATCATTGCTTCCGTGATAGGTCGAGGCTCATCATTGTCTAACAATAATATATCTCGCGCATTGCGGAGCCTTCCGACCTTCGTGGTGGTGGTGCTTCCTTTGCCATGGGTTCCTCAACTTGTTCTCGCCACATGGGCATCATTCGCCGAGTCTTCCCGATTGGTTCATCTTGAACCTCTTCAAGCCGCACTGCTCTTCCACTTGTCTCCTGTTGAGAAACTCTTTCTCTAGGAAAACACCACTGAGCGACAAACACTTTGCCCTCTAGTCGGTTGTAGAAGTAATATCCAAAGGTTTCTTCGGATATCCTACTAAAATGCATTTATCCGACTTGGGTGTGAGCTTGTCCGATCAGTAGTCGCTGACAAACGCTCACATCCCCAAATCTTTAGAAAAGACAAACCGTGACTCTTCCTACCCATATCTCATATGGTGTCTTAACTACGGATTTAGACGGCACCTATTAAGTGTGAAAGCTGCCGTTTCTAGAGCGTAACCCCAAAAGGATAATGGTAAACTGATCGCTCATCATCGATCGAACCATGTCCAACAAGGTCCGACACGCTCGGATACCCCGTTTCTTTGAGGCGCTCCGGCGGTGTTAGCTGTGGAACAATTCCGCAACTCTTCGGATGATTGCTAAATTCATGACTCAAATACTCGCCACCACGATCGATCGCAGAGCCTTAATTTTCTTGGCACGTTGATTTTCAACCTCATTCGAACTCTTTGAACTTTTCAAAAGTTTCGACTTATGCTTCATTAAGTAGACATAACCATATCTACTAAAATCATCGTGAAAGTTATGAAGTAATGAAATCCACCTCTAGCGATCGTGCTCATTGGTCCACATACATCGCTTTGTATGATTTCCAACAAGTCCGACGCCTCTCAAAAGAACCTTTGAAAGGTGATTTGGTCATCTTACCAAGCAAACAAGCTTCACATGTCTCGTATGATTCAAAATCAAACGGTTAGAAGACCATCAACATGGAGCTTCTTCATGCGCTTTTCACTTATGTGACCCAAACGACAATGCCAAACATAGGTGGGATTCAAATCATTAGGTCAAGTCTTTTAGCATTTATGTTAAAGATAGGCGCATCATCAAGATTTAAAATAAATAACCCATTCATAATGGGCTAAAGCCATAAACATTCCATTTTAGAGATCAAACAACCATTGTCTTTACTTGCAAATGAATAACCATCTCTCATCAAACATGAGGGGATAAAATGTTTCGACTCATACTAGGAACATAATAACAATTATTCAATTCGAATAAATCACGAAGGAAGCTGAAGTTGCATGGTGCCGACGGTCAACGCAAAGCAACCCTTGCTTTATTCCCGACGCGAAATCAACTTCACCTCTTGCGACTCCTCTACTTCTTATTAGCCCTCGCATCGAGTTGCAAATGTGAGCAACCGATCCGGTATCAAATACCCAAGAGTTAATAGGAGAATGCGAGAAAAATGTCTAAAACATTTATGACAAGTGTACCATGGGTGGAAGTCTTACTTCCACCTTCTTCTTGCATTCATCGGAATCCATGTACTTCTTGCGATTTCTCTTCCAAAGGGCGCTTTACAATAGAAGCATACTGTCTCGGCTCGAGTCCAAAGATTAGGCTTAGGCGTTGGCTTCGAGATCATATCTTTAACCTTGCCCTTATTCTTTGGCCATGGCTTCTTACCCTTTTCTTGAAGCTAGACTTGTTCTCAGACCATCACATGGCTAGGCCCGCACACTTCTTAATGTCACTCTGCTGTTTTGAGCATCCCACAAAGCTCATTAAGGCCCTTATCCGCCCCATGCATATGGTAGTTCAAATGAAATGCCCATAGCTAGGTGGAAGAGACGCTAAAATGAAATCGATTGCCAACTCTTGGCCAATTGGAAAACCAAGTTTATCCAAAGTCCGATCAGAACCAACCATTTTGATCACATGTGGGCCTACGGGTGCACCTTCATTAACTTGCATTCCGAAAAGCCTTAGAGACATTGAACCGTTCGGTCCCGGCCGTGTCCGAACATGTCCTTAAGCGCAATGATCATATCATACGCTTCACGGTCCTCAAACCGCTTTTGAAGGTCGTTCCATGCATGCAAGCATAAGACGACTAATCTCAAGAGAGTCATCACATGCTTTCTTGTAGGCATTTTTAACAAAGAGAGACGCATTGTTAGCGTGTTCTTCCGGGATTGGGGTGTCGAACGTTTTCCTTTATCCGCCCGAGAACAATTCTCGTGTTACGGACCAATCAATAGTTTGTTCCATTTAATTCTCTTTCTCAAGAATCGATCGCAAAGCAAAAGGGTGTGCGTGGTTGCTAGATGCCATTGATCTACAATAGGAAATGCAAAATACTAAGACAAATAAAACCATGATAGAGTAAATCAGTATTAAACAAATTTAATAGAATGTACTCCCACTAAAATCAACATCCTCTGTTGATTCTTAGCGATTCAAGATCCGCAATTAACGAGTCTACTAGTGAGCTTTTGCATCACCGCTAGGAGACAAGGTAATTCGTAAGCAACACCTGCTAATCATATCTCTATATGACTCTTGTTGTTGGGTGACATCTCTATGCCCCGGCGCCCAACCTTTATGCCCCAAGGCCCATAACCTTTATGATAACCTTGTTAAGTTCACCAATCCTTATGCATGTAAGTATCCGATACAAAACCCATCTAGTCAAGGAAAGTTGATGGTGCCCTAATTTTATAGACCCACCATCAATTTACAAGACATGGGATGGTGCAAAGTTTAATTGGGAGGGCATATGTTTAACTTAACATTTTGTGAGGGATCACTATACTTCTACCATTCAAACATGCATAGGAGTAAAACAATAGGAATAACATTCACACAGTTGTGACTCAGTATGGCCCATTTTCTCATGGTGATCTCCATCGCCATAGAATCTGTCCACCATGATGATCTCCATCTCCATGGTTCATGTGTGCCATCCCTCCAAGTGATGTGTCCTCCGAGTACTACTATAAGCTATTACTCATAACAGCTAGTAATAAAATACATGGATACTAGGAATCATCACAAGTCGGACGCAGCCGTTAATACAATACTTTGACAACACAATGGCTCCAGTAGTGTTGCCGCATCCACGACACGCAGTCATGCAAATATTACAAACATGCATCACATACACATTAGGCCATACGGTCACATACATCCCGCAAAAACAAGTTATGCATAGAATCGCAATCCACCGGATAGGGTCGAGGGGTTTCCTCGGGTTCGAAGGGCAGCGCCGCGTATCTCCAAGGCGTGGGACATTCAGTAAAAAACAGATCCAATCTATGCAATTTTTACATAGGATTTTGATCGGCAAATCATATTTACCACAAATCGACTCATCGTCCGATTCGACCAATTTGTATCGATCTTCGCATGCCGCAACCGGTTTTACGTGTCACTGTCTACCCCGATGGCGAATCCGACCGGTAGGGGTATGTTGTTTCACGACCTTAGCAGCATGATCACGGTACATCGATTATTAATCTAGGTTCCGATTCGATCAATCATATTGATCTTCGCATTCGCAACCGGTTTTACGTGTCACCGTCTACCCGAT
Organism: Ampelocalamus luodianensis; assembly: GCA_036346255.1. Classification (NCBI taxonomy): domain Eukaryota; kingdom Viridiplantae; phylum Streptophyta; class Magnoliopsida; order Poales; family Poaceae; genus Ampelocalamus; species Ampelocalamus luodianensis. Next base: position 32,555,596 of record CM070619.1, read on the forward strand.
GGCGAATCCGACCGGTAGGGGTATGTTGTTTCACGACCTTAGCAAAGATGATCACGGTACATCGATTATTAATCTAGGTTCCGATTCGATCAATCATATTGATCTTCGCATTCGCAATCGGTTTTACGTGTCACCGCTCACCCCGATGGCGAATCCGACGGTAGGGGTATGTTGTTTCACGACCTTAGCAAAGATGATCACGGAAACCGGATCAATCCATTACCGTAACTATACAATCGATCACATCGATCATACCGATTTACATATCGCCATATGCAAATCACCCGAACCTATAACAAGACAAAGAACCGCTCGATACCATCGTTGGGAAACGGTAGGCTACACTAGCGCAAATTAAAAATTCTACCCGTAAACCAAGATCACCGCAGATTATAGATCACGGTCTTACCACTAGACGCCGCAGCGCGAAGTTGATGCAGGCGTCGGGCGGTGTAGTCGCACCAAGTTGATGCGAAGACGTCAGGCGAGTAGTCGTACTACTTCCTCGCCCTCGCCGTGGCGCCCCACGACAGCTCCTTTCTTGCGGTTCGTCCCAACGCCACGATGCGGCGCCTTCAAAGGTATCCACACGTGCGGGAGGAAGCGACGACGCCGGACTACTAGATCGCGCGAGCGACTAGGGCGTGGGAGGGTGGCGGCGTGGTTTGGGGATGTCACGAAAAACTCAACCCTTAACCGCGCGCGTGTTCTCCTTTTATAGACGCCCTTATAATGGGCTTCTACGAATAGAGGCCCATTAGGACTCAATGTCGATCTAATTCGGATCCAATCCGAATTAGGCTTCACCCTTAAGTGTGTGACCTATGGTTCACATATGTTTAGACATGACGCGAGTACACATACTTGGTCAATAGTTGGTAGCGCCTCTAGCAAGACGTGCCAACTCCTAAACATACGTAAAGATCATATCGGACGAACCATCACAACGTTATGCACATGCCAATCCCTTTGCCTCACGATATTCACCGGCTCCAAGTCGACCACTCTTTCTCGATCCTCGTGATCCTAATCCCTTACTAGGTTAACTCTTAACCTTAAGTAGCATGGCCATGCATTTACGATCCGATCACTCGAGGCCCGAGATATCTCTCGTAGAGAGGGGCAAATCCCATCTCGATCGACCATGCCTCGCAAGCATGCTTCATGACAAACCCAAAGCTACCTTTATAACTACCCGATTCACGGAGTAGCGTTTGATAGCCCCTAAGTAGGTCGATTCACATCTCAAGTACATGCGACAATCTCGTGTCTAAGGACAAGGCGTACACATTGTGTAGAGAGAACCATAAGAATAATTACTATGTCTCATGTTGGGTCGGTCCAACCCCATGTTCTAAACATGTGTCCACATTATTGGTTTGACATCTCCATGTCTATGACCTGTGAAACATGGTCATCAACCGATACATGTGCTAATCCATCATTCACGTGTGTCCTCACATGAACTCCGACTAGGGACAACTTTAGAATAACCATACAAGTAAAGAGTTTCACAAACAAGTCACATACTTGTTAATCAACACAAAGGCAATATTCAAGGAACATTTATTAAATCATGGATACAATGAAATATCATCATCAATATGATTGCCTCTAGAGCATATCTCCAACATGTACAACCTATGTTGAAATTGAAGTTGTCATTCCCTTGTCACCTTAGTAAAAAAATCTGGTTGATACACTAGTATGACTAGAACATGTTGGAAAATTATGCTTAGTCAAAGCTTAGACCAAAAATCTTGATTTGGGGGAACTTTAGCCAAAAGTTGAACTATTATTTGAAAATGATTATATGGTATTGTATTTACCATAGAAATTTATAAAATGATTTCACTTGTTAAACAAAATAAAAATTAGTTTAGACTTGAGCGAAATGGATGTTTGGATGGGTGCATGTTCATGCACGAGATCAATTCATTTCTATGATCGAGGCCCAGAGTTTTACTGGAAGTCGCCCAAGTCAATTAAGGACCGGTCTTCGAGCGCATTTTGCTAAGCCCTTTCGTACTACCACATGTCCTGTGGGCAGGACTGCTAACTAATTTGCAAAATTTCACCTTGGTTGTACCATCCGGCTTGCGTGGGTGTCTCAGATGACATACTTTTATGTATTCCCACATGGTGCAAGAGGAGACTTAAATCCGACGGGTGGTTAGTCCAATGGAAGCGAAACCTTAGCGAGGTGGGACTACGATGGAATGACACTTTGTAAAGGCCTTGTCACGTGCTCTAGACTGCTTACCTAAGGTAGTGAGTGGTATCGACGGATGCCAAACAAACTAGAGAAGTCGTGTTCTGTGGGTAAAGCTGCAGACCTCTGCAGAGTATAAAACTATTCAAATAGCTGTGTCCATGGTCATGGACATGGTAGCAAAGCCACTCAAAGTTAGACTTTGGTTTTGTTTTCAAAATAATTTTGACAAATGATTTTGGATAGTTTATCCAATTGGAAAATTGGACAGTTAGCCATGTGATAGGAGGGTATCCATCACCATATTTTATATAGAGGTTATCCTACTATAAAACATGAGAATTTATAAAATAAATTTTAGTTATGGAATAACTGCTTTGGAACTTAGTACAAATATTTAAAGAAAACATTGCTTTTATTCAAATTCAACCAATAAGCATTCCTTTGATAAATCCATGCATACATTATAATCTATTATTGGGTGTAACTTTCGGGCACGAAAGTTGTGCTCACCCTTACTTAATGCAAACAAATTTCAGAAGAGAAGGACTTCGCTACCAGTGTGGATCCCGATGACTAGGCTACTACCCCAGTCGATTGCCTATGACAGATCAGCTGGACTCTACTACTCCTTCGTCTTCCGCTGTTGCTTTTATTGTTGGCTTGTAAGCCTTTCTTGTAATAAACTCTGTTGATTATTAATAAAGCTGTGAGAATTATGGATGTTACCATATTTGTTTACTATGTGAACTAGCTACTGATCATGGGACTAGTTCAGAAATACACAGAGGATTTGGGGTGTTACTCCTGGGTCCGACAAAGGGGCACAGTATTGGATTCAAGACTAGTGTGTATTTCATCGTAAGGATTGGAAGTCAAATCCGTCATCATAGTATGAAGGGTCACAACGGGCTTGAGGACTTGTCAGTGATCAGAGTCGCCCGTAAACCTATTCAAAGGATTTGCATGTTGTACAAGATCAGCTTGTCCAAGCTTATTCAGAATATGTGATGCAAGTAGCGTCTGTGCCAGTTGTTCCTGAACCCGAAGAAGAGTTGGGAGAGTTTTCAGTTTCGTCGCCAGTTTCATTGTCGTCACCTACTCCACCCAGTCCAGAAGAAAGGCGTCGAATCACTAGCAATCGTCAGGAGTATCTTCGTCGCTTTGTTACAGTTGTTCATCTAGAGTCTCCACCCCGCAGTTCGCAATTTGTGGGTGTTCTACAGTGATTCGGAGTAGGAGTTTGAAGAGTCTTCGTTGTCTAGTCTAGAGTGGAAACCGTTAGATTAGAGCTTTAGTAGCGTTGTTAGATCGTTGTTGCGGTAGGTCTTATATGTTTTAGTAGTGTAAGTGGGAGCTATAGTTTTGCTGTCAAGCATTGTGTTGCAGTCACACTAAGGCTTAATTTGAAGAGTTTATTTGTCTTGTTCTTTTGTAGCATCTCATCTGTGTGTCCTTTGTCTTTGCGTATAATATATTTTCCCTAATTAGATGTTTTTGTCTGTTCCTCTGTTGTTTCTCATCTATTGTGCTTTCCCTCTTACCTATTGTGTTATTCTCTATTATCTTTAAACCTTTGGAAAATCGTCGTAGATGGTTGACACTAGCAAAACAACAAGTTGTACTCAGCCAGAGAATGTCGATGCCAATGTCAATGCTAGTGGACAATCACTAGTACCTGGAGTCGCGGTTCTAAATATGGGACAATTTCTAGCAGCTTAGACTAAACTCATGAATGCAATGATGTAGAACATGAACAATATGATAACCCAGCAGAATCAGACCACCGCTGCCTTAGTCAATTTGTTGAATCAGAATAATCAAGCAGCAGCGGTTCCGCCGCCAGTTCATCAACATTCCAAGTTATCAGAGTATATGACGACTTGTCCGCTTATGTTTTATCATTCATCAGAACCTTTGGAAGCAAAAGATTGGTTTCGATCTATTGAGAAATAGCTCACCATTGCCCAATGCAATGATCATGAGAAAGTTTGTTATGCCTCACATCAGTTGGAAGGTACAGCCGTAGAATGGTGGGAGAACTATAGTACAACCCATGAGAATTCACAAGCTATTACTTGGGAAGAGTTTTCAGCAACTTTTTGTCAGTTGCATGTTCTAGATGGTATTGTGGAAATGAAGAAGAATGAATTTCATAATCCACAACAAGGAAACATGTTATTGAGTGAGTATCTCAACAAGTTCACTCAACTTTCTCACTATGCTCCGGAAGATGTTGCTACAGACAATGCACGTCAGAAATGATTCAAGCGTGGACTTAACCCTAGTCTAAAGGTGCAAATTATAGATAATGATTATGTGGATTTCCTGCATATGGTTGATAAAGCCGCGCTCATAGAATATTCATGTGGGCGCCCCGGATTATTGGAAATGTACTTAATTAAATTCATACTGTAGCACAATTATTAATGAAGGAACAGTACTGTCCCTTAATTAAAGATCATGCTAAAGGTATAAATTTAACAAGTAACAATTCCAATAAACAGATCCTGATATATATATCTCACAATGGTTCCCAGGATCAACGACCATTGCATATATATATCCTTCAACAACATTGCATCATACACAAACAAGTCATACATTGGCATAATTAAACATAAGCTTACATCATTCGGTTTAGTACTACAATATTAAGTGACTTGGTCACTTCAAGAGTTTAACAATGAAGCAAAACAAAAGATTAAAGTCCACCAATGGCCTCATCCACCATGCAGCAATTGCGTGGAGGAAAGAAATGGCGTTACTCGTTAGCCACCCCGATCGGCGCTAACGGGTACTTCATAAAGGTAACCATCCTCACCTGCAACAATAGGTGGTAGCACCTTGAGTACGGAGGGTACTCAGCAAGTCTTACACAAACTAATAAAATAAAGTGTTTATTAGAACCTAATCAAAGGAATAGGATTGTTACATGCATAAGGTCACGACAGAAGGTAAAATGGTTAGATTTTTGCATAAAGCGGGACATCTTAACCTACAAAGACTAAATTTTTATAAAGCAATTTAATAAATCAAAGTTGGATTAGAACAGTAAGTAAATGGCATAATGTAAATAGATGCGATGCATGAATCCTCATGCAGATCATAAAAACCAAAACCAGATTTTGAAAATCAAAACTTCTATACAGTGACATCAATTCAAGTTATCGTCCATGACCGTGGACACGGCTATTCGAGCACTTTATACCTGCAGGTGTACATCTTACCCACATGACTTAGTCACCGTTGCCTTCGGATGCCTCCGAATGATGACACACTTCCTTTGGTATGCCGACCGGGAAACTAAGATTTGGTATTTTTCAACAAGCTAACACTATTGAGTTGGACCCCATGTGTGAGCCGATCTCGCTTAAACAACGATCGATAGCATCCGCTAACTGGGCACACATGTTGCGTCAGAATGCCGACCCAATCAAAAGAAATGCGAGGTTGGGTTCGCTACCCATAGTAGATTGCAATCGACATCTTTAAGGTATCGTATATGCTACGGAGCACATATACGCCCTCACCCTTCTAAGAACATCTGATAGGCATACAACGCAGTCATAAGACCAAAGCATCTATGCCATACAAGGTCAATACATATATTCTTACTCTCCTGTTTCCAACCCAATAGTCTTAACATTTTACTTAACCAAACAATACCATACATCGCATGTGGAAGTACGTGGGGACTTGAACCGAATAGTCGAGTTCGGTCCTTAATTAACCCTGACAAGTCCACCACAAAACCCAATCTCGTGCACAAAAGCACCATCACTAGCTTCCTCTTGTCCAGATCAATTTAAATTTCAAATACAAGTCGATTTAAAGAAACTGGACAAAGAGTTTAAAATAACAAGAGTTGGGCCAGATTCCATGTTTGACAAGATATTCTTGTCAAACTCTAAAATCTCTAGATCGCATGTCTAAGCCAAACTGAAAATATAGGTTATAATATACGAGACTATGCTAAGGTTGAGTGTATGGTGACAATTGAGGTAATCCTTCATGTTAGGTCATAACTAGCTACTAATGATTAAAATTTGTATTTTCGTAAAAATAGCATGCACAATTGTCACCGAATTTAGAAAATCTAATGTATAAAATTTGGGATCAACATGGTGCAAAGAGGAAGCTTGCCTTGGTAGTAGTATACATTGCGAGTTGATTGTTCAGAGGCGATTCAAAACTTCAAATGAACCGATTCTATAGGTAGCAAATAAATCCAATAAATGCCAAACCGACAATAAGTTCAAAATGAAAGAAATATGCATGATCAACTGAAATGCATGGTTACAATATGCTTAAGCCATAACTACCCATAATAGTGATAATAACCCATTTTATAACCTCTCTGTTTTCAAAAGACGAAACTAGGTTTTTAGTGCAAAGTTCCAGCTTTTGATTTTAAAAGAGCCAAAACAGATGATTGCAATTTTCGAAAAAGGAATATAGAACATGCAAAAGTTCATAAATGAAACTTAGCATGATCTTTTAGGTAATTAATATCCCAAACCAACCTTAATCTAACCCTAATCGTTAGATTACATCAACTAAGAAGAAACTCATTTTTGCCTGTTAAGCAGGCAAAAAGGAACAGAGATGATCTTTGCTTATGAAGCAAAATAGATGATGACAAGAATTGAAAGATCAACGTGTTATGCTGCTAGGGTTTAGTTTAAACCTAACTAGGATAACAAGTCGACAGGAGAAACCCTAGGTCTTGAAAATGACATGGAAAACCGAAAAGTTATAATAACAACTTTTCAGCTTGAAGCAAGTTGAAGCTACTGATGCTCAAAAGAATGATTCACAGCAGCTTTTAAAGTCCTTAAGATGCTCAAGATGTCATAACCAGGGTTTTTAGCTTACCAGGATGGGAAAGGAGCCAAAGACTCAAAACCGATGATGATTGATTGAGAAATAAACTCGGATTTAACCTACAAAAGATAACCAATCTTTATTGCAAGGTGGAACCGAGTTTAGGATGGATAAGCAAAGGAACAAGAGCAAGAACTCCACCGCCAACAATGGAGGATGAGCGCGCTTGGTCAACAATGGCAACAGCAAAAGCTAGGGTTTATATATGGATGTTGAGCTACAGGGCAAGAGGAAAGATCTAGAGTTGATGAGGTGTCCATTTAGCTAAACATCCAAAAATTAGTGCAAAATCTTTGGATAAATCCTCTCCTCTGCTCACAAAAATGGCTGCGCGCAGAGATAAGGAAGAAGGGAGGCAAAATATGACATGTGGGCCCCTTTGTCATCCTCAACCGCGCGCACTTCACAAAAGCTCAAAAGAATATCAGCCGTCCGATTGGAAATGGGCGGCTGTGATAAATAGAGAGATTAAAAGATTTGAATCGGTACCAGTTAATATGGACCGTGCGATTTAGATCGGTCGATCGAGATCTAAACGAAATCCGAAGGCTTCGGCTCTCGCTCAAGAGAGACGTTGGATTAAGATCCAACGATCGATTAAAGAATACACGTCACCCCTTTTGATGTGATGACGCGCACCGTCCGGATTAGATTTCTACGGTCGAGATGGGGCAAAGAACCGGATGGTCCGATTGCATACACTCATATGGACCTTACGATTAAAATCCAACGATCCACCGATTTTGGGCTTTAAGGCCCACGGTCAAAAAGCGCACCGTAGGATCTAGATCTAAGGGCCCAAGATAGCCGCGCTTTTAATTTCAAAAGAAAAGGGCGCGCTGTTAGATCAAGAATGGACGGCTAAGATCGTGAGGATCCGAGTCGTCCGAATGCATACACCAACTGACCACACGATGAAGATCTAACGCCCAAAGGAGCGCGGGCCTTAATAACACGCGGTGAAAAGGAAAAGCCGAGGATTTGAATCGACGGCCAGATAAAGCGCGCTTTAAGTTTAAAACGGTGGGATGCGCTGTTGATCGAGAATGAACGGTGGAGATTGAGAAGGGCTCCGAGTTGTCCGACAGACACATCGATCTCGGTCGTTAGATCAAGATCCAACGGCGGAGATTAAAATGCACACGTGACACTCGCGGGGCGTTATAGCCTCGCCTGCTCGATTGAAGATCGACGGCTCATATCGCAGATGGGTTTTGGGCTCGCGCCGAACGTGATGAGCCGGACCAAATTGATTCTGGTTGGACCAAGACACATGGTCCGAGTCGCTGATGCTAAAGTTTGGATTCGCATCGTTTAGTTGACCAAGCCTTATTCAAATATGCAAAGGTTTGACTGGCTTTAAAATAGCAAATAAATTTGTAAACTCATGAAATTTCTATCGAAGCTTTGGGATAACATATTTCCAGATAAATTTTATAAACCACATTATCACTTTGTAAAATACATAAATATTTATTTTAACCTAAAATACTCATTTAAAGACAATAAATTTTTCTTTAAGACAAAATAATTTCTAAAAATACAACAAAAGTATTTTTAGCCAAGATAATTTATCTAGGCTTTAATAAAAATACTTCCCAGTCATAATACAGGTTTTATCTTGCATTCCTTTACGACTTTAAATGGTCCTTTTGGGATTTTTGGCAAAAAGGAAGGTTTTTAATTTGTAACATGCTGTCCAAATTGTAGAAATGAACAGTAATGCTATGAACAGCACCTCATTACTGTTCATAAAGCATTTTATTACTGTTTATAAACTTGGGGCTGTTACAAACCTACCCCCTTAAGAAAATCTCGTCCCCGAGATTTGGAACAGGTTAAAGATTAGGAAGAAGTGAACTGGAAATGATTGATAAGGAAATTCAACATCTGTTGTCTTGATTTCCTTCAAAGATAACAAAGAAGAAATTCACATAACAACACAATGTTATTATTACATCTTTGTTTACATTGTTTTGTTTAAACTTTCCCTTCTTGATTCAAAGGAAAGTACTAAACAACAAAGAGATGGGGGTGCTCAATCTGCATTAGATCTTCGCGCTCCCAAGTGGCTTCATCCTCGGAATGATTAGCCCATCGAATTTTCAAGAACTTAACAAAGACGATTTCTTGTCCTGCGCTCCATTGTGTCGAGGATACGACCGTTGTTCTTGATAGGAAAGATCAGGTTGGAGATCAAGATGCTCATAAGCGCTTGTCTCAATAGGAACACGAAGGCATTTCTTCAATTGAGACACATGAAAAGTATCATGCATCTTGAGAGGATTCAGTAGTTCCAATTGATAAGCTACTCCTCCGCTTGGCAATGATTCGAAGGGTCCGATATAACGAGGTGCGAGCTTCCCTTTACTCCGAAACGATGAGTACCCTTCATGGGTGACACTTTAAGATAGGCATGGTCATCTACCTCAAAGCTTAATTCACGACGACGATGATCAGCATAGCTCTTCTAACGAGACTGTGCAGTTTTCAAACAATCTCGAATCGATTTAACTTGCTCTTACGCTTCTTTTACCAAGTCCGACCAAAGAATGATCTTTCACGCACTCGGACCAATTCAATGGGGTCCTACAAGCTCTCCCATACAAGGCTTCAAAAGGTGACATTTGAATACTTGCTTGGTAGCTATTATTATAGGAAAATTCCACATATGGCAAAGATTTCTCCAGTCTTTGCTATAAGATAGCACATAGGACCTAAGAAGATCTTCCATCACTTGGTTCACTCTCTCGCTTGACCACTAGTTTGAGGATGATAAGCAAGATCGAAAGAGAGTTCATCCCATAGCCCGATGAAGACAATTCCAAAAGTGGGAAGTAATTGAGGGCCACGGTCGAAACAATGACCTTGAGAACACCATGAAGACAAACAATTCTAGCCATATAAAGCTCGCTTGCTTGCCATTGAAATTGGTCCTGATCGAATAAAATGAGCCACCTTTGTCAAACGGTCGATGATTACCCAAGCAGATCGGACCCATTGGAAGTTTTGGGAAGACCAAGAACAAAATCCATACCGATCTCTTCCCACTTCCATCGTGGAATAGGCAAAGGTGAAGGGTACCAATGGCTTCGGATGTTCACTTTAACCCTTTGGCAAATATCGCATTCAAAGAACATACCGAGCAATTTGCCTCTTCATTTGGCTCCACCAAAATATTTTCTTCAAGTCGATACATCTTGGTACTTCCAGATGTAGAGAAAACTTGGAATTATGAGCCTCTCTAAGAATTAGACTTCGAGATGAGGATCACAGTACTACCAAACGATTGCGATATCGAACCATACCGCGATCATCCTCGAAAACTCGCTGGCTTTACCCTTTCAAGTTCTCCTTAATTTCGCTACCTCGGCATCGGTTTTACGGGCCTCAAGAATCTGAGATTCTAATGTCGGCTCCACTTGTAATGCAAAGAAGAAAACCTTCTTCCCTAAGTCAAGACTTAGGCGTAAAATCGCACACAAGTCCTTGGCGCAGTAGAGATAATGTGCGCTGCATTGTGACTTTCGCTTAACGCATCCGCCACAACATTGGCTTTACCAGGATGATAATGAATGCCCATGTCGTAGTCCTTGATCAGTTCAAGCCATCTTCTTTGTCTCATATTCAAATCGATTGAGTGAATATGTACTTTAGGCTTTTATGATCGTGATAGATCTCACAACGATTACCAAGAAGGTAATGTCGCCAAATCTTCAATGCATGGACCACGACACCAATTCTAAATCATGAGTAGGATAATTAACTTCATGAGGGCGCAACTGCCGAGATGCATATGCCACAACTCGGCCTTCTTGCATAAGCACACAACCAAGTCCAAGGCGAGACGCATCACAATAGATGTCAAAGTTCTTATGAATATCGGGAAGAGTGAGAACGGGAGCTTTAGTCAAGAGGGTTCTCAGAAGCCGAAAACTCTCTTCACATTTAATGACCATTCAAATTTCTTCTCTTCTGCAAAAGCCGAGTCAAAGGTCTAGCAATTTTGGAGAAATTTTCAATGAACCTACGGTAATAATCCGCAAGTCCAAGAAAACTTCGGATCTCAGGGACACTCTTGGGAGGCTTCCAATTTAGTACATCTTGTACCTTGCTTGGATCGACAGCGATACCTCCTTCAGATAGCACATGTCCCAGAAATGCAACTTCTCTAAGCCAGAAAGCACACTTGCTAAACTTAGCATACAGTTGATGCCGACGAAGTGTTTCCAGCACAAGTCGCAAATGTTGTTCATGGTCCTTATCAGACTTAGAATAAATAAGGATGTCGTCAATGAATACGACAACGAACTTATCCAAGAAATCCATGTACACCGAATTCATAAGGTTCATGAAATAGGCTGGCGCATTGGTCAGACCAAAGGACATAATAGTGTACTCGTACAAACCATAACGAGTAGAGAAAACTGTTTTAGGAATGTCCTCAGCTCTAACCTTGATTTGATGATAGCCCGACCTCAAATCAATCTTTGAAAAGACTCGGGCACCAACCAACTGATCAAAAAGATCATCAATACGAGGTAAAGGATACTTGTTCTTGATAGTGACCTCATTTAACGGACGGTAATCTACACACATCCGCAAAGTGTTGTCCTTCTTTTTGACAAAGATTGCCGGGCATCCCCAAGGTGAGGAGCTCGGTGGAATAAATCCTTTGTCAAGCAATTCTCCGAGTTGCTTCTTCAATTCAACCAACTCGTTGACGGGCATTCGATAAGGACTCCTGGATATAGGAGCGCCCAGAACGAGTTCAATAACAAATTCCACTTCCCGATCTGGTGGCAAACCGGGAAGGTCTTCAGGAAAGACATCAACATACTCACAGACAATTGGTACCGACTCCAAAGAAGGAGTAGTATCAACTTGGTGAGCACAAAGGTGAGAACCCATTGTCCTGGATTGAAAAACGACTGATGTGCCACTTTCATTAGTTAAAGAAATGGATTTGTGAGCACAATTAATTTGCCCAAGGTGCTTGGATAACCAATCCATTCCCAGGATAACATCCATCCCTTTAGAATCTATCACAATCAAATCAGCCCAAAAGTCTACCCCTTCAATATTTATATTGACATTACGGCAGACTTGATTAGTCATAAAGGCTGACCCAGGTGAATGGATGATATGGGGTGGATGAAGATGATGCACAATTAAATGATGTTGAGTAGCAAACTGCCTACTAACAAATGAATGGGATGCTCCAGAATCAAATAAAACAGTGGCAATACTGCAATTGACTAGGAGCATACCAAGAACAACCAGAATGACAACGCCTCCTCGCGATGAATCGTTCACCCGCCGACCCCGAAGTCGGTCGCTTGACCACGATCGGTGAAGGTGGTGCAGACGACGATAGGCGGGAAGGTGAAATTGGTGGTATCCCCGAGCCCCGGCATAACACCGATTGGCAAATGCCCTGGCGCCCACAATGGTAACATACAACCCCGCCCGATGGCCGCAACAATCGTGGCGGCTTCCACTAGGCCTTGGTTGATTAGTGGAAGAGGATGGACGAGGCAAACAACGCCGCCTTGGTGCAAATGGAGCTGGTGCTCGCGGTGGTCCGACACCCACATGCGAGGCCTTGGTGAGTCGCCACCGTGAATAAATCGAGAAGTCCATTGCCGCTATGCGTGACTCATCCATCGCCTTGCTCTTGCTTTCGCCACAATTGCCTTGTTGACCAAATGAGAGAAATTCGAAGTCATGCAAAGCTACAACCATCCGCAATTCTTCGGATAGCCCATTCAAGAACCGGTTTCGACGACGAAGGTCAGTCGAAACATCATCGAGGCATATCCGCAAGGAAGTTGAACTCATGAATATATTCGGTCACTGACTTCCGCCCCTTGCTTGAGAGCGAGAAATTCTTGTTGCTTGATCATCATGACCCCTTCAGGAATATGAGCTTCGCGAAAAGCTTCCACGAACTCATCCCAAGTAGGGACATGTCCAGCAGGCTGAATGGCAAGGAGGTTATCCCACCATATGCTAGCTGGTCCATCAAGGTGATAACTAGCTTAAAAGGACCTTTTCCTCTCTAACACTGAGCAATTAATAGCTTCTTCTCAATGGTCCGAAGCCAATCCTCAGCTTCCATGGGATCTTGAGAGCTAGAGAACACCGGCGGGTTAGTCCGCTGAAAGTCAGCAAGACTGCCCTGCACATGGTGACCTCCGGCTCTGACGGCTGATGCAACAGGAGAAGAAGTATTGCGCACAATCTGCTCCAAGATGCGCGTCTGGTCCATTCGATTGCGCTCAATTTGCATGAGCACATCGGCCATCGAAGGTGGTGGAGGAAGCTCCTCTTCCTGAGAACCACCTTGCGGACCCTGAGAGCTGGAAGGTTCAGTCGGCCCTCCCTGAGAATGAGGCACGGGAGTCGACATGCCCTTCCCTTGTTGCGCTTGCGCACGAGTAGTAGGTCCTGTCATCCTGTTACCACACCATGGTTAACAACATAACAAGGACATACTCGGCAAACACAAACAAGGTTACATTTAAAAGAGAAACAAACACTGTACATATAATGCATCATGTTATGTTATGCATTCAAGTTAACACCAAACCAGAAACTTCATATAAACAGCCAAAAGGTTTCGGTCACAGCCGCACATCAGAGTCGGCCATAAAGGTCAGATTACAAACCGAAAGTTAAACTTACATACTTTGTACAAAATACTACTGCCCTATTACATACAATTTATTTAAGGGCAACTACTAAACTAAAAGACACTTAACCACGAGGATTCATCGTCAAGGTGCTAGCGTAAAGATCCCGATTAAAGTTCACCGGAAACTCATTCAAAAGATGAGCTCCAGGGGAACCCATGTCCACAGGATCCAAAGGGCTAATAAGACGCCTCGGGGAACCCAACAGTGGCTGATGACCTCCAGGAGGTGCAATCGCAGAGTGCGAGGAAAGCTCTACATCATCCGGCTTGGCGACTTGTCCATAAACAGTACACACCCGCCACTACGGAAGTTGATAAAGAGGCGTGCAAAGAAAGAGAGGGAGAGGTCTCATTGTCACCATAAAGCACGTTGTGAGGAACGCGTTCATGTTGACTCCAAGAAGCAGTACTCCTGGCCTCATTAAAGCGATGCCGAGTTTCCCATAACTCCTCACAAGACATGATGGATTTGGTCCATAATGCGGACCATCCTCGCCAACCGTCGCACTCGGGGTCTTCGCTAAATCAGTATCTCGGCGAACATGTTCACTTGGAGGTAGGACCTTGATTCGGAAGTGGTCGAGGGTGGTTGAGACAATTCCACAAATCATGACGAAGAAAGCTCATCATCCTACTCGCACTTCCCGAACCGCCATAGCCTCGTGAGGTGGCAAGTGCTTGGACACGATGGGAACACCGCCGACTACATGCCTAGAGATGACGTTAATGAAGGCACGGTACTCCTCCATCCCTGGGCCTCGGTCTCGTCGATAGATGGCGCATTCTACTGGTAGGTGAAATTGGATCGCCACATCATGTCCCAAGTAAAGCCGAAATCCATCAACATCTTCGCTCGGTCTCCTTGACCAAATACCACCCACTCATCTATAGACAAAAGGACAAGGTAAGAGACAATTCACTTTTAAATAAACCAAAGAAAGTTGGGCAAGAATTGATATTAAGGAAGATAAGAAATAAAAGATGTCATACTTAAGCTTTCAAAATACATTACCGCTTGAAAATAGGTTTATCGGAAAACTCTCTAATTGTTTCTAAAGCTACTTCTAACCTACAGTAACGTATGCTCGATACTAACGCTGTGGCGCTTCAGATTATTGGAAATGTACTTAATTAAATTCATATCAGAGCACAATTATTAATGAAGGAACAATATCGTCCCTTAATTAAAGATCATGCTAAAGGTATAAATTTAACAAGTAACAATTCCAATAAACAGATCCCCGATATATATATATCTCACAATGGTTCCGTGATCAACGACCATTGCATATATATATCCTTCAACAACATTGCATCATACACAAACAAGTCATACATTGGCATAATTAAACATAAGCTTACATCATTCGGTTTAGTACTACAATATTAAGTGACTTGGTCACTTCAAGAGTTTAACAGCGGAAGCAAAAACAAAAGATTAAAGTCCACCAATGGCCTCATCCACCCGCAGGCAATTGCGTGGAGGAAAGAAGTAGCGTTACTCGTTAGCGTCACCCTGATCGGCGCTAACGGGTACTTCATAAAGGTAACCATCCTCACCTGCAACAATAGGTGGTAGCACCTTGAGTACGGAGGGTACTCAGCATGTCTTACACAAACTAATAAAATAAAGTGTTTATTAGAACCTAATCAAAGGAATAGGATTGTTACATGCATAAGGTCACGACAGGAAGGTAAAATGGTTAGATTTTTG
This sequence comes from Ampelocalamus luodianensis, assembly GCA_036346255.1. Taxonomy (NCBI): domain Eukaryota; kingdom Viridiplantae; phylum Streptophyta; class Magnoliopsida; order Poales; family Poaceae; genus Ampelocalamus; species Ampelocalamus luodianensis. Next base: position 32,571,106 of record CM070619.1, read on the forward strand.
CATAAAGCAGGACATCTTAACCTACAAAGACTAAATTTTTATAAAGCAATTTAATAAATCAAAGTTGGATTAGAACAGAAAGTAAATGGCATAATATAAACAGTACAGTGCATGAATCCCTCATGCACAGCCATAAAAACCAAAAACCAGATTTTGAAAATCAAAACTTCTATACAGGTGACATCAATTCAAGTTATCGTCCATGACTGTGGACACGGCTATTCAACAGCTTTATACCTCGTAGGTGTACATCTTTACCCACATGACTTAGTCACCGTTGCCTTCTGGATGCCTCCGAATGATGACACACTTCCTTTGGTATGTCGACCGGGGAAACTAAGATTTGGTATTTTTCAACAAGCTAACACTATTGAGTTGGACCCCCAAGTGTGAGCTGATCTCGCTTAAACAACGACTGATAGCATCGGCTTAACCGGGGCACACATGTTGCGTCAGGAATGCCGACCCAATCAAAAGAAATGCAGGTTGGGTTCGCTACCCATAGTAGATTGCAATCGGCATCTTTAAGGTATCGTATATGCTACGGAGCACATATACGCCCTCACCCTTCTAAGAACATCTGATACTGACATACAAGCTCACATGGCATACAACGCAGTCATAAGACCAAAGCATCTATGCCATACAAGGTCAATACACATATTCTTACTCTCTGTTTCCAACCCAATAGTCTTAACATTTTACTTAACCAAACAAATACCATACACTGCATGTGGAAGTACGTGGGGACTTGAACTGAATAGTCAGAGTTCGGTCCTTAATTAACCCGGACAAGTCCACCACAAAACCCAATCTCGTGCACAAAAGCACCATCACTAGCTTCCTCTTGTCCAGATCAATTTAAATTTCAAATACAAGTCTGATTTAAAGAAACTGGACAAAGAGTTTAAAATAAAAAGAGTTCAGTTGTGATTCCTGTAATATTCCGAAAAGCGAAAAGTCGGTTGTTGTGGAGAGTAGTTTTAGTATTCATGAGCAAAGACCTTAAGTAACTTGTTAAACCAGGATTTTGAGGGGGAAATTGTCGCCATTTGCACTGGCTCGGCCAAGGCCCATGAGGCTTGGCCGGCCAAGGGGGGGGGGCACCCTTTTCCTCTCCCCAAACCCTAGCCGATTCAGCCCCTCCATCCCTTGCGCGCCCTCTCCCCATCTCCCCACCTCCCACCTCTCCACCTCCCCTTCCACCCTCCTTGCACCCTCCTTTTCCCCATTGTTGCTGTCCAAGAAGGAGGAAGAAGATCCCTGGGTGGCCGCCAAGAAGGAGGAGAAAAGGGAAGAAAAAGGAGAAGAGAAGGGAAGAGAAAGAAAGAAGAAAGAAGAGGGAGAAGAAGGATTCGCAGCGGGAGCGTGGTGGTCGCCATCCCCGCTGCGTGCTCGCTGCTTCGGCAAGGGTAACCCGTGGTTCTTTGTTTTAGGTCTTTTCTAGTTGTTTCATTTTCGGGTGCCAGTTCGTCGGTATTCTGCAGCAGTGAAGATCGTTGTTTTTATTAGGTTATGGGCAGATTTGGGTCTGGGTGTCTCCTAGAAAGTTGTAGATATCGTAGTTACCTTTCATTGCCGACAAGAATCAAGTCGTTTGGACTTCGGTAGCCAAAGTTATGATTTTTCTAGTGTTAGTAGGTTTCTGGTGGGTGACAGATTGGACAGAGGCTAATTAACCTGACCTAAACACATGGTTAGAGGAGTTTTCAGAGGGTCTCACCATAACGAAAATGAGGCTAATCCTCTTAGCTTTCAGGAAAACTAAAGATCACTAAATTTGGACGAACGTAGAGAAAGTTATGATAGTTTCTATGTCGCTGTCCAGAAACCCGACGGGAAATGTTTGCTCTGATTAAATGGATTGGTAGGGCTAGAAGATGGCCGAATCAGAGGTCACCCCAACTAGGTTTATTTAGGCAATTCAATTATCTTTCCAGAAAGTCCAAGATCATCCTATTTGGACTCCTGAGCAGAAAGTTATGAATTTTTGAATTCTGCTGTCTGCAGTGGGCGATCGCAAGAAAATTAGAAAAGTTAGAAATGTTAAAAGTTAGCGATTTTCAATTGTGATGTTATGTATGATTTTGGTCCATTATGCTAGTCTTAGTTTGGGGTTATATTCTTGTCCGTGGCAGCGAGATCCCAAAGGCAGCACCCACTACGCGTCCGCCGTTTAAATGCGGTTGAGGCAAGTATTCGGGTTAAATGAAATTTCTGTTGTATGTCATGATTGAGTTGTGAATTGTTATTGTTGTCATGTGGAAGTAACGTTGAGATGTCCCTAGAGATGATGATGATTGCATATTATGACTGTGGTTATTTGATAATGCTACTGCTTACATGATTAAAGTTTATATTGAAAATCGTTGAATGAGAAGGAATAGATGTTATATTCATGCATATTTTGAGATACTCAAACTTGGTCGTGGTGACCAAGTGATTGAGTTGAGGTCCCCTGTCAGCAATGACAAGCTTGAGGTCCCCACATTTATGAATGTGGGCAATACGCATGCAGGTCCCCGACATTTTGATGACGGCAAAGGTCCCTATACAAGTTGATGTATAGGCTCTTGGTCCCTGTGCGGAGGGCACAGCATGGGTATCCATTGACGGATGAATACCCGCATTACACGGTAAAATGCGTAAAGAGATAAAGAACAAATAGTGCATAGCATTATCATTGCATTTTCTTTGATATTTTGTAATGCCATGAATGATGTTGGCCAAAGATGTTTATACTATGTTGTCCTTATGATCATGTAACCTTGTTGATACTTGTCGAGTCCTATGGCTCACCCTTGCTTTGTTTTGATATAGGTACTTCAGTAAAGACGCCATGCATGGGCGGGAGTAGATGATTGGAAAGCACACACTACCTCACATCATTAATACATTTGTTACTTTAGTTTCACACAAGAATAAATAGATCACGAGAGACACTCATGGTGGTTTTATGATTCGATTGATGGAATAGTTACTTGTGAGAATGATGTTATTTGATTACATTCAGATGAATGTCTTTATGCATGGATGAGTTGGATTATGAAATTATTGATAAATGCTATGTTTACTTGTTAGAAACTTATTATTATTGATTATACAAAGGAGATTCTGTCGAAAAATTTGTAAACTTGTTCTAGTTGTAATTAGTTTTGGTAGCATTCCGTGCTCGCTCGAGTTGGGGTGTTACAGTTGGTATCGTGAGCGGTCAGAGGTCCGCGGCATCAAATATTAATTTTGACACACTAAGCACAATAGGTGGGATTGGGTTTTCTTTTGCATTGCACAACGCTATTGTCATTGTATGTTTATTCTTGAATTTTGGTTCTAGTTAATCTTACGCTTATTGTGGGTAGTTTCGCTGTGTTGTTCTTAGATGGCAAGAGGCGGAGGTCGTGGTCGTGGCGGCAGGTGCCGGCGAGGCCGCAACGCCCCGCCGTAAGTGGTTGAACTCAGAGTGGTGAAGCTAGTCCTGCGAGGTCGAGGAAGAGGTTGCATCGCAACCACGGGATCGCTCCTCCGGTGTTTCGGTTGCTGTCCCCATGGTGGCCTCGCGTGGTACCCGCGTAGTTATTATGGGATCTGCATCGGTGGAACGCTCCGCGCTTTGACACTTTTGATGGTTTGGGCACTCCAGTGGATGCGCCAACCGGCCGCGGCACATGGAGAGGCACTTTGGTGCTTTGGGGATGTCGTCCGAGTTGAGGGCGCATTTGTGGCATTTCGGCTTAAGGGCAAGCGGACATCCGTGGGAGGAGTCTTGACAGCTAGGACGGCCGCTCATGGCCCCATACATGGGAAGTGTTTGTGGAACAGATTTCGGAGGAGGTTTTATCCAAAGATCTTTTGTGGAGAGGATGGAAGTCTCTGCAGAGCTACAAGCGGTGGTAAGATGTCGTGTCGGAGTATGAAGCGGTTTTAACAACCTGATCCGCTTTGTACCGCATGAAGGGCAACAGATGAGGCGTAAAAGGCTAAGAGGTTTCAGAGGGGCTCAGCAGGAGTTCCGTCAAGTTTTGGGAGCGCTAGAATTGCGTGATTTTAGCTCCCCGTAGAACAAGCCGTGGGCATGGAGCTAGAGATGCAGCTTGGGAGGATCTACTGTGCAGGAGGTACCATGGTTCAGGATGGAGCTAGTGGCAACCGTAAGAAGAATTTTGGAGGAGGAAGTGGGTCATCTCTCGAGCCGCCCAAGAAGTTCAAGGGCCGCAGAATTCCTTCAAGTCTGAACCACAAGGCCACATCATCTTTTACTTCCGCATCGCAGTGAGTGGGTTTAGGTTGCGCCCGGGCCTGTAAGGTGGTATGAAATGTTTCAAGTGTGGCAATGAGCATCGGGCGCCGAGTGTTCTTGGTCAGATCTTGTCGCCACCGTGGTCGGGAGGGCCACAAGGCATTGGTTTGTCGGCGGAATCCCGCCAAGATATCAAATGGGAACGTAACCAGCGCCAAGACTCAGAGCAAAGCGGCGTCTTCGCAGGGTCGATTCGGATGTTAGCACCACACCTACTCGGCCTTGGGGTCACCGCGCCTATTTTCAGCATCCTCGGAGGATGCCGCCGGGTACTTTTGGCCACCAAGTGCCTTCAAGACCGCTTTCGTCCCAGGCCTTTCAAGACTCCTCGCAGATTGCCGCGCCCCTTCTCGTGGTGTCGAGTTCCTACCGCACCAGCCAGAGCGCTAGCTTTCTATGCCATGCCGACGGCAGAGTCGGCAGTCGTCCCGATGTGGTGACAGTACGCCTTAGTGGACTCGGTGGAGGCTTATGTTCTTTTGATTCAGAGCTACTTTCTCTTTTGTATCTTTAGAGTTTGCTAGTCGGGCCAATTTGAGTATGCATCTTTATCTCGGGCCATTGTAGTCAATTCTCCCGTGGAATTCTTGCTAGCTCCACAACATCCGGTTGTGTGATCTCATTGGATGGGGAAGATTTCATTGCTAATTTAATGGTCCCAAAATGGAGCCATTTGATGTTATTTTGGGTATGGACTGTTGCATAGTTTTCGAGCGATTATATCATGCTTTTGGAAGACAAGAACTCACTGCACCTTCCGGTCATGAGGTGGTTTTTCGTGGTGGTGCCCTTCCTACTCCCTTTGCGTGTTGGCTAGTCTGTTTCCGTGAGTCAATTGCGAAGAGTGGATTTCTTTTGTCTCTAATTGGGAAGCCAAGTTCTTCTTTGGCTTCGAGTTAGTTCCGTGGTTCGGGAGTTCTTAGATGTTTTTCCACAGAGTTGCTGTGGATGCCCCTCCTCGTCCCGTGGAGTTTCGGATTGATTTGATACCGAGCTCAACCGGTTTCCATGACCCCGCGTCGTCGCGCCCATTCCAGAGGAATTAAAGAAACAAGCTTGGATGATCTAAAAGCGAAAGATCTTATTCGACCTAGTGTGTCTCCGTGGGAGCTCCGGTATTGTTTACCAAGAAGAAGGATGGTAGTTGGCGTATGTGTATCGATTATCGTGCTCTTAACCAGCTGACCATCAAGAATAAATATCCTTTGCCTCGCATTGAAGACTTATTTGATCAGTTGAGAGGGGCAAAGGTGTTTTCAAAGATAGATCTTCAGTCAGGTTACAACCAAATTCCAGTCCGAGAGGAGGATATTGAGAAAACGGCGTTCTCCACAAGGTATGGGCACTTTGAGTTCAAAGTTATGTCTTTTGGACTAACAAATGCCCCTGCTGTTTTTATGGAAACTATGAACAGGATACTGCATGAGTATCTGGATGATTTTGTCGTAGTTTTTATTGATGATATTTTGATCTATTCAAAGACCGGTGGATCATGAGCGCTATCCGAGGTTGGTGTTGGAAACACTAAGAGAAAATAGGTTCTATGCCAAGTTCAAAAGTGCGAAGTTCGATGTCCAAGTGGGATTTTGGGGCATATTATCAATGATAAAGGTATATCAATGATCCAGGAAAATTTCCACAAAGTGGTTGAATGGGCAAGACCGACCAATGTCAAGGAAGTGAGAAGTTTTCGGTATGGCGTGCTATTACCGGCGTTTTGTGCAAGATTTCTCCATCATTGCAAAGCCGTTGTCCGTGCTCACTCGTAAAGATGTGAAGTTTTGTGGGACGATGATTGTGAGCACGCTTTGGACTTTGAAGGAAAAGTTGGTGATCGCTCCGGTTCTTACTATTCCCGAGCCAGGAAGCGATTCACGTTGTACTCGATGCATCTCGAGTTGGTTTGGGTTGTGTGCTCATGCAGACGGAAGGTTCTCGCTTATGCGTCTAGACAACCAAGAAGCATGAGCAGAATTATCCAACTCATGATTTAGAATTGGTCGCAGAGTGTTCGCCTTGAAGCTTTGGAGGCATTATCTTTATGGCGAATCTTGTGATATCTTTACCGATCACAAGAGTCTTAAGTACATTTTTACACGAGGGATTTGAATCTAAGATGCGAAGATGGTTAGAGTGATCAAAGATTATGATCTCACAATTCAAGATCATCCCGCAAAGCTAACGTGGTGGTCGATGCTCTTAGTCGCAAGGCGACACCGGCTACTTTGATTGTCTTATTATGGATTTTGACCGCATGGAGATATCGTATTGCTATGCAGGATCGCTCATGCCGAGACACACTGATTTTGGGGTCACCATTCCACAGTAAGTACAAGAAGCGCAAAGAAATGACCCATTTTTGCAGAGGGTCGAAGCGTTTGGACTCGGGAAAGGAAGGGAATTTCAGTTTGATGGGTGTGGAGCATTGCGATTCAAGGGACGATTATGTGTGCACGTAAGCGGGAGTTAAGGATGACATCTTAAAGGAGGCACATCGCACTCAGATCTCGCTCATCCAGAGAGACGAAGATGTACCGTGATTTGAAGCTGCACTTCGTGGAAAAGAATGAAGGTGGACATTGCTAATTATGTAGCCTCTTGTGGTGTTTGTCACAGTGAAGGTGAACATAAACGCCTCTGCGGGATTATTGCAGCCTTTGGAGGTACCCCAATGGCCATGGGATGATATCTCTATGGATTTTGTTGTTATACCGCCGCCGCCGCGAGGTAAGGATGCAATTTGGGTTATAGTGGACCGATTCAGCAAGTCCGCACATTTTATTCCTCGTCCGCTCGATTTAACTCGGCTAGTGATTTGGCCCCTATCTATGTACGTGAGATTGTGAGATCGCATGGAGTGCCAAAGACAATCATTTCGATGGGATGCTAAGTTTGTATCCAAGTTTTGGGAGAGTTTGCGAGAATGCTTTGGGCACGCAACTTCGTTTGAGTACCGCTTTCCATCCACGCATGTGATGGACAAACAGAGCGCATAATTCATACATTGGAGGATATGTTGAGAGCCTGTGTCTTATCTTGGAAGGGAAGTTGGGAAGATCAGTTGCCTTTGGCAGAATTTGCTTATAATAACAGTTATCACTCTAGCATAAAGGCCGCTCCGTTTGAGGTTTTGTATGGACGTAAGTGTAGATCACCCCTCTGCTTTGGAAGTCAGGTGAGAAGGCGATTCTAGGCCCGGATTGGGTACAAAAGACGGTGGAACGAGTGACCTTGGTGAGGCGTAACTTATTAGCACTCAGAGCGCATGAAAAGCTATGCAGATGTAAGACGGAGGGACTTAGAATTTGAAGTGGGTGATCAAGTACTCCTGAGGGTGTCACCCACAAAAGGAGTAGTGAGATTTGGTACCAAAGGGAAGCTTAGCCCGAGGTACATTGGCCCTTTCGATCCTCGCCCGGATTGGGAAGTTGGCATACCGACCGACCTCCCGAGTCCATGAGGGGTGTACACAACGTGTTTCATGTCTCCATGTTAAGGAAGTACTTGCAAGATCCGAACATCACATTTCTTTGGAACCTTTAACCATTGAACAAGATCTCGTCCTTCGAGTCCAAGCGGTGAGAATTTTAGAAAGATCGAGAAGGCACTAAGGAATAAGACCTTGAAGTATGTAAAGATACTTTGGTCGCAGCAGTGAACGGAAGCTACTTGGGAATTGGAATCTCGCATGCGCGAGCTGTATCCGGAATTATTCACTTCATGTGTGTATTCTCAGTTGCTAAGTTTCTTCCAGTTTCTCCCGTGCTCTTAGGCGTTTAGAATTCGGGGTCGAATTCTGTTTAAGGGAGGTAGAATGTAATATTCCGAAAAGCGAAAAGTCGGTTGTTGTGGAGAGTAGTTTTAGTATTCATGAGCAAAGACCTTAAGTAACTTGTTAAACCAGGATTTTGAGGGGGAAATTGTCGCTTACGGCACTGGGCTCGGCCAAGGCCCATGAGGCTTGGCCGGCCAAGGGGGAGGGGCACCCTTTCCTCTCCCCAAACCCTAGCCGATTCAGCCCCCTCCATCCCTTGCGCCGCCTCTCCCCATCTCCCACCTCCCCACCTCTCCACCTCCCCTTCCACCCTCCTTGCACCCCTCCTTTTCCCCCATTGTTGCTGTCCAAGAAGGAGGAAGAAGATCCCCTTGGGTGGCCGGCCAAGAAGGAGGAGAAAAGGGAAGAAAAAGGAGAAGAGAAGGGAAGAGAAAGAAAGAAGGAAGAAGAGGGAGAAGAAGGATCCGCAGCGGGAGCGTGGTGGTCGTCATCCCCGCTGCGTGCTCTCGTCGTTTCGGCAAGGGTAACCCGTGGTTCTTTGTTTTAGGTCTTTTCTAGTTGTTTCATTTTCGTGCCAGTTCGTCGGTATTCTGCAGCAGTGAAGATCGTTGTTTTTTATTAGGTTATGGGCAGATTTGGGTCTGGGTGTCTCCTAGAAAGTTGTAGATATCGTAGTTACCTTTCATTGCCGACAAGAATCAAGTCGTTTGGACTTCGGTAGCCAAAGTTATGATTTTTCTAGTGTTAGTAGGTTTCTGGTGGGTGACAGATTGGACAGAGGCTAATTAACCTGACCTAAACACATGGTTAGAGGAGTTTCCAGAGGGTCTCACCATAACGAAAAATGAGGCTAATCCTCTTAGCTTTCAGGAAAACTAAAGATCACTAAATTTGGACGAACGTAGAGAAAGTTATGATAGTTTCTATGTCGCTGTCCAGAAACCCGACGGGAAATGTTTGCTCTGATTAAATGGATTGGTAGGGCTAGAAGATGGCCGAATCAGAGGGTCACCCTAACTAGGTTTATTTAGGCAATTCAATTATCTTTCCAGAAAGTCCAAGATCATCCTATTTGGACTCCTGAGCAGAAAGTTATGAATTTTTGAATTCTGCTGTCTGCAGTGGCGATCGCAAGAAAATTAGAAAAGTTAGAAATGTTAAAAAGTTAGCGATTTTCAATTGTGATGTTATGTATGATTTTGGTCCATTATGCTAGTCTTAGTTTGGGGTTATATTCTTGTCCAGTGGCAGCGAGATCCCAAAGGCAGCACCCACTACGCGTCCGCCGCTGCACGGTTGAGGCAAGTATTCGGGTTAAATGAAATTTCTGTTGTATGTCATGATTGAGTTGTGAATTGTTATTGTTGTCATGTGGAAGTAACGCTGAGATGTCCCTAGAGATGATGATGATTGCATATTATGACTGTGGTTATTTGATAATGCTACCGCTACATGATTAAAGTTTATATTGAAAACTGTTGAATGAGAAGGAATAGATGTTATATTCATGCATATTTTGAGCATATCGAAACTTGGTCGTGGTGACCAAGTGATTGAGTTGAGGTCCCCGCTGTGCAATGACAAAGCTTGAGGTCCCCACATTTATGAATGTGGGCAATACGCATGAGGTCCCCGACATTTTGATGACGGCAAAGGTCCCTATACAAGTTGATGTATAGGTTTCTGGTCCCGTGTGCGGAGGGCACGTGCATGGGTATCCATTGACGGATGAATACCCGCATTACACGTAAAATGCGTAAAGAGATAAAGAACAAATAGTGCATAGCATTATCATTGCATTTTCTTTGATATTTTGTAATGCCATGAATGATGTTGGCCAAAGATGTTTATACTATGTTGTCCTTATGATCATGTAACCTTGTTGATACTTGCCGAGTCCTATGGCTCACCCTTGCTTTGTTTTGATATAGGTACTTCGTAAAGACGTCATGCATGGGCGGAGTAGATGATTGAAAGCACACACTACCTCACATCATTAATACATTTGTTACTTTAGTTTCACACAAGAATAAATAGATCACGAGAGACACTCATGGTGGTTTTATGATTCGATTGATGGAATAGTTACGGTTGTGAGAATGATGTTATTTGATTACATTCTGCATGAATGTCTTTATGCATGGATGAGTTGGATTATGAAATTATTGATAAATGCTATGTTTACTTGTTAGAAACTTATTATTATTGATTATACAAAGGAGATTCATTAAAAATTTGTAAACTTGTTCTAGTTGTAATTAGTTTTGTAGCATTCCGTGCTCGCTCGAGTTGGGGTGTTACATTCCCATGTTTGACAAGATATTCTTGTCAAACTCTAAAATCTCTAGATCGCATGTCTAAGCCAAACTCAAACTATAGGTTATAATATACGAGACTATGCTAAGGTTGAGTGTATGGTGACAATTGAGGTAATCCTTCATGTTAGGTCATAACTAGCTACTAACAGATTAAAATTTGTATTTTCTAAAAATAGCATGCACAATTGTCAATGAATTTAGAAAATCTAATGTATAAAATTTGGGATCAACATGGTGCCAAGAGGAAGCTTGCCTTGGTAGTAGTATACTACTGTGTGTGTTCGATTGTTCAGAGGCGATTCAAAACTTCAAATGAACCAGATTCTATAGGTAGCAAATAAATCCAATAAATGCCAAACTCGACAATAAGTTCAAATGAAAGAAATATGCATGATCAACTGAAATGCATGGTTACAATATGCTTAAGCCATAACTACCCATAATAGTGATAATAACCCATTTTATAACCTACTGCTTTCAAAAGACGAAACTAGGTTTTTAGTGCAAAGTTCCGCTTTGATTTTAAAAGAGCCAAAACAGATGATTGCAATTTCGGAAAAGGAATATAGAACATGCAAAAGTTCATAAATGAAACTTAGCATGATCTTTTAGGGTAATTAATATCCCAAACCAACCTTAATCTAACCCTAATCGCTAGATTACATCAACTAAGAAGAAACTCATTTTTGTCGGTTGTCGACAAAAAGGAACAGAGATGCATCTTTGCTTATGAAGCAAAATAGATGATGACAAGAATTGAAAGATCAACGTGTTATGCTGCTAGGTTTAGTTTAAACCTAACTAGGATAACAAGTCATGTGAGAAACCCTAGGTCTTGAAAATGACATGGAAAACCGAAAGTTATAATAACAACTTTTGGTTTGAAGCAAGTTGAAGCTACTGATGCTCAAAAGAATGATTCACAGCAGCTTTTAAAGTCCTTAAGATGCTCAAGATGTCATAACCAGGGTTTTTAGCTTACCAGGATGGGAAAGGAGCCAAAGACTCTGAAAACCGATGATGATTGATGAGAGAAATAAACTCGGATTTAACCTACAAAAGATAACCAATCTTTATTGCAAGGTGGAACCGAGTTTAGGATGGATAAGCAAAAGGAACAAGAGCAAGAACTCCACCGCCAACAATGGAGGATGAGCCGCTTGGTCAACAATGGCAACAAAGAAAAGCTAGGGTTTATATATGGATGTTGAGCTACAGGCAAGAGGGAAAGATCTAGAGTTGATGAGGTGTCCATTTAGCTAAACATCCAAAAATTAGTGCAAAATCTTTGGATAAATCCTCTCCTCTCGCTCACAAAAATGGTCGCACAGAGATAAGGAAGAAGGAGGCAAAATATGACATGTGGGCCCCTTTGTCATCCTCAATCGCAAGGCTTCACAAAAGCTCAAAGAATATCACCGTCCGATTGGAAATGGGCGTTCGTGATAAATAGAGAGATTAAAAGATTTGAATCGGTACCGATTAATATGGACCGTGCGATTTAGATCGGTCGATCGAGATCTAAACGAAACTCGAAGGCTTCGGCTCCGCTCAAAGAGAGACGTTGGATTAAGATCCAACGATCGATTAAAGGAATACACGTCACCCCTTTTTGATGTGATGACGCGGCACCGTCCGATTAGATTTCTACGGTCGAGATGGGGCAAAGAACCGGATGGTCCGATTGCATACACTCATATGGACCTTACGATTAAAATCCAACGATCCACCGATTTTGGGCTTTAAAGGCCCACGGTCAAAAAGGCGCACCGTAGGATCTAGATCTAAGGGCCCAAGATAGCCGCGCGCTTTTAATTTCAAAAGAAAAGGGCGGCGCGGTTAGATCAAGAATGGACGGCTAAGATCGTGAGGGGATCCGGAGTCGTCCGAATGCATACACCAATCTGGACCACACGATGAAGATCTAACGGCCCAAAGGAGCGCGGGCCTTAATAACACGCGGTAAAAAGGAAAAGCCGTAGGATTTGAATCTGACGGCTCAGATAAAAGCGCGCCTTTAAGTTTAAAACGAAAAGGGATGCGCTGTTGGATCGAGAATGAACGGTGGAGATTGAGAAGGGCTCTGGAGTTGTCCGATTGCACACATCGATCTCGGCCGTTAGATCAAGATCCAACGCGAGATTAAAATGCACACGTGACAGCCATGGCGTTATAGCCTCGCCTGCTCGATTGAAGATCGACGCTCATATCGCAGATGGGTTTTGGGCTCGCGCCGAACGTGATGTGAGCGGACCAAATTGATTCGGTTGACCAAGACACATGGTCCGAGTCGCACATGCTAAAGTTTGATTCGCATCGCTTAGTTGACCAAGCCTTATTCAAATATGCAAAGGTTTGACTGGCTTTTAAAATAGCAAATAAATTTGTAAACTCATGAAATTTCTATCGAAGCCATGGGATAACATATTTCCCAGATAAATTTTATAAACCACATTATCACTTTGTAAAATACATAAATATTTATTTTAACCTAAAATACTCATTTAAAGACAATAAATTTTTCTTTAAGACAAAATAATTTCTAAAATACAACAAAGTATTTTTAGCCAAGATAATTTATCTAGGCTTTAATAAAAATACTTCCCACTATCATATAAAGTTTTATCTTGCATTCCTTTACGACTTTAAATGGTCCTTTGGGATTTTTGGCAAAGGAAGGTTTTAATTTGTAACATGTCATGTCCAAATTGTAGAAATGAATAAGAATGCTATGAACAAAGACCTCATTCGCTCATAAAGCATTTTATTACCGTTTATAAACTTGGGGCTGTTACAATTCATGTCGTGAGTTGGAAGAATCTCGCAAAAGGAAGATGATACAACATAGAGTTCACCAGAATCATCCGCAGAGAGCCAGAACCAACGCTCAATAGTCTATTCATTAAAATAACTCATATGTCATGTTTAGAACCCCAGCGCTAGTGTCTCACTCAGTAAACTCAGGAATTTGCAGCATCAATAACAGCTCAACCTCAGAAGACCAACAATCCAACTTTAGGAGTTGTTTGTTTTAGGTGCCATCAAACAGGTCACTATGCCAGCAGTTGTCCATAAAAGCAAGGTTCGACGCGAATTCCTTTCAATTTGGGAGCTGAACCAGCAAGGACTTCTTTGCTAAGAGTAGAAAGAGGAATGCCTTAGACTCCAAGTCAAACTGCCAGAACTCCATTAGCATCAACAAGAGGACGACTGAATCATGTCACTACAGAAGAAGTTCAATCCGCTCGTAACGCCTGCTCGGTAAGTCTCTAGTCAGTTCCGCATCCATTGAACCTTTGTTTCACTCATAAGAGAAATATGTTTGGAACATTGAGCAAGGTTCAGTTTTGAACCTATTCTTTAGTTAGCCCGAATCTCGGGGACGATATTCCTTTTATGGGGGGTAGATTTGTAACATCCCAAAATTTGGAATGTTTTGAAGTATTTAAAAATAAAATAACCATTTGAATTTTCTTGTTTAAGTTAAACTTAATTTGAATTTTCAAAAATAAAAATGATTTAATGTGAATAATCTAAACTTCAATTAAACTCAAAACTATTTTATTTGGGTTCCTTGAATTCCAGAGTATTTTTTTAGGAATTTTTGGAGTTTATTTGCTATTTCTTTGAGCTCAATTTACTTTAATTCAATTTCTAAAATTTGGAAAGTATTTTATTTTTTGGATTTTCTTTTGGGCTCAATATCTTTTTCCTTCCCAGGCTTTTCTTTTTCCTTGGCCTACTTCACTTTTTCCCCAGCCTTTTTCCTTCACCGTTGGCCCAGCCCATTTCCCTTTTCTCTTGTGTTCGACACGAGCCATGCTGTCGTCCTCCATCCAAATCCTCTTGTCCGGTGCATTTAAAAGGTCGCCACTGTGTCACTTTTTCACACCGCCCTCCTCATCCAAAGCCCTAAGCCGCCACCCGATTCTCGCTGCCTTTTCACCGAATTTTCACCAAGACACCGTCGCCGCCGAAGGTCATCATCGCCAGAGTTCCTCGTCGTCCATGCTTGTCCACCTGTGCCGTCACCACCATTGAACTCACCTCGTTGTGTTGCCTTCGTCGTTGTCGGTGGAAGGTCGCCCCCTCGTCGTCGCCCTTTCTTCGCCAAAATCGGCCGTCACTTCCATTCCCGATCTTGCCGCCAATGTGTCCCCTCGCCTTTCCATGCGTGTCACATCGCATCCCCGAGTCTCCTCTTCCGATCCCCACCCTTCTTGTCACCTCTATGTCATTGTGGTGAGCCGCCGCCGTCACCTTTCTTCTCTACCACCGGTTGCTGTTGCACCGTCGCTCCTATCATCCTTCATCCACCTCGAGGTGCCCGTCGTGATCCCCATGTCGCCACCGTGTCGGTGCTCCCTAACTTTTCCTTTGGGCGCTGCTGAGTCACTGTCGCTGCCGCATTCCCGAGTTGCCTTGCTTCTGTAACACCCCAACCAAACAAAGGCCTGGAATGCTACTAAATAAACATGATAACTAATTAAAAAGTAAGACACAATTCTAAATTTCAGCAGAGCCTCCTTTGTATAGCTAAATATACCGGAGATTCCAACAGTTGCATAAATCATAATCAATATTCTTAACATCCAAATTTCATCAAAGCATTCAAAAATAATCTATTCAACTAAAGTATAAACAAGCACAATCAAAATATTCTACTCTCATTATTACAAATAATCCAATGCATTCAAGCATAGCTATAATTAAGTCCTTAAGCAGTTTGCTTATTATTATAGCATGATCTAAATGTTATTCAGCTCATAGGGTTGTGTGGTAGTGAGTGCATCCAATACAAGCCTACTTCCTCCCATGCATGCCGTTCTTGCAAGTGGTAACATTACGCTAAAACGACTCACATGCTTGTGTAATGCAAATGAGCAATCTTATTCTTTTCGCATTTTATCGGTAATGCGGGTATACAACCGTCGATGATACCCTTTGCCTCGCGCCATCTAGCACAGGACAGAAGAGCCTATACTCCACAAGTATAGGGACCACAGCCCATCATCTTCATGATGGGGACTCTACTCAATGCCCACATTCCACGAATGTGGGGACCACAAGCCCGTCATCTACATGATGGGGACCTCAAATATACATACTTGGTCACCACGTGACCAAGTCTCAGGTATGTTCTCAACATGCTCATGTACTAGTACTCTATCTTTCAATAACATGTGAATCAACAATTATATACCAAAATCTCCAACTTTAAATAATATGTATTGTATCGTCAACATACATGAATAACCTTTAGCCATAACTCAAGCATTTGCCAATCTTATTCATACATATCGCACTATCATTCATAAATAGCTACTACGTATAAAACACAAACACTCACTGTCAAATATTCATAATTATATCAACAACCAGAATACTTGCCTCAATCGTGCGGGAACGGAGGACGCGAAGAGGACGCTACCCTTAGGACCAATCCTCTACCTGAATATAATTATAAAGCACGCTAAGACAATCATACTGGACCAAAAGCATAAACAATAGCACAACCGCACTCGCTATACTCTCAAGCGCATTCCCAATTCCAACTCCTAAAGATCGATCTGTCCCTTCTGTGGACAGCCATATTCTAAACTCCATATCTTTTTGTACCCAAGTCCAAATGATGAGTTCTTAGAATTTATGAAAAGCTTATCAAATTCCCCACCTAAACCTATTTGGTGAGCCTTCCTGATTCGGCCATCTAATGCCCCTAACAAACAGATTAACAGAGCAACTATTTCACGTCAGGGTTCTGGACAGTGACCTTAAAACCATCATAACTTTCATCATAATGATCCAAATTTTGTGTTCTTTATCTTCCCTGAAAGGTAAAACAATTATCTACAACTTTCGTTATAGTGAGACCTCCCATAAACGCCTTTAGCTATCAGTTTAAGCCTTATTACTAAAAACAGTCAGAAACGTAGCAGATTTGCGGAATAGCGGCGCTACAGAATTCATTACTTTTGAACCGCTCGTCCAAACGACGCGATCTTGTACTCTACAGAAATGTATTGATGTCACCTACAATTCTCTAGGAGGCATCATGGACTGATTCTGCCCTTAACCAAATCAAAACGTTGGTCTAATCCAATCTGTCCTAAGCAGACCTAAATACTGACATTGCTAAATTAATTAAATACGCATCTAATCGAAGGGGATCTCAGGTTACCCTTGAAGAACCGATTGCTGGGCATGAAGAACACCCACCTGCGATCTCTCCCCACGAAGATGGTCTTCTTCCCCCGACCTTCTTCTTCCTCTTGATCTCCGATAGCGGCGGGAAGGAGCGCCGCTTGGGCAGTGTAGAGGAAGTGGTGCGCTTTGGGCAGCAGCAGGGAGGAACACCATGAGAAGGAGGCGCAGCAAGGTGTTGGCCAGAGGGGAGGGTGCGCAGGGAGGAGCTGTGGGTGGCGGCCAAGGGATGGAGGAAGGGACACCTAGGGTTTTCTCCCGCTTTAAGTGGTCGCCACCTCCCTTTGTTTAATCACAGGCCAAGAGCCCACAGCCCAGGTTGTCTAATAATTGCATAATTCCCCCCTCTAAAATTTTGTATAGACCATTCTCTCAAATGGGTCCTCATCCCTAAAGACTTTCTTCCCACTTAAATATAATCGGGGTATTACAGCTTCCTCTCTCGTTTAGCCACTGCCACCCAAAGAGTCCCAAGAGCATCGGAGTTCCATTTTTTAGCTCGCCACCACCCGCCGTCACCGCCACTTACCCGAGCATCACCGCCAGTTGCTCTGTTCTCTCTGTAGCTCTCTCTTTCTCTCTCTTACATGTGGCTCCCACATGTCAGACTCTCTCTGTGTTTCTCTCACTTCCACCTCGGTCCCACATGTTAACCTTCCACTTTTTCTCTCTCTGTCACTTACGAGTGGGCCCTACCTGTCAGTGTCTTTTATTTTTGTTTTTGTTTTTCTTTTCAGCCGAAGGAATATTCCCTAGAATATTCTTTCTTCTCCCTTTCCAGCAAATCTTCCGAGAGTCCGTTCTCCTCTGTCCGAACTTCGATTCAGTCCATTCAAATTCCTAAATTCCTCTAAAATCGAGCTATCTTTCTAGAGTTGGTTTTGATGTTTTTGGAGTTTATTTGATTTTCTTTTGGATTTATTTGTGCCTTGTTCGTTGTTTGCCTCTCGTTTAGACGATCTGTTTCAAGGAGCAGGAGTAGGAGCAAGTTTTGAAGATCCAATTGTGGTAACTGACCAAACCCAAGGCAAGTCATAGTTCTTTGATCATATTGAACCTATGATTTCATAATTATATTGTTTTATATCGAATTGCATGCTATATTTGCATCAACTGCTTTTGGGAGTAGTTAATCACCTATTTGTCGTTATGTTTCTGTTGATTATTTGAATACCTTAATTCATTTGTCACCATAGGATGGTCATTATTAGTTGAACATATTTGTTTCACTAACATGGGTTATTGTAGAGATGCTTAGTCATGCTTAGTTACGATGGGCTCATGATCACATGTTCAATATTGATAATTTGACTTAATAATATATAAAATTATGGTACGATACCATCATTAGCAACTATGATGTGATGTCATTGTTGTACCAATTGTGGTGCGATGCGTTATTATAAAATTTTGTTCCATGGTAGGGATTGTATTGGTTAGGTTGAACAAAATGATTTATGCTCAGACGAGTGATCGTGCAGTAAAGGGGTGTGGGTAGCACATTGTTAGGTTATGGTAGACTCGCCTGAGTAATTGTCAAAGACTTAATCTTATGCACCATTGATTTGGGCCATATCATACAACCACATATCCAATATGGGATGAATCTGGCTAAATAATTAGCAATGTTTCAACTTTAGTTCTGTTTTTTGAAGCGTGAGTTCCGGGAGGGAGGCCTGTCTGATCATGATGACATTCAGTGTTGAAACCTTAGCGGGTAGAACTGGGTTGGGAAGGAGCTTTGTAAAGGCCTTGTGATAATCACTTAGTTGCGCACCTACGGAAGTTTGTGAACGGATATTATAAGTTGATTTATCTCTTGTGGGAAATATTGTACAACCTCTGTGGAGTTAAAACTGTTTAAACAGTCGTGTTCTTGGTTATGAACAATGCCCGGGGATTTCACATCAGAGGTAGAGTTTTTTTATATAAAAATGTGTTGGAGTGTGAATGAAAAGTTCACCTAGTGAATATACGATTTTCTTCATGAGTTGGGAATTCACTTGGTGGTTTGTGTCAGAGGTGAATGGGGAGTTCACTTGGTGAATATAAAGTTCGCTCGGTGGATGAGATGTTCACTTGGTGGTTTGGCTAGAAAGTGAATGGGAACTTCACTGGTTGTTTCAAAGCAACTATTTACTCTATTTACTTATTGTCTTTTAAATTACGTGACCGCAACCTATTTACTACATTTATCGTGAATACTGCTTCGCAAAAGAACCATACAACTATTCCCTTGATCAAGCCTTGCATGAATATTAATTTCATATTGTTCCTACTTTTGTTGAGTACTTTATATACTCACGACTTTAAACTTTGCTACTCGATTGTGAGGACCGGAATATTTAACTAGTAACACTTAACCTCCAAATGGTTCTAGCATTACTAATTAAACATTCTAAGCCTCGATGGACATATGCTTCCCGTAATCGCAACATATGCACATCATCACAAAATTACACATCATTTCCATACAACATATATTGCTAAGTTCAACAACGACATACATAAGTAAAGTTATTACAAAAGAGTCGATCGGCTAAATAGAACAATATACAAGAAAGACAATGAAGCAAAAGGTGCCATAAGATGGCTAGAACAAAAGTCACCAGGTTAGCCATACACCCACAAGGCAACCGACGGCCGCAAGCTAGACGCCACGAAGACTACCACAAAGACACTCACAAAAGTGAGGCCCTCGAGCTCACCTTCTTCCTCTGCAACAAAAACATTTAAGCAAGATAATCGAGTACACAAAGGTACTGCAAGATCGACGTGTGGAATAAAGGCACCTATTCATAAACTACATGCAAGCTTATTTAGGTGGAGGTTATATGTCTCATTTTGCACAAAGCCATCTTTATTTGCAATAATGTAATACATTTGAAAGCAAGTTTACAAATAAATATGATCATGAAAGTAACAACGAGAATAATGATAAATACAAGTAACCACCTAGAAGTGACTATCCCAATAGTCACCACAACATAGCACGAATCCCTGATTCGTGCCACCCATCAAGTTTTAATTAAAAAGGTTGTAGTCTAACCCTTGAAAGCTTACCCAAGCGTGTCCATAACCTAGGATGAGGCTATTCGAATAGTTTTAACCCTGCAGGGGTGTACCAATGTACCCACACTTCAGACCGCCTTTAAGCCACAAAGCACACTTCCGAAGGTATGCCGGCAAGGCTAAATCCTACGAGACGTTTTCCAATATTGTGTATTAACCACGAGCCGCTCGTATGGATAGAAACCCATACGCTTACATTGCCACCGAAGACAACCACCGCTACGGGGAAGCCTTCAGACTCTACAATGCCCCCAACACCATCCCTCCCGCGACCCCCGCGACCAAGCCAATACACGCCAAAGTACTAAGTCAAGAGAGGTCCCATACCCTCTAGTGTGGTTAGCACGCACAAATTGCTCTGATAATGTGTACTCACAAGATGTTCGGTCCTTAATTGACTCGGGCACCATTCGACCACACCGAAAATCACACCATCTTACCATTGTGCCCAAGTCTAAATCATTTTGCTTTTCAGTTTTAGTTTTCATAAGTAGACATGGCACAAGGTGGAAATCATAAATCATAGTAAGTTTTATAGATCAAGGTTATCGACAAGTCGATAACCACCCATTTCTACCGAAGCTAAGCATGGCTAAGCAATTAATTCGCAAACTACTAAGTGACAAGAGCTCATCCACGAACTCTAAATCACAGCAATGCCTAGGCTCATGGTAGTAGAGGATAATCATTTGCTAAGGAAATGCATCTACTAGGCCAACGAACGACAATAGTTTAACACAAAGTAGCAATGCATACATAGAAGTTGTAATCAACATAAATACTTAAAATACTGGGATTAACATGATCAAACTGCTTGCCTTGCTGGATTTGTTCTTGCTGCAGAGGGGAGTGCTCAGGTTCAATAAATTCTCCGGAACCTAACGTGAAAAGGCGATAAAAACCGATAAGAACGAAGAACACCAAAAGGAACTCAACAGCAAAGAACATCCAAATCCAATGAAATTTCTACAGAAGCTAGAGGTTGATTTTAGACAATTTTAGAAACAAGAATCACTTCATTTGAACTTAGCATGAAAAAGTTATGCCCTAAACAATTTTGCTCAGCCTGAAAAATCCTAATTAAATTAATTAGGGTTACTGTTCATGGCAAAAATTTCTAGAATGATCTGGAACTTGAAATTTTTATGGTAGGTAGATATGGTTATCCTAACAACAGCAAAACTAAGTTTGCACAATTTGGAGTTATCATGAAGTAGTTATGATTTTTCTAAGTTTTAAAACTAGCATATATCATTTCTCAGGAACATAAATAAGGACAAAGCCTAGTTCATATTAAAGCATGTCTGCAGACCCATTTTACCAAGTTGAGTTTGCTCAGTTTGGAATTACAGAGAATAAGTTATACATTTTACAAATTTTCCATGAATTTCTAGACATCATTTTTCACTAAACAAGATCATGTAGTTAAATCATTTTCTATTATATGACAGGCCTAATTTCATTCTCAGATTAAAGTTCATACTATAACAAAGCTACAAAGAATGGAATCATTCAAAAGGAGTTAAAATGACAAAGTTAAGCACTTTTGAACTTTGAAACATAAAAGACTTAGAACATTTGAGCTCTGGAGGTCCAAACGAATCGAATGAAAAGGAGAGGTCGTGGGCCGTTATATCAAGATCCGACGGCCACGAGCTTCAAGCACAGCGCACACAAGACCTCATCCCGCACCGGGAGGTCGGACCGCCGAGATCGGATCCAACGATCACGACTCGGTGCGTGCAGCAGCGCACGCCAGAGGGTCACGCGCTACAGAGGTCGTGACCGTCAGATCGAGATCTGGCGGTCCCGAGCACTAGGGGAGGTCCTAAGGGTAAACCTACGGAGGGAGGTCTGGACGGCTAAGATCTCACGGAGGAGGTCTTCAACGGTCTAGATCTCCAAAGGGAGGTCTTTAACGGACACGATCAAGTGAGGGAGGTCCTGGACGATCAAGATTGAATGAGGGAGGTCCTAAGGCTTTAAATCTGAGGAAGGAGGTCTAGCCCGTTAGATCTAAATCTAACGGTTTAGACCAGAGGAGGAGGTCCTAACGCTACGGATCTAAAGGAGGAGGTCCTAGATGGTCAAGATCTCCAGAGGGAGGTCTTGATCGGCTGGGATTGACACGAGGAGGTCTCGGATGGCCAAGATCTTCTCGGGGAGGTCCTAAGCGATAGGGTCTTAATCGGAGGAGATCTGGACGTCTCGGATTAAACCTAGGGAGGTCCTGAACGGTCCAGATCGACGCGGAGGGAGGTCTGAGCGCTAAAGATTTTACAAAATGAGATCTAACGCTCGGATCTAAACCTAGGAGGTCGTGAACGGCTAGGATCGAGCCTAAGAGGTCCTGAGCGGGGGTTTTCTTTGTAAAAGGACAGGGGTGGCTTTTACAAGGATGACCCCGAGGGTGGTCCTGAGGTGGTCTTTGCAAAATGACCAAGGGCAGGTCTTTTTGCAAAGAGGACCTCGGTGGAGGTCCAGGGGTGGTTTTTACAAAGGACCACGAGGAGGTCTTTTGCAAAGAGGACCTCGGAGGAGGTCCGAGAGGGTGGTTTTGACAACACGACCAGGGGTGGTCTTTTTGCAAAGAGGACCTCGGGAGTGGCTCAGAGGTGGTCTTTGCAAAAAGGACCGAGGGAGGTCTTGCGGCCTATTAGGGGTGGTCCTAACAAAAAGACCACGAGGAGATCTTTTTGCGCCGGAGTGGTCCTAGCGGCCAGGATTTAACCAGGGTGGTCCTAGACGGCTAGGATCACAACCAGAGGGGAGGTCTTACACTTAAAGGTTTTCACGGGAAAGATCTAAAGGTCCAGATCTAAACTTGGGGAGGTCTTAGACGGTCACGATGAACCCGAGGAGGTCCAAGGTGCTTTAATGGCGCGGGACCTCGGACTTTAATTCTAGGCCTAAGGCCCACAAGACAATGACACGAAATGACACTAAGACACGATTAATGCACCCAATGATTAGTAATAATTGGGCATTAATGATGTCCTAACAAAATGACGAAACGGAGTTTTGAACCGCAAAATCCCGAGCGGGCTCAACGGTTTGCCGCCGCGATGAGGACTCGCGGCGCCACCAAGGCACCGATATACTCACAATAGTGTCGCGGACCTAGCGGAGGCACTCTCGACGCGCGATGGTTTTAAACGCCAAGCGAGCCTGAGAATGGCGGAGGACAAGCTTTTCGGCAAAATCCGAAAACGGTGAAATCGAGCGTTACGAGCTATCCTAGCTAGCCCTTAAGCTCTAAGGGACTAAAATGAACTCACCAGGGCACAGGGGTGGTCCAGAGGAGGTCGGAGGAGTGCCGGCGGTGGAGCAGATCACCGGAGATGAGGAAGAAAGGAGGTGCTCCTCAGCCGAATCAGGATCTCCCGCAAAGCTGGTCAACCCTGTGAGAGGCAAACCAGAGAGATTAGGGAGGGTCCTAGGCGACCAGAGAGGACCAGAGGAAGAGAAAGGAACCAATGGAACCACTGGAGCTCGAGGCCTTCAAAGAGCTCCAAAGCCGACAATGGTGGTATGGGGTGGTGTTCTCAGGTGCTTGAGTTTGAGGACCAACTCAAATGAGGGAGCTCAAGCACAACAAGGAACGAAGAAGGAAAAGGAGAGGAAGGTCTCAGGCTATACATAGCCAGGGAGCTTGGACAAGGGCTAGGGCAACCTACTGTGAGCAAGAACCATGCCCCTGCCAACGGCACGCACGACAGGACAAGTGGCAGAGCAGGTGAAGACTTTGGAGGTTAAAGCTGACTGGCAATAAGTGCATGTTAGTAGAAAGAGCCGTTGACAAGAGGCAAAAGGTGACATCTCACGCGCTCTAACCGCTAATCCTCGACACACGCACGCGGTGGAAAACCATGATGACCCACCTCCGGGAGGTCATGAGGAAGAAACACGCCAAGGAGGTCTGGACGTCCCAGATTTGCTTGGGGTGGTCCCGACGCCCGAGATTCGCCGAGGTGGGAGGTCCGGCGCGGCGAGGAGGTCTCTCGAGGTCCTAGGAGCCGTGGGGAGGTCGTGAGCCACACGATCCCCATCCGGCGGCCCGCTGCTGCTGCGAACGAGACCGAGCCCGAACTCGGCTGAGCTTGACTCGACCGAGCAGGTTGGCTGGGTCGGACTCGGGCCTGACTCGAGCCCGAGTCTGACTCAGCCCCAAGTTTGGGTTTCCAACGGCTCTGAAGTTTGGGGATTTATTTGAGGTAGCAAACGAACTCGAAAAACTATGAAATTTTTACAGGAGCTTGCTAGCGGAGGGATTGACTTTGAATAAAATTTTCAGAGGTTTTGGTGCTGTGGATTTTCCTCCAAAAATTTACCAAGGTACTGGTTCAAGGTTTGACCAGATTTTGAATTGGGTTGACCTTCCTCCAACAGCATCCAAACAATTTCTAAAAATTGTGGAATTTTTCACAGGAGCCACATACCAACCCAAGAACTTAGGAGAAATATTTCTAGGAGGTTATCACAAGGTGGAACAAGAATGTTTTTGAAGGATCAAGATTTGGATCAAAGACTTGTGACTTTGTATTTCCATAACTTCTTGTACAAAAGCTGTTCAGTACAAACAGGGAATACAAGATGTAAGAAAAAGTTTTAATTTCTACTCATTTTCTTACATTCGAAACACAAGCCTAAAATTGGGATGTTACAACTCTCCCCCCCCTTACAAGAATCTCAACCCGAGATTCCGTTTACTCAGAGAAGAAGGAAGGAAAATCTGCGCGAAGGCGATCCTC
Source organism: Ampelocalamus luodianensis (assembly GCA_036346255.1). Taxonomy (NCBI): domain Eukaryota; kingdom Viridiplantae; phylum Streptophyta; class Magnoliopsida; order Poales; family Poaceae; genus Ampelocalamus; species Ampelocalamus luodianensis. The sequence goes on from CM070619.1 coordinate 32,595,523, forward strand.
TCGCTCCCAAGTTGCCTCATCTTCAGAATGGTTTGACCACTAAACCTTAAGGAACTTGATGACACGGTTCCTTGTTCTCCGTTCATATTCCTCAAGAATGCGAACAGGATGCTCATGAGGTCAAATTCTCTCGCACATCGAGAACCTCCAACGAGCTTCTCGGTCGGACACGGAGGCACTTCTTCAGGTGTGACACATGGAACACATCATGCACACCCTCAAGTGCAGCTGGTAGCTCCAATCGGTATGCAACCGCTCCAACTCTCTCGATGATGCGATAAGGCCCAACATACCGAGGGGCCAACTTGCTCTTGATGCCAAAATGCTGATGGCCCTTCAAGGGTGAGACTTTGAGATACACAAAGTCATTGGGCTCAAAGCTCAACTCACGAGACGACGACCGCATAGCTCTTACATCGGACGTGGCGGCGCAGATGCTCGCGAATCAATCGGACTCGCCGCCTCATTAATCGACTCCGGCCGAAAACCGCCCGCTCACCAGTCTCGACCAGTTCAATGGGGTTCTACATCTCCTCCCATACAAGGCCTCAAACGGTGCCATGCCAAGACTGGCCTGATAGCTGTTGTTGTAGGAGAACTCAGCAAATGGTAGGCACTTCTCCCACTTCTCCCCATAGGAAAGAACACAAGCACGGAGCATATCTTCCAACACTTGGTTGACTTCGCCCGTCGACCATCGCCTGAGGATGGTAAGCTGAACTGAAAGTAAGGCGGGTGCCCATAGCCTCTTGCAATTTATGCCAGAAATGAGAGGTGAAAAGAGAACCACGATCTGACACAATCGTTCGTGGCACACCATGCAGGCACACAATGCGGATACATAGAGATTCGCCAACCGATCGACATCGAGGTTGGTACGCACCGCAGAAATGCGCTACCTTTGACAACCGATCAATGACAACCCATATGGCATCCTTCCCGGAAGAAAGCACGGGGCAACCGGTGATGAAGTCCATGCCAACGGAATCCCACTTCCACTCGCACCGCAAAGGTCAAGAAGGCTCGCTGACGCGATGCTCGACCTTCACACGACAAAGACACGCCGCACTCGCAACGAACTCGCAATCTCGCGCTTCATGCGGGTCCACGAATCTCGACTAAGGTCCTGATACATCTTGGTAGCCGGGATGGATGGACAAAGGAGAATCATGGGCCGCGGAGAATCAATTCCGCAACTCCATGACCTTAGGAACCACAAGACGCCGCCCAAACCATACAACGCCATGCTCATCCTCCGAAAAGCACTTGGCTATCCCATCCTTGATGTTCGCTGATCCGCTCACACGAACATCTGTCATCGTGCCGCTTGATTTGGTCCACCAAGGTTGGCTGCACAACCAAGGTAGAAAGAGAACCGTGCTCGATCAAACCCAAATTGAGGCGCTGAAATTCTGAAATAAGGGTAGGCTGCTGCTCTTGGAGCATCAACATGTTGCAATACACCTTACGACTAAGCGCATCAGCAACGACATTGGCCTTGCCCGGGTGATACTGAATACCCATATCATAGTCCTTGATCAATTCCAACCATCTCCTCGCTCGAGGTTCAGATCCGCCGAGTGAACAAGTACTTCAAGCTCTTGTGGTCGAATACACCTCACAACTGGTTACCAATCGATAATGCCGCCAAATCTTGAGTGCATGAACCACAAAGAACTAACTCCAAGTCATGAGTAGGATAGTTGAGTTCATGAGGCCTCAATCGCGCGATGCATAGGCCACAACCTTGCTCGCTCGCATGAGAACACAACCAAGACCCGACGAGAAGCATCACAATAATAGATATCAAAACTCTTGTGAATATCAGGGAGAACAAGCACTGGGGCTGAGGTCAACCGTTTCTTGAGTTCTGAAAACTCACATTACAAGCAAGTGGACCACTCAAACTTCTTGTCTTTCTTGAGCAATTCGGTCATAGGCTTCGCAATCTTGGAGAAATTCTCGATAAAGCGGCGATAGTAGCCACCAAACCAAGAAAACTCCGCACATCGGTGACCGACTTGGTGACCCCAAGATAGCACATCACCGACCTTGCTAGGATCCACCACACCTCTGTTGAAAGAACATGGCCCAAGAATGCCACTTCCTTCAACCGGAACTCGCACTTGCCGAATTTGGCATACAACGGTGCTCACGCACTTGCCCAACACAAGCTTAAGATGCTCAAGATGCTCTTCTTCACTCTTGGAGTAGATAAGGATATCGTTGATGAATACCACCACAAACCTATCCAAATACTCCATGAATACCGAGTTCATAAGGTTCATGAATAAAGCAGGAGCATTAGTCAAACCAAAAGACATGACGGTGTACTCGTAAAGACCATAACGAGTAGCAAAAGTCGTCTTAGGAATATCCTCGGTCCTGATCCTGACTTGATGATAGCCCAATCTCAAGTCAATCTTGGAGAAGACACGCGCCGGTCAAGCGATCGAAAAGATCATCAATACGGGCAAAGGATACTTGTTCTTCACCGTCACTTCATTAAGCGGACGGTAATCAACACACATGCGTAAGGTCTTGTCCTTCTTCTTGACTTCATCGGCCGCGGGGACATGGGCCGACGGAAAGTCGATCGAAACTCCTCCCACGAGACCACGTGTCCCGCGGGCTGCATGGTGAGGAAGTTCTCCCACCATGAGAGTGCTGCATACCCTCCGGTGATGGGATGCGAAAAGTGCCCGCTCTCGCTCCCGGCACTAAGCAACGTTGAGCTCCGCCAACTGCATCAGTGAGACCGGTTTATTGGCATCTTTGTTTAACCATCCACTTGGTCCTAACAAGACAAATCAAATAAACCAAGCCTCGAGATATGTATACTTCCTGCACTGCATGATACACACCCGTTACAAAATCATGCATCAATTCCATTCATACACATAGAGCCAAGCAAAGCAACAATCGAAAGACATAGATAATATAAAGAGAGTTATTATAAAAGAGAGGCCGAGGCCAAAAGTCATAAAGATAAGTAAATACACAATGAAGCAAAATGGCCATAAGATGGCGATAAACAAAAACCAATCGGTGTGCCTTTACCCACAAGGCAACCAACCGGACGCCAAGCTAATCGCCCTGCACGGCGCGCAACACAACTCACAAAAGTGAGGCCCTTGGGGCTCACCTTCTTCCTCTGCAACAATTAATATTAAGCAAGCGGATGAGTACAAAACTTGTTTTGTACTGCAAGACCGACGTGTGAGATAATGAACTATAATTAACTACATGCAAGCTTTATTTAAGTGGATAAGGCTCGACTTATTTTCAGATAAAGCAAGTTTCCATTTGCAATAAGGTAATAGATTCAAAGCAAGTTTGCAATTAACTTTTATTGTTCAAATAAAAGAGAGACAATTATAACAATAGATAGATGACAAAGACCAACCTAGAAGTGACTAACCCATAGTCACCACAACAATAGCATGAAGTACCCCTTCATACCACCCATGTCAAGTTTAAGTTTTTAAAAGGTTGTAGTCTACTTCTTGCACGACCTTACCAAGCATGTCCATAACCTAGGACGAGGCTATTCGAATAGTTTTAACCTGCAGGGTGTACCAATGTACCCACACGATAGACCGCCTTTCCACCACCACGGTTAGCACACTTCCTTTGGTATGCAGGCATGGCTAAGTCTAACAAGACGCTTTCCAATGGACGATGCTAATTAAGAGCCGCAACCCACGGAGAAGGACACATTAGATGGCCTAACCGGTGCGCTAATGCTCCTCCAAAACACACACACAAGAACACACCCACCGACCACTCATAATTAACACCTCCCAAAGTACTTAGTCAAGAGAGGTTCCATATCCCCTCGTGTGGTTAGCACGCAATAAGCGCTGGCTTAGTGACACAAGTAACTCGGTCCTTGGGGACTTAGGCACCATTCCACACACCCAACAGATCACATCAACATACCATTGTGCCCAAGTCAAGATATAGTTTTGTTTTCGCTTTTGATTTGTAAATCAATAAAACACAAGGGTTGGACATAATGGAGTAGTATAAGTAGTTGTGTGATCAAGATCACCGACTAAGTCGATGATCGCCCAATACTACCGCTAACTAGGCATGGCTAAGCAATATTCATTCGTGATCTACTAAGTGATAAGAGTTCATCCATCGAACTCTAACCACAAAGAAATAACCTAGGCTCGGTAGTAGAGGATAACCATTTACCTACAGATTATGCAACTAGAGGTCTAACTAATCAATTTAACAACAAAATAGCAATGCATACATAGAAGTTAAACAAAATATTAGACTTTAAAAGTAAAGGGATCAATGGAAATGATCAAAGCGCTTGCACGCTTGTCGTTGCTCAATTTGTTGCGGAGGGTCGTTCTCGGGGTTACTGCAAATGTCAAGCCTAAGCGAAAGAGCGAAAACAACCAATAAGACGAGCAACACTTAAACGAAAGAGCAAGCAAAAATTATCCAAATGCGACGTTAAAATTATACACAAGGTATAATAGGAATATACTTAGACATAGGAACTGGAAAACCTAATTTGGATTTGTGGTGCAAAAGATATTCTCTAAGAACCTATTTTCGCCATAATTAGCAATCAGAGCAAAAATATTTTCTAGAAAGATTTTGAAGCTGAAATTTTTATGGTGGCTTCCTACTGGTATAGTGATAACCCATATATAATTTCAGGTCTTTGGAGTTATAATGAAAGAGTTATGATTTGTCTAAATTGTTTAGGGTATTAAACTAAAATATGATCCTTATGATTTCTCAAAACAGTAAAATTTGTGAAACCAATTTTCCTAGCAAATACACTATCAGGGGAAGCTAATCCAATTGGATTCATACAAAAATGATCTATATATTAAAAGTTATGCATTTTACAAGTTTGCTAAAGTTCTGAAAAATAGTATTATGTTCACTTGTTTACTATTTTTGAAAATGGTTTTCCAGGTTTTATCATGGTCTCCAGTTATTTTTCTATTTAAGTTCAAGTTATAAGGAAGCTAACAAAATTGGAATCATCTAATTTGGAGCTAAGATGACAAAGATATGAAAATGACAAGACCTAATGTTCTTCAGTTTTGGACTTAGCATTTTCGGGATTTTCCTAACATCCGGAGACGTGGACGGTTGAGAGCCGTCGATCTCGATCGGACGCCCCTGGTTGAATCCGAGCGACACAGCACGCGAGCGCGAGAAGAGGGCGGCGACGTGGAGAGCGAGGGTAGATCTCGGATCGGACGATCGCCATGGCCACGCCGCCCCGACCGGAGCTCCGCCCGACAACAGAGGAGTTTTCGGCCGCGAGTTTGCTCGGCGTGTCGCCGCGAGGATCGCCATGGCGACGCCGCCAAGGGCCAAATGGGATCCTAGCACTATTGCGCACTGATGGCACGCCGCGAGGCCAATGGTGACTGGCGCGCGGCGGCGGAGGCGGAGGGAGTGCTACGGCCGAAAACGAAAACGATGACAAGGCTAAGCTACGCGCAAATGGACGGGTGCAAAAGCTATGACGGGGTCCTATGGACTTAACGCGACCAACCGGAGCCCATATGGTAGCCGACGGCGAGCCGAGGCTAACGGCGGCGCGCGCGGGACCGAAACAGGAAACCATGGCTAGGGTGCAGCAAAAACTAAACGGGGAAGAGCTTACGCTCACCAGGGGTTCACTGAAGATGATGACGGGGTTGCGGTGGACGGAGGATGAACGGAGCAGCCCGGCGACGAAGTCGGCGGCGATGCGAAGAGCTTCACCGTGGAGGTCAACTGAGCAAAGCCGCCACGCGGATCATCAAGATAGCACCAAGACACCCCAAGGGTGCCCTAGAGCAAGGAATCGAGGATGGGGACTTCTGGGGCTGAGGGGACGAAGGGGGTAGTTGCGGTTGATTTGGGAAATCTGAAATTCCGCGCCCGTTGAAGCAACCTGAAATGGAGTGGGGTTAGCACCACCGAGGTGAGGAGAAGCAACAGAGCAAGGAGGAGCCGGGGAACCACCAAGCACCGGGTTCACCGAGAAGCTCAAGTGGGCAACAATGGCGGCGAGGATATTTCAAGCGCTGGGAGCTCCTCAAGGGCAATGGGTGCAGGAGAGCTCAAGGGGTGTGTAAAGGAGGATAAAGGAGGACAATGGGGCTTAAGTAGGCCGGAGGAGCAAGAGAGCACCGTTGTTCGCTCGGATGCGGCGCCTCTCACGGCCGTGGACGAGCGACGGAGCGATTGAGCCATGGACTTGCGAGGCGGTGCACCGGCGCGCATTAAATGCACCTGCAGAGACCGTTGCGAGGTGACCCAGCGGCTGCGCTCCAACCACCACCTGCCATGGCGCTGGACGCGAGCTCTGGCGCCTGCGCGAAGCGAGAGGAAGGCGGCGACCGGCCGTCCGATTCGCATCCAACGGCTATCACGCGATCGCGTTGAAACGGCCGCGCGCAAACGCCCACCGTCCGATGGAAATCCAACGGTTGAGCATCAAAGGGCAACCGAGTTGTCCGAATGCATACACGAACGCGAGCCGTCCGATTGAGATCCAACGGTCGAGGCCGCGCGCCAATCGATCGCGGCGAGTGCAGTTAGTTGACTCGACCGAGTCGGTTGGCTCGAGTTCGAGCTCGACTCGCACCGAGAACAGAAGCAAACGAGTTAGGTTTTGATTTTTGAACTGAAAATTTGAGGATTTAATTGAGGCATCAAATCAACTCCAAAATTTATGAAATTTTAATCGAGCTTGCTTACCTTGGGGTTAACCTTCCATAAAATTTCCAGAGGGTTTTGTGCAATGGAATTTCTCAAGAAATTCAGAAGGTTAAAACAGAGGTTTGACCAAGGTTTGACTTGCCTCTAAAATATTTCAAATAATTTCCAAAAATTATGAAATAATTTAGAGGTGTTACCAAGCAACCTTAGAACCAGGGAAAATTATTTCCAAGGGTTTGACAAAAGATTTGACCAAGGGGGTTGTTGACTTGATAATTGAGGCTTTTGATTTTGAATTTCCCAAAATTCCTTTACAAGAATTTCAGAAAAGTTTCAAGAGTAAAAGGATGAAGGAAAAGTTTTAATTTACCCTCAATTTCTTACATTTGAAACACAAGCCAAAATTTGGGATGTTACACAGACGCAGCCAGTCGTCTGCGTCCAAGGGGTCCTCGGACCGGGAGAAGGTGGGAGGCTGCGTGCGAAGGAACTTCACAAGTCCCCCACGAGACTGGTAACCACCTCCGGATCCAGAGGCGCCAGAGGGAGTGGAGGTGTTCCTGGCGATAACCTCCAATACCCTGCGGTCCTCCGAACGATTGCGTTAGATTTGCATGAGGACTTCCGCCATGGTCGGAGGAGGGGGAAGCTCCTCATCGGGATCGCCGGTGATTTCGACCACTACGGTCCCACCACCATCCCCTTCACTAAGACAAGTTAGATACGTTCAAGACCCAAGAGCACGGAAGTCCAAACTCAATTAAAATGACCAAAGAATAGCCACAAGAGAACATAGGACCACAAGTTACCAAATCAACTTTCCGAAACGACTAATCCGTATGGAAGAACGAGTAATCGTTTGAGAAGACCCAAAATTTCAGAACTAACTTCTAGCTCAAAACAGTCCAAAAGTCAAGGTATAGCCACCTAACAGATTATAGGCATTTAGCTAATTTCATATCACCTCTTACCCTTTTATTCCCACAAGTTTTAGTTGAATTTACCTCTCATTTCCTACCTTATTTACTAACCACTAGCTAGCTGTCCAAATTTCTTTCTCCAAGCTCTCATGGTTCTCCAAAACCAAGTTAATCGATAGAGGCTAATTTTTGAAAGGAAGAGAGGAACAACTTTTCAAAGCTTAAGTGAGAGTAAGGTGAGATGAGCAAGCTAAGATAGGTAAGGAGTAAAATTAGAGAACTTACTTAAGTTTTCATAAACTATTTGAAAGTAAGTTTTCAAAATATCCTAAAGGCGACCAAGCTAGGGGTTTCTACGATCAGTATGGCTCTGATACCAACTTTGTGAGGACCCGGAATATTTAACTAGTAACACTTAACCTCCAAATGGTTCTAGCATTACTAATTAAACATTCTAAGCCTCGATGGACATATGCTTCCCAGAACTGCAGCATATGCACATCATCACAAAATTACACATCATTTCCATACAACATATATTGCTAAGTTCAACAACGACATACATAAGTAAAGTTATTACAAAAGAGCCGACCGGCCAAATAGAACAATATACAAGAAAGACAGCGGAAGCAAAAGGTGCCATAAGATGGCTAGAACAAAAGTCGACCGGTTAGCCATACACCCACAAGGCAACCGGCCAGGCAACAAGCTAGACGCCATGAAGACTACCACAAAGATGACTCACAAAAGTGAGGCCCTCGAGCTCACCTTCTTCCTCTCGCAACAAATACATTTAAGCAAGATAACTGAGTACACAAAGGTACTCTGCAAGATCGACGTGTGGAATAGCAGACCTATTCATAAACTACATGCAAGCTTATTTAGGTGGAGGTTATATGTTTCATTTTGCACAAAGCCATCTTTATTTGCAATAATGTAATACATTTGAAAGCAAGTTTACAAATAAATATGACTGTTGAAAGTAACAACGAGAATAATGATAAATACAAGTAACCACCTACAAGTGACTATCCCAATAGTCACCACAACATAGCACGAATCCCTGATTCGTGCCACCCATCAAGTTTTAATTAAAAAGGTTGTAGTCTAACCCTTGAAAGCTTACCCAAGCGTGTCCATAACCTAGGACGAGGCTATTCGAATAGTTTTAACCCTGCAGGGGTGTACCAATGTACCCACACTTTAGACCGCCTTTAAGCCACAAAGCACACTCCGAAGGTATGCGGCAAGGCTAAATCCTACGAGACGTTTTCCAATATTGTGTATTAACCACGAGCAGCTCGTATGGATAGAAACCCATACGCTTACATTGCCACGAAAGACAACCACCCGTTACGGGAAGCCTTCGGACTCTAATGCCCCCAACACCATCCTCCCGCGACCCTGCGACCGAAGCCAATACACGCCAAAGTACTAAGTCAAGAGAGGTCCCATACCCTCTAGTGTGGTTAGCACGCACAAATTGCTCGGATAACGGTACTCACAAGATGTTCGGTCCTTAATTGACTCGGCACCATTCGGCCACACCTAAAATCACACCATCTTACCATTGTGCCCAAGTCTAAATCATTTTGCTTTTCAGTTTTAGTTTTCATAAGTAGACATGGCACAAGGTGGAAATCATAAATCATAGTAAGTTTTATGTGATCAAGGTTATCGACAAGTCGATAACCACCCATTTCTACCGAAGCTAAGCATGGCTAAGCAATTAATTATAAACTACTAAGTGACAAGAGCTCATCCACGAACTCTAAATCACAGCAATGCCTAGGCTCATGGTAGTGAGCGATAATCATTTGCTAAGGAAATGCATCTACTAGGCCAACTAACAACAATAGTTTAACACAAAGTAGCAATGCATACATAGAAGTTGTAATCAACATAAATACTTAAAATACTGGGATTAACATGATCAAAATGCTTGCCTTGCTGGATTTGTTCTTGCTGCAGAGGGGAGTGCTCAGGTTCAATACATTCTTCGGAACCTAACGCGAAAAGGCGATAAAAACCGATAAGAACGAAGAACACCAAAAGGAACTCAACAGCAAAGAACATCCAAATCCAATGAAATTTCTACAGAAGCTAGAGGTTGATTTTAGACAATTTTAGAAACAAGAATCACTTCATTTGGACTTAGCATGAAAAAGTTATGCCCTAAACAATTTTGTTCAGCCTGAAAAATCCTAATTAAATTAATTAGGGTTACTGTTCATGGCAAAAATTTCTAGAATGATCTGGAACTTGAAATTTTTATGGTAGGTAGATATGGTTATCCTAACAACAGCAAAACTGAGTTTGCACAATTTGGAGTTATCATGAAGTAGTTATGATTTTTCTAAGTTTTAAAACTAGCATATATCATTTCTCAGGAACATAAATAAGGACAAAGCCTAGTTCATATTAAAGCATGTCTGCAGACCCATTTTACCAAGTTGAGTTTGCTCAGTTTGGAATTACAGAGAATAAGTTATACATTTTACAAATTTTCCATGAATTTCTAGACATCATTTTTCACTAAACAAGATCATGTAGTTAAATCATTTTCTGTTATATGACAGGGCCTAATTTCATTCTCAGATTAAAGTTCATACTATAACAAAGCTACAGCAACTGGAATCATTCAAAAAGGAGTTAAAATGACAAAGTTAAGCACTTTTGAACTTTGAAACATAAAAAGACTTAGAACATTTGAGCTCTCGGGAGGTCCAAACGAACTGAATGAAAAGGAGAGGTCGTGGGCCGTTAGATCAAGATCTGACGGCTTACGAGCTTCGAAGCACAGCGCACACAAGACCTCCTCCCGCACTGGGGAGGTCTGGACCGTCGAGATCGGATCCAACGATCACGACCAGTGCGTGCACTGGCGCGCACGCCAGAGGTCTCACGCGCTTATCAGAGGTCGTGACCGTCGGATCGAGATCCGCGGCCCGAGCACTAGGGGAGGTCTAAGGGTAAACCTACGGAGGGAGGTGCGGACGGCTAAGATCTCACGGAGGAGGTCTTCAACGGTCTAGATCTCCAAAGGGAGGTCTTTAACGGACACGATCAAGTGAGGGAGGTCCTGGGCGATCAAGATTGAATGAGGGAGGTCCTAAGGCTTTAAATCTGAGGAAGGGGTCTAGCCGTTAGATCTAAATCTAACGGTTTAGACCCGAGGAGGAGGTCCTAACGCTACGGATCTAAAGGAGGAGGTCCTAGACGGTCAAGATCTCCAGAGGAGGTCTTGATGATTTGGGATTGACACGAGGAGGTCTCGGATGGCCAAGATCTTCTCGGGAGGTCCTAGCGATAGGGTCTTAATCGGAGGAGATGCGGATGGCTCAGTTAGACCTAGGAGGTCCTGAGCGGTCCAAATCGGCGGAGGGAGGTCTGGCGCTAAAGATTTTACAAAATGAGATCTAACGCTCGGATCTAAACCTGGGAGGTCGTGAGCGGCTGAGATCCGCCTAAGAGGTCTGGCGGGGTTTTCTTTGTAAAAGGCACTGGGTGGCTTTTACAAGGGCGACCCGAGGTGGTCTGAGTGGTCTTTGCAAAATGACCAAGGGAGGTCTTTGCAAAGAGGACCTCGGTGGAGGTCCAGGGGTGGTTTTACAAAGGACCACGAGGAGGTCTTTTGCAAAGAGGACCTCGGTGGAGGTCCGAGAGGGTGGTTTGACAACACGACCAGGGTGGTCTTTTTGCAAAGAGGACCTCGGGAGTGGCTCAGAGGTGGTCTTTGCAAAAGGACCGAGGAGGTCTTGCGGCCTATTAGGGGTGGTCCTAACAAAAGACCACGGAGATCTTTTGCGCGAGTGGTCCTAGCGGCCAGAGTTAACCGGGGTGGTCCTAGGCGGCTAGGATCACAACCAGAAGAGAGGTCTTACACTTAAAGGTTTTCACGGGAAAGATCTAAAGGTCCAGATCTTAACTTGGGAGGTCTTAGGCGGTCACGATGAACGAGGAGGTCCAAGGTGCTTTTAATGGCGCGGGACCTCCGGACTTTAATTCTAGGCCTAAGGCCCACAAGGCAATGACACGGCTAAGACACGATTAATGCACCCAATGATTAGTAATAATTGGGCATTAATGATGTCCTAACAAATGAGAAACGGGAGTTTTGAACCAAGCAAAATCCGAGCGGGCTCAACGGTTTGCCTCCGGCGATGGGGACCTCACCGGCGCCGACCAAGGGCACCGATATACTCACAATAGTGTCATGGACCTAGCGGAGGCACTCTCGACGGCGGCGACGCCTTAAACGCCGCGAGCCTGAGAATGGCGGAGGACAAGCTTTTCGCAAAATCCGAAAGCGGTGAAATCGGCGTTACGAGCTATCCTAGCTAGCCCTTAAGCTCTAAGGGACTAAAATGAACTCACCAGGGCACAGGGGTGGTCCAGAGGAGGTCGGAGGAGTGCCGGCGGCGGAGCAGATCACCGGAGATGAGGAAGAAAGGAGGTGCTCCTCAGCCGAATCAGGATCTCCCGCAAAGCTGGTCAACCCTGTGAGAGGCAAACCAGAGAGATTAGGGAGGGTCCTAGGCGACCAGAGAGGACCAGAGGAAGAGAAAGGAACCAATGGAACCACTTTGAGCTCGAGGCCTTCAAAGAGCTCCAAAGCCGACAATGGTGGTATGGGGTGGTGTTCTCAGGTGCTTGAGTTTGAGGACCAACTCAAATGAGGGAGCTCAAGCACAACAAGGAACGAAGAAGGAAAAGGAGAGGAAGGTCTCAGGCTATACATAGCCAGGGAGCTTGGACAAGGGCTAGGGCAACCTACTGTGAGCAAGAACCATGCCCCTGCCAACGGCACGCACGACAGGACAAGTGGCAGAGCAGGTGAAGACTTTGGAGGTTAAAGGCGATCGGCAATAAATGCATGTCGCCAGAAGAAGCCGTTGATAAGAGGCAAAAGGTGACATCTCACTGCCCCCAACTGCTCTAACCCTGACACACGCACGGGTGCGGGAAAACCATAATGACCAGACCTCCAGGAGGTCGTGAGGAAGAAACACAGCGCCAAGGAGGTCTGGGCGTCCCAGTTTGCTTGGGGTGGTCCCGACGTCCGAGATTCGCCGAGGTGGGAAGTCCGAGCACGCGAGGAGGTCTGGGAGGTCCTAGGAGCCGTGGGAGGTCGTGAGCCACACGATCCCCATCCGGCGGCTGGCTTATGCGCAAGACGAGACCGAACCGAACTCGGCTGAGCTTGACTCGACCGAGCCAGTTGGCTGGGTCGCACTCGGGCCTGACTCGAGCCCGAGTCTGACTCAGCCCCAAGTTTGGGTTTCAAATGGCTCTGAAGTTTGGGGATTTATTTGAGGTAGCAAACGAACTCCAAAAACTATGAAATTTTTACAGGAGCTTGCTAGCTGAGGGATTGACCTTGAATAAAATTTTCAGAGGTTTTGGTGCTGTGGATTTTCCTCCAAAAATTTACCAAGGTACTGGTTCAAGGTTTGACCAGATTTTGAATTGGGTTGACCTTCCTCCAACAGCATCCAAACAATTTCTAAAAATTGTGGAATTTTTCAGAGGAGCCACATACCAACCCAAGAACTTAGGAGAAATATTTCAGGAGGTTATCACAAGGTGGAACAAGAATGTTTTTGAAGGATCAAGATTTGGATCAAAGACTTGTGACTTTGTATTTCCATAACTTCTTGTACAAAAGGCTATTCAAGACAAACAGGAATACAAGATGTAAGAAAAAGTTTTAATTTCTACTCATTTTCTTACATTCAAACACAAGCCTAAAATTGGGATGTTACATCAGTTCAAGAATATCAAGTGCTCAAAAGTTCTACGAAGAGGACTAGCCTAGATGTTGTGTCACCATTGAACATGCGGTCATGACATATGAGCCTAGCCTATATCTGAAGAAGAGACTTGTTGCAAGTGCATATGGAACTAGCGTGGCGTAGCATGCATCATGGATGATCCTCTTGCGGTTTGTCCCGCGATGCCCTTTCTCCCCACACGGTATCTTGAAGCAAAGCTCCTTGTGTCCATCTTGAATGTCCGGTCGTCTTACTCTTCTTGCTCTTCTCTATGTACTTGATGATCACGACGAGTACAAGATCGTCATTTGACATGGAGAGCAACACATTGTTGCCGGTCAACAAAGTACTTTATCGACGTCAAAGAATTGCTTCCACAACACCAACCAAAGGGAGGCACATGGCGCCGCGCATGACCTAATTGTACACCTCGACTAGATTGATTGTCATGACACCATATCGAGCACCATCCTTGTCATGTAGCAATGACCACTTCACTTTAGGCTTAGTCTCAATCCAGTTTGAGAAGCATTTCACGTGCCCCTTGTCTTCCTCCTCACACCAGGACAGTCCATGGGTAACTCTGGTAATGCCTCGAGGATATTGTCAGTGCTTGTAGCGGGTTTTTTCACTGCCTCTGTTTTGTGCGTCCCCATTCCGCTCATCTAGAATTTTTTAGAGTGCTTTCTCTGCTGAATTTGGTTGCACAGCCACTTGAACAGGTTCACCAAGTCCTAGTAATACAACTACTTGTAGAAGTTTGCACCTAAGTGTCTCATGCACCACCTGCTTTGTAGATTTACCCACGAAAGTGGCACGCTTTCCCCTTGTTATAGCTGAGTTATTGCACTCAACAGGTCCACATGCCAATCATGTATGACGCATACGTTGGGACGGCCCTGTACAACATAAATCTTCATGTTTCTCGGAAACCACAACCAACCATCCGTGTTCTCACTTTCAATAAATGCGAAGACCATGGGAAGAACCTAATTGTTCCCGTTTATTGCAATTGCAGTAAGTATCTACCCCTTATACCTCCTAGTCAGTAACGTGCCATCCAAGCACAAGATCGGACAACAATACTAGAATGCATTGATGCATGCATCAAAGGCAAAGAATGCTCGCTTTAGTACCCTCTTCTCGGCCCACCGCGAATGGGTGCCGTCTTGAAGGTCGACATGAGTGTCGGGATTCCTGTCTTGTATGACTTGAAGTTGGCCGAGAAGTTGTGGTAGGAGTCCTCGAATATATCGAACCTTGATTCCAATGCCTTCTACTTTGCCCTCCACGCCCTAGCATAGCTGATTGTATAGTTGAACCTTGCCTCTGTTGTCCGAATATGGATCATGGCTCAAAATCTAGATTATCCACAATCTTACCATACATGCTGTTCGCAATGAAGCTTGATGACAGGTTTTAGTGGGACTACATTGATTCTGTGATGACACATGTGTGAGGGACTATTATAGAGCATTTTTAGTAGGTGTCGCACTTAGGCTGGAATGCATGTACTCGCCAAGGGCATCCCTCTATATCGTACTTCACGTAGTAGCATCTTGGGTTAGACTTCACTACTGTGAATGTACACCGTAACGACAAGGCCTAGAATTTGACAGCTTCCTACATGGCCTCCTTGCATTTGTACATGGCTCCTTGCCTGACCTTGCTCTCGTCGTACTCCCACAGTACAAGGGAGCCTTCGTCCACGACAAGGTTGTCAAATTGATATGTGTTCCACTCAGATGGAATCGCTTGCTGTTCCAAAGCATCCTCCTCATCAGATCCTTCATGTTCTGACAATACCTGATAATTCTGGTCTTCGAGATCCATCCTTTGAACTAGTGCTTCAATCTCCTCACTTTCGTCAGCAATCCCACTAGCTTTCTAGACAAAAGTAGATTTTTCCACAGTCTTCATCGGCAACATTAGCAACTCCCTAACCTTCGGCCATTGTGTGCGTTGCACTACGGCTAGAGTCCCCAACTTCTTCTTCGGCATCACCACCACCTTCTTGTTCAGCCGCAGACACATGAATGGTCTTAGCATATTCCTAGGCTAGAAGGACCAAATCTCACCCTTGCTACCTCGCCCTGCGTACATACGACTGCTATGACATTGTTCCCTTGAGCTACACTAACTCCCAATATATGCCCTGTGGTGCTCGGTTGGCAAGGCAGCTCAATCTCAGATCATGCACAGCATGGTCCAAATCAAATGTGTAGAACAACCTCTGCACCATAGCACCCTATGTATGTTGCTCTGGTCTTGTTAGGGTTACATTCGCCGATTGAAAATAACACAAATCAACCCCCTCGGTACCCTGCAGAATAGTTCCCTAACCATAGTACATTTTGAAATTGATCCGTACGACATATTCGACGTACAACACCATAAACAAAATTTTCATGATTAACCACATATCTAAAACTAAACTATACACCGAAAAGGATGTACTACCACATACTATACTACGTAACCATACATCTAAAACTATGTAATCCATTCAGTTAAAAAATTTACCTATAAGATGGATGTAACAGCCCCAATTCTATAAACAGTAATAATCTGCATTATGAACAGTAATAGGACACTGTTCATAGCCTTACTGTTCTTAATCACCAGTTGGGAGTTGCTGTTACCAAGAGAAACCTTCCTTTTTAGCCAAAGACTAAAAACTTATTTAAAGTTTTCAAGGAAATACAAGATAAAACTTGTATTATGACTGGGAAGTATTTTCATTAAAGCCTAGATAAATTATCTTGGCTGAAAATATTTTGTTGCATTTTTAGAAATTATTTTGGCTTAAAGAAAAATGATTGTCTTTAAATGAATATTTTCGGGCTAAAATAAATATTTATGTATTTTACAAAGTGATCATGTGATTTTAACATTTATCCGGGAAATATATCATCTCAGTAGCCTCCAGCAAAAATTTCATGATTTTACAAATTTATTTGTTATTTTTAAAAGCCCAGTCAAACTTTTAAACTTTGAATTTAGGATTTAGTCAACCTTCGGTCTAAACCTAAACACTGCATCAGAGCGACTTCGAACTTATGCGGTTGGGTCCAACCGGTGCAAGTGGTCCTACGCGCTTCACGCGCGAGCCCGAACCCCATGCGTGATGAGAGCCGTTGATTTCTAATCGAATGGGCGAGGTCGCAGTGTCCCACGAGCTGTCCACGTGTGCGCCTTAATCTCCGCCGTTGGATCTTAATCTAACGCTTGAGGTCGGTGTATGCATTCGGACGACTCCGGAGCCCCTCACGATCTCCACCGTCCATTCTCGATCCAACAGTGGCGCCTTTTTCTTTTTAAACTTAAAGGCGCTTTTCTTTGGACCGCCGATTCAAATCTCACGGCGTCCCTCTTTCCGCGCGCCGTTAAGGTCCGAGTTTCTAAGCCGTTAGATTTTCATCGTGAGGTCCAGAGCGATGTATGCATCGGACAACTCCGCATCCCCTTTCAATCTGCGCCGCCCATTCTTGATCCTACCACGCTGCCCTTTTCGCTTGAAATTAAAGCGCGCGGCTATCTTGAGCCCTTAGATCTAGATCCTACGGTGCGCTCTTTGACCGTGGGCTCTTAAAGCCCAAATTTAGCGGATCATTGGATTTCAATCGTAGGGTCCATATTAGTGTATGCAATCGGACCATCCGATCCCGCTAATCCCGACCGTAGAAGTTCCATCGGACGGCCGCGTGTCGCGCATCTACGGGATGACGTGTATCTTTGAGTCGGGCCGCTGGATTTCAACCAACGCCCTATTTGAATTTAAAACCCCGAAAGCCCGTGAGAGCTCTTCTTAATCTCCGCGCTGCTCGTTTGATCGTGCGGCTCATATCTAAAGATACCGATTAAAGTCTTTTAACCTCTCTATTTATCACAAACCGCCATTTCTAATCGGACATGGTGGGTTCTTTGAGCTTTAGGAGACGCAGCATGCTGCTATGGTCGACAGAGGACCCACATGTCGGATGATTTTTATCATCTCCTTGTCTCTTCTGTGCCTCTCTCTCAGAACAGAAGAGAGGTTTATCCCAAAACTTTGCAACTAATTTTGGGATAATTAGCTCTAAATGGACACCTCATCAACTCTAGACCTTTCCATCTTGCCCTGTAGCTCAACCTCTATATATATAAACCCTAGCTTTTGCTGTTACCATTGTTGACCACTGAAGTTCATCCTCCATTGTTGTTCAGTGGAGTTTCTTGCCCTTGTCCATTGCTTATCCATATTAAGCACTGGTTTCACCTTGCACTAAGGTTTTGACATCTTTTGTAGGTTAAAACCGAAGGTTATCTCTCTGTTGAGCAAAACCGACTTTCTCAACTTTTGGTGCCTTTCCTTTACTGGTAAGCTAAAACCCTACTTTTTGACATCTTGAGCATCTTAAGGACCTTAGGAGATCATATGAATCATTCTTTTAAATAGCAAGAGCTTCAACTTGTTTCAAACCAAAAGTTGTTATTTTAACTTTTCGGTTTTCCATATCTTTTCAAGACCTAGGGTTTCTTACATGCGACTTGTTATCCCGTTAGGTCTCGGCTAAACCCTAGTAGCATAACAAGTTGATCTTTCAATTCTTGTCATCATCTATTTTGCCTCATAGCAAAGATATGTCTCTGTTTCTTTTGTCGGCTCAACCGACAAAAATAGGTCTCTTTTTAGTTGATGTAATCTAATCAATTAGGGTTAGAATAGGGTTAGCTTGTGATATTAATTACCATAAAAAGATCATGCTAAGTTTCATTTCTGAACCTTTGCTTGATCTATCTTCATTTTCCCAAAATCGCTATCTGTCTGCTTTTTGGTTCTTTTCAAAATATGAAAACTGAAACTTTGAACTAAGCCTTAGTTTCTGCCATTTGAAAACAGTAGGTTACAATCTGGGTTATTCTCACTATTATGGGTAGTTATGGCTTAAGCATATTGTCAATCATGCATATTTCTTCCATTTTGTGCTTACTGTCGATTTTGGCATTTATTAGATCTTATTGCTTCTTTTAGAATCTGGTTTTGCTGAAGTGGGTGAATTTATTTCGAACATCCCGAGCGCAATGTAGTATACTATTATCAAGGCAAGCTTCCTCTACACCATATTGATCCCAAATTTTATACAATAGCTTTTACAAATTCAGTGACACTGTGCATGCTATTTTTATGAAAATACAAATCGTGATCTCGTAGTAGCTAGCTATAACCTAACATGATGGATTACCTTAATTATAATCATACACTTAACCTAGCTCAAGATCGTATACTATAACATATATTTTCGATTTAGCTTAGACATGCAGATCTAGAGATTTTAGAGTTTGACAAGAATATCTTGTCAAACAGGGGAATCACAAATGATCTTGTGTTATTTTGAACTCTTTGTCCAGTTTCTTTAAATCAGACTTGTATTTTAAAATTTAAATTGATCTGGACAAGAGGAAGCTAGTGATGGTGCTTTTGAGCACGAGATTGGGTTTTGTGGTGGACTTGTCCGGGTTAATTAAGGACCGAACTCTGACTATTCAATTCAAGTCCCCCACGTACTTCCACATGCAGTGTATGGGCGCATTTGGTTAAGTAAAATGTTAAGACTATTGGGTTGGAAACAGAAAGTAAGAATATGTGTATTGACCTTGTATGGCATAAATGCTTAGGTCTTATGACTGTTGTATGCCATGTGAGCTTGTATGTCAAGATCGATGTTCTTAGAAGGGTGAGGGCGTATATGTGCTCCGTAGCATATACGCATACCTTAATGGTGCCGATTGCATCCTAATATGGCTAGTGAGCCCATTCGCATTTAATTGTTTGGATCGGCACATCGACGCAACATGTGTGCCCCGGTTAGCGGATGCTATCATCGTTGTTTAAGCGAGATCGGTTCACACATGGGGTCCAACTCAATAGTGTTAGCTTGTTGAAAAATACCAAATCTTAGTTTCCCGTCGGCATACCAAAGGAAGTATGTCATCATTCGGAGGCATCCGAAGGCAACAGCTAGCTAAGTCATGTGGGTAAAGATGTACACCTCTGCAGGTATAAAGCTGTTTCGAATAGCCGTGTCCACAGATCATGGACGATAACTTCGATTGATGTCACCAGATAGAAGTTTTGATTTACAAATCTTGTTTCGTTTTTGGTTTAGCATGAGGGATTCATGCACTCGCATCGCTTACATTTAATGTCTTTACTTATCGCATTCGGTCCAACTTTGATTTATTAAATTGCTTTATCAAAATTTAGCATTTGTAGGTTAAGGTGTATCGCTTATGCAAATTTGAACCTTTATACCTTCCTGTTGTAACCTTATGCATGTAAAAATTCTATTCCTTTGATTAGGTTCTAATAAACACTTTATTTTATTAGTTTGTGTAAGACTTATTTGAGTACCTTCCGCACTCAAGGTGCTATCACCTATTGTTCTTTGGTGAGGACGGTTTTCTTTATGAAGTACCGTTAGCCGATCGTGGGACGCTAACGAGTAAAGCTACTTTTTCCTCCACGCAATTACTCATGGGTGGATGAGGCCATTGGTGGAGTTTAATATTTTGTTTTTGCTTCCGCTGTTAGACTTTTAAAGTGACCAAGTCACTTAATATTGTACTACTTGACCGCAAGTTGTAAACTTATGTTTAATTATATAAATGAATGACTTGTATGTGTATGATGCAATGTTGTTGAAGGATATATATGCAATGGTCGTTGATCCTGGGAACCATTGTGAGATATATATATCCGGGAATCCTGATTATTGGATCAGGTGCTTGTTAAATTTATACTCCTAGCATCATCTTTAATAAAGGGGCAGTACTGTTCCTTCATTAACAATTGTGCTACAGTATGAATTTAATTAAGTACATTTCCAATAACCCGGGGCGCCCACAGCGTTGGTATCAGAGCATACGTTGCCTGTAGGTTAGAAGTAGCATGGTCGAAGATATTAGAGAGTCTTCTAATAAAAATTATTTTCAAGCAGTAGTATAATTTTGAAAGCTTAAGTATGACATCTTTTATTTCTTATCTTCCTTAATGTCAATTCTTGCCCCAACTTTCTGTTGGTTTTTCTAAAAGTGAATTGTTTCTTATCTTGTCTTTTTGTCTATAGATGAGTGGGTGGTACTTGGTCAAGGAGACCCGAGCCGAGGATGTTGATGGGTTTCCAGCTTTGCTGCGGGACATGATGTGGCGATCTAATTTTACCTATCAGCCGGAGTATGCCATCTATCGACGGGACCGAGGCCCAGGGATGGAGGAGTACCGTGCCTTCATCAACGTCATTGCTAGGCATGTAGGCGCAGGTGTTCCCATCGTGTCCAAGCACTTGCCACCTCCGAGGCTATGGCTCGTCAGAAGTCGCAAGTAGGATGATGAGCCTTCTTCGTCATGATTTGACGGAATTGTCTCAACCACCCTATGACCACTTCTCGAATCAAGGTCCTACCTCCGAAGTGAGCATGTTCGATGAGATACAGTTTGGCGAAGACCCCAGTGCGGCGGTTGGCGAGGATGGTCCGCATCATGGACCAAATCCATCGCCTTGTGAGGAGTTGTGGAAACCGGCATCGCCTTAATGAGGCCCAGAGTACCGCTTGAGTCAACATGAACCGCGTTCCTGAACGTGCTTTATGGTGACAACGAGACCTCTCCCGCGCCGCTTTGCACCACCTCTTTACCGACTTCCGTAGTGGCCGGTGCGTGCTTGTTTATGGACAAGCGCGTCAAGCCCGGATGATCGCAGTTTTCTCGCACTCGCGGATCGCACCTCCCGGAGGCCATCACCATCACTGGGTTCGAGGCGTCTCATTAGCCCTTTGGATCCTGTTGACACGGGTTCCTGGAGCTCATCTTTTGAATGAGTTTCCGTGAACTTTAATCGGATCTTTATGCTAGTACCTCGGCGATGAATCCTCGTGGATAGGTGCCTTTAGGTTCGATGAGTTGCCCTTAAATAAACCGCATGTAATAGAGGCGGTGGTGTTTTATCAGAATATGTAAGTTTAACCTTTGGTTTGTAATCGACCTCTATGGCCGACTATGATGTAAGACTGAACCGAATATTTTGTTGTATATATGAAGTTTTGGTTTTGGTGTTAATTTAAATGCACACCATAACATGATGCATTATATGTACAAGATTTGTTTCTTTCCTAATTTCAACCTTGTTTGTGCTTGCCAAGTATATCCTTGTTATGTTGTTAACCATGGTGTGGTAACAGGATGACAGACCTACTACTCGTAAGCGCAAGCGCAACAAGGAAGGGCATGTCGACTCCCGTGCCCCATTCTCGTGGAGGGCCGATCGAACCTTCCAGCTCTCGTGGTCCGCAAGGTGGTCCCAGGAAGAGGAGCTTCTCCACCACCTTCGATGGCCGATGTGCTCATGCAAATCGGCGCAATCGAATGGACCAAACGCGCATCTTGGAGCAGATTGCGCGCAACACTTCTTCCTGTTGCACCAATGCCGAGTAGGAGGCCACCATGTGCAGCAGGCGCTCTTCGACTTTCAACGGACTAACCTCCGGTGTTCTCTAGCTCTCAAGATCCCATGGAAGCCGAGGATTGGCGGACCATTGAGAAGAAGCTATTAATTGCTCGGTTCCGAGAGGAAAAGGTTCTCTTCGCCATTATCGACTTGATGGGCCACTAGCATATGGTGGGATAACCTCCTTGCCATTCTGCTTTGGACATGTCCCTACTTGGGATGAGTTCGTGGAGGCTTTCAAGCGAATACTCATATTCTGAGTGATGATGATCAAGCAACAGAATTTCGCTCTCAAGCAAGGGCAAAAGTCGGTGACCGAGTATCGCATGAGTTCAACTTCTACGGCGGATATGCTCGATGATGTTTCGTGACGACCGTCGTCGGAACCGGTTCTTGAATGTTTTGTCTGAAGAATTGCAGATGGCTATAGCTTTGCATGACTTCCGGAATTTCTCCCAATTGGTCAACAAAGCTATAGTGGCCGAAAGTAAGAGCAAGGCCTTGGAGGATTCACGCATGGCGACAGCGGACTTCTCGCTTTATTCTGGTGGCGACTCACCAAGGCCTCGCATGTGGGTGCCTAGACCACCGCGAGCACCAGCTCCATTTCCCCCAAGACCGGCAGTGTTTGCCCCTCGTCCATCCTCTTCCACTAATCAACCAAGACCTAGTGGAAACCGGACACCATCTGTTGTTCCTTGTCGCCGGAGTTATATGTTATCATTGTGGCGCCGGGGCATTTCCATGTGTCAGTGCTATGCCAAGGCGCAAGGATACCACCTATTTCACCTTCCCGGCTATCGTGCGTCCTGCACCACCTTCACCGACCGTGGTCAAGCCCGCCCTGTTAGGTTCGAGGCGGGTGAACCAGACATCGCCGAGGAAGCATTGTCACTCCGAGTTGTTCTTGGTATGCTCCTAGTTAATTTCAACCTCGCATTGTTTTATTTGATTCTGGAGCATCCCATTCATTTGTTAGTAGGCAGTTTGCTACTCAACATCATTTAATTGTGCATCATCTTCATCCACCTCATATCATCCATTCGCCTGGATCAGCCTTTATGACTAATCAACTCTGTCGTAATGTCAATATAAATATTGAAGGGGTAGACTTTTGGGCTGATTTGATTGTGATATATTCTAAAGGGGTGGATGTTATTCTGGGAATGGATTGGTTATCCAAGCACCTTGGGCAAATTAATTGTGCTCACAAATCCATTTCTTTAACTAATGAAAGCGGCACTTCAGTCGTTTTTCAATCTAGGACAATGGGTTCTCACCTTTGTGCTCACCAAGTTGATACTACTCCTTCTTTGGAGTCAGTACCAATTGTCTGTGAGTATGTTGATGTCTTTCCTGAAGACCTTCCCGGTTTGCCACCAGATCGGGAAGTGGAATTTGTTATTGAACTCATTCCTGGAACTGCTCCTATATCCAGGAGTCCTTATCGAATGCCTGCCAATGAGTTGGCTGAATTAAAGACACAACTTGGAGAGTTGCTTGACAAAGGATTTATTCGACCGAGTTCCTCACCTTGGGGATGCCCGGCAATCTTTGTCAAAAAGAAGGACAACACTTTGCGGATGTGTGTGGACTCACCGTCAGTTAAATGAGGTCACTATCAAGAACAAGTATCCTTTGCCTCTCATTGATGATCTTTTGATCAATTGGTTGGTGCCCGAGTCTTTTCAAAGATTGATTTGAGGTCGGGCTATCATCAAATCAAGGTTAGAGTGAGGACATTCCCAAACAGCTTTCTCTACTGCTACGGTTTTATGCAGTATATCACATGTCCTTTGGTCGACCAATGCGCCACCTTATTTTATGAACCTTATGAATTCGGTGTTCATGGATTTCTTGGATAAGTTCGTTGTCGTGTTCATTGACGACATCCTTATTTATTCCAAGTCCGATAAGGACCATGAACAACATTTGCGACATTGCTAGAAACACTTCGCCGTCAAGATCATTCGTATGCTAAGTTTAGCAAGTGTGCTTTCCGCTCGGAGAAGTTGCATTTACGGGACATGTGTTATCACGAAGGAGGTATCATTGTTGATCCAAGCAAGGTACAAGATGTACTAAATTGGAAGCCTCCCAAGAGTGTCCACGAGATCAAAGTTTTCTTGGATCATGAGGTTATTCCGTAGGTTCATTGAAAATTTCTCCAAAATCGCTAGGCCTCTCGACTCGACTTTTGAAGGAGAAGAAATTTGAATGGTCAGCTAAATGCGAAGAGAGTTTTCGGCTTCTGAGAACTCTCTTGACTAAAGCTCCCGTTCTTACTCTTCCAAATATTCATAAGAGCTTCGACATTTATTGCGATGCATCTCGCCATGGACTTGGTTGTGTGCTTATGCAAGAAAGGCCGAGTTGTGGCATATGCATCTCGGCGGTTGCGCCCTCATGAAGTTAATTATCCTACTCATGATTTGAATTGGCTGCCGTGGTCCATGCATTGAAGATTTGGCGACATTACCTTCTTGGTAATCGTTGTGAGATCTATACTGATCATAAAAGCCTAAAGTACATATTCACTCAATCTGATTTGAATATGAGACAAAGAAGATGGTTTGAACTGATCAAGGACTACGACATGGGTATTCATTATCATCCTGGTAAAGCCAATGTTGTGGCAGACGCTTTAAGCAAAAAGTCACAATGCAACTGCACATTTTCTACTATGACCCAAGGACTTGTGTGCTGATTTTGGTAGCTTAAGTCTTGACTTGGTGGAAGAAGGTTTTCTTGCTGCATTACAAATGGAGCGACATTAGAATCTCAGATTCTTGAGGCCCAGAAGCAGATCTCGAGGTAGATGAAATCAAGAAAAATCGAAGGCGAGCAAAGCCAGCGAATTTTCCAAGATGATCGCATGATCACGATTTGGTATCGCAATCGTTTGGTGGTACCTGTGATCCTCATCTAAGAAGTCTAATTCTTAGAGAGCTCATAATTCTAAGTTTCTCTACATCTGGAAGTACCAAGATGTATCAGGAACATTTTGATGGAGCCAAATGAAGAGGCAAATTGCCTCGTATGTTCTTTGAATGTGATATTTGCCAAAGGGTTAAAGTAGAACATCCGAACCCAGTTGGTACCCTTGACCTTTGCCTATTCCACGGTGGAAGTGGGAAGAGATCGGTATGGATTTTATTCTTGGTCTTCCCAAAACTTCCAATGGGTCCGATGCCATTGGGTAATCATCGACCGTTTGACAAAGGTGGTTCATTTTATTCCAGTCAAAACCATCTTTAGTAAGCAGCGACTAGCATGAGCTTTATATTGCTAGAATTGTTTGTCTTCATGGTGTTCCCAAGGTCATTGTCTCTCGTAGTGGCCCTCAATTTACTTCCCCACTTTTGGAATTGTCTTCATCAGGCTATGGGGGTGAACTCTCTTTCGATCGCTTATCATCCTCAAACTAGTGGTCAAGCGAGAGAGTGAATCAAGTAATGGAAGATCTTCTTGAGCCTATGTGCTATCCTATAGCAAAAGTACGGAGAAATCTTTGCCATATGTGGAATTTTCCTACAATAATAGCTACCAAGCAAATATTCAAATGTCACCTTTTGAAGCCTTGTATGGGAGAGCTTGTAGGACCCCATTGAATTAGTCGAGTGCAGTGAAAGATCATTCTATGGTCCGGACTTGGTAAAAAAGCGGAAGAAACAAGTTAAATGCGATTCGAGATTGCTTGAAAACCGCTGCGATCGGGAGAGCTATCGCGATCATCGTCGTCATAGTGAATTAAGCTTTGAGATAGATGATCATGTCTATCTTAAAGTGTCACCCATGAAGGGTACTCA